>JAIVEN010000013.1:27520000-30020000 GCA_026686845.1 Adenanthera pavonina
ATTTTGGTAATCTTTAGAATAATTTGACAGGAATAATTTACCATATAAGTTAATTTATTTCAAAGAGTTTAGCATATATCTGAAATTTTAATATAAAATTATTAGCATTAGCATACTGAATAAAATGACAACACCCTAATCATGGATAGGGCTAAGCATAAACACATGAGCCTGATCAAACTGATCTGGCCCAATGTTAGTTGGGCTGAAATTGTCGGGTTGGTCTAGGTTGCGGGCTAAACCAACAAGTTCAACTAGCCCGGACTAGCCCATCTATATAATAAATATATAGAAAAAGATTAAGGTTCACACTTGTAAAAAATAAAACATGTGCGTGTCTCCTTATTTTATACCATCATCTAGAAGCTTCCTCAACTCGCATGCGTCTCTTTCTCTCTTATTCTTCTCACACCTACAGCCACTCTTTCTTATTCTCTAGTGTGTATCTCTTCCTTTTCCTTCTATGCCTATGCTAAACACCTTTATTGCTGCCATCAAGCTCTTGTGTTGATGAACTAGATAGATGTTTTTCTTCCTCTTCTATTCTTCTCACCGACAACTACCTCCATTATTGTCATATTCTCCTTCTGTGTCTTCACAAACGCCTTCATCACTGCCATCAAGCTCCCATGTTGATGAACCAGATCTCCCTTGCTGCCCTCAGATTTGGTTGCTTCCTTCAAATTTATTGAGTTTTGTTGAGAGTGGATTGCTTTGATGTTGTGTTTTCATATGGAAAGGCGTGATTTTGTAGATCTTTTGTGATATGATTTGATATATTTCAATTTTTATTTGGGGATTTTGTAGTCGTATTTTGCTTTTCTTCATATTTTTGGATCTTCTTGGATAAATAGCCTTTGATATATCTCTTCCCTATCATTCTCTCAATGCCGTCTCTTCCAGTTCGGATTATCAGGTTTACTTGGCAATACCGAGGCATTCAGCCCGGACTAGTATGCTGATTAGGCCAAGATCTAAGATAGGGCAAACTTGGGCCTAGTTTGACCTATGCACACCACTATTCATGGATATGAATGTGCTATAGCATGCTATCACTTGTTTTAAAAGGAAAATGACATATAAGTAACAAGGTGGGAAGAAATTTATGGCAGCCTAATTGCCCCTAATTCCAAAAGACCACCAAAGTACCAAATTGGAAATAAAATTTAGGTGAGAAAATATCAAACTACCCCTCTTCCCTTTCCTCCCTTCCTCTCTCCTCCCTCCAGTGACTTTTTCGGCAAAGGTTCCAATGGCAAATTAAGACTATTTAAGCAATAGTGACTGCTAGTGGTGACTTTTTTGTCTCTTTCCCTTGCGACTTTTCAGTGTGATGTCTTTTCTTGGTGGTGGTGGCAACTTTTTGGTGATAGCTGTAACAATAACTGAAAATTACTTGCAAATCAGTGAGAATCACTTGTAAATGAGTTTATTTGTGCCAAATCAAAAAAAATGTGCAATGGTCGATTATCAGGGAAGGGGACCTCTAATGGTCAACCAATGAAGAAAAAAATACAATACAAATGACCAAGGATCATAGCAAATAAGATAGAATCACTTATAAATAAGCGAAGATGACTTACAATTGAATTAAAATGTGCCAAATCAAAAAGAAATGTGTGACAGTTGACCACCATTGCAGAAGAAACTAGGGCAAAAGCAACTAATTTTTGTAGATTTATATCTTTCCAATAACAGGATATGTGTATTCAAAAATAGTTCCACCAACATTTCAAATTCTACCATAAAATAATTAGCAATAGGAAAAACTAACCTTCTGGTCCTTAAACTTTGCATTAATTTTGAAATCACTCATTGAACTAATTTTTTTATAATGGTCCATAATCCATTTAACGATGGCATGGTTAGTCTTTTAACTATTACATCATTTGCAAATTGGTCCCTATAAGTGTCATGTGGCAAGATTGAGGTAAAATGATGCTGACAAAGCAGATGAATTTGCTGATGTAGTAGACGGTGTTGCTAGCATGATAGACACATGAACAAGGGATGTTGATTAAGATTAAAGTGTAGTTAATTTTAGTCTCTATATTTTGTCATAATTTGTAATTTAGTCTTTAAACTATAATGTTTTACTTAATTGTCCTCAAACTTTGCTTTCATTAGGCATTCATCCTTAAACTCTTTAAACGTTTATCATCTTATCTATAAGTGTGACAGATGCAGGAAAAACACGAAGATAAAAACAATGAGCTCGAATATGTGAGTACTAAAGAATAATGATAAGAAATTTTCCTAGGGAGTAAAGATCATTATTTTTGATGAGTCCTTATTTCAAGTTGCAAACTTGGAATTTGCATAATATCGAGATAAGCAAAATGCAATTCCCAAATAGTAAAATCACTATTATAAACCATCTATTCGATTTTTAAATAATATTTCTCCAAAATTGAAACCAAGTACTATAGGAAAAAAGAAAATGTCATTTTCTCCCATTATGAATCACCTCAACTTTAAAAGTCCAAATTTGAAACTCTCCTTAAATGTCCATGCTTAAAATAGAGATTCAAAAAATGATGATCTTCACTTACCTAGCACAATTTCTTATCATTGTTCTTCATTGTACATTTATTTGAGCTCGTGATCTTTATTTTTGTATTTTCCTTGCCACCTGTAACACCTAGAGATGAGATAGCTAATGTTTAAATCATTAAAGGATCAATGCTTAAATGGAAACAAAGTTTGAGTATAAATTTAAGAAAATAATAGAGTTTTAGGACTAAATTACAAAATAATAGTAAAATATGGGAACTAAAATCAGTTTCTCTTTAATCTTAGTTAGCATCCATTGTCTACATATCTGTCACACTAGCAACTCCATTTGCTATGTTAGCAATTTCATTTGCCACATCAGTATCATTTCACCTCATTCTTTCCAAGTGGCACTCGTAAGGACTAGTTTGCAAATGATTTAATAGTTGAGGGACTAACTATGTAATCGTTAAATAGATTTGAGAGCGTTATCTAAAAAAATTAGTTCAGGGATCGATTTCAAAATTAATGTAAAATTTAGAGATCAAAAGGTTAATTTTCCCTTAGTAATAATAATTCTATCTCTGGAAAAAAAAATAGTGATAATAATCTTTTTATACCTATAAATCTCATAATAATATACGACTTCTTTATATAATTTGTTATTCATAAGTCAAATGAAGAGTAAGATATGTATATTGAGCATCATGCCCTTTTTATTTTTATTATTATTTTATTTTTATCTCTTGCTTCTTTTTTAATATTTAAATTAAAAATTTTGAATTTTCACCTTAAATTTTGGTCAGACCAATATATCTTTCCGTCAAGAAATTTTAATGAGGTTATTATTAATCCAACGCATTGCAACAGGAAAAAAATCTGGTTATAATAATAATAATAATAATAATAATAATAATAATAATACAATCTTAAGATTAATTATTCAAATGGATATGCCATGGCATACTGAATATTGTGATCCTTATTTTTGTTAGATATATCAACAAACATATTCTACAAAAAAATATTTTCCTTGTATTGGTTTCACTATCCTTGGTGTTCAGCAAAATCCTGTTGCCAACAATAAACTTTTTTCTATGAAGACGTTAACATTGGCTGCTATTTACAAAATTGATTGAGATTTATGAATAACTAGAGTGAAGCTTAATTAGTTTCTCCCGGTGAAATAAAAATATTACATATTATTTAGAAGGTCGAAAAAGAAGTGAATTTAATTTAATTCATTTAGAAAGTCGATTAAAAGCATGCCCCATTTTACTTCAAGACATGCACAGAGTTGCCATCAATCATTGCTGTTTTTCGGAGGTCTTTTCTTTTTTTGTTGTTGACTTTTCTTCTAGAAAGTCTTCGGAGTCATCCCCTATGAAACCAATTGGCCAAAAAGTTGCTTTTATGACAACCACTTATGTTTTCCAATGAAGGTTTCTTTTTTTCTTTGCATTTGAAATTAGAGTGAAAATGACAAACAGATTAGTGATAGTTTTTAGGACACTAGCTACTCATAATTTTACAATACAACAAGAATATATAGCATATTTGTGAACAGACATCTAGTCACGCTTTCCAGTTTAATTTGCTGAATAATAATATCATTTTATAAAATAATGAAATATTACGAACAAATTAAATCCACATTCAGGTAATAATTTTTTTTCTTTTATATTATACCATCCATTATCCGCTAGCCACTTAAACTAATCTAAGTCAAGTCACATAGAAACAATTTTTAAGTATTGGCATTTGACCAATTTGAAGTTAATAATTTAATTCCAACAACAATATTTGTATAAAACATATACTAACAAAGAAAAGCATTACCACAATTGAAATGAAATTTTAAAATTTTAAGATAAATTAAAGTTTTGGTTCTCCAATATGTAATATTTTTATTTTTAAGTAAATGGTATCTTTGGTGGACTTGGCATCTGTTATGTTTCTTTTCCATTAACTTTCTCTCCACTTCTCATCTGGACAATTAAACTGAATTAGATGGTTCAAATTTAATATTTTAGAAAAATATTAAATCATAAAAAATGTATGAATATAATATGTTAAAATTTTATCTGAACATATTCAGAACTACAGAAGAAAAATTGTGAAAAGACTCACTTTATCAAATATTGATCAACTATCCATAGTAAAAAGAAAATTATAAAAAGGAATTTTCAAGAGGTAATTGATTTATTGACAACATTATCATAAAACTGTTGAGTTTAAATTTCATTAAGAATAAAATTTGACGCAGGAAAGAATATTAATTTTTTCTAAAGCATCTAATTATATGACGCATATAAAAACTAAGATAAACGATAATTTCTTACTTTAGACATGCTAGAATGTTAAGAAAATGTTAAATTTAATTGTACAGAAATAACACTGTCAGCAAGTATCTCTATAAATAGATTCACTACCAGTAAGTCACCACGCACAAAGCATTGTCAATTTATACATTCACTTGTCAAAAGAATGAAGAGGATGTTGATAGGTTTTCTCAAGTTGCTTGTGTTGGCTATACTAGTGCTTGAGTCAGGGGTCCTTGCTCCCAATTCTTGGAGAGCTACTGGTGCAGAGGTAGGATGCATACAGAAGGAGAGGGAAGCCTTGCTTCACTTCAAGGCTGCCCTTGGGAATGACTCTGTCATTTACCCATGGTCTTCATGGGGTAGCCAATACCACAAGAGAGATTGCTGCAAGTGGGACGGAGTTATATGCAGCAACCAAACTGGTCATGTCCTCATGCTCCACCTTCCCGGACATGGCGGTGATTGGATACAACCCTATTTGCCAGGTAAGATCAGTTCGTCCTTGATGGAGTTGCAATACTTGACATACTTCAACCTTAGTTTCAATCCTTTTTTCGACAGCTATATCCCAGAATTTCTTGGCTCTCTAACCAACTTAAGGCAACTTGATCTCCAATCTTGTGATTTAAGAGGAAATATTTCGAGTCAACTTGGGCGTCTTTCACACTTGCAATATCTTGATCTCTCCAACAATGATTTTGAAGGAGCAATACCTTATCAACTTGGAAATCTCTCACAATTGCAGTATCTTGATCTCTCAAACAATGATCTTGAAGGAGTAATACCTTATCAATTAGGAAACCTTTCGAACTTGCAAAAGCTTTTTCTTAGAGGTAGATGACTGTTCACACTTTTTCTCAAAACTGATCAAGAGAATAGTGCCAGTGGTGAGTGGCTGTCTAGTCTCACTTCTTTGACCCATCTTATGTTGGAGGGCATAAATCTCACATGTGCTCACAAGTGGCTGCAAATGATTGCGAAGCTACCGCACTTGAAAGAACTAAGCCTAAGTAGCAATGAACTTTCAGATCAGGATATCCTTTCATTTCCCTCTTTAAAATTCAATTCCTCTTCACTTTCTAAGTTTGATCTATCTAGAAACCGGTTGATCTCATCGACAATATTCCATTGGCTTTCAAATGTCAGCTCCAACCTTGTTGATCTTGATCTTTCGTTCAACCAATTAGAGGGTCTCATACCAAATGAATTTAGTAGCATCATGACTTCTCTTGAGAATCTTAACCTTGCTTCTAACGATCTCAAGGGTGGATTGAAATCCTTTAGGAATATATGTACCTTGCGTTCATTATCCCTAGTCGATAACCATCTGAGTGAAGACCTTCCAACAATTCTTCAAAGCCTGTCCAGATGTGCCAAATATTCTTTGCAGTACTTGGACCTTAGCTATAATCAAATCACCGGCACACTGCTTGATCTTTCTATATTCACATCTTTAGAGACATTTAACATTGCAGAAAATTTGTTGAATGGGACGATACCTAAAAATTTTCGATTTCCCTCTTCATTGGTGTATTTCGACGTCCATAACAACTCTTTGAAAGGTGTTCTCACTAACTCCCATTTTGATGATATGCCCAACTTGAAACATCTAATACTATCTGACAACTCATTGGCTTTGACATTTAGTCATAATTGGGTCCCACCCTTTCAACTGCAAATCATACATGTGAGATCTTGCAAGTTGGGCCCTGGTTTTCCCAAATGGTTGCAAACTCAAAATAATATCACCCAACTTGATATCTCTAATGTGGGAATTTCAGGTACTATTCCAGAGTTGTTTTGGGGTCTATTAACACCAAAGCTAACATACTTGAATGCTTCGTGCAATAACTTATCTGGTACTGTGCCAGATGTTCCCATAAGATTTACTGGAGATCCTGTTATATCTTTGGCTTTTAATCATTTTGAAGGTCCAATTCCACAATTTCTGCATGCAAGGGCTCTTTTTCTGTCGAATAATAATTTTTCAGAGTCTCAACTATTTTTATGTGCAAAAGGGACATCTGAATGGATGTTGGCATTAGATCTTTCCAATAATCAGTTGTTCGGACAACTTCCTAATTGTTGGGGTCATTTCATATCATTAATATTTTTGGACTTGAGTAATAATAAGTTGTCTGGAGAATTTCCTGCTTCTATTGGTTATTTACAGGGGCTTGAAGTATTGGTATTGAGAAACAATAAGTTTACTGGAGAGTTGCCTATTACCTCAAAGAATTGCTCAGAATTAGCGTTGCTAGATGTGGGAGAAAACAAGTTCTGTGGGCATATACCTTCATGGATTGGGATTAGATTACATCAGTTGGATATGTTAATCCTAAGAAATAATAACTTCTTCGGAAGCTTGCCAGTTCATCTTTGTTATTTGTCAAGCATTAGATTCTTGGATCTCTCTTTGAACAATCTATCTGGTGAAATACCCAAATGCTTCAAAAATTTTACGGCAATGGCTCAAGGTGTTGGTTCATTTCTAACGGGTCGTTATTTTCTAGAATTACATGCAGGGAGTTTAGAAATTGATGTTACTCTTAGCTTAGAAGCATTGCTGATGTGGAAAGGTACCAAAAGGCTTTTTATGAAAGATTTATCAATAACAGGAATTGATCTTTCAAGCAATCATTTAGTTGGAGGTATTCCACCAGAACTAGGAGTTTTAGTTGAAATGGTGTCTTTAAACTTATCAAGAAATCAATTAAATGGAGAAATTCCTTCTGATATCGGACAATTGACATCACTAGACTCCCTTGATTTGTCGAGAAACCATTTATTTGGTCTAATTCCTTCTAGCCTTGCTCAGATTGATCGTCTCGCAGTGTTAGATTTGTCATATAACAACCTTTCTGGAAAAATTCCAATCAGCACACAGTTACAGAGTTTTGATAGCTCAAGTTATGAAGGAAATATTGGCCTATGTGGAAAACCACTTGAGAAAATGTGTCTTGAGGATGGAAAACCTCAAGAACCCAATAAATTTCTTGAAGATAATCATTCAATTTTCTCTAAAGAGTTTTATTGGAGCATGACAATTGGATTTATTATTGGATTTTGGGGAATTTTCGGGTCAATACTTTGTAACCGTTCTTGGAGACATGCTTACTTCAGGTTCTTGAACAATTTGACTGACACCATTTATGTTATGGTTGCACTGAATGTGAGAAAGTACAATAGGTGGCTTAGAGATTATCGGGTAATACATTCTTATCTCATTATATTCGCTTTTACGTACCTTTTGCATGCCAACTATTAATTAGTCTCTATATGTGCTTTTAGCTTCTGTGTGTGTATATATATATATATAGAGAGTATTTAACTTTATTCACGATTATTTGTTATTAGATCTCCTAAATACTGGCGAAGCTTATGTAATTTTTTTAATTATCATTAATTGGTTGAATTAACTTAATATCCATTATGGTGCCATGATCACGGTTGCCCTTTTGCCCACCAAAAAAAGAAGATCAACTCTGATATTAATATAACCTTTTAGGAAGTATTTATAAGATTCAGCTAACTATTGAAAAATTCACATTAGTTGTGTATAATTATTTTGCAATGTAAATAAACATCTATAGTATAACAATAGTCAAATGGTTTGAGAAATCAAAACAACAAATAAATCATAAATGCCACTATTCTTATAACTTTAGTAAAATGTAACTATTGTTCTCTGTTTTCATTAGCCTCAAGAAAGCTTTTATGTTCCTTACATTTTAGCAGGAGAAGCGGGGGTAAACACCTTCAAGTTCAGGGTTGGACTATATGCTGGATCGAGTGTTTGCAGCAAAACCAATATTAACTGCAATGTCAAAGCATGTTGCTGAGCTTTGAAATGCTATGTATTGTTTTGGTTGTATTATTATGATGAAGTTGTTAAGCAAAGATGTTTTTCTTTATAATCTGAGTTGAGGTGTGATCAAAATGGTTCAACCATATATTTTTTTCTTTTTTTTTTTGGTTTCTTGAGCACTCGATATTTTGAAATTACCTCACTTAAACTGAAGGATTCATGAGGGTTTAGACTTACGTGGATTAACCCGGATAGAAACATGATGGAATTACCTTAGGGTTTAAACTTGAGTTCTTTGGTTATGCTAATACAACCCTCTTGCTAGAAGAGCGCTTGGTGGTTCTTGATCAATAGTTTTAAAGTTATAGCATTTTGGTTAAAAAAAAAAAAGGTATCCTATAGTATTTTGGTGAAAAAGCCATTTGAAGTCCTTGACACACGATGCAACAAAAAGGATATTTGACCAAAAAGACAAATTCTCACATCAAATGTATGTGATTCAATTTATCAGTCCGCATATAAACAGAAAATTATACAGGTGAAAATAGAGATACTGAAGTGCATATACAATTATCAATCGGCAGTTTAGTACTCTGTTTCTAGGAGGCACTCTGTTTTCTAATAATTGAAATGGCATTTGGCTCCCCCAAAAAAAAAATTCTTTCATTTGAACAACTCATATGCTTGATTAGGAAAAACTGTTAATTGTGTTATAAATGCTTAATCAATATATACTCTCATTATTTTACCAATACAACATGCAGACACCTCATGCCATTTCCAAGATATAATCAACCACAAAAGAAATGAAGAAGAGTTTAAAGCATGCACAGGACAAATCATTGGATTTTTTGAAAAAAGAAGTTTAATGTCAAAACCAATATCTTAAATAAGATTCCTGAAGGCTCATAAAATTTTGATTTTTTTTTTCTACAATTGGTTTCTTTCAACAATATTGTTGCACTGAACATATCAACACACTTCAATGGCCCACATTTTTGCTAGACTAAAAAGAAACAACCACATTTTCTTCTTTTTTTTTTCCTCTCAAAAAAGAACCTCAATTTTTTGGATGTATTTTTAACCCTTTTCTTCTTTCAACTTCTACTTCTCTAATTTTTACGAGGTTAAATCATACTAAAGGATTTAAAATTGATAAGAAAAAATTCATTTAAAGAATTTAAAAAATCAAATTATTCACAAAGATAAAGGATACAAATATTATTGACAAGCACTTGGTTCAAACAGGTATGGCCAACTGGTACGAGATTATATTAGTTTAATATTTGGGACACCAAGTGTACGTGTAAAAAAAATTAAAAAAATATTTATATTGATTTAACCTTGGTATATGAAAAAACTCATGAAATCCTCACATAATTTTTATTTAATATGTATACTAAATAATATAAAAGGACAATAATGCCCCTATTTGAAATATACTAGTTTAACAAAAAGAAACCCAAAATCCTTTCCCAGCAAAACAAACGTCGAAGAGCCAAGAAGCAAACACAAAGTCATCCCAATTTTTTCTCCATCATAAAAACAAAAAGAGGAAGGCGTATAGAAAAAAAAAAAAAAGGGAAATTCATAGAACCACATACCCACAAACCAAGAGGCAATAGAGGAACTAGTTGCCACCACCGGAATCAGCATTTTCGGTTATATTCCACTATCGGAATATTCAAGAAGCATCGGGAAATGGAGTTCCATCGTCGGAATCTTCGAGAAGCATTGGAAAACGGAGGGGAGAGGACTACCAAAGCCGCTGTTGGTGTTTTCATTCTAGGTTCAAGAGCCATTGCCGATGACGCGAAGAGAGTTGTGCGAATGAGAGCATAAGACTGTTGCTTGAAGAAGATGAGTGTTGCTAGATCTATGGATCCAATGCCCTGTTGTCGGATCTGGAGTTCATCAACTTGCCATTGAAGTTCTGTTGCCGTTGGGTCCTCGTCGCTGCTGATCTAACCTAGGGATCTTTTTTTTATTTTTTTCATTCCATTCTACTATTCTAGAGTACAGTGTCATTCCATCCTTTTGTCAATGGAATAATTTGAAGGTCCGATTCCATTGTTGACTGCCTTGTTGGCTCCTACCCTCATTCTATTCTTTTCATGTGTAACAAACAATGGATTACAGTGTTTCTCTTATCTTTCCATTCCACCAAACAAGTCCTAAATTTTCTCAAAAAATTACCATCTAGGCTTCTTGAAATGCAGGCAAAAGAGAAAAAAAAACTCTTTCACTTATTTCAACTCTTAGCTTCATAAAGTTATAAGGAACTTTACTAATTACTGCTACCAAGTTTTATTATGCTTGTTACCATTATGTTTCATTAGAAAGTTACGACTTAGACTTTCTTAAATTATAAAGGACTTTTATGATTATTGATAATACGGTTTAGTTTTCTCAACCATCACGCCTCGCCTAACTCAAAATTAAAAAGTGTCAAACTAGACTTCTTGAAGTTATAAGTTGGCCCAAAAAAATTTAACTTTTGAGATTACTATTAGGTTTATGGTTTCTCACCATAAGACTTTTTGTCCACAATGGCCAAAAATTGCGGGAACAGGGTCCTTTGCTGTTGTTGAAAAAGTAGTACCAGAACAAATTAGAACGGTCTATGTTTATTATATAAATTTTTTTAAGACTTTAATGTTTTTTAATTTTAAAAGCATCAAAATACAAAATAAAAAAAATCTCTCAACTTTAAGATCTTTAAAAAATATTTTTTAATAATAAAAATAAAAATAACACATAATATAAAATCTGAAAAATAAATTTAGAAAATAACTATATAAATTAAAACATAATAAAAACTAAACTGTTAGATCAAATAATGCCTAGCTATTGGATGTAATTTAGAACTTCTATATAAACCATTATAAGGTTCCTTTCAAGGGTAAGCTATGTATTGAGAATTTAGAGAGATTCTCTGAAGAGAAATTTTTGTAAGCCTCTAAACTTTCTCTTTTAATAAGAGTTCATTAACCATTTTTTTTGTTTATTACCTTTTCTTTCTTTTTCTTTTAGCTAGTTTAGAGTGTGCACGGACTTCCACTATTCTTATATCCTTGTAGTTGTCTTACTCCATTTTTTTTTCTTCTAGACTTGCAGACTATCATTATTTTGGTACTCTTTTAATTTTCTACATTGCATCATTATCTTCCTCCTCTCTCCTTGAGCTAGTCTTGTGCGGACTAACGTCACTTCAGCTTCATTTTAGCATCTTGCATTTTATTTGCTACATTTTAATTTAGTTTATGTTCTTTATTTAATATTGTTATACTATTTTATATTTAGCAATCTGTTTGCTACCTACTTCTCTTATTCATTCCTTCCTACCCTCTAGGCCCCTCTCTCCGCACTTGGCATCGGACCTTAAAAGAAAATTAGGAATGTATTGATAGAATTGAAGTCAATATTTATTTTATCAAGTTACATGTTAATATTTAACACTATTTACATGCTTAATCCGATAGTTCATTAGTGTTTTAATAAATGTAAAATATTCATGATGTTGTAAGTTTATGGCAATAAATCTTGATATACAGAGTTGTAAGTGGCTCAGAAGTTAGTAGCTTGTGAAAGAACACTCAAATTGATTATAAAAATTCTTGGATTGATTGATGAAGTCTACAATGGAACATCCCCAATTTATATTGGTCTTAGAGCATCATTTAAACAAAAAAAATTAAATCCTAGCCGGGGGTTATTATGGAAGTTATATTGCACCTCATTTAGTGCCATTATTGGAAGGGGTTACGTATTGAAAATTAAACATGGAGGTTATGGGATTTTATTATCATTTATGGGAATTACTATGGGAGTTATGTTGCATCTTCCATTTCATCCTCCATGGTTTA
This sequence comes from Adenanthera pavonina, assembly GCA_026686845.1. Lineage (NCBI taxonomy): Eukaryota > Viridiplantae > Streptophyta > Magnoliopsida > Fabales > Fabaceae > Adenanthera > Adenanthera pavonina. Next base: position 27,532,492 of record JAIVEN010000013.1, read on the forward strand.
GACAGGACTCACCCTCTAGTCAACCTCAGCATCATCAAAGTATGAAGAAAGGTCGGCAAAATTGAAAGTGGTAGAGACCCCATAAGCACTAGGCAACTCTATTTTGTTATCATTGTTGTTGATCTTTAGCATAATTTTGAATGGATCATCAGCTCTAGGGGATAGCTTAGTATTTGGTTGTTTGGGAAAACATTCTTTGCTTAAATGTATCCAAACTAAATCTCTCACATTAAAGGTTTGCTATCTCCAATGCTTGTCTCGCTGAGTTTTGAATCTCAAATTTTGCTTCTGGATTCTCTCTCAAACTTGCTCATGTAGCTTCTTGATTTCCTTAGCCCTTTGGTTTGTATCACTACTGTAATATTGACTATCAAATGAAGGAGTCGATTCTAATAGACTAAGCGGTCAAGCACCATAAACTACTTTGAATGGACACTTCCCAGTAGCTTTGATTAGTTGAGTTATTGTAAGCGAACTCAACTTATGAAAGGATAAGGTCATATTATTTCAAATTTTTTCCAACAAAACTTTGGATTAAGTTTCCTAGGACCTTGTTAATTGCTTCAATTTCTTCATCCATTTGAGGATGGCTAGCATTGTTAAATTGAAGCTTGGTTCCCATCTTTTTACACAGAGTTCTCCAAAAGGGGTTGAGGAATTTGACATCATGATCAAAAGTGATAGTCTTAGGAATACCATGGAGTCGAATAATTTCCTTAAAGTATAAATCTGCAACTTGAATAACATCATTGGTCTTTTGGCATGGAATAAAATGAGCCATCTTCGAAAATCAAATCTACCATAACCACGATGGAAACTTTTTGCCTGTGTCCGTGGTAATCCGATGACAAAGTCTATGCTCACTTCGTCCCAAGGTGTTTCTAGAACTGGAAAAGGCATATATAACCCAGTATTTTAGCTTTAAGACTTAGCCAAATGGCAGATTTTGCACCTTTGAATGTGCCTATTGATGTCTTGTTCAAGCCTTGGCCAATAAAAATTTTCTTTGATTAAGGTCACAGTTTTGTCTCGACCAAAGTGACTAACCAATCCACCCTTATGGGCTTCCTAGACTATAGCCTCTCATAAAGAGCATTGAGGAATACATAAGGCCTTTTCTCATAATAGGAACCCTTCATACCTGTAATACAGCAAGAAAGGTTGATCTTTAGTGGCATTCCTTATTCCATGAAAATCAAGTTATCATGGTACAACTCTTTGATTGTTTCAAAGCCAACAACTTTGGCTTGAATAGTAGAAAGCAAAGCATGACTACAGTTGAATACATTGTCTACTGAATTTAGAATTCTAGCCTTGTGCTTGAGTAGGAATAGATAAGACTTCATGAACTCACTCCAAGTGGCATGTCTACGGCTGATCTTCTGCTGAGAATTTAAATGCTTAAAAGCTTCATGATCAGAGTAGAGAATAAATTCTTTACTTAGCAAATAATAACTCCAGTGTTGTAAAGCTTGAACAATAGCATAGAACTCCTTGTTGTAGGTAGAGTATTTAAGCTTGGCATCATTGAGTTTCTAGTTAAAGAAGGAAATTAGATGTCCTTGTTGGCTTAAAACAGCTCCAATACCAATGTTGGAAGTATCATAGCTAACTTCAAACACTTGGTCAAAGTTTGGAAGGGCTAGCACAGGTGCTTCTATCAAATGTCTCTTCAACTCCTCAAAGCTCTTCTAGGCTTGCTCTGTCTAATGAAACTTACCACCCTTAATGCAATCTGTAAGTAGTGAGGCAATGGAACTAAAGTTTCTAATAAACCTCTTGTAGAAGGACGCTAGTCCATGGAAGCTTTGAACATCTTGGACTGATTGTGGAGTTGGCCAACTATTAATGGCTTCAATTTTGCTTGGGCCAACTTGAACTTCCTCAATCGTGATAATATAACCCAGAAAAATCATTTATCAGTCAAGAAGGAATATTTCTTCAAACAATTAGCATACAGTTTTTGCTCTTGCAGGGTCTGTAATACTTGCCGTAGATGCTCTAGATGCTCTTCCCTATTCTTACTGTAAACAAGAATATCATCAAAGTAAATAACAACAAATTTGTCGATTAAGGGGTGAAGTACCTGATTCATCAGTCACATGAATGTACTAGGTGCATTGGTTAGCCCAAAAGGCATCACAGTCCACTCATACATACCATCACTTGTTTTGAAAGTAGTCTTCCATTTATTTCCCAGCCAAATTCTGATATGATGATATCTACTGTAAAGGTCAACCTTAGAAAAGATAACATTACCTAGCTAGTCTAATAGATCATCTAGTCGTGGAATTGGAAACCAATATTTGATGGTGATTTTGTTGACTGCACGACAATCAATGCACATTCTCTAGCTTCCATTTTTCTTAGGTACTAAGAGTACAGGCACAGCACAGGTATTGACACTTTCACAAATCAACCATTTCTTCAATAACTCCTCCACTTGATGGTGTACCTCAGCATGTTCCTGTGGACTCATCCTATAAGCAGGATTATTAGGAATTATTGTTTCTAAGATAAAGTCCATAACATGTTGGATGTCTTATATGGGTGGTAATCCTGAAGGAATCTCATCTGGGATCACGTTTGAAAACTCAACTAACAACTGTTCAACTTCTGATGGAATAGTGGATCCATTGTTTGACTTGAACAATAGAACAAGACCTAGGATTTGGGCTTCCACCTTTGATACTTTGAGCTATTTCTTGGTCACTAAGGAAACTAGTTGCTTGGATTCCTTTTTGCTTTGGATGCATCCACTAGGTGGTAGTGGAACTAACTTAAACATTACCCCATTCTTCATAAAGGAATAGGTATTTGCATGACCATCATATAGAGCATGACAAACATATAAGGTCTTCCTAAAAGAAGATAATAAGCATCCATAGGAATAACATCACATCGAACTTCATCTTGGTACTTCTTGCCAATTGAAAAGGAAACAAGACGTCGCATAGAGACTTTTACCTCGCTTCCCTTGCTAAGCTATTGCAACTTGTATGGATATGGATGAACTTATGTAGTCAAGTTCAGCTTTTCCACCATATAGTTGGACAATACATTTTCAAAGCTTCCATTGTTAATGATGGCATCAAAAACTTTTCCTTGAGTCGTGCAACGCATATGGAAGATATTATGCCAAAGCCATCACTACACCAAAAATGAGATTTTTTTGCGGTTATTTTGGTCTTTATTGGCGGTTTAAAACCGCCAACTATTTGAGCGCCGATATAAGGGGTAACTTTTGTTGGCGGTAATTAACCGCCAACAAAAATAGACTTTTGTTGGCGGTTATTTCAAATAACCGCCAACAAAAGATATATTTTTTAATAAAATATTTACCTTTTGTTGGCGGTTGTTTGAAATAACCGCCAACAAAAATAGACTTTTATTGGCTGTTATTTCAAATAACCGCCAACAAAGGGTAATTTATTTTTTAAAAAAAAAAAGTAATCACAACTACAATCATCATTAATAAGTAATCCAGAATTATCCAAAAGTCAAAAAAATATACAACATAAATTATAGATAGATCAAATTGAAATTTTACATAATCACACCGTAACAAAAAAATCAAAATAAAAAAGAAGAAGAAAAAATTTTGCCACAGAATCAATATTTATACCTTAAGTCATAAAAAATTACAAGCTTTAAAATTTCTTCCATCTTCAAGATTCATTTTCTTGCTTCAAAGCCAAGATGAGATGAGAGAGGATGAAGCCGTCGGTGGAGGTAGACACAGACATTGTAGTCAGCGAAGAAGGCAGTGGACAAAGTCACCGATGAAGAAGAAGCTTGTAATCTGTTGGTGCCAAGATGAGATGTGGACCATGCTTCGAGATTTGTACAAAATCTTGACCAAGCTTTGAAAATCTTGACTGAGGGAGAAGAGAATAAAAGAAAATAGAAAAGGAGAGAATGACAAAATTTGATTAAAAGAGTAAGAACGACGATCTGAATCTGATGAAAGAGGAAGAAGACATGTAAGGGAGAGAGAGCTTACAGATCAAAGAAGAAAGAGATTGGATGTGGAGAGAGAAAGAGAGGGAACGAAAGTGATTAGGTGTGGAGAGAGAAAAAATTCAAATATATGAAAGTGATGGAGTTTGATGCGTGACATGAAAATGTATGAGTGGATGTAGAAAGAGATGTGTTAAGGAAAGAGATGAAAAGAAAGAAAGGCCGTCAGATCTTTTTTATCAATGGTTATAAATATTGATCCGTGGCTTACTTATTGATCCGTGCCTTATGTTTTTTTTTTTAAAAAGTTGTAAAAACTTTTCTTGACGGTTCTTCAAATAACCGCAAAGTAAAGTTTGACTTTTCTTTGCGGTTATTTATATAACCGCAAAGAAAAGCCCCCGCGTCATTTTTCTTGGCGGTTCTCCAAATAACCGCCAAGAAAATGTCAGAATTTTATTGGCGGTTATTTCTAGAACCGCCAACAAAAACTATGCAAAGCTTTTCTTTGCGGTTCTCTAAATAACCGCAAAGAAAAGTCAGACTTTTCTTTGCGGTTATTTGAAGAACCGCCAAGAAAAGCTTCCGCATCATTTTTATTGACGTTTTCTCCTATAACCGCCAACTATTAAGCGCTAAGAAAGGTTATTTTTGGCGTTGTGCATGGTTCCTCTTTTACTTGTGTTGCATGCAAACTTTGTCTAATTACCAATGATTCTCCATGATCTACAGAAACAAATTCTTCATCATACGCCAGCTCTTTCTCTTCAAGTACTAGCTTCTCCTAATCAAAGACAACCTCTTCATTAGATGTTGCATAAGCTTCTCTTTCATTAATGGTAACAACCTTGCAGTTAGGACATTTCAAAGCAATATGGCCAAACCCTTGGCATTTGAAACACTTAGGTGATTTGGAGCTATATTCCTTGGCAGTCTTAGGTGGAGGCCTGCTTGAAGAACTAGGTTGCTGAACTTATATTTTGTGTTCATCAAAAAAACTTTTGGTAGAGGAACCCAATTAATAGAAGAACTTTTTGGGCGACTACTTTTCAATTCAGATAGTTAGATTGATGACATCATCTAGAGTCTAATATTGCTGAAGCTAAACTGGATGAGCGATGTTAGTGTTCAACCCTCAAAGATAACGGGCTATCGTCTATTTTTTCTTTTCTTGAATATCACACTTTATCATGAACTTCTCAAATTTCCTGGTATATTCTTCCATAGACAAGACTTTTTGCTGTGGATTTTGTAAATGAATAAAATTATGTGGATTTTGTAAATGAATAAAATTATCTTGATGATAATGATTAGGTAGAAACTTACAAGTAAGCTCACGACATATCTTCTCCTATGTTCATATTTTGCTTTTGCCTTAATGCTCACATTTCTTCTTAAGATTCTCTTACCATATGGAAGCATGTTTCTTGAGCTTGATGGTAACAATCTTGACTTTTTATTCTTCTGGAACCTCTTTGTATTCGAATACCTATTCCATTGTTTAGAGCCATTCTACATATTCATTTGGTTAGAGCTTTCCTTGAAAGTTTGGAATCTCAACTTTGATATCACTTATGCGAGCTATTGGTCTTGGCAGACGGCGATTAGCATCTGATGGAGTGTCGCTACTATCCGAATCTTCTTCTCTTTGCCTTGTTCCTCCAACTAGGCTCATTGAACATTCACAAGCTCTTGCAATAGTTGAACTTGATTTCTCAACTCTTTAATTTCAACTTCATGCGTAGATCTACATCTTGGAGGCATTTTGTAGGCTAGGATTGAAGTTTTTGTTTTTTGTTTGGAATGCCATTGGAAAGGCTTTGGGGTATATTTGGGAGAAAGGTTTAAAAATGGGTCAAGGTGGTAATTTTGGGAAATTTAGGGTGGAGGCAAAATTTTGAAATGTATAGGGCTTTGGTGTAATTTTTTTGGAAATTTGGGGGCCAAATTAAAATTTCTAAAAATTTAAGGGCAAAATAGAATTTCAAGAAATATAGGGGCAAAGTAGAAATTTAAAAAGTTTAGGGGTCAAAGTACAATTTTAGAAAGGTTTAGGGTAGAAATAAAATTCTAGAAAAGTTGAGGGGTCAAAATGTAATTTTAGAAAAAGTGGCTGACTGGGTTTGCTTATGTGGCAAGAACAACATGTGGCAAGTGATGAATTGTTGGCGTGTCATTGAATGGACACCTCAGTGTTGACGTGGTCATCTTCAACCTCTAGACGGCGCGGGGGTTACTGTAGAGACGTGTGGTTTTTTGGCAACAATGCGTGGAGGTGCATGTGGTTGTTTCCGAATGCGAGCTCCTCTTGTCTGGGGTCTTCTAACTTCCTGAGCGTGATGGTGATGTTCGTTTGACCTAGAAATGACCAAAAATATGGTTTTTGATGGCGGCGATAAAGTTCACTCTCTCTCCTTAGAAAACTCAGACTCTCTAGGCAATTTCATATGCACAACCTCACCTTACTAGGCTCTAGACTTTTGCTATGAAGCTAGAAGCTTAGGGAAAAACACTCAAATTGATTATAAAAATTGTTGGATTGATTGATGAAGTCTACAATGGAACATCCTCTATTTATACTGGTCTTAGAGGCATCATTTAAACAAAAAAAATTAAATGCTAGCTGGGGTTATGGAGGTTATGTTGTACCTCATTTAGTGCCATTATTGGAAGGGGTTGCGCATTGAAAATTAAATATGGAGGTTATAGGAATTTATCATTATTTATGGGAATTACTATGAGAGTTACGTTGCATCTACTATGGGAGTTATGTTGCATCTTCCATTTTAGTAAGTCTAGACTTTAGTAGAAACCAATGTCTTAAGAGTCAGACCGGACTGGTACCAATCCGGTGGTCACCCGAAAAAATCACTGGCTCTTTGTAAAGTTTTGAGCTATTTTGTGGGTTAAGCTGAATTGGATCAACTTTTAATTAAAATTAGTTAAAAGTTTAAATTTAATAAAAATTACCATACATTCATAAAATACTCTTAATGAAAAATTATTATTCTCTATACTACATTAATTTTGGTTAAAAGATAACAATCAAGGATATTTGTGAAAATTATATATTAATATTTTATGAAATTTTACAAAGGCTCTTATAGAAAAAACCATAAAGACCCTTTTTAGAAAGGCCCTTATATTAAAAATAAGAAAAAAATAGTTACCAACTCAAGTTTAGATGCTTTTATCTAATTAAATGTTTGAATTTGATTTTTAACTTATGGAACAAATCTAGTTAATAGAAACCTATACTATATCTTAAGACACTCGTTGACATAGTCTTAATATATGATAAAAATAGTATATAATTATATAATTATATAAATATTAATAAAACGTATGCTTTCTATGTGAAAAAGAAAACGTAAGAAAATTAGTTTGGTTGTGCCGAAGAAATCAGGAGGGAATAAAATTGATTTTTCAGTGAATAATGATGATTTTAAAGTTGTAATCAAACTTCCATTAAGAGATGTGATGTTCTTATTTAAAATAACGAAGAGTTTAGAAAAAGAGAATGCAATACAATAAAGAGCGTAGAACAAGAGAATATAATATGAAAAGCTATTATATATCAATGTCATTCAGATCAATTTGGTCTTACATTTTAGTTCCACGGCACAAAGCAAAGAATTTTTAATTATCATTTAAAACTCGTGAAATTACAAGATAGCAATGTTGAAAAGATCAACTTAATTAATTGATTTTCACTTTCTAATCACAAAGATCACGTTGGGTTTAGTTTAAGGAACAGAATGGGATTTATAATCAAATGTTGAATCTCAACTGAAGTGTTAATGCGCAATAGAATCGCAACAAGAAAGTAGATGAACATTATATCTCTCACTTGAATGCAGCACGTGTTCTTCTTTAAACTTTGTTTTCCACTTTCACTTCAGTTCTACGATTTTTGACCCAAGAAAAAAAGCCCCCAATTCTAATAGCAAATGGGATATTAAAGTTGTTCTCTCTAAAATACTGTCATTTAGGCAGTGTCAATTGCTATTGTTCTCTCTAAAGTTAACAATCACCCCTCCATTCCAAAATTTTTTATAATTTTAAAGTTTTAATTTTGTTTCAAATCTTTTATTATTTTAGACTTTCAATGCATTATTAAATACTTTTTTTCCCAATTATGCCATCGTTTCATTTAATTCACAGTAGGTAATTAGTTTTTAGTCAAATCATTAAATAAGAATATTTTAGTTAAATTCCTTATAAAATTAGACATAATAAATTATTTCTTAATTTGTATGCAAAAATCTTCAACTACAAAAGATATAGAACGGATGGAGTAACTCTTGAGTATTCCTAATAAAAAAATTAGATACGTTTTTTCATGCATTATGTAAAATAAAAAAATAAGTTATTTTATTCATGACTTGTATGAAAATAGTATGACATGTAAATTTTAAATTGCATATTGATATTGATTAATTCATTTTAAAAAATCATAGTTAAGTATTTGTTTATTAAGTAGGACAAACATGTTGAATGGGGAATTGTTAATTTCTAATTGTTCAGTTCAAATTTTACCAATTCAGATAAATTTGTATTTTTATAAAATGTGAAATCTAAACAATTGGAATAATCTAACGGTTGTTGGAACACAAAAAAAATCTAATAGTTCCCTATCATAGTAGATCATTTATCAACTCTTCGTTTAAATAAGTGAAAAACTTGAGAGAGAGGAAAATTTAAGGAGCAAATAAAAGGAATTTAAACACCCCATAATTTAGATTATTTCTTATTTTTTCTTATAATATTTTCTTTATCATATTTTTTCCTCAAAGGGCGTTGTCAATCACTAATCCAATTATCTTGATGGAATCGCATGAGAATATTACAATTGGTGGCTTTGTCCCCTTTCTAAGATTTATTTGAAAATGAAATTGCTGGTTATTTAAAAAAGAAAAAAAATCCACGAGTGCATTTCGGTCCTTCCCCATTACTCTCCTTCTACTTCTTGCATTTCATTTGCAATTATAGCTTCTCTCTTCTTTTCACTATTCAAATTAAATTTCAAAATTTCAGATTAAATATTTAAAATACATATAATTAAGATGTTAAAATGCATTACAGCCCCTTTCATGCGCCTAATCGGGTTATGTCGACAATCAAACGCGCTCATTGGGCTAAAAGTGGTTTCCATTCCCATCACATTCGGCCCATTTCTTCAAACGACAGATAAATGGGTCGTTTCCATGTAAACCGAGGAAATATTTTCTTCCTCTTTCCTCGTCACAGCATTACAATGGCACAATCTTTTCTTCTTTTCTTGTACTCTTACATAGTTTCAGCAATGACGATGCTTAAAAACGGCGCACACTTACAATAATGTCATTATCAATCACATTTTACTACGCCGGAAAATTGGCCACTTCCACACTCTCCATTAATTGTAAGGCATATTCTCATTCCACTCTAGTGGTGTTCTAAATACTCTTTTTTATTTTTTTAGAAGATTTTTTTAACTAAATTTACGCTAATTTAGATATATAATTAAAATTTGTTAGAAGTATTGAATTTTTTAAAAAAATTATAATATTTCTAAATAAAAGCTGTTAATTTCTATGTTAAATTAATTCTTGTAGGGAGAAAGCTAAAACTATCGAGTATTTTTAAAAATCACATATTAATAAATCATTAAATTTTGAAAAAACTCTTAAATTAAAGACCAAAAAATCATTCTTAAAAAACTCTTACATTAAGGACCAAGAGAGCATGTTATTGGGACAACTAACTAGATTACCATTTCTCATCATACTAATCTACAACTAATTATTGAATATTAACAATTCATACTGTTGATCAACCTTAATTATTACTACACAAATCTTCAATAAAGAATACTTAAATATATAACAAAGATGGTGATCGAGGAAGAATAATTATATACCATCGCATAGTATTAGTATCGATTACTCACTTTAATTATTATTTCTATTTATTAATAATAACGGAGTGTAGAATTGATGAAAAATATTGCTAAGTCCATGGCAAGGTGATCTATGGATGACCTCACCACTATTATTTATTTTTCATTTTGGAGAAAATATTAAATGAGAATGATACATGGAGCAAGTTTAGGGCGTCCAAAATCCAATTTGGTGGACAATGTCGTTGAGTTGAATGTTCTAATTAAGTTCCTTTAATAATCATTATTATGTTAAAAATTGAAGCCGTCGTTCTTAATTTCCACGATCGATGCTATGATATTCCTCATTTCGTCTATATGCAACAATTCTTCTAGAAATGCCTCACTAACGTTTTCAGCATGCCTTCCGCTCCAGTTGAATACGATGTAAAATTAATAAATGTTATTATAATATATTAAAAAGTAATAACGATGACTTTCTCCTTCTGAACTCACACTTTTTCATTTAAAACTGTTCAAGTACGGATGACAATTACATTTACAGCCCGTTTGGTTCAATTACAAGCTGGTCATGTAATGCAATATAATATGATGTAATGTAATATGATGGAATGATGACTACATATAAGTTTGTTTGGTATGATATTGAGGATATGGAGAAAAAATTTATTTTGTATATTTAATTAAATATGAATAAATAGAAAATGACTAAAATGTGCCTAATTATTAAAAAAAAAAGAAAACTCATATTCATATTTAGTCTTTTTATCTTCATTACATGCATATAATGCTCAATGCTCAGCTTTTGGAGAGTGTTACTGATTATATTAAGTGAGGTAATCAGGATTACGCATGTAATCCTCACGCGTCCAACTAAACGCAACTAATTATGTAATGTAAGGCTAATTGTCTTTACATGATCTCTCTATAATTAAACCAAACGGGCACAACACATTCAATATCTTAAGTTTGGATCTTATAAATAAAAAATAGTGTCAGCATAATTTTTTTTTCAATTGAGTTTTAACCTAATCGAATTCAAAATAATCACTAATATTAAAAATCAGATATATTTGTTACAAAAATGTAATTTTATCAGCAATTTTGTTTATTTTTATTTTTCACAATTTTAATTTTTATCTTGATATAGAAAACTTATAGCTCCTAACTGAATGGGATTCCATTCGGCAATTACGTAGTCACATCACTATCAACTATTTGACTCCATTTTTTCGGGCAATCAAAGTCAACTAGTCAAGTCATTGTTTTGATGGAGTTCGTTCACAGTATTTCTGGTGAGTCCCACCACCACAACACAATTTGCAATTTTTGGCATTAAGAAGCCATCAATCATGGCCACTGCTATTTACACTCAACAATGTTGTTCCATTCATAGAAAGCAAAGTTGCTTTTTTCTACTTCTATTACCCCCTTTTGATATGCACTATTCTAGCAACTAGCAATTATTCTTCTAACGAAAGACGGCCTCTTTTGCATTGCAGGAGGGAGGAAGATTCATGCATGTCCCTTAATTACTAGTTGAATAGTTACTACTTGCTAGGGTGATATATATCAAAACGTGTAGGAAAAAGAAAGAAGCAACTAGAAGGCTGCCTCCAACTTGAGCTAAAGTATAGTAATAAATTAAAGATATGCTTATGAGAAATAGCTAGCTTTGACGAAGATTAATCATGCATTTGTTAATTATTAGTGGTTGCTATTAGCTAGAATGGTAACTAGAAGTAAGAAAAATGAATTTGATTCATTTAAAATTATTTTACAGTAAAATTTTTATAAAATTTGAAGATTGAAGAGGAATTAATCCGAGAAAATATTTATTTTCATTCTTTGTGTAACTATTTTTCTAAATTTTACAAAGATTTTGTAATAGAAAAATTAATAAGATTCTTACAAAACCAATATGATCAATATAAAATATAAAATATATAATAAGATACACTATTCATAAGTTATAAATAATATGACTCATTTCTAATACTTTTATTATGAAACACATATCTTGATAGAATAATTGCTAGATGTCAGATTAATGATGCATATCAAAAGGGGGTAGAACTAAAACGAAGCAACTTTGCTTTCCACACAAAGACATCATAGTTGGAATACGTTTATATGAAATATTAATGGGATATTGCTTAATACATTAGCCCCTACATTCATATATTTCAAAATGGAATAGCAATAGGTCATTAGTGTACGCATTTTGTTACTAACAAACTTTCATTTGTTTTTCTAATTTTGTTTTGTTTATATAATAAAGTTTCTTACAATTTCAGTTTTTAATGCATTTGTTTTTGCATGTACACCTGATATCTTAATCCTACCCATTTTAACTAGAGGATTATCGGACCTTAGACTAATCCAGATAGAGCTGGATTAGACCTTTTTGGACGGCAAACTCTATCACTGAGTATTTAACACTACAGTATTCTCAGACTTTAAACTCGAAACCTCTAGTTAAACTGATACAATCTCTTATCAGAATTTTTAATGCATTTGTTAGTCTTATGTTAAAGTTTTGTCTTTGACTTGACCAATAGCAGTAATGTAATGTCGATAAAATGAGTTACAGCTAATTAATAATAACATTTCACATATCGTATAATAAAAATAACATATTGCATAGATCTAATAAAGAAAAAGAGTAAAATTATTGAGCCTCTCGAACTGCTAATGGCTTGAACTAGCCTAACAGACTTAACCAAAAGGGGAAAAATGATATTTAAGAATTTAAAACATATGACAGTGACAATTAAAGACATTGAAAACGAAAAAAAACCACTCAAAAATAAGTATTATTAATCACTTTTTAAGGTATCACTTATATTTCACAAACATATATGGTGATCTTTGAAATATAATGAAGACATTTTACACTTATTATTATCTCAGATGAAATATCTCTTTATAATTTCATGATCTTCGATTATATTGTATTTTTAGATTGAGTATGAGTAATATTTTTCTTAAAAAAATATACATACTTATTTCACGGATTTTAAATCCTTCGTTGACGTTTTTTCCAAGAGAAAGACAGGACTGGCTATTAAAAAATTGATAACGATGTATCTTCCTACTTCCTAGTCATTCAGTGATTCCACTACTGAATATTTAAAATTGGAATATTTTCTGCAACTGACTGAGAGAGGGGTCCTTTTCAAAGACAAATAGTAATGCCTTTACAACTTCCATGAAAAATTGTCAAGATAGCAATGTGAACGCCTTCATATGCTTAGGTAGGTAGACTATATATTCGCACTACTTCTAGCTATAGCATTATCAAATCAATCCTAGACTTTGTTCTGAGCATTTTTCAAAAGAATGAGGATCCTCATGGACCCAGTTTCTCTCAAACTCCTTCAAGCCATACTAATTTTCGAGCTTCATCTTCTTGCTCTAAACTCGACCTTCATGGCGAATTCGATGATACAGGAGAACAACAATTCATAGTACAAGGCAATATCAGTGCATCATTGTTGGAGTTGCAATATCTGAGATATTTAAATCTAAGTTATAATGATTTTGGGAATAGCTATGTCCCAGAATTCCTTGGCTCTCTAAGCAACTTGAGGTACTTTGATCTCAGAAGTTGTTACTTTGGTTGACAAATTCCAAGCCAACTTGGCAATCTCTCAAACTTGCAGTATCTTGATCTTGGAATGATCGGTCTGGGGGGTGAAATTCCATATCAGCTTGGAAATCTCTCACTGTTGCAATATCTTGATCTGGGAGAGAATATTCTTGAAGGTAAGATACCTTATCAACTTGGGAATCTTTCAAAGTTGCAGAAGCTTGACCTTGGATACAATACTGCTGTCAAACTTGAAGACGAAGACCAAGGTGGAGGTGAGTAGCTATCCAATCTCACTTCTTTAACCCAACTTGACTTGAGCAAGGTAATTAATCTAAATCATTCTCACAACTGGTTACAAATGATTGGGAAGCTTCCAAGCATAAGAGATGTGATCCTTACAGGTTGTGGTCTTTCTGATGAAATTATCATTCCCTTGACACCTTCAAAATGGAAATTTTCTGATTCTCTTGCTATCTTTGATCTTTCTGACAATGGATTCAATTCATCCACTATATTCCAATGGCTGTCCAATGTGAGCTCAAACCTTGTTGAGCTTGATCTTAGCAGTAACCTCTTAGAAGGTCTTATCCCATATGAATTAGGTAAAATGACTTCTCTTGAGTTGCTAGATCTCTCTGAAAATACACTCAGTGGTGGGATACCTGAATCGTTTAGAGATATATGTACCTTACAGTCTTTGACCTTGTCATATAACCTTTTGAATGAAGAACTTCCCACAATTCTGGAAAATTTGTCAAGGTGTGCTAGACTCTCTTTGCAAAACTTGGATCTAAGCCAGAACCAAATTACTGGAACACTATCAGATCTTTCTATATTCACCTTAAAGACTTTAGACCTTACAGCAAATCGTCTGAATGGGTTGATTCCTAAAGACATTCAGTTCTTATCTCTGTTAGTCACTTTGTCCGTTTATTCCAACTCCTTAAAAGGTGTCATCACTGAGTCACATTTTGCTAATATGTCTACCTTGAAGGCACTAGACCTTTCTGACAACTCATTGACTTTGAAGTTTGGCAAGAATTGGGTTCCATCTTTTCAATTGGATAAGACATTTCTTAGATCTTGCAAGTTAGGTCCTAATTTTCCTAATTAGTTGCACACTCAAAAAAACTTCTCCGTCTGGAATTTCTGAGATTGTTCCTCAATGGTTTTATGGGGTTTTCTAACACCAAATTTGTTATGGCTCAATGTTTCATACAACAACTACGGGATACAATCCCAGACTCCCCCGTAAGATTTTCTGGACCTCCTGATATATCTCTTGCCTCAAATCAATTTGAAGGCTCAATTCCATCATTTTTTACGTAGTGCATCAGTTGTTGATCTATCTCTAAACAAGTTTTCAGAATTTGTCACATTTTTATGTGATAACACCTCCGCAGATGCATTGGCTTCATTAGATATTTCGAGGAATCAACTATGAGGTAAAATTCCTGATTGTTTACTGGTTTCACATCATTGTTCTATCTTTATTTGAGTAACAATAACCTCTCAGGGAAAATTCCTCCTTCCATTGGATCTCTACTTGCACTTCAAGTATTAATCATGAGAAACAATATGTTAACTGGGGAATTAACTTCCTCTTTGAAGACTTGCGTAAGCCTAAGAATGCCAAATCTTGGGGAAAATAGATTGTCAAGACCGATACCTTCGTGGATAGGAGATGAATTACAACAGTTGCAAATGTTAAGCTTACGAAATAATCACTTTTTTGGAATTCTGCCATTGCATCTTTGTTATTTGACAAGCCTTCAGCTCTTGGATCTCTCTCTGAATAACCTATCAGGGCAAATATTCAAATGCTTGAAGAATTTTACTGCACTGATTCAAGAGAGTTCATCAACAAATCTGGTGAGTCCTTCTATATCTAGTAATGTATCAACACCTTTCTATCAATATGATATAAATGCATTGCTCATGTGGAAAGGTGCACCACAAATGTTTAAGCATAGTAAATTACTGAAAAGCATTGATCTCTCAAGTAATCAACTAAAGGGAGTAATTCCAGAGGAAATAGGGGATTTAGTTGGATTGATTTCTTTGAATTTATCAATAAATAGCTTGTCTTGAAGAATTCCCTTTGGAGTTGGTAGTTTAATATCATTGGAATTTCTTGACTTGTCAAGAAACAATGTATCTGGTTCTATCCCTTCGAGCCTTGCTCAAATTGACCGTCTAACCATGTTGGATTTGCCACATAACCACCTATCTGGGAAAATTCCAATTAGCACACAGTTACAAAGTTTTAATGGCTCAAGCTATGAAGGGAATCTTGATCTTTGTGGAAAACCACTTGATAAATTCTGTTATGAGGAGGAAATACCTCAAGATGATGAGGATTCATTGATATCTAAAGGATTTTATTGGAGTATGGTACTTGGGTTTATTATGGGATTCTGGGGAATCTTTGGCTCAATACTTTTCAACCGTTCTTGGAGACATGCCTACTTCAAGTTCTTGAGCCATTTGGCGGACAAGCTTTATGTCAAGACAACATTGACAGTAGCTAAATTCCAGACGTGGCTCGAAAGCTAGCTGGTAATTCTTTTTGGTCTCTTCCACTTTTACTTTTAACTTTTGCTTTCACATTAATTAACCTTCATCTAATTTTCTACCTTTCTGTAGGAGAAATTTGCCTCAAAGAATTTGGGCTTGGTTTCATATGTTTGGAGATTTGTCAGGAGACTAGTGTTGCTGTGTGAGAAATGGGAATAATTTCACTGTTTTCTGCTAATTAGCAAATTAATTATTCATTACAGTATGAAAAGCTGTTTGAAAGTGTATGATTAGCTTTTGCACTGTGTTGTGTTATTACTATCACATGCAAAGTAGGGGCCTATTTGATAGTGTTTCCTGTTTTCTGTTCTCAAAAACAGTTTTGTAAAATTGTTTTCAAGAAACTGTTTTGAAAACAAGAAAACAAAAAAATCTGTTTGAATAATTGTTCTCAAAATCATAACTAGTAAGTAATAGATGAGTTATTCAAAATTTATAACTTTACCATTAATGAGGTGGATGTTTCTCATCTTTCCTTGTGTTTTCCAGAACAAAAACTACAAAACACCTAAAAAGTGTTCTGAGTTTTCTGTACAAAACTGTTTTCTGTTTTCCAAAATAGTTTTTAAAAAACAGGTTTACCAAACAAGTTTTCTGAGTTTTCTGTTTCTGAAAATAAGAAAACTATTTTGCAGAACTCCATCAAACAGGCCCTAGATTACTAAAGTCCAAAGTCTTTATCAACTTAGAAATATACAAATCAAAAGCAAACAATAGCTAATAGTCTGAATGCTAATGTACAGGGAAGTTCACTAACACTTTGAATAATAATATCTAAAAGTAAACATAAGTCATTCGTTTCTGGAATGTGGCTCAACGTCTTTGCCATTTATGAACAGTGATGGGAGAAAAAGAATGCTTCTATACTTATAAATGGACAAAAGCCATTCGTTTTAAGAACTTGATTAGAAGTCTTTCTTCTATATTTAAGTATCTGATATCAAAGTTTTTGAAAAAATATGGGGCATGATGAAATCAAAGATAGAACAGCAAGCAGTAAAGAATTAGTCTACTACTATTCTAAACCATAGGGATATCACCAAAATAGTGATGTTTTTCACTGAAATGACTTTGATAAATCACTAATGGCAAATAAACTTAAAATTCATTGAGTATTAAAAAACCTACCCACCTATTATTCACTCTGTTGGAACTTGCTGGCACAGATTTCATAAAAAACTTTCAAGCTATTACCCTCACAAATCAATCATCAAATCACAATGAAGCAAAATCTCAGGACAAAGATCAAATGACTGCACTATTGGCTAGTCCAGAAACCATTGTTGAACCTTCTTGGTATCTGGATTTGGGTGTAAAATATTACATCATCTATGATAATTGTTGATAATCTGATGTGGAAAACAAACTACTAAGTCCAATTCACTCATCTAGTGTGAAACTCCTGTCCTTAGTGTAATTCTGTTTTTGTTTCTGCTCCAAATTTAGTCTTTTTGTGTAATTTTGCAATTTCAAAATCCAATATTTCTAACGTTATTCCTACATTATACAGCTTCTAATTCAATAGACTAAGCCAAATCTTCTCAAATTGTAACCAATGTCATGAAGGCATGTAATTTTCCAACAAAAATGAAGCTATTTTTGGTTTCTTCATAACTCCTTTTGCTTTTCTTTCACCACTAAGGGCCCGTTTGGATTTCAGTTGGTTGAAAATGAGTTTTTGTAAAATTGGTTTTGTAACGTAGTTATGATAAAAATTGGTTTTAGACTAACGTGTTTATGTTTGGATGATTTATTTGAAAATTGGTTTTGATAAAACTCATAATTTTTCTCTAAATTGAGTTTAAACTCTATCTCATGGTTAATTTAATTTATTTGGACTCAAATTAAATCTGCATTTATTTAATTGAGAACATAATATATCTGATATAACATTTTTTTACAGATCATGATATATAAAAATTAAAATTTTGAAGGAACATTTTGATTAATAGATAGGATAAATTTTATGGAAATTTTATTTTTCTAATTTTTCTATTTTTTCTCATTTTTAGTAATCTATTTTTATCTGATTTGAAAATAAATACTGGCAAAACTGAAAAACCCAAACTGAAAAGCAGCAAATGGATTGCTTCTTATGCAACGGAGTTTAAATGACCAACGGAGTTCCCAACGTGTTGCGTTTTATTAACCAAACAGATTAGAAAAAAAAAAACTCCGTTTTGGCCTGAAACTTGGTTTGGAACTGAAAACCAAACAGGCACTAAGAACACAACACCTTTTCAACTCATACATGAAAATGGCTATGCTCACTGCATTCATTTAGTTGACACACAATTTGATGTAAATAATTCCTTCTCATATGGCATACTACATGAAAAAGTCTACATACAGTACTTAAGGGTTTTGAACATCCTAACAAGCAGCTAGTATGCAAGACAGAAAAATTTCTAAATGGACTTGATTAAACTGCAAGAGCTTGGTTTGAGAGACATGTTTCTGAATGCTAAAATGAGGTCTTATTTAAAGCAGACATGATCAGTCTCTCATTAGAGCCACAAAAGAGCATGTTGTCTAGGTGTTAGTGTTTGTAGATCTATTAACCTCTTGAATTTTATGTCATTTAAGCACATTTTCCATGGGCTATGCATACATTTGGTGTCTATTTGTACATATTAGATACTCATTCAAAAAATGTGCATTTTGGACATAGGTGTTGCATGATAACATTTTATTGCTCAATTGTGCATATTCTTGTTTTATTTTGAACCCTTTGGTAGTTTATGGATTCCCACCTTTGTGTAAGTGCTTTTCGAAGAAACTCAGAGCTATTCAAGCCTTATTTTAGAGCTAAAAAAACCAAAGGAAGAAGGGAAACATGCACCTAGGTCCAAGCTTCAGAGAAATGGAGCAAAATGAAGGATGCTAATAGCAATAGAGGGTGTCGTAGGGAGCCAATGTTGTGCAGCAAATTGGAAGATAGAAATATTATCCAGAATCAAGTCATGTTGTGAGGCCAACCTCTATCACCAAAATGTAGAGTTACAATTAGATAGCATATGTTAGGTGTTTTTGTATAAATTTTATCCCTTTCATCTTCTGCCACATTCTGGACTTCTTGGAGGCATTTTGGGTGGCTTGGTGTGCTAGGGTTTGCATCAAGTATGGAGATTTAAGCTTTGGTATGGAGATTTCAAGAGATTGAGCTTCTTTTCTTGGTTTTATGTCTTCTCCTCCCATTCCCTTTCTCTTAGTCTACTATGGGTATGAATTTGTATATTTGTGGCTTTGTTGTAGATATGAGTAGTTAAATAATTGTTCCTAGGATTATTTGACCTCTTGTATGGATTAGATACTTGATTATCCTTTATATTTGTAATTAATGATATGATTATGTTAGTTTTGTTGTAGATATGAGTAGATAATTATATTAGTTTTACTCTATGCTTAGTACTTCTTATTGATTAGCCCCTGATAAGATTGTTGGGTTGACTTGATTAATGCTTGAGAAAGTTAGATTAAATGTAAAACTTGAGTTAAACTGTGTGAGACCTTGATAGTTACGGAGTTGAGTAGAGAGTTTTGCTGGTATGGTAGAGATACACTCTTAATCTCATGTAGTCGTTATAGGGCTTGATATGGAATTAAGGTTTAATTATTTGGTTAAGAGATTAATTGATTAATTAGGCTAAATACCAATTTGGAGTCTTGAGAGAGCACTTATAGGTGTTGTGGTATCCTTGGCTAACATGATTAATCATTAAAAACAAATATAATAGGAGCTTAATTGGGTGTTAAGAAGTACAAGAGGGAAAAATAATCCTAGGTCTAATTGCATCCAAGTAGTCCTTAATCAACCTTCCCATCAATTAATTCTTTGTAGTTGTTAATTTCTTAGATTTTGAACCATATTTTTGCCTTACTCAAATTAATTGAAAATGCAACGTCTAATATTTGACCGCTTTTGATTCAAGTCCTCATGGAAATGAAGCCTTACTCCCTACTTGCTATTTACCTTACCCCCCGCACTTGTGATGTAGCTCGGTGGTGAACAATATCATATATTCATAATAAGAGACTCAAATGAAAAAAATCTCTGTTCTAATTGATATTCTTATAAATGAATTCTCTCTTAAGAACTTGGCCTCCTAAGCTTCTTGCTCTGGTAGATGTAAATAAGTTGTTTGATGGTACCATACCCATGTCACAAGCAAAATATGGCTAAGTGCAAAAGGAGCAATCTAGAGTCTAAATCTACCATAGAGCATGAATACAGAAATATGGCTATGAACCTAAGGATAAGGTCATTGCTTCAAGAACTCAAGATTCAATTGCCAACTTCCCTTAAAGTCTTTGTGTAACAACCCTCATGATACTTATCTTTGGTATTGTGTGCAGAACTGGAGAAAATAGAACGGAGGAAGGTTCAAGTGGAGAAGAAATGAGCTACACGCCACAGCAAGAGCCAATTCCAGTGGCATTTTCTAGCTGAAACTGATGGTACCATGGCGGATTTACCTGGAGCCGTAGTGAGAGTCAAGAAACTGGTTTAAATCAAAATCATTTTGGACCAAAAGAAAAGAAAGAAACAGAGGGAGCGATAGAGAAGACACAAGGAACTCTGTTAGGGTTTGAGTTTTTTGGCCAACAGGAGTGTTTTCCAGCATCCAAGAGCTTAGATCTTGGTTGGTAAGTGATCCCTACTCCTCTCTCTTAACTTTTTTCGATCTAAACTTGGGATTTTTTGGGTATAAGTTGGGATCTATGATTTTGGTCGAACCCTACTCATTGAAATGAATAAAATGGGGTTAATAGAGTGTGATTTGATATGTATGTTGCTTGGGTGTGAGTTTTGAAGGGATTATGTATGATTTGAGCTTAACCTTAGGGTATTTTCAGTTAGGGCTTGGGAATCCGAAGTATATGGGATTGATTGATGTTTGAATGGTTCCTAGGAGCTTAATGCTGTATGAATGTGCAGTTGAAACCTTGGGTTAGGCCTAAATGGTTGAATGATGATTTTTGATCAAGTGGTATATTATGTTAATTAAAAGTATTATGTTGTTATAGTGGTTGATTAGTTAATTGGAAGCACATAGTTCATGATGGGTGCTCCAAAAGCTTGCCTAAGCCCTGTGTGCGTGGTGTTGACAACCTAAGGTAACTGGTTGTTTGTATATTTGTGTTATATGTTGGTATATATATATATATGCATGTCTCCATTCATACCACGATATTGTTATGTGTATGTGTATGGTTTTTTTATATATTGTGGTATGCACACGGCTAGACTATATAATATATGATTATGTACATATGTTGATGTGACATGATGAGAATATACGACGATAATGTGCATGATTTTGTATATGTGCATGGGTGACTATGGCACTCTCATACCATTGCATATTAGCATGACCATGATGACGATTGTGATAATAATATTCATATGTGCATGATTCGAGGCATCTTAGCATGGCACGTACATCACCACCCCATGAGCTTAGAGAGATGTGGTGTATTGGGAGGTAGTGGTGAGATGAGATATAATGATATACAATATGATGATGTGAAAGGATCCCTACCACTAAATCCTCTCTTGTTCAGGAGAGCTACGTGGCAGTGGATTGATATGATATGATGATGATATGATTTGGTGATAAGATGGGATCCCTGTCGCTAAATCCTCTCCTATGGCCATAGGAGAACCAAACAGTAGTGGACTACATTTTCCCTAAATCACCACCAATTCGCGGTGGTCTAGGGAAAAGAGCCACAGTCCAATCATTAGTGTGACCTTTGGCCAGATACACTAGTTTGAGTTGAGCTTGGTGATGTCTCAGAATCAGTTTTCACTGACTGTTAGAAGGGAATTACCTATTGAAATTTTATATGATGACGCCAGCTCATGGTTCTAGCCATGTTGAGGGAGACATGTACCGAGACATGCATTGAGGCATGCATCTCATGACATTGGCATTACATTGCATCATTTACATATGTGTGTGGTATTGATGATATTACATATGTATGTGGTTGTCCCCGGTTACTGAGACATTGTCTCACACCTCCCTCCATGACTAACGTTTCAGGTGAAGACTCTGGTGCTAGTTCGGAGAAGATAAAAAAGTTACCAGTCTTTTCGTCTTCGAGAATTCCATGTATAACTAGCTGTTGTAATTTAGTTTATATAATATTGTGCCAAGTGGTAATTGAGTGTTGCCTATTCTGAGTATTCCTAGGGAGTATTGTTGGTATGTAGTATCGTGAAATCTGCATGGAAGTCCTGAGAGTTATTATCCATATGTTATGTGATGATGGAATGCTTGTAATTATGAGGATTGGATAATATAAATGATGTGATGATATTGATGGTGATGATTGTTATGTGATATGTATAATGTCTATATATGAATTGATGGTATGGACCCCAGTATGGGTCACTATTGTTGGGAGTGTGTCTGTGAGCCGAATCGGCTGTATGTGGGAGCCCAAAGGTGGTTTTGAGCCATATATGTGAGTTTTGGACATATAACCCATTATATGGTTTTAGGGTTCAAGGGGGTCAATTCTTAGAGAAGAGGTTTCTCCTGAGTAAAACCTCCTTGGATAAGTTGATTAAGCCAAATAAGACCTGAGTGAATGGTCCATGAGTGCCCATTTTCCTTTGGTGGCAATTAGAGGTTATAGGTTATGCGTTTTGGTAAAAAATGGCTAAAATGGTGTTGTGCATCAAGAATCTCCAAATGGAGTTAGATTCGAGTGGAATTGGTACCCACGGTTAGATAATGATGAAAGTAACCTGTAGGAGTTGGAATCAAGTCAATCGGAGGTCAGAATAAGAAGTTATGTGCATTGAAAATTGGCCCGGAAAATCTGCAATTTGCAGATATGGATTCTGATGTTGGGGCCATGTCGCCAAGCCTTATTACTTGGCTGAGGCCGTGGCGATACTATAGCAGGCCACAGCTTCATCCTGTTTTGGTACTTTTAAAGTGTTTTTCCACTGCTTTAATGTTTTGGGAAGCGGTTTTGGGCTGCGTTAGATTAGTAGTCAAAGAAATTGGTCAAGAATAGAGGTTTGTTTTGATAAGGTGTTACACTTTGCATGCAACTAATTGTGTGATAGCCTAAGTATTGTAATAATGAGAACTAATCCTATTTTACATGCTTGAAATTAAATCGATCTGCTCTTTGTCAGAGAAAGGGCAATCAAAAAGAAATTAAATCGATAAACATATTCCTTCTTCAAGCAAAGGTGCAAATGGATAAAGTAAAGCCATATTAAGTATAAAATTTCTTAGGCTTAGGAAATCTTAGAGTTGAGAGACCCATTGACTTGAAGGGGAGTGTGAGAGAAGCCAATTTCAATTAGTATGCCGTTAATCAGTCAGGACAAGTAACATTCTGTTATTAAGTTTCATTTCACTTCATCACTTGCTTTCCCTCTATATATTCATCAGAAATATAATGCTCATTTTCTGATTCTATATTTCTCTTCCTTGTTTTATTATCATTTATTACGGTAATAATGTAAAAAGATGTATACAATTTTAAAACAAAGTAGATAATTTTATTACATCATGAAGTCCATCAAATCCAATAGCACAAATTGGATGATCAAAACATACACCATGAGCATGATTATTCAAACTCTAGACAAATAATAACAAAACTTCCACACAAAATAGAACCCAAATTTTCACTATTGAATCTATTATTTATCTCAACTTCCTTTCACATGGATTGTTCAAAAATAGTGAAACCAGGGTTTGTAATAGTGAATCCTCCATCGACCATAAGATTGTGCCCACTCACATACTTAGATTGGTCACTCGCTAAGTAAAGTGCAGCCTCAGCCACATCCTGCGGTTCAAGAATAACACCTTTAAGGTTGGAATAAACGCCATGGACTCCCTCATCATCAAGCCTGAAGAAATCCTTAGCCAAAGGTGTCGCCACCACATATGGTGACACACAGTTCACCCGAATCCCAAAGCGTGCAAGCTCCACAGCTGTGTTCTTCGTCAACCCCACAATCGCATGCTTGGAGCTCGTGTATGCATGTGATGCCACCCCACCGATGCAGCCACACACACTAGCCGTTGATATTATGTTGCCACATCGTGCTGGGACCATCACCCTCGCAGCATGCTTTGTCCCCAAGAATGCACCGAAAAGATTAACATTAATGACTTCCTCAAATTCCGATTTCTCATTTTCGAGGATGCTAGTTTTGTTGATGCCGACAATACCAGCGTTGTTGAACATGATGTCAAGCTTGCCGTACTTTGAAACCGTCGCGTCCACTGCGTTTTCCATATCTTTTTCCTTTGTCACGTCACAATGGACGTAGGAAACATAAGAGGAAGATGATGATGAATCCGATATGCTTTTGGAAATGGAGTGGCCCAGGTCATCTTGTATATCAGCAATTACCACTTTAGCTCCATGCTGGGAGAAGAGCCTTGCAGTACACTCACCAATACCACTTGCACCACCTGTGATCAGAGCTACTTTTCCTTCAAGCCTGGAAGATTCGAGCTTGAGGTACATATCAAAACTTAAAAGGAATCGTGAGAACTTTAAAGCATAAAACATTTCAACAAGTTGAAACTTGGAGCTCCATGGCTAAGGGAAAAAAGGGAAGAAGAAGCATATGTGGTTGAAGTTCTAGTTTTTGTTTACCTTCTCATGGCAAGTGAGGCTAACATGGAGGCACTTCTCATTGTAGATCTTCTAAGTCTCCTTCAATGCAACATAATCTTCAATTGCAAACTAGTAATATAGAGGCCAAGATGTGTTATTTAACATGAAAATAGAAATATTAATTTAAGGAATAAAAAAGATTGAATTCACAAACAATGAACACGTCCCAAGAGTAATTTTAATCAAAAGCATGTTTAGATGTATAAATTTTTTTCCCAATGGAGAAGAAGCACGGAGAAGGAAGGAGAGAACTAATTATGAAAGAATTGGGTTTTTGATTGAGAATGAGTTTCTACCGCACTTTAGCCTAATACTTCTCAAAATGCGTCAAACTCAACTTTTTGCTCTAAACTTAGTTCCTATCGGGTTGCAAACAGGCCTTATAATATACTGGAGGATGTGATTCAGTTTTATGACACGGGAAAGATAACAATTGTGAAATTGACTGTGCATGAGCAGCCTACAATGATTGGAAAGTTGGATGGCGATGAGAATACGGACGCATATTTGAGGTGTAACAAGTTTAATGGACCGAAAAATACTAAACCTCATCCCCATGGCCCATGCGCTTCTATGATTAAGATAAAGTTTTTTTCTTTTTCTCTTTTTTTATAGTCTGATTAAGATATATATATATATATATAAATGCTTCTGATTTACAAATTTCAAGCACAGATGAAGACTAATTTAGGTCAAGCGGACTGTACGTGCATCTCACTCTAGTCTACTTCTTTATCTGAAATTTTGGCCACAAAAAGGTTCCGTAGTGGGACCATCATCTTCTCATCTCATTCATCCACAACTGTTGCTAAAATATCCCATTGAAATCAAATTGGAAATTATTCGTGGGCTAATGGGGTAAACTGGTCATTGCACAAGTCAACCAGCCGACACTGCCACCTGCTGAGCCTTGACGCTACCCAATCTCCCAATACAATATATGGCCATGGTGGTTCTGATTCGGCTTTCTTTTTTTTAATTTTAATTTGATATATTTACCAGGAAAAATTCTAGTTAAATACCAAAAAAAATAATTTTAAAAAATCTCAATTTATCTAATTTTAAAAAACTATTAAGATTTTTTATTGAAATTAAAATAAAAAGATAAAAGATGAAAATATTTTTCTAATAAAAATGACATATTTACAAGTGATGATAGTATATTTATAAGAAAAATAAACTTATTTGTAAATCATATTATTATGGTTTGTGAATGAGGTTATATCACTTGTATATATACTATTATTACTTATAAATGGGAAGTATATTTTTATTATTTACCTTTTAATTTTAATTTAAATTTAAAATTTTAATAGTTTTTTGAAATTAGAGTAAATAAGGATATTTTTTTAAAATTATTTTATTTTCTTGGTCTTTAACTGGAATTTTCCCTATTTATTAGTCAATGATGTCGATATGGCTATCTTTGGTCACGTAGCAATCTCACCACTACGAGACACGAATGATTGGTTTCGTCCGTACCTGGGCAATTATCTGAATCCTAGTACTGTGTACGAATTGATTAATTAATAATAACAAAGTCCAAAAATAAAATTAAAATCACAATTTAAGAATTGTTTTGCTGCTAATCATTGGTAATTTTGGACCTTGGTCGTCGATAACTAAATCTGAACTTTATTATCCTTACATGTCGAGTTCAATTATCGATGATTCTATGTCTTTCTCATCCATGAGTTCAGTCATTGATGAAAACACTTATTTATGATTGACGATATAATAAAGGAACTCATTAATGAGAATTAGGAAAAACTACTAGATTGGATCAATGAATATATTTATTTATCTAAAATATTAAGGCATAATGTTGAAACTGATTTAAGTTCAACTACTTCTAAAACATAGAGAATTATACTAAAAGAGCTTGATTTTGAAATAAACTCAACTACTTACAAAACATCATAAATGAACAACAATGGTGAGTGTAGTTTAACTTTCAAGAGTCAAGCTTCAGAATTGTAGAAATGATGATTCCATATGGCAACTGATGTCTTCCGTATCAGTGGTCTTAGCAACATAAATCATCATTTTCATGATTAATTACCCTACATTTAGTGGCCTTTTCTTCACTAGACATATCAGGTCTTGTAATTCTTGATCATTTAAAGTAGAGAAAATATTGGCTTTGTTCTTAAAGACCCTACTAAAGATATAATGTAGAATTCTATGTTTGGGGGGCATTTGTACTGGCTTAAGTTTCCATCAAAGTCAATAAATCACATTTTTTGAAAATACCTCTCTTTCTTCCCAATTAGGTACATGCAAATTCAACCAATTGTAAAGATCTAGTGCAGTAATTCATATATTTACTCCTCTAACACAGGTATAAACTATTGATTCATTTGCATTGTAACTAAGATTGGAGTAAAAACACATACCATAAGTCTAGAAGATGGCAATTGCAATTCCAGTAAAGGCATATAACTTTTCAACATATCTTCAACCTTAATATTTTCTTTCATAGTAAACTCTTGACCGATCCAGTGTTGTGGGGGAATCTTCCTTTTCTTGAATTGCATATTGAATTTTTGTCTATCAATCACCTTGAAAAAGTCTTCGGAGTTTAGATTTTCTAAATTTTCATCTGAAGGAGATTTAGAGTTTTGCATCTCTACGTGATTACTTTTTGTGGTCTCTGAACCTTTTGACAAATTTGATTGCTTCGAAGATTGTGACATGGATGAATGGTTTGATTTAGTAATTGGAGCAGAGGATTCGACTTGAAGTCTCTCTTGCTTTCTCTTTTTCACACCTTTGAGTAGGTCTTCGTTAGGTTGTGGTGACTGAGTCTTGTATGTAGATTTTACAGTCCTTCATGGTCATTGGGTGGAAGCCACATGGGCTATGTCTTCTTCTGCAATCCCTATTTTAGATGGCTTCCTTTTCATGTTCTTTATTCTAGCCATAATTGTTGAGATTGCCGATGAAGTGGTGAAATCTTATATCAGAGAGGGAGACTTGATTGAGAGATGAAATTTCTGTTCAGAAAAGAACTGATTAAGAGGATGAAAGTGGCTGAGATGTATGATTGTTCCAAATGCCCTATTTACTCTTCAATGGAGGTCATTAGGGTTTATCGAAAGAAGAGTTTAAAATGAGCGAAATAGCGTGCCTTTTCAAAAAAACCCAAGTCTTCGAGCTCATCACTGATGAGTACAAGTTGTTGCTTATTGATGATCACTATCTCTTCATTTTTTGATAATTGGCTATCAACTTTGAACTGGGTTTCCAAAGATCTTCCAGCCTTCGTGGGTCCAAGGGAATAGCCAACTCAGACTCCACGTTACAATCTACCTAGTTAATTTTAATAAAGCTGTCATGACACGTGTTTGTGTTGATGGACGTTAGGACCTTCTGTTAGTTTTGGGTAATATTGCTACGATTTTGACACTTATAAGGTCAACATTGTGCCAAAAAAAAAGTTTAGTAAACTAGCGGTAACTTCATGAAAACTTTGGGGGCAGATTTGCACTTTAATCCTATTTGAAACCAAATTTTCCTTTTCATTGTTGGTTAATGATTGTGAGGATGAAAGAGGGTAAGAAGTAAAAATGGAGTTTCATGCCTCTGCTCTTCTTTATCTACTCTTCCCCTACTTCTCCTACAAAACAATGCCGTATAGATTTAAGTAGGCTCCCTCACCTTTTTTTTTTTTTTTGGGGCCAGAACCCCAAATAATTTCTATTTTCTATGATACTCTTCTTACCTGTACTAGAGATTGTCGTTAGAAGGAAAGTTAGAGTGACAGAGGCATTGGGAGGAGAAATCACCATAGCACTACCAAACCCATCCAAGAATGGAGGCATCGGAAGGAGAAGTCACTATCGCATATTGAAGATAAAGGTAACTGAACAAGAATTCCCTGAACTGAGGGATCATCATTGAAGCTTGAGATATGTTTTAGCACTTCTTGTTCTGTTGAATCCTTAGGCAAATGAACTTCCAAAGAATTTATTCCCACAGATTCACAAGTCTTCTTCTTTTTCCACACATAAGTTGTAAAGTCCTTCCTATCTCCAACAAGGATCACAACTATCCCTGGAATCACACCAATGGCTTCTTTCATCTTGGCAACTTCATTTGTTATTTCATCTCTGATTTGCTTTGCCACTGCTTTTCCATCAATCACCTCTACTGAAGCTTCAATAGCCATGTCATCTAGACATAAAGAAATATGGAAACGTATGAGCTCAGATTCGTAAAACAAAACGGATTCAATAGCATGCAAAGAAAAGAACCATCGGAGTGCATGTGCATGTATAGGCACAGAAACATGGACATTAAAATTCCAAAAGAAATATGTATGAGGTAATTTAAGGATCTCTTCTACAGCGAAGTCTGTGGTATATTAATCTTTTAAACCAGCCTAAGGCCTTAGATTCTTCATTGTACAAGTCACTATCTTAAACTAGATGATCATATACCAGGGAGGAAAACAGGTCTTAAATCAACATCAACCTCAGCAGATTGATGAATATAGTACACCAAATACACTCCGGGGATCATGTGCATCTACGAACCATATATAATCAATACGTGAATAGCAAAATAGATTCAAGACCTCTCTGGTTATAAACAAATTAACACTACACTTTCAAGTTTCAATAGAACAAGTATCACAAAGATAGCAACAATACAAAGCTAACATCAACATATAGAACATAAATCTTTTCTGATATGGTTGGAGAGATCAGTATGGTTAAAGATTCGGTGTTCATATTCATAAAAAAGCAATTTAGCTAAACAAAAGGGAAAAGGAAAGAGCTTGAATCCGAAACACAAGCCTCAACTAACAGTTCGAAAAATGCTAAATGGAACAGAATTCAAAAGAGGTGATGGTAGAGTATGTGGGACACAAATAAAACAACCGGCGGAGGGAAAAGACATCATTTCTAAGGCGAATTGGGAGGAAGCAGGCATTGGCCACGGTGGAAGGAAAGCAGTCCATGGCTACCATTGGATGCCTCCTCAAACGGCATCTTAGAAATTTGAATGTTGTGCTGTTATTCGTGGGATTTTAGAAGAAAAAGAAGTCGATGACCCCGACGAAGCAAAGGCAGGGCACGGAAAAAAAAGTGAGGGAGCCTGCATAAATCTATAGGGCGTCATTTTGAGGGAGAAGTAGGGAAGAGCAGATAAAGAAGAGTAAAGACATGGGACTCGTAAAAATGAAAAGGAGAAAACATGAGGCAATAGGGTATAATGCTTGGACTTTGTGGGACCCACAATAAAGGATAAAAAGTAAAAAGGTGAAATGGATAATTCTGGGCTCTTAGCTGATTAGTACAATATTTAATTAATCCAACAGGATTTAATGGAATGAAAGTAATTGGATTTTAGCCGAATAGTAGATTTAATAGAAAAATGAGTTTAAGTGAATAGTACAAAGGTAAGTAAATTTTCAACTACTTAGATTTTGCTTTATTATTTTTTTATCCAATACATCAACAACTAATAATATTTTGAGTTTCACCTAATCAGTTTAAGCTGTGTCAGACTCCAAACGGGAAAAGCTCTTATAAAGACATCTTTTGAGTTTATATAGTTTCGAACTTGATATATTGTGTTTAAACAATTTTAACCCCTTCCTCCGGAACTGATGCTTGTTTGTTATTGTATATAAATTTGACATTGATCTATGAAGCATAAAACTTTGGGCTGCATTATTGTGTTGCTCGTGCAAACCCATTTCGGATCCTAATATTATTCATATTGGGATTTTTTTAGAAGGATAAATTGTGGAGTTTTTTCTAGTGGAAATATAGCATGAAAGATTTTTTTTTAAAGGATAAATTGTGCGGTGCTAAATCATAGAAAGTAATATAAATGATGAACTGATGAAA
Source organism: Adenanthera pavonina (assembly GCA_026686845.1). Classification (NCBI taxonomy): domain Eukaryota; kingdom Viridiplantae; phylum Streptophyta; class Magnoliopsida; order Fabales; family Fabaceae; genus Adenanthera; species Adenanthera pavonina. Next base: position 27,563,033 of record JAIVEN010000013.1, read on the forward strand.
TAAAATATTTCATATTAGAAGGATGAACAAGAAGTGAATTTTATTGTGTAAAAAATGATACTCTAAACAACTAAATCATCCATATAAATAGATTCACATGCTCCTAATTCTTGGAGTTGGGGAGCCACAGGTGCTGAGATTCCATGCATAGATTTGTAAAGAAGGAACACTCATTTAAAAATATAATTATATGGACCGAATTAAGTAATAAGAACCAAATTTATTAAGTAGTAAGTTCATCCATATAAATAGATTCACATGCTCCTAATTCTTGGAGTTGGGGAGCCACAGGTGCTGAGATTCCATGCATAGATTTTATTAAGTAATAAGAACCAAATAATTAATAAACAAAGTTAGATCGCGAATGTTTGACAAATTGTCATATACTCAAGATGACTTATGATCATTTCATTCCCTATATTAATCAACTTTAAATTAACGGAGTTATCACATATTTATATGTTAGAACGAAGTATAGATGTTTGTAAAGTATAAATATAACTCTCATAAAAAAAAGTTAAGTATAAATATTAATGTAAAAAATTAAATTATAAGGGTTAAATAAAAAAAATTAATGTGTAGATCATGAAGAAGAAATAATAAATTTTTTAAAATTTTGATTTTAATTGCCATGGACTGAGTTACAGTTGAAAGTTGAAACTATGAAGGATCGATATCTATCTTTCAGCATATTAAACAACTAGTCATATCTTTTTTTATTTTTTTCTTTTTTCCCAATATTATTCATATTTTGTAATGCATATATCAATTTGTGGTCCATGCAATTAATTGGTGCAGTGAGTTTATTAAATTCCAAGTCTCTCCTGTGAAACCAATTGTCTAAAGAACTGCCCCGTGATCACAAGCTTTTATTTTTTTTTAATACCAATAAATTTAAGTTAGTTAATTTCCAAGAATTTATCACTACCATAGCAAATTTCATTAGCTCAAACAGCAACAACAACATTTGTTTTATCCTACTAAGTGATGTCGGCTACATGGATTATACGCTGCCAATGAGCTTTATCAAATGACATCTCTTCAGATAAATCATTTATCAAGAGATCATATCTTATAACTTTTTTTAGTGTTATTCTTAGTCTTTCTTTACGCCTTTTGCTAGGGCTCTAAGCTATTGATCAACTCTACTCACTGGCTTCTCTTGACCTCTTCTTTATACATGCATAAATAACCTTAAATGATTTTATATCATTTTCTTCTCAATAAGTGCTAATCTAACTTTTTCTCGTATATAATCATTTCGTATCTTATTTATTTTTGTATATATAATCATACATCCATCTTAACATTTTCATCTCTGCTACTACCATCCCATACTCTTGTTACCCTTTCAAAGCCCATAATTTACTGTCATATAGCATCGCAAGCCTTATATCAGTTCGATAAAATTTTTCTTTAAGTTTAGTAGATACCTTACAATCACAAATATTATTCATAGCTCAAACAGTGCTTGCAAAATATAATAATCACTATTTTTCTAATTTTGCCAAAATAAAAAATCACTATTTTACCAATAAAGATTTTGGTTTTTCTTGGATTTTTTCTTTCCTTTGGTTTTGGGCCCTCTTTTTGGAAAACATTTGGTTCTAGAATCATATTTTCTTTATCCTATATTTAGATGGAAAAGAAGTAGGAAAAAGAAAACTCTAGAGGAAAAAAATCAGAAAAAATTATATTTCTCCCTATTTGGATATTGAAAGAAAATAGAAAGGAAAGAAAAATTGGGGGAAAAAAAAAAGGCATATGACTCACATATTTTCTCTTTAAAGTGGATGGATTTTGGAAAGAAAATATTTTAAAAAGAAAGAAAAAAAAGGCATGAAACTCACATTTTCTCTACAAAGTTTTTGTTCCTCGTAGTTTGCTATAGTTTATCCAAACATTAGACTCCACTTTTCTCTTCCTTCTATTTTATCACCTTCCATTTTCTCTCCCACACCACATTGCATTACAAGTCGCGAAAATGATATATAACCGTGAAGCTGGGGTCAGTAATCAGTGATGGGCTCCTTTGCCCTGTTTTGTGGGAGAGTTCGACTCGTAATTTTCCAATATAACAAGCATAAAACTTATATATCAAAATAGTCACATTTTTTAGTTTAGTAACTTACAAATATCATTCGATAAAATAAGGAAGTATTATAAACCAAAATACACATATTCAGATAACAATTTTTAAATGTTAACTAATTTGAAGATAAAAAGTTTAATTTCAACAATAATATTTGTATTAAACATATAGTACTAATTAACAAACAAATGTATTACTACAAATGAAAATATTTCTGAGAATAATATGCATGAACTAAACACATAAATATAATAATATTGGAAATGGTCATTGAATATTCCTAAGAATATATTCATGGAAGCAAATAATATCAATATTTCCTCATATGCTTAATATAAGTCACTTTTAACTACTTTTAAAATTAAGAAAAGTTTATTGCATCATTAAATTTATCTTAAAATTGATATGTAGTTTTAATTTTTAACCCCCAATAAACGCCACAAATTCAAATAATCTATACATTCTCTCACTCATAGATGTTGATATTCTCTTTAGTCTTTAATATAAAACCCTTTTAATTGAATTGCACAGATTAATGATAAGAGTTAAAGTTAGTTAACTAGCTTGATTTATTCAAAAATCACAATATTTTTCTAAAACTACTCTTATTCAATCTCTTTCTCTCTTTCTTTGTGATGCATTAAATAGGAGTATTTTTTTAAAATGCATAATAAATACTCTTTCATATATTATACATGATTTTATATTTATAACAAAAGAGAAAGGTTCTATATTTAGGACTAGAGAGAGCAATAAATAAGGATATTTTTAGAATTCAATAATTAATAATGCTTCGAAAATTTGTGAAATGCAATTTATATTTAGGACCGGGAGAAACTTTTAGAATGCGAGCTAGGATAGAGGGAGTAAATGGAAGATGGCCTCCAGGATGACCATGAATCTGAAGGGGAAGGATTTGAAAAATATTGCACCATTCAATTTCTGCCAGTTTGCACATTTGAGTTTAATGGGTCAAACTTTGGAAGGGATGAGGTAATAATTGCCACACATTCTTCTGTGTTCTACATATGAATCTGCATCTTCTTCAATAGTTAAAGTAGAGAGAGAGACAGATAGAGAGAGCATCCATTGTAAACATCTTAAGTTTTATTGACTTATGTATATTCAAGCATGTCCATTCCCTATACATTCATCCATAATAAAATGCTTATTTTCTGATTTTATATCTTCCCTTCCTTATTTTGTCATCATTGATTACTGTAATAATGTTAGGAAAAAAGTTTCAAAGCAAAGTAGGTAATTTTATTGTGATATAAAGTTCGTCCAGAAACAACACATTGAAAGTGAACAAATTATACACCATGATCGTGATTATTCAAACTCCAAACAAGTAATGATAAAACATCCACACAAATTTCCCAAAATAGAGTATAGATTTCCATAGTGAATTCATTCTTAATTCTTAACATCCTTTTTTACATAGACTGCCCAAAAATAGTGAAACCGGCGTTTGTAATAGTGAATCCTCCATCAACCACAAGATCATGCCCACTCACATACTTAGACTGGTCACTTGCCAAGTAAAGTGCAGCCTCAGCCACATCCTGGGGTTCAAGAACTACACCTTTGAGGTTGGAATAAATCCCATGGACTCCCTTATCGTCAAGCTTATAAAAATCCTTAGCCATAGATGTTGCCACCACATATGGCGAAACACAGTTCACTCGAATTCCAAAGCGTCCGAGCTCCACAGCAGTGTTCCGCATCAACCCCACCACTGCATGCTTTGAGCTTATGTACGCGTGTGACGCCAACCCGCCGATGCAGCCACACACGCTAGCCGTTGTTATAATGCTGCCACTTCGTGCTGGGACCATCACCCTTGCAGCATGCTTGGTCCCCAAAAACGCACCTACTAGATTAACATTAATGACTTCCTCGAATTCGGATTTCTCATTTTCCAGGATGCTGGTTTTGTTGACGCCGACGATACCAGCATTATTGAACATGATGTCAAGCTTGCCATGCTTTGAAACCGATGTGTCCACTGCTTTTTTTATGTCCTTCTCATTTGTCACGTCACAGTGGATGTAGGAAACAGAAGAGGAAGATGATAAATCTGCTATGCTTTTAGAAACTGAGTGACCAAGATCATCTTGGATATCAGCGATTACGACTTTGGCTCCATGTTGGGAGAAAAGCCTTGAAGTACTTTCACCGATGCCACTTGCACCACCAGTGATCAAAGCTACCTTTCCTTCAAGCCTGGAAGATTCAAGCTTGAGGTACATATATTAAAACTTAAAAGGGATGTTAAAAACTTTAAAGCATAATAAGTTTCAACATGTGGGAAGTTTAACATTTTTTTTTTGGTATTCCATTTCTTTGAAAACAAAAAGCAAATATAGATGAAGTTCTAGTTTTTGTTTACCTTCTCATGGCAACTGAGGCTAACATGGAGGCACTTCCAATTGTCGAGCTTCTGGGCCTTCTTCAATGCCAGACAATATTGATCTGAATTTTGTAATGTCTTATATATTTAACTTACTTTGTAATAAAGTTCATTCTGTTAATCTTGTGTGAGCCTAGAAGCAGAAATTGACAAGATGTGACACTGCCGTGTCTTCTCAGCAACTAAGATTCCCAACAAAATTAATTATATATCTCTTTGGTTATGTTTCCAAACAAATAAGAAGATAAATATCAAGAAAATAAGATATTTTCAAAAGATAATTATAATTCATCCTAAATTTTTAAAATTACAAAGATTTATAATTTGAATTAAAATTGGAAGGTAAAAGATGAAAAAGTCCTTCATATGTAAATGATTCATTTACAAGTGAAACATGCTTATTTGCAAGTGATAATAATATATTTGTAGCTTATAAGCGTTTATTTATAAGTGGATCGAACTCAACAAGTCATAATAGTATCACTTACAAATGAATCTATGTCACTTGTAAATATACTATTATCACTTGCAAATGAATCACTTACACAAGAAGGGCATTTTTATCTTTTGTATTTCAATTTTAATTCGAATTACAAATCTTAATAGTCTTTGAGAATTAGATGAATTAGGATTACCTTTTAAAAATATCTTATTTCTTTGATATTTTTATGGAATTTTCATCATGCCTTATGTATATAGAGGCCAAGATGAGTTGTTGAGCTTCAAAATAGAAATAATAATTTAAGAAATTTAAAAACGGTTGAATTCACATGCCAGAGTGGATGATATGCATGGCCCAATATTTACCACTTACTTTCATTTACTTTGAATTCCTTTCATACTAAGATGAGACCCATAATGATGAGAAATTTCAATAGCACGTAAGGTTTCAAAGTTATTTTTTTTTGAAAAAATGTTATCATGTGTAAAAGTAAAGGATAAGTTCACCAAGTAATTAAGATAGCTTCACCAATCGAGAGGTTATGATGTTTTGGTCCTTGAACGTAATGTTCACTTCTCCACAATTTCATAAAGTTGATCATGTCCTTTACCTCGCCCCAATATCAGAATATTCTTCTCCCCTTCCCTAATTCATTTTCATCTCATCTTTTTCTACTTGAAAAGTTTTTGGGTTAAATAAATCAGTTTCTCAATTTTATTTAAAAATTTGACATTGATCTATGAAGCATAGAACCTTGGGCTGCATTATAGTGTTGATCGCCTTGCAAGCCCATTTCGGTCCACCATATCTGATCTCAAGTAGTGGCTTGAAGTTTGCATATAGGCATGGAGCCCACATGTTTCCTTTCAAAATTTTCTTGCCTTTTAGTTTTCTCTTGTATATCTAAATATCAAGAGAGAAAATATTCTCTCAATTTTTTCTCCCATTTGTATTTTCTACTTATTATCGAAACAAAGCATTTAGGCTCCATTTGGATGAATAGAAAATAAGAAACGAGAAAAACTATATGAAAAAATAAAGAGAAACCTAGATACCCTTGTGTTTAAGTTATCTTTTATTTTTCTTTTTAGTTTTCTTCTCCTCTATTTTTCTCTTATCAAACTGAGGGTTAAAATATTTGAATTTGAAAGTAGACTCCCCTCACCATGCTACAATAGAAGTTAGAGGGAAAATGATATATAACCGTGAAGCTTGAGTTATTAGTGAAGGGTTTCTTTGCCTTGTTTTGTGGGAGACTCTGACTCATAATTTTCCAATATCTAACAAGCGTAAAACTTGTATATATCAAAACAGTCACATTTTTCAGTATAGTAAATTATGAGATCATTCGATAAAATATTTAAATATTGAAATATTTAATTATAAGATAATTAGTAAAATAGTCACATTTTTCAGTTTAGTAAAACCAAAATACACATTCAGATAACAACTTTCAAATATTAACCGATTTGAAGATAATAATTTAATTTCAGCAATATAATATTTGTATTAAACATATACTAACTAACAAACAAATATATTACTATACAAATGAAATATTTCTAATAATATTAATGCCATGGAATATTCCTAAGAATATATTCATGGAAGCAAATATACATACATATATTTCGATAAAGATGGAAAGCAAATAATTTTAATAAGCAATAACTGGAAGATGGCCTCCAAGATGACAATGAATCTGAAGGGGTAGAATCTGAACATTATTACGCCAAACATCGTACGTGGTCCAAAACATTGAATTTCACCCAGTCTGCTCAGTTGAGAGTTTAATGCAAAGGTGTTGAATGATTGAACTAACTTTCAATGGGTCAACTTTTGGAAGGATATGAGGCGATAATTGCCACACATTCTTAGATGTGTCTACATACATATGGACCCACATATTCTTCCAAACCACACACACAGAGTATAAATACAGTATGAAAATTAAATACATACTGAGCATGATTTGCTATTGTCAGATAACACTTTTTAAATATTAACCAATTTGAAGATAATAGTTTAATTTCAGGAATAATATTTGTATTAAACATATAGTTCTAATTAACAAACAAATGTATTACTATAAATGAAAATATTTCTCAAGAATAATATGCATGAACTAAACACATAAATATAACAATATTGCAAATGGCCATGGAATATTCCTGAGAATATATTAATGGAAGTAAATAATTTTAATATTTTCTCCAATTCTTAATATAAGTCACTTTCAATTACTTCACCGAAACCAAAAGAAAAGTTTGTTGTATCATTACATTTATCTTAAAATTGATGTAGTTTTCATTTTTTTTACTTCTAATAATGCCACAAATTTAAACAATGTATACATTTTCTCACTCACAAATGTTGATAATAAATAAGGGTATTTTTAGAATACAATAGTTAATGCTTTAGAAATTTGTAAAATGCAACTTACATTTAGGACCAGAAAAACTTCTAGAGTGCAATCTACATTTAGGACCAAAGAGGGAGTAACCAGAAGATGGCCTCCAAGATGACCACGAATCTGAAAGGGCAAGATCTGAACAATATTACACCCTTCAATTTCTGCTAGTTTGTGTATTTGAGTTTAATGCGAAAGGTGTTGCACATGATTGAACCAACCTTCCATGGGCCAACCTAGGAAGGGATGAGGCAATAATTGCCACACATTCTTATGTATGTCCTTCTTCAATAGTTAAACTAGAGAGAGAGACAGATAGAGACAGAGAGAGCATCCATTGTGAACATCTTAGGTTTTATTGACTTATGTATGTTCATGTCAATTCCCTATACATTATTCCATATTAAAATGCTTATTTTCTGATTCTATATCTTTCCTTCCATATATATTTTGTCATCATTCGTTACCATAACAATGTTAAGAAAAAAGTAAGTTATTCTATTGTGATATAAAGTCCATCAAATCCAAAATCAACACATTGAAAGTGAACAAATTATACACCATGAGCATGATTATTCAAACTCCAAACAAATAATGATATAACTTCCACACAAATTTCCCAAAACAGAGCATAGACTTCCACTGGTAAATTCATTCTTGATCCATAACCTCCTTTTTCACATAGACTGCCCAAAAGTAGTGAAACCAGATTTTGTAATAGTGAATCCTCTATCACCACAAGATTGTGCCCACTCACATACTTAGATTGGTCACTTGCTAAGTAAAGTACAGCCTTAGCCACATCCTGGGGTTCAAGAATGACACCTTTGAGGTTGGAATAAACCCCATGGATTCCCTCATGGTCAAGCCTAAGGAAATCCTTAGCCATAGGTGTTGCCACCACATATGGTGACGCACTGTTTACTCGAATCCCAAAGTGTCCAACCTCCACTGTTGTGCTCCTCATCAGCCCCACCACTACATGCTTCGAGCTTGTATATGCATGTGACGACACCCCGCCAATGCAACCACACACACTAGCTGCTGTTATAATACTGCCACATTTTACTGGGACCATCACCCTTGCAGCATGCTTGGTCCCCAGAAATGCACCTACTAGATTAACGTTAATGACTTCCTCAAACTCAGATTTCTAATTTTCTAGGATGCTGGTTTTGTTGATGCCGATGATACCAGCGTTGTTGAACATGATGTCAAGCTTGCCGTACTTTGAAACCGATGTGTCCATTGCATTTTTTATGTCCTTCTCATTTGTCATGTCATGACGGATGTAAGAAACAGAAGATAAAGATGATGAATCAACTATGCTTTTGGCAACCGAGTGACCAAGATTGTCTTGGATATCAATGATCATCACTTTGGCTCCATGCTGGGAGAAAAGCGTTGTAGTACTTTCACCGATACCACTTGCACCACCAGAGATCAAAGCTACCTTTCCTTCAAGCCTGGAAGATTCAAGCTTGAGGTACATATATTAAAACTTAAAAGGGATGTTAAAAACTTTAAAGCATAATAAGTTTCAACGTGTGGGAAGTTGAACACTTTTTTGTGTTGCACTACTAAAAAAGCATATATAGGTGAAGTTCTATTTTTGTTTACCTTCTTATGGCAATTGAGGCTAACATGAAGGCACTTGCCATTGTCGAGCTTCTGAGCCTTCTTCAGTGCCAGGCAAGATTGATCTGAATTTTCTAATGTCTCATGTATTTAAATTACATTTTTAACGGTACTAGTGCACTTTAATTGTAAAGTTAATTCTGTTAATCCTAGAAGTAGAAACTAACAAGATGTGACATCGCCGTGTCCTCTTTGCAACTAAGATTTCCAATGAAATTAATTATATAGTAGATTTCTTAGTAAGAAAATAGGAAAAGGATGATGATTAAGAGATCTCTTGGTATGGGGAAATAGGGGAGGAACTTTGTTAATAAAACGTGTTCTCAGACCAAAATTTTTTGAGGACAAGATGAGTAATTTTGTTAATAAAACGTGTTTTCATTGGTGAAGTTTTGTAGCCCCCTGTTCAATTGTTTTCCTAACCACCAAGTTCAGCTTTTTTTTTTTCTTGGAGTGATAATGATGAGAATTTTCAAATTTCAATAACACGTGAGGTCTAAAAGCTAACACTTTGTTGTTTTTTAAAAAAAAAATTTTATCATATATAAAGTAAAGGACGAGTTCACCAACTGATTAAGGATAGCTTCACCAATCAAGAGTTTAATTACATGTAATTGAAAATAATATATTGTATTGATATTACTAAAAGTTACATCTCCGGACACTATGCAAGTAATGTGTCTTACTGTACATTTTAGTGTTATTAGCACTATGCTATTGTGTGGGCCCTTATGTATCTTCTGATATAATTTGCATGGTCCAGCTAAGAAAAAAAAGTCTTCTTATTTTATATTGAAAGAATTTGCATGGTTGAGATAAAGAAAAAAATATCTTTTTATTTTGTACTCAAAGAATTTGGTGACCAAGTTTCTTGGAGGCTTCCTACAGAAGCTTCTTGGAGGCTTGCTTGGGACACCTATGAGAGCTTTAGAATTTACCTTACATTGTTCCTCTTTAACACCTTTATTTTGTGTTGGTTGACTTCTCCATAACCTATCTGCCTTCTCCAAAATGCCAATGGAGGGTCGAAGAAATAAGTGGCGAAGTAAATGTGGACAATACTACATCGTTGGCTGGAGTTTGTGAAAGGTGAGGTAGTTCTGGCTTTTTACTCCCCTCCTTTGTGTGGGAGTTTTTTTTTTCTTTTTTGGTTTTTTATGTTTCCCTTGTAGCTCTAAGCAGTTTCCATTGAATAGGAACGAAGGAATGGAGCCTCATTGTAGTTCAAGCTAGTGATTGTGGACATCATCCTCTGCAATCAAGAGTTACTAAGAAGTTAGTTAGTATTGAGAGATTAGGCCACTTAGGTGAAAAAAATCAGTACGTTCATGTGTTCTTCACTTTTTGCTTTTCCTCCTTTGTTGCTTTGTTCCTTTGGTTATTTGATGTTGGCTCTTCAATTGTAGTGGGTTGAGCTCAAATGAAGTTAATATCTTGGGGCAATGTGATCTTGGAGGTACAATTTCCATATTTACAAAAGTAGCTACATATTGTTTTGGTTTTAATTTCAAGGTTGCTGGAAATTGCATTAACTATGTGACTTTCTATGTAGGGACTTCGATATCTATCTTGCTCGACTTGGATGACAACGAAGATCCTCTATGTGGAAATATCACAGCTAGGACAATTGGCCTTTAGTCACTATCTCATGGGGATGCATTCCACAGTGGACCATTGTTAGACGATGGTAAGAGTTTTCCAAATTTATTTATAGTAGAACAATGGCTCATAATAGGTATTATTACAATACCGTGTTCAGAGAATTAGCTCCAAGTGCAGAAAATTTAGACTCCCCACTGGCAGAGCTGAGTTGATTGTTTCTTCACTATGTCACACCTTCTTCAACATCTCAATTTTGGCTTGCCAAAATAAAAAAAGTTTGGTCATATTAACACCATTTACAATTACGATATCATTAAAGCCTATAGGTTCCAGCACTTAATAGTTCTAACATTTTAAACACTTAATCCTCAATTATGCTTGCAATTACAATGCATACTTGATGGTTTCAAAAATTCCATCATGCAAAATGAGCTTTCGCCAATAATTAATTCCCTTTATGCCAAGACTGGTTTTCTTTTATTAATAATAAAGAAAACATGGTGTTGCAGGTTGCTTTGGCTAGATGATGATAGATGGCCTAAAGCGATTAAATCTAAACCATCAAGATCACATAAAGCAAGCATAGAGTAATTAGTGGCTCTGTTAAAGTCTTAATATAGTAAAATAGGTTTAGAAGAAAGAAATGGTGTATGCCTAGGAATGCTTAGCTGCTAAAGGTTCATGTTGATAATTATATTGATTTTCAAAAAGGCTTTAAAATGATAGTCTTTGCATGATTTATCATTAAAGTTGCTTGCCGCTAATTAAGTGGTTAGTTTTTTTTTTTTATATATATCTTGGCTAGTAAGTGATTAGTTTAATTCTTTTTCCTTTTGCCTGGAAATTTATAGTTCAATTCAAAAAGATTTTATGATGTTAAGAAAAATTCACAAAGATTTTATATATATAAAAAAGTTTCCTTTGTGTGGCTACTCAAGTGGATTTGTATTTTTTTTTTTTAGTTCTTTGATTCTGTATTTCTTATGGCAAAGTATACACTATCCATGTCCCTCACTAAAATTTAGAAACATAGCCAATAAAGCTAAATGACTTTGTTTGGTAGAAACTTAAACTCATAATATAAACAACTTATTATTATAAACAAATAAATTATTAATTATTAATGATACATGCAATGGGCAACGAATTGATCCCATATGGAAATGGCCATTTAATGATTCAATTCATGTTCCACTTGCTTCATTTATATATAAAAATCTATCATTTCCTTTGGAAGTTGGATTTTTGGAATCATGCATTCACCCATACAATTATATAATGGGGGAAATGACGGTTGGAGACTAAAAGTTTTAATTAAATATAGTAAAGGATCTTGCAGTTTTTTTTACTACTAAATATTGTGAATTTACTACTGCTTTATTTTGTATTTACTATTGAAAAAATTGTAAGGTCCTTTACTATATTTAATTTAAACTTTTGGTCTCCAACTGTCATTTTCCCTTATATAATTCAATAAAAGATATATAAGGAAATAATATTTTCTAGAGGATTTTTTTATTGACATTTTCATACTGCTCAGTTACTCTATACATTCAATATGTTCAGCCCTCTATATCGATTTGTTTTGATTTTCTTTAAAAGTTGGTTCTAGGAATTCTATGAAACAAACCCATGGTTTACTCCTCCACAATCTTTGCTTGATTTAATGGTTGGAGTGGATCTAAAAGCTAGTATTGCTTGAACTGAAATTTTGTTGCTCAGAAAGAGTTGGTATTGCAATTTGATGCAAGGGTGAAGGGTTGTCACTATAGCATGAATTAAGATTGATTTTTACTTGTAGCAGTGAAGCACTTTGAATTTTCATCTTTTGTTTTTACCTTTTCATTTTCAATTCTCCCATTTCATTATTGCAGTAGAGAAATTAGTAGTTGATGTTTATCTAACTGTTATAATATAAGTTCTATAAATGAAATTGGTTGTCCTTGTTGGTGGTGCTGGAAAATGGTTAGTGCAATGTCATATTTTGGTGTCTCAGATGAATGTAAACTTTGAATTAAATTTTATAAAAAAAAAAAAGTCAACATTCTACATCGGTTGTAATTATAAATGATGTAGAAATTGTAGTTTCTACATCGGTTAAATTTACAACGAATCATGATCGGTTCTTTATATATAACCGATCTCGAAGATGAACTTTCTAGATCGGTTATATTTACACCCGATCTAGAATTATTTTTCTACATCGGTCCAGAAAGGCGATCTAAAAAAATCTACTTTCTATATCGGCCACTTCTACATCAGCACCATAACCGATCTAAAATGCCCATTCCAACCGATCTAAAAAGTCATTTATGTACTAGTGCTATTTTCTACTCTTTTCTCCCTCTTTGTACATTTTTTATACATAAGGTCTTGCCATTTTCTCCAAAAGTTTGTGTTCATGCTAATCATATCACTTATGTTAAAATGTTAGCCCAATCTTAATGTAATTGCTTGAAAATCACTGTCTAGATGGATCACTAGCTATTGTAATTAATGTGGAACACATATGAGTAGACTCATACAAAAAGCATTACACATTGTTTATGCATGTACACGGATATTCTCCCTTAACTTTTTACTACTATTATGTAATGCAATATAACTTATTGTGGAATTTACATTTTATATAAATATAGAAATAACATCTTAGTAACAATATGTATGAGATGATTATAATCAATATTCATTTATTTTTTTTTTCTTTTAGTTTACATTGATGAAGGTGACCCAGTCTATGAATGCAAAGAGTGTGGGCCTCTGAAGTGGTTGAATGAAAGGGTCAAGCAAATATCTACTTTATTTGAACCTGTTTTTTCTCTACTATTCACAAGGGCAGGTATAGTTGCCTTTCTTGCCAAATCCACCACATTACTTTAAGCATCTATATTTTAACAATAGTTCTGATGACTCAAGGAACTTTATAAAGAATATCTGATCACATATTAACTTGTTCTCATTTATATCAATTGGTGGGAAGGCTAAAAGTTTTTCTACTCCAAGACCATACACATTTGTGATTTTTGGTCAAAACTATCATCTAATAGAGAGTTTATTGCCTCGATCTAGATCATCAATAATTTATTCCCAATTGTACATGCTTGATCCTCAAGAAGAAATATTAACATGCCATTTTGTATTGATTGATGTGATATTTGAAATTCGATTATAGTTGCAAATACTAGCCATTGACTATTTAAATAGCCCACAAGATGCAGAGTTACAGAAAAATCATAAAATTGTGGAGAGATGTGCTTAGTGGAATGAATCTGTATGTTTAAAAATATTGGATGACTGCTGACATGATAAAGTCTAATCAGCATATTAATATAAAGATTCAACTATCAAATAAAGGCGGTAGTATGATAGAACATACAATTACCCAACATCCATTACGCCAAAATAATGCATTATTTGTGCTCAATAGCTGGCGTTTGTTAAAAAAAATGTCAATAAAAATGAGACGGAAGACTTTAGTTGGCGTTTATTTAACAAATGCCAACTAAAGATCATAGTTTAGTTGGGATTTATACAAATAAATGCTAACTAAAGACTTTACATGGCATTTTTAAAATAAATGCCAACTAAAGTATGATCTTTAGTTGGCGTTCTCATAGAAACGCCATCTAAAGGTTATACCTTAGTTGGTGTTTATCTAAACAAACGCTGATATATACTGAAAAAAAGTTTTACTTTATTTTAAAAAAACATAAGGCATAGATTCAAAATTTCAACCATTGATTTCAAGCAATCTAACGGTCCTTTTCTTTTCTTCATCTCTCATTACTTTTCTCATTCTATTCCACTGATATGTGTCTTCTTTCTTAACTTTTCCACGTTCTTTCCCTTGCCTCAACTTCCAAATTTACATCACCATTTCCACTAGAAGCAACAGAATCCAAATCATTTCATTACACTTTAGGACTCTTGATGAAAACCTCTCCTCTTACTCTCTCATCAGCATCAGCAAGAAAACAATTTATCTGATTACACAGTCCACAACATTAACTGATACCTAAAAAACCTCTCTTTCTCTCATGTCTTCAATGGTTGGGATTTGTTTGAATCTTGATGACTCCAATGTCTCGCAATAGTCATAGGCAGCAGTTATTGTGCCCACCACTAATCTGGTCTCCGATGATGACTACTCTATCACCGCCGATTCTTGGTCCATCAAGTGTGATTATGGCAGCATTGTTGATGAGCAGCGCCATGCCGACACTTGTTAAAATTGACATTACTTCTGATACTGTGTGCCCATAGTGCTTTTATGGCAAAAGAAATCTTGATAAAGCCATAACTTCCTCCAAGGACCGATGCAACTTCGAGGTTTTATGCTCTCTCTTTGTGTGTGTGTGTCTTGTACCCAAACATCTCTGGCATATGCATTGCTCTTCATATGTTAACTTCAAATTACAGATAGAATGGCATCCTTATCAACTTAACCTTGCTGCACCTAAAGAAGGCTCTGACAAGAGAGAGTATTATAGAAGAAAGTTTGGATCTCAATCAAAACAGATGGAAACTTAGATGTCAAAGGTTTTTCTTTCTATTTCTTGGCTGGCTTTAATCCCTTGTCCAACCACACACATTGCTTTATTGCTTTTGCTGTTGATAATTCAGATGAGCCGAGCAAGTTATTGTTCCATTTTGGTATTTCCAGGTTTTTTAGAGTATTGGCCTCTAATATAATCTATCTAGATTGACGTAAGCTTGAGAGCAACTTAGCCTTTCTTCAATGGATTATTAGCATTCTCTAGTTCAGATTCAACTAATAGAGTCATAATCATCCACAGGGGAAACACTATGGATAGCCATAGGCTTATATATTTTGCAGGACTACAGGGCTCAAACAAACAACATCGCCTTGTAGAAGAATTGGGCCTCGACTACTTCACACAGGGAAAATACATTGGTGACCAGTAAGTATTTCGGTGTATGTCACCTATTTTTTGTTTCACATTCATGCTGTAATACTATTTTTTAGGTACTAAGCTGATTTGGCCTTTGATGGCTGATTGTGCCCAAACATGAATGTGAAATGAAAACTGCAAGCTGACTTCTGTACAAAGATTGTGTGCTATGCTATGGATAGGATTATTATCCAAGAGGAAGAGGGAAATGGATGCTTAGTATGAAACTAGTCTTCTTTATGGGAAGTTGCATTACTTATGAGTCATGAATAATACAACTTTAGCTGTGTGTTGCTTTGTGCTATTTCTTTCCCTTTTTTGACATGAAATTTTGTACTATTGAGCGATATCCTCTACCAGTAAAATATATCGTAACTCTATATAGTGAGATTAAATTAAGAGTGTTTGTTTATGAAGAAGTGACAGGCATTATCATGAATGTTATATTGTGATTTGGTTGCAGTGATTTTATTTTGGAATGTGCTACAAAGGTTGGCTTGGAAGGGGCAGCCAAGTTTCTTTAAGACCACAACAATGGCCTCAAGAGGTATTTTTCACACACACAAAGACATATATGGATACTCTTTCTCTCAGCATTTTGGTTTCAAATGGGTTATTAAAATTTACTACACTTCATGGAAATTGAATTAACGTATATTCTTGTTGCTCACCTTGAAATCAAAATGGAGATTATCTATTTAGTTGTTAGGAAGTTAAACATGTTCTAACAGTCACTGAGTTTGCTTTTTATGACTCTCACTAGGTTCAGGATAAACTCAACAGAGGAAACATTAGAGGGGTTCCGTATTATGTGGTAGGTGAATTAAATTTTAGTTACTATTTTTTTTTCAAATTTAGAATATGCTCAAAGCCCATCAAGCATATTGATTGGGTTGATGAACTAGCAGTTTAATGGAAGTTACAAAATTAATGGCACTCAACCCCCTGAGGTGTTCATGAAAGCTTTTGAATTAGAAGATTGAAGTGTATTACATCTGCTTCAAGTTTGTAAAGTGTTACTTCTGTATTAAGAGACAAATAGGCAAATATGCATGTCTTTCTTTTTTTGTTGTATTAAGAGACAATAGTATATATCAAGTTAAGCCATTAGTAACAAAAAGGGATGGTACACGGCACACTGTTGCTTATAAATTAGTTGTAATGGTAAAATTATTTCTTAGTGGGATTACAGGGATTTTATCATTACTTGAAGCATGCAACATCAAAGGTATAATCCATGTTTTCTTTGCTGTGCAACATCAAAGGCATTGAATTAGATATGACCTTTCTCTATAGGTACTGAACTTACTTTTTCCTATTACAAAATGATTAGACAACCAGAATATATAGGTCAACTCTATCATTTGCTTTCTCATATGTTGTTTTCCATGAAACCCTGGCCTGTGCTTCTTTTGCTGGAATTTTGTGGTTTAACTTAATTTTCATATAGTATTTCATTATTTTTGAAGTAATAGACTTCAATAAAAGTATGTTTGGTGCTAAGAGTTTGTTTCTATATTTTTAGAGCTAGCCAATAATCCTTTTTTACATTTTATGTTATCCTTTTATGTCTGATTCATTTTTCTGTTATGATAGGGAGGAACAAAAGGGTAAATTCTGATGCCATTTTGTTGCTGGTTCGTCTGTTGGTCATAGAGAAGATATTGCTGACTGTATTTTGCTCTATAGGTTATAGTTTAGGTTGTTTATTGTTCTTATTGTTTTCTTTGCTAATAGGTTGTATTCTAGATTTTTTTTTGTTTCTGAATTGGTGTTTATAACTTTATTTATTATTAATAAAATTACTTTTATTGACAAAAAAAACTAAATAATGGGTGTAATAATAAAGAAATGAAAAATATTTTTTTAAAACAAATACTGGCTGATAAGTGAACCCTTATAGAATCAATCCAAAGAACCCACTTTCAGGTGTATGACACCTGGATCTTTGTGAAAGAAGGGATAAAAAGACTAGACAGCAAAAAAAAAAGAACAAAAATGCACAAGAACAGAAGCAAAAGAAAGCCCAAAATAAAGAAATAAGATTGATAGATGTTGATCTTGAGAAATAGAACCCAAGAGAACCGATCTCTTGAACTCTAGTTCCGGTGAAGCTACGAGGATTGACCAATTTCTTGATAAGTCATAGTTTTATCATAACACTCAAAGAACGCAAGAGAAACTCATAAAAGTCTGAAACTTTAATTATTCAAATCTGAAAAACGCATATAATAGTTAGCCTCAAATAGGTAAAGTAAAATCTAACCTAATAAACCTAGAAAACCTAATTAATTTGGGCTTAAGTAATCCTAATAGGAGTAGGAAACTTTGGGCTCAAATAACACTCCTATTGGACCTAGAAAACTAATAAAATAAAGCCCTATAATAAAATAACAAAAATTTATAAAAAATAATAAAATAATATCATTCTTATAAACATGCCAACACATTAATGAAATCACATGTTTGGTATATGACATATTTATTTACAAGATGTGCTATCAAAAAAACTACTATTTAACCAATTAGGCTTTATTAATTAACAAAGTTCAACCCATAATTAATAAAAACGAAATTAATCATAATTAATCCTATTACTGTCTAAGTCACATGCTCTTTTAATGAAGCACATGATATTTTAAGTAACCCCCTTTAATGGGCTCCTCTTAGACTTGGATCTAAAACTTGTATTTTGAAGTTGATGATCTCACTTAAGCTTGGGCTTTATATTAAGCACCTTGATCAAGTCTTCCAAGCTCTCCATGCTCCACTCCAAACTCTTGCAAGTTATTCCTAGCCCTTATTCTATCATTCCCTCCCTTCTCGAAATGATTCGTCCTCGAATCTCCATAATCTATATGAAAAGAACGGGAAAGATTACAAGCATCAAATAGATGATAAGGAGTATACTTACCTTTCAAGATTGATTAATGCATCTTTGCTTTAATCCATCCATAAACTTGAAGGACATTATTCTCCTTTGGCTTCAAATTTGTTTTAAACATTCGTCTAAGCCTTTGCAACCATAACATTGCTATAGGGTCAAAAATTTTCTTCTAAAGCATTAGTGAAGAAAATTTTGAACTCCCCATGAAATCAATCTCTCTAATTTCTTGCAGCAAATAACTAGGAACAAACTTGACCCAACAAACTCAAATGGAACCAAGATGTTAGGGGACACATAGAAAAAGAAATGGGGACAAAATGGCACACAATAAGACTCAATTAAAACCAAAGCATTAGAAAAACCAATGAACACAAAATCTGGACAGATTTGAACAATATTCATTAAATTTGGAATTTGGGCAGATTTGACACTTCGTAATGATGCATATTGAAAGAATAATGATGGAGAAGAAATGTCTTGATGCACATGGCTAAACACAATAGATAAAAACAAACATGAAGGAAATGAATTAATGGCAATAAAAGGAGATGAACAAAACACATGTAGATGGTAGAATAAAGAAGGAGAATAATGAACTAGATGGACATATATTACCGCACGAACAAGGTATCACAAATCCGAACATATGAAAATAACTTACTAGATAGAAGATGGAACACATAAGAAGCATGAGATAAGAACACAATATGAGAATGAGAGGAAAAGACATGAATGCATGGACTAAAGAAAGACACCAAATTATGAATTTGGTTCAATTTCACAATGGACTCTCGATGAACCAAAGACTCATGCAATGAAGATGGATTAAATAAATTATGAAAATTTGAAACGAAGTATGATGGACAAAGAAGATGAAATGAAGGAACATATGGGAGATGAAGAAGATTAGAGAAACTCACCTTTATCTCATTCTTACCCAAAGAGCAAATCACAATGCTTTTCACCTCATTTCTCTCAATTTTTTGCTCACTCTTATTTTTATTTCTCTTTTCTCTCTTTTTCTTTCTCTTTTTTACTCTTCTCTCAATCTTCTTTTCACACACTCTTTTTCTACTTACAGCAATTTTTTGGGCATTTCCTTTCTTATTACTCTCATTTCTACCACTCTTATTTTTCCACTCTTACTCACTTTTCAAGTTCTCATGACTTTCACATGAATGATTATATGGCAATTATTCATGGGCTGTCTTTAATACAAAAAAACTATTGCTATCATGCCCAATCAAATTAATATCACAATCAAAATCTCCAATCACCATGTCAATATGCTCAATCTCATCAATGTAATCATAAGATCTAATTTTCAAAGGAATCACACTATTAGCACTACTAGAAACTAGCATGCTACTATCCAAGAAATTTTCCATCAAATCTTTAGCAATGTGTAAATCATGATTCTCATATAAAAGTTGCTCAAAATCAGGGTTTAATCTCAACATCATGAAAATCACTTTCTAATTGTACTATATATATAGCACAACTAGATTCAACAAAGCTATCATCACTAACAACATCTAGCACAATTTTCTCTTCAAGATCTGGCAAGACACAATGTTCAATCAATTCAATGGAATTATTATGATCAACACATTCAAATTTAATTTCCAATTCAATTGATCTAACATAAGAAATATCATCAATGCAAACAATATCATTCTTTTCACTAGAATTATCATATCTTAAATCACAAGAGCTAATATCAGAGTTTTGAGGATCAGGCATACCTATAGTGGATTCCTTCATTTCATCATTAATTGTTGAAGTGGTAGCAATGTCATCATCCACTTAATCATCTTTTTCCATGTGGGAATCACATGAATCTTGGACCATGGGCATTTGCATCTCCTTGGAATGTTCAACCACACTTTTAACTTTGGATGACATGCATTTTTGCCTCAAGACTGCTCTCATTTCATTCCATGTTATAATGGAAGTTTCTCCATTCATAGTTCATCTAGTTTCTATCTGTTTCCTCCAAGCATCAACCTTTTTACCCAATCGAAGGTAAGCACATTGTGGCTTCTCTATTTTGGAGTAGTTGCAATATGCAAAGACTTGTTCAACTTTTTTTTCCCAATCCAAGTAACCATCAGAATTTTTCTCATCATGAAATAATGGGATCTTCGGTTTGATCTTGTTAAGAACATTCGTGTGAATAGGAACCTTTGGATTATGCCTTGCTTTAGTTTTAGAAGGAAACTACAGGCGATCCAATTTTACATTTACTTCCTTAATTTGATCATTGAAAGTCCTTAATAAGGCCTTAAGATCAACTTCTCCAATAGCCATGTTTACAATTTGAAATGTTAGTGTAAAACAAAGAGAAAGGAATAGGGACCTCACACATTCTCTTACGTGTTTCACTCAAATAATGTAAATGCACTCGTGTTTCACACTAAGTCAAAGCTTTTTTTTTAAATATGATACAATTTCTCTCTTGCCTTTTTCCACTCAAAACTTGCTTTCTTATGAAAGTGCTAAATTAAAACCATAACTTCAATCAAAAGGAAATTGGTTTTTAAAGAACTGGCAATCACAGAAAATAAAACTTCAAAATTAAAGTTCTCAAAAATCCAAATTTAATTAAGCAATGACCAACAAAATGAGTACAAAGGAACTGAAATTTCTAACAAGAGGATAGAAATTTAGGCACTGGAAATCAAAGAAAAATAGTAGCAAATAGAACAAAGAAGGATGAAAATTAGGAAGGAAATTGATAAGGAAAGAAATTTAAAGGAAAAACAAATTATAGATATTTAATGGGACTTGCTACCAAAATTGATAAATTAAGTAAATCAAGTCTCAGATCAAATATTTTTTTTACAACTTTTTGTTGTTGCTGCTATATATATATATATATTTTGCAGCAATCAATTTCTATTTTTTTCAGATTTTTTTTGTTGCTATTATTTTTTTATAGTGAACAGTAACTCGAAACAGTAACTGTGAATAGTACTTCGAAACAGCTCAATGAACAGTCATGAAAACAGTGATGGTGAATTGTAACCACGAACACAGTTACAGGAACAGTACAAATGCCCAGTGACCAAAATAGTTTTGGTGAACAGTGACTCCCTGTACGGATGAAATTTTCTGGAAACAATGAAAATGGAATGAAATAAGGAAAGAAACAAAACAGAGAACACACCTTGATTTGCAAACCTAAGCTCTGATACCAAATGATAAATGAACCCTTATGGAATCAATCCAAAAAACTCACTTTCAAGTGTATGACACCCGAATCTTTGTGAAACAAGGGACACAGAGACTAGACAGCAAATAAGAACAAAACTGCATGAGAACAGAAGCAAAAGAAAGCCAAAAATAAAGAAATAAGAAGGATAGATGTTGGTCTTGAGAAATAAAACTCAAGAGAACTGGTCTCTTGAACCCTAGTTCCGATGATGCCACAAGGATTGACCAATTCCTTGATAAGTCATAGTTTCATCATAACACTCAAAGAACGCAAGAGAAACTCACAAAAGTCTGAAACTTTAATCATTCAAATCTGAAAAACGCACATAATAGTTAGCCTTAAATAGGCAAGGTAAAATCTAACCTAATAAGCCTAGAAAACCTAATTAATTTGTGCTCAAGTAATCCTAATAGGATTAGGAAACTTTGAGCTCAAATAACACTCCTATTAGACCTAGAAAACTAATAAAATAAAGCCTTATAATAAAATAATGAAAATTCATAAAAAATAATAAAATAATACCTAAGTTCTTATAAATATGCCAACACATTAATGAAATCACATGTTTGGCACATGACATGTTTATTTACAAGATGAGCTATCAAAAAAACTACTATTTAACTAATTAGGCTTTATTAATTAACAAAGTTCAACCCATAATTAATAAAAATGAAATTAATCATAATTAATCCTATTAGTGTCTAAGTCACATACTCTTTTAATGAAGTGCATGATATTTTAAGTAACCCCCTTCAATGGGCTCCTTTTAGACTTGGATCCAAAACTTGTATTTTGGAGTTGATGATCTCACTTAAACTTGGACTTTATATTAAGCACCTTGCTCAAGTCTTCCAAGCTCTCAATGCTTCGCTCCAAACTCTTATAAGTCATTCTCAGCCCTTATTCTATCACTGGCTTTTAAAAAAAATAAAGAGAAAAGTTAGTATTTGTAGAACAAATGCCAACTAAAGTCTATTATAGTTGGCATTTGTCCTGTAAATGCCAACTAAAGTGGACTTTAGTTGGCATTCATTCCAGCAAATGCCAACTAAGGTTCATTTTAGTTGGCCTTTATTCTAGAAATGCCAACTAAAATGTTCACTTTAGTTGGCATTTGCTTTATAAATGCCAACTAAAGTGGACTTTGGTTGGCATTTTATAAAAGCCAACTAAAGTTTCTTTCTTTTTATTAGCACTAAAATAGTTGGTGTTTCTAAAGTGCCAATAAAAGCAAAAAATAAACACAACTATTCCCTTTTTTGGTATAGTGATCATTGGATGTTGCTGCTCTAATTGTAGGTGACTTTGACAATTCATACAATGAGGGGGATATTATTATAGAGAAACAATTAAGGAAATTAAAAAGGATCAATGAACTGCATAGAGGGTATTTGTCATTGCAATATCCTTTGCTTTTTCCATACGGAAATGGTGGATATGAGCCTAATATTCAGCTTTATGACAAGTAACGGAGGAAGAGATGGGGGAGGAAATTTCTTAGTCTTCACCAATTTATTGTATTTAGACTTATGGCAAGAACTAAAAGAGAAATCAATTCTGGTGCACTCGGGAAGACTATTTCAACAGTTTATAGTGGACGCATATACAGTGATTGAAGCCCAACTATTGCAATTTATTAGAAACAATCAAGTTACATTATGGGCTGATATGTTCAAAGGGTTGTCTAATGCAATTCTCAAAGGAGAAGGAGCAATTGTGAGGACAGGTAAAAGAATTATATTGCCTTTGTCATTCATAGGAGGGGCCCGATATTTAATCCAAAATTATCAAGATGCGATGGCAATATGCAGATAGGCATGTTATACTAGTATATTCATCACATTTACTTGTAATCCTTCTTGGCCTAAAATCAAGATGGAACGTAATAAATATTCTGAATTACCTTCTGATTGACCAGAAACAGTGTCTAGAATATTTGAAATGAAAGTCAAACAACTTATGTGGACAGTTAAAAAAGAAAAAGTGTTTGGTCATGTCATTGTTGGTAAGTTTATTTTTATCCAATTTATTATTATTGGGTAAAGTTGTAGCTTAATTTGTTATTCAATTGTGATTTCAATTGCAAAAGTTTATATAGTAGAGTTTCAAAAGAGAAGTCTGCCCCATGTTCACATTCTATTTTTCTTGAATGAGGAAAGTAAGATTCAAACTCTAGAACAACTCGACAATGATATATGCACTGAGATACTAGACAAGGAGGTTGATCCTCTTTTGAATGAACTTGTCAAAAATTATATGATACATGGACCATGTGGAGCTGCAAATCCAAATTCCCCATGTATGGAAAACCAAAAGTACACACAGCATTTTCCAAAAAAATTTGTAAAGCATAGTATAATAGATTATGAAGGCTTTCCAATATATAGAAGAAGAAATGATGGTAGAACTATAAAAAAAAAAAATAGGTTGTTCTTGACAATAGATTTGTGGTACCACACAGCCCTTTCTTACTCAAAAGGTTTCAAGCTCACTTAAATGTAGAAAAGACCAACCAATCAAGATCACTAAAATGTCTTTTCAAATATTTGACAGAGGGAAATGATAAAGTTATTGTCATCCTTTATTCAAATTCAATGTCAAAAAGTTCAAAAATCATTAATGATTAGATCCAGCATCACTATGATTGCAGGTACGTGTCACCTTGTGAAGTTACTTGGAGAATTTTTGCTTTCGACATTCAACATAAGTACTCGCCAGTTTAACAGTTAAGTTTTCACTTATCAAATCAACAATCAATTTTGTACAAAGACACTAATCAAATTAAAGACATCCTAAAGAGGGTAACAATCAAACAATCAATGATATTGTCATTGATGAAATGTAATATGCATAACAAACTAGCAAAAACTCTAAATTATCTAGAATTTTCCCAACATTTTGTACGTGATTAGGTAGAAAAGGAATGGCGTCAAAGAAAAAAGGGATTCTACATAGGTTGGATGCACCATGTTTCACCTTTAGCAGGGGAACTATATTTTCTTTGTGTACTTCTCACAAAGGTGAAAGGTCCTATATCTTTCAAATCTATTCACACTGTGAATGATATAGTCCATCCAACATATAGATTAGCATGTTATGTACTTAGATTATTAGATGATAATTAAGAATTTATTGATGCAATTAATGAAGCTGCCATGTGGGAAATTAGAATCTTCTCAAGAAAATTGTTTGCTAGAATGTTATTGTCTTCTTCCTTGTCCAAACCTGATCTTGTGTAGGATGCAACATATCAAATCCTATTTAAAGATATGTTCTATATTCCTCGTGATAGTGTTGATTTCCTAGGTACACATTTACTTTTAAATTAAACACTTATCAAGTTTAACTCTATAACTATACTTATTCTATTGGTGATGACATTCGTTATACTCTTATTTCATTTTGATAGGAACATTACATTCTGATAATGAAAAGAAAATGCAACATTGAAAGAAATAGAACGGTTCTTCAGAAGAATGGACAATCTTTACGTTATTTCCCTAATATACCATATCCTTTTGATTCAAATGATGACTATTATAGGAATTATATGATCCTTGAGCATTTGAACTTTGATAAAGAAAAGTTAGAACAAGAATCTCAACAAATGATTCACAATCTAACTAATGAACAAAAGAATATCTTTGACAACATTATATCTACTATCAACAAAAATTCATGTAAGTTATTCTTTGTTTATGGATATGGTGGAATAGGAAAGACTTTCCCGTGGAATACAGTGGTTTTATTCTTGCGAAGTAAGAGTGAGATAGTGTTGACAATTGCCTTAAATGGAATTGCATCAAATTTGCGTCCAAATGGAAAAATTACTCATTCTTTATTGTCAATTCCAATCCCCATAAATGAGGATTCAACTTGTAACATAAAGCAAAAATCTCCAGTTGTAGATCTTTTTAGGAGAAGTAAATTAATAATTTGGGATGAAGCACTGATGATTAATTGACATTGTGTAAAGGCAGTTGATTGAGCTTTCTATGATTTGTTACAACCATTATTATGCTCACAAAAATTCTAAACCATTAGGAGGTAAATGTTTAGTGATGGGTGGTGATTTTCGACATATTCTATCTATTATCCCAAAAGGCTCTAGAGCCAACACTATCAATGCATGCATAAACCATTCTCACCAATGGCACTACTTTAAGTTTTTCTATTTGACAAAAGACTTACAGTTGCAATCTACTGCACAAGGAAACTTTCACAAATTGCAAAACTTCACTAATTGGATGTTGAATGTTAGTGATGGTAATCTTGAACAGCCCAGTAAAGGATTTGCAACAATTGATATCCCTAGAAAATTGCTTATTGTAGATTTTGAGGATCCAATTAAAGCTACTGTGGATGCAAGTTATCCTAAACTTTAGAAACTAAATCATGATCTGACTTACTTTACAAAGAAATCTATTCTTGGTTCTATTATTGAAATTATTAATAAAGTCAATAAATATATTTGTTCTATCTTTCCAATTAATTTTGTTGAATATTTTGAGCTCTAATTCAATGATCTTGGATTCTTCTAAAAATGATTATTTTGATGAGCTTTATTGTACTGAATTTTTTAATAGCATTGAATGTCTTGTACTACCACCTCATAAATTGTGTCTTAAGGAAGGAATGCCTATTATGTTGATTTGGAATATTGGCCAACCATCTCACTTATGAACTAGTACAAGATTAATAGTGCCTCGTCTTGCTTGGCATGTAATTGAGGTTGTCACCCTAAATGGATCTCACCCAAGGCAAACAGTTTTTATATCTCAAGTGGATATCATTCCATTAGAGACGCGTTGGCCATTTAAATTCAAAAGAAGACAATTTTCAATCATAATTTGTTTTGCCATGACCATCAACAAAAGTCAATGACAGTTATTGGGGAATGTTGGCCTATATTTACCAAGCAACATTTTTTCACATGGATAGTTGTATGTTGCTATCTCCAAAGTTATGTAGAGTAAAGGACTAAAAATTCTGATTCATGATGGCAACAACAATCCTTTAACAAAAACAATGAATGTTGTCTTCCAAGAAGTTTTCAATTGTATGTTCCAATGATAACTCATTGCCTAGTTCCAACGATAACTCATTGCCTACTAAGGTGAGTACTTTGATACTTAGCTTTTGTAATAGATTAAAGTTCTACAAAAATTCATGCAAGTGCTAAATAAGAAAACTCATGTGGCAATATTTTTTAGATATGATTATGATGAATGTAGTTTTTCTTTATGTGATTTGACTACCAAAACCATAGGCATAAGCATAACCCAAAACATGTTCTCCTCAACCTTCTGTGAAACTTAGAATCCTCCAACATGTGTGCATATAAGGATGAAAGTTATGTTATATACAGATGACATAGGCTAAGACTCTACTATTCATAACGTTCTTATCCAACAATTATATGACAAGTGAAGGTTTAGTCAATTAATTGTAGTCATGGCCTTCAATTCTTGCAAAAATACTTCTAAAGATGGTACATAGATAGGTAGCCAGTTTAAAACTTTATTTCCCTCAGGTAATTTGATTTAGGCTCAATTCATTGCCATTGACTTTTACCATCAATACATTGATGACATCATATCAAAATACAAAAAAAGGTATACATGTATGAAAGCATAATATATATGTGGTGCACTTAACCAATATGGAGTAACATGTTTTGATAAGAAAAAAGAATAAGTATTACAATTAGAATAAGAAAACTCTCTTAAAATACAAGTTAGTACTAACATTGTTCCCAAGGATGAAAAGAAAATTTAAATTTTATTATGGTTGCCTTATCTGCACTGAATTATTTTTTTTAAATGTATCTCTAATAGTCCATCACGTGTAAATTTGTAGCCTACTTTTTTTTTTGTGACTTCATACTTAAATAATTACATCTCTTTATCCATTTTCTCTCAATCTAATCTCCAAGCACCTACCTAAAGGTGGAATAGATCATAAATTGGCTTCTATATTATCCATATATCAAAAGTTTTTTTTCCCATTTTTGGGCCAAAACCAAATCTTCTTTGAAAAGAACTAGATTGTATTTTTATTATATTTTTTATTATTGATATTCCATCAATAATAATAATAATAATAATAATAATAATAAACTTCAAGTGAAATAGTTAACATTTTTAAAAACTAATAATTTATTTTTTTTATCACTTGTCATAGTGATAAATACATACATTACTAACACAAATAAGTTTTTTTTTTCCGCAAAATAAATTTTAAAATAATTGATAAAAATGAATTATAAATTGGCACCAACACTTTTTTAACATCTCAAGACTCTCTACTTAATTTAAATGTTTATCTAAAATATTCCTTTACACAAAAATGTAGTTAAGGAACCCCAGAGCACAGTATATATCCACCTTTGACAAACATTTAACACGGGTCTGCGCACCATGCTGGTCAATTAACCTAGTTACATGTAATTGAAAATAATATATTGTATTGAAGTTATAATATTTTGATCATGATATTTATATTCATGTTTTATGAGGCCAAAACAAAAAAACTCACGTTTAATGTGTTTTGGTAACTGCCCTAATAAAAACGACTTGGTAGGTTATAATAAACTTTCCACTTTTTCTTCAATGACTCACATTTTTTATTTTCTACAAAAAGAACCTAAATTTTTTTAAATTCGATTGGCTTTCAACTTTCACTTAACTTTTCTAATTTCTACAGGGTTAAATTATATTAAAACATTTGAATTTGGAAAAAATACACTTAAGGATCTTAAAAACTCGAATTATTCACAAGGAATAAAGGATATTGATTTATTTAGCCTTGGATATATGAAAATAACCCAAGCTAATTTTTCTCAAAAAGTTACCATCTAGGCTTCTTGAAAATACAAGTGATAGTTGGCTAAAAAAGAAATTACAAGAGATATTTTTTTTCGATTATTTCAACTCTCAGCATTATAAAGTTACAAGGGACTTTACCAATTCTTACTGCCAGGTTTTATGTTTTTAACCATTATGTTTCACTGGAAAGTTAATACTTAGACTTTCTTAAGGGACTTTTAAGATTATTAATAAAAGCTTTTAGGTTAAATCAATTTCTTGATTTTATAATATAAAATTTGACATTGGTCTATGAAGCTTAGTCCATTGGGCTGCATTATTGTCTTGATTTCTGTCCAAGCCCATTCGGCCCACCGTATTAGGTCAAAAGCTGTAGCTTTTAGTTTGTAACTAATTCATTTTATGAACATTATCCCCTTTTTTTAAAATGACTATTTGATATTTGGTATTATTAAGTCAAATTCATTCGAGTATTCTCAAGGTAAATATGAAGGTATCTATGATAACATAATTTTTTTTGTTTGATCCAAAAGATTTGAATCCACAACTTTATTTAAAAAAAATTCAAATAGTTAAAAATTGAAGTGTAAATTATATAATTAAAGGGATCTAATTATAAAATTTTATAAATTATAAGAACCAAAGTGTAAGCTCTACATTAACAAAGTTATCACATTTATATGTTAAAGATCGAAGTGTCAAATTTTTGTAAAGAATATATGTTGATATTAAAAATTAAATTATAATAATTAAATAAAAAATTTGTGTAAATTATGAAGAACAATTGGGTATTTTTTTTCCAAATTAATTCATACATATAGAGTTAAGACTTAAAATTATAAAGGACATCTACCAAATGCAAATTCCTTCACAGAAGTGAAGGTATATAGTGCTTCTGAAGAAAGTGAAAAGAGTATAGGAATAAAATAATGAGATGAAAATACTATATAATACAATCACATTTTACTATGTCACTCTTTTTTCTTTTTCCTCTTTCTCTAAATGCATGTTATTTATCAGTATAAACTAGATTAATCAATGAAGACTTAGTCATAGCTCGTAAAGCATGTATCAATTTCTGGTCCATCCACATGCACGTAATTCATAATTGAAGAACTGCTGGTTCTGATACTCGAAAACAAACTGATATATGCCAAGAAATTTCGTGGCAGTTTTTCTTCGTTTGAATTTTCTTCTGTAAAGTCTTCAATGTCTCCCTTATGAAACCAATTCTCCAAGGAATTACTTCATGACGACCACTATTTTTTTCCAGTATTTTCTTTTCTTGGAATTTTCTATAAAGTCTTTGAACGGAGCCTTCCACAGTTAACTGCATTAAAATAGAGTGAAAATTATAGTTGATCGTGAAGCTTGGGACTTACTAGCATGTGATAAATTATTTACACAAATTCTTTGCCATGTTTCAAATTGCTTTTGAAATTAGAGTAAAAATAATACTTCATCCGTCTCATTTTATCTGTTATTTTATATTATCAATAAAATATTAATTATTTGTTTATTATTTTATTCTCCATTAAAAGCAGTAGTACTATCTCTATTTCAAAACAATTTATTTGGCCAACCATTTCAAAACAATAAGGGGCCTGTTTAATAGTGTTTTCTATTTTATTGTTCTGAAAACAGTTCTGTAAAACTGTTTTCGAAAATAAGTTTTGAAAATAAGAAAATAAAAAAATCTGTTTGAGTAATTGTTCTCAAAATCATAACTAGTGAGTGATGAATGAGTTATTCAAAATTTATAACTTCATCATTAATGATGTGGATGTTTCTCACATTTCCTTTTATTTTTCAGAACAAAAACTACAAAATACCTTAAAAGTGTTCTGAATTTTCTATTCTTCTATTTTTCTATTTTCTAGAACAGTTTCTAAAAAACAGGTTTACCAAATAGGTTTTCTGAGTTTTCTGTTTCCGAAAATAGAAAAATTGTTTTCAGAAACAGAATCAAACAGACCCAAATACTTTGGGTTTGTTTTTTCTTTTTTCAAAACAATTGTCACTTTATAATTTTTAAGATAATATTAATTGTATTTTAACAAGTTTACCCTTAATTGTGACACTATTAGTAAGTGGTTTAAGTGTTCATAAATAAGGTTACTACAGTAACATGTACTACTATTTTATTAATAATTAGGTTATTTACTTGTTTTATTAATGTAAGTGCATAACTTCAAAGTGTTAATTATTTTGAAATGAAGGAAGGAAATGGAATATAAGTCATTTTTTAGTATTTAAATTAAAAATATTTTGATAAAACATTATTAACTTTTAGTATAACCTAAGTAAATAATGTTATTAGTATATGCAAAAAAACTTTTAAATGGCAGATAAAATGCAACGAAGGAAATACCGTGGAGCTTGGGGCATTAATTAGGGATAGATTATACTTTTCTTTGCCGTGTTTCTAACTACTTTTTGAAATTGGAGTGAAAACGGCAGTTGACTGTGAAGCTTGGGCTCTTAAGCATGGCCAAGTGAGATGAATGTATGTCCAAGTGGGAAAATATTTTTCAAATGGGATTCTGATTTGTCTTTTTTCCCTTTTCTTTGCCATGTTTTGAGGAACACCTCTACCTAAAATTCAGCGGCATGTCTTGAATAAGTTTATGAGGAAAGTTTCATCTTTTTTTTCCTTTAGAGAGATGTCTAAATTATTTAGTTTTTTCTTCTCTGGAAATATATATATATATATATATATATCGATATCCATTCTTTAAAGTTTAAACTTAACATACTGTTTTAACTTTTGAGTCAGTGGCACCTTAGTCATTTTGATTATAATTATTTTTATTTTTTATTTCTTATCATATCAAACTTCATTTAAAGAAATATTCTCATAAAACTTAGATTAAACAAGGTTAATTAAAACAAATTTACTTATATATTTTGTCAACTATACTAGTTTTTCCCGTACTAATGTACGGGTAAATGAATTTTTTAAAAAAGGTATGGGGGCAAAATTTAAGTATAATATTTAGGAATTTTTTAGTATTTTTTAATAAGAATTTAACTACTTGTTTTATAAAGAAAAGGTTAATAATAAACATTTAGTGTAAGAGCGCAGAAAACATGCTATTTGAAGAAAACTTCAGCTAAAACTTGTTATTTATACTGTCAACAAATAATTATGAAGGTAAATAAAATTTGTTAACTACTTTATTTGTGAACTGATAAACTAATGTAAAACAGTAAACGTTCAAATAAACTAAAAAGATATAACTCCATCCATCTCTTTTTTTTTGGTTATTTTAGAATATTTTTAATATTCTAATTTATCTGTTATTTTATATTATTATTGGAACATTAATTATTTTTTTATTATTTTATTTCTCATTAAAAATAATAATAGATGGAGTACATGTAGAGTTGGCAATCCGAGTTGGACCGGCCCATTCAAAAAGCTCATATTGCCAAACGGGCTAGGTTTGTAAAGTCCGAGTCCGTATGGCACGGATCCACGGACCCGTATATTTTTAAAAATATTTTTCATATATTTTTTTAAAAATTTTTTCATATTTTTTTTTTAAAATTTTTCATATAATTTTTAAAATTAATACAACTAATTATCACTATCATTCATAAAAAATCAACTTAATATTTAAATTTCAAAATTTACACATTATTAATTAATAAAATAGTACATTTTTTAATATTTTAAACAAAAAAAAAAAAAAAAAAAGGAAAACCAGCCAATCGGGCCGGCCCATGGCCAGCTCGAGCCTGTCCGCCACGAGCCGGACCTAAACGGACTGGATCTAAAAAGCCCATTTTTCCTTCGGACCTATGATTTTAAAGCCCAATTCGTCCGTTTTGTCGGACTATTCGGGCTGATCCATCGGGCCTGACCTATTTTACCAACTCTACATGTCATATTTTAGCATTTGATTTAAGGATGTTGTGATAAAATATAATTAAATTTTATTATAATTTTATTAACTTATATAAAAAATTTAAATAAAAAATAAAATGGAATGGAGGAAGTAATATTTTTTCCCCAAACATTAACATACGTTGGTTGTGTCATGATGCGCTCGGTCAAAGATGGTGAGGGACCTAGTCAACCAGGCCAAGTCATTGGGATTCAATGTCCAGATGTCCACATCAGCGAAGAAGGATATTGAAGGAAGGATTTGGTATGAGGCGCAGTATACGTGTTCGTCGTCTACCTTGGAAGCTAAGAAGAGAGTGAAGGAAGGGAAGTTGTGGAAAAGTTTTGTCGGCTTCTCCCTCTCTGCAATTTTCTCTCCCCCTTTTGTTATTCCTCTTTGTTAGATCTTTGGACTAAAGAAAATTGCCAATTCTTAATAGATATAGTTTAAAAAATAAAAAATGAAAATATTAAGAGACTATTTTTTTAAAATAAAAGACATCTTAGATGTAAACGAAAAGAAAATAGAAAAATCACCACCTATAATTATGAAAGATATATTAAATAGGTTTGATAATGAATAACCATAAGTTGGAATAAAAAGAATTGCAACAAGAGATAAAAGATATTAAAGAAGAAATCAGGATGTTGAAGGAATGAATTAGAGAAATTAAACAAGAAAAAATAACTGAAGAATTAGAAATATTAGAAATAAAGGTAAAAATAGAAAATAAGAATCAAAAAATTTAGTCACTAATAAAGAAGAAAATTATGAGATAACAGAAGCACCTCACGAAATAAATCAGGAAAATTTTTTAATGAAAATGGCCTAAGTTGCTTTTATAAAATGGTATTTCCAGATAAAAATTGTCATAAATAAAAAATATTCTAGAAAAATAATAGCTTGAGTAGGTTTGGGAGCAGACTTAAAATGGTATTTCCAGATAAAAATTGTCATAATTTATTGTTTTTAATTTATTATTACTATATATTATTAGGTTTAAGGTTTCTTGCCATAAAGGCAATTTTAATTTGTCTACTTATTGCAAAAATTGAAGTCCTTCGCTACTTGAAAATAATTTGAGTTTCTAATATTCTTTGTTCTCAATTTTATGACATTCGGGACCTTGAACGTAATGTTCTTCTTTTTCAACAATTTCAAAACCATAATTCATTTTGGTCTCATCTTGTTTCTTGTCAAATAGTTTTTGGGTGACATGAATTTATTAATCTTATTTAAAATTTTACATTGTTCAAGGAAGCATAAAACGTAGGGCTGCATTATGGGCTTGATCGCCTGGCGAGCCCATTTCGCTTTAAGTTGTATTAATTTCTAATTTCTCTGTGTTTATGGGAAAAAAAGATTTATAAAAAAAATCTAATTTCTCTGTGTGGACATTGAGTATTATCCTTTTCTGCTAATCTAATATCAGTTTCAACTCAAGATAAAAAAAAGAATATATACATTTATATGTATATGAATATGCATAAAATTAAAGCATTAACATATGGTAAAGCGAGAGAACACATTTAGAAATATTAATATTATAGGGACCTAATTAAAAATTTTAATAGATTATGAGAACTAGATAATTAATATAAATAGTTTTAGATGGTGAATATGTGACAAGTTGTCTTATGCTCAAGATTACCAGATAATTTATCACCATTACATATATTAAAAAGTTTTAAATTAATCGAGTTAATTATCACATACTCCCTCCATCTTATTTTATAAGATATATTACAAACAATTTCTTATTCCATAGTATAAAATATTTTATAGGATTTAATGGAGTATTTATGATATTTTTCTAAAAATACTCTTAATAAATTTATTCTATAAATATTCACCCCTCTTCTCTCTCTCTGATGTTTTTTTAAATGTTTTAATTAAGGTGGCTGCAAATACACTATAGACTCTACCACACCAAAGGATTTTCAAATATACATGGAGAAAAGTAAAAAGCATTAAAGTGGAATTCAATCTCTTCAAAAAAATCTAATTTCCGTTTAAAAGGAGTATAATGACCAACTTTTCCATTTATGACGAAAAAGGAGTATGCAGATCATAAATAAGGGTGGATTCATTTTTGTTCATTATTTCAGTCCCAAAAAAAAAATCATTCATTATTTATTCCCACTTTTCATTGGTCATTATTTCATTTTTGGTGAATTCATTTTTTGTCATTATTTCATCTGCTCCAACTTTTGAGACGACATTCCATTAACCCGTAAAACGAAATTTTGAGGATGGGATGGCGGAAACACTCCTACTATATTCAATGTGGAAATTGACAATTTAATAAAGATATTATTATAATTAATTTCTAAAGAAAAGTTAATAAAGGGTAGTTTGGGAATCAACACAATTATTTTTTTTTATAAAAAAAGACTTCCAACTATTTTTAATTTTCTTTCTTAATATCTGTGATTTTTTTAAAATATCTATTAATATTTATTTATTAGGCTGACATATAGATTTTTGTAAAGTATAAATATTAGTTTAAAGAATTAATTACAAGTTTTGAATAAAAAGTTAGCATATAATTAATTTTTTGTCATAAAATTTTATAATATTATCCATGTTCAATAAGAATTGGCCTTTGATATTCTATACTTAAAACTTTATAACTTCCCAAAAAATTTTTAAAAAATTCTACACTTAAAATACTATAACCTCCAAATTTAATGGTTTATAGGGAGTTTTCTAAAATTAATATATATATATATATATATATAACGTTGAATAGTAAGGTTATATATTGTTTAATTATGTAGATTAATTCTTTTTTTTTTGTAATTATAACTCTTGAATTGATTAGAGACCTATAAATAGAGGATATATTCTAAATGTTTTGTAACTTTTAAGTGAATAAAAATCATCCTTCCCCATTCTAGTTTCTACAATTTTTTTTTCTTGCACTTATGATATTATTCAAATTTCATTAGCTTCATACAATTGATGGTCCACCCATGTGCAAGTAATTAAAGTCAGAAAATTGCTACCACTCCTTTCCCTATTCAGGGCCGCCCTTATGTTTTTTTTTTTTTTTTTGGTTGAATTTTCTCAGGTAAAGTCTTTCAAGTCTTCCTTATGAAATTGAAACTAATGGACCAAGAAATTGCTTAATTAATGACAACTTCTATCTTTTCTAATAAAGTTTTTTTAGGATATGGGTTCTTTTTTTGTGCTTGAAGGTCTTGTTTATGCTGAATTTTTGGTTCTTCATTAAGATATTTCTTTTAAATTAAAGTGTTTGAATAAAACTTCCCTCACCACACTACATTAGAAGTTCGGAATCTTTTTTAGCTTATTTTCCCTAAAAAACACACACACATATTAAAAAATATAAAAAAATAATTATCTATATAAACCTACTAATAAGTATTTAAATTTTATGAAAATCAAAAAATATTTTTTATTTATTCCAATTAAATAACTATATGTAATTAATATTTGTACAACAACATATTAATTTAAAATTAATATGTAACATCAAATTATACTAATAATTTAATTTAATAAATAAATATTATCATATTAATTTATTTTTATAAAAATTAAATTAGAAAGACAAAAATTATATTTAAAAAGAATTATCCGCACAAAATTTATATATTAAAAAGTAATAAGAGAAAAATTAATATATATGTGTGTGAGTATATATATATTAATATATTAGTTATGTATAATATATAGTAACTTAGTATATTAATTAACAGCCGCTTCAATGAATTGAGAGGGTATCTGCAGGTTAGGGTCAATATACTGCTTAGCTACAGGCTTCAGCCTTTTTTTAATTTAAATGTCAAAATTATGCAAAAGTTAACAAAAAAAAGGTAGCAGTTTATGGGAAAATAATTATTGGATTAAATTTAAAATTTGCATAGACTAAGAAGAACAAGTAATTAATTTTTACAACCAGAATATGAAGACTTACATAACTTGATATCGCTACGGGGCTTAAGAGTTAAAGTTAAAACTGTGAAGGATATTTATGTCTGAGTGGAAATTTAAAATCCACAGTGATGAAGACTTAGTCATAATTGGTAATGTACATATCAACTCATACTCCCCCCAGAAATTGCCCAGAAAATAATGCCCAGAAATTGCCCAGAAAATAATGCCCAGAGTTGCCATCAATCCTTTCTTTTGTAGTACATTTGTCCTTTTTTTATTTATTTATTTTTTGTTGACTTTTCTTTTTTAAAGTCTTCCAAGCCTCCCTTATTATGAAATTTTTTTTCCAATAAAGATTTTTCTCTTCGATTTTTTCTTTTTCGGCTTTAAAGTCTTTGAATGAAGCTTCCCTCACAACACACTGCAGTTGAGCTGGATAGAAAATGGTGGATGACCGAGTGGAGCTTGGGACAATACTGATGGGCTACTTTTGTTTGCCTTGTTTTGAGGGACACTTTAACTCATGATTTTACAATATAACAATCATCAAACACATATTAATTAACAGTCACATTTTTCAGTTTTGTCAATGACAAGATCATTTGACAAAATAATACTAAAACATAATAAACCAAAATGCACATTTAGATTGCAATCTTTGAAAATTAACCAATTTGATGATACTAATTTCATTTCCAAGACAATATTATATTAAACATATACTACTAATTAACAAATAAAAGCATTCCCAGAAATAAATGAAATATTTCTAAGAATAATATGCATGATTACTTCCGAGAAGCACCGGGGTCCAACAATCAATTTTTGGCAGTTTGCAATGTTGTGTGATATTAATATCACAAAACGGATAACACGTAAATCCTCCAAGCCACTGCCCAGTACTATCTCTCATTACCCCAGCTCATCCAGCTCTCTTTTCTACACCTTTGAATGAAGCACTAGTATTCAATTTAATCCACATTATGCACTTGTAACTGCTGTGATTTATCTAAGGGTGCTAGCCCCATGGTGTTCCCCCAAGCATTACGAATCATAGCAGTAAGTTCATGGGGTCTACTGAATTCAGCATAAAAAAAGCTCTGATTTCTCCATTTCCATAACATCCACATAGTAAAATTTCATTGTAAATTCCAAGGAACGTCATTATTAAAACCAATCTCTTCCTTAAAATTAAAATCAAACCAATCTTGCAGGTTCATTAATGAAAAGAAATCTCCCCTTCTACTTGGTTTAATCAAAGCTCTCCACACTTCACTGGCATGACCATAGTCTCTAAGCACATGGATAGAATTTTCAGTTCTATCGCGACATCAATTACAATTGGAACTACAACCACTCCATTTACGCCTTCTACCATTTGTCATTAATCTATCTTTGTAAGTCATCCATTGGAAAATTCTTATTCTTTCAGCTCCTTTCCACTTCCAAATGATCTTTTAAATCCTATCTTCTAGCATAAAGTTAAGCCATTCTAATTTGTAGTAGGCACTCTTAACTGTGTAATTCCCTGAAAAGCTAGCATTCCATCTTCTTCTATCTTCACCAAAAGTAGGTGCAAGAGGTATCATAGATGCAACATCATTGAGAGCTTCTGTACATGATATATTTGTTAGATAAAAAATTCTCCATTGGCCTCTCTCATCTACCTAGTCCACCACCTTTGTGTGCAAAAGATTTCCTGTAAGGGACCCTAGCACAAGCTTAGCAACTTGGTCCTAGCCTTGAGCCAAAAATCTATAAAGAAGAAAACTGATTGCCCATTCCGCACCTGCTAGCTAGATCCTTCATCAACAAAGTTAATATGATGGCAAATAAATTTCCAAATCATAGAGTCACTTTTTTTGGGTTTGAACCCATTTTCTCCCCTTGGTATTACATATCTAGAAAAAAGAATCTTAGCCCACAGAGCATCAGTATCTTGCAAAAATTCCAATTACTTTTAGCCACACAAGCAAAATTCATAGATGAAAATTTACGAAATCCTAACCCCCTACAATTTTTAGACAAACAAATATTTTTGCAATCCACTAAATGAACTCTATTGCTATTATCCCCATCACCCCAAATAAAATTTCTTTGGAACTTTTCAATTTTATCACAAATCCCTGAAGGAACTCTAACAACATAAATAGGATACAACGAGATGGAATTCAAAACTGATCAAGCTAGGGTAACCCGTCCAGCAAATGACAAGCTCCTACACTTCCAACTAGCAATTTAGATTGAACTTTTTCAACAAGATAAGTAAAATTTTGATTTTTTCTTCTCTTCAAGGGAAACCCAAATAAACACCAATTTCATCATATGAATTTTGAAACCTGCCAAATCCTTAATCTTTCTCCTTATAGCATTAGAAACATTTTTTGAAAAGAACATTGAAGATTTCTGAACACTTACCTTCTGTCCAGAGGCCTTGCAAAACTCACTCAAACACTTGAACATACAACACACTTGACTCTTAGTAGCCTCTCCAAAAAGTAGTAAATCATCGGCAAACATAAGGTGTGAGATACCTTATACATATCCTATATTGTCATAGTCTATTTTCCTCTGGTTGAATTTTCTTCTGTAAAGTCTTCAAAGTCTTCCATGCAAACCAATTGGCTAAGGAATTGCTTAGTGACAGCCACCACTTTTTTCCAATTTGTTTTTCTTGGAATTTTGTTTTTGTGAAAGGTCTCATTTATGGAAAATTTTTAGTTCTTCACCGACATTTTCTTTAAAGTCATTGAATGGAGCTTTACCAAACTCCATTGATTTCAAATTAGAGTGAACGTGATAAAATGAAAATATTAGAAAAATCCACATTCAGACAACAATTTCTAAATATTAACCAATTTGAAGGTACGGATTTAAAGTCAATAATAATGTATGTTAATTAGACATATAATATCAAACAAAAGTATTGTTATGACTAACATGAAATTTTAAAATAAAATAAGTTGATGGTTTTTTAATACATAATATTTTTGATAAAAAGTGAGTGTGTGAATAAATAGGTTAGAAGGCATAAATTTTGGATTGCCACTCATGTTAAGGGATTTTATCTAGTTCTGTAGCTCCATTTGGCAAACAAAGAAAAAGAATACATAATATTTTTTATAAAAAACTAAATATTCTTCGTGATATTTTGGTACGTTTATTTAAAAAAAATCCACAATCAAATTCTATTATAAACTAATTATTAATTAGTAATAGTAATCTTCTATATATCTATAAATCTCATATACTGCGACGTCTTTTCTGTGTAATTTACTATCCTTGAGCCACATTTACGTCTTATATTGAGCTGTGTCCCTCTTTTATTTTATTATTATTATTATTATCTTTATTTTTATCACTTCTTCTACTTTTTTATTATTTCAATTAAAAATTTGGAATTTCACCTAAAATTTTATTCAAATTAACACATCATTCAATAAAAAAAATTCTTTCCCACTTCAGTGATCTCTAGATCTTGAAAAAATTAATCCTTAATTGTCAATTAGTGAATATTTTTAGCATTTACAAAAAGAAATTCTTTAAATTATTATTTATTTTGTACATTATATAGAGAAAATCTAATAGTAGCAGTAATATTAAGCATTAGTATATTATTAATAATTGTTATATATAGATATGCCATGGCATACTAATTAATTTTGCTAGATATCTCAAGTATGATATTCTACAAAAAAAAAAAGAAATATTTTCCTTGTATTTGTTTCACTACAGTTGGTTGTTAGAAAAATCTTGTTGCAAATAATAATTTTTTCTACGATAACATCCGGTGCTATTTACAAAATAGATTATAATTTATAAATAAGCAGAGTGATAATTTCCCTTTTGAGCCCCAATTTTCCTTTTGTCAATTAATTGCGCCCGCCCACTTGGAGAAAGAGAATTCATTGGACTGCATTTCTCTCTCTCTCTATTTGCCTTTCTTCTTGTTTTTGCTTGTTTCTTGCAAGTTGTAAATATATATTTGCATTTGATTATAAATGAGAAAATAAAATTTAGGAATAAAGTAATAATATGAAAATTATACATAGAAAAAAAAATTTCTGGAGCGACTCATTTTATTGACGCAATATTCTCACAAAACTTTTCGTGTTTAAAATTAATTATATTAATTTTATAAAAAAAATTAATTGTATTAAAAAATAATCGATATTTCACAAGTTCTTTGATAAGAACTTTTCTAGTGAAAATCTAATCTTGTAGAAATAAAATATTGCATATAAGAATATGTAAAATGAGTTAATTTAATTGTTTAAAAATAAAAAAACTCTGGGCAATCATCTCTATAAATAGATTCACTGCCAGCAAGGAACTACTCACTTGCATTACCTATTTCACTTGTCAAAAGAATGAAAATGTTGATGAGTTTTCTCAGATTGCTTGTGTCAGCTGTAATAGTGCTTGAGTACGGGGTGCTTGCTCCCAATTCGTGGAGAGCTATGGGTGCTAAGGTTCAATGCAAAGAGAGGGAGAGGGAAGCCTTGCTTCACTTTAAGGCTGCCCTTGGGGATGATGACTATGGCTTTTACCCATGGTCGTCATGGGGTAGCCAAGAACACAACAGAGACTGCTGTGAATGGGAGGGAGTTCACTGCAGCAATCGAACTGGTCATGTGCTAAGGCTCCACCTTCCCGGTGTTTATTGGGATCAACCCACCTTGAAAGGTAATATCAGTGCATCGTTGATGGAGTTGCAATACTTGATGTATTTCAACCTTAGTGACAATATTTTCAAAGACAACAGCTATATCCCTGAATTCTTAGGCTCTCTAAGCAACTTGAGGTACCTTGATCTTAAAAATTGTATTTTTGAAGGAAATATTCCAAGTCAACTTGGACATCTTTCACGATTGCGATATCTTGATCTTGGTGGTAACTTGTTGAAAGGTTCAATTCCTCATCAATTTGGAAATCTCTCACAGTTGCGGCATCTTGATCTCTTGGGAAATTATCTTGAAGGAGCAATACCTTATCAACTTGGAAACTTTTCGAACTTGCATAAGCTTTTTCTTGGAAATGGTGGCCTTCTCAAAATTGACCAAGAGATTGGTGGTGGTGGTGAGTGGCTGTCTAGTCTCACTTCTTTGACCCATCTTTCTTTGGAGACCATAAGTGATCTCACATATTCTCACAAGTGGCTACAAATGATTGCAAAGCTACCACGCTTGAAAGAACTAATCCTAGCTAGGAATGAGCTTTCAGATCAGTATATCCTTTCATTGTCCTCGTTAAAATTCAATTCCTCTTCTTCCCTTTCTATAGATCTATCTTCGAATTTCATGTCGTCTAAAATATTCCATTGGATCTGGAATGTTAGCTCCAACCTTGTTGAGCTTAATCTTCGAGACAACCCCTTAGAGGGTCCTATCCCATATGAATTTGGCAGCATCGATTCTCTTGAGAGTCTAGACCTTAGTTATACTCAACTCAAGGGTGGATTAAAATCCCTAGGGAATATATGCACCTTACGTTCACTATCACTTTCCTTCAATGATCTAAGTGATGACCTTCAAACAATTTTTCCAAATCTGTCTGCATGTGCTAGATATTCTCTGAAATATTTGGACCTAAGCAGAAACCAAATCACTGGCACACTACTTGAACTTTCCACATTCACATCTCTAGAGACAATTGACATTTCATGGAATCTGTTGAATGGGACAATACCTGAAGATTTTCGATTTCCTTCTTCATTGGTGTCGTTCTACCTTCATTCCAACTCTTTGGATGGAATTCTCACGGACTCTCATTTTGCTGATATGTCCAACTTAAAAACTTTAGACCTATCTGACAACTCCTTGGCTTTGAGATTTAGCCATAACTGGGTCCCACCATTTCAACTACAAGTCTTACTTCTAAGATCTTGTAAGTTAGGTCCTGATTTTCCCACATGGTTGCAAACTCAAGAAAATTTCACTGAAATTGATATTTCTAATGCTAGAATTTCAAGTACTATTCCAGAGTGGTTTTGGGGTCTTCTGACACCAAAGCTAACCATGTTGAATGTTTCATGTAATAACTTTTCTGGTACAGTACCAAATGTTGCCATAAGATTTACTGGACGCCCTATTATATCTTTGGCTTATAATAATTTTGAAGGCCCAGTACCCCAATTTTTGCATGATACATATGCCCTTTTTCTGTCAAATAATTATTTTTCAGAGCTTGAACTTTTTTTATGTGCAAACAGGGCAACTAAGATGGAATTATTAGATCTTTCTAATAATCAATTCTTTGGACAACTTCCTGATTGTTGGAGTCATTTCAAATCATTATACTTTTTGGACTTGAGTAATAACCGTTTGTCTGGAGAATTCCCTATTTCCACTGGTTCTTTACATGGACTTAGAACATTGATATTTAGAAACAATATGTTTACTGGAGAGTTGCCTGTCACCTTGAGGAGTTTCTCACATTTAACATGGCTAGATGTGGCAGAAAACAGGTTATCTGGACCTATACCTTCATGGATGGGGACTGAACTACATGAGCTAGAGATTTTAATCCTACGAAATAATAACTTCTCTGGAGAATTGTCAATTTATCTTTGTTATTTGTCAAGTATTCGTATCTTGGATCTCTCCTTGAACAATCTATCTGGAAAAATACTCAAATGCTTCAGAAACTTTTCAGTAATGGCTATGGATGATATTTCATCTCCTTTGATTGAATTTAATTTCAACTATGGGAAGGATACAATAGAAGTTTCTGAGTTAAAAGCATGGCTGATGTGGAAAGGTACGAAAAGACTTTTTGAGCATTATTTATATGTAAAAGGCATTGATGTTTCAAGCAATCAGTTAACTGGAAATATTCCAGCAGAATTGGGAATCTTAGTTGGATTGGTATCTTTAAACTTATCGAGAAATCAGTTGGGTGGAGAAATTCCTTCTGAAATTGGACGGTTAACATCACTAGAATTTCTTGATTTGTCAAGAAACCATTTCATTGGTCCAATTCCTCCTACCTTTACTCAGATTGATCGTTTGTCAATGTTGGATTTGTCGTTTAACAACCTTTCTGGAAAAATTCCAATCAGCACACAATTGCAGAGCTTTGATAACTCAAGTTATGAAGGAAATCTTGGCCTTTGTGGAAAGCCACTTGAGAAAAAGTGTCGTGAAGAAGAAAAACCTCAAGATCTAGTTAAATTCCAAGAGGATAAGCATTCAATTCTCTCTAAGGAGTTTTATTGGAGCATGACATTTGGATTTATCACTGGATTCTGGGGGGTTTTTGGCTCAATACTTTTAAACCGCTCTTGCAGACGTGCCTACTTCAGATTCCTCAACAATTTGATAGACACTATTTATGTTATGGTCACACTGAATACAACAAAGTGCAAA
Organism: Adenanthera pavonina; assembly: GCA_026686845.1. Classification (NCBI taxonomy): domain Eukaryota; kingdom Viridiplantae; phylum Streptophyta; class Magnoliopsida; order Fabales; family Fabaceae; genus Adenanthera; species Adenanthera pavonina. Next base: position 27,606,634 of record JAIVEN010000013.1, read on the forward strand.
AGATGGCTTAGAGGTTGCTTGGTAATACTTTCTTTTTATCTCAGTTCTTGCTCCTAGCTTTTGCATGTGTACTGTTAATTAGTCTAGCTTTTCGTCAATTGATTATTTTCTGTCCATTTGTGCTTTTAGCTTCTGTATATGCAGTTTGTACTTCTTACTAATAAATTTATTTATAATTATGCGTTATTAGATGTTCTAATCAATGTCCAATCTTATGTATCTTTTAATTGTCAATGATAACTAAGTCAACTTAATATTCCACTAGTTGTTGTTAGTGGCATGAACACGGTTGCTCTTTTTTCATTAAAAAAATAGTAAACAACAAACTTATTCTGCTCACAGTATAACATTCTAGAATGTCGTTAAAAGATTTAGCTAAGTATATGAGATATGAGACATTCTCATTAGATGTGCATAATTATTTTGCAATGCAAATAAATATCTATAGTGTAACATTAGTGAGATCCGTGGTTTGAGTAATTAACATAAAAACTAAATCATGAATGCCTCTATTCTTTAAATTTTCATTTTTGGTTTCTCTATGTTTTGTAATTATTGTTCTGTTTTCAATGAAAACTTTTTTCTTGGTTGCTTTTTGCAGGAGAAACCACGGTGAAAACCTTCAAGTTTTGGGTTGGAGTATCTGATGTGCGGGATATATGACATGAACTGAGTGTTGGAAGCAAAACCAATATAAATAATTGCAAGGTTCTGGTAACTAATTAATCACTAAATTAAATAATTGAATGTAATAGCATTTTTTTTTTTGGTGAACGGAATGTGAAAGCATGTTAATGCTGAGCATTGAAATACTATGTACTGTTTTGTACTGTTTATTGTATTATTATAAATATATCACACAATGGGCAATCATTATGGTGTAAATCTATCAGATTCTCGTACTTTCTATTTCATGTTTTGGTATACGCTATTGATTACCAATTGGATAAACATGCCTGTCTCAATAATTAAATGAAACTCATGTATAAGAAATTTGTGTCTTTTATTGTTATCTATAACAATTGAATATGTTGATGGAAAGTTTAACAGTTATGAATCAAATGACAATTCTTCTGTATATAAGTGCGAATATTTCCCCAAATTTTCATACGCGCAGATGCACACCACATAGGCATTGAAAAAAGGCAATCATACATAGTATATGCTAGATTATATTTATTTTAAGATATGATTATAAACAAATTGTTTTCCATTCTGACACAGTTGTTTATTTTGGGATTCCAGTATTACATTTAGTAGGGTCACTTGAGTTACTAATTGTACGATTTTCAATTCTGTCATGGTTAAGGGCATACAATTATCAATTACTGCTCTGTTTCTAGGAAGTGCTCTGTTTTTTAACAATAAGTAAAATGGCATTTGGCACATTAAAAGATTGTTACATTTGAAAAATTAATATGCATAATTACGAAAAACTGTTAATTGTGTTATAAATGCTTAATTAATTGTGTGTTATATTAAATCCTAAATTAGGTATCTGAATGATCAGATAATATTTGTGAAGTGTTTTTTTCCAACAGTAAATTCAATTTGTGTATTTATTTTACAAGTACTTTTTTTTTTTTTTACATATGAAAGTACTACTCTGTATTTTGATCTCTCATGGGCAATTTTTTTGGTTGAAATATTTCCAACTAGGTGAAGATGGCTTGAACCGGGGGGGAAAAATCTCCAAGTGTTTAAATAATGTGTCAAATGGAGAGGTTCCTAATTTCTTTTTTTTTTTAATGTAGTTGTAACTAGATTTTCCTTCTCACTCTCGCATGGATGATGTGGATGTGCAGGGGCACATGGGGTTTTATTTAGTTCTAAAATATATTGAATTCAAAAGAAATTTCATCACTATCTCCCCCAATTCCTAAAAAAAAATTTATATCGAATGATATTAATTAAAATTAATATAAATTTTGAGAATTTAAAAAAATTAATTTTTGGGGCGCAAGGAAAGAATGTGAGACCTACCTAAAAAAATGAGAAAAGATGAACTCTACTTCCAAAAGGAAAAAAATGAATGAGGAAAAAATAAGAATCACTTAAATAAAAAATAAAGAAAAAAGAAAAAAAATGAAAAATAGAAGGGCATGGAGCCCAATAAGATAGAGCTGTATTGTTTGACCAATGCATAATGTGACTCCACCCTCATTTTAATTATATTTTGATGCATACATGTGACAAAGGAATGAATCTTTTGGAAAAGTTTAATTTTTTTACCAGAACATAGATTTATTAATTAATCAGAACATTAAAAAAAAAAAACAAAGTCAAAGACCCAAATAGAACCCAATCAAATCATATCACAAACTCTAATTGGTTCATTTACCAGGGTAGGGGATGCAAATGAATTTACACTTTGAGGACAAATGCGTTTGATTTGTCAATTATCATATGATCTAGATCACATGTGTGAAGCTATTTACAGCCTTCCATGTAACCCAAATTAAAAGGGTGCAAATGAAATAAAAAGATTTTATTACTTTTATCAAAATAAAAAAATAACAACCCATCTCCCATATCTTTCCTTCCATCACAAGTCACCATTGTCGTCACTGCTATTGCCTATCACCAGCCAATGGTGACCACCACCACCCACGGTCACTGGCCATTGGCAACCGGCCACTATTTGCCACCATTGTCATCAGTCACATAGTTGTTGGCCGCCACTGCTATCACTAGTTATCGGAAGCCATTGTCACTACTGGTTAGCAGCAACTAGTTGCCACTATTGCTAACAATCACTCGATTGCTAGCTGTCACCATTGCCACCAACCCCCAGCCATTGGCAGTCATCGCTGCCACCGATCATCGGTTATTGATTGCCACAATCACCCTTAGTCATTGGCTGCCACCATCTTTGCCGGTCACCCAGTTGCTTGCCACCACCACCACCACCAATCTCCTGCTGTCGACATCCACTACTACTGCTGATCACCTTTCATCAACTACCATTGTCACAGCTGGTTGTCTATCACTATCGCCGACTGCCACCATTGGTCATCGACTGCTAGCGGGCACTACCATTGCTAGTTGTCGGTCGTCAACTTAGTCGAGCAACACCGCCACCGGCATCTTCACCACCACCAAACATGCACTATCACTCTAGGGTAATATAGACTTTTCCTATTTATTTATATTTAATTAAATGTTGAAAATAAATTTATTTCCCACATCCCCAATATTATACCAAACAAACTCACTTATATATTATTTATATTATATTATATCCCATTACACTATATCCCCTCACCCCACTGTAATTCAACCAAATAGGCATAGCTACAAGATAAAGCTAGGGATAGAAACAAAAACAATAAAAAAACCTAAACACTACCACATACCCCTATTACTAACCATTGCCACCACTTCGGAAACCATTGTCAACAATAGCATCATCACAAGGGATGGGGCTTCTAAGAACCATCCAATCGGTCTCATTCTCATCTCCTTCATCGACACAAGCAACCCTACTAGTTGTTTGAGAAAAGCCGCGTGAGAATAGCACAAAAAGACAAAACACCACGGATTCCTTCAAAGGCCATAAATTGTTAATCAATGGCATGTACTTCTACTTCCCACAACCAGGTAAAGTTAATTTGCTGAGATCTTCAATTCATCCTTGGTTATCAAAACTTGCTAAAGCAAGACCAACTAACCGACCTCAAATCTTTGAGAATTGAAAACTTGCTTCCGCAAGTCAATAATATTGATGTTTAGATTCACCGTCCTAGCCCTACTTCACAATATGGTTTCCAACATCTCTCCTAGACCACAACAACAAACATAGACATTACACAAGAAAAAGTGTAGATGCAAGCACACAAGAAAGACTTCTCTCCCTCAACAAAAAACTGGGGGGAGAACCACCATGAGAAATGACAACCAAAACCAAACTCTCCTTAGAGGAGATAACCCTTATCGTCTACTTGAATAAGAAGAAAAAATTGGGGGAAAAGGAAAATGTAAGAGAGAAAATAAGGGAAAGAGAAAAATGCAGGTAAGCAATTTTCTCTCATTATGCTTGAAAAAATGGGAGAAATCACTAACCAAAGGGGAGAGAAAAGTGACAAATTTTACAATGATAATAATGTCCTTACTATTTTTAAGAAAATATTTGTATATAATAAGATTTATTACTTTTTGATACACAATAAAACTTATTATTTAACCATATTATTTGTATAATTTTCATAATATATCACCGAATATAATTAAAATATAATTTTAATTTTAATATTAATTTATAATTATTTTATCCAATTTTAATTTTTATTTCAGAAATTATAAAATAAATACAAAATTCAAAATATATAGCATATTAATATTTTCATTTCAAAAGCAAAATAGAACTAAAAAAAAGGAGAGGCAGAAGAAGTGCAAAAGAATAAAAAATGGAAGAATTGAGTTGAAAAAAAGGGAAAATGATACTTAGGGCCAAAATTTTGAATTAATGTCATTTAGGGACTGTAAGATTCTGAAATAACAAAAAAGACCCATGGTCTTAAACCTATCAAAGTTTGATTATTAAATTATCTAAATATCTTACTTGGAAATGACAATGTAAAATGACTGGAGAAGAATGCCAAAACCTAGTGCAAGACTATTAAATGCATGAAGTTGAATATCAAGTAATATGAGAGGATAATTGTAATTGATGAGTTAAGTTTTATTCCTGGGAGTAAACTAAAGGAATATTAGTGTTAAATTCTGGAAGTAAGACTTCTAATTTTAGTGAGCGTAAACTATTTGATATAAAATGACTAGAGTTCAATGTCAAATACTAAAATTTAAGTGTCAAATTATTAAGGACAAGTATGAAATATTTAACATTTGAAACTTCAGACTTCTAAAATTCTAAGTCTTACTCACAGTTTTCAATTGGTAGTAGCATGAGCTTGATTTGCATTTGATTTAAGTTTAAATTTTGACCTATCTGACCAACAATTAGCTGTTCCTAGCATACCACTAATTTTTTTTAATCCATTCATAATGTTGCTTAGGACTTAACTTACTGTACGTATTATTTTGCAGTTTGGAAGATATTCACGTGGGTTCGAAGATGAAGACAAATATACTAATTATTGTGTTATTTAGTGCATGTGACTGCTGTGGGTGAGTCTTGTTGGATTTGCTACATTAAATAGACATGTTGATTAAAACTTATTTGTATTTTGAATGGTGTTAAGTATTGTTGGATTATGTTATGGTTATAAACTCAGTCTTTGTATGCCACTCAATATATTTTTTCTGTTTAATATATTACTCTTTAGCCAATGGATATTGTATATATGCAGCTAAAATTGACAACACTATCAATAAAACAATGGTGAGCTACAAATTAAAATTGTAGATTTGGATATATTGGCAAAAATCAATAATTGCAGCTAAGAATGCCAACATTTAGAAAATGTTGCTTCTAAATGTTGCCTAATTAGATTAAATTACGGGTAACAGACTATAGCTTATGGATTTATTGGCAACACTTTATTTTCTGTTGGTAAACGTGGCAACAATAAAAAATAGTTGCCAAATTTTGGAACTAAAATCCATCGCCGATTGTGCAATTTATGGGAACAGTGTTGGTAAGTGTAACTAAAAAGTATTGCCGTAGAGAATAGATAATAGTTGCATAGATTACGGTCAGAAAATTGTTGGTAACAATTTTTCACTCTTTTTGTAATGTTCAAAAAATCAAATCAGATCGAATCGGCCGGTTCAACAAATTTTCAGTACCAGGTTTAGTTCGATCATAAATCTCGACTGCCTATTTCTAAAATCAGTAAGAACTAGTGAAAAACCTATCAAATTGGTCTAGAATCGATCCTAAACTGGTTAAATCAGTTTATTTTTTAAAAATAAAATAACATTATTTTTAATACTAAATAATATTATTTTTTGTATAAATTTTTTTCTTTCTATATTATAATATTGTATAAATATTATTATAATATATAATTATTAATAATGATAAATTTATTTAACAAATAATATGAAAAAATATTAATTGACTATTTTGAATTCAAAATATGTTTACAATGAATATTAACTTATTTAGATTTTTAATAATAAATTGTAAAACTTATTAATAATTTTTTATTTTCTATATAATATATAAAATTAAAAAAATTATTACTACCAGTTTAATTCTAATTAAATCATAGTTAAACCATTGAATCTCTTAACTGTTTCAATGTCCGATTCGATTTTTTCAACCTTAACCTTTTATACGGTGTCAGAAGGAAAAAATGTTGTAGTACGTGCTCCCAGAGAGAAATAGAAATAAGTATGAGTATAATAATGATATATGACTCCTATAATAAAATTACAATATTTTGTGTGATTCTCTCTGTCTCTCGCTCTATCTTCATTTGAATGCGTGATGTTTAAACTAGAGTGACGAAGACTTGGTCATAACTCGCATGAAGCATATGCACACACATCAATCATCCACATGCATTTAACTCATAATTGAAGTGGATTTGATACTTGAAAACAAGTTGATTTGGACATGCCAAGAAATTGCTAGGAGACGCGCATGTAAAGATAAGTTGCAATCAACCCTTTCTGTTTTCGTGGTATTTTTTCTTCGGTTGAATTTTATTTTATAAAGTCTTCAAAGTCTCCCTCATGAGATGAATTGGCCAAGGTATTGCTTCATGACAACCACTATTTTTTTTTCCGAATTTTTTTTTCTTTTATTTTTCTCAAAATTTTATTTTTGGCCGGTTTAAAGTCTCATTTATGAAAGTTTTTTTGGTTCTTCATAGATGTTTTCTTTGAAGTCTTTGAATGGATCTTTCCCACACCTCACTCCATTAATTATTTTTTTGGCCAGAACACCTAACTGCATTAATTAATTTGACATTAGAGTGACAAAGATAGTTGAAGGAGAAGCTTGTGGGACATAAATATCCAATACTATTATACTCCATCTGTTCCAGTTTATAGTGCACTTTTAACTACCGCACACATACCAAGACAATAATTAATAACTAACAAAATTTTCCACTTTTTCTCACATTACCCTCATTAAATGCTTTGAGAATAAAATATTTTAATCATAAACACATATTTGGGTTTATTAATTAGGGACAATATTGAAAAGAGAACAAAATTACACTACGTAATCTGCAAAGTGCACTATATTATGAAACATTAATTTCTCAAAAAAGTGCACTATATAGCGGAACGGAGGGAGTATTAGATATGAGCATTATTAAACACTAATAGGGTAACTCTCTCAACTTTTTTTTTTATTCATATTACTTGAATCCAAGACCTTACTTAAGTAATGTTGTTGAGTCATTTACTACTCAACCCAATTGTAATTACTGAATAGATCACTTTGCCATGTTTCTAACTACTTTTTGAAATTAGAGCAATGATAGTTGTTGTGAACACTTTGCCATGTTTCTAACTAATTTTTGAAATTAGAGCGATGATAGTTGTTGTGAAGCTTTGGCCATTAAGGATCAAGAATACTTTTCTTTGCCTTGCCAAATGAAAAACGTTTTAACTCAAAATTCGGTGGCATGTCTTGAATAAGTTCATGAGTAGAGTTTAATTCATTTTCTTTCTTCTTTTTCTTGGTGAGATATCTCAATTATGTAGTTTTTCCTTCTCTTGAAAATATATTTCCCTTCTTTAAACTTAACATATATAGGTGATAAGTGCATTTTATATCACTAAAATAGCTTGTTATTGAGATTTGTTCTATTAAAAAAAATGAGGAATTTCAAGTCCAATTGACTAGCCTTCTTCTTCTTCTTCTTGTTTTTTTTTAATTTAAGTAATTAATGAATATAATAAGATGAAACTTCTAATATTCATAGTGTCAACACTTAAATATGAAGCTAAATAAATTTTGTCCAAAGTTAATTATTTTATTTATAAATTGATAAACGAACGTAAAAAATACAAGTAAAATGAAAAGATATTAATTTTTTTCCAACTTTAACATGCATTATTAGTTGCCACCCACAAAGAGCTAAATTTGAAAGTGCCAAAAAGGATATCCGTCGACCAGTACACTAACTTTTTCCTTTTTTCCATTCTTTTTCTTTTTTTGTAAACAGAGAAGGCTCAAGTCCAAACCATTCAATTTTCTTTCATAATTGTCTTCACTAGAAAGTTCAGAGTAAGCATGCGGAAAATTTGCCAAGCAATGACAACCACTTTGTTTTTAATTTTCCAATCAATTTTTTATTTTGGTTGATTGTAAAACTTGGGACATTAGATTGTTCTGACCAATAAATATTAAGTAAAGTGCATATCCTAGAATATCTATGGTAATTGATAGCAACTATACTGGCTTTTTGATCTAGGTACAATAAGGAAAATAAAACAATACACCGTATTATACTTTTAAAAATATTTACCAATATATTATACATTTTTTAAATCGTAATTCATCATTACATTTTTTTCATAATGTCGGAGCGCATCTCTCAAAAAATAGAACGGAGTGTGGCGACTTAAGAAAATCAGACTGTTACTCTACAAATAATTTATTAGTTTCACTTTTTACTTAAAAAAAAAAAAGCCGTGAAGTGGTAGTCTGATTTTCTTAAGTTGAACTGGCACACTCCATTTTATTTTTTGAGAGATGCGCTCTGACATTCTGAGAAAAACATAATGACAAATCATGATTTTTAAAATATATAGTATTCTGCTAAATATTTTTTAGTAGCTTGATATTTTTTTTTATTACATCTGAGACAAAAAAACCCAACTATACCACTTTTTAAGTCTATACTCTATAGACTCGTCCTAAGGGGAATAGTCCTACATTGAATTAGTGAAAACAACGGCAATAGGCTACCAATTTTTCAGTCTACAGTCTTCGTTTTTATTGTGAATGAAAGTCTTCCACTAATTAGTAAGTATAATGCATAGCCTACATTAACAAGGCTGTGTGTCTGTGTGAGCTAAACACACAAATGTAGTAATTTTAGAAATGCCCCAGAGTGATTATTTTTATTGAAGCAAATAATTTTAATAACTTCAACATAACCTACAATTTCACTCTGTCTGCAAATTGCAATAATGCCGTGTGACATCCAGAAATCGACTTTTTAAATAAGTAAATGACCAATATCTCAACCATTTGTCTTTCTTCCGTTCTTTTTAATATTTTTTGAGACGTTCTTTGTTTTTCTAAATTTACGGATCAGCGGGACAGATACCAATTTTCTTTTTGGTAAATGAGATAGTGGTTTTTCCTTAGAAAGATTTTTAACATCATACATTCCGTAAATAGATTTATATTTTCTAGTAAAAATATAACATATGAAAGAATTTATTTTTACGAAATAGAAATTTAACTACGAAATTAGTTCATCGTTGATGGGTTTGCAATATTTGATTTATTAGAACCTTACTTCCACTTTATTGAAGCAAGCCATATCCCAGGTTTTCAACCATGATATTTATAATTGTTCAGAAAATAAAACCATGATATTTATATTAATTAAAGATATACTGCAATGACCCTGAATATTAATCTCAGAATGATTATTGATAATTAGTATACGATCGGAGGAAGCCAAGACTAGAGGAAGGGTCAAAATTGAGGCAAAGGGAGAAACAAGATAGAATATTGTGGCACCGCGGCGAGGAACATTAGCACCGCGGCCATTGAGAGACAGAGCATTGGTGCCATGGTGAACTTAAATAGCGCCACGGCAAGTGGAGGGAGGACGAACGACTTTGCTAGGGTTCAGTATTTAGGAGTGAGAGGACGTGATTTTGAGACCAAGGAAGCTTGATTCTTGTTGGTAAGTTGATCCTCAACCCTTCTCTTCATTTTTCCTTAGTGATTTTTCATGATTTGAGCTAGGGTTCCAGATTAGGTTGAATTCCACCAATTAATTTTTTCTTAAATGTGTTTTAAAGGCATTGTTAGATGTTTCTATGGATTGGGTGTTGGTTTAATGATGTTTAAATGGTATATCTCCTAAATCTTAACCCTTAAACCTTGATACAAGTGGGAATCCGAGGATGTCTGAGTATGATATTGATTCTAAGTACTATTTTGGAAGTTTTGATGCTTGGATTTGATTGAGGAAGCTTTGTTTTCTATTTAGTCTATGTTCAAGTTGGTAAATGTATATGGCAAGCTTGAGGAATTGTGATAGTAATGGGAAATTGATGTTATATAGGTTGTTTGTTGACTCAATTGTGATTTCTTGACTCCGGTTTGTGTTTGGGAAGGCATCAGATTGTTGTGGTTGCTTCTTTTGGCCTACCGAGGTATTGAGTGGGTCGGACAGTTGAGGTAACTGGGGTTTTCTTTCTATGTTTGTGATATATGTTTGGTCATTTTCATATCATAATATGTATACTTTATATATTTATGTTTTACCTTTTCATATCATGATATGTATTATAGCTTAGTTATGGTTGATCATATTAAATGTAATACCCTATCAAAATAAACCATAAAATAAACATCTAAAACATCAAAACCAATAAAAGCACGAAATAGGGCTTGGGCTATGGCCAGTTACAATACTACTGTGCCCTTAGGTAGGTAGAATGGGTTGGCATCGCAGCCTAGCTTATGGTGCCGCAACGCCAGCTGCTAATACTATATTAGCAATTCCTAGTTTTTTTATCGAACTTCTGACTTGCACAACTTCGTGTTCCAATCCTTGATTGACCTAAAACTAACTCTTATGGGTCACTCTACTCCCTTTCTTACCATGGACATTGACCATGCCTCAAAACATTTTCATTTAGAGATTTTGGATATCCAACACCAAAATAGTCACTTTTGACCAAAAAATGAACTCAACACCCCCAAAAGCCATCCATGTGCAATTGCATTCGAAGATCATTCCAATAGGTCATAAGAGGCACAAGGGTCGTGTCCAAGAAGGTTTTAACTTGAAGAAACTATTCCTCTAAGTTTTGACCTCCTTCAATCTCCTAGTTGAGCTAATGGACTATATGCCCATTTCACTTACTGAGGACCCAAAACCAACACTAGGCCTAAAATCCAAGCATACAAACCCAAAGTGGACTAGAAGCATTAACCTCAGGTCTAACAAGCTAACATTCAAGAGAGAAACTTCACATAACATGCATGACATCGTCAACATTTAACACAACACCCACATGGTTTTAGGCTCATCAACACAAAGTAGGCTATCTAATGCACCCAAAAGAGGTCAATAGTAAACATACAACATTCATATCCCAAATTGCACAGGTTGAGAAAACATTACAAAATGCTACAATGGCACTTCACTAGAAATAAAAGAACAACAAACACTTGGGGAGCGCAGTCCCCGGCACTTACAATTGTACTCTCAATCCTTTTGCCCAAGCCTTCCTTGTCCTTGCTAGAGCTAGATCCTTCACCTAGAATTATTAGCCACGGGGTGAGACATACGTCCCAGTAACCAGGGGTAAACACACATATACATAATCATACTTTCATGCTAATAACAGATATAATTCATCACTAATGTAGTATGCATGATATGTAGATACCAATCCTATCAATACAAGGCTAGAACCATGAGTTTGTTACCATGACAAGGTAACCTTAACTAGTGGCCCCCTTTTCAACGACCCGTGATGGTCAATTATGGGGTTGCCATCTAGCTCTCTTCCCAATAGTCATGACCTAGGCAAAGGCCTTTGCACCAAAAGTTGGACCATGAACCACCCGAATTGGTGGCTATTTAGAAAAGGTTAATCCCAAATTCACAGCCACCTGAGCCTCCCAGCCATAAGATGACTATTTAGTGACTGGAATGTATATAAGTTGTATCGCCTGAACACTTGTTAGATATGCTATCTTCCCAAGAGGGGGGTAAATTGGGAAGATTAAAATTTTCTGCAAAAGTCAAGAGTATGAAGAAGACAAGAAAGACAGTAAAACAGAGTGTAAAGGAATAGCAATGTAAAAGCAGTAAAGGAGAAGGGAAGACACAGATGTTTATCCTGGTCGGTTTCTCTATCTTGACCTACGTTCAGTTCCCAAACAATTACTTGAGATTTTCTACTATCTTGCAAGAATTCAGTGGGCTTCTTGCAATTGCCTCAATACAACTTTAATGCTCTATTCTTAGAGCTTACAATTTCACTTTTTGCACTCTAACTAAGTGCTTCCTAAATTCTTGTGATATCCCCTCACAAGAAAATCTTTCTTTCAGATGAAGATAAGATTGTTTACAAAGAATGAACTCTCTAATTTAGAGTGTATATAAAAGTTGAAGTGCAGAAGAATGAAGTATGTGAGAGTAAGAGACTTTGACTTAAGAATTTGACAGAGTTTCAGTATATACAATGTAAAATCATTACTCACAACTTCAAATGAAGTTCTATTTATAGATTTATGTCTTAACTATGTGTTAGAGACAAGATCTAGCTGTTAGAGACGTTATCTAATGGTTACTCTGAAAAACTATCCATTTACCAACTGTATTTAATGCTTTTGACACTCAAAGTTTTAATTTTGGTTGGTCAATAGATGAATTTTGAACATACTGAAAGTTAAAGACTTTAATGTTGAACTTCAAAATTCATCTGTTATGAAGCAAAGTTTGAATTTTCATCTTTGAAAAATATTTCTATGTTGGAACATACAAATTTTTAAGTTAAAGTTCTTCTGATAAGTATGAACAGTTGTCCCATATTGTTACAGTGTCTTCGAAGTTCGAATTTTGGTACCCAAAATTCGTTTGTCAGTGGGCAGCTCAATAAAACACAATAGTTCATCTTTTTGAAATTCGAATTTTCAAGATTCAAAGTCCATCTTTCAGAGTGATCTTAACAGATTTAGTTCAAAGTTCAAATTTCAGAAGATCAATATTCATATGTCAACAGATTATCATAATAGACTTGCAAGCTTTGTTTCTAAAATTCAAATTTTCAAAATCAAAGTTCGTTTATCAGTGAGCTCATTTTAGACTCTTTTAAAACTTTCAAATGAACTTTGATATATCCTCAGACAAATTTTTCATTTTTATGACTTGTGTTTTATCAGAAATTCAAATTTTCAAAACACAAAGTTTGTTTGTCAGAGAAAGCTCTTATTAGACTTATGCCAAAGTTCAAATTTCTGCACTCAAAGTTCATCTGTCAGAGGAATCTCTTTTCTGACTAACTTATTTTCAATTCGAAATTCGAATTTCATAAGCCAAAGTTCAAATTTTCAAAGCAATAGATCAGCTTTAACGCTTTAAAGTTCGTTTATTAGTGAGTATTTTTCAAATATTCCATGAATTATCATAGAATCATATTTCTAAATCATTATTTTGCAAGCTCAAAGTCTTTTACTCAAATTAAATATAGTAAGAAATTCTATATCTAATCTTGTGCTGATTTTACTTGAATTTCTCCATTTAGGATCTTCCATGCACGTTTGATATATTCTTTTCAAGCTCTAGAAGGTTGGTTTTAAATCATCAAAACACTTGATTCAACAAAGGCGTCATTTGCTATTTAGTAGATTGACATACCATGTGGCATAGAGCATTAGCACCTAGATCATATATCCAAACAATGTGCACAATGTGACAATGCCCAATGCATGCTAACATATCAATATATATCACTTTGTAATATGCTAGCATGCCATATGGAAGTATACAATATATTGTAGGATGCATAATCATCATTTCACAACAATAATCATCACAATTCACGTATATCATAATCACTAACATCATATTTCCATTTTCATTATACAACGCGATAGGCATAAATAACTTACTAGCCATGTAGCTACATATATCATGATACAAATATGAGCAATCATAACCAAGTTATAATAAATATCATGATATGAAAAGGTAAAACATGTTAATTCAGATGTTTTGATGATTCTAAAACAAATGAGCATGGAAATCTAATATCAAAGGAACACAAGTGAAATGAAGGATAAAGTTGGAGTTTTTTAAAGATTGAAGAGCTGTTTCACATGTTTTAGGAAACTATTTCTAAAAGAAGGTAGATAAGCTTTGAATTTCAACTAACCCAATATTAAATGAGATGACTAATTGAATGATTAATGATTAGCTCATGATTTTAAATTGGTTTTCATGAAAAGAGCTATCTTATGAGAATAAATGTTCAATTTCAAAATGATTCTAAGTGTTTAATTAGTTTTCATGAAAATGTTTTAGCTCATAGGGAGAAGGTCTCAATTTCAAAGATATTTCTAAGTGTTTACCCTATTTTCATGAAAATATTTTACCTTATATGCATAACCATTGAAGGTTATGGGGATAAAGACTCAATCTCAAAGCTTTTCCTAAGTCCATTCTTTAATTTTATGAAAAGGAATTGAGATTATCCACATAACACAGCTTGAAAAGCAAGTTCTCAAGTCTAACCAGGTAGTTATCCTCACAAGATAGGTACCTTATTCAGATAAGGGAGTGAACAATGAAAGCAAGTGGTACTGTACAGACCGTCATTCACATAACCTATGGAGGTTGTCCACATAACGTGTGCCATAGAGCACTTGGACTCTTCTCTTTTAAAAGGTTATCTGCATAACCTAAGAAGATTATCCGCATAACCTATATTTTAGAGAACTTAAACTTTCCTCGGGTAAACAGGTTATCCGCATCACCTAGGAAGGTTATCTGCATAACCTATGTTACAGAACTCATAACTGTTCTTCAACAAAATGGGTTATTCGCATAACCTTGGGAGGTTATCCTGATAACCTAAGTTTTACAAAAATTCAATTTGAGAAAAACTTAACATTGAAAGCTCTACATTGAAAACAAAGGCAAACAGTTACCCATTATTCGCATAACTTGAGGAGGTTATAACCTCTTCTGTTAGATGCATTTAATACGGTAGGTAAATGACTCTTTTTCTGAGAATAATAGCTAATCTTTGTTTCCAACGGATAGTTTTGCCCCAAAACTATAAATAGGACCACATTTAAGTTATTGGATAATGAAAAAATAAATTAATATGCCAAAACTCTGCTAATTAGATTTCTGATTCATTCAAATCTTACCAACATTCTTTTAGCTCATTCATTATATCTTAACTTTCATATCCACTCTTTTAAGAGAGTTTTTATTCTATATACATCTACATACTTGTAGATAGTTCTTAGTGTAAGAATACACTAAGGGAGATATTCTTACTCTTGAGTGAGAAGAGTAAAAGAGTTTGTTTTAACTCAAGGTTTGGACTGGATTTGTGCTATGGTCATTGCAAGAATCCATTCAAATCTTACAAGAGATAGTGGAGAAATCTCAAGTGGTGGCCTGAGGACTGAACGTAGGTCAAGTGGAGCAAACCAAATCAGGATAAATCACTGAGTCTTCTTCTTATTACTCTTTATTTCTTATACTCTGTTTTTCAGTATACTTTTAGTATCACCACTGTATTTCATTTTTACAGAAAAATCTCAATCTTCCTAATTCACCCTCTCTTAGGAAGCCAACTGAACTAACAAGTGGTATCAGAGTTCAGACTCCCAGTTGAAGGACCTCACAATTTGGGAGAAGACATGGCTGGTTTTGGTGAAGACATTCTTCTAGAAAGAAACAACACCAATAGACCTCCTAGTTTCAGTGGAGAACATTATGGGTTTTGGAAGATGAGGATGCAAATCTACCTTCTGTCCATTGATTTGGATATTTGGTCAATTATCCAGAAGAGAGATTTCATCTTGATAAAACTAAAAAATGATAGGAAATACAGAGAGAAACCTGAAGAGGAATGGAATGAGGAGGATAAAAGAAGAATTCTTCTAAACTATAAAGCTAAGCATTGCCTAGTCAGTGCCCTCAACCAAGATGAGTTCTACAGGGTGTCCTAAAGCACAACAGTCAAAGGTATGTGGGACACTTTAACTACTGCTCATGAAGGAACAACCAGAGTGAGAGAAAATAAACTGAATATGTGCATTGGAGAATATGAAAGTTTCAAGATGAAGGAAGGTAAAAACATCAATGATTTGTAAAAGAGGTTCACACTCATTGTGAATTAGCTGAACACCCTTGGAAAGGAATACACCTAATCTGAGTAAGTCAGAAAAATTCTCAAAGCTTTGTCCATTGAGTGGTAGCCAAATGTGACAGCCATAGAAGAAGCTAGAGGGGAATTAATGACATCAGTCACAGCCCTCTTTGGAAGTCTTGAAGAATATGAAGGGAAGATGAAGACTCTCAAAGAATCTACTTCGTATGATAAGAAAAAGAAAAGTCTGGCTCTCAAAGTAGAATCAGAAGATAATGATGATTCAGAGGAGGATGCTAAGCTAGATGAAGAGACAGTGGCTATGCTGATAAGCAAATTTGGCAAAACGTATGGAAAGAAGAAATTCAGAAGGTTTGCAAAGAAAGATGAAGCTACTAGCAGCAAGAAAGAAAACAAAGGCTCAATCATATGCTACAAATGTAAGAAACCTGGACATATCAAATGGGAATGTCCTCCATTGAGCAAGAAATAAGGGAAGGACAAAAAGGATGACAAAGGGAAAAAGAAAAAAGCCTTTGTATCTTCCATTTGAGGAGATAGTTCAGATGAAGTGGAAGCAGCAGGAAATGATGAAATTGCTAACCTATGCCTGATGGCTCAAGAGATTGCTATCATAACCAAGATAGTAACAGTGATTCTGAGGTAAATGACTCTAAACCTTCTTACAATGAACTACATGATGTATTTAATGGACTGATGACTGAATTTGTCGAAGTATACAAACAATTGAGTTAAGCTAAAAAAAAAATACACAAGCTTGAAAGTAAGTTTCATACATCTTGCAGTGCTTCACAGTTTTCTTCTTCTTCCACCACCTCTGTATATGTCTCATGCATTGAGTTGAGCAATAAGAATAATTATCTCCATAAGACTCTATCCAAACTCACTAGAAGTGAGGACATGTTGAAAGTATTATTGGGAAACCAAATTGTAAGTCAAAACAAAATGGGTCTAGGATATGACCTATGTGCAGTCAAGGAAAAACTGAAAATCAAGAAACATAATTTTTACTTGAAAAATTTTGTGCATGCTAATAACATTAAACCAACTCAGAGCATAGAGTCTTTCCTAGCCCCTAGAAGTCAAAAGGATAGATATTATAGTCATTATTTCATATATGCATCTCTTTCCTTTAGTCCTTTCTCCACTTGCCACTTCTGTAACAAGAAGGGTCATATATCCACCACCTGCATATACAGGAAGGAAGGAAATGGCAATAGGATGAAATGGGTTACCATAAATTCCTCTACTAACAAAAAAGGACCCAAGCAAATATGGGTACCTAAAAGAAAGAACTGAAGCATGTTTTGCATGTGTGTCTTAAGGCCAAGAAAAGCAACAAATGGTACATGGATAGTACTTGTTCGAGACACATGACTGGAGACAAAGAAAAATTCATTGTGGTGAGAGATAAGAAAGGAGAAAATGTTACTTTTGGTGGTGATCAGTCCGGCAAGATAGTTAGAATTGGAATTGTCGGGAGAAATCCAGAAACATCAATTGAAGAAGTCCTAATCGTGATAGGACTCAATCGTAACTTGTTGAGTGTGAGTCAAACCTATGGTAGAGATAATTGAGTTCTGTTTGATTTCACCTACTGCCTAGTCATCAGAAAGAGTGACCACAAAGTAATTCTCAAGACAGATAGAGATGGTAATTGTTATACTATTGATTTAGATGAATTACTCTCTCTATACTCTATATGCTTAATAAGTGAAAATGATAATAGTTGCTAAGGCATAGGAGACTAGTACATGTTAGCATGCATCAATTAAATAAATTCATTAAAAATGAACTTGTTCTTAGTCTACCCAACATTAAGTTTGAAAAAAGATAAAGAATATGATGGTTGTCTTAAAAGGAAACAAACAAAGTCCTTATTCAATACCAAAAACATTGTTTCTATAACAAGACTACTGTAATTACTTCACATGGATTTGATAGATCCTAATTGTACTAAGAGTATTGGTGGAAACTTGTATGTACTTGTTGTAGTAGATAATTATTTCCCTCTAAAGATGAAACATATGATACTTTTCTAATCTTAGCCAAGAAAATCCAAAATGAGAAAGGTTGCTCTATTATATGTATTAGAACAGATCATGGTGGAGAATTTAAAAATGCAAAATTTGCTGACTACTGTGATGAAAATGGAGTGGAGCATACCTTCTCATCCCCAAAAACACCTCAACAGAATGGAGCTGTGGAGAGAAAGAATAGAGTGTTGGAGGAGATGGCTCGTGCAATGCTGAATGAAAAAGGATTGCCTAAACAATTCTAGGCTGACGCAGTAAGCACAGCATGCTACTTGATAAATAGAGCATACATTAGGCCCTTACTAGGCAAGACTCCATATAAGCTGTATAATTGAAAGAAGCCTAATCTCTCTCATCTTCATATTTTTGGATGCACTTGCTATGTCCACAACAACAACAAAGACAATCTGGGTAAGTTTGATGCCAAATCAGATAAAGGTATATTTCTTGACTACTCAAATAGAAGTAAAACATATAGAGTGTTAAATAAAAAGTCTGGAACTATAGAAGAATCTGTGCATGTGGTCTTTCTTGAAAATGAAACTCTATCTAAGCATGCTAAATATGAGGATGATTTAATTTCCAGTTTTAAGAATTTGAATGTATCTGAAGAAAATAAAACTAAACCTCCTAGAGTATCTGAATTTGCTAATGTAGAGGAAGATATCCAGGAGAAAGATAATGAGTGTGAAGAAAATGAGGAAGTATCTCAAGAACTCCCTAGAGCTTGGAGATATCAAAAGAATCATCCAGTTGATCAAGTTATTGGGGATGTTCAAGAAAAAGTTAAAACCAGAAGACAACTTAGGGATCAAGTGAATAATTATGCATTTATTTCTCAAATTGAACCTAAATATATTGAAGAGGCTTTAATTGATGAATACTGGACTTTAGCTATGCAAGAAGAACTTAATCAGTTCGAAAGAACTCAGGTTTGAGATTTAGTACCTAAACCTAAGGATCATCCTATTATTAGAACTAAATGAGTTTTTAAGAACAAACTTGATGAATGAGGAATTATAATAAGGAATAAAGATGGATTAGTGGCTAAACGATATAATCAGGAAGAAAGCATTGATTATGAGGAAATCTTTGCTCCAGTTGCAAGATTGGAAGCAATAAGGATGCTTTTAACCTATGCTTGTATAAAAGATATTGTGCTATATCAAATGAATGTGAAAAGTGCTTTTCTGAATGGGTATATCATTGAAGAGGTATATGTTGATCAACCTCCAGGGTTTAAGGACTCAACTAAACCAAATCATGTATATAAACTAAAGAAAGCTCTATATGGGTTAAAACAGGTACTTAGAGCATGGTATGAGAAACTGAGTAATTTTTTGAATGAAAAGGTTTTTAATAGGGGAAATGTTAATACAACCTTGTTCACTAAAAGAGAAAATGAAAATTTGCTTATTGTACAAATTTATGTTGATGACATTACATTTGATGCTACTAATGAGTCTTTGTGCAAGAATTTTTCTGAGCTAATGCAGAGTGAATTTGAAATGTCAATGATGGATGAGCTAAACTTCTTCCTTGGATTGCAAATCAAATAATGTGATGATAGCATCTTTCTCAATCAATCAAAATACCTCAAGGAGCTACTGAAGAAGTTTGGAATGGAACATGCCAAACCTATAGGAACTCCTATGGCCTCTATATCTAAGCTTGACATGGATAAAGAAGAAAAACTTTTTGATATAACTCAATATAGGAGAATGATTGGTTCTTTGCTATATTTAACTGCTACCAGGCCTGACATCATATTTAGTGTCTGTATGTGTGATGGGTTCTAATCATGTCCCAAAGAGTCCCATGCAATAGCTGTAAAGAGGATTTTTAGATACTTGCTGGGTACATCTCAAATGGGACTCTGGTATCCAAAAGGTAATGGAGAAGAGCTCATAAGCTATACAGATGCTGATTTTGCTAGATCTAAGATTGATAGAAAGAGTACAAATGGAACTTGCCAATTTCTGGGAGGCTCTCTAGTGTCATGGTTCAGCAAAAAGTAAAATAGTGTAGCTCTCTCCACAGCAGAAGCTGAGTATATAGCAGCAGGGAGTTGCTGTGCACAAGTTCTTTAGATGAAGCAATAAGTTGAAGATCTTGAGATTGAGATGAAGGAAATCCCAATAAGATGTGATAATCAAAGTTCCATTAACATCTCAAAGAATTCTATTATGCATTCAATGACAAAACACATTGAAGTAAGACATTACTTCATAAGAGATCATGTTTTAAAAGGTGATGTCAAGTTAGAGCTTGTTCCTATTGAAGATCAGCTTGCAGACATCTTGACAAAGCCACTTGTAGAAGATAGACATGGAAAAATAAGAAGAGAATTAGGAAGGGTAAATCCCAATGAGTTATGAGTATTCTCTGAAATCCTTCTTAAGTTTATAATTTAGTTAATAATGATACTAACTTAAGCATCGAAGTATCTAGAAATTTATTTTGCAAGTATTTCTTAATTTGGAATAATCAAAATCTGATAAAATGAAGTATTTTACACGTTAAAATGAAGTTATAGTGAAAAGAAAAGGCTTATAGGGATAACATAGCTATTGTAAGTGTTTATGAGCTTTTTATATATGGTTATTCGCATAACCCCATAAACTTATGTTGAAAATGAGTTGATTTTAGGTGTGCATAGACTATGTATTTGATGTTATTCGGATAAGATATAGAGATTTTCATGAAAATGAGAGCATTTGTGAACCTCTGGCTTTTATGGAACACGATATTCAAATAAGGTCTCTACCTTATACGCATAACCTACTTTGTTTGCTTCTTTATATATGTATTGTGTAATTCGTTTTTAGGATAACCTGCCTACCTTATCCGCATAACATTACTTCTAGAGAAGAAGTTCCCAAAGTAAGAACATTATTCGCATAAGATGACAAGGTTATCCAGATAACCTATTCCGTGCCAATTTTTTGTATGCCTTTTGTGAAACTCATTTTCATGATAACATGGTATGCTTGTTTGGATAACTCCTCTCTTCTCTCCTCTATCTCAACTTGGTTGTGTGGACAATCTAAGGGCATTATCTGCATAACCCAGCTATTTGTGCCCTTACATACCCTTTCTAAAGCTCATTATTCGCATAACTTCCATAGGTTATGTCCATAACCTTGAAACTATATATAGGATTCTTTGATTTTCAGCAGAACCTTGTGCGAAAAACCTAACCCTATCCTAAAAACCTCAAATCATACTCCTCAACTTTTCCAAAATCTCCAAAATTCCATTCAATTTCTTACTCTCAAATCTCTTTTCGGCCTATCCAAAACCTCTTTTACCTTACTAAATCATCTGGAATCACTGACATGGCAAAGACTAAGGATGGAAATCAAGGGGAACGACCATGGCATAATGTGAAGTCCAAATTCGCTTCAAAATCACCAAGTCAAGAGAAAAGAAAAGTGGAAGCTGGACCGAGTATTCCAATAAAGAAGCCCAGAACACCAAAGCCAAAGGAATTCCAGAATCTGAACCTCAGGCTGACACTCACATAAGTTCATCTGCTACTAAGTCTAAGCAAACGTTAATTACAAATGAGCTTATTGGTATAAAGATTTTAAAAGAGTCATATGAGGCTGATTTTAAAAAGCATAAGGTAGTCAAGCCTCACTTTTTTAGAATAGAAGAATTCCTCGTGAGAAACAAGTTTAATTATGCTGGCCTATTAGAGAAATATAGAGGATTGATAGAGTTGAAAGAAGACTATAATGAGGAGGTTGCAGTTCCTGGTACAATTCTCTGAGGATTAACAATGAAACAAAGGTGTTTGAAGTAAGATTAAGGAAAAGATGGATAGCCATGCACCATAATTTGTTGTGTGAAATTCTGAGTTTGCCTATTGGAGGAATAAAGATGAACATCGAGACTTCAAAGTATCCCCCTGAAAATGAAATTGTAGATGAAGACACTGGGAATGAAGCTAATTACAAATGAAGCACAATAGTCTTAAGGCTACTCAGGTAAAGACAAAATGTGCCTTTTGAGGGGAAAATAGCTCTAACTCTTCTAAGTGTTGAGAACAGGATTCTCCATTACATTGTCTCTCGCATGTTCTTCAACAAAAGTGAAGGCTTCAATTATTTATCCGGAGGAGAATTCCAAGTCATCCTGCTCCTATAAAAGGAAAACCAGTAAATGTGATAGATGTCATCTTGTAGAGGATATGGAAAGCAAGGACCTACAGACAGGACTCACAATTGCCATATGGGCATATTGTCACCAAGGTTATGAAATTTCACAACATTTTGCATATTGAGAGAGGGCCTGCACTACTTCCAGAAGAGTTCAGTTAGAAAGTTCTGCAGAAGATGGGGATAAGTCTGGAAAAATGGCAGATGGGTTGAGAAGAAGAGGAATACTGAAGAAGGCTCTGAGTCCACAGCTGCTTTAAAGAATCTTACAGTTGGTGATTGATGTGTCGATTTTATACATATAAAATACCCATATTTCAACTCTAAATTATATTTAAATATGTTAACATTGGTATATTTTAGCATGATTTGACATATTTTTATGTTTCATGATATTATAGGCTCATTTAGAAGCATTTAGAGTAAAAACGTTACAAATAGTTCATGCTGAAAAGTTGTGACATCTTTTGGTATTTTGATCATAGATTTGACATATGAACTTCGATTGAGGTGATTTAAGATTATTTGGAAAGATAAGACAAAGATCTACAACTTTCATGTTTTGAGTTTTCCCAAATTCCAACGTTATCATGGTGAAAATTGAACTCAAAGTGTCAATATGAGCTAATGACGTTATGAAAGTACTGTCCGTACAATAGTAACCACCCGGCGCTGGGTTAACTCGGATTTTCACGTTTTTCAGCCATTTAAAAGAACCCGGCGCCATATTAGTTAACTTTATGGTTACCCGGCGCCGGGTCAAGTAATAGGGGTCCATAGAAACACGTTTTTGATGTATTTTCATGATATTTTGGGCTTTTATGGGCTTCTAAAATTTTTCTATATAAAGATACATGATAGAAACACAATGGGAGATTCAGAAACACACTCATAAGCCAGAGAACACGATTCTAAACGCATCTGGGAGCAACTAGGAACATCATATAGAGAGAAAGCAAGAAGATTTGGGGAGTATTTAAGCAAGATTATATTTTTCTTTATAAACTCTTCCTTCTTGTTATTTTTATCATGATTTGGGATCTTAGTTGTGATTTAATTTCTATTTCCATGAGTAGCTAAATTTCCCAGTCAGGGGCAGGTATATAGCCTGACTGGGATAGATTGGATTTGTTTCTCTAGTTAAGATTCTTTAATTTGTTTTTCAAGTTATATTTAATTTATCTTTTTATTATATTTATCTCTTTTGTTCATTCATGTGGATTTTATGCTTGATCACCATAGAATCTAATTAATGGGTAAACTTGATGGACTGAGAGGTGAAGAGTGAACCTAGATTTAGAGAGATAAACATGAATAACTAATCTAAAGATAGAATTAGAAATTCATGGTGATATATGTTGTAGTTTTCATGGTTTAATTAGAAAATTTGGTTGCGCGAGAGCGAATTGATGAATAATTAAATAAGGACTAATTGACCGAGAGGTAATTATTACACTTTAGAAATAACAATCACTATAATTATGCAGAGTCTAACTAAGAAATAAAATCTAATTATCTCATAAGGTGAATCCTAATCCCTTGACTCTTCTAGAACTGAATCAAAACTCAGACATTATTTTATTTCTTAGTTTTTTTTTATCTTTTTAATTTGAATTATCAATTTGATTATCAATTAATTTTTGGGATTAAAAGTTTGGACTATAAATTTACTACCTCCCTTGGGTTCGACCTCTAGAATACTCCGGAGACTTTTGATTACTGCGATCAACCCTGTATACTTGCAGGATCCCGATCAAGTTTTTGGCGCCGTTACCGGGGAGGTTAACAGATTTATTAGTTCATTGTTTTTAGTCCTTTTATAAAAAAAAAAGTCTCTGAATTTTTTTTGTTTTCCTTGCTGCTATTAAGATCTAAAAGTTTTAATAGTACTTCTGAATTGATTGCTATTAATCTTGAAATTGAACGTGCTTGCAGGGAAAACAGAGCTAGAAGGAGGCAAGAGATGGCTAATGAAGTAGTGCCTGCTAGGGCTCAAGCTAATCTACTTTGGAGAGATGCAGATAAGCCTACAATCTATGACATCCCATCATGTATTCGGTTATCTGACAATGCCAAAGATTACGAGTTTAAGAACATACACTTAAACTCATTACCATAATTTCATGGGCGAATAGGCGAAGACACATTGGGCTTTCTGAAGGATTTCTATGACCAGATTGATCAACTTCCCCCGAATGGTTTGACTCAGGAGGAGCTTAAGATTAGATGTTTCAATTTCTGTATGAAGGATAATGCTCGGTGATGGATTTTAAATCTACCTGAAAACTCCTTAACATCATGGAGGGAGATCTACGATGCGTTCATTGCCAAGTTTTACTCTCCTCAGAGGACTGTAAACCTGAGGGACAAAATATATCTCTTTACACAACTGGAGGGTGAGCCATTCTATGAAGCTTGGGATCGATTTAAGGATTACTTATATGAGTGTCCACATGATGGATTTCACGATATGATGATTGCCAAACTGTTCTATAATGCTCTGTGCTCTACCTCCCAGTCTTTAGTGGACACTGCTACAAGGGATGGTAATCCGACTACCGAAGAGATGATGAATAGATATGATCAAATGGCAACTCAGACCAGACAAAAGGGAGTACGAAGTAGGAGAGTAGCTGTCAATGAAGTTAACTCTCGCTCTGATGTGTCTGCACAGTTAGAAAAGTTAAATCAAAACATGGATCTTCTTTTCCAACAACAAAGCAATAATTCTAATCCTTCTAAGGAATTATGCTCTGCATGCGGTGGTTCGGGTCATACTGCAGACACATGTGTTCACATGATTGAAGGGAATGCAGAAGTTAATTATATGGGATCAAATGCTGAACGTCCACAATTTCTACAAAAAAAAGAATGATCCCTTTTCAAACACATATAATCCTGGGTGG
The DNA here is from genome assembly GCA_026686845.1 of Adenanthera pavonina. Taxonomy (NCBI): domain Eukaryota; kingdom Viridiplantae; phylum Streptophyta; class Magnoliopsida; order Fabales; family Fabaceae; genus Adenanthera; species Adenanthera pavonina. The sequence continues at coordinate 27,631,717 of JAIVEN010000013.1, forward strand.
CAAAATCATCCAAACTTCTCTTGGAAAAATCCACCAGCACCACGAGGATCCCAGCAACAAGCATCCCCTCAGCCACCAGCACTATCTATAGGAAAGTCTCCTCAGATGGAGGAGATGTTTGCCCAAATCATGGCTAGTGAAGCATCTACCAACAAAAATTTGGAGTAATTTATGGTCGGTCAGGCAATCATCAATAAAAATTTTGATCAATTTATGGCTAGCCAGATCACTACAAATAATGCTACACAAGCGGCTATTCGAAACTTAGAGACACAGATGGGACGCTTAGCAAATATGGTGACTGAAAAGGTACAAGGCCAATTCCCTAGCAACACTGAAGTTAATCCAAAAGAAGAAGTTATGGTAATTACTCTCAGAAGTGGCAAAGAATTGAAGAAAGAGGTAATGAAAGAAACTGAAGGTGATAAGAAAGGTAAGGATGAGGAGAATAAGGAGATCCCAAAAGCTGATGGTAAAATTGAAGAGCAGTCTCTTTCCACTGATGTAAAGCCATATGTGCCCCCTATTCCTTTCCCTCAGAGACTACAAAAGAAAGGGCAAGATTCTAATTTTCAAAGGTTCCTGGATATATTTAAGAAGCTCCGTATTAACATCACTTTTGCTGAGGCACTGGCAAACATGCCCGCATATGTTAAATGCCTCAAGCAGCTATTGTCAAACAAGAAGAAGTTGGAAGAATGCACTCAGATACCTTTGACTGAAGAGTGTAGCGCCATCCTGCAAAGAAAGTTGCCTCCAAAGCTAAAAGATCCGGGGAGTTTTCCTGTTCCTTGTGTTATTGATTCTCAATTGATTAATAATTGTTTATGTGATTTGGGGGCTGGTATTAATTTGATGCCGTACTCTTTGTGCAAGAAACTTGAGGTCACAGATCTAACACCTACGAGTATGACTCTACTGCTAGCTGACAGGTCATTAAAGGACCCAATTGGAATTATGGAAGATATACTCGTCAAAGTGGGTAAGCTGATTATTCCTGCTGATTTTGTGGTGTTGGATACTGACGATGAACTAGACGTTTCTCTAATCCTAGGAAGACCATTCCTATCTACTGCGGGTGCCTTAATTGATGTGCCAAATAGGAAATTGACGTTTAGAGTCGGGGATGAAAAAGCTGAATTTAATCTTGCCACCTCTAACAATCCGACTTTTAAGGAAACTTGTTGCAGCATAGCTATGGGGCAGAACTATCAAAGGCAAGAATTGGCATCTTGTGAACACTGTATTTTGTCCGAGCTTTCTAAAAAATTGAAAAATTGGAAAATAAGAAGAATGACACAAATTTCCTTTTAATTCCGATTTGAATGCATATTTTCTAAAATAAAAGAAAAATACAAAAAAATATTCTCTAAATCTAATCCCTTTCCTTTATGATCCAAAATAAAATAAAAATATATATATAAAATAATAATATAAAAAAAAAAGTATACAAAAAAAAAAGGAAAAGGAAAGAAAAGAAAAGAGCTCAAAAAAATATATACATACATTTGGGCTGCAGCACTTCAGCCCAAAAACATATTTGGGCTGAAGTGCTTCAGCCCAAACATCCCACGAGCCCATGTGAGGGCTCGTGGAGGTTAAGGGCTTCAGCCCTAAGACAAGCAGAGACAGAGGGAGTACGCTGGCAGGAGCCGCAGGAGCAGAGACCACGCGTGAAAAGAGAGAACCACGAGGAGCAAGTAAAGGGGGGAGACGTGCACGCGTGAGACTGAAAAAGCTGAACCACGATGGAGATAAAAGGAGAGGGAGGAAGCATGAGCAGAGGGGGAGGCTGAGAAGGAGAGACCAACCACGAGGAGCCGCGGGTGAGTGAGGCCGAGACGCGAGAGCTCCGAAACAGAGGAGCCACGGCTGAGGACAGAGAAGGAAGAGAGAGAGGGTGTTCGAGAAGCAGGGGGCGAGCGTGAGCGAGAGAGAGGGAGTCGCGGATGGAGGGAGGACCGAAGAGCACGAGGGAGACAGGGGGAGCTCGGGTGAGGGAGATTTGAGCTGGCCGCCGGTGGGAGCTAGGGTCTGGACCTCGAGGAAGGAGAAGCTGCGGGCGAGATTTAGGCCAAGATCAGAAACAGAGGGAGAGAGAGAGGAAGTAGAGAAGAGAGACGGAGAAGCTGCCGGAAGGAGGGGGTTGTCCGAGAGACCGAGAGACCGAAGGAAGAGGCTAGGCAGACCCGTGAGAAAAATCGAGAAAGGCCAAAGGATAGAGGATCTGGGCTAAGAAAGACTCCGAGGGAGGCAGAGCACAAGGGAGACGAGCCATGATCCAGCGAGGAAACACCGAAATCCGAGGATTCTCCAACGCGTCTCCGCTATCCCACTCGGTGAGCTCCATGTTCTCCTTCTGCATTCTTGCTCTGCCATCATCGTGATCTAGTGTGTTGTAAGCTACTGTGTTTTCCTAGTGTTGTTCCCCTGTAATTTACTCTTAGTTTGGCCCCTCTGCATTTCCATGCTTCAAATTTTAATTTTAATTTGATTATTATTATTATTTATTTATTTTTATTTTTTTTTTAGTTCTGCCTTACGGGCTATGTGCCTCTGGTGTACATTCCTCTCCTGTTTACTGCTTAGCCTAAATTTTGAACCAAGATAGGATGGGTTGTTTTGCTTGTTATCCTGCTGATCTGTGTTTGGAATTCGTAAGAAATTATTGGTTTATGTCTTTGTAAAAAAAAATATATATATATATACATATATGTATATATAAATATATATATATGTATATATATAATAAATAAGTAAGGATAATGCAAAATATCTACATAAAAGTCGTGTTTTTAAATTTCTTTTACCACTTCCCTTTTCATTAAACATTCATAATCATATTTATTTTTATAACTTAATCTTATTTTTTAGTCTCCTTGCCATTTGTCACGAGTGGTATCATCGTGAACACGTAAGTATAAATTAGCAAACTACGAGTGATCAAGTCACTATATATGCTATTTGATTTTCACCTAAATTTTTTTGGTATTTTCTTTTTTTACTCCGAGTGGTAACACCGTGAGCACGTAAACATAGATCAGTAACTTGTGAGTGATAAAGTCACCACATATGCTGATTGTTATTTTCCAAAATATATGATCATGTTTTTAATTTCATTTTTATTAAGTGAATAAGTGTTGAAATGATTTTTGTAGAAGATAATAAAAATAATAAATAATTTGTACAAAAAATTATTATTTGTTTTCTTTTGAACTTTTTATACCTTTTGTCTCGAGTATCACTACCGTGGACATTTAGGTATCAATGGGTATATTGTGAGTGATAAAGTCACCACATGAGCCAATTAATTTTATTTCGTAAAAATAAAATTGTTTAACTATTATCTTTTCAAATTAAAATAAAATGTTCAAATCACATATAATTTTTAATCCTATTTTTTTAAATTGAGAAAAAAAACATATTCTTTCTTTTTAGGAATTGATTTTGTAGAACCCAAAAACAAAAAACACAACAAAAATAATAAATAAATGAAAAGAGTAAATAATGAAAATTAATCTGCTTTTTACAAATTAAAACACGCTAATGAGTTCTAAAAATTATTTTCTTTGTGGAAAGACTAATTATTTTCTATAAACCTCTCTTTTCGACAAAAAAAATATAAAATATATATATATATATAATAAAAATATTAACCCAGTGACACGTCTTTCTAGTCCGAACTACGTCGACTTTGATCCCTATCGCAGGGTACGTAGGCCCCAGACTCTAATTCTGGATCAAGTCTGCCTTTGTAAATAAGTAAATATTTTCTGATTTATTTGGTATTTGTTCCCTTAATTAATAGATAAATAAATATTTTCTGATTTTACTTGGTGTTTTTTTCTTAATTTAATAGATATTTCGCAATTGATTTTTCCAAATCTGTCTTTGTAAATAAGTAAATATTTTCTGATTTATTTGGTATTTTTTCCTTAATTAATAGATAAATAAATATTTTCTGACTTTACTTGGTGTTTTTTCCTTAATTTAATAGATATTTCCCAATTGATTTTCTCAAATCTGTCTTTGTAAATAAGTAAATATTTTTTGATTTATTTGGTATTTTTTCCTTAATTAATAGATAAATAAATATTTTCTGATTTTACTTGGTGTTTTTTTCTTAATTTAATAAATATTTTCCAATTGATTTTTTCAAATCTGCCTTTGTAAATAAATAAATATTTTTTGTTTATTTGGTGTTTTTTCTCTTAATTAATAGATAAATAAATATTTTCTGATTTTACTTGGTATTTTTTCCTTAATTTAATAAATATGCACCAATTGATTTATCCAAATCTGCCTTCCTAAATAAATAAATATTTTCCGATTTGTTTGGGATTTTTTTTCTCTTAATTAATAGATAAATAAATATTTTCTGATTTTACTTGATGTTTTTTTCGAATTTAATCAATATTTACCAATTGACTTTTCTAAGTCCACATTTGTAAAATAAATAACATTTTCCTTATTTTATTTTCCCAACTTCTCATTTTATTCTTTATTTTCATTTACATAAGTCTACTTTTGTAGATAAATAATGTTTTCCTCTTAATTTATTTTTCCCACATTTTCATATTTTCATTTTATTCTTTATTTTCATTTTTACATTTCTCTTATTTTTATATTTATTTTTGCATGTGAGTGGTAAAAGGGCAACTAAAATAAACTTGTAAAAAACCATAAAAATTGCATGATCAACCTAAGGTAACCGTTCCTAAGAACGGGTGTTGTGGGGGTGCCTAACACCTTCCCCACTCACAATCGTACTCCCGAACCCAACTCTGATTCGCAGACCAATCATTATCCCTTTTTTTTTTATTTCGGTTTTTCAAAATTTCCCTTAAAATTTTGGTGGCGACTCCTTCCGAAACCGGTCTTCCGTCGTGTGGGCCGATTTCTCCTTTTTCTTTTTATTTTCGTTTCCCGCGCCATCCGTGTCGCATTTTCGGGTGTGACAGTTTGGCGACTCCACTGGGGACATTTTGAGAGTCAAGCCTGTATGGGTTGACTATGTAAATTTTTATGGCTTTATGTTTATTTCGGTTGCCCTCTTAATGTTGTTTGCCTCACATGAGTAGGGTAGATAACATGCTTGGTAATTTTGTCTGTTCACATGCTTTTAAATGTATTTTTGTTGAGTTGAATAACATGTGCTAGGATAGATAATATGCGGAATAAACCCTAGGATAGACGACTGTTGTCTATTTGTATATTGTTTTGTGTGCTATTTTATCTGCAGGTGGGGAATTTGGGTAATGCTTGGGTCATGAGGTTTGCATGCTCCCCGCACGCATTGAGCACTTACACATCTAACCTCACACACATCATGGGCCCTATACCCGGGTCCGAGAGCATCCTAGGATAGTTGAAGTTTGTAACGGTTTCTTTGAGGGGCTATTAAGCTCCCAAAGATTACTGTGAAGACTTCACCCGAGCTGTTATCTATTTACTAAGTTTAGTCTGGGAAGGGCTCGTAAGCCCTCAAAGGATTAAATTTATTAAAATGGGATTTCCATCTCAATGGTGGGAGCGACTCGAGGACCTTTAGGAAAATTAGAATCACCCAAAAACTGATGCACGCTATTAGATGAAGCTTAGAAGCCAACCTAATTAGGTGGAGCTTGACTTCTATAAGGTAGATAGCCTAGCCTAGCCTAGGGTGTACCTAATATAGGACACAAAGGGAGCATATCCCATCTCATACATTTTATTTTCATGTAATTTAAAATTGCATATGGAATGGTTATCATATTAATAGGTCCTCAATTATTTTTATACCTTGTTCATGGAGAGACATTGTCCTTCACAATACAGGACTCGTTTCTACCCCCTTAAGAATTCAATAAGGATCTTTAAGGAGAGAAGCTTTCATGACAATTAAATAGGGACCTAATAGTATTTTAACTCTCCATTCTTTTATGATGATGGACCTTTGTACCAAAATCAATACACCATAAGTGAAGCAACACCATAAATTGCATCCATGTTACATTTCTTAATAAAAAAACCAAAATTTATAGAATATAGGATTATTGGTTCTTTGCAATAAAGAAGTCAACTTAAGCATTGTTAGGGCTAAAGTTTTTTAGGGGTCGAATCATAAAGAGTGAAATAATGCCCGTGTTCCATGAATATGTCAAGGGTTCCATCCTCCAACCTCTCACACCATTGCCTCTTTCACCTTATTGCTTGCCCAGTGTTATTTTCCCATTCACGGAAAGCCCATAAGCATTTATGAAGCATAATTCCATGTCCTTGCCTTGACCATAAGAGGGCGTTTGCATAGGTTAGATAAGGGTTATAAGACTTGTCTTAAGTGCATGGTCAAAAAAAAAAGAGTAAAAAATAAAACAAACAAAAAAGGAGAGAGAAAGAAAGAAAGAAAGAGAAGAGGAAGAATAAAAGCCCAATCCCAAGTATCACATTCATCATAAGATCTTTTCTCCATTTGTCAATGCTTGACTAGTCTGAGGTTAAAATTGACTTTATTTAACCGTGTAAATGTTGTAAGTCATGCATTCATATCTTATCCTGCTTTACCCACTTTTCTCATCAATCATTTGAATATACCTCTGACCTCATATATTGTCCCTAAAGAAAAAAAAAAGCAAGAATGTACATTTCCCCAATGAAAATACTTCAATTGATGTGAGTAATAGATGTAGTCTTGAGCAAATTTTGTTGTCAAGTTAAAATAAATATGATAAATAGAGAGAAGAAAGAGGAAAAAAAAAGAAAAAAGAGAGGGAAAATGAAAAAGTGAAAGAGAGATACAATTGTATGCTCCACAAGCAAGTTGGGTTGAGGAAATGAGGCATTCTTTCTCTTCCGATTCTAAAGGAGTTACCCTAGTCACCCTAATTGAGTTTGAAGTAGTGATATTCATTTCATTAGCCCAAAATTGACTAATACCAGGGGCGGGTAGTTTTAACATGTTTTTATGCTAAAAATTCAAATATCAAGAGAGGATCATATCTAAATTCGGTCTAAGCGTCTACCATTTCATAGCTTAGGGAAATTTTTCCTCCATCCAACAAGAAGCAATGAGAATTGACACATGGACATTGACACAAGAGAGTGGCCTCGAAATCCCAAAAAAAAAAAGGATAGAATTCCCAAGGAGAAACCCACACTGCACAAAAAAAAAAAGAAGAGAGAAAGACTCTCCTTATGGGAAAATGAAAAAAAAAAAACAAAGGGAAATTATGCTGGAGAGATTCAAATTCTCCAAGTGAAGCTCTAAGAGACTATACATTTTTCCAAGTTAACACGGCTATCAAGGCAAAATTCTCATTGTATTTTCACTTTCCACCTAACCCCCATTGTCGCCCTTTTGTCCATACAATAATCCTTAAAGTTGTACTCCTCACTTGAATGTGTGGACATTACTGTCCATTCTTTCTCAACCCATCATTGTGCCCTTTTGCTTGAACCACAAAATCCCTGTCATGACCACATTACAACCTCAAAGATCCCCTTTTGGTATATGAGTTTTAGTATAAAATCATGTTAAATAACCAATAAAAGAAGGTAGGTGGAAGAAATAATGGGGGCATGGTATTTTGAGCCTTATATCCTTTCATTTCACGAACCTATTCACCCGGGCCACATTACAAACCCCTAAAGTCCTCATGGAGGCCTGACTTGTTTGAATATAACTGGGGCAATGATCTTGCAGGAAAAGTCATCAAGATTGAGATACCTAAAAAAAAAAGAAAAAGAAAATGGGAAAAAGAAAACCGTATCAGTTAATGAAATTCCAAACTCACATCAATTTTGTTATTTTCATATTGAGCATGCAAAGCCAAGAAGGGGAATTCTTCTCTACCCTCATCTTTATCTCCTATCATTCCATTTTTCACATTACTTAACAGCATTTCCAGAGTAAATTTGTGCATTCTCAAATTTTATTCCTTTATCACTTCCCACTTCACTTTCTCAATAAAATCCTAGCATTGCACCACTCTACATCCATTCTTCAAGCATTTCTTGCCAAATGGTTTCTTGCTTTCATATTCCCAACATTCAATCGACATTGGAGCTTCATGCCTTTCCTACACCTAACTTTTTGTCTGTTATGTCTGGCTGCATTCGCATTTTTAAATAAAGTAATTGCAAATTTTACTCATCAGCTAGCCAAGCATTAAAAATGAAGATAGATTGAGACGAAAGGGGAAGATAGCCATATCAGACGGGCTTTTGAAACTGGGGCAATTAAATTCCTAAAAGAAACAAGGGAAATTTCCAAATATTGATGAAAGAAAAAAGAAGAAAAGTCTAGGATGTCTAAGAGTGTGTCTAGCTCCTAATAAAACAATCTTTGAGTGAAGTTCTCCCAGGGCAAATAAAGTCTTCTGAATTGCAAAGACCAAATCAATCTTATATTTTGTAAATCTAGGTATTTTACATACTGATTTCTTGCATCAAACATTACCAATGCATCTTTCTTTCAAGAACATTGGGAAATTAAAAGCAAAATTTTGCACCCATCATATCAAGATAAGCCTATAAAGAAAAAAGAAAAAAAAAGGGGCAAAAAAAAAATGCATCCAGAAAGGATACAAAAAAGGGAGAAAGCCCACGAAAAAAGCAAAACCAAAAAAAAAACAAAGGAGCCAAAAAAAAAAGAAAAAAAAAGAAAAAACATCGCTTACATCATTCATTGCATGCATTACATCAAAATAAATTTTCAATAAGATTGGGGCAAATGAAAAATCAACTGTTCAAGCGAAGTGAAATGAAAACAAAAAATCTTGCACCCATTGCTTCAAGATTTGGTTTCACTCATATTGGTGTTAACATGAAATCATACTTGTGATATTCATATCTCATGCATTACATCATATAAACTTTTGCACGGATTGAGACCACCACAATATTCTCCTTTCTCTCAGCAAATGCAAAAGCTTGTTCCATTCATTCATCGTCCATTGCATACACTGCATCAATATTAGCTCACACTTGGATTGGGCAACAACGAAAAAAAAAACCAAAAAAAAAAGAGCAAACAAAAATCTTGCATGATTCATTTGAAAAAAGAAAAGAAGAGGAAAATCTTGCATAAATTATAGCATGAAAAATTTTTCACTCTCAAATTGGGGCATTTATAAAAAAAAAAAAAATCACATCTCACATATATTTTCCTTGCATGCATTGAAAATAAGTTCTCATTGAATCGCATCTCACATGCATCCTTTTTACATACGTTACATCAAAATAAGCTCCCACTCAAAAAAAAAAAACTTGCATCTTGACATGCATCTTCCATTGCATACATTGCATCACCATAAACTTCCTTATAGATTGGGCAAAACAAATTGGAAAAAAAAACAAACAAAAAAAACAAAAAAAAGAGAGAAAAGAAAACAAACAAGGAAAATCTTGCATGTTCTATTTGAAAAAGAAAAGAAAAGAAAAAAAAAGGAAAAAAAAAGGAGAAAATTGTAGCATGAAAAATTCACTCTAGGATTAAAAAAAAAAAATTTCACATGGAGCTCCCTTATAGGCATTACATCAATAAGTTCTCATTCGCGCCAGGGAAAATATGAGAAGTCTCACATTTCATATGCATTTTCTTGGCTCATAACATCAAAATTCCCATTGAGACTGGGGCAAAAATTTTTGCATTCCACATGCATCTTCCATTGCATACATTGCATTATGGTAAGCTTCCTTTCAAATCGGGGCAAAACAAATGAAAAAAAAAAAGAATGAAGGAAGAAGAAGAAAGGAAATTACATTCCACCGACATTTACCATTGCATGCATAGCATCACAATAAATTCCCAAAAAAAAGAAATAAAAGAAAAGGAAGATCTCCATTTCACATACATTGCCAGAGGGAGATCCTTATAAAAAAAAAAGAAGAAGAGAAGAAAAAAGAAAGGACAAAATTGCATTGTCATAGCTAACGTCAGATCCCCTTCTATTCTTTAAATCTTCGTCAAGGCCCAGGCGGCATCCTTTAAGTTTCGTCATTTAAGTTCCCAGGCGGCATCTTTTAAGTTTCAGTCATTTAAATTTCTGTCAAAGCCCTGACTGGCGTCAGGCTCCCCTTTAATTTTCCGTCATTTAAATTTCTGTCAAAGCCCTGGCTGGCTTCAGGCCCCCTTTAAATTCCGTCATTTTAATTTCTGTCAAAGCCCTGGCTGGTGTCAGGCCTTTAATTTTCCGTCATTTAAATTTTTGTCAAAGCCCTGGCTGGCGTCAGGCCCCCTTTAAATTTCTGTCAAAGCCCTGGCTGGCGTCAGGCCCCCCTTTAATTTTCCATCATTTAAATTTCTGTCAAAGCCCTGGCTGGCGTCAGGACCCCTTTAAATTCCGTCATTTAAATTTCTGTCAAAGCCCTGGCTGGCATCAGGCCCCCTTTAATTTTTCGTCTTTTAAATTTCTGTCAAAGCCCTGGCTGGCGTCAGGCCCCCTTTAAATTTTTGTCAAAGCCCTGGCTGGCGTCAGGCCCCCCTTTAATTTTTCGTCATTTAAATTTCTGTCAAAGCTCGGGCTGGCGTCAGGCCCCCTTTAAATTCTGTCATTTAAATTTTTCGTCAAAGCCCTAGCTGGCGTCAGGGCCCCTTTAAATTTCGTCATTTAAATTTCTGTCAAAGCCCTGGCTGGTGTCAGGCCCCCTTTAATTTTCTGTCAAAGCCCTGGCTGGCGTTAGGCCCCCTTTAAATTCCGTCCTTTAATTTTCTGTCAAAGCCCTGGCTGGCGTCAGGCCCCCTTTAAATTTCTGTCAAAGCCCTGGTTGGCGTCAAGCCCTCTTTACATTTTCGTCATTTAAATTTCTGTCAAAGCCCTGGCTGGCGTCAGGCCCCTTTAAATTTTCATCATTTAAATTTCTGTCAAAGCCCTGGCTGGCGTCAGGCCCCTTTTACATTTTCGTCATTTAAATTTCTGTCAAAGCCCAGGCTGGCGTCAGGCCCCCTTTAAATTTATGTCAAAGCCCTGATTCGCGTCAGGCACCCTTTAAATGTTTGTCCTTATTATTCATGCATCTTGCCCCCCAAACAAAATACATGTTTCCTTCTTCATTTGTTTTTAAGTACGAATATCATTTCATGATCTTCTTCCTTAGAAAACAAATGAAGAGGGGCAGCTTGTCAACATGGTATTTTGTTTGGATCTTGTCAGCACGTTTTGTTTTGTTAGCATTTATTTTAGCCACGTCACGACCTACTGCATCAGTCCTAGTCAGTTGACATAATTACTCATTTGTGTCACATCATTGCATATTGCATCAGTTGGTCATTTGTGCATCTATTTAGGTCTAGTTCAATTTGTTTAGTCGAGTGCCAGTTCACATTTGTCTTGTATGTCTTGCGTCAAAATATTCATTCACCATTTTCTTTTCAAAACAAAATCATTCATAGCCAAAGTAGAGTTTTGTATGCTCTAGATTCATGTCATATTGCATCTTTGTGTCAGGGGCAAGTAAGTCTTTGTGTATGTTAGACGGACAAAATTCGTGTTCTAATCTTTACTCGTTCCTTATGCGAGAACTCCAAAAACTACATTTTTCTCATTCTCACACAAGAAACTAGTAAAGAGGGGCAACTGTGAACACCGTATTTTGTCCGGGCTTTCTAAAAACTTGAAAAATTGGAAAATAAGAAGAATGACACAAATTTCCTTTTAATTCTGATTTGAATGCATATTTTCTAAAATAAAAGAAAAATACAAAAAAAATATTCTCTAAATCTAATCCCTTTCCTTTATGATCCAAAATAAAATAAAAATATATATATAAAATAATAATATAACAAAAAGTATATAAAAAAAAGAAAAAGGAAAGAAAAGAAAAGAGCTCAAAAAAATATATACATACATTTGGGCTGCAGCACTTCAGCCCAAAAACATATTTGGGCTGAAGTGCTTCAGCCCAAACATCCCACGAGCCCATGTGAGGGCTCGTGGAGGTTAAGGGCTTCAGCCCTAAGACGAGCAGAGATAGAGGGAGTACGCTGGCAGGAGCCGCAGGAGCAGAGACCACGCGTGAAAAGAGAGAACCACGAGGAGCAAGTAAAGGGGGGAGACATGCACGCGTGAGACTGAAAAAGCTGAACCACGATGGAGATAAAAGGAGAGGGAGGAAGCATGAGCAGAGGGGGAGGCTGAGAAGGAGAGACCAACCACGAGGAGCCACGGGTGAGTGAGGACGAGAGGCGAGAGCTCCGAAACAGAGGAGCCACGGCTGAGGACAGAGAAGGAAGAGAGAGAGGGTGTCCGAAAAGCAGGGGGCGAGCGTGAGCGAGAGAGAGGGAGTCGCGGATGGAGGGAGGACCGAAGAGCACGAGGGAGACAGGGGGAGCTCGGGTGAGGGAGATTTGAGCTGGTCGCCGGTGGGAGCTAGGGTCTGGACCTCGAGGAAGGAGAAGCTGCGGGCGAGATTTAGGCCAAGATCAGAAACAGAGGGAGAGAGAGAGGAAGTAGAGAAGAGAGACGGAGAAGCTGCCGGAAGGAGGGGGTTGTCCGAGAGACCGAGAGACCGAAGGAAGAGGCTAGGCAGACCCGTGAGAAAAATCGAGAAAGGCCAAAGGATAGAGGATCTGGGTTAAGAAAGACTCCGAGGGAGGCAGAGCACAAGGGAGACAAGCCATGATCCAGCGAGGAAACACCGAAATCCGAGGATTCTCCAACGCGTCTCCACTATCCCACTCAGTGAGCTCCATGTTCTCCTTCTGCATTCTTGCTCTGCCATCATCGTGATCTAGTGTGTTGTAAGCTACTGTGTTTTCCTGGTGTTGTTCCCCTGTAATTTACTCTTAGTTTGGCCCCTCTGCATTTCCATGCTTCAAATTTTAATTTTAATTTGATTATTATTATTATTTATTTATTTTTTATTTTTTTTTAGTTCTGCCTTACGGGCTATGTGCCTCTGGTGTACATTCCCCTCCTGTTTACTGCTTAGCCTAAATTTTGAACCAAGATAGGATGGGTTGTTTTGCTTGTTATCCTGCTGATCTGTGTTTGGAATTCGTAAGAAATTATTGGTTTATGTCTTTGTAAAAAAAATATATATATATATATATACATATATGTATATATATAATAAATAAGTAAGGATAATGCAGAATATCTACATAAAAGTCGTGTTTTTAAATTTCTTTTACCACTTCCCTTTTCATTAAACATTCATAATCATATTTATTTTTATAACTTAATCTTATTTTTTAGTCTCCTTGCCATTTGTCACGAGTGGTATCATCGTGAACACGTAAGTGTAAATTAGCAAACTGCGAGTGATCAAGTCACTATATATGCTATTTGATTTTCACCTAAATTTTTCTGGTATTTTCTTTTTTTACTCCGAGTGGTAACACCGTGAGCACGTAAACATAGATCAGTAACTTGTGAGTAATAAAGTCATCACATATGCTGATTGTTATTTTCCAAAATATATGATCATGTTTTTAATTTCGTTTTTATTAAGTGAACAAGTGTTGAAATGATTTTTGTAGAAGATAATAAAAATAATAAATAATTTGTACAAAAAATTATTATTTGTTTTCTTTTGAACTTTTTATACCTTTTGTCTCGAGTATCACTACCGTGGACATTTAGGTATCAATGGGTATATTGTGAGTGATAAAGTCACCACATGAGCCAATTAATTTTATTTTGATAAAATAAAATTGTTTAAATATTACCTTTTCAAATTAAAATAAAATGTTCAAATCACATATAATTTTTAATCCTATTTTTTTAAATTGAGAAAAAAAAACATATTCTTTCTTTTTAGGAATTGATTTTGTAGAACCCAAAAACAAAAAAACAACAAAAATAATAAATAAATGAAAAGAGTAAATAATGGAAATTAATCTACTTTTTACAAATTAAAACACGCTAATGAGTTCTAAAAATTGTTTTCTTTGTGGAAAGACTAATTATTTTCTATAAACCTCTCTTTTCGACAAAAAAAATATAAAAAATATATATATATATATAATAAAAATATTAACCCAGTGACACGTCTTTCTAGTCCGAACTACGTCGACTTTGATCCCTATCGCAGGGTACGTAGGCCCCAGACTCTAATTCTGGGTCAAGTCAGCCTTTGTAAATAAGTAAATATTTTCTAATTTATTTGGTATTTGTTCCCTTAATTAATAGATAAATAAATATTTTCTGATTTTACTTGGTATTTTTTCCTTAATTTAATAAATATTTCCCAATTGATTTTTCCAAATCTGTCTTTGTAAATAAGTAAATATTTTCTGATTTATTTGGTATTTTTTTCCTTAATTAATAGATAAATAAATATTTTCTGACTTTACTTGGTGTTTTTTCCTTAATTTAATAGATATTTCCCAATTGATTTTTCCAAATCTGTCTTTGTAAATAAGTAAATATTTTCTGATTTATTTGGTATTTTTTTCTTAATTAATAGATAAATAAATATTTTCTGATTTTACTTGGTGTTTTTTCCTTAATTTAATAAATATTTTCCAATTGATTTTTCCAAATCTGCCTTTGTAAATAAATAAATATTTTTTTGTTTATTTGGTGTTTTTTCTCTTAATTAATAGATAAATAAATATTTTCTGATTTTACTTGGTATTTTTTTCCTTAATTTAATAAATATGCACCAATTGATTTATCCAAATTTGCCTTCCTAAATAAATAAATATTTTCCGATTTGTTTGGGGTTTTTTTTCTCTTAATTAATAGATAAATAAATATTTTCTGATTTTACTTGATGTTTTTTTCGAATTTAATCAATATTTACCAATTGACTTTTCTAAGTCCACATTTGTAAAATAAATAACATTTTCCTTATTTTATTTTCCCAACTTCTCATTTTATTCTTTATTTTCATTTACATAAGTCTACTTTTGTAGATAAATAATGTTTTCCTCTTAATTTATTTTTCCCACATTTTCATATTTTCATTTTATTCTTTATTTTCATTTTTACATTTCTCTTATTTTTATATTTATTTTTGCATGTGAGTGGTAAAAGGACAACTAAAATAAACTTGTAAAAAGCCATAAAAATTGCATGATCAACCTAAGGTCACCGTTCCTAGGAATGGGTGTTGTGGGGGTGCCTAACACCTTCCCCACTCACAATCGTACTCCCGAACCCAACTCTGATTCGCAGACCAATCCTTATCCCTTTTTGTTTTTTATTTCGGTTTTCCAAAATTTCCCTTAAAATTTTGGTGGCGACTCCTTCCGAAACCAGCCTTCCATCGTGTGGGCCGATTTCTCCTTTTTCTTTTTATTTTCGTTTTCCGCGCCATCCGCGTCGCATTTTTGGGTGTGACACATCTCCTCCCAGATCTTTAAATGTTGATAAAGGTTCAATTCAAAAGATTGTCAAAGAGAAAGTAAAAGTTAGGCGAAAAGTGGCACCTCATAGTCCCCAAAAGAAAAAGAACACTTGTGTAATCCGAACGGATTGGCTGGTACCCACCTTTATCATAAAGAGTCTCTCTAAGGGAAGGATGAAATTAAAGTGGAGAAAAAAGATGATTCCTGAATCTGAAGGGCTTAGATTAAAGCCTCTGGAGGATGCTATCTCGTGATCTCCTAATTCGTCTGGCTATCTACGTTAAATTTAGCGCTTATTGGGAGGCAACACAACATTATTTTTCTTCTTTTATTTTCTATTTTTGTTTTCTTGTTTCATTGCTTTTGTTACTCCAAACTCTCTCTCTCAAGACTTGTTGCAGGATTGAATTGATTATGGTGAAAACAAGCTTAGAACAAACATAAGGGACTCGAAAGAACATTTCAAGTATCATCTATAAATCAGGGGAGTCTTAGTTCCTTTATCTTTTATTTTATTCCTGCAACATTGAGGATAATGTTGGATCTAAGTGTGGGGGGAGTTTATTAGATGTTCTTAGTTGATCTGTCCTAAGAATTGTGTTGATATGCTAAAACTAGAAAAATTTTTACAAATTTATGTGCTTAATTGATTTTGTTTAGATTTATTTTGCTTATTTTTCTGAGCTAGTGGTTATGTCTGTCACCATAGGATACCCAATTGTTGTGCTTAATGGGGTAAGATAGTTAATTTACAAGTCAGGAACATGAGTCTTGAGACTATGAAATTGAGCACCATAACTTAGCATGTAAAAAGTGTAGAAAAGTGACTGAGTTTGTAGGAAAATGGATTATACATTTATTTCTGAACTTGGATATTTACAATCATTGTGTATGAATTTATTATTTAGTTGGAGAGATGATTCGAGTTTTAAATGAAAAAAAAAGAAAAAAAAAGTAATATATAAATCCACTCCACTGGTTCGACCTGTGCTGAGTAACCGGGGGTACGCATCACAAATGCGAGACCTTCGCATCAAAAGGTGCAAAGTGAGCTATGAGTGAGCCAAAGGCATCTTGGTGCAGTGGGTTATGTAGCTTGAGTAACCGGGGGTACGCATCACAAATGCGAGACCTTCACGTCAAAAGAGAGCATAACGGCCCAAGAAAAGCAAATAAATCCCCAGATAAATTTGAAGCACAAGGTGTGGAGAAATTAAATAAATCCTTGTTGATCTCCATTGCACATGAGTTGAATTGAGGTTTATGCATAACTGATTGAGGTATTTTAAGTTCTTAAATAAGTGTTGAATTTTTCTTCTTCTTGCTTAGTTGGCTGTCTACATTTGTCACATGCTAGATATACACATACACATACAAAAGTCTCATGGACTAATGGGAATGATAAGTGAGTTGCTATTGAGCCTAATGTTTGATTTGTTGAGTACTCCTTTTATTTATATTGGTGAAGGACTATCACTAGTAAAAAGAAGTGAGTTTGATAAATCTAGAAATAACTTTATGAGTGCAGCACAATTTTAGTCTTCCTTGAGGACAAGTAAAGGTTCAAGTGTGAGGGGATTTGATGTGTCCATTTTATACATATAAAATACCCACATTTCAACTCTAAATTATATTTAAATATATTAACATTGGTATGTTTTAGCATGATTTGACATATTTTTGTGTTTTATGATATTATAGGCTCATTTGGAAGCATTTAGAGTAAAAACGTTACAAATAGTTCATGCTGAAAAGATGTGATATCCTTCGGTATTTTGATCATAAATATGATATATGAGCTCTGATTGAGGTGATTTAAGATTCTTTCGAAAGCTAACACAAAGATCTACAACTTTCATGTTTTGAGTTTTCCCAAATTCTAACGTTATCATGGTGAAAATCAAACTTAAAATGTCAATACGAGCTGATGACGTTATGAAAGTAATGTCCGTACAATAGTAACCACCCGGCGCCGGGTCAAGTCCGTATGGCACCGGGTCAACTCGGATTTTCACATTTTTTAGCCATTTAAAAGCACCCGGTGCCGTATTAGTTAATTTTATGGTTACCCGGCGCCAGGTCAAGTAACAAGGGTCCATAGAAACACGTTTTTGACGTATTTTCATGATATTTTGGGTTTTTATGGGCTTCTAAAATTTTTCTATATAAAGATACATGATAGAAACACAACGGGAGATTCAGAAACACACTCATAAGCCAGAGAACACGATTCTAAACGCATCTGGGAGCAACTAGGAGCATCATATAGAGAGAAAGCAAAAAGATTTGGGGAGTATTTAAGCAATATTATATTGAAATTAGTTGTTTTCTTTATAAACTCTTCCTTCTTGTTATTTTTATCATGATTTGGGATTTTAGTTGTGATTTAATTTCTATTTCCATGAGTTGCTGAATTTTCCAGTCAGGGGTTGGAATATAGCCTGACTGGGATGGATTGGATTTGTTTCTCTAGTTAAGACTCTTTAATTTATTCTTCAAGTTATATTTAATTTATCTTTTTATTATATTTATCTCTTTTGTTCATTCATGTGGATTTTATGCTTGATCACCATAGAATTTAATTAATGGGTAAACTTGATGGACTGAGAGGTGAAGAGTGAACCTAGATTTAGAGAGATAAACATGAATAACTAATAGTGATATATGTTGTAGTTTTCAAGGTTTAATTAGAAAATTTGGTTGTGCAAGAGCGAATTGAATCCTAATTAAATAAGGACTAATTGACCGAGAGGCAATTAGGACACTTTAGAAACAATAATCACTCTAATTATGCAGAGTCTAACTAAGAAATAAAATCTAATTATCTCATAAGGTGAATCCTAATCCCTTGACGCTTCTAGAACTGAATCAAAACTCAGACATTGTTTTATTTCTTAGTTTTTTTTTATCTTTTTAATTTGAATTATCAATTTGATTATCAATTAATTTTTGGGATTAAAAGTTTGAACTATAAATTTACTACCTCCCTTGGGTTCGACCTCTAGAATACTCCGGAGACTTTTTATTACTGCGATCGACCCTGTATACTTGCAGGATCCCGATCAGTGATTCCAGTTCCTCTCCATCCACACCTTCTATACCACCTTAATCTTTGTAACCTGAGCCTTATACCCCTTCTCACACATAGATCAAGCCTGATGAAACCCCAGCCACTGACCTGCTTCACCTTCAAACATACTTATCCTATATCAAAACCTGTTTCAGATTGCCATGGCCACCAGGAAAGAAAATAGAGAAGACATGATCAATCTTGGGTATCTCATTGCTGAGATAAAAGAGAAATTTGAGACCAAATTTGAAAGTCTCACCCAAGAAGTAAAACTCCTACATGAGCGAATAGCTTCTGGTGCTCCTCAGCCTTCCTCTTCACCAATCCAACCATTACCTCCTACCTTCATTGAACCTACTGCTTCTACACAATCCCCACTTGATGATTTAGCCATTCCCTCCACTTCCAGAGGATCTAGGTCCTATCCTGGATTATGATCTTGAGGAAGAAACCATTATCAAGGATCAAAGTAGAGCTTTATTTCTCTTGCCTGAAGGTGACTTTATTCACTAAATTTACCTTTTTCACCGTAGACAAGAGATTAATGCTCTCTTTCCTCCTCTCCCTGACCTTATCTCCTTTGAGGGCATCAGTTATCTTACTGAGGCTGCTGTGCAGGAAATCATCACCATTGCCTCTGATTCTAATCCCTCTCCTGCACCCCTTCCTACTGTCTTACCTCCACCTGTGATGCCTAATATGTGTTTCCTTCTGTTCCTCCTACTGCTACTAATGTGCCACTTCAGGCAGTCCCAGTGTCTACTATTCCAACTCAACCCTTTACACTTCCTCTTTCTCTAGATGAAAGAATTCAAAGAATTCAAGAATGGAAGGCAAAGCTTGATCAGGACATTGCCAGGATGGATGCTGAAGTATCTCGAAACCCCTCATTTGCTGATGACAAAAAAGGGGGAGAGAGAAGAGAAAAATGAGGATAAGGAGACATAAGAGAAGAAAGATGCTAAAGAAAAGGAAGGAAAAGAAGAAATCTAAGAAAAAGAAGAAGTTCACTCCTTCAAAGAAGAAATCTAAGGAGAACGAGACTTAACTGGATCTGCTACTTTGTTTTTTATGTCTTGTTGTTTTATTTTGGTTAGTTTGCTTTGTTTATGTATCTATATGCTTCTATACTTGTAATGAGTATTTATAATACAATGAATTCCTATCTAAGAACTTTGTTCATTCTTGGTGTTTCTTTTGCTTATAAAATGTACACTACATTATCTAACTTTATTTACATTATACACATATTGAGGGGAAGCTTTATGCAAACCCAAGTACTAACAATAAGTTTAAGTTGTTTTGTCATCATAAAAAAGGGGGAGAATATTAATTCAAATGTTATGATTATTCTAAGACAAATGAGCATGAAAATCCAATATCAAAGGAACACAATTGAAATGAATGACAAAGTTAGAGTTTTCTAAAGATTGAAGAGCTGTTTCACGTGTTTTAGGAAACTATTTGTAAAGGAAGGTAGATAAGCTTTGAATTTCAACTAACCTAATATTAAATGAGATGATTAATTGAATGATTAATGATTAGCTCATGATTTCAAATTGGTTTTTATGAAAAGAGCTATCTTATGAGGATAAATGTTCAATTTCAAAATGATTCTAAGTGTTCAATTAGTTTTCATGAAAATGTTTTAGCTCATGGGGAGAAGGTCTCAATTTCAAAGATGTTTCTAAGTGTTTACCCTATTTTCATGAAAATATTTTACCTTATACGCATAACCATTGAAGGTTATGGGGATAAAGACTCAATCTCAAAGCTTTTCCTAAGTCCATTCTTTAATTTTATGAAAAGGAATTGAGATTATCCACATAACACAGCTTGAAAAGCAAGTTCTCAAGTCTAACCAGGTAATTATCCTCACAAGATAGGCACCTTATTCAGATAAGGGAGTGAACAGTGAAAGTAAGTGGTACTGTACAGACTGTTATTCGCATAACCTATGGAGGTTGTCCACATAACGTGTGCCACAGAGCACTTGGACTCTTCTCTTTTAAAAGGTTATCTGCATAACCTAAGGAGGTTATCCGCATAACCTATATTTCAGAGAATTTAAACTTTACTCGGGTAAATAGGTTATCCGCATCACCTAGGAAGGTTATCTACATAACTTATATTACAGAACTCATAGCTCTTCTTAAGCAAAATTGGTTATCTGCATAACCTTGGGATACCACTCACTGTGATACCACTTAAGTTTGCCACGGCACCAATGCTCTCTGTCTCTCGACTGCCACAGTGCTATTGTTCATTGTCGCAACACACATCATTCTATCTTACTCCTTCCTTTGTCTCAGTTCCAACCTTTCCTCCTATCCTATTTTAATTATCAATAATCATTCTAAGATTAATATTCAAGATCATTACATATACTCTAGCAAGCAAAAGAATTACTATAATTCAAATAAAATTTTGAAATAAATTATTTTTCTAATATGTAATACTTTTAACAAAAAATAAGCATTGTTGATGATATTTTGATAATCTCTTAAATTTAAAAAGTTCATGTTTATTTTCAAAATAAAAATACTTTATAATTTCAATATCTTTCTGCTGGGAGTAAAATCATCAAATGTTTATTTATTTAAAAAAGTTTAACACATATTTTAATTTTAGTTAATAATTAGTACAAAGATAATAAAATTGCATGATCCTAATGATAGATATGGATGTGCCAAAGCATACTGTTACTTATTATTGTTAGAAATATGAAGAACTATATTTGTATAGAAGTGAAGAACTTTCCTTGCCATCAAAGCCCACTAATTTGAAGGAGAAAGAGTGAGGGTCCTCACCCTCTTACTCTCTTTGTCTTCTCAGAGAATATTGAAATAGTTTAAACCAAATGTAGAGATAATAAAACAATAAAAAATTAATAAAAAAATTTTTGAGATGTTTCATTTACCGCCACAATATTATCATAAAACCTAGGTCAAGCGAGTTTAATTAGAATAAAAGTTATTAGTTGATATTTCACAAGTTCTTTGGCATGAAAGTTTTCTAGTGAAAATTTATCATGTTCATATGAAAGAAATAAATGTTCTAAAAAATCTAATGATATGATTGTAAATTATGAAACTGGGAGAAATGATAGTTTCTCACTTTGTAATAAAATATTAATAATATTCAAAGGTGTTAAATGAAGAAATTTGATTGTGTACAAATAGTGCACTTTGGGCAAGTTAATCAGCTATATAAATACATAAATAGATTCACTACCATATAAACTTACCACTCATCACTAGCATTATTAGTATCAATATTATAGATTCACTTCTCAAAAGAATGATGAAGAAGATGTGTATGGGTTTTCTCAAATTGTATGTGTTAGCTATTATATTGCTTGAGTCTAGTGTCCTTATTCCCAATTCGTGGAGAGCTACGAGTGCTGAGGTTTGATACATAGAGAAGGAAAGGAAAGCCTTGCTTCAGTTCAAGGCTCATCTTGGCAATAACTCTAGCATTTACACATGTTCTTCATGGCACGGCGACAGAGATTGCTACCAATGGGAGGAAGTTATCTGCAGCAGCCAAGCTGGCCATGTCCTCATGCTTCACCTTCTCGGTGATTATGGGAATCAACACTCCTTGAAAGGTGAGATTAGTGTATCGTTGTTGGAGTTGCAATACTTAGTTTCATGGCTTTTTGTAACACCCTATAACCAAATCCCCAAAACACACCACAAAGAAAATGAAACAATTTCACAATGATAGAAACAAAGGGTGGTGTTTTGGTTGCTACGGTGCCACCGCTGTGCGAGGGTATACTAGACAAAAACCAAAAGAAAATAGAATGGTGTGGCGCCATGGCTTCAACTTTGGTGCTATGGCGTCTATGACATATACCATATCAACAAAATGCTTATTTTTCGGGTGAATTTTCGACGTATATAACTTTGTGCTCCGACCTCCAATTGACATGTTTCCAACTCCTATACGTCACTCAACTCCTAATCTAACTATAAGCGCTAACCTTGCCTTAAATCATCTCTACATGGAGATTTTGGATACCTGACACCATTTTGATCACTTTTTTACCAAAACCATAGACTAAAACACTCCAATTGCCATAATGACTAATTGGCAGCTAAAAACCAAATGCACATGTCACATATAACATAATTAACTTGTTCAAAGAGGTTTTACCCCAAAGAAACCACTCCTCTGAGTTTTGATTTCCTTGAATCTCAAATCTACACAATGGACTATATGCCTTAAAACACATATACAAGGTTCAAGACCGCATTGAGCTCACCAACAAAACATACCAAGCCTATTATGGATGTCCATGCATACCAACATAGATTGACCTATACTGAAGTCCCAAATCATATCACAACTCATAATCATAACATATATTGGCATTTAGTCATTCTATCAGCATTCATCATCATTCTTCCAATCACACATCATCTCATACAACACAATACTCTCAGGATACAAGCTACGAGCAAAACACATAATACTACACTATTTGACATAATCTATTACATAAACTAAATACATATAGTTACAAGTTACACTTGGATATTCCAGTGTGAAGGAGAACCAAGACTCCTTAGTCCTCTCCGGGCTAATGCTAGAATTTTCCCTTGAAATATTAACCACAGAGGGTGTGAGACAAAGTCTTAGTAATCAGGAATCACACATACAACATAAGACAATATATACATACAATAGGATACTCTCAATGAATGCATATGATATAATGTAATGCAAATGTCATGGTTGCATGTTCTCCTTCGTATACGGCTAGAACCATGGGCTAATACCATCACATGATATACCCAATAGGTGATTTCGTTCCAACGATCAGTGAAGACTGCTTTCAGGACATCACCAAGCTATCTACACACTAGTATGACTTGACCAAAAACCACACTAATGATTGGACTGTGGTTCTCTTTTCCCTGAACTATTCAAATTGGTAGTGATTTAGGGAATGTGCATCCCTAAATCCACTACCACCTGACTCTCTTGACCATCGAAGAGGATTTAGTGGTAAGGATGTATAATAATCAACCTCACCACTTGGCCACTAGTGGTTTGGTATACCACGTGGTATCTCATATCTTATATCATCATCATCACCCGCTTGACCATGTCTGAGTATGCACAATACGGTGATGATACTCGATGCCATCCTAAAATGTATACACCAATACGTAATCATCATTAATGTTAAGTTAGCATACTATCATGTGGGGATGCTAAAGAATCATACATATAACAACATATTTATCATCATCATATACAAGTATCAAAGATCAAGATTCACATACCTCTACTAGTCGTGCACATATCATGATATGGAAAATGATCACACTCATGCATAAACAATATTGTGGTATGAAAAAGAACACATACACATACACATATATATATATACACATAATAATGGATACACAAATATACAATAAATACCCAGTTACCTCAAATTGCCAACACACTGTATACAAGGGGATTTGGCAAGTCTCTGAAGTACCAATCATGAACTAAACACTTCCAATTAGCCAAATAATTACTACATCATCATAATTTCCTCAATTAGCATAATGCTCATATAAGACAAAACTCACAATTCAACCACTTAACTTAACCCGTTGTCTCAACAACATAATCACACATTAATGAGCCTCAATTAACCATTCAAATCATAAACCCATATATACAATTCAGATTTCAAGCTAAACCTTAGAATTCCAAGTTAAGGTTTAGGGCAAATCATGCATAAACCCTCATAAACTCATACGTACCCAAACCTTAAGGACACCAAACAACACTTTAACAACACCGATACAAGCATTTTAATCGGTAGAATCCTCCATAATCTTGAAACCTAGCATAGACCCACGGATTCCATGATAAAAATGGATAGAAAAGAGAGGAGAGGATCCAAGAGCCACTTATTAACCAAGATTATGGCTACTTGAGTCCAGAAAATACTCCCCTGGGTCGAATCTTGGAAGTCCGAGCAGAGCTTCCTTCATTTTTCTACATTTTCTTCTTCTTCGTCCGACTGGTTCACGTCTGATTTAAACAAGTTTTGTATCTAGCACCATCATGGATGATAAGCTTGCCATGGCATGAGACCTTACTACCCGAAAATATTGAAATCCTCTATCACACTCGCTGCAGCATGGTGGCTTGTGTCCCCATTTTTGTCAACTTCTCTCATTTCATCCTTTCTCTAGTCCTGGTTACTCCTACTCTGCACAAGACAATGGTCATGCTTCTCATTAGCCTGTGTCTAAGTCCTAGGTGACATGTTGAGAGGGTTGTTACATTTTTAAAGATAGCTGTATTCCTCAATTCTTTGGCTCTCTAAGCAACTTTAGGTACCTTGATCTAAAATACTGAAATTTAAGTAGAGGAATTCCAAGTCAACTTGGGTTTTGTTCACACTTGCAATATCTTGATCTCTCATGGAATGACCTTGGAGGAGGAATACCTTATCAAGCTGGAAATCTCTCAAAATTGTAACATCTTGATCTCTCATGGAATAATCTTGTAAGAGCAATACCTTATAAATTTAGAAATCTCTCACAATTGCAGCATATTGATCTCTCATTCAATTATCTTGAAGGAGCAATACCTTTTCAACTTGGGAACCTTCGGAACATGCAAAAGCTTTTGCTTTACGATGCAAGTCTCAAAATTGATCAAGAAAATGGTGTTGGAGGTGAGTGGCTATCTAGTTTCACAATGATCTTTTAGATCAATACATCTTTTCATTGCCCTCTTTAAAATTCAATTCCTTTTCTTCTCTTTCTATGTTTAATCCATCTTGGAATCACTTCATGTCATCTGCAATATTCCCTTGGCTCTCAAATGTCAGCTCCAACCTTGTTGACATTGATCTTCATTGGAACTTCTTAGAGGGTCACATCCCATATGAGTTTAGTAGCATCATAAATTCTCTTGAGGATATAGACCTTACTGACAATCGACTCAATGGTGGATTGAAATCCTTGGGAACTATATGTACCATGCTTTCATTATTCCTAAACAATAATCATCTAAGTGAAGACCTTCCAACAATTCTTCAAACATTGTCCGGATATGCCAGATATTCTTTGCAATATTTGGATCTAAGTTATAATCAAATCACTGGCTCACTACTTGACCTTTCCAAATTCACTTCTTTAGAGTCATTAGGCATTTCTCCAATTTGTTGAATGGAACAATTCCTAAAGATCTTCGATTTCCCTCTTCATTGGTGACTTTGGACATCAGTAACCATTCTTTGAAAGGTGTTCTCACTGACTCCCATTTTGCTAGTATGCCCAACTTCAAATATTTGGACCTCAATTATAATTCGTTGGTTTTGAGATTCAGCCATAATTGGGTCCCATCATTTGAACTGCAAGTCATACGTTTAAGGTCTTGTAAGCTAGGTCCTAATTTTCCCAAATGGCTGCAAACTCAAAATAATTTCACTAAACTCGATATTTCCAATGCTGGAATTTTAGGTACTATTCCAAAGAGCTTTTGGCATCTGTTGACCCCAAAGCTAGAATGGTTGGACGTTTCATCTAACAACTTTTCTGGTACAATACCAAATCTTCCTATAATATTTACTGAACTCCATTCTGTATCTCTAGAATGCAATCATTTTGAAGGTCCAATTCCACAATTTCTACACCATGCATCTTATCTCATCATGTCAAATAATAATTTCTCAGAGCTTCACCTATTTTTATGTGCAAATGGGGCAACTAAAAATGTGGTTATATTAGATATTTCTAATAATCAATTATCTGGACAAATTCCTAATTGTTGGAATAATTTCAAATCATTATTCTTTTTGGACTTGAGTAACACAAATTTGTCTAGAATACTTCCTACTTTTTTTGGTTCTTTACAAAGTCTTCAAATATTGATATTGAGAAATAATAAGTTTACTGGAGAGTTGCCAATTGCCTTGAGAAGAAGCTCAAATTTACTAATGCTAGATGCAGGAGAAAACAGGTTATCAGGTCCTTTATCTTCATGGATTGGGATTGGATTGCGAAAGTGGGAAATTTTAATCTTACAAAATAATAGCTTATCGGAAAGTTTATTAGGACATCTTAGTTATTTGTCAAGCATTCAGTTCTTGGATATCTCATTAAACAAACTATCTGGACAAATACCAAAATGCATAAAAAACTTTACAGCAATGGCTCAAGAGAGTTTTTCTTATCTATCAAGCGGTGAAGTGCCAGAAAGTGCTCGCGGTTAGTGTGGGATGTTTATAATGAATTGAATGCTTTCTTGATGTGGAAAGGCACTGAACGAGTATTTCAGCATAAGTTATTTTTAGAAGGAACTGATCTTTCAAGCAACCAGTTAATTGGAAAAATTCCAGTAGAAGTGGGATGTTTAGTTGAATTGGTAGCTTTAAACTTATCAAGAAATCAATTGAATGGAGAAATTCCCTTTGAGATTGGACGAGTAACATCTTTAGATTCTCTTGATTTGTCAAGAAACCATTTCTTTGGTCCTATTCCTTCTAGCCTTACTCAGATTGATCGTCTTGCAATGTTAGATTTGTCTCGTAATAATCTTTCCGGTAAAATTCCAATTGGCACACAATTACAAATTTATAATAGATCAAGTTATGAAGAAAATGTCGACTTTTGTGGTAAACCACTTGAGAAAAATTGTCCTGAAGCGGGAAAACCTCAAGAGCCTATTGAACTTCAAAAAGATAAACATTCAGCTCTCTCAAAGGAGTTTTATTGGAGCCTGACATTTGGATTTATCACTGGATTTTGGAGAATTTTTGGCTCCATATATACTTCTTATCCGCTCTTGGAGACACGCCTACTTCATATTCTTGAACAATGTGACAGACACTATTTATGTTACGGTGACACTGAAAATGACGAAGTTTAAAAGGTGGCTTATAGGTTAATTATCTAGTAATAATTTTTTATCTCTTCCTTCTTGCTTTTAATAAACTTTTGCATGCGTATTATTAATTAGTCTTTATCTTTTCATACGACTAATAAGTTTCTGTTACTATATATTCGTGCTTTTAGCTTCCACATATGTAGTATTTATTTGTAACTTTACTTATAATTATTCGTCATTAGATCTTCTAATTAAGTTCTAATCTTTGTATTTTTTTATTATCAATAATTAGATTTTTTTTGGCTCTGAATTACAATTAGTTAGTCAAGTCAATCTACCTAATTTTCATTATGGCGGCATGATCACGGTTGCTTTTTTGTCCAACTAAAAAAAAATATTACAAACTTGTTTCGTTCATAAAATATAAGACTCTTGAAAGTCGTTAAAAGGACATTTTGGCGAATAAAATGAAAAATTCTCAATCCTTGTGGATAATTATTTTTCAAAGCAAATAAACATCTCTAATATATAACACTAGCAGATGGTTTGAGTGATCAGCATACCAAATTAATCACGAACGCCTCTTGTCTTTAAATTTTTATTTCTTGTTTGTCTATGTTTTGTAAAATATAATTATGTTCTCTGTTTTCCTTAAAAGCTAATGAAAACTTTTTTTGTTTCTTACTTTTTGCAAGGTGAGGAGAACACCTTCAAGTTTGAGGTTGAAGTATAAGCTGCAAAGCCTATATAAATAAATTGCAATGTTCTGGTAATTAATTAATTTCTCAAATGTTGAAGCATGTTGCCAAGATTTGAAATATATACTATGTATTGTTTTGTTATTATAATGATATCAAAACAATGGGTAACCATGATGGTGTAAGGCCGCAAGTGATGCTCTTACAATTTTATTTTATGTTTGGTAGAATACTGTGGACGATAAAGAGAGAAAATTTAGATTCAAATGATACTTTCTTTACACATAAGTTCCAAAGTACCAAGGAATTTAATATACACACATATGAATTGAAAACACATGAGGTCTACTCATAACTTGCTTGATTTACTCTCAGCTAGCTCATCATTATATTAGACAAAATGTTATTTTCAGTTCTGTCACGGCTTTTCATTTGGGATTCCATAGTTGTATTTATTAGGATTGCCTGAGTTACTAAATGTTTGATTTTGCAGAGGGTGCTCCTTGTCCTGAGCATCTTCTGGAAATATCAATGACTTATTTAGTATATATTTTGAAATGAAACTGAAAAAATTTATGAGTAAAAAATAACAAAGGCAGCCTGAATAAAAAAATTAAAGATGTTTAATGTAAAGAGAAGAATATAATATATATATATATATATTACATATGTGACTTTTTTTTTATATCAGGATTTAGTTAGTTTTGGATGTATGAACAAGATGGAGTTGCTGAGCAAGGATGTTTTGTTGATCATGTTAAGAGTCTCAATTCGACTTAGCAAGAACAGAGTAAAACAATGCCTTCAAGTCCTTGCCACATAATGCAACAAAAAGGATATTTGACCCAAAAAGGACATGTTCTCACACATCAAATGTTTGTGATTCAATATATCAGTCCGCATAAACAAAAAAAAAAATTATTCAGGCGAGAATAGGGATGCTGACGTGCTTATATAATTATCAATTAGTACTCTTTTTTGAGGTGGTACTCTGTTTTTCTAACAATTGAAATGGCATTTGGCACCAAAAAAAAAACTTACATTTGAACGACTCATATGATTGATTAGCAAAAACTGTTAATTGTGTTATAATTGCTGAATCAAAATATATATATACTCTCATTGTTTTACCAATACAACTAGCAGACACCTCACGCCATTTCCAGATATAATCAAGCAGAAAGGGAATGAAAATAAGTATAATGTATCCATTGGACAAAAGATTTGATCTTTTGAAAAAAAAAGTTTAATGTCAAAATCAAGATCTTAATTAAGATTCTTGAAGGCTCTTAAAATTTTGATTTTTTTTTTTCAACAATTGGTTTCTTTCAACAATATTGTTGCTAGGGCAAAAATAGTATTACAACAATTTTTGAACGGTTGAAAATGGAAACTGCCAATGATGTGCGTATGTGTTACATTGCAAAATAAACTAGAGTGATTTGCCCTCTACTCGTAAACTCATAATGCGTCTGGATACCTGTTGGTGCTTCACATGCAAACTAATTAAGCCTTGTTTTACTGTCTAATCACTAATGCACTAATCAGTGTTTCAAAAAAAAAAAGCCTTGTTTTACTGTCTTTCCTTTTTCCGACAAATAAAATGAGGAAAACGCATTTAAAAATTGCTCTAACCAAATGAAGATAATACGTAGCACTGAGTGTGTTTTTTTTTTTTTGCGCCTCCATAACCTATGCAGCACCAACTTGACATTTAGGATTTATTGAAATAAACTTTAAGGAATTGCAAATCAAATAGTGTATTCTCAGAAACTTAACAAAAAAGAAGAGCAAATTCTCTTCCAGAATTAAAAGCCCTCTCCCTTCCTCAAGTGAACATGATATGTAGCTTTGCCGCACTTTGAAACTGCTGTGGCCACTGCGTTTTCTATGTCCTTTTTGTTCGTCACGTCTCAATGGACGAATAGGAAACAGAGGAGCGATGATGAATCCTATATGATTTCCGTTGGCGGAGTTTCTGAGCCTTCTTCAATGCCACATAATCTTAAACTACTGACAAGTAATATGCCTCTGAATTTTGTATTTTGTTGTCTCATATGTACTCCCTCCCACGCTATGAGGCAATTTGAGAAGTTTTTTTTATTGTATAATATAAGAGGTTACAATGTGTCATTTTTTCTTCTCATTTATTATATTATTAATATTATAATTTATGCAAAGTAATGGGATTAATAAATGTAAAATTAAAAATTTTAATATTTTTTAAAAATTTAAAAATATAATAAATATCTCTTACTACCAATGAAATTTCTCCTCTTGCCTTATAATATAAGAGGAAAATAGTATAGAGGGCACGATGAGGGTCTTTTTTTTATTTTATCTCTGGGAAGTTCAACTTTAACACACATAGAGAAGCTAGTAGATGTGCAGACAACATTGCTATACCAGTCTCAACTGCGAATTGTCTTTTTTGTTTTTTTCTCTAATTTGTTTGGAGTCTTCTGACAACACCCCCCCCCCCAAAAAATCCCTAAAAACAATGTTTTTTTTTTGGCTACACACAAATAGTCGAATTCGCAATCAATGAACAAGGGTCCAGAGTGGGCAATGTGCATGGCCCAATATTAACTGCTCCCTTTCATCTACGTAAACGGTGATTGAGGCCCAAGGATGGCTTAAACGGTGAGTGAGGCCCAAAGGATCATGTATCTAATATATTAATTACATTGCAAGCACACAGGCCTTAATATCATTTACTGAAGAGTTTGTAAGGGAAGTATGGACAAAAGACAAGTTCATATCAATCACCTTATATGTGAGGTTAATTTTAATTAGATAGATGAGAAGTCGAAATTTTTGAATTTCTTTTAATTGGGACATATATAGTATAATGTGGAAAAATTGTTTCAATTTTAATTTTAATTCACAAAATGTGAGATAAATATTATTCATTAATAAAAACATGTAATTTTGTTACTGAAACGTGTTTTTGCAGGTGAATTTTTGTAGCCCATGTTCAACTTCTTTTTTAACAGTTGATGACGATGAGAATTTTAAATAAAACATGAGATCTCAAAGATAATATTTTCTTATATAATAATAGATCAAAATAAAGGACAATTCACCAGTCAAGGGTATATTTGGGGGTTTAGTATGGTATGGAATGGAATAGTCATTAATAGAATAAAGTGGAATGAAATATAATATTCCATTATTTGAGAGTTTTAAGATGGAAATGAGCAGTTTTATTTAACCATTATTTGGGAGATATTATAAAATTAATGAAACAAAATTGTTTATAACATTTTCTTTTCCATATTATCCTTATAATTTAATTTAGATAAAAAAATATAAAATTACTTCAAATTAAAAGTACAAAATGTTTTTAAGTAAACTTCAAATATTTTTTTCCAAGTAGCCTTTATACAATGAGATTTTGTTTATTTGTCATTCTTTATAAATATATAAGATTACAATTATAATTTGTTAGGGAAAAATTATTCACCATTTTTAAATTTAAAGTTCCCAATAGAAAAAATTAAAAATCTTCAAGCTTTAAAGAAATTGAGAAGATAGCTTGATGTAGTTGAAAGATCAGAAAATAACTATATACAGTGAAGAGAATGAGCATGATGAGGAAGAGATCAATAAAAAATATTATTAGATATGTAAGTCTTTTAATAATATTTGGAGTAATTTTGAATAAACCTCAAGTCATTCCATGATTCCCTAAATTGGGGAGCCAACAAATATAATATATTGTTATCATATATGTGTATTTCTAACCATTGTTGTTAAAACCAGACCGGACCGACCGGTTCGACCGGTCAGATCGGGAATCGGTGCCTGGTTCGGTCCGGTCATAGTACTCAACCGGTACTGTTCAGAACCAGTGAGAATCAGTCCAAAACCGGTGAAACCGGACTTGAATCGATCCTGAATTTGTTTGAACCGGTTCTACATTATTTTTTTTTCAAATTTTTTTTAAAAATTATTTTTGATTTTTAAGATAAAATAGCATTATTTTTAGTACAAAATATGTTTTTTATATATTATAATATTATATAAGTATTATTATGATATATAACTATTAAAAATTATATATTTACTTAATAAATAGTAAATAGTAAATAATAAATTATTAATTTATTATTTTGAACTCAAAATATGATTATAGATGAATATTAGCTTATTTAAATTAAAATATTGAGTTATGAAACTCATTAATAATTTGTTTGTGGTGAATAATATATTGATAATTAAATATTATTTAGTTTGAGACTTTAATTAAGTTATAAAATTTATTTAAACTTATATTATTTATTTTAAATATATTATTTTAATCACCACCGATCCGACCCTAGTTCGACCTTGGTCAAACCATTGAATCTTGAACCAGTGACTTGTCCGATCAAATGTCCGGTCCGGTTCTGACAACATTGTTTCTAACAAATCGCGTGGATATTAGTTTAACCCTTGGAATACCGAATTTGAATTTGGTTTTCGTTGGATTAGTATTATTACTCCCTCTGGTTCTATTTATAAGGTGTTGTTATCCAATGCATGGATATTAAGGAAAGTTAGTTATACTCTCAAAGTTATAAAAAAATTGATATAAATTTTTAATTTTACCTCTATTAATTAAACATTGAAATAATTTATGAGACAATAAAGTTATTAAAAGAAAGCTAAAGAAGGAAATTCAGATAAAAAATGACTAAACACCTTATAAGTAGAACTAAGTAAATTTTTTAAATAACATCTTATAAATGAGACTAAAGGGAATATATAGCTTTAGGATTAGCCCAAATCATATATATATTTGGTGAAAATATATATATGTATTACACAAATCATATATATTTTTTTATAAAAACAAATCATATATTTTTGCTACATTTATATATGATTAGTCCAAATCATATATTTTCGGCCCAAAAAAAGGGTCCAAATCATATATATCTGTGTGTATGTGTGTGAAGATATGTTATCTTAGCCCATAATTAGAATGCGGATGTAATTAAGGCCCAAGTTGGAAGTGGGCCAGCAGATGGATAGGTCCAAATGCATAGCGACTGTTCATCTAGTGTCTGAACATCCAACTTAAAGCATGCTAGGAAATTGCTAGGAAACATAACATGGGATTTGCTAAGAAGCTAATTTTTGCTCATTTGTTAGATTTTAATTTCTTCTGTAATGTGTCCGAAGTTTCCCTTAGTAAACTAATTGGTCAAATTAAGCATGCCCAGGAATTTCTTAGCAATGACACTCACTATTTTTGAATGAAGCCTAGGATATTATATATACTATATTCTTTCTCATGTTTCAAATTGCTTTTAAGTTAAAACGATAGTGGATTGTGACGCCTAGGATATTAATGATAAACTATAGTACATTTTCCTGCCATACTTCCAATTTATTTAGCGTGAAGCCTGAGGCAGACTTTGAATAATTCACAAGATATATTATTAATTTTATGAACTAGAAACTATAAAACACATTAAAGTAGTCTTAATTTTAAGTTTTGTAAATTATGAGATCATTTCATCAAATACTTAAATTTTAAAAACAAGATGCATATTCAAATAACAGTTCTTAAATATTAACCAATTCGAATATATAATAATTTAGTTTCAACAATAATATCAACCTGGATCATTCTTCTAAGTAATTAGTCAGCTTCTTTTGTCTCCTATATATTGTTTGAATGCAAATAATTATTGAAATACTTAAAAGCAATGCCTTTGGTCCAATGTAGCCAAATTTATGTTTGCGCACAAGTAAATTTCATTAACACAGTAATACAACTTCTATCTAACAGGACCTGGAGAAAAATTTTTGCATTGTTACATGCAATATCCAATGTTGCAACTTTCATAAACAATCATATTATTTTTTGGATGTTATATCTCGTCTTATTTTAAAATTACAAGTAAACAAATTTCTACTATAAAAAATAATTTTTTCTTTCTAATATGGTTTCAGGCCAAAGCATGAATCGAAATTATTGTCTTATCTTGTACATAGTTTAAATTATAAAGATTTCTTTTTAATTTGTCAAATTTAATCAAAAATTAATTTCTTGTAAAGCTCCTACAATAAAATCCATTCTCATCAATCTACAAGTCAGAAACACGTCATTTTAAATACAAAATAATAAATATTTTTATTTTCTGTCTAGCTACTTACGCACATTTTTAATAATTATTCATGTAATTATGTCAATCTATCAATAAAGACTCAATAACCACCCAAAAAGAAATAACGTCTATTTCAGGAGTCATCAATTGACATACTCGAATTAAACAAGATGACTCATATTGATTCCAGAGTCAGCTAAAGTCATTCTTTTAATTGAGTTCACATTACTGGTGAGTCCCCACCACAGCATGTTTCAATATGTTTCTGTAAAGGAAATTACCATTCTAACAAGTTGCAACTATTTAACTAATTAACTAAGACATATTTTAATATTCCCCAAACCTAATTGAAAATTATAATACTTTACAATATGAACCAAATTATTATAATTAGTGTTAGGTGGTGAATCATGAAAAAGAAAAGGTTATTTCTCACTTTTAAAATAAAATATTACATATTACATATCAAGGTGTGAAAAGAAGTGAAATTTCTGTGTACAAATAACATACTGTGAGCAACATCACCTATATAATTACAAACCTATATTCACTACCATCAAGTCACCACTCATTCATATTATCGATTTTATATCATTTGTGAAAAGAATGATGAAGAATATGTGCATGGGTTTTCTCAATTTGCTTGTGTTATCTATCATCCTGCTTGAGTCAGGAGTCCTTGCTCCCAATTCATGGAGAGCTACAGGTGCTGAGGTTAGATGCATAGAGAAGGAGAGGGAAGCCTTGCTTCAATTTAAGGCTGCCCTTGGGAATAACTCTAGCATTTACCCTTGGTCTTCATGGCACGATAGAGACTGCTGTGAATGGAAAGGAGTGATCTGCAACAACCAAACTGGCCGTGTCCTCATGCTCCAGCTTCCTGGACCCGGTGATTGGACACAGGCCTCCTTGCCAGGTAAGATCAATGAATCGTTGATGGAGTTGCAATACTTGATGTATTTCAACCTTAGTTTCAATCACTTTCAAGATGCCAATATCCCAGAATTCTTTGGCTTTCTAAACAACTTAAGGTACCTTGATCTCAAATCTTGTCATTTAAGCGGAGGAAATATTCCAAGTCAACTTGGGCTTCTTTCACACTTGCAATATCTTGATCTCTCCTACAATACTCTTGAAGGAGCAATACCTTATCAACTTGCAAATCTCTCACAGTTGCAGCATCTTGATTTCTCATACAATTTTCTTAAAGGAGCAATACCTTATCAACTTGGAAATCTCTCACAATTGCAGCATCTTGATCTCTCAAACAATAATGGTCTTGAAGGAGCAATACCTTATCAACTTGGAAATCTCTCACAATTGCGGCATCTTGATCTCTCAGACAATGGTCTTGGAGAAGCAATACCTTATCAATTTGGGAATCTTTTGAACTTGCAAAAGCTTTTTCTTAGCTATGCGGGTACTCAAAATTGATCAAGAAAATGGTACTAGAGGTGAGTGGCTATCTAGTCTCACTTCTTTGACCCATCTTACGTTGGTGAACATAACTGATCTCAAATATTCTCACAATTGGTTGCAAATAATTGCAAGGTTATCAAACTTGAAAGAACTAATGTTACCTCAGAATGATCTTTCAGATCAAAATATCCCTTCGTTGCCCTCTTCCAAATTCAATTCCTCATCTTCTCTCTCTAAATGTGATCTATCTTCTAATAACTTCATGTCACCTGCAATATTCCATTGGCTCTCAAATTTCAGCTCCAATGTTGTTGAGCTTGATCTTTCAAGGAACCTCTTAAAGGGTCCTATACCATACGAATTTGGTAGCATCATGAACTCTCTTCAGAATCTATATCTTGGTGATAATAAACTCGAGGGTGGATTCAAATCCTTAGGGAATATATGTACCTTGCATTCATTACCCCTATACAATAACTATATCAGTGAAGATCTTCAAACTCTATCTGGATGTGCCAAATATTCTTTGCAATTCTTGGACCTAAGCAATAATCAAATCACTGGCACACTTGTTGATCTTTCCACGTTTACATCCTTAAAGGCATTTGCCATTTCATCCAATTTGTTGAATGGTTCAATTCCTAAAGATATTCGATTTCCCACTTCATTGGTGACTTTGGATATTTCTAACAACTCCTTGACCGGAATTCTCATTGACTCCCATTTTACTAATATGCCCAACTTAAAAACTTTGGATCTATCTGACAACTCATTGGCTTTGAGATTTAGCCATAATTGGGTCCCACCATTCCAGCTGGAAGCCATATATTTGAGATCTTGCAAGTTAGGTCCTAGTTTTCCCAAATGGTTGCAGACTCAAAATAGTTTCACTGAGCTTGACATTTCTAATGCTGGAATTTCTGACACTATTCCTAAACAATTTTGGGGTTTATTGACACCAAAGCTAATAAACTTGAATGTTTCATGCAATAGCTTTTCTGGTTCAATACCAAATGTTCCCACAAAATTCACTGAAAGCCCCACTATATCTCTTGCCTCAAATCATTTTAAAGGCCCAGTTCCACAATTTCTACGTAATGCATGGTCCCTTTTCCTATTAGATAATAATTTTTCAGCGCTTCGCCTATTTTTATGTGCTAATGGGGAAACTTACATGGGGATATTAGATCTTTCTAATAATCAATTATTTGGGCAACTTCCTGATTGTTGGGAAAATTTCAAATCATTAGTCTTTTTAGACTTGAGTAATAACAATTTGTCTGGAGAATTTCCTACTTCTATTGGTTCTGTACAAAGTCTTCAGACATTTATATTAAGAAACAATGGATTTGCTGGAGAGCTGCCTATTTCCTTGTGGAGTTGCTCTAATTTAATGTTGCTAGATGCAGGAGAGAACAAATTCTCAGGATATATGCCATCATGGATCGGGGTTGGATTACAACAATTGGAAATTTTAATTTTACGAAATAATAACTTCTCTGGAAGTTTGTCAACTCATCTTTGTTATTTGTCAAACCTTCATTCTTGGATTTGTCACTGAACAATTTATCTGGGCAAATACTCGAATGCTTCAAAAATTTTACACCAATGGTTTTAGAGAATCCTACATATCTTCAGGGTGTTCACTATGCCCTTGGTTCGAGGATACCAAGAGATCTTTCATATGAGTTAAGTGCATTGTTGACGTGGAAAGGTACTGAATGACTTTTTGAGAAAAATTTGTTTTTAAAAGGAATTGATCTTTCAAGTAATCAGTTAAATGGAGGAATTCCAACAAAAATAAGAATTTTAGTTGGGATGGTATCTTTGAACTTATCAAGAAATCAATTAAATGGAAAAATTCCCATAGAGATTGGAGAATTAACATCCTTAGACTTACTTGATTTATCTAGAAATCATTTCATTGGTCCAATTCCTTCTAGCCTTACTATGATTGATCGTCTTGCAATGCTGGATTTGTCATATAACAACCTTTTAGGAAAAATTCCCATTGGCACACAATTGCAGAGTTTTAGCAGCTCCAGTTATGAAGGAAATCTTGACCTTTGTGGAAAACCACTGGAAAAAAAATGTCCTCAAGAGAATAAAACTGATGACCCAGCTGAATTCCAACAAGATAAGCATTCAATTCTATCAAAGGAGTTTTATTGGAGCATGACATTTGGATTTATCATTGGATTTTGGGGGATTTTTGGCTCAATACTTTTTAGCCGCTCTTGGAGACATGCCTACTTCAAGTTCCTGAACAATTTGACAGACACTATCATTGTTCTGATCACAATAAATAAGAATAAATGCATTCGGTGGCTTAAAGGTTATCCGGTAATAATTTTATATTTTTCCGTTGTTTACTTTTGGCTTTTGCATGCATAGTATTCCCTCTATTTTTTAACAATTGATATTTTAGACATTCTAATTTATTTCCAAACAGTTATTGCTTTAAAATTTTAAGATAGTATTAATTATCTTTTTACAGTTCTACCCTAAATGATAATGAAGGAGGGGAGAAATATTACTGCCGCTGGTCCTATATATAGGATATTTTGCCCTGATTCTGAATATAAGACCATTTACAATATATGAGGTGATATTTATTATATATTTTTAAAAAATGCCCATATTTAATGTATCCAAAGAGGAAGAGAAAGAGATTAAATAAGGATAGTTCTGGAAAAATATTGAAATTTTAGGAGAAATCGAGGTAGTTAATTAATTTTAACTCATATTCTTGATCCGTGTGATTCGATTAAAAGGGTTTTATATTAATGATTAGAAGAAGTATTATTATATAATTAATAAGGGTATTATGGTAAAATATAATTATATTTTGTTACTAACTCTTAAACTATTTATTAATTATCTTAATCTACGCGTATAAGTCAAAAGTGTCAATCCTTGAAAACGAAGGGAATGTAGAGTAATTTCAATCTATTTGTGCAATTAATTAGTCCATACATATTCAAACTTGTAGCTTCCATATGTCGCATTGACTATATGTATTAATAACTTTATTTATAGTTATATAATTGTCTTATTGGATCATAATGGCTAAGCTTATGTATCTTTATTTGTCCATTGAAAAAAACAATTAGTGAAAAATTAATTTATTCAGTCAATAATATAGCATTTTAGAACGTAGCTAAAAATATTTAGCCAGTTATTTGAGTAATTCTCACCAGTTGTGCATGATTATTTTATGATGCAAATAATAAATATCTATTTTTTAAAACTAGTGTGAAAGCTTGAGTATTTAACTCTAGTTATTCATGAATTAATGCATCCGTTTTCTTTAATTTTTATTTCCGGTTTGTCCATGCTTTATAAAATATGTAAGTATTGTTCCCTGTTTTCCTTAAGCGAAGGGAATTTTTTTTTTTTCATTTCTTACTTATTTTGCAGGAGAATCATGGGTGAACATGTTCAAGGTGGGATATATATTTGCTGTGCTGGAGATATGACATGAACTGTGAGAGTTTGCTGCAAAACCAATATAGATAAGTGCAATTAATGTTCTGGCAGCAATTAATTATTAATTACTATAATAAACAATCGAATTATGTTGGGCGGGTTGCTAAGATTTGAAATCCTATGTATTGTTTTGTACTGTTTATTGTGTTATTATAAACCAATATTTGACATATAAATTTGAGTTTTGTTGGCTGTTTGTATAATTGTATCAATATATATATATATATATATATTGCTTGCTGAGCAAGGATGTTTTCTTGATAATGTTGAGATTCTAAATTCATATCCCTCAGGGGATGCTAAGCGAGAAGAGGGAGTGGTTTCGTCCACTGTTATCATTAGAAAGTACAGCATGGAACAGATCATTGAGCTTCGAAAATGAAAGTTGAAGAAAGAAATTGAAACCTATTGCAGATGAAAGAAAGAGGAATCAGGCTTCCTCCTCGCTTTCTTCAGATCACGTCCCATTCCCTTCTCAAAATTTCACTGCCCAAATTGCTCTCTCCTCTTCTTATTAAGTCTTCTCCCTATCTTCCATCTCCACTCCAATCACTCAACTCCTCCCCTCACTCTCTGTTTCTATCTTCCAAAACCTCTCGTCTCTCCTCCACCTTCCTCAACGCTCTTCCCCAGCCCCCATTTACGGTCGAAAATTTCATACCTTGGGTGGGATGGCCAGCTGGTGACTAAAAACGAATCTTCCATTTTGTGCTCCAAATCAAAACCTTAGTTTGTAAAATTTCCGGATAGTCTCTATTTCTTGTATATTTGCCTCTCTGTATCGCTGCTCCATCTGCTGCAAATTGACCTCTTGAGCCTTGAGCCTTTGTTTTCTTATCTGTCCCTGCGTCTCTGTGGCCCTCTGTATCGCCTCCAATCTGCACCAAGCCTTGTGGTCGATGTTGACAATAGAGATAGGGAAGGAGATAGGAGTAACTAGCCTCCTCTATTTTCTCTTCAATCACTGTGCCTCTTTCGTCCCCTCTCTGTCGTTGCTCTGCTTCTTTACACCGAAGAGGAAAAGGGATAGGGCACCTCGAACGCGTTTGTTTCTTTATCATTATTACATTTTTGCTTTTTGTCTTAACTTCTCTTTTTTTCTTTAAGGAAATTTGCTAAAGTCCAAAATAATTTAAAAATAGATTTTCCGAAAATTTAGAAGTTGAAGAGTTTTTTTTTTTTACAATTTAAGAAAAGGAGATTAAATCAATTAAAAACCCCAAATAGATTTTCTTGATAATTTTTCAATCTCTATCTAAAAGGGATAATACTAAATTAACAATCTAAAGAGATTTTATATTTTTTTAAAATTCCAAAAAAAAAAAGGATTTAAAGAGTACTTTTTGTATTTTCTTTAATTTTAGAAAAGTTGCATTAAAATTGAAATTAAAAAGAAATTTTAAAGAGGATTTTTATGATTTTTTTTATTTTAAAAATTCTAAAAGAAAGGGATTGGATTTGAAAAATATATTTTTTATATTTTTTTTTTATTTTAAAAAATTTGCATTCAAATTGAAATTAATATGCTGTAGTGCTATGGGTCGACACTATGTTATAAATCTATTATAAATGCAAGCTTCAACATTTATATTGGAGAATGATAGATGGCGATGTTTCGATTCACGTGGCAATGTTCTGTCATTATATTGTAAGTTCATTAGATGGTTTTACATTTATGTTTTGGTGTAATACTGTGGATGTCCGAGATTTTTTTCCTTTTATGGCAAGTGAGAGTTTAAGAATTGAGTCAAATGATACTTTCTTTGAACATAAGTGCCAATGAAATTCTGGCAAAAGAAGAAAAAGGTGCCAACGTACTAAGGAATTTTGATCCACACCGAAGTTATTGAAAGTGCATATGAATTAAAAGAAGGCATAGACATATGATTTTTTTCTTGTTTTAACCAAAATAGACATACGAATTGTTAAAA
This sequence comes from Adenanthera pavonina, assembly GCA_026686845.1. NCBI lineage: Eukaryota > Viridiplantae > Streptophyta > Magnoliopsida > Fabales > Fabaceae > Adenanthera > Adenanthera pavonina. Next base: position 27,672,552 of record JAIVEN010000013.1, read on the forward strand.
AGTACTCATAACAAATGCTATGAAATTTTATTTCTATAGTGATCCCATCAATACTTGAAATTTGGATTCAGGTAATTTGCTTGATTTACTCCCAGCTCATTATATTAGGCAAAAAGGTTTCTCTCAATGCTGTCACCGCTTTTCATTTTATTTATTTTTATATTTTCTTGGGTTCAATGAAATTTTTTTTATTCTTTATATATTTTTTTCATATATTTCAATAGCATTTAAATGTAGTAGTAGTAGTAATAACCTGGTAATAATATAACCTTTTAGAAAGTATTTATAAGATTCAACTAACTATTGAAAAATTATCATCAGTTGTGTATAATTTATTTTGCAATGCAAATAAATATCTATAGTATAACTCTAGTCAGAAGGTTTCAGAAATCAAAACAACAAATAAATCATAAATGCCTCTATTTTGAATTTTTGATTGAGTTGGTTCAATTCCCTGCCAATTGAACCAAGTCTTTATGATGTTTTGCCTTCTATATCCAACTCAACATGTATTTCATTTATCTTTTTTTTAATTAAATTATGAGTAGAGTTTTCTTTTATTCTTTTTCATTTTGGTTAACAAATACATGAAGTCCTTGACACATGAGGATATTTGATCCAAAAAGACAAATTCTTAATTTTATTTAAAAATTGAGAGATTGAGAGTCCAGTAGTCTATGATGCATAGCCCATTGGGCTGAATTAGTGGCTTCATTGCCTGCTTCGGCCCACCATATGAGGTCTAAAGCTGTAGCTTTTAATTTGTAATTTTGTCTTACGAATTTTACCTTTTTTTCCCTTATTATATGGTATCTATTACTATTGTATTAAATTTGAGTATTATTAATATTAAATGGGAATATATAACTTCTAGCCAAAAAAAAAATGGGAATAGCTCACATAATGTAATTTTTTCTATCAACTTGGTTCCAATCTGTGTCCTTATGTGAGGGATCCAGATTGAATTTTTTTTACTCGACCCAACTACTATTAGCATATAATAATCAATAGCTACATAAAAAATAAACAAATTAGATTAGATGAATATATAATCTATGCAAAATTATGTATAAAATATACATTAGCTTGGTCTTGGTCTTCAAAAATAACAAAAAAATTAAAAAATATCACTTTTTACTATCGCTGACTTATAAGCTGAAAATTAAAGCATAAACGACATTTGTGAAGTGGGAAGACTTATTTGAACATATAATTATAGGGAACTAATAGAATTTTCTTTTGGTATCAAACCATCCGGTATCCTAAACTTACTCTATTTTAATTGAAGAATTTATCGAGTTTAAAGTAATTTGGATTAAGTTAGATAGAATTACAAACTAATAAAAATTGTAATAAATTATATGAACCGAATAATTAATAAATGGTGTTTGTTGGTGAATATGTGACACATAATAGTGTAGTTCTCATCATTGTCTCAGTTTATAAATATTAAATTAGAAGACTTATCTCATATTTATATGTTAGAGATCAAAGTGTATGTTTGTAAAGTATAAATGTTAATTTGAAAATCAAATTACAATAATTAAATTATAAATTTGCATAATCTTGAAGAGCATTTTATTCCAAAATTTTATTTTAATTGATAAAAGTAGAGTTAAGACTTAGAGTTATAAAGAATGCTAATTATCAAGCGATTCCTTACGTTCAGAAAAATAAAGCATATAGTGCTTTGGAGAAGGAAGAGGGAGAGAGAGAGAGAGAGAGAAGAACATATGAATGTAATAATAAAATGTTAATCCTATTGTACAATCATTATTTATGCCACTTTCTTTTTCTGCATTTCTAAATGCATTTCTCCCGTATGATCAAATGCGTGATATTTATTTGTATAAATTAAACAGCCTGAGTCATGATGATGACTTAGTCATAACTCGTAATGCTTACATCAGTCTCTACTTTGTAGTCCACACATGCAATTAATTCATAATTGATGTGCTTTTAGCAATTCAAAACACGTTGATTTAAATCGGAAACAAGCGGAGTTGTTGCGTCAACCCTTTCTGTTTTTGTGATATAAATTTTTCTCATTGGGGTGAATTTTCTTTTGTGAAGTCTTCAAAGTCTCCCATCCCATATGAAACCAATCGGCCAAGGAATTGCTTCATAATCACCACTATTTTTTTCCAATAATTTTTTTTAGTTTTTCTTGGAATTTTAGTTTTGGTTTAAAGTCTCATTTATGGAAAATGTTTTGTTCTTCATATTATATATATAAATATATATTCTTTGAAGTGATCTTTGAATGAAGATTTTCCACACCTAATTACTGCATTAATGATATTGACTAAGAACCTTGGCACGTAATTGATACTCTCTCATGTTCATAATATAAAGTATTTTTAACAATTTTATGCATTTCTTAAAAAAATTTTGTCACGTAAAAAGAATTTTAAAGATTAATAGAGGGAATTTTTATTATCTTTAGAAAATGTGAGCTTTGCGTTTTCTTGTGTTATTCTTCAGAGTACAAGATCGATTTATCGGAGTACTGATTAATGGTCAATCCTGGTGACATTTATAGTTAGGGATTTTGTAATAGGTTCTCAAGGGGTTCTAACTTCAAGATCATCAACTTGTCTTCTACCTGAGTCATTCGTGTTTGCTGTACATGTGGGTGCCTTTGAGTCTTTAACTCATTATGTCTACATCAGAGTTACTCTGGCATTTGGCACCAAAATGAAAATATTCTCGCATTTGAACAACTCATATGATTGATTAGGAAAAACTGTTAATTGTGTTATAAATGCTCAATCAAAATATACACTCTCATTATTTTACCAATACAACAAGCAGACACCTCATCCCTGTTCCAAGATATAATCAAGCACAAAGGAAATGGAAAAAGTTTAATGTATCCATAGGGCAAATGATTGGATCTTCTGAAAAAAAATTTAATAAGAGAAAAAAAGAAATTAAATAAAGATAGTTTGAGAATAATATCTTAATTTTTTAAAAATTAAGATAATTAATTAACTTTAATTCTTCTTCTTAACCAATATAATTTGATTAAAAGGGCCTCATGTGAAAGTAGGGAAGTAGATGTATTTTCTTAACTAATGCTTTGGGAAATAGAATGTGTGGCAGTTATTGTATCATACTCCCATCCAAAAGGTTTGACCCATTGAAAGTTCAATCATGCAACTCGAAACTAATTGGCCAAGGAATTGCTTAATGACAACCACTATTTTTTCCAATAACGTTCTTTATATTTTCTGGGATTTTTGTTTTTGGCTTGAAGTTCTCATTTGTGCAGGATTTTTGTTTCATTATACAGATGTTTCCTTTAAAGTCTTTGAATAAAACTACCCTCACCACACTGTATTCGAAGTTGGGATTCCTTTTTAGCTTATTTTCCCTCAAATACATATATATTTTACCAAATATAAAAAAATTAAATTTTAAAAAATAATTACCTATATAAATCTACTAATAAGTATTTAGATTTTATTAAAAATAAAAAATTAAAGGACAATATGTAATTAATATTTATAACAACATATTAATTTAAAATTAATATGTAACATCAAATTATAGTATTATACTACTCTCTCCAGTTCTTTATATAATTGAATTATACGAATTAAAAATATGAGTTAAAATTAATTAATTACCTTTATTTTTCTAAAAATCAAGGTATTTTTTAAACTACCATTATTTAATCTTTTTCTCTCTATTTGAGATGGATTAGATAAGATATTTTTGAAAAATATGTAATAAATATTTTCTCATATTCTAAAACGAGTCTTATTTTTAGAACCATGACAAAAGGTCATATAGGCAAGAGTAATATTTTAATTTAATAAAGAAATATTAACATATCATTTATTAACAAAAAAATTAAATTTAAAAAGAAATTATGCTCATAAAATTTATTTGACTCAACCTACTTGTTCAAAGAAGTTTCACCTCAGAAAAATCGCTCCTCCAAAATTTGACTCCTTTGAGCCCCAATTCCACACTATGGGCTACATGCCCAAAACATATATACAATGCCCAAAACCCTATTTGGGCTCACACATACAGCCAATCTGGCTCACAGACACGTGCTCTAACAATAATGACCCATACTTGGGTCCAAATCATCATCACACACATATAAATCATACATAGCACCTATCATCCATCATCATCAATATCATTGAATAATCATCTATATCATCCAAACATTATCATCACAGTTATTCTATCATCACATATCATATAGATAATACTCCTAGGATACCAAAACCATACATATAGACATACAACTCTACTTGGCACAGGTCATTACATAAATCAAAGCAGTAAAACTACCAATATACTTGCTATTCCCGACAGTGGAGAGGACTATGACTCCTTGGTCTTCTTCAGACTAGTACTAAATCCTTCACCTGAAATGTTAGCCATGGAAAGTGTGAGACAAAATCTTAGTAACCAGGACAACCACACATATACAATAATATCATTAACACCACACATATATGCAAATGATGTAATGAAATGCAAAATGTCATGGTATACATGTCTCTCTCATACACAATTAGAACCATGAACTGACGTCATCACAAGACATTTCAAATAAGTGATTCTCTTCCAACAGCAGGTAAAGACTAATTCCAGAACATCACTAAACTCACCTCATACTAGTGCACCCAGCTAAAGGTTATACTAATACTTGGATTGTGGCTTTCTTTCCCCTGGACCATTCAAATTAGTGGTGATTTAGAGAAGGTGCAGTCCATTACCACCTGGTTCTCCATGCTATAAGAGAGGATTTAGTAACAGGGATCTTTCATCATATCATCATATCATCATATCATCATATCATATATCATCATTTTCAAGAGATGAGGTAACCACGCATTAATTGCCACACATTCTTATGATTTGTGTCATATGGATCTACATCTTCTTTAATAGTTAAACCACAAAAAAAAAATGAAAAACATAGAGAGAGAGAGCATCTATTGTGAACATCTTAAACAATTCTATCTCAATTGATCAATCCTAATGAATCCCATCACATTTCTATAAATCTCTCTTTTGAACATCCATTTGATCGTATTCTACACCCAATCTAATTTAACTTGAGTGTATAAAACCAACTAATATAGGAAAAGTTGATCTAAAAAAAAACAAAAGAATAGTCGTTGTAATTAAATTTGAGGACATTGCACTAATAAGCATTAGTTACATCAAGCAAATTTGAGGTCCTTGGTTTAATGACGCAATATTCTCATAAAACTTACATTAAACAAGTTTGATTAAAACAAAATTTACCTAACATTTTGTCAACTAGAGTAGTTTCACCTATACATAGATGCATGCGAAAATGACTTTTATAATAATATATGTTTTGAAAGTATGGGACCAAATTTAAGTGTTATTTTTAAGCATTTATTATTAACTTTTAATAAAAATTTTTAACATCTTACCAATTTACCTTGTGAAGATGATATAGTATTTTTCTTTAAAATAATTTTTAACATATTACACGGTGTAAATAGATTTTTTGCCGGTGAAAATATTTAATATCAAAGAATTTTTTTTCACCAAATAGAAATTCAACTATCAAAATATAAGATTAGTGCTTCGTTGATGGTGTTGCAATATTTAATGTATAAGAACCTTTAGTTTCCTAACTATTGAAGACAGCCGGCCATATCCTAGAGGTTTAAACTTTAAATCCAATGCAAAAGAGGTAACTACAATGCTTTCATTTTCAAAAGGAAAAAAAAAAATAACAGAGAAAAATATAATATAATTTCTACATTACATGTCGAAAACTAAAGCGTAAATATTTGCACTGGGAAAAAGATATTTTGGGACCCCCCAAAACATAGATATTGACTATTGAGGACCCCTAATTTTTATAAATACCCAGAAGTCCTCAGGTTCTTTTTAGAGAATATGTATATATTTAACTGACAAAAATACCCTTGATTAATTAATAAAAAACGCATGCACACCTCTGTGTATAAAATATGCCCTAATGTCATTTTCTCATAAACCAAAATCTTTTTCACCCATCATCTTCGATTCTCCAAGTTCACAAGTTTTATACTCCAGTTGTGGAAAATCATCTGCCCTATCATCTTTGAGTCTCCGAGTTCATGAGTTTTCTCCTCCAATTAACGTTCATTTGGTCGGGGTTCTGAGTTCACAGGTTCCGAGTTTCTAAGTGCTCTGCTCCATCGTTTGAGTCTTTGAGTTCGTAGGTTTTGAGTTTCCAACTTCTCTGGTCTATCTTGTAACACCTAACTTGACTAAAAACTTTAAAATCCAAACAAACACAACTCAAACAACTCACAATAACTTCCCAAAACCCCAAGGCAACGGAAAAACACCAAAAGACAATAGAAACTAGGCTGGGGCCATGACTGCTACAGTACTGCTGTGGCTCTGACCCCTCTCAGTTTCTCTCACGCCCATTGACTTGCTAGCATTGCGGCTTCACTTTCTCGTGCCGTAGTGCCCCACTATTGATATAACATCAGCAAAAACTCATCCTCTGGGGTGAACTTCTGACGTAGATAACTTTATGTTCCGACCTCCAATTGACTTGATTCTAATTCCTACAAGTCAATCTTGTTTCATTCTATCCATAGACACCAATTTCACCTCAATCCAACTTTGTATGGAGATTTTGGACATCTGATACTGTTTTGACCAATTTTTGACCAAAACTTACCACAAATAATCTCAAATTGCCCCTAAAGACAATGTCACCATTTGGGACCATTCACATAGGTCCTAAACTACTTAACCAACTTATTTAAAGAGGTTTCACCTCAAAGAAACCATTTCCTTGAGATTTGATCTCCTTGAACCCTAAATTGACAAAGTGGGCTATAGGCCCGAAACACACTAACAAGGCACAAATCCGCTCGGGCTCACGCACATTGCCAAACGTACTCTCCAACATCCAAAACCATACAGGCACCATAAAACATCATAAAACCACATCCATAACATACTAACAACATCAATATCATTTCAACCATCCATAATCCTTAAATTCATTACAACATACTACCCTACTTAGCACAAAATACATATCCAATTAAATATACACTACATAGACTATTCCCATGTCTGGTATGCTACTCCTTTAACTTCTCTAGAGTAGTGCCAGAATCTTCACCTGAAATGTTAGTTCATGGGAAAGGGGTGTGAGACAATGTCTCAGTAACCAAGTACAACCACACACATATATATACATATATCTCATATAATGTCATAAATGCAATATGAAATGGAATGAAATACATGTCTCCCTCACACACAGCTAGAACCACCAACTGTAATCATAACAGAACATTTCGTATAGGTAATTCCCTTCCAACAATCGGTGAAGATTGATTCCGGGACATCACCAAACTCACCTTTCATTAGTGCACCTAGCCAAAGGTAACACTAATGTTCGAATCATGGTTCTCCTTCCCCTTTCCCATCACGAATTGGCAGCGATTTAGGGAAGGTGCAGTCTATTGCACGCCTTTCCCTCCTAGCCATAGGAGGCAATTTAGTCGCAGGGATCACATCCCTCATATCATATCATTATCACCACCTGATCACCATGTACCTCACAATGTCATGTGGTGATGCTCATATCATATCATCATATAATCATCATCATGTATCACAATGTCATGCATGCATCATGTCATGTCACATCAACATCATCATCTCTAATCATCATACCCTATGTGTCTAGCCGTGTGCATACCACGATATAAAGACAAACCATATACATACACATATCCATATCATGGTATGAACGAAAACATGCATATATGCACATATACCAACATAATATACATATACAATACAAACACCCGGTTACCTCAGTTTGTCAATACCACACATGCGAATTTCATGAACTTCTCGAGTTGTCCAACTCACTCGAACCCCTTTCGGTCCACCAAACAACCTTCATATATCATAAAACCTCAATTAACATACAATCCAAATATCAAAATTTCATAATTCAATCAATTAGGCTTAACCTAAGGTTCCAACACCACTTTCATGCATCATTAAGCTCCTAGGGACCATTCAAACACTGCTCAACCCCAAACACTTTGGATTCCCAAATTTCTCAACCAAATATAACAGAGAGTTAAGCTCAAATCATACACATACCCTTCAAAATTCACACCCAAGCATCAAGAACATCAAATCACACTCCATTAACCCCATTTCATCCATTTTAATCGGTGGCTTCGGCCAAAACCAAAGATCCCAATATATACCTAAGAAAATCCAACTAAAAATTTAAGAAAATGAAGAGGGAGGAGTAGGGATCACTTACCAACCACGATCTAGGCTCTTAGACACCAGAAAACACTCCCAATGGCCAAAAAACTCCTAGCACTGCTCCCTTAGTTCTCCTCCGTTTCTTTTTCGTCTATTTGTCCAAAATGATTATAATTTAAGCAAAAATCTTGACTCTCACCACTGCTCCAGATAACCCCACCACGATGCCACCACGTTTAGTCAGAAAATGTCACTGGAACTTGCTCTTGTTGCGGTGACCCTGCTTCTCGCCATGACGTGGAGCTCAATTCTCTTCCACTTGATTCTTCCTCTGTCTTATTTTCTCTGGTTCTACACATAATGTCAATACAAATATCATGAGGGTTGTTACATTCTCCCCTCCTTATAAAAATTTCATCATTGAAATTTCAACTCTTACCTCAAGCAAAAATCTCTGGATACCTCCTTCGTATGGATTCTTCCATCTCCCATATGACATCATTGGATGTCAAGCCACTCTATAGCACCTCTATTAACTTAATGGTCCTATTTCTTTACTGCTTCTCATTTACATCAACAATTTGTAACGGCATGACCTCAAAAGTTAGATCCTCTCGTACTTGAACTACCACGTCATTAATTATATGAGACGGATCAGGATGATACTTTTTAAGTTGAGACACGTGGAAAACATTGTGCAATCTAGCGAGATTAGGCAGTAATGCCACTTGATACGCTACTAGCCCAATTCACTCTAGAATTTGATATGGACTCATATACCACAGAGTGAGTTTCTTCGCTCGAATTGATCTCCTAACACTAGTAGTTGGAGTAACCTTCAGAAACACATGATTTGCGTCAAACTCTAATGGTCCCCTCTTTCTATTCGCATAACTTTTCTGTCAACTCTGAGTAGTCAAAAGCTTTTGACGAATACTCATTATTTGTTGAGAAGTTTGATCTACAATATCTGGGCCCAAAAGACTCTGTTCATCGAGTTTAACCCAACACAATGGCGATTTATACTTCCAACCCTACAAAGCTTCATACAGAGCCATTTGCAAACTTGAGTAGAGACTGTTATTGTAGGCAAATTCAACCAACGATAGATATTGATCCCAATTGCCTTTATTCTCCAGAACACATGCTCGCAGCATGTCTTCCAGAGTTTGAATTGTCCTTTCAGTCTGCCCATCAGATTGAGGAAGATAAGCAATACTGAAAATTAATTTCATTCCCATGACCTTTTGAAGAGATTTTCAAAACCTGGATATAAACCTAGGATCTCTATCTGACATAATATTCATTGGCACTCCATGCAGTCTCAAAATCTCATTCATATACAACTAGGCCAACTTCTCTATCAAAATAGTTTCCCAAATTGGAAGAAAATGGGCCGACTTTGTCAACCTATCCACAATCACCCATGTTGTATTATGCCCTAAAGAGGTCTGGTAATCCCATCACGAAATCCATGAAAAAGCTATCCCATTTCCACTCTGGGATCTCCAAAGGTTACAACATACTAGCGGGCAATTAGTACTCAATCTTTACCTTCTGACAGATTAGACATCTTGCTACACACTCTGCGATGTCCTTTTTTCATGCCTAGCCACCAGTACCCTCGTTTCAAATCTTGGTACATCTTAGTGGCACCTAGGTGAATAGTATACCTACTCTTACGAGCTTCTTCCAAGATAATTTCTTGCAACCCCACAACATTTAGCACACAGATCCGACCACGATACTAGATGATACCATTCTCCAATATATCAAAGTCCTGAATCTCCACCATTTCAAGTCGTTCCTAAATGCCCAAAAGATAGTTATCCTCTAATTAAGCATAGCAAAGGTTCCTCAATAAATAACTTGATACGTTGATGGATCCCAATACTAGTACTCCAGGATAGATAGTAATAGATAACTTCATATCTTTTAGGCTTTCTAGAAATTGTTGCTCCCTCATCATCATTGTGGCTATATGGATCGAATTTATACTCAATGCATCCGCCACAACGTTGGCTTTCCCAGGATGGTACTTCAAAGCAAACTCATTGTCTGCCAAGAATTCTACCTAACATCTTTGCCTCATGTTCAACTCCTTCTAATCAATCAAATACTTCAAACTTTTGTGATCACTGAACACCTCAAACTGAGCACCATAGAGATAATATCTCCACAATTTCAAAGCAAACACTATAGCCACTAGTTCAAGGTCGTGAGTAGGATAGTTCTCCTCTCAGGTCTTAACTGCCTTGAAGCATAAGTCATAACTCTATCTTGTTGCATCAATACACACCCTAGACCCTTCTTAGAGGTATTTGCATAAACAGTGAACGACTCAATGGGTTAGGAATAATGAGAACTGGATTAGATGTTAGACAAATCTTTAACTCTCTTACACATGTTATCCCAAATAAAAGATCGATCCTTACGGGTAAGTCTAGTCAATGGCATAACAAGCTGAGAGAATCCCTTACTGAACCTCAGGTAGTAACCAGCTAATCCTAGAAAGCTGCAAATTTCAGTTAACAATTGTAGTCTCTACTAATTCAACACTGCTTCAACCTTACTAGGGTCTATTGCTACTCCTTCTGCAGAAATTACATGACCCAGAAATTTCACCTCTTGTAGCCAAAACTCACATTTACTAAGCTTGGCATATAGTTGGTGATCCCACAACACTTGCAATATGATTCGAAGATAGGTGCATGCCCTTCCTTACTCTTGGAGTATATCAAAATGTCATCAGTGAACCCTATCACAAATTTATCTAAATACAGTCAAAACACCCTGTTCATATAATCCATGAAGATTGCCAGGGTATTAGTCAACCCAAATAGCATCACAAGAAACTCATAATGACCATATCGAGTTCAAAAAGCCATTTTAGGCACATCCTTAGCACGCACTTGTAATTGATGATATTCTGACCTCAAATCGATTTTAGAGAAAATGGAGACACCTGCCAACTGATCAATTAAGTCTTCAATCCTAGGAAAATGATATTTATTCTTAATTGTTACTCGGTTCAACTACTTGTAATCAATGCACAATCTGAGGCTACCATCCTTCTTCTTGACAAACAGCACTGGAGTTCCCTAAGGTGAGATACTTGGTCTGATGAAACCCCTTTTTAACAAATCCTAAATCTGCTTCTCGAGTTCCTTCAATTCAGATGGTGCCATTCGATATGGAGCCTTAGAAATAGGACTTGTCCTAGGCACCAAATCAATGGAAAACTCCAGCTCTCGTGGTAGGGGCAAACCGATGATCTCCTCTGGAAACACATTAGGATATTCACTCATAACCAGGTATCTTTCTATACCACCTTCCATATCCATGTTAACAGAGAAGAAAACCAGAAACTCTTGACATCCTTTCCTCAAATACCTGTCAGCTTGGGCAAATAACAAACAAAAGTTTTCATCCCCTTCAACACTAAGGGTATTCATGGGCAAAGACACAATCTTTCGAGTACAGTCAAGAATCGCATTATTTGCTTCTAGCTAATCCATCCTAATTATCACATCAATCTCTTGTAATCGCAAACAGATTAAATCCAAAGTAGTGCTTTGGTGTTCAAAATGAACCACACAATTTAGACAAGCTTGAGTAGTTCTTAGTGAAACTCTCATGGGTGTGGATACCGACAACTCAAAAGATAACTCCATTGCCATGATACTCAATCTTTGAGTACAATCAAAAGATATGAAGGAATGCGATGCACCTGAATCAAACAATGCATGAATAGAGAAACCATTGAGTTTAAGTTTACCTCTAATCAAGTTAGGCACTGCATCCGCTTCTTATCAGGTAATGGTAAAGACTTGTTCGGGTATTGTGGGCCTTCTCATTGCATCTTCATGCTTGGGCTCATGACAATTTCATACGATATGTCCTGGTCTCCCATAATTATAACAAATCACATATGGTCGATCACCATGGCTCAACCCATACTTTGTGCACCAATTTGAGGCACTACCTGAACTGTATTGAGATAGGGCGAAGTCTCTCCCTGTATACTAACTCTGACTGTAACTCCCCTGGTCAAAGCCTCCTCGATGAAAGGTCCTCTACCAAACTGACCTCTGTTAGACTGATCCCTGCCAAACCTGTCTCTTCCTCTGCTATGACGGCCTCTATTATGGCGACCTCTTCCTCCATTAGAACCTATACTACCACTGCTACTATCACTACCTAATCAACTTCCTTTATTGATTTCTCATGTAGGTTCCAAGTGAGAAAAAGGCTCTTATCATTGAATTCCTTCTATCCTCCCCAGTCTCCTTTATTCACTGGGATAGAACACGTATCTTCACATACAAGTCCTTAAAGGACATAAAGTCAACCACTAATAACCTCTCCTTAATCTTTAGATGGGCTCCTTCAAACAACCTTTGAACCTTCCACCTATCATCAGGGTAATAATTCAAATAAGTGGAATACTTAGCTAAATCCAGGAATTGATCAATGTAGTCGTCTGCCGACAAATTCCCTGGCTGAAAAGCTAGGAACTCAGCCTTCTTCTACATCATTAAGGTTGGAGGGAAGTAGTGTGCAAAGAATCATTCCTTGAACTGCTCTCAAGTCATCGGGGCACTCATCACTTCCACACTTGGGAGGACACTTCTCCACCAATGCTTGGCCTTTTTTTCAAGCTTAAACACTGCCAGTTACACCTTTTGTTCAGAGGTGCAATCCATCATACTAAAAATGTTCTCCAATTGTTCTATCCATTTCTCGGTCGTTGCAACATCCATGATACCTTCTAAAGCTGGGGGATTGAACTTCTGAAAGTCCTTCAATTGTGAAGAGATACCCTTTCTTTCAACTCTTGGGGCTCTATTAGTCAAGTCCACATACATGCCAGCCTCTTCATTCACTTTATCCTGTTCCTGTCAGTTCATTTGCTCTTGCAACCTATTCAACGTCTCCCCCTGGGTATTTACTTGATTACTAAGGCCAGTCAAGATCTCATGCATTTGCCTCATAAGGTCACTGTTACTCGGTCTTCCTTTGCGAGACATTCTTCCTACACACAGGCAATAACACATTCAGTTATATGGTTCTGGACTAGCATCACAGTGAGAATATATTAGTCTATGTATTTAACATTGTGCTAAGAATCACTTCAAACAGAAATAATGGCCTAAAAACATCGTTCTGATATCAAAAAGGTAACATCTTACACCCAAACACCTCCTGACTTGACCAAAAACTTCAAAATCCATCCAAACAAAACTCAAACATCTCACAATAACTTCCCAAAACCTTAGAGTAGTGGAAAAATGCCAAAAGACACTAGAAACTAGGCTGGGGCCATAACTGCTACAGTACCGCCGCGGCTCTAACCCCTCTTAGTTTCTCTCAAGCCTATTAACTTGCTAGTATTGCAGCTTGACTTTCTCATGCTGTGGTGCCCCACTATTGATATAACATCAGCAAAAACTCATTCCTTTGAGCGAACTTCTGATGTGCATAACTTTATGTTCCGACCTCCGATTGACCTGATTCCAATTCCTACAAGTCAATCTTGCCCCAATCTATCCATAAACACTAATTTCACCTCAATCTATCTCTGTATAGAGATTTTAGACACCTAATACCTTTTTGACCAATTTTTGACTAAAACTTACCACAAATAATCTCAAATTGTCCCTAAAGGCAATTTCACCATTTGGGACTGTTCACATAGGTTCTAAACCACTTAGCCAACTTATTCAAAGAGGTTTCACCTCAAAGAAACTATTCCCTTAAGATTTGACCTACTTGAACCCCAAATTGACAAAGTGGGCTATAGGCTCGAAACACCCTAACAAGGCCTAAATCTGCTCGGGCTGACATACGCTACCATACGGACTCTCTAACATCCAAAACCACACACGCACCATAAAACATCATAAAACCACATCCATAACATACCAACAACATCAATATCATTACAACCATCCAAAATCCTTATATCCACTACAACATACTACCCTACTTAGTACAAAGTACATATCCAATTAAATATACACTACATAGACTATTCCCACGTCTGGTATGCTACTCCTTTGACTTCTCCGAACTAGTATCAGAATTTTCACCTAAAATGTTAGTTCATGGGAAAGGGGTATGAGACAATGTCTTAGTAATTAGGGATAACCACACACATATATACATATATCTCATACAATCTCATGAATGCAATATGAAATGGAATGGAATGCATGTCTCTCTCGAATATAGCTAGAACCATAAGTTGTCATCATAACAGAATATTTCTTATAGGTAATTCCCTTCCAACAGTCAGTGAAGACTGATTTTGAGATATCACTAAGCTCACCTTCTATTAGTATACCCAACTAAAGGTAATACTAATGTTCAGATCGTGGTTCTCCTTCCCCTTTCCCACCACGAATTGACAGCGATTTAGGGAATGTGCAGTCATCGCCTTTCCCTTCTAGCCATAGGAAATGATTTAGTCGCAGGGATCCCAGCCTTATTATCATATATCATATCATCATCATCATCCGATCACCATATACCTCACAATGTCATGTGGTGATGCTCACATCATATCATCATATAATCATAATCACATATCACAATATCATGCATGCATCATGTCATGTCACATCAATATCATCATCTCTAATCATCATCATAATCATCATACCCTATGTGTCTAGCCATGTGCATACCACGATATAAAGACAAACCATACACACATACACATATTCATATTGTGGTATGAACGAAAATAGGCATATATACACATATACACCAACATAATATACATATACAATACAAACACCCGGTTACCTTAGTTCATCAATACCACACATGTGAATTCCATGAACTTCTCGAGTCGTTCAATGTATTTGAACCCTTTTCGGTCCACCAAACAACCTTCACATATCATAAAACCTCTATTAACATATAATCCAAATATACAAATTCCATAATTCAACCAATTAGGCCTAATCCAAGGTTCCAACACCACTTTCATGCATCATTAAGCTCCTAGGGACCATTCATACACCACTCAACCCCATACACTTCTGATTCCCAAATGCCTCAACCAAATATAACCTAGGGTTAAGCTCAAATCTTGCATATATCCTTCAAAATTCACATCCAGGCAACAAGAATATCAAATCACATTCCATTAACCCTTTTTTATTTATTTTAATCGGTGGGATTTGGCCAAAACTAAAGATCCTAATATATACCCGAGAAAACCTAACTCAAAACCGAAGAAAATGGAGAGGGAGGAGTAGGGAACACTTACCAACCAAGATCCAGACTCTTGGATGCCCCAAAACACTCCTAATGGCTAGAAAAGTTGAACCTTGGCACTGCTCCCTCGGTTCTCCTCTGTTTCTTTTCCATCTATTCGTCCAAAATAATTCTAATTTAAGCAAAAATCTTGACTCTCGCTACGGCTCCAGATAGGCTCGCCACAGTGCCACTGCATTTAGTAGGAAAATGTCATTGGAACTCGCTCTCGTCATGGTGGCCCTGCTTTTCACTATGGCGTCGAGCTCAATTCTCCTTAACTTGATTCTTCCTCCGTCTTGTTTCCTACGATTCTACACACAATGCCAATACAAATGTCATGAGGGTTGTTACACGACGTCTTCGAGTCTTTGAGTTTCAAAGTTCATTTGGTTGAGGTTGAGTTCACTGCCCCATCGCCAAACTTCATCCTCTACGGTGATCCCCTGGTAGTACTTTTCTCCAATTGATTCTATTGGTTGTGCTATATTTTATTCCTTTGTGGGATTTAGCAAATCCTATTGAAGGCATGATGTTTTGTTTTTGGAAATATGCTATGTTTCTTGTTGGCAATTGTAGCCATTAAATAGGCTATAGTTGTTTGAGAAGTAAAATTGCGCTATGATCTAAAGTGGTCAGTAGGCTCTGTACTCTGAAAAAAATTAGTTGTCAAGAGAAGGAAGATGTTAATGAACATCAGTACTTATAAGGAGATTACAAAATTTCCAAAAGTGGAATTACAAGCATGATGTTAATATTGATTAAGCATACTCAATGATTAAGGATTTATATATAGGTTTGCCCCCACGACTACTACAAGATCAAAAATAAGGTTGATTGGTGAACCATATGTTATACTTGAATCTCTATATTTCATCTTATGTCAAATTATAATATTAATCTTCATCTTTATTATAGTGCAAATGCTCAATTGAAATTTTAAACTTTAAAACCTGGTATTTGTCATTTATAGTTTTAAAAAGGAAAAGGGGAAGATTTATTTTGGAATAGGTAAGTATCATCGAAGACTTAAAATTTGAAAAATTTTGTTCTTTATAGAGATCTATGTGAGGAGGTGAACAAGGCATTTAATCCGCTTACCTCAACTGTTTATGTTAGAGGTAAAGAATGACTAATAAACGCAAAAGTCATCAATTAGTTGTTTAGGTTACCCCACATTGGGGAATAAATTACATTAGAGGGTGATAGTGACACCTTCATTTTATTAAAGGAAGAATTTGGGAAAGTATCTCATAAGGTGATAGAAAATAATATACTCTCAAGTGAAGAGGAACATAGATTTGAGTTATTTTTAATTTTATATTGCTTGGGAAACTTTTTTTGCCTAAGCACCACTTCAAATATTAGTCATAGACTATTGAAAATTGTGTCTACTCTAAGGTTCAAGAACACTCAGTGTAATTGGTCCTCTTTTATATACAAAAAGCTTGTCAAAGAAATTTTAGAATATAAAAAGTGGGCACAGAAAGGGAAAAGCAAAGGAAAAAAATTTTTGGAGGGTGCTTATACTTTTTAGTAGAATGTGATTTAATTTGACAAGTATATGTTTGAGGTGTCATATGATATTTTCCTTACAGTCTTGTTTTTGGTTCTAACTTTTAGTCTATTTTGCAGCTATATTTTATCTATTAGTTTCCTCTTGGTATATATGAAGTGCCACAACCTTAATATGCATTAAAATATTGGACTCATGAAAGAGTCTAGAAATGGGTTAAGGATGGAAAGGAGAGTTTTTATGGAATCTTGAAAACATTTGGCATTGACGAAGCATCCTCCTCCATGGACTTCCCACCAATGTTAGCGTTCCATTATTTGGTAAGAGCAAATTATTATAATACTTTACTTATATAATCTTGTATAAAATGACACATTATTTTCATTGTTGTAAGAATTGAAACATATGTATGGTGAGGTTATGAGCTATATGCCTAGACTTTTGAGGCATATGTTAAAGATGCAAGCAAGAAGAGAAGATGCTGACAAGGATGAAGAAAAGGAAAAAGAGGATGATAAAGAAGAAAATGAAGAGGATGAAGAAGGAAAGAAAGAGGATGTAAGAGAAGAAAAGGAAAAGGATGAAGAAAGAGGAAAAGAGGATAAAAAAGAAGAAAAAGAAAAGGATGAAGAACAAGAAAAGGAAGAAGAAGGAGAAGAGAAGGGAGAGGATGAAGAACAAGGGAAGGAAGAGGTGGAAGAAAATACACAATTTGTGAGTAATGGGGAAGAAGAACAGGATGGAGAAGATGAGGGAGAGGAAGGAAGAAAAGATTTGACTACTGGACAAGATGGACAGATAAGATCCCAAAGAGAAAGAAAGTCACGAAGCGTTCTTCATTTGTGTATCAATCTCAATCTTTTAAGTGAAAAAGAGGAAGTATAGTGGCAAAAAACAATGAGATGGAAGAGGTGTTTCAATACTACACAGCAAATGGGAAAGATTAGGTTAACCAATGTTTATAATGTTAGCTACGGAACTGATTCTAAATGCCTAATTATGTGGTCATTGATTTCTGTAATAGGGAAATTGTGAATATTAATGGATCGATACTTACAAGAGCTGATTGCAAGTGCCTAGGTATAAGAAAATGGATAAAAGTATCGGTGAATGGATTTCTTTAGAATTCTATTGTTGTCAGAAGTTGTTATTACTATTATTTCTTACTTCAAATAAGGCTTGCAGGTATTATCTATGATTGGAAGAATCTTGGTTCAAGATCAAAAGGAAGAACACAAAGTTGTCTATCGACATATTTTCTCCTCAAAGCTGATGGTAATGCTTTGCATTGAATATTTTTGCATTTTCCTAAATATTGTTCCAACATGATATTTAATATGCATTAATTTAAATTGAAATTAATTATTTCTTGTTTTGATAATAGCAACAAATGACTTTGAGACAATGCAAAATAGAGAACGAATTAAGATTTATAATGCCAGACCACATTGGGTACAACATAGGGGATTGTGAATTTATTTTTGCACCAGTGTGTCATGCACTACATTGGTTTTGCTATGTTGTGGAAACTAAGACATTCACAATGTATTTTTTGGATTCACTGTATTCAATTAAGTTCTATGAGAAAAAGACTTACAAGAGGAAGACTTCGAAAAATGATTCAATAGCATTGTGCATCAGTTTAATGAGCAATTTAGTGGTATGACTTGTAACAATATTTGAAAACCCTTTTAATCCATGTTTATAACATTTTAAATAACCAGTGACTTTTTCAATGTGGATAGAAGCAACACATTGAAGACATTTTGAAATTGATGAAACTTGATGTTCTTGGAAAGAATGATAGTTTAGAATTGAAATATCTACAAATGCATGCATAACCAACCAAGTGAGTGGAGTCGGTGCTTAATTCATTTTTCTTATTATGTTTATACCTATTTGTGCTGCTTTTGATTGATTTTTTGTAATTTTTATAGTGATGATTGTGAAGTGATTGTTATATCATGGTTACAACATTGGACCAACACTCTAAACAAAGAGTTGGTCATTCACACTAGCCTTAAGTTAATAGTTGTAACAACCCTCATTACATTATCCTTTACTTAGTCCCTAATTAACCAAGTATAATTGGTATTGTATACAGAACCAGAAGGACCAAGATGGAGAAAAGAAGTAAAATGGGACAAAGGAGCTCCTTGCCATGGCAAGCTTACTAGCATCGTGGCGAGTGAGCAAAATTTTGTTTAAAATTAGAAACAGTCCAATCGGCCGAACATGTGAGAATGGAGGAAGCAATGAAGAACTCTACGAAGGTTCATGATTTTTCGGCCTTGGAAGGTGTTTTCTGAGCCCTTGAAGCTTGCTAAATCATTGGTAAGTAATCTCTACTCCTCCCTCTCCATTTTCTTTAATTTTGAGTTGGGATTTTTCGGGTATATGTTGGGATTTTTGGTTTTGGCCGAAATCCACCGATTAAAATGGGATTAATGAGGTATGATTTGGTATTTATAATGCTTGAATGTGAGTTTTAGAAGGAGTATACATGAGTTAAGCTAAACCCTAGGTTGGTATTGTGTGTGAAAGCAAGGAATCCGAGATATGTGTGATTGATTAGAGCTTGAATGGTCTCTAGGAGCTTAATGATATATGAAAATGGTGTTAGAATCTTGAGTTAGGCCTATATAGTCGAATTGTGGTTTTTGGTTACGTGGTATATTGTGTTAATTGAGATATTGTGAAGGTTATTTTGTTGACTGAAGGGGGTACAAGTCGTGCTGCTAACCCAAGAAGCTCGTGAAATCGCATTTGAATGGAAATTGACAATTAGAGGTAACTGGGTGTTTGTATTGTTTGTATGGTATATATTATATGTTAGTAGATATATGTGTATATATGCATGTTTCTGTTCATATCATGATATTGATATGTGTGTGTATGGTTTTTTATATATCGTGATATGTACACGGCTAGACACATAGTGAATGATGATTATGATGATGATGAGAGATGATGATAATGATGTGACATAGCATGATGCATAGCATGACATTGAGATAATGATGATGATAATGATTATATGATGATATGACATGAGCATCACCATATGACATTGTGAGATATATGGTGGATTGAGCGGTGATGATGATATGATATATGATAAGGGAGGATAAGGATGAGATCCCTGTCACTAAATCCTCTCCTATAACCAAGAGAGTTAGGCGGCAGTGGATTGCACCTTCCCTAAATCACCACCAATTCGAGATGGTTCAGGGGAAGGAGAGTCACGGTTTGAGCACTAGTGTCACCTTTGGTCGGGTACTAGTATAAGGTGAGCTTAGTGATGTCCTGGAATCAGTCTTCACCTACTATTGGAAGGGAATCACCTATACGAAATGTCATGCTATGATGATAGCTCATGGTTCTAGCTGTGGGCGAGGGAGACATGTATTTTATTTCATATTGCATTCATGAGATTGTATGAGATATTGATATATGCGTGTAGTTATCTCCAGTTACTGAAACATTGTCTCACACCCTTTTCTCATGTACTAATATTTCAGGTAAAGGTTTTGGCACTAGTCTGGAGAAAACAAGAGAATAGCTTATCAAACATGGAAATATCAAGTCTTTGTAGTACATGTGTGTAATGTCTATATATGTTGTGCTATGTAGGATAGTATGATTCTAATGGATATGAGGATCCTGATGTTTGTAATAATGATAATGGTATAATATGGATGTGGAATTGCGCTGTATTATGTTGCTTGTATGGTTTGGAGTGTTACGGAATTCGTATGGTAGTGTTTGTCAACCAAAAGGTGGAATTGTGCATTGTTGGTATGTTTTAGAGAATGTAGCTCATTATGTCAATTTGGGATTCAAGGAGGTCAAATCTCAGAAGAGGGCTTCCCTTGAAATGAAACATCTTTAGACAAGTTAGTTCAGTCAAATGAAACTCGTGTGGATAGTCCTAAATGGTCAAATTGTCTTTGATGGAAAAGGAGAGTTGTAAGTGATGTGTTTCGGGTTAAAAGTGACTAAAACGGTGTCAAGTGTCCAAAATCTCTAAATAGAGATAGCTTAAGTTGAAGTTGGTGTCTATGGTTAGATTAGGTCAAGATTGACTTATAGGAGTTGGAATTAGGTCGGAGCATAAAGTTATGCGCAACGGAAGTTCACCCTAGAAGTTGATTTTTTTTTTGTTGCTAATATGGCATCAGTAAAGGGGTACCGCAGCACCAGTGAAACCAAGGGCTCCAAGGCCGCAGTGGTACTGTAGCAGTCGCGACCTTATCCCAGTTTTAGTGTCTTTTAGGTATTTTTCTACTGTCCGGATGTTTTGTGAGGTAAAATCAAGGTGTTTTGGTTGTGTTAGGCTGGTTTTTAAAGTATTAGGTTAAGTCATGAGGTGTATTGGAGTAAGATATTACAATAGTTGTTAGTGGTTTTATCATGATTCATATTGTTTATGCTGGTTAATTATCATTTTGCCTATAATGGAGTTTTATTTGTATAATATTTTTTATTTGTGCAGGAGCAAATAGCTTATATAAGATTGGAGTAGGTGTATCGGTTGGTAAAACATCCATATAACCAACTCCGTGAACAAGTCTTGGCCTCCATTACAAAGCTCGAGGAACCCAAAAGGCAATGACTAAAGGCCTAAACATGTTGTCAATACAATTGTATATTCCAATTTGATTGATGACCTTTTTTTTGGTAGAAAATTCCAAAGTGGAATTAATTTATGGAGGGAAATACATGTTATAGTGGTTCAGTACTTCTGAACAAGTTGACCTTTTTTGTAGAAAATTTCAAAGTGTAATTAAATTTATGAATGAAAATACATGTTGTAGTGGTTTAGTAATTCTGTACAGGTTGACCTTTTTGTAGAAAATTCCAAAGTAGAATTAAACTTATGAATGGAAATACATGTTGTAGTGGTTTAGTACTTCTGTACAAGTTGACCTTTTTGTAGAAAATTCCAAAGTAGAATTAAACTTATTAATGGAAATATATGTTTGCGAGAAACTCATTCGTGCTTGAAACTCAAGTATGTTCCAAAGTGGTGACAGTTATTTTCCAAACTCAGTGTAACTAAATTCCAAAGAAGTGAAAACTAAATTTCTAAGTGTTTACAACTAAATTCTCAACTAAGTATAGTTAAATTCACAAGTATTGAAAACTATATTTTCAAGTGCTTACAACTAAATTCCCAACTAAACATAATTGAATTCCCAAGTGATGAAAGCTAAATTCTCAAGTGGTTACAACTAACTTCCCAACTGAACATAATTGAATTTCCAAGTGTTGAACTATATTCCCAAGTGCTTACAACTAAATTTTCAACTGAACATACTTGAATTCCCAAGTGCTAAAATCTAAATTCTCAAGTGGTTATAACTAAATTCCCAACTGAATATAACTGTATTCCAAAGTGGTAAAAAGTAAATTCTTGTGTGCTGACAACTAAATTCCTAATTGATCATACCTGAATTCTCAAGTGGTGATAGCTAAATTCCCAGCTAATCATACCCAAATTCCCAAGTGGTGAGAAGTAAATTCCCATGTGTTTACAACTAAATCCCCAATTGAGCATAACTGAATTTCCAAGTGATGAGATGAAGATTCCCAAATGGTTATAACTAAATTTCCAACTGAGTATAACTGACTTATCAAGTGGTTAAAACAAAATTTCCAAGTGCTTACTAAACATAACTGAATTCCTAAATGATGAAATCTAAATTCCTAAGTGATTACAACTAAATTCCCAAGTGGTGAAATCTAAACTCTCAAATGATTACAACTGAATTCCCAAGTGGTGAAATCTAAACTCTCAAGTGCTTACAACTAAATTCCCAATTGAATATAACTAAATTCTCAAGTGGTGAAAAGTAAATTCCCAAGTACTTATAACTAAATTCTCAACTGAACATACTTAAATTTCTAAGTGGTAAAATCTAAATTCTCAAATGCTTACAACTAAATTTCCATTTGAGCATAATTGAATCCCAAGTAGTGAAAAGCAAGTTCCCAAATACTTACAACTAAATTTTCAACTAAACATACTTAAATTCCCATATGGTAAAATCTAAATTCCCAAGTATTTACAACTAAACCCTAACTAAGCATAACTGACTTCTCAAGTGGTGAAAACTAAATTCTTAAGTGTTTACAACTAAATTTCCAATTGAGCATAACTAAATTCCCGAGTAGTGAAATATAAATTTTCAAGTGCTTACAACTAAATTTTCAACTGAGTATAACTGAATTCTCAAGTGGTGAAAACTAAATTCCTAAGTGGTTACAACTAAATTTTCAACTAAGTATAATTAAATTCCCAAATGGTAAAAAGTAAATTCCCAAGTACTAACAACTAAATTCCCAATTGATCATACCTGAATTCCTAAGTGGTGACAACTAAATTCCCAAGTCTAAATTCTCAACTGATCATACATGAATTCCCAAGTGGTGAGAAGTAAATTCCCAAGTATTTACAACCAAATCCCCAAATGAATATAATTGAATTCTCAAGTGTTAAAAAGTAAATTCCCAAGTGCTTACAACTAAATTTTCAACTGATCATACCTGAATCTCCAAATGGTAAAAACTAAATTTCTAAGTACTTGCAACTAAATTCCCAACTGAGTATAAGTGAATTCTCAAGTGGTGACAAATAAATTCCTAACTGCTTTCAACTAAATTTCCAACTGAGAGTAATAGTTGTAAGTACTTGGGAATATAGTTTTCCCAAGTGCTTACAACTACCACTTGGGAATTCATATATGATTAGTTAGGAATTTAGTTGTTAGCATTTGAAAATTTAGTTTTTACCACTTGGGAATTTAGTTGTGATCTGTTGGGAATTTAGTTGTAAATACTTGAGAATTGAAGTATGAAAATTTCCATTAACACCTAACAACCAAGCACTACACAATCATCTTCTTTCGACTATTCTTTACATAGGTGTATCTAAATTGTACATTGCTTTTTTTAATGTATCTGCATTTGGAAATGTCTGTCCTACTCCATGAAATAGGTCATTCCATTGGGTAGAATTCAACATTGGCCATGGTACAGGCATACTTTGTGTGGCACAAGGTAAAACATTCATTTCCTCCCAAGAAGGATTCTTATCCTCCACAAAAGTATTCTCTTCCTCCCAAGAAGGAGAATTGTCTAATGAAAATCATATCATAGCCTTTATCTTGCATTCACAAACAATCACAGTACATAAAAACAAATTATTGAAAAAAGTTAGCTTCAAAAAAATCCCAAGTTAATTCATACAACTAAATTTCCATGAGGGAAATTCAGAACTTCCAATTCAATATAACTATTTTCAACATTCCCTATCTTATTTAATCAGCCTTAAAAAAATGTTTCAAGTTGAATTAATTAAATTCCCAAGTAAAGAATTTAGCATTTTGAACTTATTCTACTTATTTTCAGCAGTCTAAATATTATTCAGTATTTTCATTTTATTCCAAAACTCAATTTAAATAAGACTAAACATCTAACCAAGACAATTTACCCCCTGTGAATGTTCCATTAGTGTCTCTACACTTTCATTTGTGTTCCTACCAATGTACACATGTGAAAATTCATCGTTGAACCTTATCAATTCTTTAACTCCTTCATTGTTTAAAAGATCTACAAATATATTATAATCGAATTCCACTGTAAACTTCACCTAAACTCCATTACATTTATTGCCTGTTATCAATAATATGATTCTCAATTACTCTTAATGCATCATCCCTTCTCTTACCAATTCAGCATTTGTTCTCCCTCCCTCATATTGCATCCTCCCTTGCACATCTTTCACAAATTATCTTATTATGTGAAAATAAAAAAATACTTCTTTTAATGAAGTACTTCCATCTGTAAATTAACCCTGCAAGAAGCAGCTTTCTATTTGCTACAAATAATGTTATCAATATGAAATCACTTCTCAGAACTACTATTTATTAAGTCATAGCTATCCTCCTACAATTCCTAGCTAGAAATTCGGAGCATCTTCAGATATACTAACTAAGTAAGAGTGAATCATAATATTTATTACTAAAATAAGCTAATAAGCCACTAGTTGCTATGGACTATAGTAACAACAAAATCACAATTTACAATAAAGTTGAGTTTTCAGCAAAATTTTCATGGGGATAACAAAAATTCCCAACTGACATTTACATAATTTCATACCTCTCATATCAGTTTTCAATACTCCTCCCTCATTTAGTTTACAAAAAAAATTTTAGTTCATTAATGAACTTCATATGTCGTTAATAAGTTCATAAGCCATTTAAAGCATGACCATATGCAGTATTAACAGAATATTAAGTAAAATTTACGTTACTCAGGATAAAAAGAAATGTATATAGCAACATTCAAATATATTACCTTTTTCACTAGTCAATTTCTACAAATGGACGAACACCAAAGAGGAGAATAGACGAGAGATCACTAATTTTAGATTCAACCCATACCTATACCAACAAACCAATGTTTTATAAGTAAAAATAAAGGAATGGTGTAGCAAGGAGAGAGAGGTAGAAGATAAGAACAAGACAAAAGGAATGATGTAGCAAGGAGAGATGCAGAAGAGAAGAATAACAATGCTTTACCTTACACCAAGTCACTGGCGACAACATCAAGCTCTAGGGACGAAGATTTTCGCGCCTTGGGAGAGGAAGAATTTTGCCGATTTTGGAGCTTTGGGAAGGGAGGAAGAGTTCACGCGCTTTGGATTGCCAATTTTGGAGCTCTGGGGAGGATTTGATTAATTAACTCAGGAGTATTTTTATCAATTGGATATTTACATGTTCCCTATAAAGGACCTAGAGACTTCTGGGTATTTATAAAAATTGGGGATCCTGAATGGTCATTATTTATGTTTGGGCGTCCCAAAGTGTCTTCTTCCAATTTGCATTTTCTTATGTAAATGATCACATATCTCCATACTCCCTACTTGTGGTGATGTTAGGTGTAGAATCTAATTTTATATGCATAAAATTAAATCATAAATATTTGGTAAAGTGAGAACACATTTAGAAATATAGGGACCTAATTAAAATTTTTAGTAGATTATGAGAACCAAATAGTTAATATAAATAGTGTTAGACGTTGAATATGTTACAATTAAGTTGTCTTGTACTCCGGATAACTTATCACTATTCCATATATTAAAATGCTTTAAATTAATAGAGTTAATTATCACATACTCCCTCCATCTCATTTTATAAGATATTTTATAAACAATTTCTTATCTCATAATATAAAACATTTTATAGGATTTAATGGAGGATTTATGATATTTTTAAAAAAAAATACCATCAATAAATTCATTCTACAAATATTTCCTCCTCCTCTCTCTTTGTTTTTTTTAATATTTTAATTAAGGTGGCTGTGAATACATTTGAGACTCTACCACACCAAAGGATTTTTCAAATATACATGGATAAAAGTAAAAAGCATTAAAGTGGAATTCGATCTCTTCAAAAAAATCTAACTTTCGTTTGAAAAGAGTATAATGACCAACTTTTCCATCTATGATGAAAAAGGAGTATAATGACCATAAATAAGGGTCGATTCATTTTTGTTCATTATTTCAATCCCAAAAAACATTGTTCATTATTTATTCACTGTTTTCATTGGTTACTATTTCATTTTTAGTGAATTCATTTTTGGTCATTATTTCATTTATTCCCACTCTTCGGGCCTTTTGATTTATTATTTTATAAACTAAATTGTAGTTTGTAAACATCATTTTTTTTTATCTAAACAGATTTGTCACAAATTTCACTAATTTTATTTAAACTTCATTTTTACAAATTGTGGTTATTTTAATTTACTTTTTACAAAATTAAAAACTAAACGGGCATGAAAATTGTAAAACTAAATTTTAGGGATGGGATGGAGGAAATATTACTACTACTATATTCATTGTGGAAAGTGACAATTTAATAAAGATATTATTATAATTAATTTCTAAAAAAAAGTGAATAAAGGGTAGTTTTGAAATCACAGTAATTTTCTTTTTAAAAAATAAAGACTTCCACCTATCTTTAAGTTCCTTTCTTGATATTTGTGATTTTTCTAAAGCATCTTATATTATAGTATGGATAGAATATTTATTAATCAGACTGACATGTAGATTTTTGTAAAATATAAATACTAGTTTAAAGAATTAATTACAAAATTTGAATAAAAAGTTAGCATATAATTAATTTGATGGGAGACACGTTAGGAACCGTCCTAAGAGCCTTTTTTTTGAGTTAAGGATCATGCAACTCAAGAAAAGAAGAAATGAACACAAGAACAATGAAGAACAACAATGAACAAAGATTGAAAAATAGAGACGACAAAAATAAGAAGACTAAAACAAAATGTTGGACGAAAAAATTAGACTCCAAGAGAACCCGTCTCTTGAATCCTAACTCCGGGACGCCACAAGGATCACCACTCCTTGATAAGTCATCATTCTTTCTGGCACTCAAGGATAAGCAAGAAAGAACTCACTGAACAACAACAAAGTTGCTAAAAGAAATTCATTCATTCATGTTGTGTCAAAAACCTTACAAAGTGGTGCCTATTTATAGATGGAAAAAGGCTACCAAGAATCCCTAAGAATAATACGTATTAAATGTCCCTAAAAGGTGACACCTCATTATACAATGAATCTGGACATAAGGTGCTGAATTAATTCTCCAAAGATGGCTCCTATCACCTTTTTCAAATTAGGAAACAAACTCAAAAAGAAATCAATAAAAAGTAGCCTAATTTAAATAGGAAACTTTTGACCTGAATATTAATAATAAAAAACGTCACTTTTAATGGTCACACGAGAAGCACAAGTTGTCTTCAAGTTGTATCTCCCAAATGGGTTTCTTTTGGGCTTGAACCATTAGCCTATGTGATTAGAAGCATTTTCCATACTTTCTAGCTCTTCTTTTTTTTATTTGGCCTGCAACTTAATTCAAATAGTTGGGCTTCATGGTCTTTCCAAACTCATTGCCATGTCCAATGACTCCAAATGCTTCATGTCTCAATCATACTCTATCATAATTTTTGTCATAAAATTTTATAATATTATCCATGTTCTATAAGAATTGTTGTTTGATATTCTATACTTAAAGTTTCATAACCTACGAAAAAATCTTTTAAAATTCTAAACTTAAAGTACTATAACCTCCAAATTCAATGATTTATTATAAGTTTTTTATGATTATAATATATATAACGTTCAAAAGTATGGTTATATAATGTTCAAGTATGTAGATTAATTCTTTTTTTTTTTGGTGCAATTATTACTCTTAAATTGATTTGAGACCTATAACTAAAGGGTATATTCTAAATATTTTGTAAGTTTAAAGTAAATAAAAATCATTGTTCCCCATTCTATTTTATACTATTTTTTTCTTGCACTTGTGATATTGTTGATATTTCATTAGCTTCATAATTAGAGTGATGAAGACTTGTTTGTTTTGTAGAAAATTGATTTTTTTTTTAAAAAAAATTTTCTAAATAGAAATTTTTTCTATTGTTTCTTAATAAATTAGGTGAACCCTTTATGTATTATAATGAGTCCGAAAAATGTTTTTTCAGAAAGTGTGTGAATAATGTAACTTAGTACAAATTTTATATTTCATGCATAAATGATATTAACTGATATTAATATTAATTTATCGTTCTTAACTCAATTGATACAAATTAATATTTGTTAATATTGGCTATTACTTAATTAACATGCATAAATTAAAAAATAATTTAATATTGGCTTTTTTTGTTTTGCCACTTTCATATTAGCTATTCAAATCAAATGCTTCGTAGTATCTGTAAATAATTTCACCATAAACATAAAATCTTTTTTTTTTTGCTATTTTCAGTAAATGCTCTTGGTCTTCTTTTTTTTTAATTTTAAAAAGTTTTTTTCTTTATTTTTGCAAAGGCAAAGCATATACACATCCTGAATTAATATCCCTTTTAACTAAAAATATTGAAATATCACCACTATGATTATTACGGATCAGATTTCACTTTATTTTGCAAGTGACTTTTCTTCCATCTCCACTTCTTCTCAAAAACGATAATTGACCGACACCTTTCACTTCTTACCACTTGATTTTTTTTAATTTACAAAATTTAAATCATTAGCATTATGTAATACAGTGTTGGAGGGGATGAGAGATTTTTTTTTTATTGGAGAGGATAAGAGAGGATGAGAGGCTTCCCTTTTTTTTTTCCAATAAAAAAGGGATGTAAAAGAACCTAACCTGCCTAAAGGAAAGTGTATCTCTCTCAATGGACCCAATTATTAATGCAGGATAGACCCAGCTATCATTGCGGCCTCACTACCCATCGATGACAACTTACCCGAAGGGCATGACGGCGGGAGATGGGAGCAGCGTGAAGGGATCAGAAGTGAAGGTCCTTTTCTCCGTCGTTAGAATGACATGCTCTACCTATGCTGACTCCTTTGAGAAGGCCACCAAGCGCCTACCGGGAATTCGTGAGGCCCTCGTGGACGTTCTCAATAATCGAGCTTTGGTTCTGTTCTACCCCACCAAATCATCAAGGCTAGAGAGTATCCTAAAAAAAGAGGTGCTTACATTAACCATGGTGGGGTAGAACAGAACCAAAGCTCGCTTATTGCAATGTTCTAGTATTACTAAATATTTCATATCAAAGACTTTTTTTCCCCACACATTCACCTCAGGTTGCATAGTATGTTGTGCTGGAAATATGCCATGGACTGAAGGTTTGCTGAAAAACCAATATAAATAAGGGGAAATGACATTTGAAGACCAAAAGTTGCATTTAATGCCAATTATGGATCCAAACATTCCAAAATTGTAGAAACATACCAAGGTCCGAAACTAACCCAAAAGATTGAAACAAAATGACTACACTACCCTTCTTTTTATGTGTTAAGCTATTTCAGTATGTATAAACATTTCTGAGCTCGTGACTTCCCACTGACAGCCCTCCTGCAAAGTATTTCTTCTTCCCGCCATTTTCTTCATGAGACTTCTTCTCTCCATCAGCAATATTTGTTGTGTGTTGTGTGAATGCTGTCTGTCCTCCATAATGAGTCTTTCCCACCATCATATTCCTTCTTCCCCTCTTGGTGGCTTATGCATTGAATCACATGAATACTGTACAGGTGAGCATCGGTCTTTCTATTACATCTCCTCTACTTAGGGTGAAGCTTGGTATATGCAAACAATAATATAAAGTTGTCAATTTAGTAATGGATATGCTAATGATCCCTATATAATGAATCCAACGTTGCACGAATGGTAACTTAAGCTATATGTGTTGAAGTTATGATGAAGTTACGAGTGACATTTAGTTTACATGTTTCATGTCAGAGATTGTGCAAAACAAAGAAAAGTTGAAGAAATCCAGTGGGTATTGAAGTTACGAGCCCTATGACCCTTTTGTAACTTAATATGAATCTTTTGAGTGACAAAGTAATGAATAACATAGATTACATATCATGGGTCATCATGTTAAACCCTTATATTTGCTGAACTATTTGTTTTGTGTAATGGGTAATAGATGTTGAGTTAATTTTCTCCTGTGCTTATGAATGAATATTAGCAGCAAACTTTATGGAAGACGGAGTAGTAAATAACTGAATATCAGTAGTAAATTATACCAGATGTAGTAGTTAATATGGAACAAGAGTTGTGAAGTCATTATTGTTATTAATAAATAATGAAATGACAGAGTAACATACTATAACATTTCATATTATTTTATTTGTCCAAGTTAATATATTAGTGGTGGAATGGTGAAGGAAATGTTTTGTTATTTTCATTTTGGTGGAGAAATGGTGAAGGATTTGAATGGCACTATGCAATATAATAGGGGCCAATCAATTGGAAGCTTGATCAAAGAAGGAATTTCACTTAAACAACTGATAATATTAATATCATCATCTATCAACTATGATGTTCATGGTTCAAAGCTGAAGTATACATGAAAGTTTGATAATACAACATTTTTAGACCTCACAGATGATGGAGAGGTAGAAAATCTAATCAAGTTCAATGACGATTTTGGTCGTGTATACATAATCGGGAATGAATATCAAAATATAGAGGCAGCAATAAACTCACATGAATGGTAAGTTTTTACATGTGCATAAATATAATCATTGTGTTGTTGTTTGAAGGAAGTAATGAATTTATGTTAATTGAACATGCAGGATGGGCTTTTTCAATGGTGATTCACATATTGGCTTTCCCTCTATGCTTGAGATTGAACGTATACCTTATGCAATATCAACTATTCCATCATCATTGCCTCAGCTAAATAATTCAAAATGGCATGATGCGATTGTGGGAAGTGGACAGATATTTCCTAATGCTGATGCGTTTAGAAAGGCATTATACAAGTATAGCCTTGCCCACAAGTTTGATTATGAATTCACAAGGAATAGCCCTGATAAAATGATAGTGAACTACGAAGTTGAAGGATGCAATTGGAAGTTGACAGCATATGCATTTGATGAGGAGTCGTCCTACCTTCAAGTGAAGACTTTCCATAAGGAGCACATTCATTATGCACAAGACAGCCTCGTATTTACTCATAATGCTAGATGCACATTGACATAATCAATTGTTATTGATATAGTCAAGGACAATCCTGACAAAACTGCCAATGACATTAGGAAGGAGTTATTAAGAGATGGACAAGAACCCACTTACCGTCAAGCATTGAGGGCCAAAGAGAAAGCTTTAGAGCAAATACATGGCATGCCTGAACAATCATATTTCCTAATACCTTGGTTATGTAATAGAGTGAAGTAAACTAATCCAGATACTATAGCCAAGTGGGTGGCTTGTGATAACATATTTGAAAGATTATTCATTGCATATGGTTTTTCTATCAAGGGATTCTTACAAGGGGCCCAACCTATTATCTTTGTGGATGGATGCCATTTTAGCAGTCCTTACCAAGGAACTATGTTGTCAGCTTCAGCGTATGATGCAGACAATAACCTTTTTCCATTGGCATATGCTATTGTTGGACGTGAAACCTTTGATGATTGGGCATGGTTTTTTCAAAACCTCAAAGAAATTATAAGTTCTTTACAAATAACTATTGTGTCTGACCAACATTATGCAATCATCGGTGTTGTGCAAGCAATATTTGGAGGTGACAGACACGCATTCTGTTATCGTCATGTGAAAGAGAATTTTAGCACTGAGTTTACAAAAGTTTGCAAAGGAAGGGGAAGGAAGAGCAAGGAAGAAGCGTTTAAATTACTTGATGCAATTGCCTATGCACGACTTGAACATGATTTTGACATGGCAATAGGAAATTTATGAAAATTCTCTCTAGAATTAGCAAGATGGGTAGAAACTGATGGTGATGTTGATAGGTGGTCAATGTTCAAGTTCCCATACAATCGGTGGGATCATATAACAACTAATTTGGCCAAATCATTTAATTCATGATTGGTTATGGAGAGGAGGCATTTTGTTTGTGTACTGATCAATGAACATAGAGACAAGTTGGCTAGGAAGTTTGTTAAAACTAAGGAAGGTATGCAGAAGTGGAAAAATGGAGTTGGTCCCAAAGTTGATGAGAAGATAAAGGAGAATGTTTTGAGAGGGGAAATTATGGTTGCTGAATACTATGGAGAAAATACGATATTAGTGCGAACTGGTTCTGTAGATCTTCCTGTGAATTTAGCCTTACGAGAATACACGTGCAAAGGTTGGGAGATGAGTGCAATTCCATGTGTTAGCAAGGCTGACTTCCCAAGAGGGGGGTGAATTGGGAAGATTAAAATTTTTCTACATAAAGTGAGAATGATGAAGAAAGCAAGGAGCAACCGAAAACAGAATATTAAGCAGTAAACTAAAAGAGTAGTGATCGGGAGAAGAAAAACTCAGAAGTTTATCCTGGTTCGGTCTCTCCACTTGACCTACGTCCAGTCCCCAAGCTACCACTTGAGATTTTCCACTATACTGCAAGAATTCAACGGGCTTCTTGCAAATGCCACAGTACAATGTCTATGCTCTGTTTTCTAGAGCTTTCTCAATCACTCTAAGCACTTCTACAACGTGCTTTCCAATCCCCTTGTGATATCCCTTCACAAGTAAATCTATCTTTCAGATGAAGATTATATTGTTTACAAAGATGTAACTCTCTTGAATAGAGTAAATATGAAGGTTAAAGTGCAGATATTGAAGTGAGAGGGTAAAAGCTTTTGAGAAAAAGATTTGGCAGAATTTCAGTATATACAAATTTTGTTCGTTACCCACAACTTCAAATGATGTTGTATTTATAGATTTAGGTCTCAAATGTCCGTTAGAGACGAAATCTATCCGTTGGAGAAGTTATCCAACGGTTACTCTGAAAAACTATTCGTTAACCAACCGCATTTAATGCTTCTGACATACTAAAATTCAAATTTTGGTTGGTCAACAGACGAATTTTGAAGGAACCAAAGGTAAAGCTTCCAACGTTAAAACACAAAGTTCGTCTGTTCATGAAGTGAAATTCAAATTTTGAAACTTACAAAATGTTTTCACATTGTGACATACGAATTTTCAAGAAGAAAGTTTTTCTATTAAGTGTAAACAGTATTTTCAATTTTCTACAGTGCCCTCAAAATTCAAATTTTAGAACCCCAAAATTCGTCTGTTAGCAGAACGTTCAAAAGGTATAGTAGTTCACTTTTTTCAAAATTCAAATTTTAAAAGAGTGAAGTTCGTCTGTCAGAGAGACCTTTTTTCAGACTAACTTCAACATTCGAAGTTACAAACCTCTGTCATTCTATGTCAACATTTCATTTCAACAGACTCATAATCTTAACTTCTGAAATTCAAATTTTAATGTTCAAAGTTTGTCTGTCAGAGAGCAATCTTGAAACTCAATATAATCTTGATTTCAGATGAACTTTAACATTATTTCAGACGAATTTCTTTGATTTTCACAAATTGCATTTTGTCTGAATTTTGAACTTTGAAAACTCAAAGTTCGTCTATTGCTAAAAAGCTCCTTTCAGACTCTTACGAAAATTTGAATGTTGGGAAATCAAAATTCGTCTGTCAGAGAAGCATCTCTTCAGACTTATTCAGTTTTAGCTCAAAATTCGAATTTCCAAAGGCAAAGTTCGAATTTCCAACATGACAATTCAATATAAACTTTTCAAACTTCGTCTGTTGGTGGATATTTTTCAAATATTTCATGATTAAACATAAAATCAATGTTTAAAAACATCTTTTCTTCAAATCAAAGTCTTTTACCCATTCCTAACCAAAACTAAAGATCCTATAACAGTTCTAGCAAGGATTACTCAGAATTTCTTCACTTGAAACGCTTTGAGCTCCTTTGATATCTTCAATCCAAGTTCTTGGATGTTGGTTTGGAATCATCAAAACTCTTGATTCAATATTCTCCCCCTTTTTTATGATGACAAAATAACTTACAAACTGGATTAGTACTTGGGTTTGCTTTAACAAGCTCCCCCTCAATATATGCATTATATTTCAAAAGATATCATATACAACAGATAATGTGAAGAGATTCAAAGAGTAATAAGCACAAAACATTGCAACCAAGAAGTTCATTCATTTAATCAAATATTGCTATACAAAAACCAATTAAAGTTAAATACATCAAGGATCAGTTTTCAAAACATAAAGCACCATCAACAAACAATTAAATCAAAATGCAACAAGAAGATTCAACCTAAGTTCTAATCAATCACTTCTTCTTTAACTTAGTCTTCTTGCTATACGTCTTCTTTTTCCCAGATGGCTCAGCAGCAGACTTTCCAGTTTGCTTAGTCTTCTCCCCCTTTTTGGCATCATCAGGAAGGCCAACAAAATTAGCCAGTGGAGGAATCTGAGAGACAGGAATAGCTCGAAGAGGCACAGGAGCAAAAGGAATTTTTGGCTGAGCTGGTGCAGGAGGCTCAGCAGGCTCAAGGCTAGGTTCTTCATCATCATCAGATACCTCAAGCAGCTCTTGCATTTCCTCCCTGGAAAGAGCTAGTTGAGCTCTCTGTTCCTCTGAAAGCCCATAAGCAGCAAGAGAAGGAGGGGCTGGTTCATCAGGACAAAACATTTCTTCAAGCCTTCTCCTCTGAGCTTGTAGTAGAGCATTGTGAGCAATAGCTTCCAAATCAACAACAGGCACAATGCTCCTTTCCTCATTGAGGGCAGTCTGTAGAAATGGTGAAGCAGAGATG
Source organism: Adenanthera pavonina (assembly GCA_026686845.1). Taxonomy (NCBI): domain Eukaryota; kingdom Viridiplantae; phylum Streptophyta; class Magnoliopsida; order Fabales; family Fabaceae; genus Adenanthera; species Adenanthera pavonina. The sequence continues at coordinate 27,707,768 of JAIVEN010000013.1, forward strand.
GCTGCCACTAGCTTTTTAACTTGCTCAGTCTCTTGAGTGGAAAGGATTGAATCCTGAGCATCTGCTTCAGTAGGCTAATGATGGCTTGTTTCCTGAAGACCCTCTTCCTCTATGCCATAGTCCAAAGGAGGACCAGGACTTGCCTCATTACTGGAGGCCTTTAGTGTGCTAACTGTGCCAGCTGGTTCAGTTTCCTGTGCTTCAACACCAGGAACAGGAGATGCCATCTCAAAGGGACTAGTAGGCTCAGGAGTTGGAGACAGAGTAGGCTTAGGGAAACCTGGCTGAGGTGGAGCTGATGTGGCAGGGATTGCACTTCTGATTTCTTCATATGCATCAGCAACCACTTTTATGTTAATAGCCAACTGATGGATCTGATCTTGCAGATGAGCAAATTTGGCATTTTGCTCATCCCGAATGCTAATAATGAGTGTAGACAAACTGTCATATAACTCAGTGATCATGGTTGGCTTAGCCCGAGAGGAGGGAGTAGAAGGAGGGTAAGTAGGCTTGGATGGAGATGGAACTGGTTGAGAAGGCTGAGGTACAGATCTAGCAGGGGCCTCAGAGGTGCCTTCTTGCTGTAGGGAGGCATCTGTAACAAAGAATAAATCTTCAGATTTTCCTGCTCTCTTTCCAACCCATCTTCCTTCATCTTTTTCAATTCCCATCCTTTGCAGTTCCTCTTCCTTGAAAGCCTCCGTGAGCTTCCCTTTCCCCGTCTCAATGTGTTGAATCCTAGCATACTGTAGGATTCTAGAGATGATTGCAGCATAGGAGAGTGTGGAGTCCTTTCTCTGATCCCTTGCCTTGATCATGCGTTGGAGTATGATGTGTCCCATATTAATAAGCTTTCCACGCGTGATTGCTGCCATTACATGAGCCTCTACCCTTGTTATCAGATTGAAGCTGCCTGCTTTATTGAATATGATCCTGGACACTATGTAGTGCAAGATTCTCACTTAAACACTGAGATCCGTGGGCTTCAGCAGATTAATGGTTGGCCTATTTTCCCTTCTTCTGAACAGGGTGTTCAGGATTGTGCTCTCCTTATAGCTTAAGGAGGGGCCACCCTCTTCATCAGCAGTGCTTGCCTCATCCATGTAACCAGAGACTGTGATGTCAATCTTAAGCCCATCTTACCCCAGGATTTCCAATACCTCGTTGAATGTCTCTTCAGTGAGCCAGATGGTCCTTGATCTCAAGTTGACTTCCCACTTCTTCTTCTTGCTATTGTATTTAAGAGAGGCATACCAGGACTTTACTACCTCATCATCATATCACTCTAATATCTCTAGCAAATTCTTGTATCTCAACAACCATATTCCAGCATCAAAGTTGTTAGAGATTAAAAACTCTTCCAAGTTCACACAATGAGGCTTGATTACCTTTTTACTAGCAAACTTAATCGAATATTCATCTTGAATCTAAGGAGTACTCCATAATGGTAGTGTAGTCAGTTGGTATTCTCCAGATTCAGTACTGAAGGAGGAAGTAGGAGCAGCAGCAGCAGCATCAGAATGAACAGGGACCGAAGGTTCTGCATTCTTCGGTGAGGAAGGTCCAGCTTTCTGAGAATCTGCTTTGGGTATAGATTTTTGGCTTTTGGAAGGTGTTGCCTTGCTAGATTCGACTTTTCTCTTTGATTTCTCTCCTTCCTTCGTGGCATATTGGGATTTTACAGCCCTCTTCGGTCGAGCCTCTCCTTTCTCAGCTTCAGGATTCTTTACTCTTGCCATTTCGTGGATGAATGTTGCAGAATGAGGCTTAGAATGGGTTTATAGGATGCGAAAGGAAGTTTAATCGGTGGAAAATGACGATTTTTGGTCAGAATTGAAGAGAATTGATGAGAGAATAAGAACAGACTCAGAGGAGTTAAAAGTAGGGTTGCGTCTGTTCTTTAGAAAATCGTCAGGTTTAACGTAAGTAACCATCTGACAGACGAAGTTTGAGAGGTCAAAATTCGAATTTTGGGCAGTTACAAGTTAAATCGCTCAGCAAAGCTTACTAACAGACAAATTTTCTTCTGAAAGTTCATCTGACAGTGGCTTGGATTAAGCAATACAAGCACAATAGACGAACTTTGTTCCAACAAAGTTCAAATTTTGAAGAGAAAATAGCAGGCAACAATCAAACCATCAACCAATAGACGAATTAAACATGTAAAACTTCATCTTTCAAGCATTCATCATGAAGAGCATAATTCAACAGATGAATTTTGAACTGGAAATTTGAATTTCTCCATTTTTGTAAAGGTTGTTCAATATTCGTATGTTAAGAAATAATAATTTGTATAACAGTGATGGACAAACATAACTTTGAAATTTTTGTTTTTGAAAATTCGATCTTCCAAGATGCAACAGACGAATTTTGAGGCATCACTGAGAACTGTTTCAATGCATAATAGGCCGAAGTTCGTCTGTTGGTCAACTAAAATTCGAATGTTGACCAGTTCGAAAGCACGATTTATCAATGAAATTCATCTAACACACAACTAACATACGAATTTCAACTTTAAAAACTTACAGAATGGATCTAGAGACTCAGAATTTTCGTCATTTTCTACACTTTCTGATTGTTCCATTCTGATGTGCTCCAATTTTTCAAGTTTATTGCCATTGAATCTTGTGAGGAGCACCTGCAACTTAAATTAAACACACTCCGATGCTAAAGTTAGAATTGATCTTAAAGTTGAAAACTCTTAAAACAAGATTGCACAAGAATAACTTACAGTTCATTGGGATTTACCATACCCAATTCTCTCCTGATTTTGCAATGTCTGTATTCTGATAGAGGTTTTGTGAGTATATCAGCAACTTGATCTTCTGTTGGGATGTACTCCAATCTAACTTCTCCTTTCAGAACGTGATCCCTTATGAAGTGGTGCCTAACTTCAATATGTTTCGTCCTTGAATACATGACAGGATTCTTAGTGATATTTATGGCACTTTGGTTATCACACATGATTGGTATCTCTTTCATTTTAACCTCAAGATCTTCAAGCTGCTGCTTCATCCAGATGATTTGGGCACAACAGCTTCCAGCTGCAACATGCTCAGCTTCTGCTGTGGATAGGGCCACACTGTTTTGCTTTTTGCTAAACCATGAAACCAAGGATCCTCCAAGAAACTGACAACTTCTACTTGTGCTTTTTCTGTCAGTTTTGGATCCTGCAAAGTCAGCATCAGTGTATCCTTTGAGATCTTCTCCATCGCCCTTTAGATACCAAAGACCCATTTGTGATGTTCCAATAAGATATCTGAAAATTCGCTTCACAGCAGTTGCATGGGTTTCTTTGGGGCATGATTGGAACCTTGCACACATACAGATGCTAAACATAATGTCAGGTCTGTTGGCAGTTAAATACAGCAGGGATCCAATCATTCTCCTGTACTGAGTTATATCAAACATTTTACCGTTCTCATCCATGTCCAGTTTGGTCGCAGTAGCCATTGGTGTTCCCATTGACTTGGCATTTTCCATTCCAAACTTCTTTAACAGCTCTTTCAGATACTTGGATTGACTGAGAAAGATACCATCATCATGCTGTCGGATTTGCAGTCCAAGGAAGAAGTTAAGTTCACCCATCATTGACATCTCAAATTCTCCCTGCATTAACTCAGAAAATTTCTTGCAAAGAGATTCATTAGTAGCACCGAATATAATATCATCAACATAGATTTGAACAATAAGTAAATCTTTATTTTCTTTCTTAGTAAATAAAGTTGTATCCACTTTTCCTCTATTGAACCCCTTTTCAGTTAGAAAATTGTTCAGTCTCTCATACCATGCTCTAGGGGCTTGTTTTAAACCATAAAGGGCTTTCTTCAGTTTATAAACATGGTTTGGTTTTGTAGAATCCTCAAAACCCGGAGGTTGATCTACATAGACCTCTTCCATGATATATCCATTCAGAAAAGCACTCTTTACATCCATTTGATATAATAAAATATTTTCATGCATGCATATGCTAACAGAATTCTAATTGCCTCTAATCTAGCTACTGGTGCAAAGGTTTCTTCAAAATCAATACCTTCTTCTTGATTGTATCCTTTAGCAACCAGTCTGGCTTTATTTCTAATTATTGATCCTGATTCATCAAGTTTATTTCTAAAAACCCATTTGGTACCAATGACAGGATGATCTTTGGGTCTAGGCACTAAATCCCAAACTTGATTTCTTTCAAACTGATTTAATTCATCTTGTATAGCTAAAACCCAGTAATCATCAGTTAAGGCTTCCTCAGTACATTTAGGTTCAATTTGTGAAATGAAAGCATAGTTTATCATTTGATCCCTTAACTGCTTTCTGGTTTTGACTCTCTCTTGAACATCCCCTATCACTTGATCAACAGAATGATTCCTTTGATATCTCTAAGCTCTAGGGAGTTCTTGAGATGTTTCTTCATTATTTTCTTCATCAAACTCTTTCTCCTGGATATCTTCCTCTATGTTAACAGATTCAGATATCTTTAGAGGTTCAGTTTTACCTTTATCAGAAATATCTAATTTTTCAAAGTTGAAAGTAAGATCATCCTCATTGGTAACATGTTTAGAAACAGTTTCATTTTCAATGAAAACTACATGCACAGATTCTTCTAACAAATTTGACTTTTTATTGAAAACTCTATATGCTTTACTTCTACTGGGATAGCCCAGAAATATACCTTCATCGGATTTGGCATCAAATTTACCCAGATTTTCTTTCCCATTGTTGTGAATGAAGCATTGGCACCCGAACACATGGAGATGTGACAGATTTGGCTTTCTTCCCTTGTACAGCTCGTATGGGGTCTTCCCAAGGATTGGTCTGATGTAGGCTCTATTTATGATATAGCTTGCTGTATTCACTGCATCAGCCCAAAACACTTGAGAGAGTCCTTCTCATTCAGCATAGCTCTAGCCATCTCTCCAATTGTTCTGTTCTTCCTTTCTACTACTCCATTCTGTTGAGGAGTTCTTGGAGCTGAGAAGTTGTGGTCTATTCCATGCTCATTGCAGTACTCCAAGAAGTATGAGTCTTCAAACTCTCCTCCATGATCTGACTTGATAGACACAATAGAAATACCTTTCTCATTTTGCACTTTCTTAGCTAAGGTTACAAATGCATCAAAGGTATCACTTTTAGAGGAAAGAAACAAAATCCAAGTAAATCTAGAATAATCATCTACAATTATAAGCACATACAGATTACCTCCAAGACTTTTTACCCTAGATGGTCCAATTAAGTCCATATGCAGTAATTCAAGTGGTCTAGTTGTGGTGACTACGTTTTTGGATTTAAAAGATGATTTAGTTTGTTTTCCTCTTAAGCATGCATCACATTCTTTGTCCTTTTCGAAAGATATTTTTGCCCAGTTACTAGCTCATTTTTAACCAGTTTAGACAATTGATTCATGTTAACATGAGCTAATCTTCTATGCCATAACCAACTGTCATTATCCTGACTAATCAAACATACAGAATCTAAGGGAGGAAGTTCATCAAGATCAATAGTATAGTAGTTACCATCGCTTTGAGCTTTGAGGATTACTTTGTGATCACTTTTTCTGATGACCAGACAAAACATTGAGTCAAACAGCACCTAGTTTCCTCTATCACATGTTTGACTCACGCTTAGCAAATTATGGTTGAGGCCAATCACAAACAGCACCTCTTCAATAGATGTTTCTGGATTTTTGCCCACAATGCCAATCCCGACAATTTTGTCATATTGATCACCTCCAAAGGTCACCTTTCCTCCTTTCTTGTCTCTAAGGGTGATAAACTTCTCCTTATCACCAGTCATGTGACTTGAGCAGGCACTGTCCATATACCATTTGTTGCTCTTTTTAGCTTTGAGACAGACCTGCAAAACAATGTTCATGTTTTCTTTTTAGGTACCCAAATTTGTTTGGGTCCTTTTCTATCAGTAGTCCTTTCCCTAGATACAGATGTACCTTTGGGAACCCACTTAGTTTTCCTGTCAAGTCCATTTTTCATTATAGCACAAGAACTGGAAATATGTCCCTTTTTATTACAGAAATGACAGGTGGTAAAGGAACTGCTGGATTGAGAAGCAGGAAGAAAACAATGCAGATAATACTTTTGTTTGGCATGCCTTGGTTGATTATATGTTTCAATGTGATGTGACATGTGATCTTTCTTTCTACTGCTCTCAACATGCACAAAATGTCTCATGTATGCATTCTGATTCTTTTTCCTAATCTTTTCTTTTACAGCACAGGGATCATAGCCAAGTCCTGCTTTTCCTTGTGATATTCTTTGGCTCCCCATTAAAGCAAACAACATATCTTTACCTCTAGTGAGCCTAGACATGTTTTTTACTAAATATTCATTAGTTTGCTTAAGTTCAATGCATGATTTACAGCAAACGGATTCAGCAGTAGGTAGAGAGGTAATTTCAGAAGTGTTGCTTTGAGATTCCAGTTTATTAATCTTTTTCTTTGCTAGTTTTAGTTCTTTAGCAACTTTAATAAACTCATCATGAAGCTCATGAAATGCATACAGTAATTCAGAATATGAAGGTTCAGATTCATATACCTCTTCTTCCTGATCACCGCTGCATGGGAGTTCGGCTTCTTTAGAAGCAAGTGCCATCAGACAAATGTTGGCAATCTCATCTTCATCCTCTTCTTCCTCATCTGAGCTGTTGCCCCATATTGATGAGATATAGGCTTTCTTCTTCTTCCCTTTGTCAGCAGCTTTCTTATTTTTTTCTTGCTTTTTGAGGAATTGAGGACAATCCTATTTGATGTGTCCCTGCTTCTTGCACTCATAGTAAGTCACAGGTTCTTTTGCCTCTCTCTTGCTTTCTCCAGCTGCTCCTTTCTTGAAGATTCTCTTGTTCTTCTTCTTGTTATAGAATCTTCCAAATTTTCTGACCATTATAGCCAGAGTTTCTTCATCCAGCTCGTCTCCTTCGTCAGATTCTTCTTCCTTTTCTTCAGTAGCTTTGAGGGCAAGGCCTTTCTTCTTTCTGTCCTGTCTTGCTTCCTTGAGAGCTTTCATTTTTCCTTCATACTCCTTAAGGCTGCCGAAGAGAGCTGTGACAAAGGCCATTGATTCTCCTCTGGCTTCCTCTATTGCTGTCACCTTGGGCTACCATTCCAGAGGGAGAGCTCTGAGTATCTTCCTTACTTTTTCAGATTGAGTGTACTCCTTTCCCAGGCTCTTTAGCTGATTCACAATGAGAGTGAATCTCTTTTGCTGCTCTTTCACAGTTTCTCCTTCAGCCATTCTGAAACTTTCATATTCTCCAATGCATGTATTTAGTCTGTTCTCCCTGACTCCAGTAGTTCCTTCATGCACAATCTGCAGAGTGTCCCACATTCCTTTAGCAGTGGAGCATTGTGAGACTCTGTAGAATTCGTCTTGGTTCAGGGCACTGACTAAGCAATTCTTAGCCTTGAAATTCAGCAAGACTCTCCTTCTGTCTTCCTCATTCCACTCTGCTTCTGGCTTCTCTTTGTATTTTCCATCATCTGTTAGGGCCATTGGGACAAAATCTCCTTTCTCAATGATTGACCAGATATCAAGATCAATTGACTGGAGATAGATTTGCATCCTCATCTTCCAGTACCCATAGTGTTCTCCACTGAAGCCAGGTGGTCTATTTGTGTTGTTCCCTTCTGGTAGTATGCTTTCACCAAAGCCAGCCATTTTAATTCCCAGACTGTGAGATCCTTTGATTGGGAATCCGGGCTCTGATTCTACTTGTAAGCAAAGCTAACTTCCCAAGAGAGGGTGAATTGGGAAGATTAAAATTTTTCTGCACAAAGTGAGAATGATGAAGAAAGTAAGGAGCAACCAAAAACAGAATATTAAGCAGTAAACTAAAAGAGTAGTGATAGGGAGAAGAAAAACTCAGAAGTTTATCCTGGTTTAGTCTCTCCACTTGACCTATGTCCAGTCCCCAATTCTATCAGTATGAAATTTGAGATGTTTAGTGTCAAATCTTGGTATACAAATAGTAAATATAAGGTTCCGTGTGTCAAATACTGGATCTAATCACATCAAAATTGGTTGAACATAATTCTATCAGTGTGAAATTTGGAATGTTCAGTGTCAAATCTGGTAGCTTCAGTAGTAAGTCCAGGGTTCTGAGTGTTAAATACTGGATTATATAACTTTAGTGCACAATTTCTTCAGTGTCAATGGGGGATGTTGAGCGTAATACATTTGAGCATAAGTAGTCAATTGATGGTGCTGAGTGTTAAATATTAGATATGATCATATGAAAAATCTAATGCACACAATTTTTGAAAAAGAATAGCCAATTTGGGTTGCTGAGTGACAAATTGGCAACCTAAATTGGCTATTCTTATTTTAAGAAGGTTGTTTTACATTTAAAATTTAATATTGCATTGCTATTAATCTAATCTTTGAAATTGTGAATAATCATGTGCTCTTCAATTATCATCAAGTAATGTATTCATTCCTACCCATGTTTGAAATAATTTCATCCTCACCCTTGCACAAAAGAGGAGGTGCTATTATATGAAATATCAAGTTGTACAATGTTATTACTACAACAAAATCAAAGTACATTAAACCAAAGAGATGACAAAATGTACAACTTGAAAATTTTGTTTACATCAGACAGGTCCTTTAGCTCATTTTCCAGTACTGGATTCTGAAACTGACATATGACTACAAAATTTGAAACTAGTTGGTCCTGAACCCCGAATCTGGACATTGGCATGAAAACATCTTGTCTTCCGCATCTAGGATGCAGTCGGGGCAAATGCAGGTCACCTAGATATGAATTTCTAAATGCTTCACTCCAAAGACATTGTCCAACCTGCATAGTTGAAGAAACAAAAGAAAGAATTCTATGGACAATGTGCATTCAGAGAATCCCTAAATTCTAGCAATGATATGCAAAAGCCCTTTGTCTCTGGACAGAAAACACATTTGAAAATGGGTAACCCACGGTCAGTAGCATATTTTTTACTGTGATCATACTTTTTCTCATACATTAGGATGAGAATTCCTGAACACAAGGCATCCATAGAAAAAAATAACATATTTGTTAGCATCCTTCAAAAGTCATCTGAATACTAGTGACTGCAAATTTAAGAAGTTTAAGGGGAAAGGTAATGAAATGAACATACTAATCTTTAACCAAGTCCACCAACAATACTAATTGCTTTTCCTTTCAAACCTTAAGTGGACAGGTAATGAAATAACCTTCACTACATACAGTATTTAGTGCAAGTAGCAACTATAAAATGCAAAGCAATAAACCCAACCATAGGCTCAGCTTCTCCTAGATCGCTTCCGTTGCTCATTTCCTTATATACAAGCATATACCTCATCACGAACCTTGTTCTTAGGATGATTGACTAACCACCAAATCAAATCCTCATGAAACGGCTGAAATTGTGCCTAAACAACATTGGGAACTTCATAGTGAGATAACACAAAATAGCTTGTTCTGTTTGCTTTGAATTTAATTTTTTTACCTCTGTGTATTCATCCATGGTATCTCATCATCCATACATAACGAATTGGTGTAGTATATTCATATCATAACATATGAACACACATCTTCTTCCCAGGAGGTCACCCATCCCATAATTGCTCCAGATCAAGCACGCTTAACTGAGGAGTTCTTAAGGGATATGCTACCGAAAAAATAAGTACACCTTATTAGTATAGGTAGTACCTAATTCCTTTAAGCTATCCTTTAACCGTATAGTCCCATACCTATACAGTCTCTAGATTCCTCTCGTTCCGGTATGTATTCGATTCATTCATATGCCCCTCCTGTTTAGAAGCCTCCCAGGAGCCGCTCCTTGTTGGTGCCTCATCACTTTATTTGACCCCTACTTTTCTTGCACCGGCAATCACTCCCCGCCCTCGTCAGCGCTCGGATGTCACATGTCCACTAGCTTCTGCTTGGTTCATCCCCAAACCATACCGTACTGAGAGAAGCTGGGCTCTGATACGAACTATAACGTCCGGCTGCTATTCAAGATTGACGACTGTCCCCATAAACTAACACAAGCCCTTTTGGTATACTTTGTCCTCACTCATACACCTCCTTCCCAGGAGGTCACCCATCCCATAATTGCTCCAAGTAAAGCATGCTTAACTGAGGAGTTCTTAAGGGATAGGCTACCGAAAAGGTAGATGCACCTTATTGGTATAGGTAGTACCTATCAATTCCTTTAAGCTATCCTTTAACCGTATAGTCCCATACCTATACAGTCTTTGGATCCCTTTTTGTTCCAATATGTATTCGATTCATTCATATGTCACTCCCGCTTAGAAGCCTGCCAGGAGCCACTCCTTGTCGGTGCCTCATCACTTTATCTGACCCCTACTTTTCTTGCACCAGCGATCACTCCTCGCCCTCGTCAGCTCTCGGATGTCACAAAGACCACAATCATGGTTGCATATAAAAAATGACATAAGTTTAACTGAATACATTAAGAAATAACACAAGTTTAATTGCATATTTACGTGTTATGTTGTAATGGGATAGGGGGAAAATGGACTTTTAGGGCTGGGAGCTTGGTATAGTATTGTGGTTTCACTGTCTTGAGTATCACTTGGAAGCAATCCTTCTGCAATCAGAATTTCATACATGAACACATCAGTCCACCATAAAATGGTCAAATAGCCCATACACACAATAAAGAAAGCTTACCACAAAAATTTCCATCCTTTTTTTCTCTTTGTCAATCTTGAACACTTGGGCCAAGGAATCAAGAATGAAGAACGTATTGGTCTTTGGCTCAATAACATAGGTCCACCAATGACTTAGGAAACATGTGGGGGCAAAGATAAAGTCACAATCAGCAATATTGTAGCCAACTGACTTAGGCATTATATCATTCACCACAAGATCCATTTTCCACTTTTGCTTCAACTCCAACATAGTTGCCTACACCATAGCATAATAAACCAGTATGTCTTAAACAGAAACATATATAGAGTAGTAAATCTACAATGTTTTCACTAAAACCACACCTACTGTAATCCAAGGATTTAAAATATGTCGACGAATACCATCTTTGCTACTCTTTTGGTCACCAACCAGTGTTTTTCCGATCATATGAATAATCTGTAAATCAATAATGCAACCTCAAGACCACATGAATTTGGAAATTATAATGAATTGGCATAAATGCTAGCTAAGTGTCAAAGCTCTCGTACCGTATTTCTTAAACACTTTCTACGACCAATGCTTATGCAATCATCTCTAGTGAGGTGGAAATCATACATCTCAACAACCACCCTGTGTATCATATAGATGAGTAAGTTAAAATTAGAAAAAATAACAAAAATGTTTCTAGCCAAATTAAATAGCATATGAAAGAATTACTAATCGTTTTCTGCAGGCCCAGACCATCGTGTGCAAAATTCATATAATTCTTTTTTATTGACAGATGACTTGCCCTTCCCCTTCCCCTTTAATGGTTGTTGCATATAAGATGACATCTTCAAAGCTTTCCTCCCGAGCTGAGATCTCCTAGCCAGGGGATCATCCTTGGCCTTCCTCTTTGATGATTCATCATTGGTGGATGAATCTGTTGAATCCTGGCCATCACTGCCCTTTTCTCGATCATCGTTATCTCTATGACCCTTATCTTCCTCTTCATCACTGTCATCTTCATTGTCATCTTCATCTTCATTCTCTGTATCTTTTCCATCACCATCATCTTCATCTTCATTTTCTCCATCTCTCTCAGATTCATCACCATCCTGTGCCTTTTGCCCCTCCTCACTTGTAGAGATATATGGTCTTCCACATTTTGCTCTCCTTCATGATAACCCTCCCCCACACTTTGACCTCCATCTTGTCCAACAAGGAGATTTGTTTGCAGTTGGAGGAGGTCTTGATAAACTTCATTTGCACATCTTACTAGCTTTTCCCATATTTGTTTAATTTCCTATAGAAAAACAGCAATATCAGTTCAAATTATTATAGAAATACTAATCATGCTTCAAAGTTGTAATGATTTCCTTACCGAATGTGTGAATATGCCTACTGGAAGCTCACTTGAAGTATTTGTGGATGAGGATTCATGTAAAAGTCCATGGATACTGGTTCTTTCTATATCAACCTGATCCTTTATCCTATCTTGGTCCCAGTATCCTATTACAAGTCTAGGTGGTGGCTCTAAATGGTCATGTTGGAAAAAAAATATCTGTTCACAGGATATTCATTATATACTTCAAATATTTATACAAAAAAAATACAAATTTCATATGGATCATACCAGCAGGAAAAAGAGGCAGACACCAACAGTCTTCTTCTTTTGCCCTTCACACAAGGACCGCTTGTATGATGCAATTTCTCTTGTCAGCTCAGATAATATATAATCGCACCAATCCCAATCTTTCCCTACTTTCCTTCACAATCCTATTGAAACATCTTGTGCTAGAGGTGGGGCAAAGGAATGTACCAAGTGTGAAGACCATGAAGAGGGTTTCAAACTTCTTCATATCATTTCCACTGAGAATTCTATCCTTCAAATCAACTAGCAGTTGTCCAAAAATTACCTCTTCATTACCTGAAACTCAATGCGATCAACACTTAAATTAATTTCCTTCCCACCGCAAGGTAGCCCAAGTATTGATTTCACATCTTCAGGTTGAATAAAATATTTCCTGCCTTTAATCACAAGTGTTCTAGTAGGAGGATCAAAGGCAATCAATAGGTGCTCACACAATTCCTGCGGCAATTTTTTACATCCAAATTGTAATAGGGATCCAAATCTCATTTCTTCAACCTTCTTCTTCAGTCTTTCATGTTGGTTGACAAAGTCAACCACTTCCTTAAATTGACTTGGAGAGCATCGGGTAAAAAAGGGTGGTCCACTTCTTTTCCTCCCTTCTTCTTATCCTTTTCCTCTCTCCTCAAGGGCTCTCTTCTCATATATAGCCTTTTCAGGCTTTGATAGCCTATTCCATGCTACACGTATAGCCTCGTTTGCATCAATGGCATTCTTGTGTACTCCTTTATTTTTGGAATGAAATTCTTTCCTACACATAAAAAACCAATGAAACACACATTAGATACAAACAACTAACAACATAACATTATATCAAAATTGGAGTTTTTCAATCTTACATAAATTTTATGAAACCAGTAATTCTTCGACCTTCACCTTTCGCCATTATTGGTTTATTTACCTGTGAAATAAAAATTATGTCACTAATCACATAGAACAATTATGTAATTAAACCTCTTCCCACAAGATAGAAGCAAAACTTGTTTTGGCACCATGAGTAATGCAACCAACTTAGGCAACCTCAAGTGGTAGAAAAATAGGAAATCTCTAATAAAATTCATTTTAAAAATTTTATTGTTTATCGTACCAATAACATAAACTTTTCTTGAATACATGAAATATGTAGAATAATATACAACACATACTACCTCGACTTCCATACACTTATTTTGGTCATGTCTAGTGTACATTCAATTTAATCCTCCACAAATCATTTCTGTTAATCTAATCATTCAATTGTCAAAATATTAACCATTTCATTTCATTTTTCATCCAAACTTTAACAACACATAAAAGAATTTGCTCACTTTCACGTTATTTGCTACCTAATACTTTGGGTTCAATTTACCAACCAATAATGTCAAATTCTATTGATAGTTAAGTTTGGCATTAATCATTAAGGGACTAAACTGAAAATAATCTGCAGCGGACCAAATTAAAACAAGTGCTCATGTTTGTATAGGACCAAACTATATGGTTTTGTGTATGTGTAAAGAGAAAGAGAGAGCACGAAAGAAAGGCCATACTTGAGAAACCTGCCTAGAAACTTTGGCAATGGTCCACTGAGATTGTTATAAGACAAGTCCCTGAATGTTTAGTGTTACCATATCAACATAAATAAGAAGGACTCAACCAGTGGTGGTTTATTTCATTTTTTAAGACACTTAATAGACTTGAGATAGCCAACAAACAAATGTCTTGGGGCTGAGAAAACCTATACTCACAAGAAAACAAGCTATGGGATTTTGGCTACTAAAGTAGGAAAGGGCCCAGACAAGCTATTGTTGTTTAGCCTCCTATTCTCATTATGGACAAAGAACATGACATTAAACTCTACACGAGAATTATAAATAAGGTAGAATGATAAACAATACTAGTAATGATATCTTAAGTCAACAACTAGACTACAAACAGCACTAATGGTTGCTTACCTAATTATCTTCTGAATTTTACAAAAACTATTTAAAAACCATTTTCCCGCATTTTCTTGGCAAAGGAGGACAAAAAGAAAAAAGAAGATAGAAGTTAACTCACAAGTACTGGAGACTATCCAAGTGACCTACAGACTTAGGAATCACACCAGAGAATTGATTATTGGAAAGATCTAAGTCTATAGCTTAGAAAGGGTTCCAAGTTCCGATGGGATTTTGCCAGATATATTGTTGTTCTGCAGTTACCTACATTAATTAATCAACAAATTGAGATTAGAAATTTCAAAGACAAGGGAAACACATTAACAAAATGGGTTAAAACTCCAAACAATCAATTTTCAATTAGAATTATAGTTAACTTTCTCAGAGTTTGATAGTGACGAGTATTGGTTACATAAGTTATTCACAGGAATGGAAAATAGACTACACTACAAAAACCAAAGATTAGAGGTAAAATATGTTTCACAATGTCACGATGATAACTATATTTCCAAACCAAAATGAAACTCTATTCCCCCAAAACCTCAGAAATAAAGTAAGGCACGAGGAAATAGAAAAATTGAGCAGCAACTAGAAAAAATGGCAAGTTTACCTCACACTTGTCAAAGATTTGTCAAATTTCCTATGGCTCCTAATAAAGTTCCAAAAAAAAACTGGCCTAGAGCTCCCCTGCAGAACCCAGAAGAAAAAAAATAAACTCATCAAGTGTCTGAGTCTCTGAGAAAGCAAAATACAGTAAAGAAGAACTCACAGGCCTATAATAAGGGAATTAGGAGAGCAAGTGATTATGACCACATTCATGGAATTCCTCATACAACATTATCAAAGTGATTTGGATTTGGAGGTCACCCAATAACATGCACTACCCTTAAATTAGTGAGCATAGAAGTATAGAAGCTACTTTTTATTTAACAGAGATCAGTGAACAGCAGGCAGAGATCAGTTAGTTGCGGCACTGAGCAGCGATGATGCAAATCAGGCCGACAGCGACAATGCAAATCAAACACATTGCGACAATGTGAATCAATGATGAGAGGCCACCAACGTGACAAGATGACATTTTCCGATGGCCGTGGTGCTCGTTTCATTTGCAAAATACCTTCCTCTGTCTCAAAGCTTCAACAGTGTCTTACCAAGTCAGGTCGTCAGGGATGACAATGTGGGAGTTAAGGTAGTCTCTCAGCATCAACGTTAAGGGACACTTTATTAAGGGTAGTGTAGTCATTTTGTTTCAATCTTTTGGGTCAGTTTCGGACCTTGGTCTGTTTATGCAATTTTGGAATGTTTGGATCCATAATTGGCATTAAATGCAACTTCTGGTCTTCAAATGTCATTCCCCCTATAAATAATTGCTATGTTCTGTTACTACTACATTAAGTAATGGAATCTTAAAGCATGATGCTGGGCTTTGCATGTATTGTGGTACTATTCGTAGTGTTGTTATAATTTATCAAACCATTGGCTTCATTATCGTGTAAGTCCATAAGATGCTCTTACGTTTCATTTCATGTTTTGGAAGAAAACTTTTGATCTAAGTTTAAGAATTTTGATGTACGCACATGCACAAATATGAAATGAAAACACATAAGAATTCAAAGAAGGCACAGACACACGGGATCTGACGGTAATTGCTAAAGAATCTTATTTCCATCTGATCTTATCAATCTTGGAAATTTGTACACATACGAAAAAATGTGATGATATAGGGATGGGCCAAGAGGAAGTAGTATAATGAATGCTACAAGGTTTGAATCTGACTGGCCAAGTGGAGGTTTGGGCTAGAAATGAAGGAATGGGCTGAGAAGATAGCAAAGGGTCTTGTAGAACAGTGGCTATATA
Source organism: Adenanthera pavonina (assembly GCA_026686845.1). Taxonomy (NCBI): domain Eukaryota; kingdom Viridiplantae; phylum Streptophyta; class Magnoliopsida; order Fabales; family Fabaceae; genus Adenanthera; species Adenanthera pavonina. The sequence goes on from JAIVEN010000013.1 coordinate 27,723,785, forward strand.
ATTAAATAATGTGTAGTGAGAAGGGTGTGGATGAATTTTGTCGTATCTTCCCTTTTGTCGTGTCTTCCCTCTCGCATTCTTCTTCCTCCGAAATCCCCTCTAGTCCCACTTCTTGAGAATATCTTTCTACTCTTCTTCTTCTCTAATTTCTTCCTTTATCAATTAATCTGTGTTTATTTCTTGTTATTGCATCTATGATTGTATTAAACTATGGTCCTTGAAGGATTTCTTAATGCCATTTTTGTAATATTTTCATTAGCTTTATTGTGTGATTTCTATTAGCTTAGTATGACCATAACATAAAAATATAATTCTATGCTTTCCTATTTGAAGAAATATGAGAGGTAAGGAAGAAATACTTACAAATTGAGGATATGCTTCTACTAAGATAATGAAAAAGACATATACCAATAGTACTAATGGATGGAATAAAGTCATGTAGACTTTGTTTACTGGTTCACCGTAGAAGCACTCTGAGAAAGAATTGAAAGAGAAGTGAGAGAAAGAAAAAAAAGGAACTCAAAGCAACATCTTTTTCTCCGAGAGAAAAAAAAATTTAAAGAAACTTCTGTTCTCTTTCTCCTCTAATGCATGCTCGCACTCACCCTCGATTCTCTCTACCGTGGGAAAATTGGGATCGGGTTCAATTAACCATTCCCTCCCTTAATCTTAAATAACAACAACAACAACAACAATAATAATAATAAGCCTTATTTTCATTTGGAGTTGGATTTATTTTTTTTTTCTCTATCCAACAATGTTGGATATTATATAGTGTAATTCAACAATATCTTATGGACATATGATTAATTCCATGCTCTGTAAGTATTTTTCAACGCAAATAAACATCAATAGTCTAACACTAGCAGATGGTTTGAGTAATCAGTACACCTAATTAATCATAAACACCTCTACTCTTTGAAATTTTTATTTCTAGTCTGTCTATGTTTTGTAAAATACAATTATTGTTCTCTAGTTTCCTTAATTAAGCTAATGAAAACATGTTTGTTTCTTACTTTTTGATAGAGAAACTAAGTTGAACAGAACACCTTCAAGTTTAAGGTTGCTTAGCTAGAGTATATGCTGTGTTGAAGATAAGACATTAACAGAGTGTTTGCAAAGCCAATATAAATAATTGCAACGTTTTGGTAATAAATTACTGGAATGTCAAAGCATGTTGCTAAGCTTTGAAATTAATACTATGTATTGTTTTGTACTGCTTATTGTGTTGTTATAATGATGTCAAACAATGGGCATCCATTATATAGTGTAAGGCCACACAAGTGATGCTCTTACAATTTTATTTTATGTTTGGTAGAATTCACAATGGATGCAAGATTTAAGAATTTTGATTCCAATGATACTGTCATTGCACATATATAAGTGCCAAGGTACCAAAGAATTTAATATGCACATACATATGAATAAAAAACGCATATGAAGTTTACTCATAATTTGCTTGATTTACTCTCAGCTTATCATTGTATATTATTAGACAAAAAGGTTAATTTCAGTTCTGTCAAAAGCTTTTCATTTTGGGATCCAATGTAGCTATCTAAACTTCTTGAAGTTTTCACAACCTTTAAGATTACTATATATTATTAGGTTTAAGGTTTCTTACCATAAAGGCAATTTTAATTTATCTACTCATTGCAGAAATTGAAGTCCTGCGCTACTTGAAAATAATTTTAGTTTCTAATATTCTTTGTCTTCAGTTTTATGACATTCGGGACCTTGAACGTAATGTTCTTCCTTTTCAACAATTTTATAACCATAATTCATGTTCATCTTATCTTTTTTCTTGTCAAATACTGTTTAGGTTACATGAGTTTATTAATCTCATTTAAAATTTTACATTGTTCAAGGAAGCACAAAACGTTGGGCTGCATTATGGGCTTGACAGCCCAGCAAGTCCATTTCGTTTTAAGTTGCATTAATTTCTAATTTCTCTGTGTTTATGGGGGAAAAAAGTCTATAAAAGAAAAATCTAATTTCTCTGTATGGGCATGGGGCATTATCCTTTTTTGGTAATCTAATGCCCATTTCAACCCAAGAGGAAAGAATATATACATTTATATGCATATGCATATGTATATATGTGAACACCATCTTTTGTCCGGGCTTCATACATAAAATTACAAAAAAATCAATAATGTCAAAAATCCAACCTTTCTTAAGGTTGTCAAAATCATGCCCTTTCTCTAAAATCAATCAAATTATTTTCCTATCTTTTATGATAAACAAAAAATAATAATAATAAAACAAAAAAAATAATAATAATAAAAAGGAAGAATGAAAATAAAAAAACAACTAATTAAAAAAAAAGGGAGGGATTGTATTTTGGGCCCAAGTTGCCACAAGCCCAATTGAGGGCTCGTGGACTTGGACCCAAGGGGCGTAGCCCCCAAATGGCTAGGGCACGAGGACCCGAAGATGGAGAACCCGAAAGAGCTGCGGGAGGCACGAAGGTGAAGGACCAGAAGGAGCTGCGGGAGGCATCAGGAGTGAAACCGCCGTTGGGAGGAGAGGTGGAGAGCGAAGGAGGCGTCCAGAGGAGAAAGAGCCATCGCACCGTCGAAGCCACTCAAGCCATCGTCGAAGCCGTCTGAGTGTGGTTGCTGCCACGGACAAGCAGGGGAAGATTAGACAAGGATGAGCAGATGTTCGGGACTTGTGAAGCACCATTATGGACCACCGAGCTCAATCCGCAGCCATTTGCATCTTCTTCAGATTTCGGCAAGCGGCAGCCACATATTGCCAATAGAGTCAAATCAACATTGCTTTGGTGATCCCCTGAACATGGAAGCTGGATGACCACGCAAGGCTCGGCCGAAGGAAAAAAGTAGAGGGGGCGGGGCAGAGCGGAGGAGACTGAGAGGAGAGAAAAAACATAGGGAGCCGAGGGGGTGCGAAAAGGAAAAAAACAGAGGGGGTTCAGAGGAAAAAGCAGAGGGCATTTGGAAACCTAAAAGGGAGCTAGGGTCTGAGGCACGATGGAGGCCGAAGAAAAGTCAGAGGGAGCCATGCACGAGAAGGATAGAAAAGAGGAAAGCTGAGCAAAGAGATGAGACAAAAGATAGAAAGATCATGCGTGAAAGACAGGAGGCAGAACCTGCCATAGCAGAGCAGTGAAGGGCAGAGGCAGCTCATGGTTACAAGCATCCGGAACAGGAAAGCAACCGGTACAGGGAGCAACCAGCACACGGAAACAAGGCAGAATAAGGTAACCACGCTCTTGAAGGTACCTTTTCTCTTCACTCACGAACTGGCTATAAAAAGGAATGAAGACACCGAGGCAAAGGGGGGTGGAGAAGAGACCGTGAGCGGAACAGTGGAAGGCTTTCAGTGCTGAGAAAACCCGAGAAGTACGCCGGAGAAACAGAGGGGAAGGAGCCAAGGCAGAAGGAAAGGAAATTTGGAGGAAGGCAGGTGCTAGTATCATCATTCGGTAACTCTCGTTTCAAAATACATGCACAGATTGGAAGCTTTTTTGCCTTTCTCCTTGATTGTTTCATCGCTTGCCATGTCCGTGCACTTTCATATCTGGTCACTAATTTTCCTCTCAACATGATTGGGTCACAATAGAATTTCTTTAGTAGTTTGTGAGTTCTTTAGTAATTGATTAGCATTAAACCATGTGGCCAACTGTGCAAATGGGCTCTGCTCTCTTAAGGAAATGCAGGATATGATTAATGTATATATTTGCTGAATTTTGCAGATTTGGAAATCAGTTTTCTGTTGTTTCAAGGGCGGGGTTCTGTTTCCTTAAATTGTTCTCCAAGCTGCAAATTTCGTGGTGTGTTGTGGTCAGGGATATGTGGCTGCTGTAATTATGCTAACCATCTTTCGTGCTTGTTCGATTTTGTTTTTGCTTCTGGTTTACGATAGGTTATAGTAATATTTCAAATTACTTTCAAGATGACAGATTTGAGCATTGTTTTGGTTGTGATTATACTTTTATCAAATGTTTCAACTGGGCCTATTGGGAGTCACTATGCCCCATTTGGTGCATCTCTTACGTGATAAGGTGCAGGACTTGACACAATAGGAAAGCATAAATCCAAGAAATACCGTTGTCATTGGGGGTCAGTTTCGTCTTTCTTTATAATCATACAATGAAACCGGCAGCTGTTTGTACTCCCCTTTTGTTCACAATGTTGCAGGTTTTTGAGATGAATTGATTATGGTGTTGGCCAAGTTTTTAACTGTTGATTAGTTGGTCCCCTGTTACCAGTTACCAGCTGAATTACAAAGCTGGTATTAGTCTATTGATGACTCAATATATGTTTATGGCATATCCTGTCTTGGTCTGATGTTGTTCCTGATTAATCATGTCACTGTTTTCTCAAAATAAATGTATGGCTAAATAAAAGGCTTTCTTGTTAGTGTTGGGGGATATTCATTTTTTAGGGGATCCCCCTTTAGATTGCTGCCGGATGATGTTTGAATATTTTGGTTGGGTATCTTGTCTTGTTTAAGTAAAACCTTAGGCTTAGTACGTTTGTGACCAAGATTTTAGGGATGGACAATAAGACGGGGTTAGCTTATGCATTTTGGCTGTTTGAAAGGTTAATCATGGTATGTCCCATGTCTTTGTTTCTCGAAGCCATGGAATTGTTGCTTCTCTTTTGATTCTGAACTTAATCCGTCTTGAGGATGTAAGGTTCATGATTGTGAGCGTGGAATATTGATTTTGACTGTAGAGGATGTTTCAATCGTGAAAAATATATACATATAAATATGTAAAATAAGGGAATAATTCAAGCCAACCCGAAATAACTTTGCCACCAGAGGTTATTTTCTTTTATCTAAGCAAGTGTTCACGTTAACATAGGCATACCAGTTAGATTAATTGACCTATATTTATCAAAATAGTTTTACATATATTAAATATAATAATATTTCCTAAGGGTGATCTCGTACTTGAACCCTATTAAATGTTTGTGAAATTATACCATGAGTGAGAGCTTACTACAGTCCTTATAGTGAGTATGCTTTAATATTTGTGGGTTCTAAGGGATAAGTTTATAATTTTCTTACTTACTAAGAGTAAATATAAATATCAATTTTCTTTTTGTTTAAAGTAAAATAAAAGAGGAAAATAGGCAAGAGCCCTTAACTTTTTCTTTACCTTTGAGTTCCAAGTGATAACACTGTGAGCATTTAGGTGTAGATTAGTGAGCTATAAGTGATAAAGTCACCACAGATTCTGATTGATTCTTTTTAAAAATATATATATATAATAATAATAAATAAAATAAAATAAAAAATATATAAAGCCAATAAACAAATAAAAATAAGTAATATATAAACATATACATAGAAGTTATATTTTTAAATTCCTTTTACCGTTTTTCTTTTTATAAAACAATCATAATCGTATTTATTTTTATAATTTAATATAAAAATGATTTTACCCTTTAAGTTTTTTTGCCTTTTGCCACGAGTGGCATCACCGTGAGCATATAAGCATAAATAAACAAATTATGAGTGATTAAGTCACCATATATGCTGTTTGATTTTCATTTAAAATTTTCCTTCTAGTATTTTCTACTCTGAGTGGCAACACCGTGAGCATGTAAGCGTAAATCAGTAACTTGTGAATGATAAAGTCGTCACATATGTTGATTATCTTTTCTCAAAATATATGTTATAATCACATTTTTTTAACTCATTTTTCTTTGAAATAAATATGTGTAAAGGATGTTATTTATTCTCATGATAAAAAAAAAGAAAATAAAAAATAATAATTTGTACAGAGAATTATTTGTTTTCTTTCAAACTTTTTGTACCTTTTTATCTCGAGTAACACTACCGTGGACATTTAGGTATCAATGGGTAAATGTGAGTGATAAAGTCACCATATGAACCAATTGATTTTATTTTGTGAAAATAAAATTGTTTTCAAATATTTCTTTTTCAAACCAAAGTAAAATGTTCAAATCACATATAATTTTAATCATATTTTCTAAATTGAGGAAAAATATATATTCTCTTTTAGGAATTGATTAAACTAAAAAATATATAAATAATTGAAAAGAGTAAATAATGGGAATGAACTTGTCTTTTACAAATTAAAACACACCAACCAATTCTAAAAATTATTTTCTTTATGGAAAGACAAATTATTTTCTATTAACCTCTTTTTTTCAAAGAATATATAAAATAAAAAATAACAACCTAGTGACACGTTTTTCTAGCCCAAACTACGTCGACTTTGATCACTATCGTAGGGTATGTAGGCCCCAGACTCTAATTTTGGATCAAGTCCACTCTTGTAAATAAATAACATTTTCCTCTTATTTTATCTTTCCCAACTTTTCATATTTTCATTTTTATATTTTTCTTATTTTTACATTTATTTTTGCATGTGAATGGTTAAAGGGCAATCAAAATAATTTTTAAAAGCCATAAAATTTGCATGATCAACCTGAGGTAACCGTTCTTAGGAACGGGTGTTGTGGGGGTGCCTAACACCTTCCCCACTCACAATCGTATTCCCGAACCCAACTCTGATTCGCAGACCATCCTTATCCTTTTTGTTTTTTTATTCGGTTTTCCAAAATTTCCCTTAAAATTTTGGTGGCGACTCCTCCGAAATTGGTCCCCGTCATGCGGGCCGATTTCTCTCTTTTTATCTCATCACCCTTTTTCTTTATTTCCGCGCCATCCGCATCGCATCCCCGGGTGTAGCAATATACATAAAATTAAAGCATTAACATTTGGTAAAGTGAGAACACATTTAGAAATATTAATATTATAGGGACCTAATAAAAAAATTTAATAGATTATGAGAACTAGATAATTAATATAAATAGTGTTAGATGGTGAATATGTGACAAGTTATCTTGTGCTCAAGATTATTAGATAATTTATCACCATTACATATATTAAAAAGCTTTAAATTAATGGAGTTAATTATCACATACTCCCTCTATCCTATTTTGTAAAATATTTTATAAACAATTTTTTGTCATTTTATAGGTTTTAATGGAGTATTTATGATATTTTTCTAAACATACCTTTAATAAATTCATTCTATAAATGTTCCCCCCTTTTCTCTCTTTGTATTTTTTAAAATGTTTCAATTAAGGTGGCTGTGAATACACTTTAAACTCTACCACACCAAAGGATTTTCAAATATACATGGATAAAAGTGAAAAGCATTAAAATGGAATTCGATCTCTTTAAATAAAAAAAACTAATTTTTGTTTAAAAGGAGCATAATGACCAACTTTACCATTTGTGACCAAAAAGGAGTATACTGACCATAAATAAGGGTGGAGTCACTTTTGTTCATTATTTCAGGCCCAAAAAAAATTGTTCATTATTTATTCCCACTTTTCATTGATCATTATTTCATTTTTGGTCATCATTTCATCAATTCCAACTTTTGAGTCGGCGTTCCATAAATTGGAATACGAAAACCGTAAAACGAAATTTTGAAGATGGGATGGTGGAAATACTACTCCTGTATTCATTCAATTTAATAAAGATATTATTATGATTAATTTCTAAAGAAAAGTGAATAAAGGGTAGTTTTGGAGTCAAAGCAATTATTTTTTTAAAAAAATAAGACTTCCAACTATTTTTAATTTCCTTTCCTAATATTTGTGATTTTTATAAAATATCTTACGTTATAAGACGGATAGAATATTTATCTGTTAGGCTGACATGTAGATTTTTTTAAAGTATAAATATTAGTTTAAAGGAATTAATTACAAGTTTTGAATAAAAAGTTAGTGTATAATTAATTTTTTGTCGTAAAATTTTATAATATTATCCATGTTCTATAAGAATTGGCCTTTGATATTTTATACTTAAAGCTTTATAACCTCCCAAAAAATCTTTTAAAATTCTACACTTAAAATCTCCAAGTTCAATGGTTTATAGGGAGTTTTCTATAATTAATATATATAAACTTGAAAAGTAAGGTTATATAATGTTCAATTATGTAGATTATTTCTTTTTTTTTTGGGTGTAATTATAACTCTTGAATTGATTGGGGACCTATAAATAGAGGACATATTCTAAATATTTTGTAACTTTAAAGTGAATAAAAATCTTTTTTCCCCATTCTATTTTCTACATTTTTTTCTTGCACTTATGATACTGTTCATATTTCATTAGCTTCATAATTAGAGTGATGAAGACATGGTCATAACTTGTAATGCATATCTCAATTGACGGTCCACCCACGTGCAAATAATTAAAGTAAGAAAATTGCTACCACTCCTTTCCCTATTCAGGGTCACCCTATTTTTTGGGTTGAATTTTCTCCTGTAAAGTCTTCCAAGTCTTCCTTATTAAGCTAAAACTAATAGGTCAAGGAATTGCTTAATTAATGACAACCTATATCTTTTTCAATAAAGTTTTTTTATTGTACGTTTTTCTTTGGGGGGCTGAAGGTCTTATTTATGCTGAATTTTTGGTTCTTCAATCAGATATTTCTTTTAAATTAAAGTGTTTGAATAAAACTTCCCTAACCACACTGCACTATAAATTGTTTTGTTACACAGTACACCTTAGTGCTCAGTATATCCTACCAAGGTTTATTAATTCCAAGCTCTCCCATTGACCTTAGCCAAAAAATTTATTTTGATTACTTTGTGAAAGTGGTTGCTGAATCAATTTTTTTATATGTTCACATTTGTTTAGCTTTCATTTCTTTGCTTACACTATTATTGCAGAGGTTGAAAGGAACATTATGAGCCTTGTTCCATTAAAACAAAATGAAATATTACACTTCAGGAATTTGTTTTGAAATTCTAAATTTATCCTTAAAGAAATAGATAAATAGAAAATAGTAATTAATGTTATTTTTACTTTTAAAATGATATGAGAATATAGTTGGAGAATAACAATCAATGTTACCTTGAAATTTGAAGATGATAGATAAAAAACAAAAATCTTCTTTAAAAATGATACATACTTTTTTTTGGGCCGCAAAAAAAATGATACTTAAAAAGAGATGGAGTGAGATAGGGTGACCCAATTTCTCCGTACATATTTGTACTATGTATGGAGAGACTTAGCCACCTAATCAAAGAACTCACAAAGCAGAAGAAATGGAAGCCTTTCACTGGCTCGGAAAGAGGAACCCCTATAACACACTTATTTTTTGCTGATGATTGGATCCTTTTTGCTGAAGCATCATTGGAACAAGTAAACATCATCAAAAAATGCATTACAAGATTCTGTACAGCTTCAGGACCGGCGTATAGACCTTGAAAAACCTAGACTATATTGTTCGAGGAATGTCCATTTTAATAGGGCAAATGAGTTGAGTCAGCAGCTAGGGGTCTCTCTGGCAAGGGACCTAGGGAAGTATCTCGGGGTTCTTTTGCTGCACAAGAGACTATCATGTATTGTCTTCCAACCTCTTATCAATAAGATAAGGAAGAAACTGGAAGCTTGGCAAGGAAGATATTTGAGCATGGCAGGTAGAACTATACTTCTGAAATCTGTATTGAGTGCCCTCCCTTCATATTAGATGCAAACTATGAGAATCCCAAGTAAAGTCATAAATGAAGTTTAGAAAAAAAATGCCACCACTTTCTATGGAGTGGAACACAACACGAAAATAAAATGCACCTTGGACCATGGAATGAAGTGACATGCATCCTCTAAAAAATTTGGAGGCTTGGGAGTCAAGGATTTAAAGAAGCAAAATCAAGCCTTTGCTATGAAAATTTTCTGGGAGATGCTTACTAAACCTAATAAGATATGGGTGAGAATTTTAAAAGAAAAGTATAAGTGTGGATTTGAGCCCACACCAATAATTGAAGAGAAGCAAACGGCCTCACATGTTTGAAGGTGTGTGATGAAAACCTAGGATCAAGTAATGGCTAAAGTATGGTGGAGAGTGGGAAATGGTAATAGCATAGAATTTTGGACTCACAACTGGTGTGCGATGCTAGAACCCCTGCTAAATTATGTTGATAAGAATTTGGACACCTTGAATACGCATGACAAATTGCGAAACTTCTTGACTACTACAGGCAGTTGGAATACTTCTTTGCTTATGAATTGGCTTCCTCTGTAGGTGGTGGGCAACATTGTTACTATTCCCCATTAAGCTCATGTTGATAGGGAGGACATCCCATATTAGACAAACTCTAGCGATGGGAGGTTCACTGTCAAATCGGCATATGAAGCAATTAGTGAACAAGACTCAACCCAATACTACAGGATATGGCAAGTCATATGGAAATGGAAATACCCAGAGAAACTTAAAAACTTTTTGTGGCTAGCTGCTAAAGATAGATTAGTGACAAATGAGCCAAATATAATCAAGAGCTATGCATGACACCCTACTGCCCCTATACCTGCAATGAACCTGAAAGTATCCTTCATGTTCTAAGAGATTGTCAGAAAACAAGGGAGGTATGGAAGAAACCGGTGCCTAGATACCATTGGAATGAGTTCTTCTCCAAGAACCTGCATGACTAGATCTTGTGGAATTCTTCAACAAATACTGGGACACCTAGAGTGGGTAAGATAGCCTAGAAGCATATGTTTATTTACACTTACTAGAGTATTTGGCAAACTAGATGTATTAAAGCTTTTGAGGATAAAGAACTGTCAAGCGAAACTGTGATATGGAAGAGCCTGCATATGTCCTTCTTGGAGGATCAATTTGTAACAAGACAATGGAATTTGATGGACAAGGGAAAGACTGAAGGGATATATTGGAGACCCCCTAAGCAAGATGTGATGAGTTTGAACGTTGATGGTGCTATAACAATGAGTGGACACTCAACAAGTGGAGGTCTGATTCGGAATCATTTGGGTGAATGGATCATGGGCTTCAATTGCAATGTTGGATATTGTCCAAATGTTGTAGCTCAATTGTGGGCCATTTTGTTTGGCTTAGAGATATGCTGGAAAAAAGGCTTCAGAAGGATTAAAGTTAACTGTGACTCCATTATGACTTTAGAATTGATAAGTAAAACTAATGTAGCAAACCATCCTTATAGTGATCTAATTGCAATAATTAAGAACTGGATTCTGTAAGATTTGGAAGTTTAGATAAACCATGTTTATCGGGACGGCAACATATGTGCTGATTGGATTACAAAACAAGTCAGTATTAATGTGTTTGTTGTTAATCAATTTGATGTGCCCCCTCCTGGTTGTATTTAATTATTGTATCTGGATGCTTAAAATGCTTTTGCCATGAATAATCAGTAATCTGCCCTTGAGTGGCTCCTTCAAAGAATAAAGAGAGATGGAATGAGTAAATTATAAATTTGTATAAGCCTATTGCTGCACAGTGGGATAAGCCAAGATTATGGGCCCTCTAGCCAATTGGCAGCTGTAACCCACTTTTTGGTTGGTTGGGATATGATGCATGAACAACTCCTTTGTGTTTAAAACTGAATTTTGCTCTATAGTTAAAAATATTTAACTTCGTGTCATGCATGCTTCAAAATCCCACCATATTTGTGTACAGATCTAGGGTTATTATATCAATGTTATATAGCCGATACTTGTTTAAAATATCCTCATATTGAAGATATTAATCTATTGAAACAATACACGTAATACATCAACCAACGTCGTGGTATAGTAAATATATAACCATTGGTAGGTGTAATGCTTTCATTGTAGTGGACAGTCAAAAAAAAATTGGTCTTGCTTAAGGATTTTTTACAACATTAAATAGTGTAAATATTTGAGCCTAAATATTTGGATTCAACAGCAATGAGAATTACTACTCTTCCTGCGTCTCACAGGCCCGCACGATGCGTGGGTGGGCTGCACCTCAAGTCATATACTTAAAGCTTTATAACTCCCAAAAAAATTTTTAAAATTCTGCACTTAAAATACTATAACCTCCAAATTCAATGGTTTATATGGAGTTTTCTGTAATTAATATATATAACCTTGAAAAGTAAAAGGTTATATAATGTTCAATATTGTAGATTAATTCTATTTTTTTGTGTAATTATAACTCTTGAATTGATTAGAGACCTATAAATAGAGGATATATTCTAAATGTTTTGTAACTTTAAAGTGAATATAAATCATTTTTCCCCATTCTATTTTCTATATTTTTTTTCTAGATATTGTTCATATTTCATTGGCTGCATATAGAGTGATGAAGACTTGGTCATAACTTATAATGCATATATCAATTGATGGTCCACCTGCGTGCAAGTAATTATTAATGGAAGAAAATTGCTACCACTCATTTCCCTATTCAGGTACCCTTTTTTTTTTTTTGGGTCAAATTTTCTCATGTAAAGTCTTCCAAGTCTTCCTTATAAAGCTGAAACTAATGTGCCAAGGAATTCCTTAATTAATGACAACCTCTATCTTTTCCAATAAAGTTGTTTTATTGTCTGGGTTTTTTTTTTTTGGGGGGGGGGGTGTTATTTATGCTGAATTTTCGGTTCTTCATTAAGATATTTCTTTTAAATTAAAGTGTTTGAATAAAACTTTCCTCAATACACTGCATTAGAAGTTCGGAATCTTTTTTAGCTTATTTTCCCTGAAAAAAAAAACACACACACACACACACATTTAAACATATTAAAAAAAAATAATTATCTATATAAACCTACTAATAAGTATTTAGATTTTGTCAAAATCAAAAAATATTTTTTATTTATTTCAATTAAATAACTATATGTAATTAATATTTGTACAACAACATATTAATTTAAAATTAATATGTAACATCAAATTATACTAATATTTTAATTTAATGAAGAAATATTATATAAATCTCTCTTTTGATTATATAAATCTCAATTGATTGAGTCCAAAGAAAAGAAGATCAATCCCATCACAATTAGATAAATCTCTCTTTTGAACATCATTTGATCATATTCCACACCCACTCTGATTTAACTTGAGTGTATAAAATCAACTAATATATATAGGAATACTTAGTTCCCACAAAAAAAAAAAAAAGAATAGTTGTTGTAATCAAATTTGAGGACATTGCAATAATAAACATTAGTTTTATCAAGCAAATTTGAGGTCCTTGGTTTAATGACGAAATATTCTCATGAAACTTACATTAAACAAGTTTGATTAAAACAAAATTTACCTAATGTTTTGTCAACTAGAGTAGTTTCACCTATACAGATGCATGGGAAAATAAATATTTTTAATAATATATATATACATTTTGATGGTATGGGACAAAATTTAAGTATAATTTTTTGTCATTTATTATTAATTTTTAGTAAGAATTTTTAACATCTTACCAATTTATCTTTTGCGGATGAGACAGTGTTTTTCTTTAAAATGATTTTTAGCATCTCACATGACATAAATAGATTTTTTTTTCCGGTGGTGGAAAATATTTCATGTCAAAGATTTTTATCACCACATAAATACAAATGAATTAAAAACACATGGATTCAAAGAAGGCACAGACGCACGTGATCTGACGGTAGATGCTGAAGAATTTTATTTCCATCTCACACATACGCACAAATATAATACCTTGCTTTCCTATCTTATGGACATTTGATTCCATGCTATGTCAAGTAGCTCTACGCACAAATATAGTGTTTGCAAGAACAAGATCGAGTGATAGAACATCCCCATTCAACCCATCAATCCATCCATAAAGTATAGGAACTAAATGTTTAATTTTCTCAAGTTTATATCTTAATTTATTAATTCTTTCTATTAATTAAGTTTTATATGTTTTTACCATTATGTTATAACATTGTACTGTTTTTTTTTTTTGGTCATAGACTATATTAGAAGTATCCCCTAGCAATAAGAACTAATCCCCATGGAATAGTGAGAGCAAATGGTAAACTTTTCCCAACTAAATATGCTCCATATACAAGCTCGGATTATACCCCCAACTATTTGTTTAAGGGACGAGAGCTTCTACCATAATCACGCTATTACTTTAAGATTATTAATAATAGGTTTTAGGTTTTTCAACCATTATGCTTTCTAATTCTCCACACTAAATTAAAAAAAAAAGGCAGCATCAATCTGAACTTCTTGAAGTTATAACAATTTATAAGTTATTAATTTAATTTAAAATTTTTTATAGATGCTTGTAGTTAAAATTTACATTTGCATTATAAATACTAAAATAGAGTACAGTGGCCAATATGTTGGAATTCTGTACTGTCGCGTTAATCTTGTGATATGAAATAAGATATGACATTGACTTGGCTGCTGATGTGTTAACTTTTCCCCCCTTTAATTTCCTGAAATAAATTTATAATTAGGTGATTAATGCATTGAATTAATATCAAATCTGACATATGTTATTAAGGCATTATTTTCCTTTGAGGACTTATATGTTTATTTGAATTGTGATTGTAATTTAAGTATGAAATTAACTAAATTAACATATTAGTTGGTAATGTGATTTTTGCTCAACGGTTTAACACCACACAAGTTAGATAAATTTAGAATTAAAGTAATACTACCAAAACATTGTTTGTATTAAAAGTGTGTGTGTGTGTGTGTGTGTGTGTGTGTGTATTACTCTTTCACAATAACATGAATGAACCGTGCATCACGGTGCAGCACTAGGTCTACAAGGAAGCATAAAACATCGGGCTGCATTAATTATCGGCTTCATCGCCTGGCAAGCATTTCGGGCCATCAAATGATCGATCGAATCTTAAGTAAAATAGAAAAAAAAATTAATATACTAAATTAAAGAAAACTGAGAATACAAATAGAAATGAAAATTGATGTAATGAAATAAATAGGTTTGGTGGTGTTTCATAAAAAGAAATGGAAACCCCTAGTGTAAAAATATATTAAGATATTTATTATTAGTTTTTAATTATCAGGAAAATAATGTTAAAATTTATTTGATAAAAATAATAAATATTAACTTTAAATTTTTTAAAATATAGATTATTAAAAAATTAAAATATAGTTTATGTCAAGAATATAATTTATTCAAAATTTATTTATATATACATATTATGTATAATATATATAAATTTAGTAATATGTGAAAATTACTAAATCAATTTAGGAATTTAATACATATTACTACGTTAGCGGGAAAGGATATGTATTAAATTAAATGTTACATACTTCATTCGATCCCTCATATATTGTAGCTAAGAAAAGTTAGTTACATTAATAAAATTATCTAAAAATTGTTTTGATTTTCACTTTTATCTCTAACAAATATCAAAGATTCATACTCTTTAAAGCAATTAAATTAATGCTTTATAAAGTAATTTCCAACAAGGATGATTTTGGAATGTAGAAATTAGTACTCTAATAATTTTATCAAAGTGACTTATATTTAGTATTATGTAATCCTTTAGAAGATGATATATAGAATATAAGAGGGAGTATAAATGAGTGATTGTTGCAGATCAAATAAAAGAAGGCCATTTTGTTAGTTAATTCAGCGGCAGTGTGTGTAGGAGACGTGGCTGAGCATATAAATTGAGGGCATATTCTAAATGTTTTATAACTTTAAAGTGAATAAAATTTATTTTTCCCCATTCTATTTTCTACAATTTTTTTTTCCTTACACTTGTGATATTGTTCATATTTCATTAGCTTCATAATTAGAGTGATGATGACTCGGTCATGGCTTGTAATGTATATATCAATTGATGGTCCACCCACGTGCAGGTAATTAAAGCAAGAAAATTGCTATCACTCATTTCCCTATTCAGGCCCCACCCTTTTTTTGGGTTGGATTTTCTCTTGTAAAATCTTTCAAAGTGTTCCTTATGAAACTGAAACTAATAGACCAAGGAATTGCTTAATTAATGACACTCTCCATCTTTTCCAATAAAAATTCTTATTGTATGATTTATTTTTTTAAATTTTGGGCTTGCAGGTTCTTCGTTAAGGTATTTCTTTTTAAATTAAGGTGTTTGAATAAAACTTCCTTCACCACACTGCATTAGAAGTTTGGAATTTTTTTTAGCTTATTTTCCTAAAAAAAACACACATACGCGCATATATATATATATATATTGACAAATATAAAAAATAAATTTAAAAAAATAATTATCTATATAAACCTGCTGGTAAGTATTTAGATTTTATTAGAATTAAAAAAATATTTTTTATTTATTCCAATTAAATAACTATATGTAATTAATATTTGTACAACAACATATTAATTTAAAATTAATGTGTAACATCAAATTATGCTAATATTTTAATTTAATAAAGAAATAATATCATATTATTATGAAGATTTTGGATATCCATATAGAATATTCTCTACCTATGACTAAGTTATTTTTTCCTTTTTATTTTATTTAATTAATTAAAAAATTATTATTCTTTCTAAGATTAGGGTTCTTGTATAAATATCTTCTCAGTGGCTGAATAATAGATATTCATTCTTAGCTTCTCATATTTTTCTCTCTCTCAAATTCTCTTTATTCTGTACTCTATTCTATACTTTATTTCATAACACATATTAATTAATTTTTATAAAAATTAAATTAGAAAGACAAAAATTAAATTTAAAAAGTAATTATCCCCATAAAATTTATATATTAAAAATTAATAAATGTAAAATTAATATATATGTATATATTAATATGTTAGTTATGTATAATATATAGTAACTTAGTAAATTAATTAACAACCACTTCAATGAATTGGGAGGGTATCTGCAGGTCAGGGTCAATATACTGCCTAAAGGCTTCATTTTTTTTTTAAATTTAAATGTCAAAATTATTCAAAAGTAAACAAAAAAAATACCAGTTTAAGGGAAAATAATTATTGGATTAAATTTAAAATTTGCATAGAATAAGAAGAATAAGTAATTAACTTTTATAGCCAGAATACGAACTTACATAACTTGATATTATTAAAGACTTAAGAGTTGAAGTTAAAACTATGAAGGATATTTATATCGGAGTGAAAATTAAACATTCACAGTGGTGAAGACTTAGTCATAATTGGTACTCCTTCTTCTTCACAATATAGTGTGTGAGACTTATTTTTTTTAGATTCATAATATAAGGTATAGGTACTCAAATTGATAATTTTACCCTTATTATATTAAATTGATTGCTTCTTTCTCTCCTATAAGTGTAATCACTTATGAAAATCTGGCCTCTTAAAGGAAATTGCTTACTTTAATCATTTTAATCTTTCCTCAATAAATAGAGATAAATTTAAAATTTTTATTATATTTAAGAATATTTTTTAATTTTTTTAATGGGTATAAAAATGAATCTTACACTCTATAATATAGATAGGTCGGAGTAATGTATATATCAACTCATGGTCCCCACGTCCAATTGATTCATGGAGAGGGATGTTTGAAGAAGGCCCAGAAATTACCCACAGTTGCCATCAATCGTTTCTTTTGTAGTACATTTGTTCTTTTTTAAATTTTTTTATTGTTAACTTTTCTTCTTTAAAGTCTTTCAAACCTTCCTTACGAAAATTTTTTCCAATAAAGATTTTTCTCTTCGATTTTTCCTTTTTTGGCTTTAAAGTCTTTGGATGAAGCTTCCCTCACAACACACTGCAATTGAGCTGGATGGAAAATGGTGGATGACCGAGTGGAGCTTGGGACAATACTGATGGGCTACTTTTGTATGCCTTATTTTGAGGGACACTTTAACTCATGATTTTACAATATAACAATCATCAAACACATTATTAATTAACAGTCACATTTTTCAATTTTGTCAATAACAAGATCATTTGACAAAATAATAAAACATAGTAAACCAAATGCACATTCAGATAGCAATCTTTAAAAATTAACAAATTTGATGATACTAAATTAATTTCCAAGACAATATTAGTATTAAGCGTATACTCCCTCCATTCCCTAATATAAAGAACTATTAGGAAAATTTTCATATTTCAAAATATAAGGAATACAGAAGGTTTGTATAGTGTATTTAATAATTTTTTTAAAAAAATATCTATAATTAAAATGACATTTTTCTAATATAATTTATTTATATTAATTACATGCTATAAAAATTATTAATATTAAATAAGAATATTTTTAAAAAAAAATTTTATATTCTCAATAAATATATTATTTTTTTTGTCGATATGATCTTTTCTCTTGTCCTGACGAATAAAGGAAGTACTAATTAACGAACAAAAGCATTCCCATAAATAAATGAAATATTTCTAAGAATAATATGCATTATTACTTACGAGAAGCATTGGGGTCCAACAATCAATTTCTGACAGTATGCAATGATGTATGAGATTAATATTGCAAAACACGTGACTTTTCAAGCAAATACTTCCTTTCATCTACATTATAAAATATTTTAAATCAATTATATATATATTAAAAAATTATTTTTTTAACTAAAATTATTATTTACGAGAAGCACTGGGGTCCAACAATCAATTTCTGACAGTTTGCAATGATGTATGAGATTAATATTGCAAAACACGTGACTTTTCAAACAAATACTTCCTTTCATCTGCATTATAAAGTATTTTAAATTAATTATATATATATTAAAAAATTATTTTTTAACTGAAATTATTATAAAAAATATCTATATTTTCTATTTTATTCTTATTAAATTTATGATTTTATTATTATTGTAGAGATATAAATAAAAAAAAAATCATTAAAAATAAGGATAAAATAGGAAGAAAAATATCTAATACCCTATATTTTAAACTAAAAACTTGTCATACAAAATGTCTTATAACATGAATTAGAGGGAGTAAATAATTTAAAAGGATTTTTTTATTAAAATAAAACCATTTTGAAGGGATGAGATTACCAGCAAATAATTGCCACACATTCTTCTTCAATAGTTAAACCAAGAAAAGGAAGAGAGAGAGAGAGAGAGGGCATCTTCTGTGACATGAACAATATATTCCATCTCAATTGATCAATCCCAAAGAAAGGAAGATCAATCCCATCACAATTATATAATTCTCTTTTTTGAATATCATTTGATCGTATTCTGCACCCACTTTGATTTAGCTTGAGTGTATGAAACAAACTAATATATATAGCCATAGGAATACTTAATTCCCACCCAAAAAAAAAAAAAGAATAGTCGCTGTAATCAAATTTGAGGACACTGAAATAATAAACATTAGTTTTATCTAGCAAATTTGAGTTCCTTTGTTTAATGACGAAATATTCTCATAAAACTTACATTAAACAAGTTTGATTAAAACAAAATTGACCTAATGTTTTGTCAACTAGAGTAGTTTCACCTATACAGATGCATCGGAAAATGGATTTTTTAATAATAATATATATATATATATTTTTATGGTATGGGATAACATTTAAGTATAATTTTTTGGCATTTATTATTAATTTTTAATGAGAATTTTTAACATCTCACCAATTTATCTTTTGTGGATAAGATAGTGTTTTTCTTTAAAATGATTTTTAACATCCCACACATATGAATAGATTTTTTCTGGTGAAAAATATTTCATATCAAAGATTTTTTTTCACCAAACAGAAATGCAACTACGAAAACATAACATTAATGCTTCTCTGATAGAGTTGCAATATTTGAGGCATTAGAACCTTACACCTTTGGTCCAGCCATGAAAGAAAAAAAACCTTACACCATGCTTGGATTTAGCAAATATAGGAGGAGAGAGAAAAGTGGAGGGCAAAATAGGAGGGAGAATGCATTTTTTCCCTTGCCTGGATATGAAAAAAAAAATGGGAGAGAGAAAAAATTAGGAAGAAAGTGATATAAGGGTACCACATGTTTTTTCCCAATTTTTGGGAGATTTTGAAAAAAAAAACTCTTCTTTTAAAATTATCTCATTTTCTCTTTCTTTCCCTTGTTTTTTTTTCCTCTCATCTTCGTGTTGAACGCTAGCCGTACGAAATATAAATATTGATACGCTATATACTTTAAATTTTAGATTTATTTTATAATTTCTAAAATTAAACAATAAAAATAGGACAAAATAATTATAAATTAAGATTAAAATTAAAATTATATTTTAATGCCATTCATTATTATATTTTGAAAAATATTTAAATAGTATATGATAGAATAATACAATAATAGATTTTATTATATAAAAATACTTTTCCAATATATAACTATTTTTTAGTTTAATCAATTACAAGATCATTTAATAAACTAAGGAAATATTAAAAACAAAGTATATATACATATTCAAATAAAAAATTTTAAATGTTAGTCAATCTGAAGACAATAATTGAATTTCAGCCAATATAAATGTATTAGACATATATTCTAGCAAACAAAGCAGTACCATAAATCAACAAATAAAATTTTAAAATAATTAATATTTTTTTTCTAACTGGTAATGCTTTTAACAAAAAATAAGGATTTTGATGATATTTTGGTAGTCTTTTAAATTTAAAGAGTTTGTGTTCATTTTTAAAATAAAAAAACTGCATAATTCGATATCTTTCCGCTGGGAGTAATTTACCATAAGTCAATTTATTTGAAGGAGTTTAACGTAATTTACCACGGATATGGATGTGCCATAGCATACTGTTACTTATTTTTGTTAGATATCCGAAGAAATATTTTTCTTATATATTTATAGAAGTGTGCCGTCAATTGTGAAAAGAATTAATTAATAATAATGAAGAGGATGTGCGTGGGTTTTCAGAAATCGCTTGTGTTAGCAATTATGCTTCTTGAGTTTGGTGTCCTTATTCCCAATTCGTGGGGAGCTACAGGCGCTGAGGTTCAATACATAGAGAGGGAGAGGGAAGCCTTGCTTGAGTTCAAGGCTGCCCTTGGCAATAACTCGGGCATTTTTGCATGGTCTTCATGGGGTCACCGACACCACCAGAGAGATTGCTGCCAGTGGGAGGGAGTTTTCTGCAGTAACCAAACCGGCCATGTCTTAAGGCTCCACCTTCCTGGTTATTTGGAACAACCCAACTTGAAAGGAAATATCAGTGCATCGTTGATGGAGTTGCAATACTTGATGTCTTTCAACCTTAGTTTCAATTCTTTTGAAGATGCCTATATCCCTGAATTCTTTGGCTCCCTAAGAAACTTAAGGTACCTTGATCTCCGGTCTTGTTATTTAAGTAGAGGAAATATTCCAAGTCAACTTGAACTTCCTTCACACTTGCAATATCTTGATTTCTAGGGGAATTATCTTGCTGAAGGACCAATGCTCTGTCAACTTAGAAATCTCTCACAATTACAGTATCTTGATCTCTCATACAATAATCTTGAAGGAACAATACCTTATCAACTTGGAAATCTCTCACAATTGCAGCATCTTGATCTCTCTCACAATCATCTTGGAGGAGCAATACCTTATCAACTTGGAAATTTCTCACAATTGCAGCATCTTGATCTCTCATACAATCATCTTGGAGGAGCAATACCTTATCAACTTGGAAATCTCTCACAATTGCAGCATCTTGATCTCTCATACAATCATCTTGGAGGAGCAATACCTTATCAACTTGGAAATCTCCCACAATTGCAGCATCTTAATCTCTTACACAATTATCTTGAAGGAACAATACCTTATCAACTTGCAAATCTCTCACAATTGCAGCATCTTGATCTCTCATACAATAATCTTGAAGGAGCAATACCTTATCAACTTGGGAACCTGTCGAACTTGCAAAAGCTTTTTCTTAGATATGCAGGTACTCTCCAAATTGATCAAGAAAATGGTACTGGAGGTGAGTGGCTATCTAGTCTCACTTCTTTAACCCATCTTGCATTAGTGCAGATAACCGATCTCAAATATTCTCACAAGTGGCTGCAAATGATCGCAAAGCTAAAGAACTTGATAGAACTAATGCTTCCTTCCAATGATTTTTCAGATCATAATATCCTGTCATGGCCCTCTTTAAAGTTCAATTCATCTTCCTCTCTTTCTAAATTTGATCTATCTGGGAATAACTTCATGTCATCCTTAATATTCCATTGGCTCTCAAATGTCAGCTCCAACGTTGCTGTGCTTGATCTTTCAGAGAACCTCTTAAAGGGTCCCATCCCATATGAATTTGGTACCATGATGAACTCTCTTGAGAATCTAGACCTTGGTTTTAATTGACTCAAGGGTGGATGGAAATCCTTGGGGAATATATGTACCTTGCATTCATTATCCCTTCACAATAACTATAACTACTTGAGTGAAGACCTTCCAACAATTCTTCATGCTCTGTCAGTATGTGCCAGATATTCTTTGCAATATTTGGATCTAAGCTATAATCAAATCACTGGCTCACTACTTGACCTTTCCACATTCACTTCTTTAGAGTCATTTAACATTTCATCGAATTTGTTGAACGGGACAATTCCTACAGATCTTCGATTTCCCTCTTCATTGGTTACTCCGGACATCAGTAACAATTCTTTGGGAGGTGTTCTCACTAACTCCCATTTTGCTAATATGCCCAACCTAAAAATTTTGGACCTAACCGACAACTCATTGGCTTTAAGATTTAGCCATAATTGGGTCCCACTATTTCAACTACAAGCTATATATTTGAGATCTTGCAAGTTAGGTCCAGGTTTTCCCAAATGGTTGCTAACTCAAAATAATTTCACTGAACTTGATATTTCTAATGCTGGAATTTCCAATACTATTCCAGAACAGTTTTGGGGTTTGTTGACACCAAAGCTACAATACTTGAATGTTTCATACAATAGCTTTTTCGGCTCAATACCAGATATTCACACAAAATTTACTGCATACCCTACTATATCTTTGGTCTCAAATTATTTTGAAGGCCCAATTCCACAATTTCTACGTAATGCATTGTTCCTTCTTCTGTCGAATAATAATTTCACAAAGCTTCACCCATTTTTATGTGCAAACAGGGCAACTTACATGTCCATATTAGATCTTTCTCATAATCAATTATTTGGGCAACTTTCTAATTGTTGGAATCATTTCAAATCATTAGTCTTTCTGGATTTGAGCAAAAACAACTTGTCTGGAGAATTTCCTGCTTCTATTGGTTCTATACAAAGTCTTCAAGCATTGATATTGAGAAACAATGGGTTTACTGGAGAGTTGCCTATCACCTTGAGGAGTTGCTCAGAATTAATATTGCTAGATGCAGGGGAAAACAAGTTCTCAGGACATGTACCTTCATGGATTGGGGTTGGATTACAGAAGTTGGAAATCCTAATTTTGCGAAATAATAACTTCTCTGGAAGTTTATCAACTCATCTTTGTTATTTGTCAAGCCTTCATTTCTTGGATCTCTCGATGAACATTTTATCAGGACAAATACTCAAATGCTTCAAAAATTTTACACCAATGGCTCTAGAGAATTCTACATCTCTTGAAAGTCCAACATACGGATTTGGTAGGCTAGCAAGGGAATTTTCATATGAGTTGAGTGCATGGTTGACCTGGAAGGGAACAGAACGGCTTTTTAAGAAAAGTTTATTTTTAAATGGCATTGATCTTTCAAGCAATCAACTAAATGGAGGAATTCCAGCAGAATTGGGAATTTTAGTTGGAATGGCATCTCTGAACTTATCAAGAAATCAATTAGGTGGAAAAATTCCTAGAGAGATTGGAGGATTAAC
This sequence comes from Adenanthera pavonina, assembly GCA_026686845.1. Taxonomy (NCBI): domain Eukaryota; kingdom Viridiplantae; phylum Streptophyta; class Magnoliopsida; order Fabales; family Fabaceae; genus Adenanthera; species Adenanthera pavonina. Next base: position 27,747,247 of record JAIVEN010000013.1, read on the forward strand.
ATCCTTGGACTACCTTGATTTATCTAGAAATCATTTCATTGGTTCAATTCCTTCTAGCCTTGCTTTGATTGATCGTCTTGGAATGTTGGATTTGTCATATAACAACCTTTTTGGAAAAATTCCCATTGGAACACAATTGCAGAGTTTTAACAGTTCCAGTTATGAAGCAAATCCTAACCTTTGTGGAAAACCACTTGAAAAACAATGTCCAGAAGAGAATAAAAGAAATGAACCAGTTGAATTCCAACAAGAGAAGCATTCAATTCTATCAAAGGAGTTTTATTGGAGCATGACATTTGGATTTATCACTGGATTCTGGGGAATTTTTGGCTCAATACTTTTTATTCGTTCTTGGAGACATGCCTACTTCAGGATTTTGAACAATTTGGTGGACAATCTTTATCTTATGGTCATACGAAATACAACTAAGTTAAACAGGTGGCTTCGAGGTTATCTGGTAATAGCTCTTTATATTTCTCTCCGTTCTTGCCATAGATTTTACATGTGCACATACTATTAATTTGTCCCTACGTATTCCTGCTAGCTTTAGTTTCTGTACATGGAGTTGAATATTTACTAATAAGTTTATTTGTAATTACTTCTTAGTAGATGTTCAAAAATCTAAGTACTGGCTAAATTTATGTATTTGTTAATTAATATTAATCAATTAGTTAGCAGAATCAACTTACTGTTAGTTATGGTGGCATGATCACAGTTGCTGTTTTGTAAAATATAATTACTGTTCTCTGAATCTCTGTTTCTCTTAAGCTGAGGAAAAATGTTTCGTTTGATGCTTTTTACAGGAGAAACTAAGGTGAACAAAACACCTAAGGTCAGACTGTATGCTGTGCTGGAAATATGCCATGGATCTGAAGGTTTGCTGAAAAATCAATATAAATAATTGAAATGTTCTGGTAATTACTAAATTAAGTAATGGAATCTTAAAGCATGATGCTGGGCTTTGCATGTATTGTGGCACTGTTCGTAGTGTTGTTATAATTTATCAAACCATTGGCCTTATTATCGTGTAAGTCCATAAGATGCTCTTACTTTTCATTTCATGTTTTGGTAGAAAACTTTCGATCTAAGTTTTAAGAATTTTGATGAACGCACACGCACAAATATGAAGTGAAAACACATGAGAATTCAAAGAAGGCACAGACAAACGTGATCTGACAGTAATTGCTGAAGAATCTTATTTCCATCTGATCTTATCAATCTTGGGAATTTGTATACATACGCAAAAATATGATCCTATGTTTTCCTATCTTATGGACATTTGATTCCATGCTTTTTAATTATTTTTCAAAGCAAATAAACATCTATAGTACATAACACTAGCAGATGGTTTGAGTAGTCAGTACACCAAATTAATCATAAACATGCACCTTTACTCTGAGTTTTTATTTCTAGTTTGTCAATGTTTTGTAAAATATAATTATTGTTCTCTGTTTGCCCTAATTAAGCTAATGAAAACATGTTTGTTTCTTACTTTTTGATAGAGAAACTAAGGTGAACAGAACACCTTCAAGGTTGCTTAGCTGGTCGAGCATATGCTGTGTTGAAGATAAGACATGAACAGAGTGTTTGCAAAGCCTACATAAATAATTGTAACGTTGTGGTAATAAATTACTGGAATGTCAAAGCATGCTGCTAAGCTTTGAAATTAATACTATGTATTGTTTAATTTGTACTGTTTATTGTGTTATTATAATGATGTCAAACAATGGGCATCCATTATATAGTATAAGGCCACACAAGTGATGCTCTTACAATTTTATTTTATGTTTGGTAGAATACACAGTGAATGAGAGATTTTTTTTTGGCCAAACACTGGATGAGAATTTAAGTGCCAAGGTACCAAAGAATTTAATATGCACACACATATAAATAGAAAACACATATGAAGTCTATTCATAATTTGCTTGATTTACTCTCTGTTTATCGTTATATATTATTAGACAAAAAGGTTATTTTCAGTTCCATCAAAGCTTTTCATTTTGGGATTCATAATTGTATTTATGAGGATTGCTTGAGTTACTAAATGATTTTCAAAAGGGTGCTCTTTGTCCTATGTATTCATCCTTTGCAAACATGAATGACTTGTTTAGTATATACTCTGAAATGAAACTGAAAAAATTTTGAACCAAAAAAAAAAAGGCAAAGGCAGACTAAATGAAAAAAGAAATAAAAAGAGGTTGAATGTAATAACAAGAACATAATAAGATGGAGTTTCCGAGCAAGGATGCTTTGTTAATCATGCTAGGAGTCTGAATTTAAATTCATCAATGAGTGCTTAGCAAGAATAGAGAATAACAATGACTTGAAGTGCTTGACACATGCATTGAAAAAATAGCTATCTAAACTTTTTGAAGTTATCACAACGTTTAAGATTACTATATATTATTAAGGTTTCTTACCATAAAGGCAATTTTAATTTGTCTACTCATTGTAGAAATTGAAGTCCTTCGCTACTTGAAAATAATTTGAGTTTCTAATATTCTTTGTCCTCAATTTTATGACATTCGGGACCTTGAACGTAATGCTCTTCCTTTTTAACAATTTCATAACCATAATTCATTTTCATCTCATCTTTTTTCTTGTCAAATAGTTTTTGGGTTACATGAGTTTATTAATCATTTAAAATTTTACATTGTTCAAGGAAGCATAAAATGTGGGCTAGCATTATGAACTTGATGGCGAGCCTGGCCAGCCCATTTTGGTTTAAGTTGTATTAATTTCTAATTTCTGTGTTTATGGGAAAAAATGGTTTATAAAAAAATAATCTAATTTCTCTGTGTGGGCATTGGGCATTATCCTTTTCTGGTAATCTGATACCCATTTCAACCCAAGAAAAAAGAATATATACATTTTATATGCATATGTATATGCATAAAATTAAAGCATTAACATTTGGTAAAGTGAGAACACATTTAGAAATATTAATATTATAGGGACCTAATTAAAAATTCTAATAGATTATGAGAACTAGATAATTAATATAAATAGTGTTAGATGGTGAATATGTGACAAGTTGTCTTATGCTCAAGATTATCAGATAATTTATCACCATTACATATATTAAAAAGCTTTAAATCAATGGAGTTAATTATCACATACTGCCTCCATCCTATTTTATAAGATATTTTATTAAAAAAATTTTATTCCATCATATAAGACATTTTATAGGGTTTAGTGAAGTATTTATAATATTTTTCTAAAAATACCTTTAATAAATTCATTCTATAAATGCTCCCCCCTTCTCTCTCTCTCTAATTTTTTTTTTAAATGTTTTAATTAAGGTGGCTGGGAATACACTTTAGACTCTAACACACCAAAAGATTTTCAAATATACATGGATAAAAGTGAAAATCATTAAAATGGAATTCGATCTCCAAAAAAATCTAATTTTCGTTTAAAAGGAGTATACTGACCATAATTCATTTTTGTTCATTATTTCAGTCCCAAAAAAAATTGTTCATTATTTAGTCCCATTTTTCATTGGTCATTATTTCATCTATTCCAACTTTTGAGTCCATGTTCCATTAATTGGAATGCAAAAACCGTAAAACGAAATTTTGAGAAAGGGATGACGGAAATACTACTCCCATATTCATTGTTAGAAATTGACAATTTAATAAAGATATTATTATAATCAATTTCTAAAGAAAAGTGAATAAAGGATAGTTATGGAATCAAAGCAATTATTTTTTTAAAAAAAAAATAAGACTTCTGACTATTTTTAATTTCCTTTCTTAATATCTGTGATTTTTCTAAAATATCTTATATTATAAGATAGATAGAATATTTATTTGTTAGGCTAACATGTAGATTTTTGTAAAACATAAATATTAGTTTAAAAAATTAATTACAAGTTTTGAATAAAAAGTTAGCGTATAATTAATTTTTATCATAAAATTTTATAATATTATCCATCTTCTATAAGAATTGTCTTTTGATATTCTATACTTAAAGCTTTATATTAAATACTATAATCTCCAAATTCAATTATTTACAGGGAGTTTTTTATAATTAATATATATAACCTTGAAAAGTAAGATTATATAATGTTTAACTATGTAGATTAATTTATTTTTTTGTAATTATAACTCTTGAATTGATTAGAGGCCTAGAGGGCATATTCGAAATGTTTTGTAACTTTTAAAGTGAATAAAAATCATTTTTCCACATTCTATTTTCTACAATTTTTGTTCTTGCACTCATGATATTGTTCAAATTTCATTAGCTTCATAATTAGAGTGATGAAGACTTGGTCATAACTTGCAATACATACACCAATTGACGGTCCACCCACGTGGGAGTAATTAAGGCGAGAAAATTGCTACCACTCCTTTTCCTATTCAGGGTCACCCTTTTTTTTTTGTTGAATTTTCTCCTGTAAAGTCTTCCTAGTCTTCCTTATGAAGCTGAAACTAATGGACTAAGGAATTGCTTATTTAAACAACCTATATCTTTTTCAATAAAGTTTTTTTTATTGTATGGGCTTTTTTTGGAGGGGCTTGAAGGTCTTATTTATGCTGAATTTTTGGTTCCTCATTAAGATATTTCTTTTAAATTAAAGTGTCTGAATTCCCTCACCACACTGCATTAGAAGTTCGGCATCTTTTTTTAGCTTATTTTCCCTCAAAAGAAAAAAAAAAAAAAACACACACACACACACACGTATTAAAAAATATAAAAAAATAATTATCTATTTAAACCGACTAATAAGCATTTAGATTTTATCAAAATCAAAAAATATTTTTTATCTATTCCAATTAAATAACTATATGTAATTAATATTTGTGCAACAACATATTAATTTAAAATTAATATGTAACATCAAATTATACTAATATTTTAATTTAATAAAGAAATATTATCAAATTAATTTATTTTTATAAAAATTAAATTAGAAAGGCAAAAATTAAATTTAAATGTCAAAATTATTCAAAAGTAAAAAAAAAAAGGTAGCAGTTTAAGGGAAAATAATTATTGGATTAAATTTAAAATTTGCATAGACTATGAAGAACAAGTAATTAATTTTTACAACCAGAAAACAAAGACTTGCATAAGTTGATATCGCTATGGGCTTAAGAGTTGAAGTTAAAACAGCAAAGGATATTTATATCTGAGTGGAAATTAAAAATCCACGGTGATGTAGACTTGGTCATAATTGGTAATGTACATATCAACTCATGGTCCCCCCAGAAAATAATGCCCAGAGTTGCCACCAATCCTTTCTCTTTTAGTACGTTTGCCCTTTTTTTATTTATTTATTTTTTGTTGACTTTTCTTCTTTAAAGTCTTCCAAGCCTCCCTTATGCAATTTTTTTTCCAATAAAGATTTTTCTCTACGATTTTGTTTCTTTTTCCACTTTAAAGTCTTTGGATGAAGCTTCCCTCACAACACTGCAATTGAGCTGGATAGAAAACGGTGGATGACCGAGTGGAGCTTGGGACAATACTAATGGGCTACTTTTGTTTGCCTTGTTTTAAGCGACACTTTAACTCATGATTTTACAATATAACAATCATCAAACACATATTAATTAACAGTCACATTTTTCAGTTTAGTCAATAACAGGACCGTCTGACAAAATAATAAAACATAATAAACCAAAATACACATTCAAATAGCAATCTTTAATAATTAACCAATTTGATGGTACTAAAATTCAATTTCCAAGACAATATTAGTATTAAACATATACTACTAATTAACAAACAAAAGCATTCCCATAAATAAATGAAATATTTCTAAGAATAATATGCATTATTACTTCCAAGAAGCACCAGGGTCCAACAATCAATTTCTGGCAGTTTGCAATGCCGTGTGAAATTAATATTGTAAAACACGCGACTTTTCAAACAAATAAATGATTTGAATGGATTTTTTTCATTTAAAAAAAAAACCATAAGGAAGGGATGAGGGTAATCAGGTAATAATTGCCACACATTCTTCTTTGATAGTTAAACCAAGAAAAGGAAAAGAGAGAGAGAACATCTAGTGTGACTTAAACAACATATATATTCCATCGAAATTGATCGATCCCAAGGAAAGGAAGATCAATCCCATCACAATTATATAAATCTCTCTTTTGATCATCATTTGATTTTATGCTACACCCACTCTGATTTAACTTGAGTGTATAAATTAAAATGAACTAATATATATAGGAATACTTCGTTCCTACCAAAAAAAAAATAGTTGTTGTAATCAAATTTGGGGACACTAATTTACCAAAAGCTTTTTTTTTTAGGAACTGCGATAATAAACATCAGTTTTATCAAGCAAATTTGAGGTCCTTGGTCTGATGATGAAATATTCTCATAAAACTTACATTAAAGAAGTATGATTAAAGCAAATTTACCTAATGTTACATCAACTAGAGTAGTTTCACCTATATAGATGCATGGGAAAATGAATTTTTTAATAATATATATTTTGAAGGTATGGGACAAAATTTAAGTATTATTTTTCATCATTTATTATTAATTTTTAATAAGAATTTTTAACATCTTACCAATTTATCTTTTACGGATGAGATAGTATTTTTCTTTAAAATGATTTTTAGCATCTTACACAACATAAATAGATTTTTTTAGGTTAAAAAAAATTTCATATCAAAGATTTTTTTCACCAAACAGAAATTCAACTATGAAAATATAAGATTAATGCTTCTCTGATGGAGTTGCAATATTTGATGCATTAGAACCTTACATCTTTGATCTGGCCAATAAAAAAAAAATCTTACACCATGCTTGGATTTAGCGAAAATAGAAGGAAAGAGAAAAGTGGGGGGCAAAATAGGAGGGAGAATGCATTTTTCCCTTGCTTGGATATGAAAAAAAAAAAAGTAGAAGAGAAAGAAAATTAGGAAGAAAATGATATATGAGTCTCACATTTTTCCCTCCAACTTTTCTCTCCAAAAATGGGAAAATTTTGACCAAAAAAAAAACTATTCTGCTTCCAAAATTGTCTCATTTCTCTTTCATTCCCAGTGTTTCTTCTTCCTCTCATCTTCCTGTTTGACGTTGGCCCAATGAAATATAAATATTGATATGTTATATATTTTAAATTTTAGATTTATTTTATAATTTCTAAAATTAAAAAATAAAAGTAGGACAAAATAATTATAAATTAATATTAAAATTAAAATTATATTTTAATTCCATTCATTATTATAGTATGAAAAATATTTAAATAGTACATGATAAAATAATAGAATAATAAATTTTATGATATAAAAATATTTTTAAAAAAATAGTAGGTTGTGTCAACTATTAAGAGAGAAAATGATAGTTGATTGTGAAGCTTGAGACATAACTAATATATTATACTACATACTTTTCTTTGTCATGTTTCATACTGCTTTTGAAACTTCAAAGTGAAAATGATAGTCATCGACTGTGTAGCATGGGGCATTTAGGACTATACTTTTCTTTACCGTGCCTTGAGGGACAATTTGACTCACAATTTTCCAATATATAACTATTTTTCAGTTTGAAAATAAAATAATATAAAAATTATACAGAAAAATAAATTTTTGATGTCAATTGTGGATGTTGCGCGGGCACTGGGCATTATCCTTTTTTGGCAATCTAAAACCCGTTTCAACCCAAGAAAAAAGAATATATACATTTATATGCATATGCATATGGATATGCATAAAATTAAAGCATTAATATTTGTTAAAGTGAAAACACATTTAGAAATATTAATATTATAGGGACCTAATTAAAAATTTTAGTAGATTATGAGAACTAGATAATTAATATAAATAGTGTTAGATGGTGAATATGTGACAAGTTGTCTTATGCTCAAGATTATCAGATAATCTATCACCATTACATATATTACAAATTAAGCTTTAAATTAATGGAGTTAATTATCACTCACTCCATCCATCCTATTTTATAAGATATTTTATAAATAATTTCTTATCCTATAATATAAGATATTTTATAGGGTTTAATGGAGTATTTATGATATTTTTTTAAAAGTACCCTTAATTAATTCATTCTATAAATGTTTCCCTCTCTTCTCTCTCTCAATTTTTTTAAATGTTTTAATTAAGGTGGCTGTGAATACATTTTAGACTCTACCACACCAAAGGATTTTTAAATATACATGAATAAAAGTAAAAAAAATTCAATCTCTTAAAAAAAAATCTAATTTTCGCTTAAAAGGAGTATACTGACCAACTTTTCCATTTATGACGAAAAATGAGTATACTGACCATAAATAAGGGTGAATTCATTTTTGTTCATTATTTCAGTTCCAAAAAGAAATTGTTCATTATTTATTCCCACTTTTCATTGGTCATTATTTCATTTTTGGTGGATTCATTTTTGGTCATTATTTCATCTATTCCAACTTTTGAGTCAACGTTCCATTAATTGGAGTAAGAAAACCGTAAAACGAAATTTTGAGGATGGGATCATGGGATGGTGGAAATACTACTCCTATATTCATTGTGGAAATTGACAATTTAATAAAGATATTATTATAATTAATTTCTAAAGAAAAGTGAATAAAGGGTAGTTTTGGAGTCAAAGCAATTATTTTTTTTAAAAAAAATAAGACTTCCAACTATTTTTAATTTTCTTTTCTAAATATATGTGATTTTTATAAATATCTTATATTATAAGACGGATAGAATATTTATCTATTAGGCTGGTATGTAGATTTTTGTAAAGGATAAATATTAGTTTAAAGAATTAATTACAAGTTTTGAATAAAAAGTTAGCGTATAATTAATTTTTTGTCATAAAATTTTGTAATATTGTCCATGTTCTATAAGAATTAGACTTTGATATTTTATGCTTAAAGCTTTATAATCTCCCAAAAAATCTTTTAAAATTCTACACTTAAAATACTATAATCTCCAAATTCAATGATTTATAGGGAGTTTTCTATAATTAATATATATAACCTTGAAAAGTAAGGTTATATAATGTTTAATTATGTAGATTAATTCTTTTTTTTTTTTGTGTAATTATAACTCTTGAATTGATTAGAGACCTATAAATAAAGGGTATATTCTAAATATTTTGTAAGTTTAAAGTGGAAAAAATCATTTTTCCCCATTCTATTTTCTACAATTTTTTTCTTCCATTAATGATACTGTTCATATTTCATTAGCTTCATAATTAGAGTGATGATGACTTGGTCATGGCTTGTAATGCATATATCAATTGATGGTCCGCCCACGTGCAAGTAATTAAAACAAGAAAATTGCTACCACTCATTTCCCTAATCAGGGTCACCCTTTTTTTTTTGGTTGAATTTTCTCCTGTAAAGTCTTCCAAGTCTTCCTCATGAAGCTGAAACTAATGGGCCAAGGAATTGCTTAATTAATGACAACCTCTATCTTTGCTGAAGGTTTTATTTATGCTGAATTTTTTGTTCTTCATTAAGATATTTCTTTTAAATTAAAATGTAAACTTTCCTTACCACACCGCATTAAAAGTTCAAAATTTTTTTAGCTTATTTTCCCTAAAAAAAACACACACACATCTATTAAAAATATAAAAAAATAATTATCTATATAAACCTACTAATAAGTATTTAGATTTTATCAAAATTAAAAAATATTTTTTTTATTTATTCCAATTAAATAACTATATGTAATTCAACATATTAATTTAAAATTAATATGTAACATCAAATTATACTAATATCTTAATTTAATAAAGAAATATTATCATATTAATGTATTTTTATAAAAATTAAATTAGAAAGAAAAAATTAAATTTAAAAAGAATTATCCGCATAAAATTTATATATTAAAAAGTAATAAGTGCAAAATTAATATATATATATATATATGTGTGTGTGTGTGTGTGTGTGTGTGTGTGTGAGTGTATATATATATATATTAATATGTTAGTTACGTATAATATATAGTAACTTAGTATATTAATTAACAGCCGCTTCAACGAATTGAGAGGGTCGCTGCAGGTCAGGGTCAATATACTGCCTACAAGCTTCAAAGTTTTTTTTTTAATTTAAATGTCAAAATTATTCAAAAGAAAAAAAAGTAGCAGTTTAAGGGAAAATAATTATTGGATTAAATTTAAAATTTGCATAGACTATGAAGAACAAGTAATTAATTTATACAACCAGAATACGAAGGCTTACATAACCTGATATTGCTACGAGCTTAAGAGTTGCAGTTAAAACTGTGAAGGATATTTATGTCTGCGTGAAAATTAAAAATCCACAGTGATGAAGACTTGGTCATGATTGGTAATGCACATATCAACTCATGCTCCCCCCAGAAAATAATGCCCAGAGTTGCCCTTTATTTTTTTTTTTGGTTGACTTTTCTTCTTTGAGGTCTTCCAAACCTCCCTTATGAATTTTTTTTTTCCAATAAAGATTTTTCTCTTCGATTTTTTTCTTTTTTGGCTTTAGAGTCTTTGGATGAAGCTCCCCTCACAACACACTGTAATTGAGCTGGATAGAAAATGATGGATGATCGTGGAGCTTGGGATAATACTGATGGGCTACTTTTGTTTGCCTTGTTTTGGGGGACACTTTAACTCATGATTTTACAATATAACAATTATCAAACACATACTCCCTCTGATCCCATTTATAAGATGTTATTTTGAAAAGTTGCTTAGTCCTATTTATAAGGTGTTGTGTTATTTTTTTATTTGAATTTAATTCTTTACCCTTCATTTAATAACTTTTTTTGTATCGTAAATTGTTCCGGTCTTTAATTAGTAGGGGTAAGATTGGAAGTTTATACTATTTTTTTTATAAATTTAAGAGCATAATTATGTCTTCTTAATACTCGTACAATGAAAAACAATATCTTATAAATGGGACCGGAGGGAGTATTAATTAATAGTCACATTTTTCAGTTTAGTCAATAACAGGATCGTTTGACAAAATAATAAAACATAATAAACCAAAATGCACATTCAGATAGCAATCTTTAAAAATTAACCAATTTGATGATACTAAAATTCAATTTCCAAGACAATATTAGTATTAAACATATAATACTAATTAACAAACAAAAGCATTCCCATAAATAAATGAAATATTTCTAAGAATAATATGCATCATTACTTCCAAGAAGCACCGGGGTCCAACAAATAAATGATTTGAATGGATTTTTTTCATTTAAAAAAAAAACTATAAGGAAGGGATGAGACACTACCAGAAAAAAGCAATTTAGCGAGGGATCTAAATGCCATTTTCCCTTAGTAAATTGAAAATAGCGAGACATAAAATCCCACACTAATTTGGTCGTTATAAATCACGTCGTTAAATTTAAATATGAAAAAATTTAAATTATTTCCTTGATAAATTATAAAAAATTCAACACCGCCACATCATTGCCATGTCACCACCAAGACCGCGCCACATCACATTATTGCCACATCACCCCGCCACCCATGCCACATCACCATGATCGCGACACGTTATTGCTATGTCATATAATGATTTTAAATATGTATTTACTTAAGTTTGAATCCATGATCTTTTACTTTTAATGCCTTTATATTCAGACTTTTGCCAGTTGAACTGAATGTATTTGCAGTCTTTATGAGAAATATTAAATATATATTATTTATCTACACATTAATACACATATATATTTATAAATTAATATGTTGTTAAAAAATAAAAATATATTATAATTTCAATTATTAATATCATAAAATACTTTATATTTTGAATTTTGTAATAAATGAATTTTCATTTTCATTTTTTACCAACAAGTTATAAAAATTAATCTAACTATTTTTACTAATTTAAAATAATCAACTAATAAAAATAATTTTATAAATTAATTATTAAAATTTTTTAATTTATAAAATTAAATTTTTAATAAATAATTTTAATCTATTGAAATTAATTTAAAAAATTTAGCGAGGGAAAAATTCCTCACTATTCATAATAATTTAGTGAGGAATAAAAAGTTCCTTGCCAATTCCTCAATAATTTAGCAAGGGAAATGATATTCCTCATTAATTTCCTTACTAAATTTAACAACAGTTACAAACTTACAATTCGTCGCCAATTCCTTCACTATTTAGATCATTTAGCAAGGGATGAGTGATTTTTTACTAAATTTTCTGGCTAAATTTAATTTTTCTAGTAGTGAGGGTAATCGGGTAATAATTGCCACACATTCTTCTTCAATAGTTAAACCAAGAAAAGGAAAGAGAGAGAGAGAGCATCTAGCGTGACTTAAACAGCATATATATTCCATCGAAATTGATCAATCCCAAGGAAAGGAAGATCAATCCCATCACAATTATATAAATCTCTCTTTTGATCATCATTTGATTGTATGCTACACCCACTCTGATTTAACTTGAGTGTATAAAACGAACTAATATATACAGGAATACTTAGTTCCCACAAAAAAAAAAAAAGAATAGTTGTTGCAATCAAATTTGAGGACACTATTTTACCAAAAGCTTTTTTTTTTTTTAGGAACTGTGATAATAAACATCAGTTTTATCAATCAAATTTGAGGTCCTTGGTTTAATGATGAAATATTCTGATAAAACTTACATTAAAGAAGTTTGATTAAAGCAAAATTTACCTAATGTTATATTAACTAGAGTAGTTTCACCTATACAGATGCATGGGAAAATGAATTTTTTAACAATATATATTATGAAGGTATGGGACAAAATTTAAGTATAATTTTTCGTCATTTATTATTAATTTTTAAAAAGAATTTTTAACATCTTACCAATTTATCTTTTGTGGATGAGATAGTGTTTTTTTTTAAAATAATTTTTAGCATCCTACATGACATAAATAGATTTTTTTCTGGTGAAAAAAATTTCAAATCAAAGATTTTTTTCACCAAACAAAAATTCCACTACGAAAATATAAGATTAATGCTTCTCCGATGGAGTTGCAATATTTGATGCATTAGAATCTTACACCTTTGATCCGGCTAAGGAAAAAAAAAACCCTTACACCATGGTTGGATTTAGCAAGAATAGGAGGAGAGAGAAAAGTAAAGGGCAAAATAGGAGGGAGAATGCATTTTTCCCTTGCTTGGATATGAAAAAAAAAGTGGGAGGGAGAGAAAATTAGGAAAAAAATGATATAACGGAACCACATTTTCCCCCCCAATTTTTCTCTGCAAAAATAAGGAGATTTTTTGAAAAAAAAACTCTTATTCCAAAATTACCCCATTTTCTCTTTCTTTCACACATTTTCTTTTTACTCTCATCTTCCTGTTCGACGCTGGCCCTATGAAATATAAATATTGATATGCTACATATTTTGAATTTTTGATTTATTTTATAATTTCTAAAATTAAAAAATAAAAATAGGACAAAATAATTATAAATTAAGATTAAAATTAAAATTATATTTTAATTCCATTCATCATTATATTATGAAAAATATTTAAATAGTTTATGATAGAATAATAGAATAATAAATTTTATTATATAAAAATATTTTTTTTCTGAAAATAGTAGGTTGCACCAACTATTAAGAGAGAAAATGATAGTTGATCGTGTAGCTTGGGACATAACAAATAAATTATACAACATACTTATCTTTGCCATGTTTCATACTGCTTTTGAAATTTCAAAGTGAAAATGATAGTCATCGACCGTGTAGCATGGGGCACTTAGTGATTAAACAATTTTGCTAATAGAAGGAGGCTTTATGCAATAAAAATAGAAGGTTATGGAGGTCTTTAGCAAACTTTCAAAGGTTAGGGGAGTTATATGTATATGACTTGAAGGGAAAGAGATCCGCTACAGCAGAGGATCTGGACCGTCCAGAAAATTCTGGATGGTCCAAATTTTTATAAAATTTTTTTAAGTTTAAATATTTTTTTAATTTTAAAAGAAGAAAAACACAAAATAAAAATAATTTTTTAACAGTAAGATTTTAAAAAATAATATTTAATAATAAAAATTAAAAAAAAAATATAAGGTAAAATTTGGATTATCCATATTTTGTATAAATGATTCATATCTAGTCTCAAAACAGCAGCACTTGCCCAGTGTGGAGAACCCGGGTCCAATTTAAAGGGAGTTTTATATATTTTAGCTTTAAACTTATTTTTAAGTTATTTAATAATTTAATATTTTAACTCTTATATATATAATATTATTTTTTATTTAATTAAATCACCATCATTCTAGCTGGTTAAATAATGAAATTTGTTATTAAAAAAAGAAAAGAAAAGAAGTAATATACTTTTCTTTACCTTGTCTTGAGGAACAACTCATAATTTTTCAATATATAACTATTTTTCAGTTTAGTCAATTAGAAGATCATTTAATAAATTAAGGAAATATTAAAAACAAAGTATATATACATATTCAAACAACAAATTTTAAATGTTAGTCAAGCTGAAGACAATAATTGAATTTCAACCAATATAAATGTGTTAGACATATATTCTAGCAAACAAAGCAGTACCATAAATCAACAAATAAAATTTTAAAATATTTTTTTCTAATTGGTAATGCTTTTAAAAAAAATAAGGATTTTGATGATATTTTGGTAATGTTTTAAATTTAAAGAGTTTGTGTTCATTTTAAAATAAAAATACTGCATAATTCGATATCTTTCCGCTGGGAGTAATTTATCATAAGTCAATTTATTTGAAGGAGTTTAATGTAATTTACCATGAATATGGATGTGCCATAGCATACATACTGTTACTTATTTTTGTTAGATATCTGAAGAAATATTTTCCTTATATTTATAGAAGTGTGCCTTCAGTTGCCCACTAATTTGGAAAGAGAAGGATCAAGTGAGGTATATTATGAGATAAAAAAGTATTGAAAATAAAATAATATAAAAATTATACAGAAAAATGAATTTTTGGGATGTTTCATTTATTGACACAATATTCTCATAACATGAAGGTCAAACGGGTTTAATCAGAATAAAATTTATAAAGTTGATATTTCGCAATTTCTTATATAGAAAAGTTTCCTATAGAAAATTTATCATATTTATATGAAAAATAATTTTTCTGAAAAAATCAAATGATGTGACGCTAAATTATTGAAACTAGTAGAAATGGTAATTTCTCACGTTAGAAATAATCATGTACGCAAATATATAAATAGATTCATTAGTATACCATCAAGTCACCACTCACTAGCATTATTCAATTGCGAAAAGAAGAGGATGTGCGTGGGTTTTCTGAAATCGCTTGTGTTAGCAATTACGCTTCTTGAGTTTGGTCTCCTTAATCCAAATTCGTGGAGAGCTACAGGCGCTGAGGTTGGATGCATAGAGAGGGAGAGGGAAGCCTTGCTTGAGTTCAAGGCTGCCCTTGGCAGTAACTCTGGCATTTATGCATGGTCTTCATGGGGTCACCGACACCACCAGAGAGATTGCTGCCAGTGGGAGGGAGTTTTCTGCAGCAACCAAACTGGCCATGTCTTAAGGCTCCACCTTCCTGGACCCCGTGATCATTGGGAACAACCCTCGTTGAAAGGTAAGATCAGTGCATCGTTGATGGAGTTGCCATACTTGATGTATTTCAACCTTAGTTTCAATTATTTTGAAGATGCCTATATCCCTGAATTCTTTGGCTCTCTGAGCAACTTAAGGTACCTCGATCTCCGAATTTGTAATTTAAGCAGAGGAACTATTCCAACCCAACTTGGACTTCTTTCACGCTTGCAATATCTTGATCTTTGCGGTAATATTTTTCAAGGTTCAATCCCTTATCGACTTGGAAATCTCTCACAATTGCAGCATCTTGATCTCTCGAGTAATGGTCTTGAAGGAACAATACCTTGTCAACTTGGAAATCTCTCACAATTGCAGCATCTTGATCTCTCATGGAATGATCTTGAAGGAACAATCCTTTATCAACTTGGAAATCTCTCACGATTGCAGCATCTTGATCTTTCATATAACTACTTAAAGGGTCCCATCCCATATGAATTTGGTAGCATGATGAACTCTCTTGAGAATCTATACCTTAGTTTTAATCAACTCAAGGGTGGATTGAAATCCTTAGGGAATATATGTGCTTTGCATTCATTATCCCTTTACGATAACTATTTGAGTGAAGACCTTCCAACAATTCTT
The DNA here is from genome assembly GCA_026686845.1 of Adenanthera pavonina. Classification (NCBI taxonomy): domain Eukaryota; kingdom Viridiplantae; phylum Streptophyta; class Magnoliopsida; order Fabales; family Fabaceae; genus Adenanthera; species Adenanthera pavonina. The sequence continues at coordinate 27,763,316 of JAIVEN010000013.1, forward strand.
CAAACTCTATCAAAATGTGCCAGATATTCTTTGAAATATTTAGATCTAAGCCGTAATCAAATCACTGGCTCACTACTTGACCTTTCCACATTCACTTCTTTAGAGTTATTTGACATCTCATCGAATTTGTTGAACGGGACAATTCCTACAGATCTTCGATTTCCCTCCTCATTAGTTTCTTTGCATATTTCTTACAACTCTTTGAGAGGTGTTCTCACTGACTTAAGTTTTGCAAATATGCCCAGCCTAAAAATTATGGACATAACCAACAACTCATTGGCTTTGAGATTTAGCCATAATTGGGTTCCACTATTTCAACTACAAGCTATAAATTTGAGATCTTGCAAGTTAGGTCCAGGTTTTCCCAAATGGTTGCTAACTCAAAATACTTTCACTGAACTTGATATTTCTAATGCTGGAATTTCCGATACTATTCCAGAGCAGTTTTGGGGTTTGTTGACACCAGAGCTAATAAAATTGAATGTTTCATGCAATAGCTTTTTCGGCTTGATACCAAATATTCACACAAAATTTACAGCATACCCTGCTATATCTTTGGCCTCAAATTATTTTGAAGGCCCAATTCCACAATTTCTACGTAATGCATTGTTCCTTTCTCTGTCGAATAATAATTTCACAGAGCTTCACCAATTTTTATGTGCAAATAAGGAAACTCACATGCTGATATTAGATCTTTCTCATAATCAATTATTCGGGCAACTTTCTAATTGTTGGAATCATTTCAAATCATTAGAGTTTTTGGACTTGAGCAATAACAATTTGTTTGGCGAAATTCCTGCTTCTATTGGTTCTATACAAAGTCTTCAAGCATTGATATTGAGAAACAATGGGTTTACTGGAGAGTTGCCTATCGCCTTGAGGAGTTGCTCGAAATTAATATTGCTAGATGCAGGGGAAAACAAGTTCTCAGGACATGTAGCTTCATGGATTGGGCTTGGATTACAGCAGCTGGAAATCCTAATTTTGCGGAATAATAACTTCTCTGGAAGTTTATCAACTCATCTTTGTTATTTGTCAAGCCTTCATTTCTTGGATCTCTCGATGAACAATTTATCCGGACAAATACTCAAATGCTTCAAAAATTTTACACCAATGGCTCTAGAGAATTCTACATATCTTCAAGGTCAAATATACTATCCTCCTGGGTTTACAGAGTCAATTTCATTCGAGCTGAGTGCATGGTTGAACTGGAAGGGAACAGAACGGCTTTTTAAGAACAAATTATTTTTAAATGGCATTGATCTTTCAAGCAATCAACTAAATGGAGCAATTCCAGCAGAATTGGGAATTTTAGTTGGAATGGTATCTCTGAACTTATCAAGAAATCAATTAGGTGGAAAAATTCCTAGAGAGATTGGAGGATTAACATCCTTGGACTTACTTGATTTATCTAGAAATCATTTCATTGGTTCAATTCCTTTTAGTCTTGCTCTGATTGATCGTCTTGCAGTGTTGGATTTATCATATAACAACCTTTCTGGAAAAATTCCCATTGGAACACAATTGCAGAGTTTTAGCAGTTCCAGATATGAAGGAAATCCTAACCTTTGTGGAAAACCACTTGAAAAAAAATGTCCAGAAGAGAATAAAAGAAATGAACCAGTTGAATTCCAACAAGAGAAGCATTCAATTCTATCAAAGGAGTTTTATTGGAGCATGACATTTGGATTTATCATTGGATTTTGGGGGATTTTTGGCTCAATACTTTTTAGCCGTTCTTTGAGACACGCCTACTTCAACTTCCAGAACAAATTGACAGACACTACTTTTGTTTCAGTCACACTAATTATGACTAAATGCATTAGGTGGCTTAAGGGTTATCTGGTAATAATTTTTCACCTTTCCATCTTTTCTTCTAGCTTTTGCGTATATGGTATAATCTAAATTTCATCTATTCATGCAATTAATTAATCCATATCTGTCCATGCTTTTAGCTTGTCCATACGTCGTATTTACTATTTATTAATAACTTTATTTATTTATAGTTATAATTGCGTAATTGGATTTTAATGGCTAAGCTTATGTATCTTCAGTTTCATCCACCAAAATAATTAGCCAAAAACAAATTTATTCTCTTAATAATATAGCACTGTATAGAAAGTAGTTAAAATGGTTTAGGTTTAGATAATTATTTAATTTGAGCAATATTCACTTTAGTTGTGCATAATTATTTTATGATGCAAAAAAAAAAATATAGTTTAACATTAGTGTGAAAGTTTGAGTAATAAACTCGATAGTTAATCACAAATGCTGGTTAATTTGTGATTTAAAATTAAAGAGAATGGAGGCTCCTCCATTCTCTTGAATTTTTATTTCTGGTTTGTCCATGTTTTATAAAATAAAAGTATTTTTCCCCGTTTTCCTTAAGCTAAGGGAATTTTTTTTTCTTTTCAACTTCATTATTTTGCAGGAGAAACATGGGTGAAAATGTTCAAGGTGGGATAAATGCTGTGCTGGAGATATGGAATGAAGTGAGAGTATGCTGCAAAACCAAATATAAATAAGTGCAATGTTCTGGCAATTAATTATTGATTACTAAATTCGTAAATTAAACAATCGAATTATGTTAGGACTTGTTGCTAAGATTTGAAATACTATGTTTGTTGTGTACTATTTATTAATTGTGTTATTATAACCCAATATTGGGCAACCATTATATATAGTGTAAGTCAGCATTATGCTTTTTCTTTTTAATTGAGCGGAGTTTTTCTTTGAGTATTTTGCATTTTGATATATGATTTATGAGTTTGTTGACATTGTGGGGGCCCAATATAATGTGTTGCCAATGTGGCCTAAAAAGAAAAAAAATGATGCATTGCCCATGGTTTGTGAGGATAATAGTTACCTATGAATTAATACTCAGTTTGTTGTTGTTTGTTTTGGTTGCATTAATACGCTTAAGTATTATGGTTTGATCCTATGTTAAGAAATCTTTGTATAAATGCACGCTTCATTTTGGAGAATGATAGATGATAGTTATACCTCGTAAGTAGAAAATTAGTATATTGCTAGTTGAACGAAGGTAAACTTGCCATATACTAATTACATTCATCCTTATAAGGGAACAAGTATCGTCAGTTTTTGTTGGAATACTTTTAGTTCACGATAAAAAATAATATATATTAAATCCTTCATTTATTCGTGGCTTTTTTTTTTTCTCTTGCTCCAAGTCAGAAGATATCTTTTTTTGTACATAAAAAAATGTGAGAATGAGTAGAGTTTTCTTTGAGCATTTGCACTTTATTAGCAAATACTTGAAGTCCTTGACGCATGAATCAATAAAAATGTTATCAAATTCTTAAAGTGCACACAATTATCAAGCGGTACTCTGTTTTAAGCAAATAAAATGTTGTTTGGCATGGCAATTTGTGTGAGCTATGTTAAATATTAGTATATGCCTCATGATTACCTTTTTTTTTTTTTGGTAAACATGCCACATGATTACTACCAGTCATTTAACAATAATACTAAGGCTAAATTTGGTGCAAATGAAAGAAGTTTCTTGAAAGAGAGAATGAGAGAGAAATTTTTGTAAAATTTATTTGGTATACATCATTCAAACTTTCTATTAATGAAATATAGTATTTTCATGAAATTCTTCTTTCCATTTTCTTTTCCCTTTCCATTTCTTTTAAAATGACTCATTCCTACCAAACATGCCATAAATTCAATACTAATTGTAATAACGGTTTAAACCAAATGGTAGTAAAGTATACTCGATCCCACAAAAGAATGTTAAAATATATTTCGTCATGCTTCAAATTGCTTTTTAAATTAAAACGATAGTGAATTGTAAGTGATAAACTAATATATATATATATATATAATATAGTTTTCCTGCCATATTTCCACGGGTGTAATGCTTGAGGGAGACTTTGACTCATCCAATGGCACGTTTTAACGAAGTTTGTGAGTAATTTTCATCTCTTTTATTAATAGAGATGAAAATATAAGATCATTTGGTCAAATACAAGATACATGTTCAACCATCAGTTCTTAAAAATTAACCAACTTGAATATAATAATTTAATTTCTACAATAATATTAACCTTTATCATTCTTATAAGTAATGAAGCTTCTTTTGCTCCTATATATATATATATATCTTGTTTAATGCTGAATACAATGTAACTAATTATTGAAATACCTAAAAGCAATGACCTTGGTCCAATATATCCATGTTTATGTTTCTGCCCAAGTAAATTTCATTAGCAGAACCAGTAATACAACAATCTCTTCAATTTAACAGGACCCATAAGAAACTTGCATTGTTACAAGAAATATCCAATATACATTACTAAACAAATGGGCTTCCAATACATTAAATTTTTGGTTTCCAGAATGTTTTTGAAATGTTCCATATGTTACCATTCCCAAAAAATTCCGAAACGCTTTTGCTAGAATCATTCCCAAAGATTGGTCTTGGGGCATATTCCCAATGAAAAAAAGGGTTCCTGGATACCAATTTTGTGGCATGCTTAGTTTGAAATGATCCCTAACACTGGTTTTCCAGAATGTTTCTTAATAAGAAGCGTGCCTAAATATTAGTCCTTGGGCACCTTCCTAGGCCAAAACGTTCATGAAACTAAGAATCTGTTTGACAATATTTTTTATTTTATTATTCTCAAAACAATTTTGTAAAACTATTTTTAAGAATAAATTTTAAAAATAAAAAAAATAAAAAAATCTATTTGAATAATTATTTTTAAAATCATAACTAACATTCAAAATTTATAACTTTACCATTAATGAGGTAAGTATTTTTCACCTTTTCTTGTATTTTCTAGAATAAAAACTACAAAACACCTTAAAGATATTATAAGTTTTTTATTCTTTTACTTTTTTATTTTCTAGAACAGTTTATGAAAAATAAGTTTACCAAACAAGTTTTTTTGTTTTTCTATTTTTGAAAATAGAAAAACTGTTTTAAAAAATTCTGCCAAACAGGCCCTAAATTTTTTTAAAACAATATATAAAATTTCTTCTTCTTTTTTTTTTTTTTTGCTATCATATTTCAACCATTTCAACATTTTGACGGTACAAAATAAATAATGCAACCATTCAAAGAATTTCATTATACATGAATAAGAATTAAAGAGTATACACTTAAGCCAAAAAATGTTCATAACCATTACCATTAATCTATCAAATCAACTTACAAATGTCTAGCAAATAAAATTGTCACCACAAAATACCTCTAAAGAATGCCTCAAATATTATAAACAATCTATAAATTACATTCTTTTAACACAAACATTGCCCATTCTTCTATGACTTCTTGTATGTCTTTTTTGGAATAGGAAGCATGATACTTGTCCAAAAATTACTGTAAAATGAAGCATTACATACAATCGGTTAAATGAGTTTTGTGCATAATATAAAATAGAGTACATCCAATTGTCAATGATATGATATGACTCATTAGCTTCAATAACCACAGTTAGGAAAATCAGCTATAATTGTGATATTAAAATGAAAAAAAGGTAATAGTAAGCTTATAAAAAATGTCATCTAATTTCCAAAACAAAATTTAATGAATAGTCATTTCAAAATCATAGGCATTCTCAGCTTGCACCATTTAACCCAAGTGTGGAGTTCTTTTTAATAATTTTATGCAAAATATATTACTATTATCAGTTCCTTTAATACAAATACCATTGCAGCCGAATGCATACTAATTCCAAACCCAGAACTGGGTTCCCAAAGTTCTAAACAAAAGCTATAATGTTTGCATTCCAGATTACTGCCAAGTGCACACATAATACAGCAACAATAAAAGAATCCTGTCCATATCCAAGAACCTACTCTGATTGTTGGCAGTCGAATTTCTTTACTTAATATATCAGATATACATGACAATCATGACAAGTAAATGATACACTTACAATCTAGTGAAGTATACAGCATAATGAAATTTTGAGGAAGCATACCATGCATTTGAACACCAAAAATGATAACTCTTGATTTTTGATCTATGATTTCTCACTTTCACATGTCATAAAGATTCGACAGATTTTTACGTTGGCTGTCAAGAGCCCAATACAACCCTCCTCCTTTACCCGGACTTGGGACTAGCTATGATACTATATAGGCGGAGTTAACTAAGGAGATTGTGTTTGATAGAACCCATTAGTATTGTATGATCCATGTAGCCGACCTCACATACTGAGATAAGACTAATGTTGTTGCTGTTGTTATTAATTACTCACTTTCACATCAGTGTCCAAATTGTAGCCAGCACTTTTGAAGAGTCAAATTCTAGTATCCAGTACATGCTTGTATGTCATTACCAGTAGCATGGCAACTACTGAATAATCTCAATCTCAAATAATAAGGCAAGCACATTCAAGTTCAACCAGAAATCATTACAACAATAGAATTAGAATCAATTAAAATAATAGCAACGAAATGCTCACCTGTCATCCTGTCAATTATCAGTTTGTGCATGCTGTCCCTTGTGAGCTGCCAGAGCTACAGCTAATTTTTTTGCCTGTTTGATAATTATCAAGATAATTTGTCAAGAAATTTGGCAAGAAACACATGCGCAGAACAAAATTACTAAATGAGGTTATATCCTAAAACAGATCCACATGATTGTGCAAACTAGAAACATTTTTGAGGGAGCAGAATGGACAGGGACTGGAGCAAAGAATAGACCATTGTCAGCTGTACCTTCTGGCCCTAATCTATCATCATTTGTTCAGCATTTTCTTCCTAGTATTTAGCAATTTTTGCTTCAATAGTAGCCACATCTATTCCTTCAATCAAGTTGAATGCTGCAAAAGTTGAAAGGACAAATTAAAAATAAAGCAAAACTTTATCAAGCAATACATCCACGATGTTAATGATAGACCAAAAACTAGATGAATTTTGAACATGGATTAATAACACACCCAAGCATCCACAATACTCCTAGAGAATTGGGCAGAAAACTAGAGATCAGAGTTAAGGTATATCCAAAAAATTTTTAGGAAAATCAAACTTCAAAGGACCATACATGTATCTGAACTGGCCTAGACAACACCAAGTCTCCCGTAGACCATTATCAAACACCTCACTATGAGATTCTTAGAGATATATGCTGATAGTTACAGTTAACGACACCAACAGAGGCTCTCAAGCAAAACAGGAAAATATAGCTCTGAAGTAGAGTGCATGCTTGTTTCTCAATTAGAAAGGGCCCAAAAAGCACATTCTACCACTAATCCAAACATAGCATAAACTAGAAAACTTTGATAATAGGCTGTTATCTAAAGTTTTATCAAACCATAAACCAATTGTGAATTATAAATCAACCGTAGGCCATTATCAACTATATGGGGCTTGAATAGGAGAGGAAAAACTTTTCAAGAAAAACAAATGAAAGCAAAATTAGATTTATAAGGTAATCATAATCAGCTTGGGCTCCAGTAGGTAGTGCAGCCATCGAAACAAAAGCAAAGTGAAGTGACGAAGACTAATAGAAACCAAACAACAAATGAGGCACTTGTGAGAGCTGAGAGCTACAACGAAAATTGACATTGACAAGGAGAGTAAATTCCAAATACAGAGGTTATATTCTGTATGAGAGCTAATAAATCAAAAGTAATATAAAAAAAGAAATGGAAATTACCAGATCAAGAGGAGAAGGAGGACGAGGCTAGGGTTCATCGAATGGAGAGGCGAGAGACGGATTTCGTACATGGGCTTCCAGGGTTCACACAGATTTGAGAGGGAGATGCGAGAGGTGAGCCATGAGATGAGGATGAGGCTAGACGAGGGGTTTCTCCGAATGCCAACAACAGAATTGAAGGAGGTGCTCCGTTGGTGAACTCGCGCCGCGAGAAGAAGAGGAAAAGAAGGGGACAGGCCGAAATCGGATATGGTTTGTGGTGGGGTTTTGATCGAGTTTGAACAGAAGAGGAGGAGACTTGCTCGGACAGCCACAGGGTTCGGATATTTGCAAAGGAAGCTCGAAATAGCAGAGCAAGTGAGGTGAGGAGGCTACGGGTTCGAAGAGAAATCCTGGCCAAAAATATTATCGGGAACATTTAAATGAAGAAACGTTGAGGTTACATCTTTTGGGAACGTGTCCTCCAATATTGGTTCCCTAGAGAAATCCCGGCCAAAAATCTTGGGGCACGTTGCTCTAAGAAACGTGCCTGAAATTATTTTCGAGAACGATTATCAGAAAAACGCTCACTCGAAAAACGCTCCCGAGTGAGCGTCCCTGAAACCCAATTCTATATTGCAAATTTCATAAAGAATTAAGCTTATGTCTTGTATGTCATATCTCGTCTTGTTGCATAATAGAAATTTTTTTTTTTTCCCTTCTGATAATGTTTCAGGCCAAAGCATGGATCCAAATTATTGTGTCTTGATCTTGTTCATAATTTAAATTATAAAGATTTTTAAAAAAAATTTGTCAAATATTTAATCAAAAGTTAATTTTTTGTGAAGTTTCTACAATAAAATCCATACTCATCAATTAATCTACAAAAGACGTCAAATTAAGTCAGAACACATTGTTTTCAATAAAAAATCATAAATATATTTTTTGTCTAATTATGTATTTTTTAATAATTAATCATGTAATTATGTGAATATATCAATAAATACTCAATAATGAAAAAAATCAAATAACGTCCATTTTCAAGAGCCATAAATTGGCATACTCAAATTAAACGGGATGATACATATATATTGATCACTTACATGTTAGATTTAAATTGTAATTCCTACCCAACAAACAAATAACATGATTTTGGATATTTTTCCCTCCATATAACGCATATGTTAGATGTTGTGTATACAGATACTTTAACTTTTCATTTTTTCCTTTGCAGAAATGTAATCAAACCAATTTTTCACAAAATAAAAGGTAAAAAGTTTCTTCAGGGAAAAAAGGTAAAAGTTACTAAGTCAAAAAAATATCAATACGATACCAACTTATGTATGTATGTATGCAAGGGTTAGCTCAATCATTCTTTTAATTGAGTTCACATTACAGACCATAGCATAAGCGCGGCACTTTGAAATAGTACAATCGAATGATTAATAAATGGTGGACACGTTTAAATTTGTTACCATAAAGAAAATTACCATCCTAACAAGTTGCAATTAACTATTTAACTAATTAATTGAGGCACTCTGTAATCATCCTCAAACCTAATTGAAAATTCTAGTACATTATAATATGAATCAAGTTATTATAATTAGTGTTGGTTTATAAATAATGCAAAGAGAAGATTATTTCACAGTTTTGAAATAAAATATTACATATTACATTTAGGTGCAAAAAGAAGTGAATTTTTGTGTACAAATGACATACTGTGGGCAGCATCATCGATATAAATATATTCCTAATTACCATCAAGTCACCACTCACTAGCTTTTATGGATTCAGTTGTTAAAAGAATGATGAAGAGGATGTGCACGGGTTTTCTGACATTGCTTGTGTTAGTCATTATATTGCTTGAGTATTGGGCACGTTCAGTACTATAGAATTGGTCATTGGGAACGCGCATTCAGGAGCCTTTTTTGGAAAAAAGTTCCCAAACATTCCTTGCGGAACGTTTTAAGATTGTGCTTTCCTTACACTATGTTTGGCAATTTATTTCTTGATGGAATGATAAAAGGGAGTTGATCATTATTTGGATAAGTTTTTTTATAATGGAATAGAATGGTAAGGGAGAGCCTCCCAAGCTATCTTTAACCATCCAAAACCCAATTTTTATTATTCTCCAAATTGGAAGATTATGGATGGAATGACTTGAGTTTTATATTATATTTACAAAATTACTCCAATTTATATTAAAATACATTTATCTCTAATAATATTTATCATTGATCTCTTCTTCATCCCTTCCATTTTTTTCACTATATAGAATTATCTCCTGATCTCTCAACTACATTGAGCTATCATTCCAATCTCTTCATAGTATGAGGATTTTTATTTTTTTTTCTATTAGGGACTTTGAATTTAAAAATGGTTAATCATTTTTTTCTTTAACAAATTGTAATTGTAATCTTATATATTTATACAGAATAACAAATAAAAAAAATCTTATTGCGAAGAGGCTACTTGAGAAAAAATATATAAAGTTTATTAAAAAACATTTTGTACTTTTTTAATTTGAAGTAATTTTATATTTTTTATCTAAATTAAATTATAAGGATAATATGGGAAAGAAAATGTTATAAATCATTTCGTTCCATTAATTTTATAATAACTTTCAGATAATGGCTAAATGAAACCACTCCTTTTCATTTTAAAACTCTTAAACAATGGAATATTATGTTATCTTCCATTCCATTTTGTACTAAATTCTCAAACATACCCTTAAGTTTTATCATCGAGAACATTTTCTAAAACAAAATGTCCTATGTCCTACTGTGGTTTTTGGGCACGCTTCTGTTGAAGAGCGTTCCAGATGAATAAGACCTTTAGGAACTCATATTATTTCAAACATTCCAAAAGATCATTTAAAAAATTAAAAAAACAAAGAATACAACCCACTTAAGCCGATGGCAAGGCAACCCCTTTCAATAATCTTTTTGTTTATGCTTCAGTCACTTGCTCAACCCTTATCACCGGTGAAATCGCATTTTTGCTTCAATGCCTCCCCCCACTTCCTCTTCTTCTTTTATCACTATCATTCTTGTTGGCTGCCACCGCAAAAAAATGAACAACTCTATTCAGTAAGAGAACTAGGGCTATCGATTTGGCTCCTTCGTGCTCCATCCCTTCCTCTTATCTTGTGGCTTGTCTACTCCATGCTTTGTTCATATAGCCAGATTTGTTGTCTCCTTATGCTTCCTACGTTGATGGTAAATACTTCATTCGACTTTTTATGATTCTAAATTTTTTTTAGGGTTTTGTTGGATCTGGTGGTTTTTTTTCCTTCAAATCTTTGTAGATTTTGATATTTTGGCTTTATGTGGTTTGTTGTCAAGAAAATTGAGGATTTGTTAGAGATAATGATATAAGCACTTTTGTTTTAATCTTCTTTATCGTTTTGTTTTCTCTCGAGAAATTACCTATATGTAATCCTAAAACAAAGAAATTATGTTTCAATCTGGTGGAATAAAGCTTTAAAAAATATATTTTCTAGTTTTATAAGTGATTTTACAGGGGAAAAAAAGTTACCTCACCACCACCACCATCATCATCAGAAGCAAATGCAACCAATTCAAAGCACTTGTGAGCATGTTGATTTGTCGGCTAAGGTGGTCCCACCTCTTACCCCACCCAATCCCATCCCTTTCATAGTCATCTTCTATGAGTGTCTGATAATATAGTTCACATTCCCATTGATATTTTTTTAGGTGAGGAAAAGAAGCTTTTGCATGTAATATTTGAAAATTCAAGGCACACATGTCCTTGTTAAGTATATTTCTCTAACCATATTTATTGTTTTCATTCATTTTAGGCTCTTCACATTAATTAACATATATTGCCCATTGGATAGTTGAAGTTGAAGCTCCCTAAACATGATCCTTGGTTGTCGATTTTGAGGTCTACTTCTGTGAAATCATATCTTAAGGTTCATGTATTTCTCTATATATGATTGGATTGGATTCCTAGGACAATAGCCCACATCACTAATTAAATACTTGAAAGATGTTCTAACACATGGAAAAAAATATGTAGCTCAAATATAATCTTCACCTCTATTATTAGAGCAAATTGTGTGACTTATAATAGCACTTGTAATAAATTTTCTAGTTTTTCTTCCTATTGAATAATCCTTACACTTTAGTTTTAAAATTTTTCTAGTTAAAATTTCTCTCCAAAATTCCATGATGTTCAAGCAAGTGTGGTTTTATGAGCTTGAAATAGTTAGTTACAAAAAATTTTCTCATCTGTGTTCTTTACCCATGTAATTTTCCTGTTCATTGGAAAAGTATGGCTTTAAAGGCAAGTAAACTATTCATGCATTAGAAAAAGGAATGGATTTAGTGATGAAGGGATTATATAGTTTATAAAATCATATTCTTTAATTCAGTAACCAATTTGAGCTTCATCTAGGGTTAATATCAAACTATTTGTTGATGATTTTGGCATATAAAATCTATGGTTGAGACTTTAAGATCACATTATACATGTTATTATAACAACCTGCTTCCAGCTGTGGTACAATGAAAATTTTGGAACTATGTCCTTAAATATTTCGTGATTACTAACTTACCAGTTTTAGTTGTTACTCCTATTAGAGATGACTGTTCACCTATTAATTTAATGATGTTTGACTTATTGCATTATTATGTAAATGTTTAGCAATTTTGTGAAATCCAAAAGGAGACATTGGTGGCAATCTTGTTATGTTTGGGCAAGTAATTCTTTCTTTTTCCATCTTTAATGATGTGTTGATGTTGTGTTAGCATGTAAGCATACTTACTGCTAGGAACTTGATGTTTCTATTTGCTTTCATTCTGGGTTGAAGGTCCAATGGAGTTTGGTTTGCTGCTAAGCTATTGCATATCACAAGCCTTCCAAAACTTATACCTAAAGCTTCATAATACTACATAATACTTCTACAACACCAATACATGTATGTTAATTGGTGGATTCATCCCCAACTTGAAAACCTAATTACTCCCACCGATTCCAAACCAAAAATGAAATGAAAAGAGAAGAGAGAAGAGAGAAGAGAAAAATTGCTTCCCAACTAAAAGGCAGGCTTCCAAGATCCAAAATTTCATCTCCAAGGTCAGAATCACGAAGCCTTACCAAAGCAACTCTCTCTCCTCTTCAATTCTTTTTGTTTCGTCTAACTAAATCTTGTCCGATTTAAACAAATTTTTAGTTTGGCGTCGTAGCGAGTGGTAAGCTCATTGTCGCATGAAACCCTTATGTCTAAAAAATTTATCGAAGTTTCAGCTTGTTCACCACTGTGTCCCCTATATAGGTCGCGATATGAGGTGGTTATGTCTCTTATTTGCTCTTCTTTCATTTTGCACATATCATCAAGTATACTTCCCGTTAGCTCAAGACTAAGTCTAGAATAGTATACTAAGAGTTGTTACATTCTTTGCTCCTTACAAAAAAAAATTTCATCCTTGAAATTTGAAAACACTAATCTCAACCAGGAACGAACATATTCCTTCCCATTAATTCTTCCACTTCTTAGTAGCTTTTCTCGACATCAACTTTCTATAATGCCTTTACAGGATAAACTACTTTCTCCCACTTCACTTTAACATCCACAAATCCATGTGACTTACTTCGAGTATTCCATCATAATGTCGAGTCTTCCTCATATTCCTAGACATAAGAAGGGTCAGCCAAATACCTCAACTTGAATTCCTTCACCCCGAAGCAAACCTTTCACATAATTGTTCAATAAAAACTTCTAGGGCATACAATCATTCTCCTCAACTTTAAACATTTCCCCTTACTTGTCCACATACTCACTTATTTACTCAAATGGTTAATCGCTTGTAACTATTTCTCTTAGGATTCGAATCATATCAACCACCATGTCTACACTAATGAAACTCCATTAATCAAACATCACCGATTTCCATTACTTGTTTTAATTACTTCATAACCTCGAAAATCCACTCCTTATTATTATATTAAGAGGAAAACCTCATTTTCTCATGACCTCTTTGCCATATCAACTACTTGTCCAAGTTCCACTGCAAGATGTAGTCCTATATCAATCCTCAGATGATCCTTGCTAACTAAACTTCTTCATTGCTCTATTCACATGTTCCTTTTTGGTCGACAACATTCTCCCAACATACTGTTAACCTTGAGATTTCCTCAAGCAATGACCACCACAATTAACAATTCAACCAATCTAACTTTTCACTATCACTTCTTCTCCTATATGGATTACTACTTGAAAGACTTACATCATCACCTTCTGATCTCCATAACAACATCTCCTTTTAGCATCAATTTGTTTATTGTTACTATGATTACCTCGCTAATTCACTAGTATACATTGGGTTAACCACATCCACCGTATCTTACGGAATCTCTTTACTACACCTTTAACATTAACCAAATTAAAGCCATCACTAGGCATTTTGAAGATCATTTCCATTACATTGTACATGCGCCCTCATTATTTAAAAACTCATCTTAGTAGGAAGATCATCCACTTCCCAACTAGATGGCATTACAAAGATATAAACAAAATCATTGCATCATTGAGGTCCCCAAAATTCCCTAGCCTTGTCATCCTCAAAACAACTTCACCAATATCCCAACTATGTTTCCTTGTGGTAGGGCCACTCTTCCAACATTCCTGTGATCTCACAAGACCTTCGAAGTAACAAGCTAATCCTTAACTACTCATATATTTTAGAAGAGTCCTTCTAGTTCTCCTTTCATCTTTAACACAAATTCTTGTTTACACTCAAACACGTCCTTTTTATCTTATGCTATTCTTCCTCACATGCTCTATTTCACACTACATTTCTCTAATGATATCACTTATGAATAGACTCACTCCATCTTGAGGGCTTATAACTTTTCTAATGTCCTATCCGTATACTCCTTAAGTTTGCTTTCACTGTGTACTTTGATTCCTCTAGTCTTGCATATACGGTACATTCGAATCACTCATGAACATCACTATCTTACTTACATTTTACTGTTCTAACTTCATTTCCACTACAGACTTCATAGTCATCATGCTTATAGAAAGATGCTACGAGCCACTACCTACTACTCATTATTACACCATGATTGTAACTTACTGATCTTTTATTGACAATGTTTGGGGTTCCTTCTCACGACACAAATTTCTTCTTCTGATCTAATTTAACCATTATAATACAGCTACCTGCTTTGATCTTTATGAATCCCATACTTTCGGGTCTTCAATCCCCTTTTTCCTTCTCATAGTCATTGAAAGATTAGGAATTTTTTCCATTAAATGAAAAACTGCTCATCTTATGATTAGTGAATTACTATTACATACAGATTGATTGGTCAGCTATACTCAATCAATCTTTTAGAAGATAAGCATCCAATTGACCATGAATTTAAGCGGAATTGGGTTCCTATTAGGTATCATCACCAAATCTTTCACTTGAAGTCCACTAGTGCTTACAACCCGAGTGACTGGTGCTTCAAGTGTGTAGCCAACCAACATTATGCCTCAACTAGTTAACCACTAGTTTTAGACTTGTGATTCAACACCATACAGGGTTTCACATGCTTTCCCATAGCTATAACTTCCCACTCATTCTTCAAAGATGCACTAGGAAAAACCCAAAGGTAAAAGCATATGGAAAGTAGTTAGGTCAATAACTTCTACCCTCCTGCATCTTTGAGGGTAGCTGACACATCACACTTGTAATATTGCATCCTATAATTCATCTTATAACTTGGGGATATACCAAGAAAAGACTTCTTTTAACCCATATCCATGATGTTCCAATGCTTAAACTATTACCATAAATCACCATCACCAATTAGGCCAACTTCTTATCCACAACAAATCAACAACACATTCCCCTTATAGACCTTTAAGTCATAGAAAGAGTCATAAAACCTTTAAGTCATAGAAAGAGTCATAAAAACTCTTCCATCAACTTTAAAATCCTTACATAACATTCACTTCCTAAAATTCCTATAGCCCAAGCATGTCGAGCAATTAGTTTATACCTGTAAAACTCACATTCAACCTCTTACAACTTAATTCTAACTCATTTGTAAGAGGTTACTCCTCATGGGATATCATAACAGTCATTATCCAAGCTCACACTAGCGCATACTTCAAATTTCAAAACTTATCGCTATGTTTATTCTCAAGCAATCCTCCTACCTTATAGTTCAACTCCACCTCCTTGTGAACTCTTATTAACTAGAAAATAGACATGAGTTTCTTCTTGAAATTGGATCTAATCCAAAAAACCTAGTGTCCTCTCAATTATATATTTTTCCAATTCTGTTTGACCTTCCTTTTCATTACAATATATCCAACTACTACTTCACAATCTATAAACATATCACTCTTGAAGACATTCACCACCTTTTCACCGTCTTCCTTGATGAGACTAAAATCATTATACCATCACTATCAAGGCCTTCGTCATTCAACATTACATTAACTCCAAGACCCTTTGCTCCAAATATGGCTTTTTTAGTCAATCCACTCCTGTAGCCATTGAGTTCTACATCACATCCGAAAACAACCAATTAAATCTTCTCACTATCTTTCCACTATTCTAAAATATCCCAACACTCTACCTTCAAGGTTCAATCATCATTTCCATGCTTAATCCTTGCAGTATTCCTGGCCTCACATACAACAACTTACCTTTATTTTCCATAATTAGAGATATTCAACTTCCTTTACTAATTCCTCCTATGGGCCACAGATAGGAAAAAGCACAAATTATGAAGCTTCTCTTCTACTCTTCAGTCTACTGCATTCGTTGGGATAGAACATGAATCTCCATACACCAATCCTCTAAGGGTGTACATTCTATAACCGATAACTACTCTTTCATTTCCAGGTGAGTTTCCACAACCTTAACACTTAATTGAACACTCCTTCATCATTGTTTAGCCTTTCTTTCCAACTTGAGCATGGCTAATTGCCCCTCTTGCTTAGAGATGCAATCCATAACACCAAATATGGTCTCCAATTAGTTTACCATTCCTTAGCCTTCATAGAATCCATTTTACCTTTGAAAACCGATGGATTAAGCTTTCAAAATTCTTTTAGTTGAGAGAAGATATGTAACGACCCTTACTACATTATCCCAAACTTAGTCTCCAGCTAACTAAGTGTAATTGACATTGTGTGCAGAACCAGAAGGACCATGATAGAGGAAAGGATTAAAATGGGACAAAGAAGCCCCATGCCAAAGCAAGCTTACTGGCGCCACAGCGAGCAGGGAAAATTTTGTATAAACTAGAAATATTTCGGACGAACAGATGAAAGGAAAATGGCGGGAGAAAGAGGAAGCTCCTTTAGGATTCGTGATCCTCAGCCTTTGGGAGTGATTATTGGCCTTCTGGAGCTTGGATTCTCATGGGTAAGTGATCTCTACTCCTCCATTTCCATTTTTCTTCGGTTTTAAGTTGAATATTTCGGGGATATGTTGGGATTTTCAGTTTTGGCCAAAATCCACCGATTAAAATGGATGAAATAGGATTAATGAGGTGTGATTTGGTGGTTGTGATACTTGGGTATGAGTTTTAAAAGGAGTATGCATGATTTAAGCTTAACCCTAGGTTGAAATAGTTAGAGGGAGTATGGAATCCGAAGTATGTATAGTTGATTATAGTTTGAACGGGCTTTAGGAGTTCAATGAAGTATGAAAATGGTGTTGGAACCTTAAGTTAAGCCTATTTGATTGAATTGTGGAATTTGGATAATTGTGTTGTATGTTGATTAAGGATTTTTATGATATTGTAGAGATTGTTTGGTTGACCCAAGGGGTACAAGTGTGTTGGATAACCCAAGAAGCTCATGGAATAGCGTGTGTGTGGTATTAAAAACCTGAGGTAACCAGGTGTTGTAATTCTTTTCATATCACGATATTGGTTATGTATGTGTATGATTTTTCTACATATTGTGATATTCAACATCATCCTAAATAGGTAGTCATAAAGCTCAAGTACTGTATTAGGTCTGGCCAAGTTAGATGGGATGGATGGCTGAGGTGGCTGGGTAGGCTGAGGTTCAAGTTGTGGTTTAGGTTGGATGGTTGGAGCAGTCTCAGAGGTAGCTTCTTGTTGCTGTTGTGGCTCTCCTCCATCATAAAATAAATCTTCAGACTTACCAGCCCCTTTTCTAATCTATCTACCCTCTTGTCATTTTATGCCTATTCTTATCAATTTTTCTTTTTTAAATTCCTCAGTAGGCTTTCCCTTGCCTTTCTCCAAGTGTTGGATCTTGGCATACTTGAGGAGCTTGGTGATAATTGAGACATAGGGCAGTGTTGAGTCTTTTCTTTGATCTTTGGCCTTGATCATCCTCTGAAAAATGATGTTACCTAGGTTGAGCTCCTTTCTTCCGATCAAGGCTGCCATTACATGAGCTTTAGCCTTGGTAATCAAATTGAAACTTCTTCCCTTGTTGAAAATAATCCTAGACAATATGTAGTGCAAGACCTTTACTTCAGCACTAAGGCCAAAAGGCTTCACATTTTCCAGTTAAGGCCTATTATCCCTTCTCCTAAAGAGTGCATTTAGAATTGTACTCTCTTGGTAGTTTAGATATACTCCACCTTCTTCATTTGCTTCATCATCCTCATCCATATACTTGGTGGCAGAAATATCAATTTTAAATCCATCCTATCCAAGGATCTCCAAAACGTCATTGACGTTTTCATCTACTAGCCACAGATTCCTAGACCTGAGAGTTACTTGTACTTCTTTTTCTTGTCATTAACCTTTACTGAGGCATACCAAGTATGGATCACTTCATCATCATATCTCTCTTTAACCTCTAGAATGTTTTTGTAACTTCTCATCCAAAATCCAACATCAAAATTATTTAAAATGAGAAATTGCTCCTTAGTGAATTCCTTCAAAATGTGCTCAAAACTGCAAAGAGGCTCTGTGATCATTTGCAACTCCTCAGACTCTGTACTTGATGTAGAAGCAGCATACATAGATTTCCCTATGCCAAAATAGGCTTTTCTTGGCGGTTATTTTGGCCTTTCTTGGCGGTTATAAACAGTCAAGAATTTCAGAACCAAGAAAACTTGAGGTTTTGATTGGCGGTTTATAATTGCCAACAAATGTCCACTTTCGTTGGCAATTACATAATAAAACCGCAAAGAAAAACTATTTTTTATTTAAAGTAATTTTTTGTTTTTGTTCACTTTCCTTGACAGTTATTCAAAATAATAGCCAACAAAAGTTTATTTATTTTTTAAAATTTAATGTATATTTTTTCTATTCCTTGGTGGTTATTATAAATAACCGCCAAGGAATAGACTTCCGTTGGCTGTTATATTAAATAATCGCCATTGTAAGTATTAATTTTTTTAAAAAAATTTTAACATTTTTATAATCTCACCAACCTGTTTCACTATCAATATGCATAATTAAATATCCAAAACTTAATAGTTAAAACGTATCCAAAACTAAAATTATCCAGAACCAAAAGTTGTATTATATCTAACCAATATCCAAAATATAAAATTAATTCTAAAACTATTTTTGGAAGAAGAATTGAGGGAAGTAAATAGATCTACCAGTCGTGTGATCGTGTAGAGTAGCTCGTTGACAGGAACTAAAAATGGAGTGTTACAGTACTGTTACTACAAGTCTGAGGGTGGTGAAGCTGAAAGCGTGGAAGAAGTGGAAGTGACATTCTAGACAATGCCATTTTTTACACCTTGCGCTTCACAACCTTACTTTTCTTTGTCCTCTTCACTGGCTCAAGAGTTGGGGAATGGTAATGGATGCCTGATGATACAAATCTTGCTTGCAAAAGAAAAGCCCCTTTCAAAAAGTCTATAAAACTTTATTATAGAAAATATCTAAAAATCTTTTTCATAAGAGTGATGAGGAAGGAAGAAAGAAGAAAATAATAGGCGAGAGTGATAGGGAAGGATGAAAGAAGGAGAAAGTAAAAAAAAAAAGGGTAAGAGAACAAGAGGAGAGAGGAAAGAGGAAAGAGGAATGGATCTCGTGGTGACAGAGGAATAGGAGAGAAGGAGGAAAGAGGAAAAGGTATGAGTGGGTGAAGGATGAAAGAGGAATGGTACAAGTGATTCACGTGGGGGAGAGAAAAGTAAGGGAGTATTAACCTGAACCATTGGATTTGTTTTTATTAATGGCTATACTTATTGATCCATGTCTTGTGCTTTTTTTAAAATAAATTGCTAACACTTTTGTTGGCGGTTATGGAAATAACCGCCAAGAAAAAGTTAACTTTTTCTTGGTGGTTATAGAAATCACCACCAACAAAAGTAAGAGTAAATTTTTGTTGGCGGCTATTTAGAAATCACCACCAACAAAAGTGAGAGTAAATTTTTGTTGGCGGTTATAGAAATAACAGCCAACAAAAGTAAGGATAAATTTTTATTGGCGGTTATAAAAAGAAAAAGTTGACCTTTTCTTAGCGGTTATAGAAATAACTGCTAACAAAAGTGATGTCAAGACTTTTGTTGGCGGTTATGAAAATAACCACCAAGAAAAGGTTAACTTTTGTTGACGATTATTTCTAGAACCGCCAACAAAAGTCTCTGCCTAATTTTTGTTGCCGTTTTTCTTTAGAACCGCCAACTTTTAAGCACCAAGAAAACTATTTTTGGTGTAGTGTTTCTTTGATTCCGGCTTTGATGGTGTTTTCTGCTTCTTCGAATGTGTTCCCTTGCTAGATTCGACTTTTCTTTTCTATGTGTCACCTTCAGGGCTCAATTGCCATTTCAATAGTCAATCCTAGCAGTGCTTCTGGCCTTGTACACATTACCTTTATCTCCCATAATTAAGGTTATTCCACCTCATTTGCTAATTCCTCCTTTGGGTCATAGATGGAAAAAAAGCATGGATCCTTGAGCTTCTCTTTTCCTCCTCCATCTCTCGCATTCGTAAGGATAGAACATAGATCTTTGCACACCTGTCCTCCAAGGATGTATACTCTACAATCAATAACTGCTCCTTGATTTACAGGCAAGCTCCCATAGCCTCAACACTTAGAAAAACACTCATTCATGATCGTTTAGCTTTCCTTTCCAACATAAACATTGCCAATTGCACCTCTTGTTTGGAGGTGCCTTCATTCCACTAATAAATAGACCATGGTTCCTTTTCCCCTGGACCACCTCAAATTGGTGGTGATTTAGAGAAACTGCATCGCTAATCCATTGCCATATGGATCTTCCTATCCAAAGGATGATGATTAAGTGGCAAAGATATATATATCAATCTTACCACTTGGACACAAGGCCTCACGTGTCCTACTAGTAGATTGGTATACCACGTGGTATCTTAAGACATCATCACCCATCCATCCAATGCTCAACATGCATAACCCAAGTAATAATGCCTTTCATACTATGCCAACATGTTAATGTCATACACAATCATTATCATCATCATCACCATGCTAGCATAATGTTGTCACACAGGATATCATATGGGGACACACAATAACAATAGGTATGTCAATATGAGTCATGATCAAATATATATGTGTATGTGTGGCCAATTCCATTCTCATCAATATTAACTTTATCATCATTATTATTTTGGCTACTCATTCAAATACTGTGGGTATGAATATTATGTCAATATGAGTCATACTTTTCAAAGGAAAAGGGTTTTGAGAAAACTTATTATTTCCTAACGTGAAATAAGGAGCATATCATGATATGAAGAAGTTTTTAAACATATAGAAATAGATATTACTCCTTAGTTACCTTGAGTTACCGCACACTCTCTCAATATCTCGGTGATCCAAAGGTCATCAACTATCACACACAATAAACATGCAATCCAAGCCAATTAGGTGATATTCTACATCAAAACAAAGCTCAAGCCATCAACACACTCCAATAAAACCATCAGAATCTACCCAAAACCACTGAGTGTATATAAGGCTCAATTTCACCATACCACTATTTTAACCACTTACCATTAGTTTTGCCACATCCAAACAACTTCTTGAAGTATAGATTCCTTTACCAAACGCATGTATTAAGTCATGATCATAACCTCTGGTATAGTTCAACTCAATATACCAAGCATAAATCCAATAATACCAAGATTCCAATGCCAATCCATACCACAAAACATCCCAAAAAACACATACAATCAATTTAAACCTCTCTAAATTCGTGCTCCACCAAGAACCCAAAACCAAAGGCTAGTGTTTAGGAAAACAACCATAGGAATACCTAAAATCCAAGACCCAAAACTTAAATATACCCAATAACACATCATTGAAGTATTTACATACAATTTAATTAGTGAAATTTCATCCCCAAACGAAATCTCAACAACCATCAGAAAAAGGAATAGGAAGGTGAGAATCATCATACCTACAAGATTAGGACATTCCAAACCCAAGATTCAAGCTCTCTGGATTGGACTCTTTGAACCCTAGTAGAGCCAACATGATCTTCTCCATTTTCTTTCCCTTCAGTTGATTTGATTGCATTATTTAAAAACAAAATTTGTGACATGGAGCTGCAGCAAGGGTTTTTGGCACTGCGGTGCCAAGGCTCTATGTCTCAAGTTCCACTGGCATAATTCAACTCTTTTTATTCTATTAATAGTTAAATCATAAATTCCTCCATTCTCTTAATTTTAATGTCTGCTTTGTCTATGTTTTGTGAAATATTGTAAGTATGGGTCTCTATTTTCCTTAAACTAAGGGTAGTTTCCCGGCCCCGTACTTTTTTTTTTGTCGGAGAAACCAGGGTGAACAAGTTGGCCCGGCGCCCGTTGGCTCGGTCCGGCCCAACCACTTTTGGGCCAATCGGGCCAGGCCAGGGTTAGGGTCAAACACCCTAACTCCGGCCCAGCCTGAACTATATATATATATATATACAATTTTTTTTTAAATTTTTTTCAATTATTTTATATATCTTAATTGATTTTATAGAATTTTTATTCTTTATGTATCTAATATAATACATTTACTATGTAAATATTATAAAAACATTTTAAGATTTTAATGTTTCAAATTTTTTTTAAATTTTGAATTAGTTTTTTAGCTTTAATATTTATGTAAAAATAATGTATAATGATTAAATATTCATAAATTTTGAAAAAAATTATTTTTTTCTAAGATTATGTTTTAAGAAAATCTATTTTTAAGTATAAATAAATATATTTTTTATTATTAAATAGTTTTTTTTATTTTTAATTTTTAAAAAAATATATATATAATATCGGGCTGGCCCGGTACTGGCCCGATATTGGCCCGAACAACATCGAGTCGAGCATCGGGTAGGGGTCAAACTCAGCCCGGCCCGACCCATGTTCACCCCTAGTGAACACATTCGAGTTTATAGTAGGATGTATGGAGAAGACATGAACTGAGTGTTTGCTGCTAAAATCAATATAAATAATTGCAGTGTTCTAGCAATTAAATACTACATTAAATAATGGAATGTCGAAGTAAGCTTTGTAATACTATATGTATTGTTTTGTGATATTATATATAAAGATATCCAACAACCATTATATATAATGTAAGTCTATAAGATCCATGTTCTTACATTTTGTTTCATGTTTCAGTAGAATGATGCTAGTGGATATCAAATGGATAAACAAGCCTCTCTTTAAAAGTTCCAATGTAGCACATGAATTGAAAGATAGAACTCATAGTGTATACTATATATATGTGCTCTACAGTTTTATTTTCATCATGGCCTCTTCAATTTTTCTGTTGGGGGTTATCAAACGGATAAACAAGCCTCTCTTTAATTAAAAGTTCCAATATAGCACCGACTGCTTTAATGTATTTTATATTTATTAGCGTTGCAATGCAGAGGGTGCAGAGGGCATTGAGCTTACTTTGCTCCTTGTTCAGTGCATCCTCTGCATGTATCCATGACACTCCTTCCTTAAGTAAGAAAATAATAAAAATCTAAATATAATGAGAACAAAAACAAAATATTTTATTTGTGACTTACTTAGTTTAACCTTGATATCTCCAGCTCCTTCTTCTTTGTAAAAATATTGAGGTAACTATGTTGTGTTGTTACTGGTTGGTGAGGATATTAGTTACCTATTGAATACTCAACTTGATTTTTTTTTTTGATTGGATATTCAGGAGGAATTATATATAGGGACCGATAGAATGAATTAATTATAAAGAAAGACTTTAACTAAAAAAAAAGTATTGAAATCTAGAATACTAAATGGTAAAATTGGGAGAATGAGTAGTAATAGGTTATATTTTATAATTAATTTATTATCTTGGTCTCAAAATATAATTCCCCCTCTCTGAATTGAGGTGAGAGCAAATAAATGGAGTCCTGGACGCATGAAACAATAAAAATGTTATCAAATTCTTAAAATGCACAGAGTTCTTCTATTTTTTTTTTTAAAAAAACCTGAAATGCCCAAAACAAGGGCAAGGATCAATTAGTTAAAGCAGATGACAGACAGTAATGATCCAAATGAAAGTGCACGCAGTTCTGAACTTATGAAATAGTGCTATGTTTTTAACAATCACAATGTTGTTTGGCAATATATGCGAGATATGTAGAGAATTATTATATTCCTATTTTTGATAAATTATTACTCCCTCCGGTTCTATTTATAAGGTATTGTTATCTAATATATGGGTATTGAGGAGAGTTAGTTATACTCCCAAAGTTATAAAAAAATTGGTATAAATTTCTAATTTTATCCCTATTAAGTAAAGAATAGAATAATTCATGAGATAATAAAGTTATTAAAAAAAAGGTAAAGGAGGAAATTCAGATAAAAAAAAAACGAAACACCTTATAAATAGAACTAAGTAAATTTTTTAAATAACACCTTATAAATGAAACTAAAGGGAATATATAGCTTCAGGATTAGCCCAAATCATATATATATATTTGGTGAAGAAAAATATATATAAATATATGTATTACACAAATCATATATTTTTTTTTTGATAAAAACAAATCAAACATTTTTGCTACATTTATACATGATTAGTCCAAATCATAAATTTGCGGCCCAAAAAAAGGGTCCAAATCATATATATCTGTGTGTGTGTGTGAAGATATGTTTATGTCAAAAAAATAAATAAATGTTAAGATATGTTATCTAAGCCCATAATTAGAATGCGGATGTAATTAAGGCCCAAGTTGAAAATGGGCCAGCAGATGGAGAGGTCTAAATGCATAGCGACTGTTCATCTAATGTCTGAACATCCTCGATTCAGATAAAAAGTAGGGCATGCTGTGGAATGAAACGAAAACATTATTAATTTTTATCTAATGCAAAACTAAGTTAAAACTCATTATTTATAGTATCAACACTTAAATATGACGCTATTTACAAATCTTAATATATTTTATCCAAATTTAATAATTTTATTTTTAAACTAATAAACCAACTTAAAGCATGCTAAGAAATTGCTAGGAAACATAACATGGGATTTGCTAAGAAGCTAATTTTTGCTCATTTGTTGGATTTTAATTTCTTCAGTAATGTGTCCGAAGTTTCCCTTATTAAACTAAATGGTCAAATTAAGCATGCCCAGGAATTTCTTAGCAATGACAAACACTATTTTTGAATGACGCCTAGGATATTATATATACTATATTCTTTGTCATGTTTCAAATTGCTTTTAAGTTAAAACGATAGTGGATTGTGACGCCTACGACATTAATGATAAACTATAGTACATTTTCCTGCCATACTTCCAATTTATTTAGCGTGAAGCCTGAGGGAGACTTTGAATAATTCACAAGATATATTATTAATTTTATGAACTAGAAACTATAAAACACATTAAAGTAGTCTTAATTTTAAGTTTTGTAAATTATGAGATCATTTCATCAAATACTTAAATTTTGAAAACAAGATGCATATTCAAATAACAGTTCTTAAATATTAACCAATTCGAATATATAATAATTCAATTTCAACAATAATATTAACCTGGATCATTCTTGTAAGTAATTAGTCGGCTTCTTTTGTCTCCTATATATTGTTTGAATGCAAATAATTATTGAAATACTTAAAAGCAATGCCTTTGGTCCAATGTAGCCAAATTTATGTTTGCGCACAAGTAAATTTCATTAACACAGTAATACAACTTCTATCTAACAGGACCTGGAGAAAAATTTTTTGCATTGTTACATGCAATATCCAATGTTGCAACTTTCATAAACAATCATATAATTTTTTGGATGTTATATCTCGTCTTATTTTAAAATTAAAAATAAACAAATTTCTGCTATAAAAAATAATTTTTTCCTTCTAATATGGTTTCAGGCCAAAGCATGAATCGAAATTATTGTCTTATCTTGCACATAGTTTAAATTATAAAGATTTCTTTTTAATTTGTCAAATTTAATAAAAAATTAATTTCTTGTAAAGCTCCTACAATAAAATCCATTCTCACCAATCTACAAGTCAGAAACACGTCATTTTAAATACAAAATAATAAATATTTTTATTTTCTGTCTAGCTACTTACGCACATTTTCAATAATTATTCATGTAATTATGTCAATCTATCAATAAAGACTCAATAACCACCCAAAAAGAAATAACGTCTATTTCAGGAGTCATCAATTGACATACTCGAATTAAACAAGATGACTCATATTGATTCCAGAGTCAGCTAAGTCATTCTTTTAATTGAGTTCACATTACTGGTGAGTCCCCACCACAGCATGTTTCAATATGTTTCTGTAAAGAAAATTACCATTCCAACAAGTTGCAACTATTTAACTAATTAACTAAGACATACTTTAATATTCCCCAAACCTAATTGAAAATTATAATACTTTACAATATGAACCAAATTATTATAATTAGTGTTAGGTGTTGAATCATGAAAAAGAAAAGATTATTTCTCACTTTTAAAATAAAATATTACATATTACATATCAAGGTGTGAAAAGAAGTGAAATTTCTGTGTACAAATAACATACTGTGAGCAACATCACCTATATAATTACAAACCTATATTCACTACCATCAAGTCACCACTCATTCATATTATCGATTTTATATCATTTGTGAAAAGAATGATAAAGAATATGAGCATGGGTTTTCTCAGTTTGCTTGTGTTATCTATCATCCTGCTTGAGTCAGGAGTCCTTGCTCCCAATTCATGGAGAGCTACAGGTGCTGAGGCTAGATGCATGGAGAAGGAGAGGGAAGCCTTGCTTCAATTTAAGGCTGCCCTTGGGAATAACTCTAGCATTTACCCTTGGTCTTCATGGCATGATAGAGATTGCTGTGAATGGGAAGGAGTGATCTGCAACAACCAAACTGGCCACATCCTCATGCTCCAGCTTCCTGGACCCGGTGATTGGACACAGGCCTCCTTGCCAGGTAAGATCAATGAATCGTTGATGGAGTTGCAATACTTGATGTATTTCAACCTTAGTTTCAATCACTTTCAAGATGCCAATATCCCATAATTCTTTGGCTTTCTAAACAACTTAAGGCACCTTGATCTCAAATCTTGTCATTTAAGCGGAGGAAATATTCCAAGTCAACTTGGGCTTCTTTCACACTTGCAATATCTTGATCTCTCCTACAATACTCTTGAAGGGGCAATACCTTATCAACTTGCAAATCTCTCACAGTTGCAGCATCTTGATTTCTCATACAATTTTCTTAAAGGAGCAATACCTTATCAACTTGGAAATCTCTCACAATTGCAGCATCTTGATCTCTCAAACAATAATGGTCTTGAAGGAGCAATACCTTATCAACTTGGAAATCTCTCACAATTGCAGCATCTTGATCTCTCAGACAGTGGTCTTGAAGGAGTAATACCTTATCAACTTGGAAATCTCTCACAATTGCGGCATCTTGATCTCTCAAACAATGGTCTTGCAGGAGCAATACCTTATCAACTTGGGAATCTTTTGAACTTGCAAAAGCTTTTTCTTAGCTATGCGGGTACTCTCAAAATTGATGAAGAAAATGGTACTAGAGGTGAGTGGCTATCTAGTCTCACTTCTTTGACCCATCTTACGTTGGTGAACATAACTGATCTCAAATATTCTCACAATTGGTTGCAAATAATTGCAAGGTTATCAAACTTGAAAGAACTAATGTTACCTCAGAATGATCTTTCAGATCAAAATATCCCTTCGTTGCCCTCTTCCAAATTCAATTCCTCATCTTCTCTCTCTGAATGTGATCTATCTTCTAATAACTTCATGTCACCTGCAATATTCCATTGGCTCTCAAATTTCAGCTCCAATGTTGTTGAGCTTGATCTTTCAAGGAACCTCTTAAAGGGTCCTATACCATACGAATTTGGTGGCATCATGAACTCTCTTGAGAATCTATATCTTGGTGATAATAAACTCGAGGGTGGATTGAAATCCTTAGGGAATATATGTACCTTGCATTCATTACCCCTATACAATAATTGTATCAGTGAAGATCTTCAAACTCTATCTGGATGTGCCAAATATTCTTTGCAATTCTTGGACCTAAGTAATAATCAAATCACTGGCACACTTGTTGATCTTTCCACATTTACATCCTTAAAGGCATTTGCCATTTCATCCAATTTGTTGAATGGTTCAATTCCTAAAGATATTCGATTTCCCACTTCATTGGTGACTTTGGATATTTCTAACAACTCCTTGACCGGGATTCTCATTGACTCCCATTTTACTAATATGCCCAACTTAAAAACTTTGGATCTATCTGACAACTCATTGGCTTTGAGATTTAGCCATAATTGGGTCCCACCATTCCAGCTGGAAGCCATATATTTGAGATCTTGCAAGTTAGGTCCTAGTTTTCCCAAATGGTTGCAGACTCAAAATAGTTTCACTGAGCTTGACATTTCTAATGCTGGAATTTCTGACACTATTCCTAAACAATTTTGGGGTTTATTGACACCAAAGCTAATAAACTTGAATGTTTCATGCAATAGCTTTTCTGGCTCAATACCAAATGTTCCCACAAAATTCACTGAAAGCCCCACTATATCTCTTGCCTCAAATCATTTTAAAGGCCCAGTTCCACAATTTCTACGTAATGCATGGTCCCTTTTTCTATCAGATAATAATTTTTCAGAGCTTCGCCTATTTTAATGTGCTGGGGCAACTTACATGGGGATATTAGATCTTTCTAATAATCATTTATTTGGGCAACTTCCTGATTGTTGGGAAAATTTCAAATCATTAGTCTTTTTAGACTTGAGTAATAACAATTTGTCTGGAGAATTTCCTACTTCTATTGGTTCTGTACGAAGTCTTCAGACATTTATTTTAAGAAACAATGGATTTGCTGGAGAGCTGCCTATTGCCTTGAGGAGTTGCTCTAATTTAATGTTGCTAGATGCAGGAGAGAACAAATTCTCAGGACATATGCCATCATGGATCGGGGTTGGATTACAACAATTGGAAATTTTAATTTTACGAAATAATAACTTCTCTGGAAGTTTGTCAACTCATCTTTGTTATTTGTCAAACCTTCATTTCTTGGATTTGTCACTGAACAATTTATCTGGGCAAATACTCGAATGCTTCAAAAATTTTACACCAATGGTTTTAGAGAATCCTACATATCTTCAGGGTGTTCACTATGCCCTTGGTTCGAGGATACCAAGAGATCTTTCATATGAGTTAAGTGCATTGTTGACGTGGAAAGGTACTGAATGACTTTTTGAGAAAAATTTGTTTTTAAAAGGAATTGATCTTTCAAGTAATCAGTTAAATGGAGGAATTCCAACAAAAATAAGAATTTTAGTTGGGATGGTATCCTTGAACTTATCAAGAAATCAATTAAATGGAAAAATTCCCATAGAGATTGGAGAATTAACATCCTTAGACTTACTTGATTTATCTAGAAATCATTTCATTGGTCCAATTCCTTCTAGCCTTACTATGATTGATCGTCTTGCAATGCTGGATTTGTCATATAACAACCTTTTAGGAAAAATTCCCATTGGCACACAATTGCAGAGTTTTAGCAGCTCCAGTTATGAAGGAAATCTTGACCTTTGTGGAAAACCACTGGAAAAAAAATGTCCTCAAGAGAATAAAACTGATGACCCAGCTGAATTCCAACAAGATAAGCATTCAATTCTATCAAAGGAGTTTTATTGGAGCATGACATTTGGATTTATCATTGGATTTTGGGGGATTTTTGGCTCAATACTTTTTAGCCGCTCTTGGAGACATGCCTACTTCAAGTTCCTGAACAATTTGACAGACACTATCATTGTTCTGATCACAATAAATAAGAATAAATGCATTCGGTGGCTTAAAGGTTATCCGGTAATAATTTTATATTTTTCCGTTGTTTACTTTTGGCTTTTGCATGCATAGTATTCCCTCTATTTTTTAACAATTGATATTTTAGACATTCTAATTTATTTCCAAACAGTTATTGCTTTAAAATTTTAAGATAGTATTAATTATCTTTTTACAGTTCTACCCTAAATGATAATGAAGGAGGGGAGAAATATTACTGCCGCTGGTCCTATATATAGGATATTTTGCCCTGATTCTGAATATAAGACCATTTACAATATATGAGGTGATATTTATTATATATTTTTAAAAAATGCCCATATTTAATGTATCCAAAGAGGAAGAGAAAGAGATTAAATAAGGATAGTTCTGGAAAAATATTGAAATTTTAGGAGAAATCGAGGTAGTTAATTAATTTTAACTCATATTCTTGATCCGTGTGATTCGATTAAAAGGGTTTTATATTAATGATTAGAAGAAGTATTATTATATAATTAATAAGGGTATTATGGTAAAATATAATTATATTTTGTTACTAACTCTTAAACTATTTATTAATTATCTTAATCTACGCGTATAAGTCAAAAGTGTCAATCCTTGAAAACGAAGGGAATGTAGAGTAATTTCAATCTATTTGTGCAATTAATTAGTCCATACATATTCAAACTTGTAGCTTCCATATGTCGCATTGACTATATGTATTAATAACTTTATTTATAGTTATATAATTGTCTTATTGGATCATAATGGCTAAGCTTATGTATCTTTATTTGTCCATTGAAAAAAACAATTAGTGAAAAATTAATTTATTCAGTCAATAATATAGCATTTTAGAACGTAGCTAAAAATATTTAGCCAGTTATTTGAGTAATTCTCACCAGTTGTGCATGATTATTTTATGATGCAAATAATAAATATCTATTTTTTAAAACTAGTGTGAAAGCTTGAGTATTTAACTCTAGTTATTCATGAATTAATGCATCCGTTTTCTTTAATTTTTATTTCCGGTTTGTCCATGCTTTATAAAATATGTAAGTATTGTTCCCTGTTTTCCTTAAGCGAAGGGAATTTTTTTTTTTTCATTTCTTACTTATTTTGCAGGAGAATCATGGGTGAACATGTTCAAGGTGGGATATATATTTGCTGTGCTGGAGATATGACATGAACTGTGAGAGTTTGCTGCAAAACCAATATAGATAAGTGCAATTAATGTTCTGGCAGCAATTAATTATTAATTACTATAATAAACAATCGAATTATGTTGGGCGGGTTGCTAAGATTTGAAATCCTATGTATTGTTTTGTACTGTTTATTGTGTTATTATAAACCAATATTTGACATATAAATTTGAGTTTTGTTGGCTGTTTGTATAATTGTATCAATATATATATATATATATATATATATTGCTTGCTGAGCAAGGATGTTTTCTTGATAATGTTGAGATTCTAAATTCATATCCCTCAGGGGATGCTAAGCGAGAAGAGGGAGTGGTTTCGTCCACTGTTATCATTAGAAAGTACAGCATGGAACAGATCATTGAGCTTCGAAAATGAAAGTTGAAGAAAGAAATTGAAACCTATTGCAGATGAAAGAAAGAGGAATCAGGCTTCCTCCTCGCTTTCTTCAGATCACGTCCCATTCCCTTCTCAAAATTTCACTGCCCAAATTGCTCTCTCCTCTTCTTATTAAGTCTTCTCCCTATCTTCCATCTCCACTCCAATCACTCAACTCCTCCCCTCACTCTCTGTTTCTATCTTCCAAAACCTCTCGTCTCTCCTCCACCTTCCTCAACGCTCTTCCCCAGCCCCCATTTACGGTCGAAAATTTCATACCTTGGGTGGGATGGCCAGCTGGTGACTAAAAACGAATCTTCCATTTTGTGCTCCAAATCAAAACCTTAGTTTGTAAAATTTCCGGATAGTCTCTATTTCTTGTATATTTGCCTCTCTGTATCGCTGCTCCATCTGCTGCAAATTGACCTCTTGAGCCTTGAGCCTTTGTTTTCTTATCTGTCCCTGCGTCTCTGTGGCCCTCTGTATCGCCTCCAATCTGCACCAAGCCTTGTGGTCGATGTTGACAATAGAGATAGGGAAGGAGATAGGAGTAACTAGCCTCCTCTATTTTCTCTTCAATCACTGTGCCTCTTTCGTCCCCTCTCTGTCGTTGCTCTGCTTCTTTACACCGAAGAGGAAAAGGGATAGGGCACCTCGAACGCGTTTGTTTCTTTATCATTATTACATTTTTGCTTTTTGTCTTAACTTCTCTTTTTTTCTTTAAGGAAATTTGCTAAAGTCCAAAATAATTTAAAAATAGATTTTCCGAAAATTTAGAAGTTGAAGAGTTTTTTTTTTTTTACAATTTAAGAAAAGGAGATTAAATCAATTAAAAACCCCAAATAGATTTTCTTGATAATTTTTCAATCTCTATCTAAAAGGGATAATACTAAATTAACAATCTAAAGAGATTTTATATTTTTTTAAAATTCCAAAAAAAAAAAGGATTTAAAGAGTACTTTTTGTATTTTCTTTAATTTTAGAAAAGTTGCATTAAAATTGAAATTAAAAAGAAATTTTAAAGAGGATTTTTATGATTTTTTTTATTTTAAAAATTCTAAAAGAAAGGGATTGGATTTGAAAAATATATTTTTTATATTTTTTTTTATTTTAAAAAATTTGCATTCAAATTGAAATTAATATGCTGTAGTGCTATGGTTCGACACTATGTTATAAATCTATTATAAATGCAAGCATCAACATTTATATTGGAGAATGATAGATGGCGATGTTTCGATTCACGTGGCAATGTTCTGTCATTATAGTGTAAGTTCATAAGATGGTTTTACATTTATGTTTTGGTTTAATACTGTGGATGTCCGAGATTTTTTTTTTCCTTTATGGCAAGTGAAAGTTTAAGAATTGAGTCAAATGATACTTTCTTTGAACATACTCCCTCCGTTCCTTAATACAAGGAACAACAGACAAAATTACACAGGCTAAAGAAATCAATAAATTTGTTAGGAATATAAAATAGTTTTCAAAAGTATCTTTATTTAATATTAATAACTTTTTCATTATGTAATTAATACAAATAAATTATATTAAAAATATATTATATTAATTAGGAGTATTTTGAGAAAAAATCATTAAATATACCAGATAAACCTTATATATCATTTATATTTTAAAATACGGAAATTTTTATAATTATTCCTTATATTAAGAAAGGGAGGGAGTAAGTGCCAACCAAATTCGGGCAAAAGAAGAAAAAGGTGCCAACGTACTAAGGAATTTTGATCCACACCGAAATTATTGAAAGCGCATATGAATTAAAAGAAGGCATAGACAAATGATTTTTTTTTTGTTTTAACCAAAATAGACATACGAATTGTTAAAAAGTGTTCATAACAAATGCTATGAAATTTTATTTCTACCGTGATCCCATCAATACTTAAAATTTGGATTCAGGTAATTTGCTTGATTTACTCCCAACTCATTATATTAGGCAAAAAGGTTGCTCTCAATACTGTCACCGCTTTTCATTTTACTTATTTTTATATTTTCTTGGGTTCAATGAAATTTTTTTTTATTCTTTATATATTTTTTCATATATTTCAATAGCATTTAAATATAGTAATAGTAGTAGTAGTAATAATCTGATAACAATATAACCTTTTAGAAAGTATTTATAAGATTCAACTAACTATTGAAAAATTATCATCAGTTGTGTATAATTTATTTTGCAATGCCAATAAATATCTATAGTATAACTCTAGTCAGAAGGTTTCAGAAATCAAAACAACAAATAAATCATAAATGCCTCTATTTTGAATTTTTGATTAAGTTGGTTCAATTCCCTACCAATTGAACCAAGTCTTTATGACGTTTTTTTCCAACTCAACATGTGTTTCATTTATCTTTTTTTTAATTAAATTATAAGTAGAGTTTTCTTTTAATCTTTTTCATATTGGTTAACAAATACTTGAAGTCCTTGACACATGAGGATATTTGACCCAAAAAGACAAATTCTTAATTTTATTTAAAAATTGAGAGATTGAGAGTCCATTAGCCTATGAAACATAGTACATTGGGCTGAATTATTGGCTTCATTGCCCGGTTCGGCCCACCATATGAGGTCTTAAGCTGTAGCTTTTAATTTGTAATTTTGTTTTACGAACTTTACCTTCTCCTTTTCCTTATTATATGGTATCTATTTTTATTGAATTAAATTTGAATATTATTAGTATTAAATGGGAATATATATATAGCTTCTAGCCAAAAAAAGAAATGGGAATAGCTTGCTTAATGTAATTTTTTTTATCAACATGGTTTCAATCCATATCCTTACTTAAGGGATCTAGATCAAATCTCTATTACTCAATCCAACTACCATTAGTAAATAATAATCAATAGTTACACAAAAAATGAATAAATTATATTAGATGAAAATATAATCTATGCAATATTGTGTATAAAATATACATTAACTTGGTCTTGGTCTTCTGAAATAAAAAAAATAAAATTGAAAAAGCACTTTTAACTATCACTTGCTTATAAGATGGAAATTAAAGCATAAACGACATTTGTAAAGTGGGAAGACTTATTTGAACATATAATTATAGGGAACTAATAGAATTTTCTTTTGGTATCAAACCATCCGGTATCATGAACTTACTCAATTTTAAGTGGAGAATTTATCGAGTCTAAACTAATCCAGATTAAGTTAGATAAAATTACAAACTAATGAAATTGTAATAAATTATATGAACCGAATATTAATAAATGGTGTTTGTTGGTGACTATGTGACACATAAGTGTGTAGTTCTCATCATTGTCTCGGTTACTAAATATTAAATTAGAAGAGTTATCTCATATTTATATGTTAGAGATCAAAGTGTATGTTTGTAAAGTGTAAATGTTAATTTGAAAATCAAATTACAATAATTAAATTATAAATTTGCATAATCTTGAAGAACATTTTATTCCAAAATTTTATTTTAATTGATAAAAGTAGAGTTAAGACTTAAAATTATATATAAAGAATGTTAATTATCAAGTGATTCCTTACGTTTAGAAAAATCTAGCAGATAGTGCTTTGGAGAAGGAAGAGGGGGAGAGAGAGAGAGAAGAACATATGAGTGTTGTAATAAAATGTTAATCCTATTGTACAATCATTTTTTATGCCACTTTCTTTTTCTGCATTTCTAAATGCATTTTTCTTGTATTCAAATGCATGATATTTGTAACAACCTTCATTACATTGTCCCTAACTTAGTTCCAAGCTAACCAAGTATCTTTGGCATTACATGCAAAACTAGAGGAAACATGATGGAGGAAAGAATCAACGTGGAGGAAAAAGAGCTCCACGCCACAGCGAGAGTGAGCTCCAGATGGGTATTTTTCCGGCTGAAAGTAGTGGCACCACGGTGAGCTTATCTGAAGCCACGGCGAGAGTCAAGATTTTTGCTTAAATTAGAATCATTTTAGACGAACAGATGGAAAAGAAATGAAGGAGAACTAAGGGAGCAGTGCTAGGGTTCGAGTTTTTTGGCCATTATGAGTGTTTTCTGGCATCCAAGACCTTTGATCTTGGTTGGTAAGTAATCCATACTCCTTCCTCACCATTTTCTTCAATTTTAAGTTAGGTTTTCTCGGTTATATGTTGGGATCTTTGGTTTTGCGCGAATCCCACCAATTAAAATGCATGAAATGGGAAAATGGCTTGTGATTTGGTTTGTATATTGCTTGGGTGTGAGTTTTGAAGGGATTATGTATGATTTGAGCTCAACCCTAGGTTATATTCGGTTGAGGCTCTTGAAAATCCGAAATGTATGTGGTTGGGTAGTGTTTGAATGGTCCCTAGGAGCTTAATGACGCAAGAAAGTTGTGTTGGAACCTTGAGTTAGACCTATATGGTCGAATTAGGGGTTTTGATCAAGTTGTATATTGCGTTAATTAAGGTATTGTGATAATGTGAAGGTTATTTGGTTGACCGAAAGGGGATTCAAGTATGCTGGACTACTAGAGAAGTTCATGGAATCCGCATGTGTGGTATTGACAACCTGAGGTAATCGGATATTTATATTA
This sequence comes from Adenanthera pavonina, assembly GCA_026686845.1. Lineage (NCBI taxonomy): Eukaryota > Viridiplantae > Streptophyta > Magnoliopsida > Fabales > Fabaceae > Adenanthera > Adenanthera pavonina. The sequence continues at coordinate 27,799,245 of JAIVEN010000013.1, forward strand.
TTTGTTTTGTATATGTATATTATGTTGGTATATATGTGTGTGTATATATATATGCATGTTTCCATTCATACCACGATATGGATATATGTGTGCATGGTTTGTCTTTATATCGTGGTATGCACACGGTTAGACACATAGGGTATAATGATTAGAGATGATGATGTTGATGTGACATGACATGATTCATGCATGACATTGTGATGCATGATTATGATGATTATACGATGGTATGACATGATCATCACCACATGACATTGTGAGATTGCGATATATGGTGGATTAGGTGGTGATGATGATATGATATATGATAAGGGAGGATAAGGATGGGATCCCTATCACTAAATCCTCCCCTATGGCCAGGGGAGCTAGATGGCAGTGGAGTGCACCTTTCCTAAATCACCACCAATTAAGGTGGTCTAGGGGAAGGAGAACCACAATCCGAACATTAGTGTTACCTTTGGTTGGGTACACTAATGGGAGGTGAGCTTGGTGATGTTCCAGAATCAATCTTCACTAACTATTGGAAGGGAATTACCTATACGAAATGTCCTGTTATGACAACAGCTCATGGTTCTAACTGTGTGCGAGGGAGACATGTATTTCATTTCATATTGCATTCATGAGATTGTATGAGATATATATATATATGTGTGTGTGTTTGTGTGTGTGTGGTTGTCCCCAGTTACTGAGATTTTATCTCACACCCCTTTCCCATGAACTAACATTTCAAGTAAAGGTTCTGGCACTAGTCCGGAGAAGATAAATGTGTAGCATACCGGACGTGGGAATATCAAGTCTGTGTAGTGTTTGTGGTCTTTTTATGTATGTTGTGCCAAGTAAGATAGTGTATTGTAATGGATATGAAGATTCTGAATGGTTGTAATGATATGGATGTTGCTGGTATGATATGGATGTGGTTTCATGATGTATTGTGGTGATGTGTGTGAGTTTAGAGCGGATTTGGGCCTTGGTGGTGTGTTTTGGGCTTATAGCCCATTATGTTAAATTGGGGTTCAAGGGGGTTAAATTTCAAGGGAGTGGTTTTCTTGAGGTGAAACCTCTTTGGACAAGTTGATTAAGTGGTTTAGGACCTGTGTGAATGGTCTCTAATGGTCAATTTGTTTTTGGCAGCAAATGAGAGTTGTAAGTGGTGAGTTTTGGTCAAAAAGTGGCCAAAACAGTGTTAGGTGTCCAAAATCTTCATACAGAGTTGGATTGAAATGAAATTAGTGTCTATAGATAGATTGATACTAGATTGACTTGTAGGAGTTGGAATCAAGTCAATCGAAGATCGGAGCATAAAGTTATGTGCGTTGGAAGTTCGCCCTGGAGTTTAAAATTTGTTGGTATAAAAACCAGCAGGGCGCCAGAGAGACAATAGGCGTGAGAGAAGTAGAGGAGCGTTTGTAACACCTTACTCCCAAACACTCCTAGACTTGACCAAAAACTTCAAAATCCAACCAAACATAACCAAAACATCTCACATGAACCTTTTAAAACCACCAAGCAGTGGAAAAACATCACAAAAATACCAAAAAGTGAGCTGGGGCTGCAGCCGCTATAGTACTACCACGACTCCAGACCTCTCCTGTTTTTCCCACAGTACTAGGCTCTTTGGTGCCATGGCCTATTTCCTGGCCCCACGGTGCCCCATGCTGGTTTTCTATAACAGCAAATTCTATAACTCCAAGGCGAACTTCCGACACGTATAAATTTATGCTCCGACCTCTAATTGACCCGATTCTAACTCGTACAAGTCAATCTAGTCTCAGTCTATCTTTTCACTTCAATTTAACTCTGTATAGAGATTCTAGATACCTGACACTATTTTGTCCACTTTTTTTACCAAAACTCACAACTCTTAACTCTCATTTGCTACCAAAGGCAATTTGACCATCCGGGACCATTCACACAGTTCTAAAACTACTAGACCAACTTGTTCAAAGAGATTTCACCTCAAAGGACCTACTTATTTGAGATTAGACCTCCTTGAACCCCATTTGACAAAATGGGCTACAGGTCCTAAAACACACCGACAAGGCCCAATTCTACCTTCGGGGCTCACAAACATTACCACACTGACTCCTCATCACCCCGAACCACACATACACCACCATCCATCATACACATCACATACAACACAATTCCACATACATAACCACACATACAACATCCATTTATTACAATACTCATCAATGTCATACATCTAATACAAAACATTCTATCCTACTTGGTTCAAGATACATATCTAAGTAAACATAAACTACATAGACCTAGTATTCCCACGTCTGATGCTATTCCCTTGTTTTCTCCGGACTAGTGCTAGAACCATCACCTGAAATGTTAGTTCATGGGAGAGGGGTGTGAGACAAGGTCTCAATAACCGGGAACAACTCCACACAATATATATATACTGACCCACCCAATTATGTAATGTAATGCTAATGAATGGTATGTATGTTCTCCCTCATACATGGCTAAAACCACAAACTGTTATCATTATAAGACATTTCAATGGATGATTCTCTTCCAATATCGGTGAAGACTAATTCTGGGATATCACCAAGTTCACTTTACCCTAATGCAACCCGGCCAATGGTTACACTAGAGCTCAGACCATGGCTCTCCTTTCCCTGGACCATCACGAATTAATGGTGATTTAGGGAAGGTGTATCCCCAGATCCACTACCACCTAGCTCTCTCAAGGAAAGGATTTAGTGACAGAGATGTTTCATTATATCATATTGCCCTCTGCCACCTGGCTCTCCCAAGGAGATGATTTAGCGATAGGGATTTGTACCATCATCATCTCATATCATATCATCATCATCTCATCATCAATCTCTCACTATGCAATCATATGGTGATGATGTCAATGTCATGTCAACATGCCTCTACACATATATATGTCATCATCACAAGCATCATATGGATATGCTAGCATGCAATGGTATAGGGATGCTACACATCATACATACATAACATATATAATCACCATACATCAACTAACCGTGCATACCACGATATGTAGGAAAATCATACATATACACAATCAATATTGTGGTATGAAAAGAAGCATGCATATATATACATATATATCCACATATAATCACATAAAACAAATACCTAGTTATCTCAATTGTTTCTACCACATGCACATGAGTTCCACAAGTTTTCTTGAATGCCAATCCCATGACTTAGCTTCTCCGAGGAATCAAACAACCTTAACAGCATAATAACACCCCAATTAACATACAAATCTAATATCTAAATCCCACAATTCAACCACTTAGGCTTAACCCAAGGTTCTAACTCCACATTCATGCATCATTAAACTCCTAGGAACCATTCAAACATCAATCAATCTCATACATTTCAAATTCCCACGAGCCCTAACCAAAAAACAACCTAGGGTTAAGCTCAAATTAAACATAAATCCTTCAAACTCATACCCAAGCAACAAGATCACCAAAACGCACTTCATTAACCCCATTTCATCTATTTCAATTGATGGATTTTAACCCAAACCGGAAATCCCAACTTATAACCAAAATAACCCAAGTTTAAATTGAAGAAAATGGGGAGGGATGAGTATGAATCACTTACCAGCGTGAATCCAAGCTTCCAAGGTCCAAAAATCACTCCTAAAATCCGAAATCTTCGAACCCCAGCATAGCTCCCTCGGTTCTCTTCCATTTCTTTCCTTTTGATCATCCGAAATGCTTCAGATTCAAATCAATTTCTCGACTTTTGCCACAGCTCCAGGATAACTTGCTACAGCGCCACCTTGTTCGGCCAAAAACACGCAGCTGGAATCGGCTCTCACTGCGGCGGCCCTGCTTCTCGCCGCGACGTGGAGCTCATTTCTGCACCACTTTATGCTTTCTCCGTCCTGTTTCCTTCGATTCTACACACAAATGTTAATGAGGGTTGTTACAGGGTTAGAGCCGTTGCAGTACTGTAGCGGCCGTAGCCTCAGCCCAGTTTCTGATGTCTTTTGGCATTTTTTTGCTGCTATGAAGTTTTGGGAAGTTTTTGTGAGATGTTTGAGCTATGTTTGGTTGGGTTTTGAAGTTTTTAGTCAAGTCCGGAGGTGTACGGGAGTAAGGTATTACAATATTTATTTGTATAAATTAAACAGCCAAAGTGATGAAGACTTAGTCATAACTCATAATGCTTACGTCAGTCTCCACTTTCTAGTTCACACATGCAATTAATTCATAATTGAAGTGGTTCTAGTAATTGAAAATGAGTTGATTTAAACATGCATGCCAAGATGCTCGAAAACAAGCGGAGTTGCTGCGTCAACCTTTTCTATTTTCATGATATATATTTTTCTCATTGGGGTGAATTTTCTTTTGTACAGTCTTCAAAGTCTCCCATCCCCTATGAAACCAATCGGCCAAGGAATTGCTTCATAATAACCACTATTTTTTTTCCAATAATTTTGTTTGTTTTTCTTGGAATTTTAGTTTTGGTTTAAAATCTCATTTATGGAAAATGTTTTGTTCTTCATGTTATATATATATATATATATATATTCTTTGAAGTCTATGAATGGAGATTTTCCACACCTAATTAATACATTAATGATAGTTGAGGGATAATGATAGTTGACTGAGAAGCTTGGGAAGTAATTGATACTCTCTTCCATCCATAATATAAAGTGTTTTTAATAATTTTATGAATTTCTTAAAAAAATTTTGTCATGTAAAACAAATTTTAAAGATTAATAGAAGGAATTTTTATTATACTTAGAAAATGTGAGCTTTGTGTTACATCTTACATTTGAAAACATTTTTCCATAAAAAATTTAAAATTGAACAAAATTGTTTTCGCTAGTTTACATCTCATTGCATAGCGATGTTTCAAAAATTATAACTAAATGTAAAAAAATTACTTTCCAGTGATTTAAATCTCTAAAAATCATGCACATCTTGAATATTTAGGAGAAAATAAGAAACAAGGAAATGAACGCACATATTCATACAGTTTATTGTATAAATATTACTATTTATTTTTGCGTCCTTGTTTCTGTCTGAAAGTTGAACCTTAAATTTGAAAATTTATTTCTCTTAACATACATAGTCATTTGGCGCATACTTAACATTTTTGGAAAGCTTTGCATGTCTACTAACATATTTTTATTACACATTTATTCTGACTATACTGGCTAGAGCATCAACATATGTCATCAAAGGTAAAAAATAATATCTATTGGAGCAGTTTTAGAAAAACTTGAATAACTACCATTACATGAATCCAAATACAGTTAGACCAGTGTTCTTTTGCTCCTGAGATATAGATCTATCCATAGATGTAGATACCAGAATTGTTGGAGATATATTTGATTTTATACAATAGTTTAAATTAGATTGTACAAAACAGAATATTAATAGCTTTCAATAAAGTTTCATCATCATTATTCTTCATGCTCCACATGCTTCCCCGTACCATAACTGGACCCTATCATTGGTTAACTATGGGGTGAGATTGAGAAATCTCAGTAATCAACTTGCACAAGCTATCATATCATCACAAAAACATTTGAAAGCATATAAAACATAATATACTTTCATTAAATCATCAAAACTTCCATGTTGTTTAGCAAAATTTTAACAGCATAACGGTTTAGTAAATAGGCATCCCGGGGCTTAGTCCATAATATAAAATAGCCGTCAATCATGAAAAACATTCACAACAACAACATGACATCAAATCATAACATATAAAACATTCATAAGTAATAACATTAAGCAAAAGCAAGAGACTACCTTGGAGCTTTATTAACTTTTCTTTGAACCTTACTTTTACTTAGCTTTATATCACTTCCTTAACTTGATTGAAGCCTAGAGCATCACTAAACCTTAAACTAAATGAAAGTGTTAGATAAGCTGGCTTGCCAAGATGGGGGGTGAATTAGGAAGATTGAAAATTTTCTACAAAATGTCAAGAAGGTGAAGAAAGCAAAGTATGATGGTAAAACAGAGTATAAATGAATAAACTGTAAAAGTAGCAGTAGGAAAAAGAAGACTCAGATATTTATCCTGGTTCGATCTCTCCACTTGACCTACGTCCAGTCCTCAAGTCACCACTTGAGATTTTTTCACTATTCTGCAAGAATTCAGTGGGTTTCTGGCAAATGCCTCAGTACAAAGTTGATGCTCTGTTTCTAGAGCTCACTCTTTCACTCTATGCACTCTTACTAAGTGCTTCCACAATCTCTTGTGATATCTCCTCACAAGAAAGTCTTTCTTCCAGATGAAGATAAGATTGTTTACAATTAATAAACTCTCTTAAATAGAGTGAATATGAAAGTTGGAGTACAAATATTGAAGTATGAGAGTAAAAGACTTTGAGTAGATGATTTGACAAAGTTTCAGTCTATACAAAATTAAAATCGTTACCCACAACTTAAAATAATGTTATATTTATAGATTTAGGTCTCAACTATACATTAGAGACAAAATCTATCCGTTGGAGAAGTTATCCAACGGTTACTCTGAAAAACTATCCGTTAACCAACCGCATTTAATGCTTCTGACATTCTGAAATTCGAATTTCAGTTGGTCAACAGACAAATTTCACAGAAACCGAAGGCTAAAGACTTCAACATTGAATACCCGAAGTTCGTCTGTCATGAAGCAAAGTTCAAATTTTGATCTTTGGAAAATATTTCTATGTTGTGACATACAAATTTTCAAGTGAAAAGTTTTTCTGTTAAGTATGAACAATAATTTCATTTTGCTACAGTGCCTTTGAAATTCGAATTTTGGAACCCCAAAATTCGTCTGTCAGTAGCTGGTTTATAAGGCACAGTAGTTCATCTTATTCAAAATTTGAATTTTCAAATGGCAAAGTTCGTCTATCAGAGATACCTCTTTTCAGACTTACTTTAAAATTCGAATTTATAAAAACTGTCATTCGTATGTCAACATATCATTATAACAGACTCACAAGCTTTGTTTCTAACATTCAAATTTTCATGTTCAAAGCTCTTCTGTCAGTGAACAATTTTGAAGCCCAATCTAAACTTGGTTTCAGATGAACTTTGACATAATTTTAGACGAATTTCTTTAATTTTCATAGGTTATATTTTGTCTGAAATTCAAATTTTCAAAACTCAAAGTTCGTCTGTTACTAAAAGCTTCTTTCAGACACTTATCAAAATTTGAATTTTCTCAAGTCAAAATTTGTCTGTCGGAGAAGCCTCTCTTCAGACTATTCAGTTTCAATACGAAAATCGAATTTCCAAAGCCAAAGTTCGAATTTTCAAGATAACAGATCAGTATAAACCTTTCAAACTTCGTTTGTTGGTGGGTGTTTTTCAAATATTCCATGAATTAACACAGAATCAAGGTTTTAAAACATCTTTTCACCAAATCAAAGTCTTTTACTCAAATCAAAATATTACTAAACATCATACATCTATCCTTGCACAGATTTCTCCAGAATTTCTTCACTTGAAACTTTTTGGGCACCTTTGATATCTTTATTCCAAGCTCTTGAAGGTTGGTTTGGAATCATCAAAATACTTGATTCAACAGAAAGAAGAAAGATACTAAAAGAGATTAGGAGAAGAAGCTTACCTCTTAGAAACCTCCTCTAGCCTCCCTTTCCTTCCTCTCTTCCTTCTCCTTCCTTCTCTCCTTCTCTCTCTACATGCCCTTTCTCCTTCTCTCTCTAACACCCTCTTGGTGTTTCACAAATGAGCAAATGACAAGGGGGGAGAGGTCTATTTATAGAAAAAGTGGGTGAGTGCGAGCCCTTGGATTGCTTCTTGATCTAAGGGTTCAAATTTTTCCTTCAATATTTTATGTTACTTTACCATTTTACCCCAAGATATTTTTGCCTTTGTCAGAGGAATGGGTAAGGGTAAAAATGTCCAACTTTTACCTCCTAAATTTTGATCACATCAAGGAAAAGGGAAAGTGTACTTTTTTATTTTTACAGATAAATTTGACTATGGTTTGAGTACTTTTTTGTCTAAGTTTTCTATTATACTTTGTATCTTTTCTATTTACATTATCTACGGAACCCATTGCCTTTTCCTTTTTACTTTTTCATGTGGGGTCCACTTGTCTTGCTTACTTTTCACTATTCATCTCTCCCGACATTTATTATTTACGTGACACCCACATTTTACTGGACTTATACTTTTCCTCTCCGGGCCCACATATCTAGTATTACTTATACTTTTAGCCTACACCGGAGTATTATATTATTATTTTTTTCTCTTCTATTGTAAAATGACCATTTTACCCTTACCTTTAACAAAATGACCGTTTTGCCCTTTTAAGTCACCTTTTGATATTTCTATGTTATTTTGGGCTTTAAATCTATTTCATTAGATATCTAGGCTTCCCTACTCATTATAAATTAATTCAGAATAATTTAATATTATTTATAATATTATCTAGTCATAATATTCATATATAAAAAATGGGAATGTTACACTTTGCGTTTTCTTGTGTTATTCTTCATAATACAAGATCAATTTATTCTAGTATTGATCAATCCTGGTGACATTTATAGTTAGGGATTTTGTGATAGGTTCTCAAGGGGTTCTAACTTCAAGATCATTAACTTTAACTCACATTCTTAATCTATATGATTAGATTAAAAATATTTTATATTAAAGTATGGAAGAAGGAGTATTTTCTTAATGCTTTGGGAAATAAAATGCGTGGCAATTATTGTATCATACTCCCTTCCAAAAGATTTATCCCATTGAAAGTTCAATCATGCAACTCAAAACTAATTGGCCAAGGAATTGCTTAATGACAACCACTATTTTTTCCAATAAAGTTCTCTATATTTTCTAGGATTCTTGTTTTTGGCTTGAAGGTCTCATTTACGCAGAATTTTTGTTTCATCATACAAATGTTTCCTTTAAAGTCTTTGAATAAAACTTCCCTCACCACACTGGATTGGAAGTTGGGATTCCTTTTTGGCTTATTTTCCCTCAAATACATATATATTTTAACAAACATAAAAAAAATTAAATTTAAAAAATAATTGCCTATATAAATCTACTAATAAGTATTTAGGTTTTATTAAAAAATAAAAAATTAAAGGACTATAGGAGTATGTAATTAATATTTATAACAACATATTAATTTAAAATTAATATGTAATTAAAATTAATATGTAACATCAAGTTATAGTATTATACTACTCTCTCCAGTTCTTTATATAATTGAATCATACAAATTAAGAATGTGAGTTAAAATTAGTTAATTATCTTTATTTTTCTAAAAATTAAGATTTTTTTTAAATTACCATTATTTAATCTCTTTCTCTCTCTTTGAGATGGATTAAATAAAGACATTTTTTAAAAATATGTAATAAATATTTTCTCATATTTTGAAAAGAGTCTTATATTTAGGAATATGACAAAAGGTCCTATATTTAGGACATGAGGGAGTAATATAGTAATTTAATAAACAAATATCAACATATTATATATTAACAAAAAAATTAAATTTAAAAATAAATTATGCGCATAAAATTTATTTGACTCAATCAACTTATCTAAGGAGGTTTCACCCCAGAGAAAACACTCCTCCAATATTTGACCCCCTTGAACCTCAATTCCACAAAATGGGTTACATGCCCAAAACACATATACTAGACCCTAAACCCCATTTGGGCTCACACATGCAGTCAATCTAGCTCACAAACACATACTCCAACAATAATGACCCATACCTGGGTCTAAATCATCATTACACACATATAAACCATACATAGCATCTATCATCCATTATCATCAATATCATCGCATAATCATCTATATCTATTTGAAGTGATTACTGAAGATATGATCTCCTGCATCATTGACCATGGATGGCTTGGGGTACAGAATATTAACATATACATCAGGTATTGAAGTTAACATAAATGAATTAATCTTTCATTTGACTATGTGATACTAATCTATTACTTTTTCCATTTTAGATTTTTGTATGAAAAAATTCTAGTCCTTTCTCAGTTGACAGATAGATTTTCCTTCATCCACCCATAAGATATTTTAGCTTATACATTGGATTTGATGCCACAGAGAAAGATCACAGAACAATCACAAGATGTGGCGGATGCATTGACTAAAAAAGGGGTGAAGGGGTGCTATTCTTGGCACCATTTATGCAAGGGTAAGTCACTTATCACTAAACTTTTGAATAATGACTTATTTCATGTTAGACGGCTTTATTTTAAGTTTCTTTGCTAAAACTAGTAAATTTTTCTCCTAGGAATCATTGGATGTTGATTTGTATTGAACCAATCAAATCAAAAATATATTTTTTGGATCCCAAAGGAAATCTACTAGACTACCACCCGCAGATGCTAGAGATGATAAATCAATAAGAATATGCAATATATTATGTGTCTTTGTATTTTTCTATTCATTAACCTCAATTTTTCCTATATTAATTTTCTTTTGTAATGCTTAACAGAGGTGTGAGTATGTTTCGAGTAACATGCAGGCTAAGCAACAATAGTAAGCCCAACAACTAAAAGACTCCACCAGATCCGGCCTTATTGTATAAATGGACACATATTTAAGTATTTATAATTTAATACTCAATCAACTATTGAGATAAACATTTATTGTAATTAATCTAATATTCATATAATTTTATTCAGTATCCGAAACAAACTAATGATAATGATTGTGGGTACTATGTGGTAAAATACATGAAAGATATCATTTTACATCGACAAATCTCGATCCCCTCCAAGGTATGTACATAATTCATTTTTATGATATTTATATAAAATTTTAATAATATAAACTGCTTCTGTAATATGTAATATTTTTATTTTCAGTATTCCCGGATACATACTGTGAGGGATACTCCAAAGCTTAGATAAATGAACTTATAGAGGAGTGGAGTCAATATGTGGTTGGACTCAGGAGTTTGGTATAAGTGAACACGTTCTATAGTGTTATTTGTAGTTGTTTGGTTGTACTTTGTAGTTGTTTGGTTTTGGTTCTATCTTATAGTTACATTCAATTGGTGGTTCTAATCTGTTATGGATAGCTTATGAATTTAAAATTGGTCATGTTGCAAGCAGTACAAGGAAAGAAACTTAGAATGATCACTTCTAGGGGCTAGCTAGAAGATGCATGTACTTTTTTTGTTCTTAGTCATTGTATATGGTAGATAGTTTGATATGTAGCTTTTGGCCGTGTGTGTATATATATATATATATTAGTTGTTAGTGCAGAAGTTATAGATTGGTTTGACATATATGATACTTTTAGAAATCTAATTACTAGATAATGTTAATTAGGCCTGTTATATCATTTTTTTCTCTTGTCAATTGGATATAAATATTTTATGTTAGATATAATATAACTTTTGCTTTAGATAGATGTCTTTTAGTCCTTTATAGTTTTAGGTATTTGGTTCTGCATATTGACACTGAAACAGGTTCATGAGATTGTAAAAATAATAAAATATAGAAAAAAATAATTAGTTTTGTTGGTGGTTATTATATACAACCACCAATGTAAAGGTTTTGGTTGGCAATTATAAATTATAACTGCCAACGAATATTAAAATCCAAACATTCAAATTTAAATTAAATAAAAAATTATAAATCTTTTAGTTGGCAATTAATTACAAATCATCAACTAAAATTAAAAATTAAAATTAATATAAAAAATAATATATTTTAGTTGGCAGTTGGCGGTTATATAATATAACCGCCAACTAAAGTTAAAATTTTTTGCGGTTATACCAACCAAAGTGAATAAAAATAAACATTTTTTTAAATATAAAATAACATTTCTTTACTGTTATTATACATAACCGCAAATGAATATGAATTTTTTTTTGCGGTTATATTATATAACCGCCAACACTAAAGTGAATAAAAATAAATAATTTTTTAAATAGAAAATGACTTTTCTTTACAGTTATTATATATAACCGCAAATGAATATGAACTTTTTTTTTGCGGTTCTTAACCACCAATGACAGCTGCAGTTTTTCTCAGCACTAATATACTTGGCCATTTTTAACCGCCAATAAAAATCAAAATAACCCCTAAGAAAGGCGTATTTTGGCGTAGTGATTACGAAGGATATTTAGTAAATAAACATCCACAGTGATGAAGACTTAGCCATAATTGGTAATGTACATATCAACTCATGGTCCTCCCGGAAGCTAATGTCCAGAGTTGCTATCAATCATTTCTTTTGTAATACAGTTTGCCCTTTTTTATATTTATTGATTTTTTGTTGACTTTTCTTCTTTGAAGTCTTCCAAGCGTCCCTTGTGAAATGTTTTTTTGCAACAAAGATTTTTCTCTTCGATATTTTCTTTTTGGCCTTTAAAGTCTTTGGATGATGCTTCCCTCACAACATACTGCAATTGAGCTGAAGACAAAATTGATGGGCTACTCTTGATTGCCTTGATTTGAGGGACACTTTAACTCATGATTTTACAATGTAACAATCATCAAACACATACTATTAATTAACAGTCACTTTTTTCAGTTTAGTCAATAACAAGATCGATTGACAAAATAATACTAAAACATAATAAATCAAAATGCACATTCAGATACTCCCTCCATTCCATTTTATCTGTTATTTTAGAAAATTTCAAATTTCTTAAATTATCTGTCATTTTACATTATCAATGAAGTATTAATTATCTTCTTTACTATTTTACTCTTCATTAGAAATAGTGATAAGTAGAATATAAGCCTTTTTTAGTAATTAAATTTAGGACATTTTGGTAAAATACCATTAAACTTTACTATAATTTAGGTTATTTAATATTTTTATTGATCTGTGTGAAAAATCTTAAAATGACACATAAAATGCGGGGGAAAGAGTAGCAATCTTTAAAAATTAACTAATTTGATGATACTAATTCAATTTCCAAGACAATATTAGTATTAAAGATATACTACAAATTAACAAACAAAAGCATTCCCATCAATAAATGAAATATTTCTAAGAATAATATGCATGATTACTTCCGAGAAGCATTGGGTCCAAGTCCAACAATCAATTTCTGGCAGTTTGCAATGCCATGTGAAATTAATATCGCAAAACACGTGACTTTTCAAACAAATAATGATTTGAAGGGATTTTTTTTCATTAAAAAAAACCCATTTTGAAGGGATCAGGTTATCAGGTAATAATTGCCACATATTCTTCTTCAATAGTTAAACCAAGAAAAGGAGGAGAGAGAGAGAGAGAGAAACCCATTTTGAACGGATGAGGTTATCAAGTAATAATTGCCACATATTCTTCTTCAATAGTTAAACCCAGAAAAGGAAGAGAGAGAGAGAGAGAAACCCATGTTGAAGGGATCAGGTTATCAAGTAATAATTGCCACATATTCTTCTTCAATAGTTAAACCAAGAAAAGGAAGAGGGAGAGAGAGCATCTAGTGTGACTTAAACAATATATTCCATCCCAATTGATGGATCCGAAAGAAAGGAAGATCAATCCTATCACAATTACATAAATCTCTCTTTTGCACCCACTCTGATTTAACTTGCAGTGTATTAAACGAACTAATATATATCAGTTGTAATCACTATATAAATTTGTTCTTTAGGCAAGGGTCAGTGACAGCAACAAGGAAATTGAAGGCATCCTAACAATCAGTTGCAAAAGACATAAATGACAGCTGGAAGCTAGCTCAGCTATCTAGAGGAGAGAAAATTTCTTGTTTAACCAAGAAATTAAGGCCACTAAAGAAGCAATGAAACTTAAGGCTTCCTAACAATTCTATTTCTGATACATAATGAAATTCAGGACATGTAGAGCCAATGAAATCACCTGTATTATTCAGCCAGCAAAAGAAATTATTTAAAAACTTCTTGTGGTTTGGAAAGCATAGCCATATGATCTGCGTCTTTGATTTCCAGGACGTCCTCAATTCCAGGATTTTGAATCATCCACTTTTGATATGCCCATGGAATTATTAAATCCTCCTTGCAAACAATATAAGCTCTCCGAACTGAACCATACCCTTCTTTTGAGAAATTCTTTGCCTTTTGTAATTCTTCTACGAAAAGCCGTCCTGGCCTTATGAGAGTCTTGGCTAACTCAAGATCCTGCCTCCATCGTAAATTGGAATTACAATACACTTTCAATTGTTCAAGTGTGAAGAGAGATGGAAATGAATTGAAGGAAAACAAAGTGAGCTCTATACCCACTTAAAAGGAAAAAAAAGAGGAAAAAGAAAACTGAACAAGCCATGCAGCCATGATCAGTACTTCAATGGGACAGAGTTGATAGAGACTGGTGGACAAACAATCGAACCAAAAAATCACTGATGCAGATCCAGAGGACGAAACCTTCATGTTGAACACTTCATTCGGTTCTGATCTCTCCTGGGACTTATCATGCATATAAATAAATTCAAAAGTTAAGCTATAAGTAAGTTTGCATGTAGCTGATAAAAGATCGAGATATGCTTGTGGCTGAGAAATCGGAAGCATATATACCTGTTCTTCGAGGACATAAGATGGTGGGTGTTGGGTATCAGGAACAAAAGCTGCTAAGAAAACAGCAAGTGCTATCTTGTGAGGGAACTTGTCCATGGCGAGAGCCAGACTCAAACCTCCAAAGCTGTGTCCCACAAGAACAACCTTCTGGTTTGGAGGCAGCAATTCTAACAACTCCAATAGAGGCTCACAGTACTCAGCAAAACTAGCAACGTGTTCTATCCTCTTTGGGTTGATGCCTGAAGCTGCAAGGTCCAGAACGGTGACCTTGTTGCCGGCAGACTCAAGTCGAGGCTTGAGCTTGTACCAGCACCAAGCTCCATGGCAAACTCCATGCACCAAAACATAGTGCTTTCCACCTGCCATTTCTCTTCACTCCTTGAAAATAACTACGAGTGTTCGGAGATTATAAAAGTGACGCTAACCATTGAATACGCACATTATAAAATCATATTTGAGGAGACTATTTTACCAAAAACTTTATTTTTTGAGGACACTGCAGTAATAAACATTAGTTTTATCAAGCAAATTTGAGGACCTTGGTTTAATGATGAAATATTTTCATAAAACTTACATTAAACAAGTTTGATTAAAACAAAATTTACCAAATGTTTTGTCAACTAGAGTAGTTTCACCTATACATATGTGGGAAAATAAATTTTTTAATAATATATATTTTGAACGTATGGGACAAAATTTAAGTATAATTTTTTGTCATTTATTATTAATTTTTAATAAGAATTTTTAACATCTTACCAATTTATCTTTTGCGGATGAGATAGTGTTTTTCCTTAAAATGATTTTTAACATCCCACCCGACATAAATAGATTTTTTTCACCAAACATAAATTCAACTGTGAAAATATAAGATTAATGCTTCCATGATAGAGTTGCAATATTTGATGCATTAGAACCATACAGCTTTGATCCGGTTAAGACGAAAACAAAAAAAAAAAACCCTTACGCCACTCTTGGATTTGACGGAAATAGGGGAAGAGAGAAAAGTGGAGGGGAAAATAGGGGGAAGATTGCATTTTTTCCTTACTTTGATATGAAAGAAAAAAAAAAGGGAGGGAGAGAAAATTGGGAAGAAGATGATAAAAGGGTCCTACACGTTTTTTTCCCTACTTCTCTCTCTAAAAATGGGGAGATTTTGAAAAAGAAAATTTCCCTTTCAAAATTGTCTCATTTTCTCTTTCTTTTCCACTTTTTCTTTTACCTCTCTTCTTCCTGTTTGTCGCTAGGCCAATGAAATATAAATATTGATATACTATATATTTTAAATTTAAATTTATTTTATAAGTTCTAAAATTAAAAAATAAAAATAGGAAAAAATAATTATAAATTAAGATTAAAATTATATTTTAATTCCATTCATTATTATATTATGAAAAATATTTGAATAGTATATGATAGAATAATAGAAATAAAATATTCGAAGGCGTAAAATGAAGTGAATCATGCACACAAATATATAAATAGATTCATTAGTATACCATCAAGTCACCACTCACTAGCATTATTCAATTGTGAAAAGAATTTATTAATAATGAAGAGGATGTGTGTGGGTTTTCTGAAATCACTTGTATTAGCAATTACGCTTCTTGAGTTTGGTGTCCTTAATCCCAATTCGTGGAGAGCTACAGGCATAGTTATCAAAACCAAACCGGACCGAATCAGCCGGTTCGACTGGTCAGACTAGGAACTGATGCTTGGTCTGGTCTGGACATACTACAGAACCGGTACTGTTCAGAACCGGTGAAACCGGCCTTGAACCTGTAGAACCGGTCCTGAACCGGTTTGAACCGGTCCTGTATTATTTTTTTTCAAATTTTTTTAAAATATTTTTTTTAGTTTTTAAGATAAAATAACATCATTTTTAGTACAAAATATGTTTTCTTTATATATTATAATATTATATAAACATTACTATGATATATAACTATTAAAAATTATATATTTACTTAATAAATAATAAATAATAGATTATTAATTTATTATTTTGAACTCAAAATATGATTATAGATGAATATTAACTTATTTAAATTAAAATATTGAGTTATGAAAATTATTAATAATTTATTTGTGGTGAATGATAGATTAATAATTCAATATTATTTAGTTTTAGACTTTAATTAAATTATAAAATTTGTTTAAACTTATATTATTTGTTTTAAATATATTATTTTAATCACTATCGGTCCGACCCCGGTTCGACCTCGGTTGAACCATTGAACCTTAAATCAATGCCTTGTCCGGTTCAATGTCCAAGCTGATTTTGACAACATTGGCTACAGGTGCTGAGGTTGGATGCATAGAGAGGGAGAGGGAAGCCTTGCTTCACTTTAAGGCTGCTCTTAGGGATCATGACTCTGGCATTTTTGCATGGTCTTCATGGGGTCACCGACACCACCAGAGAGATTGCTACCAGTAGGAAGGAGTTTTCTGCAGCAACCAAACCATCCATGTCTTAAGGCTCCACCTTCCCGGTGATTGGGAACTACCCTCCTTGAAAGGTAATATCAGTGCATCATTGATGGAGTTGCAATACTTGATGTATTTCAACCTTAGTTTCAATTCTTTTGAAAATGCCTATATGCCTGAATTCTTTGGCTCTCTAAGAAACTTAAGGTACCTTGATCTCTTATTCAATTTTCTTGAAGGAGGAATACCTTATCAACTTGGAAATATCTCACAATTGCAATATCTTGATCTCTCATACAATAATCTTGAAGGAACAATACCTTATCAACTTGAAAATCTCTCACAATTGCAGCATCTTGATCTCTCTGACAATAATTTTGAAGGAACAATACCTTATCAACTTAGAAATCTCTCACAATTGCAGCATCTTGATCTCTCATGGAATGATCTTGATGGAACAATGTCTTATTAACTTGGAAATTGTTAGATATGCTGGCTTCCCAAGAGGATGGGTGAATTGAAAAGATTAAAATTTTCTACAAAAGTCAAGAGTGTGATGAAGACAAAAGAGACAGTAAAATAGAGTATAAAGAAATAGCAATGTAAAAGCAATAAAAGAGAAGAGAAGACACAGATGTTTATCCTTGTTCGGTCTCTCTATCTTGACCTACATCTAGTCCCCAAGCAACCACTTGAGATTTTTCACTATCTTGCAAGAATTTAGTGTGCTTCTTGCAACTGCCTCAGTACAACTTGATGCTCTGTTCTTAGAGCTTACAATCTCACTTTTTACACTCTTCCTAAGTACTTCCCAAATCCCTTGTGATTTCCCCTCATAAGAAAATCTTTCTTCCAGATGAAGATAAGATTGATTACAAAGAATGAACTCTCTAATTTAGAGTGTATATAAAAGTTGAAGTGTAGAAGAATGAAGTATGAGAGTAAGGGCCTGTTTGACAATGTTTTCTGTTTTCTTATTCTCAAAATAGTTTTGTAAAACTGTTTTTGAGAATAAGTTTTGAAAACAAGAAAACAAAAAAATCTGTTTAAATAGTTGTTCTCAAAATCATAACTAATGAGTGATAAATGAGTTATTCAAAATTTATAACTTTATCATTAGTAAGGTGGATGTTTTTCATATTTTCTTGTATTTTCCAAAACAAAAACTACAAAACACTTTAAAGTTATTCTGAGTTTTCTGTTTTTTATTTTTTTATTTTGCAGAACAGTTTATAAAAAATAGGTTTATCAAACAAGTTTTTTTTGTTTTTCTATTTTCGAAAACAGAAAAACTGTTTCGGAAACACGAATCAAACAGGTCCTAAGAGACTTTGACTTGAGAATTTGACAGAGTTTCAGTATATATAATGTAAATTCGTTACCCACAACTTCAAATGAAATTTTATTTATAGATTTATGTCTTAACTATTCATTAGAGACAAGATCTAACCGTTAGAGACGTTACCCAATGGTTACTCTAAAAAATTATTCATTCACCAACCGCATTTAATGCTTCTGACACTCAAAGTTCAAATTTTGGTTAGTCAACAGATGAATTTCACAGAGACCGAAAGCTAAAGATTTCAACGTTAAACTTCAAAGTTCATCTGTTATAAAGTAAAGTTTGAATTTTCATCTTTGAAAAATATTTCTATGTTGGAACATACGAATTTTCAAGTTAAAGTTCTTCTTATAAGTGTGAACAGTTGTCCCATATTGCTACAGTGCCTTCAAAGTTCAAATTTTGGTGTCCAAAATTCGTCTGTCAGTGGGCAGCTCAATAAGGCACAATAATTCATCTTTTCAAAATTCAAATTTTCAAGATTTAAAGTTCATTTGTCAGAAAGAGCTCTTATCAGACTTAGTTCAAAGTTCGAATTTCTGAATACTAACATTCGTATGTCAACAGATTATCATAATAGACTTGCAAGCTTTGTTTCTAAAATTCAAATTTTCAAAATCAAAGTTCATCTATCAATGAGCTAATTTTGGACTCTTTTTAAACTTCACTTTCAGATGAGCTTTGACATATCCTCAGATAAATTTTTCATTTTTATGAATCATGTTTTATCAGAAATTCAAATTTTCAAAACTCAAAGTTCATCTGTCAGAGAAGGCTCTTATTAGAGTCATCTCAAAGTTTGAATTTCTACCATCAAAGTTCATCTGTCAGAGGAATCTCTTTTCTGACTAACTTATTTTCAATTCAAAATTCAAATTTTAGAAGTCAAAGTTCAAATTTTCAAAGCAATAGATCAGTTTTAATACTTTAAAGTTTGTCTGTTAGTGGGTGTTATTCAAATATTCTATGAATCATCATAAAATCATATTTCTGAATCATTATTTTGCAAGTTCAAAGTCTTTTACTCAAATTAAACATTGTAAGAAATCTTATATCTAATCTTGTGTAAATTTTACTTGGATTTCTCCATTTAGGATCTTCCAAGCACCTTTGATATCTTATTTCCAAGCTCTAAAAGGTTTGTTTGGAATCATCAAAATGCTTGATTCAACATAAATCTCTCACAATTGTAGCATCTTGATCTCTCAAAAAATGACTTAAAGGGTCCCATCCCATATGAATTTGGTAGCATGATGAACTCTCTTGAAAATCTAGACCTTAGTTATAATCAACTCAAGGGTGGATTGAAATCCTTAGGGAATATATGTACTTTGCATTCATTATCCCTTCACGATAACTATTTGAGTGAAGACTTTCCAACAATTCTTCAAATAGGATGTGCCAGATATTCTTTGAAATATTTGGATCTAAGCTATAACCAAATCACTAGCTGACTACTTGACCTTTCCACATTCACTTCTTTAGAGTTATTTGACATCTCATTGAATTTGTTGAATGGGATAGTTCCTACAAATCTTTGATTTCCCTCTTCATTGGCAACTCTGGACATCAGTAACAATTCTTTGAGAGGAGTTCTCACTGACTCCCATTTTGCTAATATGCCCAACCTAAAAACTTTGGACCTAGCCGACAACTCATTGGCTTTGAGATTTAGCCATAATTGGGTCCCACTATTTCAACTACAAGCTATATATTTGAGATCTTGCAAGTTAGGTCCAGGTTTTCCCAAATGGTTGCGAACTCAAAATAATTTCACTAACCTTGATATTTCTAATCCTGGAATTTCTGATATTACTCTAGAATAGTTTTGGGGTTTGTTGACACCAAAGCTACAAAACTTGAATGTTTCATGCAATTGTTTTTTCGGCTCGATACCAAATATTCACACAAAATTCACTGCATACCCTACTATATCTTTGGCCTCAAATTATTTTGAAGGCCCCATTCCACAATTTCTACATCATGCAAGTTTGTTCTTCTGTCAAATAATAATTCCACAGAGCTTCACCTATTTTTATGTGCAAACAGGGCAACTTATATGTCCATATTAGATCTTTCTCATGATAAATTATTCGAGCAACTTTCTCATTGTTGGAATCATTTCAAATCATTAGTGTTTTTGAACTTGAGCAATAACAATTTGTTTGGAGAAATTCCTGAATCTATTGGTTCTATACAAAGTCTTTGAGCATTGATATTGAGAAACAATGGGTTTACTGGAGAGTTGCCTATTGCCTTGAGGAGTAGCTCAAATTTAGCATTGCTAGATGCAGGGGAAAACAAATTCTCAGGACATGTACCTTCATGGATTGGGGTTGGATTATAGCAGTTGGAAATCCTAATTTTGCTTAATAATAACTTCTTTGGAAGTTTATCAACTCATCTTTGTTATTTGTCAAGCCTTCATTTCTTGGATCTCTCGATGAACAATTTATCAAGACCAATACTCAAATGCTTCAAAAATTTTGCACCAATAACTCTAGAGAATTCTTCATATCTTCAAGGTCCAACATACAAAATTGGTATGAGGTTAATAAGGGAATTTTCATATGAGTTAAGTGCATGGTTGACCTGGAAGGGAACATAACGGCTTTTTAAGAAAAGTTTATTTTTGAACGGCATTGATCTTTCATGCAATCAACTAAATGGAGGAATTCCAACAGAATTGGGAATTTTAGTTGGAATGGTATCTCTAAACTTATCAAGAAATCAATTAAGTGGAAAAATTCCCACAAAGATTGGAGGATTAACATCCTTGGACTTACTTGATTTATCTAGAAATCATTTCATTGGTTCAATTCCTCCTAGCCTTGCTTTGATTGATTGTCTTGCAATGTTGGATTTATCATATAACAACATTTCTGGAAAAATTCCCATTGGAACACAATTGCAGAGTTTTAATAGTTCCAATTATGAAGGAAATCCTAACCTTTGTGGAAAACCACTTGAGAAAAAAATCCAGAAGAGAATAAAAGAAATGAACTAGTTGAATTCCAACAAGAGAAGCATTCAAATCTATCAAAGGATTTTTATTAGAGCATGACATTTGGATTTGCCATTGGATTTTGGGGGATTTTTGGCTCAATACTTTTTAGCCGTTCTTTGAGACACGCCTACTTCAACTTCCTGAACAATTTGACAGACACTACTTTTGTTTTAGTCACACTATTTATGACTAAATGCATTAGGTGGCTTAAGGGTTATCTGGTAATAATTTTTCACCTTTCCATCTTTTCTTTTAGCTTTTGCGTATATGGTATAATTTAAATTTCATCTATTCATGCAATTAATTAATCCACATCTGTCCATTGTTTTAGCTTGTCCATACGTCGTATTTACTACTTATGAATAACTTTATTTGTAGTTATAATTGCTTTATTGGATCTTAATGGCTAAGCTTATGTATCTTCAATTTCTTCCACCAAAATAATTAGCCAAAAACAAATTTATTCTCTTAATAATGTAGCATTGTAGAAAGTAGTTAAAAAGGTTTAGGTAATTACTTGAGCAATTCTCTTTAGTTGTGCATAATTCTTATATGATGCAAACATATATATATATATATATAGTTTAACATTAGTGTGAAAGTTTGAGTAATAAACTTGATAGTTAGTTACAAATGCAGGTTTGTGATTAAAAACTAAAGAGAATGGAAGCGCCTCCATTCTCTTTAATTTTTATTTCTGGTTTGTCCATGTTTTATAAAATATAAGTATTTTTCCCCGTTTTCCCTAAACTAAGGGATTTTTTTTTTCTTGTCTTACTTATATTTTTGCCGGAGAAACGAGGGTGAAAATGTTCAAGGTGGGATAAATGTTGTGCTGGAAATATGGAATGAATTGAGAGTATGCTGCAAAACTAATATAAATAAGTGCATTGTTCTGGCAATTAATTATTGTTTACTGTAACACCCCTCATGACTTTGTTTTGGCATTGTGTGTAGAACCGGAGGAAAACAGGACGGAGGAAGGCTCAAGTGGAGGAAAATAGAGCTCTATGCTGTGGTTTGAAGCAGGGCCGCCGCGGCGAGAGCGAGTCCAATGGCATTTTCTGGCTAAAACATGGTGGCGCCACGGCGAGCTATCCTGAGGCTGCGGCGAGGATCGAGAATCTTGTTTAAATCAAAATCATTTCAAATGAACGGAAAAGAAAGAAACAACGGAGAAATCGAGAGAGCTCTGCTAGGGCTTGCTATGTTTGGCCATGGGGAGTGTTTTCCGGTCTCCAAGAGCTTGGATTCAAGGTTGGTAAGTGATTTCTACTCCTCCCTCTCCATTTTCTTCGGTTTAAGTTAGGATTTTTCGGTTTTGAGTTGGGATCTTTGGTTTTGGCTGAAATCCACCGATTGAAATTGATAAAATGGGGTTAATGGAGTATGATTTAGTGTTCTTGTTGCTTGGGTGTGAGTTTTGAAGGGTGCATGCATGATTTGAGCTTAACCTTAGGTTCTTTTTTGTTAGGGCTCTTCGGAATCCGAAGTGTATGGGATTGTTTGGTGTTTGAACAGTTCCTAAGAGCTTAACGATGCATGAATGTGGTGTTGGAATCTTGGGTTAGGTTAAAATGGTTGAATTGGATGTTTGGTTTATTGGTATATGT
The DNA here is from genome assembly GCA_026686845.1 of Adenanthera pavonina. Lineage (NCBI taxonomy): Eukaryota > Viridiplantae > Streptophyta > Magnoliopsida > Fabales > Fabaceae > Adenanthera > Adenanthera pavonina. The sequence continues at coordinate 27,822,112 of JAIVEN010000013.1, forward strand.
TGTTAATTAAGGAATTGTGATATTGTGAAGATTGTTTGGTTAGCTGAGAGGGGTTCACGCATGTTGGACAACTCGAGAAGTTTGTGCAATTCGCGTGTGTGATATTGACACTTGAGGTAACCAAGTGTTTGTTTGTATGGTATAATAGTACATATATTTATGTATATATATATATATGTGTGCATGTTTCTTTCATATCACGATATTGATGTATTTGTATGTACTATTTTCTACACATCGTGGTATGCACACAGCTGGATGATGATTATGATGATGACGATTACATATGTGATGATGATATTGATATGATATGACATGATGTATAGCATGACATTGAGATCATGATAATGATGATCATTACTATATGATGATACATGAGTATCACCACATGATATTGTGAGATTGTGATATATGACGGATGGGGTGGTGATGATGTGATGACGATATGATATATGATATATATATATATATATGTTAGAGAGGATAAGGATGGGATCCTTGCGGCTACATCTCCTCTTATGGCCAGGAGGGGAAAGGCGCGCAGAGGACTGCACCTTTCCTAAATCACTGCCAATTCGTGGTGGGAAAGGGGAAGGAGAGTCACGGTCCAAACATTAGTGTTACCTTTGGCCGGGTGCACTAATGGGAGGTGAGCTTGATGATATCCCGGAATCAGTCTTCACCGACTATTGGAAGGAAATTACCTATATAAAATATCCTGTTATGACGACAATCCATGGTTCTAACTATGTACGAGGGAGACATGCATTCCATTCATTTCACATTGCATTCATGGATTGTATGAGATATATGTATATGTGTGTGTGTGTATGGTTGTTCCTAGTTATTGAGACATTGTCTCACACCCCTCTCCCATGAACTAAACTTTCAGGTGACGGTTCTGGCACTAGTCCTAAGAAGCCGAGGGAGTAGCATCAGACATGGTAATACTAGGTCTACGTAATTTGTGTGTATTTTGTATTTGTAACTTGTGCCAAGTATGATAGAATGTTTTGTAAGAAATGTATAACAAGGATAAGGATTGTTATTGATGGATGTATGTATGGTTATGTATGTGAAATTGTGTATGTTGTATTGTGGTGTTCACATGGTTTTGGATATTGGGAAGTCAATATGGTGGTGTTGTGAGCTCAAAGTGGATTTGGGTTTCGTTGGTGTGTTTTAGGGTCTATAGCCTGTTTTGTCAAGTTAAAGCTCAATGGGGGTCAAATCTCAGAGGAGTGGTTCATTTGAGGTGAATCCTCTTTGGACAAGTTGATTTGGGGGTTTTGGACCTGTATGAATAATCTTTGAATGACAATTTGCCTTTGCTGACAATTGGAGGTTGTTAGCGGTGAGTTTTGGTCAATAAGTGGCTAAAACGGTGTCAGGGGTCCAAAATCTCTATACGGAGTTGGATTGAGGTGAAGTTAGTGTCCATGGATAGATTGAGACTAGATTGACTTGTAGGAGTTGAAATCAAGTCAATCTGAGGTCGGAGCATTAAGTTATGCGTGTTGAAAGTTCACCCTCGGATGTTGAGTTTTGCTAGTATGAAAACTAGAAGGTGGCACCGTGGTGCCAGGGTCTAGGCCACGGCGCCAGTGGAGGCAGAAGCATATACAAAATAGGGGAAGCCAAAGCCGCGGTGGTACTATAGCGGTCACGGCCCCCGCCCTGATTTTGGTGTTGTTTGGTTCATTTTCACTATTCTGAAGTTTTAGGAAGTTATTTTGAAATGTTTGTGTTGTATTTGGTTGGTTTTTGAATGTTATAATCAAGTCTGGAAGTGTTTGGAGGTAGAGTGTTACAATTAATAAATTAGTAAATTAAACAATCGAATTATGTTAGGGCATGTTGCTAAGATTTGAAATACTATGTTTGTTGTGTACTATTTATAAATTGTGTTATTATAACCATTATTGGGCAACCATTATATATAGTGTAAGTCTACAAGATGCTCTTACTTTCTTCCATGTTTTGTTAGAAGGTACAGAAACCACTATGAATTTGAGTGAGACCAAAATGGTTCTATCTTCTATTTCCCAGTCAGCATTATGCTTTTTTCTTTTTAATTGGGCGGAGTTTTTCTTTGAGTATTTTGCATTTTGAAATATGATTTATGAGTTTGTTGGAACTGTCGGGCCCAATATAATTTGTTGCCAATGTGACCAAAAAAGTTAAAAAAATGATGCATTGCCTATGGTTTGTGAGGATAATAGTTGTCTATGATTTAATACGCTTAAGTGTTATGATTTGATCCTATGTTAAAAAATCTTTGTATAAATGCACGCTTCAACATTTTGGAGAATGATAGATGATAGTTATGCCTCCTAACTAGAAAATTAGTATATTGCTAGTTGAATGAAGGTAAATTAGCAATATATTAATTATATTCATCCTTATAAGGGAATCATTATTGTCAGTTTTTAGTGGGATACTTTTGATTCATGATAAAAGAAATCTATTAAATCCTTTATTTATTCTTGGCTTTTTTTTTTTTTGCTCCAAGTCAGAAGATATCTTGTTTTTTTTATAAAAAAAATGTGAGAATGAGTATAGTTTTCTTTGAGCATTTGCACTTTATTGGCAAAAACATGACGTCCTTGACGCATGAATCAATAAAAATGTTATCAAAGTCTTAAAGTGCACACAGTTATCAAGCAGTACTCTGTTTTAAGCAATTAAAATGTTGTTTCGCATGGCGATATGTGTGCACTATGTTAAAAAGTAGTATCTGCCTCACGATTACTTTTTTTTTTTTTTGTGAACATGCCACATGATTACTACCAATGATTTAACAATAATACTCAATTCAGTACTAATTGTAATAACGGTTTAAACCAAATGGAAGTAAAGTATACTCGATCCTACAAAAGAATGTTAAAATATATTTTGCATTGTTTCAAATTGCTTTTTAAATTAAAACGATAATGAATTGTGAGTGATAAACTATATATATATATATATAATATTGTTTTCCTGCCATAATTCCCAGGACGTGATGCTTGAGGGAGACTTTGACTCATCCAATGGCACGCTTTAATGAAGTTTCTGAGTAAATTGTCATCTCTTTTTTTTAATAGAGATGAAAATATAAGATCATTTGGTCAAATATAAGATACATGTTCAACAAACAGTTCTTTAAAATTAACGACCTTGAATATAATAATTTAGCTTCTACAATAATATTAACCTGGATCATTCTTATAAGTAATGAAGCTTCTTTTGTCTCTTATATATATATATATATATTATTGTTGAATACAGTGTAAATAATTATTGAAATACCTATGGTCCAATGTATCCATTTTTATTTTTGTGCCCAACTAAATTTCATTAGCAGAACCTGTAATACAACAATCTCTTCAATTTAACAGGATCATATTTTAAAGAAACTTTATTGTTACAAAAAATATCCAATATACACTACTACAAAAATGGGCTTCCTAGACATTTAAATTTTGACTTCAGGACAATTTTTAAAATGTTCTCTATGTGACTGTCCCCAAAGATACGCTTTACTTTTTGTTAGAATCATTTCCAAAGATTGACCTTGGGGCACATTTCCAACTAAAAAACATTCCTATATACCAATTTTGTGACTCGCTTCCTACTTTGAAATAATCCCCAGCACCAGTTTTCTAGAAATTTTTTAATAAGAAACGTGCTCGAATATTAGTGTTTGGGCACATTCCTAGGCCAAAAAGTTCCCAAAACTGAATTTTTTTAAAAAATATATATATAATTTCTTTTTTTCTTTTTTTCTTTTTTTTTTTGCTATCATATTTCAACCATTTCAACAATTCGAAAATACAAAATAAATAATCCAACCATTCGAAGAATTTCATTATACATGAATAAGAATCAAAGAGTACACACTTTAGCCAAAAAAATGTTCACATCCATTTCTATTAATCTATCAAATCAACTTACAAATATCTAACAAATAAAATTGTCATCACAAAATATCTCTAAACAATGTCTCAAATATTATAAACAATCTATAAATTACATTCTTTCAACACAAACATTGCCCATTTTTTTATGACTCCTTGTATGTCTTTTTTGGAGTAGGAAGCACGAAATTTGTCCAAAAAATACTGTAAAATGGAGCATCACATGCAATAGGTTAAATGAGTTATGTGTAATTTAAAAACCAATATAATATAAAATAGAGTTAAAGTACATACAATTGTCAATGATATGATATGACTCATTAGCTTCAATAATCACAGCTAGGAAAATCAGCTATAATTGTGATATTAAAATGAAAAAAGGTAATAGTAAGCTTATAAAAATGTCATCTAATTTAGTAATTTCCAAAACAGAATTTAATAAATAGTCATTTCACAATCAAAAGCATTCTCACTTTGCATCATTTAACCCAAGTGTGGAGTTCTTTTTAATAATTTTATGCAAAATATATTACTATTATCAGTTCCTTTAATACAAATACCATTGCAGCCGAATGCATCCTAATTCCTCTAAACAAAAGCTATAATGTTTGCATCCAGAATACTGCCGAGTGCACACATAATACAACAACAATAAAAGAATCCTGTCCATATCCAAGAACCTACTCTGATTGTTGGCAGTTGAAAAAATATAAGGCATTTTATAGACCATGCAGAAAACTTGGGGATCAAATGGTGTTGGATGCCTGACAAACTTTAATAGTGACTGGACCTGACCTTAATAAAATTTTAACGCCATTTGACTTCACCAGGTGATTGTATAGAACGAGTTCAGAATAAATAATGTAAAAACTGTATCAGTGAGATAAAAGATAAATTAAAATGGATTTGTAACAAAAATTTTGGTACCTTCACCTTATAGCCAATCTCAAGGACTTTTTTATTTTTTTGGATAAACCAGGATATTCACTGTCGGGAGCAATGACATTAAAATAATAACAATGAAATGCTCACCTGTCACCCCATCAATTATCAGTTTGTGCATGCTGTCCCTTGCCAGCTGCCAGAGCTACAGCTAATTTTTTTGCCTGTTTGTTAATTATCAAAATAATTTGTCAAGAAATTTGTCAAGAAACACATGCTCAGAACAAAATTACTAAATAAGGTTATATTCTAAAACAGATCCACATGATTATGCAAACTAGAAACATTTTTGAGGGAGCAGAATGCACAGGGACTGGAGCAAAGAATAGACCATTGTCAGCTGTACCTTCTGGGCCCAATCTATCATCATTTGTTCAGCATTTTCTTCCTGGTATTTAGCAATTTTTGCTTCAATAGCAGCCACATCTATTCCTTCAATCAAGTTGAATGCTGCAAAAGTTGAAAGGACAAATTAAAAATAAAGCAAAACTTTATCAAGCAATACATCCACGATGTTAATGATAGACCAAAAACAGGTTATCATGGCTAGATGAATTTTGAACATGGATTAATAACACACCCAAGCATCCACAATACTCCTAGAGAATTGCACAGAAAACTAGAGATCAGAGTTAAGGTATATCCAAAAAATTTTTAGGACAATCAAACTTCAAAGGACCATACATGTATCTGAACTGGCCTAGACAACACAAAGTCTCCCGTAGGCCATTATCAAACACCTCACTATGAGATTCTTAGAGATATATGCTGATAGTTACAGTTAACGACACCAACAAAGGCTTTCAAGCAAAACAGGAAAATATAGCCATGAAGCAGTTTTTTTTTTTTTTCCTAGTTGACTTACTAGTCCTTTTTCTTTTGAAGCATAAACGGTAGTTAATAGAATTTAAATGAATATTTTCAATTAAGAACCCAAGCTGAACGCTGCAGAGCTGAAAAGACAAATTAAAAATAAAGCAAAACTTTATCAAGCGATACATCCACAATGTTAATTATAGACCAAAAACAGATTATCATGGCTAGATGAATTTTGAACATGGATTAATAACACACCTAAGCATCCACAATACTCCTAGAGAATTGGGCAGAAAACTAGAGATCAGAGTTAAGGTATATCCAAAAAACTCTTACGAAAATCAAACTTCAAAGGAACATACATGTATCTGAACTGGCCTAGACAACACAAAGTCTCCCGTGGGCCATTATCAAACACCTCACCGTGAGATTCTTAAGATATATGCTGATAATTACAGTTACCAACACCAACAGATGCTCTCAAGCAAAACAGGAAAATATAGCCATGAAACAGTATTTTCTTTTCCTAGTTGACTATAGTCCTTTTTCTTTTGGAGCATAAACGGTAGTTAATAGAATTTAAATGAATATTTTCAATTAAGAAACCGAAACTTTGATAATAGGCTGTTATCTAAAGTTTTATCAAACCATAAAACAATTGTGAATTATAAATCAACCGTAGGCCATTATCAACTATATAGGGCTTCGATAGGAGAGGGCAAAAACTTTCAAGAAAAACAATCGAAAGCACATTCTACCACTAATCCAAACATAGCATAAACTAGAAAACTTTGATAATAGGCCGTTATCTAAAGTTTTATCAAATCATAAACCAATTGTGAATTATAAATCAACCTCAGGCCATTATCAACTATATGGGGCCTGAATAGGAGAGGGCAAAAACTTTTCAAGAAAAACAAACGAGAGCAAAATTATATTTATAAGGTAATCATAATTAGCTTGGGCTCTAGCAGGTAGAGCAGCCATCGAAACAAAAGCAAAGTGAAGTGACGAAGACTAATAGAAACCAAACAACAAATGCGGCACTTGTGAGCGCTGAGAGCGACGACGGAAATTGACATTGACAAGTAGGGTAAAATTATATTAAATTCCAAATACAGAGGTTATATTCTGTATGAGAGCTAATAAATCAAAAGTAATATAAAAAAAGAAATGGAAAATACCAGATCAAGAGGAGAAGGAGGACGAGGCTAGGGTTCATCGAATGGAGAGGCGAGAGACGGATTTCGTACATGGGCTTCCAGGGTTCGCACAGAGTTGAGAGGGAGATGCGAGAGACGAGCCATGAGATGAGGATGAGGCTAGACGAGGGGTTTCTCCGAATGCCAACAACAGAATTGAAGGAGGTGCTCCTTTGGTGAACTCGAGCCGCGAGAAGAAGAGGAAAAGAAGGGGACAGGCCGAAATCGGAAATGCTTTGTGGTGGGGTTTTGATCGAGTTCGAACAGAAGAGGAGGAGACTTGCTCGGACAGCCACAGGGTCCGAATATTTGCAAAGGAAGCTCGAAATAGTAGAGCAAGTGTGGAGAGGAGGCTAAGGGTTCGAAGAGAAGTGCGATTTCAGAGGGAGTTTGGGTCCTTTTTTAGCTAACTGAAGGTGGAAAAAAAAAACAAGTTAAAAAAAAAAAAAGCCTGGCCGAAAAAAATTGTCGGGAACATTTAAATGAAAGAAACGTTCAGAGAGGTTTATATTTTCGTTCCCGAAGATCACTCAGGAAACCGGCATCGGAGATGTTCCGGATGCTCACCTTCGGGAACGTTTTCCTAGTTTAAACGTTTCTGAACTTTAACCTTCGGGAACGTTGTTCAAAGAACGGTGCCTGAAAGCTTTTTCGAGAACGATTTTTGAAAAAGGTTTCCGAATGGCGTTCTTGAAGCCTGATTCTTTGTGTTTTGTAGCAACTTGAAGCCCAATTCTGTATTGCATATTTCATGAAGAATTAAGCATATTATGTCTCGTATGTCGTATCTCGTCTTGTTTCATAATTTAAAAAAAAAGGTTTCAGGCCCAGGCATGGATCCAAATTATTGTGTCTTGATCTTTCTCATAATTTAAATTATAAAGATTTTTTTTAAAAATGTCATATTCAATCAAAAATTAATTTTTTGTGAAGTTCCTACAATAAAATCTATACTCATTAAGTAATCTACAAAACACATCAAATTAAGTCAGAACACATCGTTTTCAATACAAAATCATAAATATTTTTTTTTGTCTGATTATGCACTTTTTTAATAATTAATCATGTAATTATGTGAATATATCAATAAATACTCAATAATGAAAAAAATTCAAATAACGTCCATTTTCAAGAGTCATAAATTGGCATACTCAAATTAAACAAGATGATACATATATATTGATAATTTACATGTTAGATTTAAATTGTCATTCCTATCCAGCAGACAAATAACACTATTTTGGATATTTTTTCCTCCACATAACACATGTGTTAGATGTTGTGTATACAGATACTTTAACTTTTTCATTTTTCCTTTCCAGAAATGTATTCAAACCAATTTTTTACAAAATAAAAAGTAAAAAGTTTCTTCAGGGAAAAAAGGTAAAAGCTACTAAGTCACAAAATATCCATACGATACCAGCTCATGTGATGTATGTGTGTGTTTAAGCGTTAGCTCAGTCATTCTTTTAATTCAGTTCACATTACAGGCCACAGCATACGCGCGGCACTTAAAATAGTACAATCGAATGATTAATACATAGTGGACCCATTTAAATATGTTACCATACAGAAAATTACCATTCTAACAAGTTGCAATTAACTATTTAACTAATTAATTGAGGCACACTTTAATCATCGTCAAACCTAATTGAAAATTCTAATACATTATAATATGAACCAAGTTATTATAATTAGTGTTAGTTTATAAATAATGCAAAGAGAAGATTATTTCTCACTTTTGAAATAAAATATTACATATTACATCAAGGTGCGAAAAGAAGTGAATTACTGTGTACAAATAACATACTGTGGACAACATCATCGATATAAATATATATATATATATTTCCAATTTTTTTTACCTTTTGAATAATAACCTTAATCACCAATTTGAATAATAAAAAAATAACATAATTTATTCATAATTAAATTAGAAATAGAAACTACATATAGCTTCAATTCATCAAAATACATTAACGCATACTAATCATTATTCATATAAGTATCATAATTTAACAGCATTAAATATGAAGCATAGAGCAATTCCAACTCCAAGTATAAGGTAATTAAGACAATTCCAATTTCAAGTTCTAATATTAAACAAAATACATATGAAGAAATTAAAAAAAAAAGTTAATCTGGAAGGAGAAAATTAAAAAAAAAAAGTGGCATAAACTAGCTAATCCACAAATTAAGCAATTCGAGCTAAAAAAATACTATTTTAATATGGACTCTATTTTTCCAACCCAAAATTCCTATATAAAATGAGAAAAAATAAGTCAACCCATGGGTCAAAGCCCATTTTCCAATCTATCCCTTTTTTACTATCAATATATAACTCAGAAATCAGAATTATGTTGGTGCATTATTTGATTAAGCCTTGTTTTATTGTCTATCCTTTTTTTGACAAATAAAATGAGGAAAATGCATTTAGAAATTGCTCGAACCAAGAAAAGATGTACGTAGCACTAACTTTTTGTTTTTGTGACTCCATGTAATCGATGTAGCGCTAACTTGACATTTAGGAATTGCGAAGCAAATACTGTATTCTTAGACAATAAACCTAACAAAAAAGAAGAGCAAAGTCACTCTTGAATATTCCGAATTAAATTGTATTTGTGACGGCAAAAAAGATGAGAGAGAAATATTGGATATATTTAATTTAATTATATTTAATTTAAATTTATTCAAATTATATATTTATATTATTTAATTAATTAAATATATCTTAACTTAATGTGGTCATTATCTTCAAGAGAAGATATTCTCAGTTAAGCGATTTTAGAGAATAAGGGATAAACTCAGTTATGATTTTATCTTTATTTTTGCTTGAATTCAAATTCAAATTTAAATTTAATAACCAATGATGGCCAAGGTTATTTAAATAGAGGCAGACTAAGTTGAGCTTAATACATGCTCTGGTTCCTCGACTAGTTGAGACTAATTCCCAGGCTCCATCACTAAGTCTCGCTGCTAATTGGAAGAACTGTCTGCCAGATTATTTTCTTATATTTTTATATGTGATTTCAGATCTAATATTTAGATAGGGTAACTCTAAGATATCTGCACCAGATCTTTAGATCTTCTAGCATGACAAGAGGTATTTATAAAGTATTCCGCTGTTTTTATAATTTTGTGGGAAAATTCAATATATGGAATTTATAATAAAAATTGAATTTATCTAACATGTGGCATCAAAGTCTTAATTATCTTTGCCTGCATTTATATATTGTGATCTAATATTGTGTAAATTTTCATCTATGAAGAATTAGCATAGCGTTAAAGTTGTAATTAAAGGTCAGAAATCTCTGTTTAATTTTATGCGTGTTTAGACCAACTTATATAAGGAATCATGTATCTGGATTGTTGTTATTGATTTCATATATATATATATATATATATATAAGAGCATGGTCTTTGCCTTGGGTCTGCGAGAGATAACTGAGATCATAAGTGCCAAGTTTCTTGGTTTTTGATTTGAGAATTTGGACGTGTTAAGAACATATTAGTATGAGAAGATGCCTTCTCGGCCTTCTCCAATAATCTCTGCCGTTGGAGTTGCCAAGAACGGTGTCTAAAGTTGCATGAAACAATTAGGCCGTCCTTTTGAATTTGTTTTGTTTCCTATTGAGCTAGCGGTAGTTGAGCCCAAAGTCATGTTTAATTCTGGCTCAATGGGATTTTTGAAGCATGTTAGAGGGACATGTGGACCTACGGTTTTAGGCTTATAGATTTTGATTAAATTTAATTTTTGGCCCATCTTTCTACATTTCTAATTTTTGGAACATAACCTTGGGCATCCAGATTCGGACAAAAATTCGGTTTTGGGTCATTTAATAATGTTTGGAAATTTATTTTGAGTTATTTTGGTGATTGAAATTTTATTTAAGCCAAAACTTATATTCTTTAAAATTTCAGAATTTAATTATGGGTTCAATTGGCTATTTTTGATCTGTGTTGAATCATATTTGTATATCGGATGATATATTCTGGTTGATTATTTATTTATGTGCTATTTTAATTGTTTAAAATTTGGAAAGTTAATTTGGGCAATTAAAAAATATATATATTTTGCAAGATATTACTTGTGTTAGTTTTATTGTCTGAAATTTGGAAATTTCTATTTAAGTAATTAATAACACTATTTTGGTTTTACAAAATAATCAAGATATTTATTAGCCTAAACTTAATTTTTAAATAATTGTTGAGCACATTAGATAAATATAATAGTGGGAGAATTTATTTAGTTATTTAACCACATGCTCGTTTGGTTGGTTAAATTAATTATTTAAATTTTCATAATGGTTGTGTATATATATGACTTTAATTACACAATTTATTATATTTGTGATTAGCATGCATTTAAGTAGTCAAAGAATCATTTATAATTATTGCATGTATTATTGATTCAATAAAATCACATATAGATTTAAAATATCAATTCTAATTATATATGTAGCTGTAATTTATCTTTACCTACAGGGAAATAATTATAATTGCATATTTAATTAAGATGGAATATAATGCCTTATGTTTCCTAAGGAGCCTACAGGTATTAGGGAATATGAATGTATTCTAGCTACTCTTTGGAAGATATTGACCTAAAGTTCCTGTACCCATTAATGTTATTATAAAATAATATTGTATGAATGATAGGAGTAATACAATTCTCTCAATACAATAATAATGAAATCTCAATGTAGAGCTAAATATTTGAGTACATAATTGATTTGAGGATATCAAGATCCATTTATAGGCAATGATTAAAATTATGGTATAAGTCACTATTTAGTGCTCTAACTCTAAAGTAATTCTCCGTAAAGTAAATAGACACTAAAGGTATGTAAATGACATACCATACAGGTGAGAGACATGACTCTCAAAATAAGAGAATCTCCATTGATCTTTGTGCACACAATCCTTAATTAGATATCTCATCAGTTTGAGTCATTATAAATTTCTCACAATATACATAAAGAGATATATACAACAAATATTTATTGGATATATGTGTGGAAAGGAAAATTAGGCTCAAATTTGGATTAGAAGTGAGATTCTAAGAAGGGATTTAGTTCCAAAAATCGGCCATGAAGAAAGAGGCATATAAAGAGTAATTACCTCACAAAATGGTCTTATCGGAGAATAATAGTTATACTCTCATCTTTAATATTTTTTTTAATCTCATTTAGTTAAAGTATATCAAGGATAAAAAGTCTTCCTATTATGTGATAGAGGAGAACATTAATGTCTCCATTATAGAGAGTTAACAAGATTTATAAATAATAAGATAATTTAATCTCAAAACCTTATTAACTCTAATTCATATATGAAATGCATTAAAAATTAAGCAGATATATATATACCTGGAAGAATTTAATTGCTAGATATTATAAATGCTAGTGTCTAATTTTTGTATTTATGTTCGAATTGTTTAAAATGATCCTTCTCTATTATTATTAATTTCTCATAATTCATGAATACTACTTGTTTTATAATTAAAATAAGGCATATGATGTCTTAATAAGGATGTAAAGTAAAAGTAGGGAGTTAATCCAACAAACGAGTTAATATGGTGAGATTAGTTAAGGGAATGTATATTATTATAAGTACACTAGTGATAGACAAATTCATTCAAAATAACAATATATATTTAAAATAAGATTCCAACATTTTTTGTAATTAAATACATCTTTTGAAGCCCATAAGGTTGGAATTTTATTCTAAATGATTCGCTCTCATTGACTTGTCTTGTAAAGGTAAAAGTGAACAGAGGTTGTTCCTGAAGGTCTCATTGCATATTTGGATGGAAATGCAAAGAAGTTTAAAGGATAAAAACTATAATATCTATCACATACAAGATATGGAGAAATGCTAAGTTCATTGAGGAATGTCATAATTAGTGGGAGTGATCAAATATATGACAAACCCATCAGGAATGATCACATAAAGATAAATGAAACCACTAATTATGATAAAATACAAGTTTTACATGAAACTTATTTTTATAAGATGAATGTAAAACATAATGAAGTTTTGAAATATAATTGATCATGCTGAAAATTAAGAGTATCAATGTCTCGGATTCTATCAACTATTGAAAAGAAATCTCATAAAGAATAAGAGATATCTGAAGATAGTTATAAATGGAACTCTTATTATGCAATTTCAATCTTAATAATAGATTGAATTACAACCAATTATGATTGAGAATTTGGCAACCATTGGCAATTATATGGTGTACATTAAGAATAATCTCATTTGTTCTCACATACAATGAAGTAAATTCTAAATTAAGATATGATTTCATGATAAATATGAGAGATCTTAAGGCAAATAATATTTAAAAATTTGTATAATTACTAGTGAAGTTAAGAGAATTAGTCATAAATGGGTATTTAAGATCATAAGGAATTTACTAGTTAATATTATGTATTACAAATTAAATATTATTTGCTAGAAGTTTTCTCTATAAAGAAATGGATTGATGATAGTGAGATTTTCTCCTATATTGATAAATAATTCCTTCATTATTATCATGAATCTATATGCTAATTAGAATATTATGAAAATTATCACTCTCATTATGACTATAAGAGAAAGATGTATATGAGATAATGTAATGGGTTTAATCAAAATTAAGGAGAATTTAATTAAGCATGACTTTCTATGGTAGTGGTAGTTGAAGTCTCATGATATGACCATATTTTAAATAACGTTGAGAATATGATAGATCATTGTTTATACCACTAGATTAGTGGGGAATTGAGTCATCTATTTAATTTTAGTTATAGATGACATATTACTTATGAAGAATGACTTGAGATATCATAAAAGGCATAATAACTTTGTTCAAGAGCTATGATGTAAAAGATATAGGTGAAATGTCTTTAGAGATGTATAAAGAGATAATTCTCGAAATTTTTGGAATTATCATAAAGAACCTATATCTGTAAGCACTTGAATATCAATGAATAAAGTCTATTTACCATATGTGACACCTATGATTGCCATATGTCCCCAATGAGATTTGGAAAGAGATGAGAATAGAATTTCATTCGTGCTAGTAATGAAAGGCATAATGTATGTCTAAATATGCACATAAATTGACATAATCTCTGTGAAAGGAATATTATTTTGGTATTTTATTTTAGTTTTCATTTAAATTGACTAGTTGTGGAAGTTTCTCTATTAGACTTGGTAGGTTAAGTAGACTTATGCCAGCTTAGTCTATATGTCGGTTATGGTCTAGATTTTGGGTCGTGACAAAGTTGGTGTCAGAGACAGGTTGTATCTAGGGCATATAATAGTCACTGGATGGGGAAGTAGTAGAATCTTATCCGTAATTGTGTCCTGGCCAGCACAGATTACATGTAGGAAGCTTCTACGACTAGATCCACGTCATGGAATCTTAAAATTTAGCAAATGTTAGTTAGTTTTACTATATTATAAAAATCTCATTTCCTTATTTAATTAATTCAATACATTAAGTGAAAGATGCCACCTAAGAAGAGAACAACAACTCAAAGAGAAACTATTGGGATGGCTCTAATAATTCTCATGGTACTATTTCGATTCTGAGGGGTCGAGGATGAGGTACAACTAAAGGTCGTAGATGTAGAGTAAGTCGTGAATCTAGAAGTAACCAAAATAGTGAAACTATTGAAATAGCCCAAAATGAGACTAATGAAGCTAGGCAAGAAGAGACCTTGAACTACCTAGTTGCGGAAATGCATGAACTACAACAAAATGTGCACAATTTAGCGGAAGTAGTGGCACAACAACAACAGCAATAGCCTGTAGACTTATCATTTGAGCAAGGGACTAGGCCAGTAATAGAGTAGTCAACTGCATAAAAAAGGGATGTGAAAATTTATTTATCGGACTTTATGAAGCTGAAACCCTCTTCTTTCTCAGGTACAGAGGCAATTGAAGATCCAGAGAATTTCATAGATGACATAGCCCGCCTTTGTAGAGCATTGGGATGTTCATAAATCAAAATTGTAGAGTTGGCGAAGTTTTGCTTGACAGGAAATGCTCAAAAATGGTACAAGACCATATTAGAGGGGAGGTCCCGAGATTCACCTCCTTTATATTGGTATTTCATTTTAGTTTTCATTTAAATTAACTGGTTATGGAAGTTTCTCTGTTAGACTTGCTATGTTAAGTAGACTTGTGCCAGCTTAATCTATGCACCGATCGGCCAAGAAAAAAAAAAAGCCAATTGCATTGTAGTGCCTCTTTTTTTAGAATGAAAAGCCTTCTTCCTTCATCAAGTGAACATGATGTGAAGCGTGCCGTATTTTGAATGGTCTAATGAACACCGGCCCAGAGTGGATGCATGGCCCAATATTAACTGCACCCTTTCGTTTACTTAAATAAGGATGGCCTGAAGGATCATGTATCTAATATATTAATTATATTGAAAGGACACAAGTGTTCCAAATCCTTGATATCATTTACTTTACTCATGAGTTAGTAAGAGAAATATGGACAAAAGACAAGTTTATATCAATCACCTTATGTCTTATGTGTGAGGTTAATTTTAATTAAGATACATGTGAGGTCGAAATTTTTGAATTTCTCACAATTGGGACATACATAATCTAATGAAGAAAAGTTGTTTCAATTTTAATTCACAAAATGTGAGTTAAATATTATTCCTTGCTAAAAAAAAGTAATTTTGTTACTAAAACATGGTTTTGGCAGGTGAAGTTTTGTAGCCCATGTTCAATTTTTTTTTTAACAGTTGATGATGATGAGTGTTTTAAATGAAACGTGAGGTCTCAATGATAATATTATTTTATATAATCTTGGGTAAAATTAAACGATAATTCACCCTCTAAGACAGCTTCCCCAATCAAGAAGTCACATTTAATTGAAAAATAATGTGTTTAAAGTTGGTAATGTTTGATGAAGATGTTTCCATTGACGTTTAAGGTGAACAAAACGCCTTCATGATTGGACTTTATGATCTGCTGGAGATATGATGGGACCAAGTGTTTGCTGCAAGACCAATATGGATAATTGCAATGTTCTCGTAATTAAAACAAATGTTATTCTTACTGAAAAAAAATTGTTAAACCATGTTGCTGATATTTGAAATACCATGTATTGTTTTTTACTGTGTATTGTGTGATCATTAGTCTGTGTGTTACTAATGGTTCGTGTGGACATTAGCTAACCCATGGGATGCAGATTTTGAATTCTGTTGATTTTGGTTAGATTAGCATGATGGGGTTGCTGATGAAGGATGTTTTATTGATCATGTTTATGAGAGTCTTAATTCTTAATTAATCATTATTAATTAATAACTTATGATATTGATTAATCGAATCATGCTAGATTTTTTTTGCCATATGTCTAAAAGATCGTCGGATAAAATAAATTGAATATGCGAATGATAAAACAATTGTAAAGTTGAATATATGTATTTATGTAGGAGTAGCTGATTGGTTTATCTTCATGGTTAAACAAAGAAGCTAGAGATAATCAGATTTGTACCAACTAACCATAAGATTCAATCATAAAGAGGAAAAAAAATGTTAGTCCTAAGTTTATATACTTAATGTACTTTAATCCAATTAAATATTTTTTCAATAATCAAATTAAATCAAGACAAGTGGATTTTTACATGTATTATTTATTCCATAAATATTCTTGTTATTTATATTATTATTTTTTTAAAATTTAAAATTCACTAATTTTGATTAAACTTGATGAAAGTATATTAAGTATATAAGGTTAAATAATTATATAAGATTAGGAGGTATGGGTTTTGGACTATCATCCAACTCAAAATTAATTTAATTAAATAAATAGTGCTGAGCTTTGGGTTTGGGTATCCAATCTATCGAGGGTGGGGATCCAATTACTAAAATCCAACAATTTATATGGTTTCTCCCTTCATTATGTAAAATGTTTTTATTATTCTCTCTTACAATTAACTAACCCCAAGTCTTTACTCGAAATAGTCTCAATATCTAGGAAATCACTTGATTCCCTATTCAAATATCGTGAAGTCATTCTTCTTTTTACTCTTGGTAAAAAAAAATGGTCATTCTTCTTTTTTCATTTACTCTGTTTTATTTGTTTCACAAAAAGCATTGGAAATCAGAGTAGGTATGCATAAATGTTTCTTAAATTGTTGGCCCATTAAAAAAAAATTCTTAAAGCTATCTTAATTAAAGGCATATTCAATGTCTTCTTTTCCACCTTTCACACGCTTTCATGTGTACCTTTTTCTTTTGGATCAATGCTTTCATATGGGCCTACCAAGTGGCAACTAAATAATTGAGGCATGCAAGAATCTTCTTCAATGCTATATCTTAGAAACATCTTTAATATGTGATAATTTTATTTCTATTAATTACTCTCACTGTTCCATTTTATTGTTCATATTAAAAAATTTTAAATATCTTAATTTATTTATTATTTTATATTATTAATAAAATATTAATTATCTTTTCTAATATTTTATTCTTCACCTAAAAACAATATAAGATGATGAAAGACTCAGCATTTCTTAAAATAGGTTTTGAATCTGAGCCTTATGGATGAAAATATATGTCTAGTTGAGAATTTTGATTCAAATGATACCTTCTGTATATATAAGTGCCAAAATACCAAGAAATTTGATATACACACAACTGCATAAAAAGCACAAATGAAGTCTGCTCACAATTTATATGGTTTCTACCTTTATTATGTAAAATGTTTTATTATTCTCTCTTACAATTAATTAACCTCAAGCCGTTGCTCCAAACAGCCTCAATGTCTGGGAAAATACTTGACTCCCTTTTCAAATATAGTGAAGTCATTCTTCTTTTTATTGTTGGTAATAAAAAATAGGTCATTCTTCTTCTTTTTATTTGCTATGTTTTATTTATTTCAAAAAAGAGAACGAAAAGCATTGGAAATCATAGTAGACATGCATAAATATTTTGTTAAATTGTTGGCCCATTAAAAAAAATTCTTAAAGCTACTTTCTCCGTTCCATTTTATATGTCATTTTATAATTTTTTACACAAATCAATAAAAATATTAAATAACCTAAATTATAATAAAATTTAATGATATTTTATCAAAATATTCTATACTTAAATGCTAAAAATAACTTGTATTGTACTTATCACTATGTTTGATGAAGGGTAACTTAGTAAATAAAATAATTAATATTTTATTAATAATATAAAATGATGAATAATTTAGGATATTTAAAAATTTTTAAAATAATAAATAAAATGGAAGGAATGGAGTATGTTAATTGAAGTCATTTTCAATGTCTTCTTTTGGACCTTTCATATGTACCATTTTTCTTTTGGACCAACGCTTTCATATGTACCTACCAATCCCACCAAGTAGCAACTAAATAATTGAGGCATGCGAGAATCTTCCTCAATTCTGTATCTTAGAAACATCTTTAATATGTGATAATTTTGCTCCCTAATTACTTCCTCCGTCTCATTTTATTGATTATTTTAAAAATTTTTAAATATCCTAATTTATTTGTTATTTTATATTACCAATAAAATATTAATTATCTTTGTTATTATTTTATTCTTCACTAAAAATAATGGTAGATGGTAAAAGATTCAATATCTCTTAAATAAGATTTTAAATTTAACCCTTATAGATGCAAATATATATATATATATATATATTCTTGTTGAGAATTTTGATTCAAATGGCACTTTCTTTACACATACGTGATAAAGTACCAAGAAATTTGATACACACACAAATGCGTAGAAACAAATGAAATCTGCTCACAATTTACTTGATTTACTCTCAGCTCATTATTATATTGGATAAAAAGTATATTTTCAGTACTGTCACAGACTCACAGCTTTTCATTTTGGGATTCCATAGTTGTATTTATTAGGAATGCTTGAGTTACTAAGTATTTGGTTTTCCAGAGGGTGCTCTGTTTTCAATTGGTACTCTATTTTTAGGAGGTACTCTATTTTCTAACAATTAATATGGCATTTGGCTCCAAAAAAAAAATCTTACATTTGAACAAGTCATATGATTGATTAGGAAAAAATGTTATTTGTGTTTAGGAGGCACTGGCCTTTTTTTTTTTGGTGCCTCCATAATCGATGTAGCGCTAACTTGACATTTAGGAATTATTGGAATAAACTTTTAGGAATTGCAAATCAAACATTGTATTTTCAGAAAATAAACCTAACGAAAAAAAAAAAAAGTTGATTGTATAGTAGTGCCTCTTTTATCATAATGAAAAGCCTTCTTCCTTTTTCAAGTGAACATGATGTGTAGCTTTACCATACATTGAACTAGAATTTATTCCTCGCCCGATGGGGTGGAAGTATATGTTGAGAAAATTTTTTTTATAATTTTGTTATTGTTTAGGAGTTTAATTCTAATGTTGAATACAATGTCATAAAATCCATTAATCAATGCTTAACAGAGTAAGAAGTAAAGAAAGGAAAAGAATAAAAATGTTACTAAAATATACATGGGATTTAAGAGTTACTTGATTTGGCTTATATATTCACCTTAGATGAACACAGCCCGGAGTAGCCTATATGCTTGGCCCAATATGAACTTCTCCCTTTTAAAGTTATAAAATTAATCAACTTTATAATATAATAAAAAAGTCTAAACATATATGTATCAAAAATGTTTTTGGCTCAATAAATATTTAAATGATTCTTAATTATTATTTATGTTAAAGAGGGGTATTTTTATGTAATAAAAAATTTAATAATATAATTGTAAACTTCAAAACAGGGGAAAAGTTTATGTAACATAACTTTTAATTTTAAGAGAGGTTTATATAGATTTTTAAAATAAGAGAGAGGTCTCTGTAAATAAGGTAAAATAGAAGAAAAGTTATTGTATTTTATTCTAATTATATTGTGAGGACACAAGTGTACCAAATCCTTGATATCATTTACTTAATTACTTTACTCAATAGTTAGTAAGAGAAAACATGGACAAAAGACAACTTTATATCAATCAACTTATGTGTAAGGTTAATTTTCATTAAGATAGATGTGAGGTCGGAATTTTTGAATTTCTCACAATTGAGACATGTATAATATAATCTACAAAAATTGTTTAAACTTTAATTCAAAAAAACAGTGAAATAAATATATTATTTTTTCCTTAAAAAGATGAAATTTTGTTACAAAAACGTGTTTTTTCCTGTGAAGTTTTGTAGCCGATATTCAGTTTTTTTTAAAACAGTTGATGACGATGAGAATTTTAAATAAAACATGAGGTCTCAAAGATAATATTTTCTTATATAATCATGGGTAAAAATAAAGGATATGATGGTCAAATAATGGTTAAAATAAATAATAAAAGCATGAGAAAGAGGAAAAAGATGAAAATGTTGAGCAGAACGGATTTGATGACATTAAAATGTTTTTCCTTTTGTTTAATAAGGGTATGATGGTCAATTAATTGTTCCTAGGTCTTTTAGTCTAATTATAAATCAATTAACTCCCTTTTCAAATAAAGTGAAGTCATTTTCCTAACATAGGACATTATTAACTAATTTACGAATCTTAAGGAAAAAATAGTTATACTTTTGAGGGATCCATGAGTCTTTCTTCAATGCTATATCTTAGAAGCATCTTTAATTTGTGATAATTTTCTGCTCCTATTAATTATTTAATTTCACCAATAATATGCATATTAAGCATACACTAACAATGATTTTGTCATAATTTTGAAATCTAAAAAGAATGAGTTTTGTATGCTTTAAACCAAAATAAATTGTCACAAATTAATAATCTACAATCTGGTCAAAAAAAAATTAATGATCTACAAGATGAGTCTACTAAATGTTTTCCTCAAGGCTTCACTTGGGTGTGTTTTTTTAATTGTTTTCTGACAAAACAAGACAACTGGTTAGTTTAATTGTCTCACTACTCAGTAACACGGAGTTAAGTATTTGATTGTTTCCTTATTCCTTATGCTTAAGATTGAGATGATTTTTTTTTTTGTTTTAAATAAGGCACATCCGAATTCTAATCAATTCGATCAGTCAGTGAATGTTATCTCATTAAAAATAAGATTATCACTAGCATGAAAATTTAGCACCTATGACACAAAAATTTAGTAAACTAGAAAGCACTTGACACCATTTTCGAATAAATTCAAGTCATTCTTTTTACCCGCTTTGTCTCATTACATCTGTTGTTTAAGATTTCGGTATAAGGACTTAGAAAGATAATAAATAATATAATTTTACTAAATTATCCTTAATTATTACTCTCTATGAAGTATTAAATTACAACTAAAAGCTATATACTATTAATTCCTCAAGGACACAATTGGAAAAAATTATTATTTATTCATTATTTTTAAAAAATAAAATAAAATCAGATATTTAAAAATCTTTAAATTGTCAAATAAATGGGAAGGAGAGAGTATATATTTGTTCTTTTTTCTTTCTTTTACGAAAAGGAATGGAACGCATTGGAATTCATAGTTGGCTTGCATAAATCTTTCTAAAAGCTAAAAGCACGTCTTTTTTTTTTAAATACTTTTTACACGTCTTTTTGGTCAGATACTTTTTACGCGTTTTGATATGCACTTTGCATTCAAATTACTGTTGATTAATATATAATTATTTTTCAAACAAAGTATATATACATAATCAAATAACAAATTTTAAATGTTAGTCAATCTGAAGACAATAATTGAATCTCAACCAAGATAAATGTATTAGACATATATTCTAGCAAACAAAGCAGTACCATAAATCAACATATAAAATTTTAAAATAAATTAATGTTTTGTTTTCTAATTGGCAATGCTTTTAACAAAAAATAAGGATTTTGATGATATTTTGGTAATCTTTTAAATTGAAAGAGTTTTTGTTCATTTTAAAGATAAAAATACTGCATAATTCCCGCGGGGAGTAATTTACCATAAGTCAATTTATTTGAAGGAGTTTAATGTAATTTACCATGAATATGTATGCGCCATAGCATATTGTTACTTATTTTTGTTAGATATCTGAAGATATATTATCCTTATATTTATAGCAGTGTGCCGTCAGTTGCCCACTAATTTAGAGGGAGAAAGATCAAGTGAGGTATATTCTGAGATAAAAAAGTATTGAAAATAAAATAATATAAAAATTATACAGAAAAATAAATTTTTTATGTCAATTATGGATGTTGTGCGGGCACTAGGCATTATCCTTTTTGGGTAATCTAAAATCCGTTTCAACCCAAGAAAAAAGAATATATACATTTATATGCATAGGCATATGTATATGCATAAAATTAAAGCATTAATATTTGGTAAAGTGAAAACACATTTAGAAATATTAATATTATAGGGACCTAATTAAAAATTTTAGTAGATTATGAGAACTAGATAATTAATATAAATAGTGTTAGATGGTGAATATGTGACACGTTGTCTTATGCTCAAGATTACCAGATAATCTATCACCATTACATATATTAAAAATTAAGCTTTAAATTAATTGAGTTAATTATCACATACTCCCTCCATCCTATTTTATAAGATATTTTATAAATAATTTCTTATCCCATAATATAAGATATTTTATAGGGTTTAATAGAGTATTTATGATATTTTTTCAAAAGTACCCTTAATAAATTCATTCTATAAATGTTTCCCTCTCTTCTCTCTCTCAATTTTTTTTAAATATTTTAATTAAAGTGGCTGTGAATACACTTTAGACTCTACCACCACACCAAAGGATTTTCAAATACACATGAATAAAAGTAAAAAAGAATTCAATCTCTTAAAAAAAATCTAATTTTCGTTTAAAAGGAGTATAATGACCAACTTTTCCATTTATGACGAAAAAGGAGTATACTCACCATAAATAAGGGTGGATTCATTTTTGTTCATTATTTCAGTCCCAAAAAGAAATTGTTCATTATTTATTCCCACTTATCATTGGTCATTATTTCATTTTTGGTGGATTCATTTTTTGTCATTATTTCATCTATTCCAACTTTTGAGTCAACGTTCCATTAATTGGAATAAGAAAACCTTAAAACGAAATTTTGAGGATGGGATGGCGGAAATACTACTCCTATATTCATTGTGGAAATTGACAATTTAATAAAGGTATTATTATAATTAATTTCTAAAGAAAAGTGAATAAAGGGAAGTTTTGGAGTCAAAGCAATTATTTTTTTTAAAAAAATAAGACTTCCAACTATTTTTAATTTTCTTTCTAAATATATATGATTTTTGTAAAATATCTTATATTATAAGACGGATAAAATATTTATCTATAGGCTGGCATGTAGATTTTTGTAAAATATAAATATTAGTTTAAAGAATTAATTACAAGTTTTGAATAAAAAGTTAGCGTATAATTAATTTTTTGTCATAAAATTTTATAATATTATCCATGTTCTATAAGAATTGGTCTTTGATATTTTATACTTAAAGCTTTATAACCTCCCAAAAAATCTATTAAAATTCTACACTTAAAATACTATAATCTCCAAATTCAATGGTTTATAAGGAGTTTTCTATAATTAATATATATAACCTTGAAAAGTAAGGTTATATAATGTTTAATTATGTAGATTAATTCATTTTTTTTGTGTAATTATAACTCTTGAATTGATTAGAGACCTATATAGAGGGTATATTCTAAACATTTTGTAAGTTTAAAGTAAATAAAAATCATTTTCCCCATTCTATTTTCTACAATTTTTTTCTTGCATTTATGATACTGTTTGTAACACCCCTCACGACTTTTTCCTTGGCATTGTGTTCAGGACCAGAGGAAACGGGACAGAGGAAGGTTCAAGTGGAGTCTGGAAACACTCCACGCCGCTACTAGAAGAAGGTCCGCCGCGGCGAGAAGCAATTCTAGTGACAATGTTCGGCTGAACGTGGTGGAGCCGTGGCGAGGTATGTTGACGCCACTGCGAGATTCGGGATTTTTGTTTAAAATCGAATCATTTCGGACGATCGGGAAAGAAAGAAACGGAGGAAACCGAGGGAGATCGCGAGGAGCAGTGCTAGGGTTCGAGATTTCTGGTGTCTATGAGTGATTTTCGGACCTTGGAAGCTTGGATCTAAGTTGGTAAATGTTCTATACTCCTCCCTCTCCATTTTCTTCGGTTAAGATTTGGGATTTTCGGTGTTAAGGTTGGAATTCCGATTTGGGGTGAAATCCACCGATTGAAATGGATGATTTGAGTTTAATGGAGTGTGTTTTGGTATTCTTGTTGCTTAGATGTGAGTTTTGAAGGGTGTATGTATGATTTGAGCTTAACCTTAGGTTGTTTTCGGTTAGAGCTCTTGGGAATCCGAAGTGTATAAGGTTGTGTAGTGTTTGAATGATCCCTAAGAGCTTACTGATGCATAAAAAGAGTGTTGGAACCTTGAGATAGGTTAATGTGGTTGAATTGTGATGTTTGGTTTATTGGTATATTGTGTTAATGGAAGAATTGTGGTATTGTAAAGGTTGCTGGCTAATCGAGAGGGGTTCAAGCATATTGGACAGTTCAAGGAAGCTTGTGGAACTCGTGTGTGTGTGGTAACGACAATTAAGGTAACCGGGTGATTGTTTATTTGTATTGTATTGTATATTGGTATGTATGTTTATGTATAGATATGCATGTTTCTTTCATACCACGATACTGATGTGATTGTGTGTATTGTTTTCTATATATCGTGATATGCACACAGCTAGATGATAACTATGATGTTTATGATGATGATGACAATGATTATGATTATGATGATGGCTTTGGCATAACATGACATGATGCATACATATGATCGTGACATGATGATGATGATTATATGATGATACATGAGCATCACCACATTGCATTATGAGGCCTTGATATATGGCGGATTGGGTGGTGATGATGTGATGACAATATGATATGATGATATACGTTAGGGAGGATAAGGATGGAATATATATATATGTGTGTTAGGAAGGATAAGGATGGGATCCCTGCGGCTAAATCCCCTCCGATGGCCAGGAGGGAAAGGCACAGCAGTGGACTGCACCTTCCCTAAATCGCTGCCAATTTGTGGTGGGAAAGGGGAAGGAGAGCCACAGTCCGAACATTAGTGTTGTCTTTGGCCGGGTATGCTAATGGGAGGTGAGCTTGGTAATGTCCTGGAATCAGTCTTCACCGACTGTTTGGAAGGGAATTACCTATACGAAATGTCTTGTCATGACGATAGCCCGTGGTTCTAGCTGTGCGAGGGAAACATACATACCATTCATTGCACATTGCATTCATTAGTTGTTGGAATAGATATATATATATATGTGTGTGTGTGTGTGTGTGTGTGTGTGTTTGTCCCCGGTTACTGAGACATTGTCTCACACCCCCTCTCCCATGACTAACCTTTCAGGTGACGGTTCTGACACTAGTCCGGAGAAGAAGCGAGAGTAGCTGTACGTGGGAATAGTCTATGTAGTATGTGTATTTTGGATAATGTATCTTGTGCCAAGTAGGATAGAGAATGATTTGTAATGAACATATGGTTATTGTTAAGGATTATTATGGTTGTATGGTATGGCTATGTATGTTGTATGTACGGTTGCAGGGTTTTGGATGTCAAGAAGTCTGTATGTTAGTGTTGGTGAGCTCAGAGTGGTTTTGAGGCCTTGTTGGTTTGTTTAAGGGCCTGTAGCCTGTTTGGTCAAGATGGGTTCCGAGGGGTTAGATCTCAGAAAAGTGGTTCCTTTGAGGTAAAACCTGGTTAAACAGGTTGGTTTGGGGGTTTTGGACCTGTATGATTGGTCTGGGAGTGTCCATTTGCCTTTGGTGGCGATTGGAGGTTATTAGTGGTGAGTTTTGATCAATAAGTGGCCAAAACAGTGTTAAGGGTCCAGAATCTCCATATGGAGTTGGATTGAAGTAAAAGTGGTGTCCATGGATAGATGGGGACTAGATTAACTTCTAGGAGTTGAAATCAAGTCAATCAGAGGTCGGAGCATAAAGTTATGCGCGTCGGAAGTTCACCCCGGATTATGAAAGTTGTTGATATGGGATATCAACATAGGGTGCCGCGGCTCTAGAGTCCAGGCCACGGCGCTAGTGAATCCATAAGCGATGGAGAAACAGGGGAGGCCGGAGCCGCGGTGGTACTATAGCGGGCTTGGCCCCCAACCCTATTTTTGGTGTTTTGGGAGTCATTTCCACTGTTTGAAGTTTTGGAGAGTTGTTTTGAGGTATTGAGGTTGTGTTTGGTCAAATTTTGAAAGTTTTTGGTCAAGTTTGGAGGTAGAATGTTACACTGTTCATCAGTGGTGGTGCTAGGACCTAAAGGCTAGGGGATGCAATATATTTTTAAAAAAGAATAAATAAAAAATATGTAAATAATTAAAAAATAATTATATACTTTACTATTATTCTTTACATGATTTTATACTTTAAAATCATTAAACAATCAACTCATTATCAGTACTATTGAAAACATTTCTTTTAGGGTATTGCAAGTAATTAGATTTAGGTTAGTATTTTTTTAAGAAAGAAAGTGATTTTATTTTATAAATAAAAGGTAAATAATAATTTTTTTTTTGAAAAATATTAGTGTTTGGGTTTAATATCAGTTTTTATAGATCTAAAATATGTACATGGATATGGAGTAAAATTTGAGAGGAAACAAAATTTAAAGGGCTGAAGATACAAATTAATAAAACTTAGACTAATTAGTTATAATTTTTTCCAAATGAGGGGGTGCATATGCACACCCTCACACTATGCACCCCCTCACACCAACATAACTCTGCCTCTGCTGTTCATATTTCATTAGCTTCATAATTAGAGTGATGAAGAATTGGTCATAACTTGTAATGCATATATCAATTGATGGTCCACCCACGTGCATAGTGTAATAAAACCAAGAAAATTGCTGCCACTCCTTTCCTTACAAGTAATTAAAGCAAGAAAATTGCTACCACTCCTTTCCTTATTCAGGGTCACCCTTTTTTTTTTGATTGAATTTTCTCCTGTAAAGTCTCTTCCAAGTCTTCCTTACGAAGCTGAAACTAATGGGTCAAGGAATTACTTAATTAATGACAACCTCTATCTTTTCCAATAAATTTTTTTATTGTACGGCCTTTTTTGGGGCGGCTTGAAGGTCTTATTTATGCTGAATTTTCGGTTCTTCATTCAGATATTTCTTTTAAATTAAAGTGTTTGAATAAAACTTCCCTCACCACACCACATTAGAAGTTCGGAATTTTTTTAGCTTATTTTCCCTAAAAAAACACACACACACACATATATTAAAAATATAAAAAAATAATTATCTATATAAACCTTCTAATAAGTATTTAGATTTTATCAAAATCAAAAAATATTTTTTATTTATTCCAATTAATAACTATATGTAATTAATATTTGTACAACAACATATTAATTTCAAATTAATATGTAACATCAAATTATACTAATATCTTAATTAATAAAGAAATATTATCATATTAATGTATTTTTATAAAAATTAAATTAGAAAGACAAAATTAAATTTAAAAAGAATTATCACCATAAAATTTATATATTAAAAATTAATAAGTGCAAAATTAATATATAGGTGTGTGTGTGTGTGTGAGTACATACATACATATATATATATTAATATGTTAGTTACGTATAATATATAGTAACTTAGTTGATATCTTTCCGCTGGGAGTAATTTACCATACATCAATTTATTTGAAGGAGTTTAACGTAATTTACCATGAATATGGATGAGCCATAGCATACTGTTACTTATTTTTGTTAGATATCTGAAGAAATATTTTCTATATTGCATTGATACTTTAAAAAAGAAGATGTATCCATATTCGATACATATAATATATGATACTTATACCATATTTTATAATATGTGTCCGAAACGTATCATTACTTTTCTTTTTCACGAAGTTGCAAAATGACTTAATAGAAAAACTCAATTCTTGATTTTTTATTTTAAATTTCTTCATATTACTTTTAAGATGCTTGTTTAAAACTCAAATATTTTATTTTTATATATTTTTTTATCTTTAATACATTAATT
Source organism: Adenanthera pavonina (assembly GCA_026686845.1). NCBI lineage: Eukaryota > Viridiplantae > Streptophyta > Magnoliopsida > Fabales > Fabaceae > Adenanthera > Adenanthera pavonina. Next base: position 27,849,989 of record JAIVEN010000013.1, read on the forward strand.
TATTGAATATATACATAAATTATATATATATATATATTTCATACCCAATTCTAAAAATTTTAAAATTTGTCATATCCAACGTATCGGATCGTATCTGATACCACACCTGCATCTATACAACATAGTTTTCTTTATATTTATTGAAGTGTGTCGTCAGTTGCCCACTAATTTGGAAAGAGACAAATCAAGTGAGGTATATTCTGAGATAAAAAAGTATTGAAAATAAACTAATATTAAAATTATGCAGAAAAATAAATTTTTGGGATTTTTGATTTATTGACACAATATTCTCATAACATTAAGGTCAAACGGGTTTAATCAGAATAAAATTTATAAAGTTGATATTTCGCAATGTCTTGTTTAGAAAAGTTTTCTATAGAAAATTTAATTATCATATTTATATGAAAGAAATAATTTTTCTAAAAAAATCAAATGATGTGATGCTAAATTATTGAAACGAGGAGAAATGGTAATTTCTCACGTTAGAAATAACATATTCGAAGGCATAAAATGAAGTGAATCATGTACACAAATATATAAATAGATTCATTAGTATACCATCAAGTCACCACTCACTGGCATTATTCAATTGTGAAAAGAATTAATTAATAATGAAGAGGATGTGCGTGGGTTTTCTGAAATCGCTTGCGTTAGCAATTATGCTTCTTGCGTTCGGTGTCCTTATTCCCAATTCGTGGAGAGCTACAGGCGCTGAGGTTCAATGCATAGAGAGGGAGAGGGAAGCCTTGCTTGAGTTCAAGGTTGCCCTTGGCAATAACTCTGGCATTTTTCCATGGTCTTCATGGGGTCACCGACACCACAAGAGAGATTGCTGCCAGTGGGAGGGAGTTTTCTGCAGCAACCAAACTGGCCATGTCTTAAGGCTCCACCTTCCTGGTGATTGGGAACAACCCTCCTTGAAAGGTAATATTAGTGCATCGTTGATGGAGTTGCAATACTTGATGTCTTTCAATCTCAGTTTTAATCAGTTTGAAGATGCCTATATCCCTGAATTTTTTGGCTCTCTAAGAAACTTAAGGTACCTTGATCTCCGGTTTTGTTATTTAGTAAGAGGAAATATTCCAAGTCAACTTGGACTTCTTTCACACTTGCAATATCTTGATCTTTGCGGTAATGATTATCAACTTGGAAATCTCTCACAATTGCAGCATCTTGATCGCTCATGGAATGATCTTGAAGGAACAATACCTTATCAACTTGGAAATCTCTCACAATTGCAGCATCTTGATCTCTCATACAATAATCTTAGAGGAGCAATACCTTATCAACTTGGAAATCTCTCACAATTGCAGCATCTTGATCTCTCATGGAATGATCTTGAAGGAACAATACCTTATCAACTTGGAAATCTCTCACAATTGCAGCATCTTGATCTCTCACAAAACCACTTAAAGGGTCTCATCCCATATGAATTTGGTAGCATGATGAACTCTCTTGAGAATCTAGACCTTAGTTATAATCAACTCAAGGGCAGATTGAAATCCTTAGGGAATATATGTACTTTGCATTCATTATCCCTTCACGATAACTATTTGAGTGAAAACCTTCCAACAATTCTTCAAACTCTGTCAGGATGTGCCAGATATTCTTTGCAATATTTGGATCTAAGCTGTAATCAAATCACTGGCTCACTACTTAACCTTTCCACATTCACTTCTTTAGAGTTATTTGACATTTCATCGAATTTGTTGAACGGGACAATTTCTACAAATCTTCGATTTCCCTCTTCATTGGTGACTCTGGACATCACTAACAATTTTTTGAGAGGTGTTCTTACTGACTCCCATTTTGCTAACATGCCCAACCTAAAAACTTTGGACCTAACCGACAACTCATTGGCTTTGAGATTTAGCCATAATTGGGTCCCACCATTTCAACTACAAGCTATATATTTGAGATCTTGCAAGTTAGGTCCGGGTTTTCCCAAATGGTTGCTAACTCAAAATAATTTCATTGGACTTGATATTTCTGATGCTGGAATTTCTGATACTATTCCAGGACAGTTTTGGGGTATGTTGACACCGGAGCTACAATACTTGAATGTTTCCTACAATCACTTTTTTGGCACAATACCAAATGTTCCCAAAAAATTTACAGAAGTCTGTGCTATATCTCTGGCCTCAAATCATTTTGAAGGCCCAATTCCACAATTTCTACGTAATGCTGGGTTGCTTTTTCTGTCAAATAATAATTTCATAGAGCTTCACCCATTTTTATGTGCAAACAGGGCAACTCAGATGCTGGTATTAGATCTTTCTCATAATCAATTATTCGGGCAACTTTCAAATTGTTGGAATCATTTCAAATCATTAGACTTTCTGGACTTGAGCAATAACAATTTGTTTGGAGAATTTCCTGCTTCTATTGGTTCTATACAAAGTCTTCAAGCATTGATATTGAGAAACAATGGATTTACTGGAGAGTTGCCTATCACCTTGAGAAGTTGCTCAGAATTAATATTGCTAGATGCAGGGGAAAACAAGTTCGCAGGACATGTACCTTCATGGCTTGGAGTTGGATTACAGCAGCTGGAAATCCTAATTTTGCGAAATAATAACTTCTCTGGAAGTTTATCAACTCATCTTTGTTATTTGTCAAGCCTTCATTTCTTGGATCTCTCGATGAACAATTTATCTGGACCAATACTCAAATGCTTCAAAAATTTTACACCAATGGCTCTAGAGAATTCTACATCTCTTCAAGGTCTAGCATACACAACTAATGTGGGGGTAAGAGGGGAATGGTCATATGAGTTAAGTGCATGGTTGACTTGGAAGGGAACAGAACGACTTTTTAAGAATAATTTATTTTTGAACGGCATTGATCTTTCAAGCAATCAACTGAATGGAGGGATTCCAACAGAATTGGGAATTTTAGTTGGAATGGTATCTCTGAACTTATCAAGAAATCAATTACATGGAAAAATTCCCACAGAGATTGGAGGATTAACATCCTTGGACTTACTTGATTTATCTAGAAATCATTTCATTGGTTCAATTCCTTCTAGCCTTGCTTTGATTGATCGTCTTGGAATGCTGGATTTGTCATATAACAACCTTTCTGGAAAAATTCCCATTGGAACACAATTGCAGAGTTTTGACAGTTCCAGTTATGAAGGAAATCCTAACCTTTGTGGAAAACCACTTGAAAAAAAATGTCCAGAAGAGAATAAAAGAAATGAACCAGTTGAATTCCAACAAGAGAAGCATTCAATTCTATCAAAGGAGTTTTATTGGAGCATGACATTTGGATTTATCATTGGATTTTGGGGGATTTTTGGCTCAATACTTTTTAGCCGTTCTTTGAGACACGCCTACTTCAACTTCCTGAACAATTTGACAGACACTACTTTTGTTTTAGTCACACTAACTATGACTAAATGCATTAGGTGGCTTAAGGGTTATCTGGTAATAATTTTTCACCTTTCCATCTTTTCTTTTAGCTTTTGCATATATGGTATAATTTAAATTTCATCTATTCATGCAATTAATTAATCCATATCTGTCCATTCTTTTAGCTTGTCCATACGTCGTATTTACTATTTATTAATAACTATTTATTTATAATTATAATTGCGTTATTGGATTTTAATGGCTAAGCTTATGTATCTTCAGTTTTGTCCACCAAAATAATTAGCCAAAAACAAATTTATTCTCTTAATAATATAGCATTGTAGAAAGTAGTTAAAATGGTTTAGGTTTAGCTAATTATTTAATTTGAGCAATAATCTCTTTATTTGTGCATGATTATTTTATGATGCAAACAAATATATAGTTTAACATTAGTGTGAAAGTTTGAGTAATAAACTCCATAGTTAATCACCAATGCTGGTTAATTTGTGATTAAAAATTAAAGAGAATGGAGGCTCCTCCATTCTCTTTAATTTTTATTTCTGGTTTGTCCATGTTTTGTAACATATAAGTATTTTTCCCTGTTTTCCTTAAGCTAATGGAATTTATTTTTTCTTTTCTTACTTATTTTGCAGGAGAAACATGGGTGAACATGTTCAAGGTGGGATAAATGCTGTGCTTGAGATATGGAATGAACTGGGAGTATGCTGCAAAAACCAAATACAAATAAGTGCAATATTTTGGCAATTAATTATTGATTACTAAGTTAGTAAATTAAACAATCGAATTATGTTAGGGCATGTTGCTAAGATTTGAAAGACTATGTTTGTTGTGTACTGTTTATTGTGTTATTATAACCCAATATTGGGCAACCATAATATATAGTGTAAGTCTACAAGATGCTCTTACTTTCTTCCATGTTTTGTTAGAAGGTACAGAAACCACTGTGAATTTGGGTGAGACCAAAAAGGTTCTATCTTCTATTTCCAAGTCAGCATTATGCTTTTTCTTTTTAATTGAGCGGAGTTTTTCTTTGAGTATTTTGCATTTTGATATATGATTTATGAGTTTGTTGAAAGTGTCGGGCCCAATATAATGTGTTGCCAATGTGGCCAAAAAATAATAAAAAATGATGCGTTGCCTATGGTTTGTGAGGATAATAGTTGCCTATGAATTAATACTCAGTTTGATGTAGTTTGTTTTGGTTGCATTAATACTCTTAAGTGTTATGATTTTTTTTTTTGGCCACTAGTGTTATGATTTGATCCTATGTTAAAAAATCTTTGTATAAATGCACGCTTCAGTTTGGAGAATGATAGATGATAGTTATACCTCGTAAGTAGAAAATTAGTATATTGCTAGATGAACAAAGGTAAACTAGCAATATACTAAGTATATTCTTCCTTATAAGGGAATCAGTACTGTCGGTTTTTTGTGGAATACTTTTAGTTCACGATAAAAGAAATATATTAAATCCTTTATTTATTCGTGGCTTTTTTTTCTTTTGCCTCAAGTCAGAATATATCCTTTTTTTTTAATAGAAAAATGTGAGAAGGAGTAGAGTTTTCTATGAGCATTTGCACTTTATTAGCAAATACTTGAAGTCCATGACGCATGAATCAATAAAAATGTTATCAAATTCTTAAAGTACACACAGTTATCAAGCAGCACTCTGTTTTAAGCAATTACAATGTTGTTTGGCATGGCAATATGTGATATGCCTCATGATTACTTTTTTTTTTTTCAAACATGCCACATGATTACTACCAGTGATTTAACAATAATGCTAAATTCAAAACTAATTCTAATAACGGTTTAAACCAAATGGTAGTAAAGAAAACCCAATCCTACAAAAGAATGTTTAAATATATTTTGTCATGTTTTAAATTAAAACGATAGTGAATCGTGAGTGATAAACTATATATATATATATATATATGATATAGTTTTCCTGCCACAATTCCAAGGGCGTGATGCTTGAGGGAGACTTTGACTCATCCAATGGCACGCTTTAACGAAGTTTCTGAGTAAATTTTCATCTTTTTTTATAGAGATGAAAATATAAGATCATTTGGTCAAATACAAGATACATGTTCAACTAACAGTTCTTTAAAATTAACCACCTTGAATATAATAATTTAATTTCTACAATAATATTAACCTGGATCATTCTTATAAGTAATGAAACTTCTTTTGTCTCTTATATATATATATATATATTATGTTTATTGTTGAATACAATGCAAATAATTATTGAAATACCTTTGGTCCAACGAATCGATGTTTATGTTTGTGCCCAAGTAAATTTCATTAGCAGAACCTATAATACAACAATCTCTTCAATTTAACAGGACCCATATTTTAAAGAAACTTGCATTGTTACAAAAAAATATCCAATATACACTACTATAGAAATAGACTTCCCCGAACGTATAATTTTTTACTTCCAGAACATTTTTTAAATGTTTCACATGTGTCTGATCCCAAAGGGTTCCGATCCGCTTTACTTTTTGCTGAAATCATTCCCAAAGATTGGTCTTGGGGCACATTTCCAACTAAAAGAAATTCCTGGATCCCAATTTTGTGGCACCCTTCCTAGTTGGAAACAATCCCCAACACTAATTTTCTAGAATATTTCTTAATAAGAAGTGTGCCTGAATATTAGTTTTCGGGCACATTCCTAGACCAAAAAGTTCCCAAAACTGAATTTTTTTAGAAGAATATATAAAATTTCTTTTTTTTATTTGCTATCATGTTTCAACCATTTCAACAATTTGACAATACAAAATAAATAATCCAACCATTCAGAGAATTTCATTATAAATGAATAAGAATCAAAGAGTACACACTTTAGCCAAAAAAATGTTCATATCCATTACTATTAATCTATCAAATCAACTTACAAATGTCTAACAAATAAAATTATCACCACAATATCTCTAAACAATGTCTCAAATATTATAAACAATCTATAAATTACATTTTTTCAACACATACATTGCCCATTTTTCTATGACTACTTGTATGTCTTTTTTGGATTAAGATGCACCATACTTGTCTAGAAAGTACTATAAAATGAAGTATCACACGCAATAGGTTAAATGAGTTTTGTGCAATTTAAAAACCAACATAATATAAAATAGAGTTAAAAGCACATACAATTGTCAATGATATATGATATGACTCATTAGCTTCAATAATCACAGCTAGGAAAATCAGCTATAATTGTGATATTAAAATGAAAAAAGGTAATAGTAAGCTTATAAAAAATGTCATCTAATTTAGTAATTTCCAAAACAGAATTTAATAAATAGTCATTTCAAAATCAAAGGCATTCTCACTTTGCACCATTTACCCCAAGTGTGGAGTTCTTTTTAATAATTTTATGCAAAATATATTACTATTATCAGTTCCTTTAATACAAATACCATTGCAGCCGAATGCATCCTAATTCCTGACCCAGAACTGGGTTCCCAAAGTTCTAAACAAAAGCTATAATGTTTGCATTCCAGATTACTGCCACCAAGTGCAAACATAATACAACAACAATAAAAGAATCCTGTCCATATCCAGGAACCTACTCTGATTGTTGGCAGTTGAAAAAATATAAGGCACTTTATAGACCATGCAGAAAACTTGGGGATCAAATGGTGTTGGATGCCTGACAAACTTTTATGGCGACTGGACCTGACCTTAATAAAATTTTAATGCCATTTGACTTCACCAGGTGATTATATAGAACGAGTTCAGAATAAATATGTAAAAACTGTATCAGTGAGATAAAAGATAAATTAAATGGATTTGTAACAAAAATTTTGGTACCTTCATCTTATAGCCATTCTCAAGGACGTTTAAGTTGCTCCAGATCCTCCTCAAGTTGCAGTGGAGTGGGCTGTAAGATCTGGATATATTTTTTGAAACCTTGCACATGGCTCTGGCAAATGTGTAGACAGATAATTAGTGAAACCATGATGATCTCAAGCAAGAAACAATCAGAATGTATGAACATTAATCCCACACCCAAAAAGACAAGCATGGACACCAACAATTATTGAAACCATGAAAATGTGCACCTTTATCTTAGTCATTTCATCAAAGACAAACCTATACAATAACTCAGCCAAATAAATAATTAGGCCTAGTTTCCTAACAATAGATAAGATACGAAATGACTGTATATAAAGGAAAGCTGCGGTAGCACCTATCGAGGAGAAAATAGTGAAAAATCGTTTAGGAAGATTTGAGCATGTACAAAGAAGAAGGCAAGAGGAGCCAGTTAAGAGAGTTGATTAAATGGCTTAGAGCCCTATCAAAAGGCGTAGAAAAAAACCAAAAAGGACACTAAGAAAAGTTATAAGGAATGACCATTTGAGAAATAATTTATCTAAGGAAATGACGTTTGATAGAGCCCATTGGCGTCTTGTGATCCATGTAGCCGACCCCACATAGTGGGATAAGGCTACTATTGTTGTTGTTGTTGTTTCCTAACAATGGAAATGCAATATGCATATATGTAAAAAATAAAAGCATATTAAATGATCATAATCTGTAGTGGTGAGTGCAGTTCAAGATGGAAAATATGAATAAAAAGTATCTTTTGAGATCCACTGTATTCATCCTTCCAGTTTGTTGAAGGATAGATATTTTGCAAATGACATGGATCAACCTGAAATAATGAAATATATCCAAAAATTATAATAAAAAAGATTATATTTTTTTAAGTGAATTTCTTTACTTAATATATCAGATATACATGACAATCATGACAAGTAAATGATACAATTACAATCTAGTGAAGTATACAGCATAATGAAATTTTGAGGAAGCATACCATCCATTTTAACACCAAAAATGATAACTCTTGATTTTTCATCAATGATTGCTCACTTTCACATCAGTATCTAAATTGTAGCCAGCACTTTTGAAGAGTCAAATTCTAGTATCCAGTACATGCTTGTAAGTCATTACCAGTAGCATGACAAATACTGAATAATCTCAATCTCAAATAATAAGGCAAGCTCATTCAAGTTCAACCAGAAATCATTACAGCAATAGAATTTGAATCAATTAAAATAATAGCAACATGCTCACATGTCACCCCATCAATTATCAGTTTGTGCATGCTGTCCCTTGCTAGCTGCCAGAGCTACAGCTAATTTTTTTGCCTGTTTGATAATTATCAAGATAATTTGTCAAGAAATTTGGCAAGAAACACATGCTCAGAACAAAATTACTAAATAACGTTATATCCTAAAACAGATCCACATGATTATGCAAACTAGAAACATTTTTGAGGGAGCAGAATGGACAGGGACTGGAGCAAAGAATAGACCATTGTCAGCTGTACCTTCTGGGCCCAATCTATCATCATTTGTTCAGCATTTTCTTCCTGGAATTTAGCAATTTTTGTTTCAATAGCAGCCACATCTATTCCTTCAATCAAGTTGAATGCTGCAAAAGTTGAAAGGACAAATTAAAAATAAAGCAAAACTTTACCAAGCAATACATCCACGATGTTAATGATAGACCAAAAACAGGATATCATGGCTAGATGAATTTTGAACATGGATTAATGACACACCCAAACATCCACAATACTCCTAGAGAATTGGACAGAAAACTAGAGATCAGAGTTAAGGTATATCCAAAAAATTTTTAGGACAATCAAACTTCAAGGGACCATACATGTATCTGAACTGGCCTAGACAACACAAAGTCTCCCGTGGGCCATTATCAAACACCTCACTATGAGATTCTTAGAGATATATGCTGATAGTTACGGTTAACGACAACAACAGAGGCTCTCAAGCAAAACAGGAAAATATAGCGATAAAGTAATTTTTTTTTTCCTAGTTGACTTACTAGTCCTTTTTCTTTTGAAGCATAAACGGTAGTTAATAGAATTTAAATGAATATTTTCAATTAAGAACCCAAGCTGAACACTGCAGAGTTGAAAAGACAAATTAAAAATAAAGCAAAACTTTATCAAGCAATACATCCACAATGTTAATGATACACCAAAAACAGGTTATCATGGCTAGATGAATTTTGAACATGGATTAATGACACACCCAAACATCCACAATACTCCTAGAGAATTGGACAGAAAACTAGAGATCAGAGTTAAGGTATATCCAAAAAACTTTTACGAAAATCAAACTTCAAAGGAACATACATGTATCTGAACTGGCCTAGACAACACAAAGTCTCCCGTGGGCCACTATCAAACACCTCACTATGAGATCCTTAGAGATATATGCTGATAGTTACAGTTAATGACACCAACAGATGCTCTCAAGCAAAACAGGAAAATATAGCCATGCAACAGTATTTTCTTTTCCTAGTTGACATAGTCCTTTTTCTTTTGGAGCATAAACGGCAGTTAATAGAATTTAAATGAATATTTTCAATTAAGAACCCACAACGTTGATAATAGGCTGTTATCTAAAGTTTTATCAAACCATAAAACAATTGTGAATTATAAATCAACCGTAGGCCATTATCAACTATATAGGGCTTCGATAGGAGAGGGCAAAAACTTTACATTCTACCACTAATCCAAACATAGCATAAACTAGAAAACTTTGATAATAGGCTGTTATCTAAAGTTTTATCAAACCATAAAACAATTGTGAATTATAAATCAACCAAAGGCCATTATCGACTATATAGGGCTTCGATAGGAGAGGGCAAAAAACTTTCAAGAAAAACAAGCGAAAGCACATTCTACCACTAATCCAAACATAGCATAAACTAGAAAACTTCGATAATACGCTGTTATCTAAAGTTTTATCAAACCATAAACCAATTGTGAATTATAAATCAACCGTAGGCCATGGGGCTTGAATAGGAGAGGGCAAAAACTTTTCAAGAAAAACAAACGAAAGCAAAATTAGATTTATAAGGTAATCATAATCAGCTTGGGCTCTAGCAGGTAGAGCAGCCATCGAAACAAAAGGAAAGTGAAGTGACGAATATAGAGTGGAGGGATGATAAGGAGAGGGAGGAGAGAGATTTTAATGGAGGGAAGGGGAGGAAAAGAGAGATGAAATATGGATGGAATAGAAGGGAAAGAGGTTTTAATAATTTGTTATTTGGTTTAAGAAGAGAGGGAAAGAGAGTTAAGAATAATTTAATTATTTTATTCTTAAAATTAAAGAAATTTTTTATTATTTTTTTAATATAAAAAATTTTAATATTGAGTATAAAATTATATTTAAATTTATAATTTTATACTTAAAATTTTTTATATTAACTTTTTGAGAGATGAGAATTGAATATAAATTTTTTTTGCATTAGAAACCTTGAGGTAAATATTTAATATTTTTCTGTTTTTCGAATTTTTTAATAATTTTTTTTTATTTTTAAATAATTTTTTATTTATAAATAAAATAAAATAAAAAACGAACAAAAAAAAATAAAACGATCCCTCCATTTCGGGGAATTTGAGGGGGAGCGCAGGAGAGATGCTCTTCTCCCCTCCCCTTAAAATGCTTATACAAACAGGGGGAGGGGAGGGGAGGGCAACGGGGAGGGAGCAAATTCACTCCCCTCCCCCTCCCTCCCCTGTACCAAACGGGGCTAATAGAAACCAAACAACAAATGCGGCACTTGTGAGAGCTGAGAGCGACCACGGAAATTGGCATTGACAAGTAGAGTTATATTCTGTATGAGAGCTAATAAATCAGAAGTAATATAAAAAAAAGAAATGGAAAATACCAGATCAAGAGGAGAAGGAGGACGAGGCTAGGGTTCATCGAATGGAGAGGCGAGAGACGGATTTCGTACATGGGCTTCCAGGTTTCGCACAGATTTGAGAGGGAGATGCGAGAGACGAGCCATGAGATGAGGATGAGGCTAGACGAGGGGTTTCTCTGAATGCCAACAACAGAATTGAAGGAGGTGCTCCGATGGTGAACTCGCGATGCGAGAAGAAGAGGAAAAGAAGGGGACAGGCCGAAATCGGAAATGGTTTGTGGTGGGGTTTTGATCGAGGTCGAACAGAAGAGGAGGAGACTTGCTCGGACAGCCACAGGGTTCGAATATTTGCAAAGGAAGCTCGAAATAGTAGGGCAAGTGTGGTGAGGAGGCCACGGGTTCGAAGAGAAGTGCAATTTCGGAGGTAGTTTGGGTCTTGTTTAGCTTACTGAAGGTGAAAAAATAAAAAAAGTTAAAAAAAAATCCTGGCCAAAAAAACATTATCGGGAACATTTAAATGAGAGAAACGGTCAGAGAGGTTTCTATCTTTTGCTCATAGTACGGTGCCTGAAAGCGTTTTTTTTTTTTTATTGAACAAGTGCCTGAAAGCCTTTTCGAGAACGATTTTTCAAAAAGGTTTCCAAATGGGCGCTCTTGAAGCGCAATTTTTTTTTTGATAGCAACTTGAAGCCCAATTCTGTATTGCATGTTTCATGATGAATTAAGCATATTATGTCTTGTATGTCACATCTCGTCTTGTTTCGTAATTGGAAAAAAAAAAAAAATTTCCCTTCCAATAAGGTTTCAGGCCAAGGTATGGATCCAAATTATTGTGTCTTGACCTTGCTCATAATTTAAATTATAAAGGTTTTTTTTTAAAAAATGTCATATTTAATCAAAAATTAATTTTTTGTGAAGTTTCTACAATAAAATCCATACTCATTAATTAATCTACAAAACACGTCAAATTAAGTGAACACATCGTTTTCAATACAAAATCATAAATATTTTTATTTTTTGTCTGATTATGCACTTTTTAAATAATTAATCATGTAATTATGTGAATATATCACTAAATACTCAATAATGAAAAAAAAAATCAAATAACATCCATTTTCAAGAGTCATAAATTGGCATACTCAAATTAAACGAGATGATACATATATATTGATCACTTACATGTTAGATTTAAATTGTCATTCCTACTCAGCAGACAAATAACATGATTTTGGATATTTTTCCTTCCACATAACGCATGTGTTAGATGTTGTGTATACAGATACTTTAACTTTTTCATTTTTTCCTTTTCCAGAAATGTAATCAGACCAATTTTTTACAAAATAAAAAGTAAAAAGTTTCTTCAAGGAAAAAAGGTTAAAGTTACTAAGTCAAAAAATATCAATACGGTACCAACTTATGTACTTAAAATAGTACAATCCAGTGATTAATAAATAGTGGACACGTTTAAATATGTTACCATAAAGGAAATTACCATCCTAACAAGTGCCAATTAACTATTTAACTAATTAATTGAGGCATACTTTAATCATCCTCAAACCTAATTGAAAATTCTAATACATTACAATATGAACCAAGTTATTATAATTAGTGTTGGTTTATAAATAATGCAAAGAGAAGATTATTTGGCAGTTTTGAAATAAAATATTTCATATTACATCAAGGTGCAAAAAGAAGTGAATTTTTGTGTACAAATGACATACTGTGGGCAGCATCATCGATATAAATATATTCCTAATTACCATCAAGTCACCACTCACTAGCTTTTATGGATTCAGTTGTTAAAAGAATGATGAAGAGGATGTGCACGGGTTTTCAGACATTGCTTGTGTTAGTTATTATATTGCTTGAGTATTGGGTACGTTCTTGCTCCCAATTCGTGGAGAGCTACGGGTGCTGAAGTTGGATGTATAGAGAACGAAAGGGAAGCCTTTCTTCACTTTAGGGCTGCCCTTGGGAATAACTCTAGCACTTACACATGGATTCATGGCACGATGACAGAAATTGCTGCCAATGGAAGAGAGTTATCTGCAGCAACGAAACTGGCCATGTCCTAAAGCTCCACCTTCCTCGACCCAGTGATGAGGGACAACCCTACTTGCCAGGTAAGATTAGTGCATCGATGATGGGGTTGCAATGCTTGATGGTCCACTTTGGTTACTAGAACGAGTGTTAATGAAATGGAATAATGATCACTGTGAGTCTACTTGGTATGAAAATAAGGAGAGTGGGAAAAAATTATTTTTATATTTGATTAAGTAAGAAAATAAAAAGTGAAAAGACAAAAATACCCCTAAAAAAATTCCACCCTCCACATCATCTTCCTCCCTTCTTTTTTGATCAAAGATTATCCAAGCAAGCACATACGCAGATTTGAAATTGAATCAAGCAAGAATCAACCTAAAAATCTCCATATCAAAATTAAACTGAAATCAACCCAAAATTTTTTTAATCAAAGTCAGCATCTTCAAATTTGTTGGGAGCCCGAATTTGGTGTTTGAATTTTGTAGTGGTAGAAGCCCAAATCAGGTGATGGTGGTTCACATGGCATTCAAATTTGCTAAGGTGCTTTTGAATCTGATGAGTCACCAATAAAGTAAAGACAGGTGCTGGGGGCCATAAACGTTGTGAATAGGAAGGCTGAGATTGGTGATGGCAACAATAATAATGATGGTGACAGTTTGATGCTCATCAATAGGAAGCATGGTGGAGTGAGTTAAGGCGCATTTAAGGGGCAAGTCCAGATTGCTTAGCTTTTTGGGAGGAATCTTATCTCCCACTTATGTGGTAATGGTGTCTCCCTAGAATGACGATGAAGCCAATCAAACCGTTCAAAAAGATGGGATCCATACAGGATTCCATTCCTTTACCACGAACCGCGTGCAACTAAACGGGACCAATGTATTTCGACCTTAGTTTCAATCCTTTTCAAGAAGCCTACATTTTTAAATTCTTTGGCTCTCTAAACAACTTAAGCACCTTGATCTCAAATCTTGTCATTTAAGTGGAGGACATATTCCAAGTCAACTTGGGCTTCTTTCACACTTGCAATATCATGATCTCTCCAACAATATTCTTGGAGGGGCAATTCCTTATCAACTTGCAAATCTCTCACAATTGAAGCATTTTGATCTCTCAAAATGTTATATTAATAGAGCAATACATTATCAACTTGAAAATCCCTCACAATTGCAGCTTCTTGATCTCTCATACAATTCTCTTGAAGGATTAATACCCTATCAACTTGGAAATCTCTCACAATTGCAGCATCTTGATCTCTCTAGCAATGATCTTGAAGGAGCAATACCTTATCAACTTAGGAATCTTTTGAACTTACAAAAGCTTTTTCTTAGGTACGTAGGTACTCTAAACATTTATCAAGAAAATGACACTGACGGTAAGTGTAACACCCTACTAAAACAAACCTTTAAACATCACCCAAAACCTCGAAAACATGCCAAACGAAACAAAACAGGACGAATCAGTGCTGGAGCTGTGGCCTCAACAATGCTACCATGGCCTCCAAGAAGCAAAATGGTGTGGCACTGCAACACCCATATCAGTAACCATATTAGCAAATTGCTAATTTTCTGGTCAAAGTTTTGACATGCATAACTTTGTGCTCCGACCTTCAATTGACTTGATTCCAACTCCTATATGTCAATCTTGTCCAAATCTATCTCTAAACACCAATTTTACCCAAAGTTATCTCTGTATGGAGATTTTGGACACCCAACACTGTTTTGGCCACTTTTTGATCAAAACTCAAATCTTAAGTACTCTAATTGCCACCAAATGCAAATTGACAACTATGGACCATCCATACAGGTCCCATTTAATTCAATCAATTTGTCCAATGAGGTTTAATTTTGGAGAAATCTCTCCTATGAGACTTGACCCCCCTTGAACTCCAATTCTAAATAATGGGCTACATGCACAAAACACATCTACTAGGTCCAAAACCACCTTTTGAACTCCCACATACAGCCATTCATGGACATAACCATACCACATCTTCATCGATATCATCACATGTCATTCGTCATCATCAACATTCTGCAACCATCATCATCACAATATCATTGTCCTCATATCAATTACATTATCCTACTTGGCACAATTCATAACATAGACTATAATACACTACCATTGACTTGGATATTCCTGACGCTAGAGAAGCTACAACTCCTTTGTTTTCTTCAGATTACTACCAAAGTCTTCACCTGAAATGTTAGTCATGGAGGGAGGTATGAGATAAAGTTTTAGTAGCTGGGAACACAAACTCAAGCAACCTATATCATCTATCCACATGAATATATATATATATGGTGCAATGCAATGCAAAATAACGTGGTATGCATGTCTCCCTCATACATGGCTAGAACCATGGGCTAGCATTATGACAAGACATTTCCAATAGGTGATTCCCTTCCAATAGCCGGTGAAGACTGATTCTAGGATATCACCAAGCTCACCTCATACTAGTGTACCCGGCTAAAGGTCACACTAATACTTGGACCGTGGCTTTCCTTCCTCTGAACCACCCGAATTGGTGGCTATTTAGAGAAGGTGCAGTCCACTGCTATTTGACTCTCTGGGCCATAGGAGATGATTTAGTGGCAATGATCTTTCATCATATCATTTCTTGTCTCATCATCACCTCCCAATCCACCATACCTCACTATGCTCATGGCACTACAAGAAAACATCATTTTTCTCACAGACCAAATCTGTGAGAAAAAGAAACAAGTTTCTCACAGAATTTATCATGCATAAATAATCATGAGAATTTTGTCTGTGGGAAGAAAATTTTCTCATGGATTATAGCTGTGAGAACATTTTTTATGACTTTTCTCATGGAATAAATCAGTGAGAACAAGTTCTCATGGAAGATAGGCAGTGATAATTTCTCTCAAATTTGCTTCCATGAGAATTTCTAATGGAACATATTCCGTGTGAATATCTTATGGGCAACCAGATTGTGAGAAATTCTCATAGATTATTTTGTGAGAAATCCATGAGAAATAGATACTTCAACAATACTCCTTCCTTATTTTTGGTGGATTTTCTGATGGAAAATTCTATGAGAAAAGTTTAAATTTTTCTATAATCAATTTGCTTCCCTTGCATACTAACCTATGTTCAAATTTTATAACAAGCACCATGTACAACAAATATTTCAATATCCAATGAATGTTAACAATAACTATTCTTCATAATCATCAAAATCAAAGTTTATAGCCAACTAAAATCAATAGTTTTGATTACTTTGACAACTAACAATCTGTCATCAAAATCAAAGTTTACAGCCAACCAAAAACAGCAGTTTTGATTACTTTGACAACTAACAATCGATAAAACAATTCATTAGAAGTATCATAAATGTTTAATAACTATCCTACTCTTCATCATCCCAATCTATATCATCATAATCGCTTCTTTCATCATCATCACCATTATCATCATCTCCCTCGCTATTTTCATCTCGAGCATTATCATTAAGTGAAACTTAAGAAGGACCAACCTTGTTGATATCTCCTAAGTCTATCATTGTCATAATTTTCTTCATGAAATCCTTAGTTATTTTGAATTTTTCTTCCTACATTTGTTTTTGTATTTTGTGTTCCTCATTCAATTTGTTAGTCACTATAGCCAAGCTCTCCTCATAAACCTTTGCTTGTTTAGCGAGTTTGTTTTGTAGCTTCTTTTCAAAAGATTCTCTAATTTGTGTAAGCTCACCAGAGTTATGGCTTGGCGTCCCTTTAGAATTAATAAGGTTGGTAAATGATCCAAATCTATACACATGCCCTTTCTTATTTTTTCCTCCAACAACTGTAAGCCATGCAGCATTGTTAAAGACATTTGAACTTTCACCTTGACATTCTTTCAGCTACTCAAGTTGGTTCTACATCAATAATAAATAAAGTTGTGAATCATACATTCATAATATGAAAAAATAAGTTGTGAATTATAAATAATAAAATCTTAACTTACATAAGTGTTGGCAGCTTTTGGTCGGACCCAACCTTCTTTCTGCTCATTATATTGTACCTTCTTAAATACTTTAAGCATGGTCACTTTTCATCCCAACTCCACTTCCTACATTATTTGGACAAAATTCATGAAAGTTAAAATATTAAAACTTTAATAATGTAACTAAGTCAAATAAGGCTTACTATCTTTCTTTTGTATTTTGATAACGACATTCTCCCACCCCTATGTACATATACATTGGTATTAACTGCCCTATTGGCTTTATTACGTTCTGATTGCTCCCTAAAGTCAATAGTCCCCCAGTGCAAATGCAAATTATCTCAGATTGTTTTGGGCATCCATATAGCTTTTGTTTTTCCATATCGAATATCCCTCTTGGTGGAATGTATTATTCCACTGCATTTTTTGTGCCAAAACTTATACATTTGCCCTTCAAAAGAAGGATCCCATGCACATTTCAACTACAATAGAAATAGCCAAACACCAGGTAAATGAAAAAAATGACTACGTTAGCTTTTGTTTTCTTACTTTCAAATGATTAGAATACTAGTTCACCTTAAATTGTTTAGAACATACATCTTTAACTTCATTAGGAATACTAGTAAAATTAGGTCATGCATCATTGAAGATGCTGCGCATAATGCTAGAAAATATTGATACAGGCTCATCAGTAGAGAAAAACCTGTTAAATGTATAATATTTAGCAAGACAAAAAGTAGCATATTGATTTATCTTAAGAAATGAAATTAACATAGAATATACTTACTCTTCAATATCATTAGGTCCAATCACTAATCGACCATTACTTAATGTGGATCCAGCATCATATGTAATTTCACTTGAGGAAGAAAATGCATTTGGACTTATCCCATATGGGGAAGATCTCTCTGAGACAGCAGTAGCAAGAATTTTGGGGCTTGATTGAATGGGTGGGGATGGTAGGGAACATGATGTAGACATAGATCTATATGCTATTAGTGATAGTTGTATCGGTGATGGTTGGGACGATGATGGTATTGTTGCTAATGACAAAGGGTGTAGTGAAATCATAGCCTTGTTTTTGCCTTTCTTGTTCTTCTTATTATTGTTGGATCTTTTTCCATCCATGTTTGGTTGAGAAGAAGACATCTGAAATTAAAAAAAAAAGGTGATGAACATGCATATTCAATGAATAATAAATAATTAATTACATTATAAACACGCATATGCAAATAGTTTAAATGAAAAGAAGTGAAAAAGGACATTAAATTACCCACATCAATCACTTACTAAATAGTAATCATTGGGAGGATCCTCTTCAGTTTTAAATGGCTCAGTATGTAGTAGCTCCTCATCTAATTGATCATTACTCGACCCAGTTGAGTGAACAATGTTATCTACAATTGATCTAATATGTGCATCATCTACTTCTTCACTCGAAGTCATGCTATCTCGTAGATAATGCTCACCAAGGTTATCATCAAGAGCATCAATTAACCAAGGTTCAGAATTTGCCTCATCTTGGAATGATGGATCTTCATTATCATCATTATCATTAGAAGCATCAATTTTTTTTACTAGGGGTTGATTTTAGATGTGGTGTAAAATAGACTTGTTCAGCTTATTGTGCAAAGATAAATGGATCATTCCCCTTGTATGTCCTTTTTTCATTGACTTTCACGATTCCGTATTTAGAACAAATTCTAGTGCCCCAAGAAGTATGATCATACCACTTGCAATTGAAGACCGTTAAATACTTAAGTGGACTACTGATGAGTTTTAAATGTATTATGCCCTTTAACATGCCATAATAAGATAATTTAACTTGACTATGACCAAATCCCTTAACACTTATTCCACTATTATTGGTCTTCCTCCCTTTTACCCAAGCATATGTATGAAACTTATAGCCATTCACAGACCATTGATCTTACCTTTGTACATCTCTCATAGGATCCTAAGCCAAAGAAATTAACAACTCATCCATTATCCTATTTTGAGGGTTTAGAAACTAGTCAAAGTAAAAAAAATAAAAAATTATACAAAATATATATAAGTGTAGGAAGTAAGTAAAATAAACTTACATAATTTTTAAACCACTTAGGAAATTCGGAAGAAATTCGCTTTTCCACCTCCTCGTTTGACAAGTTTGGAAGCAGTGCCTCAAAATGATTAAGGAAAGGCTTAACTTCAGGGCAATTGAGAAGAACATGCAAGGTTATCGTACTGTGCTCAATTTTTGTAAGATAAGTTTTTTTTATGTTCTTCCATGATTTTGCCCCCACCATCATCATTATGAGGAACTCTCCTAGTTCTTGATTGAACATTGGCTTCAAAATAATAAGAGCAGAAAGTTGAAGTTTCTTCAATATGTATGCTTTGCAAATAGAACCTTCAACATGTTCTTTATTTTTGACCTTCTCTTTTAACATGTACAAAAACCTTTCAAATGGATATATCCACCTATATTGTATAGGTCCACCAACTATAGCTTCATACATTAAATGAATAGGCAAATGCTCCGTTACGTCAAAAAAACTTGGAGGAAATATCCTCTCAAGTTGACAAAGAATAATAGGAATGTTCTATTCCATCACTTCGAGGCCACTAACATGTAAAGTTGGAGCACAGAGATCTCAAAAAAAATGGCTAAACTCTATTAAAGCATTAGATATCGGGGCTGTCAAACTAGTACAAACAATTGATGGCAGCCTCTCCATAAAAACATGACAATCATGACTTTTTATTCGAACTAATGCACAACTTTTCATATCAACACATCGACCCAAGTTGGATGCATAGTCATCTGGAAGCTTCAAAGTCTTGACCCATTCACACACTGCTCGCTTTTGCTCTACACTAGATGTGTATGTAGCCTTAGGTCTAGTCTTTTGACCATTGTGTGACTTCTAGTGCAAGGAGGGTCTTTTACAATATTTGGCAATATCTAACCTTGCATTGTCATCATCTTTTGTCTCTCCTTTCACATTTATCATTGCATTGAACACATTATGGAACACATTTCCCTCCATATGCATTACATCAATGTTATGTGGATTTAGCAAGTTACGCCAATAGAGAAGATCCTAAAAAATACTACGTTTAATCCAATAATAATCCTTATTGTACCCCTTTAAACATAGGTTTAATGGTTCAATTATTCTAGGAAATCCACTAATTTGCTCATGCAACTCCTCTCTTGAATACCTTGATGGTTGAGGTGAATCCTCTACTCTACTGTTTATGAAATTTTGTTTATTTCGCCTAAATAGATTATTTAAAGGCAAGAATTAATAGTGACAATCAAACCAACATATTTTTCCCTAATGGTCTAAGTAGAATGCCTTTGAATGGTCTATGCAAATTGGACACGACAGTCTTCTCGATGTTTGTCAACCACTCAACATGGCATATGCTGGAAAATCATTCATAATCCATAAAAGGGCAACCTTTAAATTGAAATTTTGTTTTGAAGAAATGTCATAGGTCACCACATCCTTTTCCTAAAGCAACTTTAAGTCATCAATAAAAGGTTGTAAGAAATCAATTCTACTCTTTGAATTATTATGGCCAGGTATTATGATTATCAGGAACAAGTATTCTTATCGCATACACATCCCTTTTGGAAGATTGTATAGAGTAACAATCACAGGCCAACAAGAGTTTGGCCTTGAATCCAAGCTAAATGGTGTAAAGCCATCAGCACAAAGCCTTAACCTCACATTCCTCGGTTCTAATGCAAATTCTTGATGAGTTTGATCAAAATGCTTCCATGCTTTTCCATTTGATGCTTTTCATGGTACCAATGCATATATTTGGCTGAGGCATTAGATGTAAACATCCTCTGGAGTCTTGGAATAATCAGTACATACCACATCTGTTTCCTTGGGATCTCCTTGAACCTCCCTTTTCCAACTCTTGCCTTCTTAAATCTTGCATCCTTGTAAAATCAACATTCCCTATCATTGATTGCATCACCATAGTATAACATGTATCCATTACTGTAATAATCAATCTTTTGATAACCATAACCCAGTTGTGAAACCAATTTCCTTGTTTGGTACAAGTTTGCAGGCATACGATGATTAGTTGGTAAGATCTTGCACATGAATGTGATAATTTCATTCATACATACCTCAGGAATGTTATAATATGACTTGATGCTCAACAATCTTGTTGCCAAGGATAATACTGTGTGATTCTTGCATCCATCCCATAATGGAGACTGTGAAGCAGAGCATGTCATAAAACTTTGCAGAATTTGGATTGGGATACTTAGGCATATCATAACTCCTGAATGACGGGCCAACTGCATCCATAACCATTTGCTCATACAAATTAGAAGCCATGCGAATATTCTTATCAATTGGAGCCACCTGGATATGTTCCTCTCCATGGAAATGCCAACAATAATAGTTAGGCATAAACCTACTTTTATACAAATCCATCTTGACGCCTGGCATTTTAAACCTCTGGCATTTACACTTCAAGCATGGACATCTCAACTTATTTTCATGTTTAAAAATTTCTTGTTGCATTGCAAACTCAACAAATTCATCCACCCCCACAAAGAACTTATCAGTGATCATTCTTTCCACACATCTATTATCCATCCAACGATAATGCTCGGGAGGAGCCATCTAAAGGGATGTAGAACCATTTAAGCACATTAAATAATAATAACTAATTTAGTAGTACAAGACTTATATAAGTTGTAATAATAACACCCCTAAATCAAATTCATTCTTAGGTCTAATCCCTAAATCCCTATCAATTCATCCTATATAAGTTGTAATAATAAGCTTGAAATGGAAGAGAACATTGGCATGCAATTCATTTATGAGGTTCAAATTAAAACAAGACAAATGCAACACCTATAGTAAAACATGTAAAAGCCAACTAATCCAAATAACATGTTAAAACAATTCAACATTCACTACTACTCCAATCACATCAACAAGAAATTTCTAGCAAAGCATATAAATGCCCCAAAATTCACAGAAGAAGGAAAAGATTGTTACCTTGCAAGATATTTGGAAGTTAGTTCAATAATAACAATACCAGTGAGAAATTTCTAACACCTGAAACTATTCCACCACTTACAATAATTAAGGTCATATGGTCAAAGAAACTCATATACAGAAACAAACATAAGCTACTTTTTTTTAAAAAAAAAAAAAGCCCAACTCAATCCAACTGGCAACATTATTTTAAACCCAAAATTAAGTTTAGATTCTAGCCCTTGAAATTATCCCAACTAGTCCAAACTTGACAAAAGAAGGAGAAGAATGTTACCTTGCAAGGGTTCAAAAGCCAAAGATCAACTTACTACACATCAAATAGAGAATGAAAGGAAAATTCAAAATTAAAATTAAAAATAAATATTAGAGTCATGGCTTGTGAGCTAGTACTGTTCACAACATATGTAAAAGTTAATCAAATACTGAAATATGTTAGTTCCAATAAAAAGTTTTAATAAATTGCTATCTTCTTAAATAGGGTGGTTTGTTTGGATCATGACCTATGATAGATTAATATTTTAAATTCGTTCAAATCATAACATTGGCAGACTTTATACTATTGATCTCTAACAAAAAGCTTTTAATGTCTAACAAAAATATAATAACAGTAAAATTTTTCCAACTTCAATAGAAAGGCATGGGAGATTAAATTATACTATAAGAAAATGACAAACTTCTAATCAATTTAAAACATAGCAATTCTAAAATTAAAGTGAGTCCTCAACTAAATGTTAACACATCCAAAACTATTGTATCAATCTCCTAAAATTTCCAAAAGAGAATGGCTAAGACCCTCTAGAATTGCATCAACTTCTGTAAAAGAAAAGGATTGCAATGCATACAAACAACTTAAATTCACTTTCTACTCTAATGTACCATACATCCTTAGAATCCTAGAGGCCAATTTCTTAACTTCAACTGAACATGCCCTAACATACTCTCTAAAAATCACAATAAACAATTTAAAGTAGGGATAGTTTCAACAAAAAAGACAAGAAAAACTAATCATTTTTCTCATAGAAGGCACATGAACCTTGACAAGCATATAAAATTCATAGCAAGAACAATTAAAAAGCAAAAATGAGTGGAGGAGATTATAAAATAGAAAAAAAGACCAAACAAAAGGGACCCACAAAATGTGCAAAAATCAACGTGACAGAGATTCGAACAATATAAATCAACTAAAAGTATCAACTATTTACCTTGTCAAATACCTCCTTCTACACAAATAAATACAGCACTAGAACAAATTGAGAGAGCCACCAATTGAATCAGCATGACATAACAGATAAGGATTCCAAGAGCTTTAGAAACCAAGCTGAGTAGAAGAGCGATTCATGAAAACAAAGTGAGATTTGAACAAAGCAATTGATGCAATAGAGATATACCAGACGACTTCGAAATAGAGCTGTAAAAGATGAATTCAAACAGAATGCGAGATTCTGACTGTCGTGCAATTTTTCAAGATGAGAAGGTGAAGCTTGACAATTTTACAGGAGCTTAGTAATTTTCTAAGATGAAAAGTGAAGCCTGATTATGTGAAGCTCGGTGATTTTACGGGTTAGGGTTTGATCAAATTGCTCAGAGTACTAAATTTGCGGGTTTATTTTTCACATTCCCGAGCTTTCATTGCAATTAAGTATTAAAAATTATCCAAAAAAATAGGTTTTTTCTTTTTATGAACCAAAGAAATTTATAAAATAGCCCAAAAAAATATAGTTTCTTTCATTGTTTTTATTGCAATTAAGTGTTAAAAATTATTCAAAAAATAGTTTTTTTTCCTTTTATGAACCAAAGCAATAAAATAGCCAAAAAAATAGTTTTTCCATTTTTTTTAAATTAAGAATTAAAAATTATCCAAAAAATATAACTTTTTCCTTTTTATGAACCAAAGCAATTTTACATATAACAAAAAAAGTTTTTTAATATTCCAATTAATTTTTATTAGCTATTTAAAAAATACAATGCAATCGGTAAAACCTATTACCTAGTCTTCTTTAGGTTACAGTTTTCAAGCATTACTCAAATTTTTTTCTTTAAAATATGGATTAATGGTTACATGTAAAAAAATTAACTATTATCATACAAAAATGTTGTAGTGTGTCTATCACTTGAACTATTACCGCTCATCTCATTAATCTAGGTATAAGTTACATTTCCCTCATAATTGTTTCATCTTCATTTTGAAGCTTTTATTAGAGACTATTTCACTTTCGTTCTAATTAATATAATGGATAAACTAAGGACCAAGAAACTTGAGATGCCCTACTACCATCAGACTTGTGGTTGAGACAATGATAAGGGATTAAGGGTTAAGGCTTACGGATGACTGAGAATAAGGCAAGACAGGAAACAAAAGAAAATGGAGTATATGTAAAATTTGGGGTTCAAAATGGGGAGCCAAAAATTTCAACAGTATTCATATTAAAAAATGTTTTATAAAAGAATACAAGTGCCCTACAATGGCATGTGTCGACAACTACCTTGTTGGTCACGTTCTTGTACTAAGCCTCACTAAACCTTGGTTCAAATCTCATTTGGGAGATTATTTTTATTTTCCATAATTTCTCACGGACTATGCATTGTGAGAACTTCTCACACCCAAGCTACCGGGAGACTTTCTCATGGATAAAAGCCCATGAGAGCTGTAAAAGGACAAGATACATACAGCTCAAGAATTTCTCTTGGATACATAACCCATGAGAATTTCTCACACACAATATGCCGTGAGAAACAACAAACATTACTCATGGCTCTATTCCATGAGAAACGCTGAGTAAAAAGAGGGGGGATAGAAATACTTTCTCATAAATACAGAGGCTGTGAGAACTCCTCACTGTTTTATTCCGTGAGAAACTTTTTACGAGATTATTCTACCCTTTCCATGATTTCACATAGATGTTCAGATGAATTTCTTCAATGAGAAAATTTTGTGCCACATTCTCACCAACCTGCACAAAGATTCTCATGCTTTTTCTCACACATTGCTAACAAAATTTTCTCACTACGTTTTATCCATGAGAAAAACCATGAGAATGTCCCCAAAAATGATTGTCCATGAGAAATACCATGAGAATTTCTCTCAAAAGATTGGGACTATAAGAAATTTCCATGAGAAAATTGATGTTTTCTTGTAGTGTGATCATTCAACCCCCAACCAACCATACATATTTTGGATTCCATACACCCTTAACCAATTCCAACCTAGGGTTCAACTCAAACTCATCACTATCCATTCAAAACTCGAACCCAAAGCTTTCTAACACTAAATAATACTTCATTAATCCCATTTCATCAATTTAATTAGTAGGATTCAGCCGATTGAAATGCTTCCGACTTAAACAAATTCTTGATCTGGCGCTACGGTCAGTTTGCTGTGGGATGAAGCTATTTTTGCGGGAAAATTTTGTCAAAGTTGAAGCTCATTCACCATGGCAGCCTTGTGTCTCGCCACGGTGTGGAGCTCCTCTACCTCCACTTTAATCTTTTTCCACCTTGGTTTCTCTGGTTCTGCACACATCATCAATTGTACTTCGTTAACTAGAAACTAAGTTTAGGATAATGTAATAAGGGTTGCAACATTCTCCTCTTCTTATAAAAATTTCATCCTCAAAATTTCAAACTCTTACCTCAAGCAAAAATCTCTGGGTACCTCCTTCACATAGTTTCTTCTGTCTCCCACGTGACATAATTGGATGTTAGGTCGTTCCATAATACTTTCACTAATTTGATGGTTTTATTCCTCAGCTGTTTAACCTTTACATTGAGGATTTGCAGTGGCATAACCTCAAAAGTCAGATCCTCTATACTTAAACTTCCTCATCATCAATTATGTGAGATGGATTTGGATAATACTTTTTAATTTGAGACACGTGAAACACATCATGTAATCCTGTGAGATTAGGCAATAGCACTACTCGATACGCTACTTGCCCAAAATTTCATAAAGACCCATATATCGCAGAGCGAGTTTTTTCATTCGAATTGATCTCCCAACACCTATGGTAGGAGTATCATTCAAAAATAGATTATCTCCAGCATCAAACTCCAATGGTCTCCTCCTTCTATCTTCCTAACTCTTTTGCCAACTTTGCGCGGTTAGAAGCTTTTGACAAATATTCTCTATTTGCTGAGAGGTTTTTTCCATGATATCGGGGCGCAATAGACTCCGCTCATCAAGTTCAACCCAACACAATGGTGATATGTATTTTCGGCCATATAATACTTCGTACAAAGCCATTTGCAAACTCGAGTGGTAGTTATTATTATAGACAAATTCGACCAACGGCAGATATTGATCCCAATTGCCTTTGTTCTTCAGAACACAAGCCCGCAACATATCTTTGAATCATCATTTCAGTCTGCCCATTAGATTGAGGATGATGAGTAATATTAGAACTGTCAATTAGGGCCGGCCCGGACCATTTGGGCCGGCCCACCTCGGCCCGGGCCAAAAAGCCCTAATTGAAAAACGGGCTTGGAAAACCAAGCCCGAGCCGGCGGGATCGGGCTCACGGGCCGGCCCCCGGGCTTTCTGTAATTTTTTAGTATTTTTTAAATATTTTTTTAATAAATTTTTTATATAATTATTTAAATTAATACAACTAATTATCATCATAATTTAAATTAATACAACTAATTATCATCATAATTCATTAAAAACTAACATAATATTTAAATTTTACAATTTATATATCACTAATTAATAAAATAATATGTATTTTTTAATATTTTAAATAAAAAATAAAAGAAAAAGAAAAAAATTTCGGGCTTTCGGGCCGGCGGCCCACCATGGGCTAGGCCTAAACGGGCCGGGCTCAAAAAGCCCGGATTATGTATTTACTCCCAAAATTGAGGCCCAAGCCCGCTCATTTTTCGGGCTTTTCGGGCCGGCCCGTCGGGCTTGGCCTATTTTGACGGCTCTAAGTAATATTAAAATTTAACTTCATCTCCATGGCCTTCTGAAGGGACTTCCAGAACCTAGATGCAAACTTGGGATCTCTGGCTAACACAATATCTATTGAAATCCCATGGAGTCTCACTATCTCCTTTATATACAGTTGGGGCAACTTTTCCATCGAAATAGTCTCTCGAATTGGAAGAAAATGGCCCAACTTCATCAATCTATCTACAATTACCCATCTTACATTGTGTCCTAAAAAGGTCTTTGGTAATCCTATCACAAAATCTATGGAGATGATGTCTCATTTCCACTCAGGAATTTCCAGAGGTTGCAACAAACTTGCTAGCAATTGGTGCTCAATTTTCACCTTCTGACAAATTAGACATCTTGCCACATACTCTGTGATGTCTTTTTTCATGACTGGCTACCAGTATCTTCACTTCAAATCTTGACACATCTTGGTGGTATCTGGTTAAATAGTGTACTTGCTCTTATAAGCTTCCTCCAGAATAATTTCTCACAATCCCACTACTACATTGGCCTTCCTAGGACGATACTTCAAAGCAAATTCATAATCTTTCAAGAATTCTACCCATCTCATTTGTCTCATGTTCAACTTCTTTTGGTCAAAGAGATACTTTAGACTTTTGTAATCACTGAATACCTCAAACTGACCATCATAGAGATGATGCCTCCATAATCTTAATGATCAGGATCCTGCAAGTATACATGGTTAATTATAGTAATAAAAGGTCCGGAGTATTCTGGAGTTGAACCCAAGGGAGGTTGTGAAATCTATCAATCCACAATTTTTAATCCAAGGAAACAATCAACAAATTGAATGAGGAAATTGAGAAATTAAAAGAAAGTAATAAATTAAATTGTAAGTTAATTCAGTCACTAGAAGTGTCAAAGAATCGAGGTTCACCTATCGAGATAACTCAATTAATTTCTTGATTAGACTCTACGCAATTATAGTGACAATTATATATTTTATGTCCTAATCACTTCTCAGTGTAATAGTCTTTGTTTAATTAGAGTTGAATTCACTCTCGTGCAACTTACTCATCTAACCAAACCATGAAGTTATAATCAAGTCACCGCAGATTCCTAGATCTATCTCTAGTATAGTTATTTATGTTTGTCATCCTATGTCTAAGCTTACTCTTCTCCTCTCGGTACTTGAAGTTCACCCACAATTTAGATTCTATGGTGGCCAGTCATAAAATCAGTATTCAAATAAGAACGATAAATATAATTATAAAAATTCAATCAGATAGATATATATATAAATTCTAGAGTCATAATCAAAATCATCAAAGAAGTTAATCCTAATCAGGCTATATCCCTACCCCTGACTGGGAATTTAGCAAGCCATAAAATTAATCATCTTAACAAAGTTCAATTCTCAAGTCATAAAACAAACAAAACTAAAGATAAAAGTAGAAAAGAGAAAACTCAAAGATTGCCCCAGGACTCCCTCAATCTCTTGCTTTCCTTGTCTCCTTATCTCTTCTAGTTGCTTCAAACACATTAGAATTGTGTTCTCTCGCCTCCAGATATGCGACTGAACTCCCCCTTCATGTTTGTGCCATGTTTCCTTTTATATGGAAAGTCTAGAAGCCCATAAAAAGCCCAATAATTTATGAAATTGTGAAATAATTAACTCCTTCTCGAATGGAGCTGGTGCCGGCTCACATTAATTTCCTTCACCCGATGCCGGCTCTTAAGCGTCTTCCCTCTCAAGCTACGAGGCCACCCAGTGCCATGTGAATTCTTTCTTTAAGGATTCGGCACCGAGTGGTGCCGTGATTTTTCTACTCCTTCGCTTCCTCACCCGGCCGCAGGTGAGGATTTTAATAGGGACTAGTCGGCTTTGTGAATGAGCATTTTTATCTTTCTTTTTGGCTTTAAGTAGCTCAAAAATCCCCACAAATATTCATGTGATACAAATATACTCAAATTATGCAGAATCATGCCAAAAAGTATCAAATCACAACATTCTAAGATGAAAAAAGATATAAAATATGGGTGTAATAGACACATCAAATCCCCCCACACTTGAACCTTTGCTTGTTCTCAAACAAGACTAGAATTATGCTATTCTCAAAATCAATTTTTAGATTCATTAAACTCACTCTTCTTTACTAGCGATAGCCTGTCACCAATATAAATAAAAGGTATACTCAACAAATCAAATATTAGGTTCAATAGCAACTCACTTATCATTCTCATTCATCCATGAGACTTAAGTGTGTGTGTGTGTGTGTACCTAGTATTGACAAATGTAGACAGCCAATCAAGCAAGAGGAAGAAAATTACAACAATTATTTGAGAACTTAAAATACATCAATCAATCATGCATAAAACTCAACTCATGTGCAATGGAGATCAACAAAGATTTATTTATTTAGCTTCCCCGTACTTTGTGCTTCAATTTTATCTAGGGATTTATTTGTTTTTCTTGGGCCGTTATGAGCGCTTTTGATGCGAAGATCTTGTATTTGTGATGCGTACCCCCGGTTACTCAAGCTAACATAACCTGCTGCACCAAGATACCTTTGGCACACTCATAACTTACACCACACCGTTTTACACGAAGGACAACACTTTTTAGTGAAGCCTCCAGTTACTAAGTACAGCTCAAGCTAGTGGAGTGGATTATTTTTTTCTCTCTTTTTTTTATTTTTACCTTGAATCATCTCTCCAACTAAATAATAACTTCATGCACAATGATTGAAAATACCCGAGTTCAGAAATAAATATATTATCCATCTTCCTACAAATTCAATCACTTTTTCACACCTACTATATACCAAGTTGTAGTGCTCAATTTCATAGTCTCAAGATTCCTGTTCCTGACTTGTGAATCAACTATTTTACCCCCATTAAGCACAATAATTGAGTATCCTACGGTGACAGACATAACCACTAACGCAGAAAAATAAGCAAAATAAATTTAAATAAAAGCAATTAAGCACATAAATTCGTGAAAAAGTTTGTAATTTTAGCATATCAGTATAATTCTAAGGACAGATTAACTAAAAGCAACTACTAAACTCCCCCCTCCCCCCCACACTTAGATTCAACATTGTCCTCAATGTTGCAAGAATAAAATAAAATGTAAAAGAACTGACACTCCCTTGATTTGTAAGCATTACTTACAATACTCTTGGAAGTCCTTTGTGTTTGTTCCAAACTCGTTTTCACCATAATCAAATATGCAATTAGTCTTGAGGAAGAGGGTTTGGAGTAACAAGAGTAAGAAAACAAAAAATGAAAACAAAAACAAAAATAAAAGAAGAAAAATAAAATTGGGTTACCTCCCAATAAGCACTAAATTTAATATCGATAGCCAGATGGAGAGTGGTGACTTCAAACTTCTTGCAGTGAGATAGAATGAGCCTTCGCCATAAGGTCCTCATCATAATACCGCTTCAAGCATTGTCCATTCACTACAAAAGTGCTTCTATCTTGCCCCTTGATTTCAATGGCCCCATGAGGTCGCACATCAGTGACTTCAAATGGCCTAGACCATCTGGACTTCAACTTCCCAGGGAAAAATTTAAGGCATGAATTAAACAATAATACCTTCTGTCTAACCTTAAATTCCCTATGCAGAATCCTCTTATCATGCCAAACCTTAGTCTGTTCTTTATAAATGCGGGCATTTTCAAAAGATTGCATTCTTATCTCATCCAACTCATTCAGTTGAAGTATACGCTTTTCACCTGCATCCTTTAGATCATAATTCAAAGCACGCATAGCCCAATATGCTCGATGTTCAAGTTCAACAGGGAGATGACAAGATTTACCATAAACTAGTCTATAAGGAGACATGCCTAATGGTCTTTTATATGCAGTCCTGTATGCCCATAATGCATCATCTAGCTTAACAGACCAATCCTTTCTAGATGCATTAACAGTCTTTTCTAGGACTCCTTTCAATTCCCTATTAGAGACCTCAAACTTGTCCACTAGTTTGTGGGTAATATATGGTACTAGTTCTAAGATGACATCCATATTCATGCAACAGAGGTCTAAATTGATGATTTCTAAAATGCATCCCATTATCACAAATAATTGCCCTTGGAACCCCAAACCAAACAAATAATTTCTTCACAAATTTGACTACACTAGCAGCTATGTTATTTGGTAATGAGGAAGCCTCAACCCATTTAGTAACATAATCAACAACAATAAGAATATATGAGTTACCAAATGAGGGAGGAAAAGGGCCCATGAAGTCTAGTCCCTAAACATCAAAGGGCTCGACTTCTAATATACCTTGTTGAGGCATCTCATGCCTTTTGCTGATAGAACCCGTGTGTTGACATCTATCATATTTAGTCACAAACGTTCTTGCATCTTTGAACAGTGTGGACTAGTAAAAGCCGCTTTGAAGAACTTTGGCAGCAGTCTTGTCAAGACCATGATGTCCACCATAAGGGGAGAAATGATAATGGCCAAGAATAGAGACCATCTCTTCTTGTGGAACACATCTTCAGACTATACTATCGGCATATCTTCTGAAGAACAATGGGTCATCCCAAATATAATGCTTCAACTCTACTAGAAATCTCTTTCTTTGGTGGAAATTGAGGTCTTTGGGGATAATGCCTGCATTTAGAAAATTTGCGTAGTTAGTAAACCAAGGAGTAAATAGAGTAGAGACAGCCATCAAACTTTCATCTGGGAACTCTTCATTAATAGGAATTTCATTAGTTTTGGGAAAATGCTCAAGTCTAGACCAGTAATCTGCAACTCGATTTTCAGTACCCTTTTTATCTCTAATCTCAACATCAAATTCTTGTAACAAGTAAACCCATCTTATTAACATTGGCTTGACATCCTTCTTACTCATGAGATATTTCAAAGCTACATGGTCACTGTATACTATGACTTTAGACATAGAAAGATAAGACCTGAATTTGCCTAAAGCATGAATCACAGATAGAAACTCTTTTTTAGTGGTCGTATAATAGATCTGCGTGTTATCCAAGACACTGCTACTGTAGTCAATAACATGCAAATTTTTACCTTTTCTCTGTCCCAGAACAACACCAATTGCAAAGTCACTTGCATCACACATAAGCTCAAAAGGTAAACTCCAATTAAGGAGAATAACAATAGGGGTAGAAATCAAAGCCTTTTTTGAAATGATTAAAAGCATTCATACAATCATCATCAAAGTTGAAAGAAACATCTTGGGCAAGCAAATTAGTTAAAGGCTTAGCAATCTTAGCAAAATCCTTAATAAACCTTCTATAAAAGCCCGCAGGACCCAGAAAACTTCTAATAGCCTTAACAGAATTGGGAGGAGGTAAATTTTCAATTACTGCAATTTTTACTCGGTCAACCTCAATCCCTTCAGATGAAACTTTATGTCCCAAAACAATCCCCTCAGTTACCATAAAATGACACTTTTCCCAGTTAAGCACCAGATTAGTCTCTTCACATCTCTGCAGAACTTAAGCAAGATTAGATAGACAGATATCATAAGAATCACCAAAAACTAAAAAATAATCCATAAAGATCTCAATGATATCTTCCACCATGTCAGAAAATATAGCCATCATATATCTCTGAAAGGTTGTAGGTGCATTACATAACCCAAAAGGCATTCTACGATAAGCAAAAGTACCATACGGGCATGTAAAAGTTGTCTTTTCCTGACCTGCAGGTGCAATTGGGATTTGAAAATACCCCAAGTAGTCATCAAGAAGGCAATAATATTCATGACCATCTATCCTCTCTAACATAGTGTCCACAAAGGGGAGTAGGAAGTGATCCTTACGCATTGCTTCATTCAACTTCCTGTAATCAATGCACACACGCCATCTCATGACTGTTCTTGTTAGAATCAACTCGTTCCTTTCATTGGACACCACAGTCATACCTCCCTTCTTTGGAACTACCTGCACAGGACTTACCCAAGAGCTGTCAGAAATAGGATAAATAATACCTGCATCAATAAGTTTCAACACTTCAGCTCTCACAATTTCCTTCATGTGCAGATTGAGTCTCCGTTGACTTTGCACCTTTGGAGTGTGATTTTCTTCCATCAATATCCTGTGCTCACAAATAGAGGGACTAATATCCCTGATGTCAGAAATAGACCACCCAATGGCAACTCTATGTTCCCTCAATACTCTCAACAATTTATCTTCCTGTTCAGAATTTAATTCAGCAGAAACTATGACAGGAAAAGTATTAGAACCACCTGAGAAAGCATATTTTAAATGGGAAGGAAGTTGTTTAAGTTCCAATTTAGGTGGTGACTTTTCAGAGGAGGGAGGTAATGGGTTACCATGTCCCAGATTTTCAAATTGTTTAATGCGTGGCACATGACCCATACCTTTAAGTCTCATAACAGTATCAACTAAATTTACCTCTACTTTCTTTTCATATAAACTCAATGCAATGCATGCTTCTAAGGAATCCTCATAAAAGTTCTTATCAAAATATTCTTCAGCAAGTGTATCAATGACATCAACACTAAAACAAGACTATTTAAACATAGGAAAATTTATAGTTTTAGCAAATTGGAATTCCTCCCTTTCATTACCTACTCTAAAAATTAATTTCCTAGCAGGAACATCAATTAAAGCACCAGCAGTTAACAAGAATGGTCTTCCAAGAAGGAGAGATACATTAATATCATCTTCTAGATCAAGTGCCACAAAATCAACAGAAATAATTAATTTACCTACTTTGACAAGCACATCCTCAACTACTCCTCTTAGGTACTTAATTGATCTGTCAGCAAAGGTAAGAGTTATATTTGAGAGCTTCATATTTGCCATCCCAAGGATCCTGTAAAGAGAATAAGGCATCAAATTAATGCCATCATAGACCTAAATCACATAGACATTCTTTAATAGTTTTAGAACCAATATCACAAGGTATAGAAAAACTCCCTGGATCTTTAAGCTTGGGTGGAAGTTTATTCTGCAATATTGCACTGCATTCTTCATTCAGCTGCATAGTAGTATACTCCTCGAGCCTCTTCTTGTGGATACAATCTCCTTGAGGAATTTGGCATAAGATGGCATCTTTGCTAAGGCCTCAGTGAAAGAAATATTAATTTAGATTTTCTTGAATATATCTAAGAACCTTTGAAAATTAGCATCTTGCCCTTTCTTTTGCAGTCTCTGAGGGAACGGAATAGGGGGCACGTATGGCATGTCAGTGGAAGGAGACTGTACTTGAATGTCACTACCAGATTGTAGGATCTCATTATGCTCCTCATCCTTACATTTCTCACCACTCTCAGCTTTATTTTTATTTTTTTTTCTTTACCTCTTCCTTCAATTCTTTGCTACTTCTGAGAGAAATTGCCATAACTCCTTCTTTCGGATTAACTTTAGTATTGCTAGGGAATTGGCCTTGTACCTTTTTAGTCATCATGTTTGCTAAGTGACCCATTCGTGTCTCCAAGTTATAAATGGCAGCTTGTGTAGCACTATTGGTAGTAGCCTGACTAACCATAAACTGCTCCAGAGTTTCGTTAATTTGTTTCATATTTTTACTGCTAGCTAGCTGGCTAGTTACGAGCTTAGTGACTAAGTCCTCTAAATTAGACTTCTTCTCCTTAATGGGCCCTAATTGGACATTGGATGGTAACATTTTTTGCTAAGATCCAGGTGGGAGATTAGGCCTCTGACTGCCTTGATTTTTCTAAGAAAAGTTTGGATGATTCCTCCAACTTGGGTTATAAGTATTGGAGAAGGGATTATTTTTCCTATGTAGAATCTGTGGATGCTCAATATTAGAACCCATATAATTGATCTCTCCTTGAATTGCATAAACACAACCCTCAATGGTATGATCAGAACCACCACATGCTGCACATAACTCCTTAGAAGCTTGAGTGTTAATTTGCTGAAATAGGAGATCAATGTGTTGATTCATTTTCTCAAGCTGAGCCGTTACATCAGAGTGATCATTAACTTCATGTACTTGAAACTTTCTACCTCTCACACCCTACTGTCTAGTTTGAATAGCCACTCTCTCATAAATATTCATCATATCTGCTGTTGTAACAACGCCTTCTCCAATAGCTATATCCACCAAAGATTGAGCAGCTCGGGATAGCGTATTATAGAAAATCTAAGCAGTTATCATATCACTAAACCCGTGATGTGGGCATTGATTCAAAAGCAACTTGTAGCGATCCCAAGTCTCATAATAAGGCTCACCATCTAGCTCAACAAAGTTGTAAATTTTATCCCTCAGTTCCAAAGTCCTTTATGGAGAATAAAATTTTGCGATAAAAGCCTCATAGATTTCTCTCCATGTAGTCAAGGACCCTTCAGGAAGGTTGAGAAGCCACTGTTTTGCTTTATCCTTCATGCACAGGTTAAAATATCTCATCTTGAGTCCCTCTTCAATTATGTTATTAAGATAATGTTGATCCACCACATTATAGAAATCCTTAAGAAATCCGAGTACATCTTCACTTCCCAGCCCATAGAATTGAGGAAGAGAGTTCAAATGAATTGTTTTAAACTCATAATTCCTAGCATTTTGACTCAGCCTGATACATGATGGGCTACCAAAAATTGCTGATTTGTTAGCATCTCTCTAGAGTGTATTATGTTGAACATCAACAGGTACTATTTTATCAGCCATCTCGCATTGCCTTCTAGCTCTATTCTCCCTGCAAGTACATTCAATTTCAGGATTAATGTCAATTAACTCAGAAGTATTATTAAGACTTTTAGATCTCAATAACATCAAACAAAGATATAAAGGAAAAGATTTTCCTTTATATGGGACTAAAAATAAAAGACTAATAAATCTATTGACCTCCCCAGCAATGACACCAAAAACTTGATCAGAATCCTGCAAGTATACAGGGTCGATTATAGTAATAAAAAGTCCAGAGTATTCTGGAGTCGAACCCAAGGGTGGTTGTGAAATATATCAGTCCATAATTTTTAATCCAAGGAAATAATCAACAAATTGAATGAGGAAATTGAGAAATTAAAAGAAAGCAATAAATTGAATTGTAGGTTGATTCAGTCACTAAAAGTGTCAAGGGATCGGGGTTCACCTATTGGGATAACTCAGTTAATTTCTTGATTAGACTCTACGTAATTATAGTGACAATTGTTTCTTTTATGTCCTAATCACCTCTCAGTGTAATAGTCCTTGTTTAATTAGAGTTGAATTCACTCTCGTGCAACTCACTCATCTAACTAAATCATGAAGTTACAATCAAGTCACCGCAGATTTTTAGATCTATCTCTAGTCTAGTTATCTACGTTTGTCATCTTATGTCTAAGTTTACTCTTCTTATCTCGGTACTTGAAGTTAGCTCATAATTTAGATTCTATGATGGCCAGTCATAAAATCAGTATTCAAATAAGGAAGACAAATATAATTATAAAAATTCAATCAGATGGATATATATAAAAATTCCAGAGTCATAATCAAAATCATCAAAGGAGTTAATCCCAATCAGGCTACATCCCTACCCCTGACTGGGAATTTAGCAAGCCATAAAATTAATCATCTTAACAAAGTTCAATTCTCAAGTCATAAAACAAACAAAGCTAAAGATAAAAGTAGAAAAGAGGAAACTCAAAGATTGCCCTAGGACTCCCTCAATCTCTTGCTTTCCTTGTCTCCTGATCTCTTCTAGTTGCTCTAAACACATTAGAATTATGTTCTCTCGCCTCCAGATGTGCGACTGAACTCCCCCTTCACGTTTGTGCCATGT
The DNA here is from genome assembly GCA_026686845.1 of Adenanthera pavonina. NCBI lineage: Eukaryota > Viridiplantae > Streptophyta > Magnoliopsida > Fabales > Fabaceae > Adenanthera > Adenanthera pavonina. The sequence goes on from JAIVEN010000013.1 coordinate 27,886,700, forward strand.
TTCCTTTTATATGGAAAGTCCATAAGGCCATAAAAAGCCCAATAATTTATGAAATCATGAAATAATTAACTCCCTCTCAAATGGAGCTAACGCCGGCTCACATTAATTTCCTTCACCCGGTGCCGGCTCTTAAGCGTCTTCCCTCTCAAGTTACGAGGCCACTTGGCACTGGGTGAATTCTTTCTTTGATGATCCGGCGTGGGATGGTGCCATGATTTTTCTACTCATTCGCTTCCTCACTCGGCCGCGGGTGAGGATTTTAATGGGGACTAGTCGGCTTCATGAATAAGCATTTTTATCCTTCTTTTTAGCTCTAAGTAGCTCAAAAATCCCCATAAATATTTCTGTGATACAAATATACTCAAATTATGTAGAATCATGCCAAAAAGTATCAAATCACAACATTCTAAGATGAAAATAGATACAAAATGTGGGTATTTTATAGGTATAAAATAGACATATCACTTAAGGCAAGCACTATAGCCGCTAGCTAAAAGTTATGAGTAGGATAGTTGTCTTCAAGAGATTTTAACTGCCTTAAAGAATATGCTACAACTTTTCCTTGTTTCATTAATACACACCCTATACCCTTCTTAGAGGCATCTGTATCGACTATGAATGGCTCAAATGGGTTAGGATAATCAGCACTGGGGTGGACATCAGTCGAATCTTCAGCTCTTGGAATGCTCTCTCAAACCTGTCATCCTAAATAAAAGATATATCCATGTGGGTGAGTCTAGTCAAAGGCATAACAAGCTGAGAGAATCCCTTGATAAGCATTCGGTAGTAACTAACCAATTCCAAAAAGTTGCGAATTTTGGTCACTGATTGCGGTGTCTCCCAATTTAACACTACTTCTATTTTACTAGGATTTACCGCTACTCCTTCCTAAAAAATCACATGGCCTAAGATCTTACCTTCCGTAGCCAAAACTCATATTTACTAAGTTTGGCATACAGTTGGTGATCCCGCAACACTTAAGCACAATCTGAAGATGAAGTACATGCTCTTCTTCACTCTTGAAGTATATCAAAATATCATCAATGAATACCACCACAAACATATCCAGATATGGCTGGAATATCCTATTTATGTAATCCATGAAAATTGTTTGGGCATTGGTCAACCCGAATGATATGACAAGGAACTCATAATGCCCATACCGAGTTCAAAAAGCTATTTTAGGCACATCCTCGGCATGCACCCGAAGTTGATGTTATCTCAATCTCAAATCAATTTTAGAGAAAACTGAGACACCTACTAATTGATCAATCAAATCATCAATCCAAGGCAAATGATATTTATTCTTGATTGTTACCCTATTTAACTGCCTATAATCGATGCACAACCTGAGGCAAAGGATATTTATTCTTGATTGTTACCCTGTTTAACTGCCTGTAATCAATGCGTAACCTGAGTGACATCATTCTTTTTAATGAATAACACTGGAACTCCCCAAGGTAAGACACTTAGTCTGATAAAATCCCTTTTCAATAGATCTTCAATCTACTTTTTGAGCTTTCTAATTTAGATGGTGCTATTCGATATGGAGCCTTATAAATAGGACTTGTCCTGAGTGCCAAATCGATAGAAAACTCTAGCTCTCATGGTGGTGGCAAGCCAATGATATTCTTTGGAAACATATTAGGATATTCACTTACAACTGGATATCTTTCTATACCTCCTTCTTCATTCACGTTAATAGAAAAGAAAACCAGAAACCCTTGACGACCTTTCTGCAAATACCTGTTGGCTTGGGCAAAGGATAGATAAACATTTTCATCCTCTTGAATACTAGGGATATTCATCGACAATGATACAATCTTCTGAGCACAGTCAAGAATAGAACTATTTGCCTCTAACTAATCTACCCCAATGATAACATCAATCTCTTGCAATGATAGTCAAATTAGATCCAGTGTAGTGCTTCGGTGTTCAAAACGAACCATACAATTCAGACAAGCTTGAGCAGTTCTTAATGAAACTCTCATGGGTATGGAAACTGACAATTCAAAAGGTAACTCCATTGTCACAATACCCAATCTTCAAACACAATCAAAAGATATAAGGAAATGTGATGCACCAAAATCAAACAATACATGAATAGAGACATAATTGAGTTTAAGTTTACCTTTAATCAAGTTGGGTGCTGCATCCGCTTCCTGTCTGGTTATTGCAAAAACTCGTCTAGGCATTGTTGGCCTTCTCAGTGCATCATCATGCCTTGGCTCACGAAAATTCCGTGAGATATGTCTTAGCAAATCAAACATGGTCGGTCACCATGGTTCATCCTGCATTGTGTGCATAGATTTGAGGCATTACCTGAACTATATTAAGATGGGGCTAAATCTCTTCCTACAAATTCACTCTAACTAGAGCTCCCTTGGTCAAAGCCTCCTCTATAGAAGTGTCATCTGCCAAACGGCCTCTATTGGACTGATCTCTGCCAAACCTGCTTCTTCCTCTGTCAAAATGGCCTCTATTATGATGACACTTACTACTACCAGGTCTACTTCCTTTACTGACACGTGTGGTACATCCTAGATGAGAAAAGGTTCACATCATTGAATTTCTCTTTTCCTCCTCCATTTCCCGTATTCACCCAAATAGGACACACATCTTTGCACATAGGTCCTCGAAGGATATGAATTCCATCACCGATAGCCGCTCCTTTATTTCTGGATGAGCTCCTCAAACAGACATTGAACCTCCCACCTATCATCAGGATAATTTTTCAAGTAGGTGGGGTATTTTGCCAAATCCAGAAATTGATCAATATAATCATCAACTACCAAATTCCCCCATTGAAAAGTTAGAAACTCAGCCTCCTTTTGCATCATTACGGCCGGTGAGAAGTAGTGTATAAAGAATCTTTCTTTAAAATGTTCCCAAGTCATTGGAGCATTCATAGATTCAACACTTAGTTGAATACTCCTCCATCAATGCTTAGCTTTCTTCTCAATCTTAAACACTGTCAGTTGTACCTTTTATTCAGAGGTACAATCTATCACACCAAATATAGTCTCCAATTGATTGACCCATTCCTCAGCCAATGCAGGGTTCATCTTACCCTCGAAAGCTAGGGGATTGAACTTTCAAAAGTCCTTTAGTTGAGAGGAGATACCCCTTCTTTCAGATCTTGGGGCTCTCTCAGGTTCCACCTCATTCTCATCTTCATCCTTATTGTTTTCTCCTGTATTCAAATCAACATACATGTCGGCCCCTTCTTTCACATCACCAAACTCTTGTTGGTTCATTTGCTTTTGCAGTCTATTCAATGTCTCCCCCTATGTATTCACTCAGTCAATGAGTCCTGCCAACATCTCATGCATTTATCTCATCAAATCACTATTACTCTGTCTCCCTCTACAAGATATTTTCTCCTAATACCAAAATTATATGACTCTTGACTAGCATTGCAATGGGAATATATGAGTCTATCCAATTAAAATTGTGCCAAGTATTATCATAAATAAAAACAATGGAATGAACCATTATTCTAATACCAAAATGTAACACCTTACTCTAACACACGTATACTCTTGACCAAAATTTCCAAAAATGGACTAAACTAAACCAGAACACCTTAACTTTAACTCCGAGAAAACATCAAAACCACAAAAGGACATTAAACACCCAAAATAGGGTTGGTGCTGTGGCCAATTATAATGGCACCGCGGCCTTAGAGAGGCAATATAGGTTGGTGCAGCGGCGAGCTACAATGGAGCCACGGCCTGGGAGAGGCAATAATGAGTGGCACCGTGGCCTAACTTCTGGCGCCACGGCGCCCCTTGCTAATACCATATCAACAATTCCCAAGTTTCCAGGGTGAACTTTTAACACGCATAACTTTATGTTTTAATTTCTGATTGACCTGATTCTAACTCCTATAGGTCACTCTTGTTCCAATCTATTCATAGACACCGGTTTAGTCAAATCTATCTCCATATGGATATTTTGGACACCCAATACCGTTTTGGCTACTTTTGACCAAAACTCATCACAAACTTCTTCCAATTGCCATCTAAAGCAAATTGGCACCTGAAGACCATTCATGTAGGTCCTATTTAACTCAACTAACTTATCTAAAGAGGTTTCACCTCAAAGGAACCACTCGTCCAAAATTTGACTCCCTTGATCCCCAAATTTACATGATGGGTTACATGCCCAAAACTCACACACATGGCCCAAATTCCCCTTTGGGCTCACACATATGACCAATTCGACTCTCAAGCACAAGTACCAAAACATTGACCCATTCCTGGGTCTATCTCATCACCACACACATGCAATTATTCATGTACATAACCATACTACATCATTATCATTACCATCATAGGTCATTCATTATCATCAACATTCTACATCTATCATTATCACAACATCATTATTATCATATAGATTACAAACATGCTATCATACTTGGCACAACATATAACATAAACAATACACACACCACTGATGACTATAATATTCCCAATGCCGAAGTGGCTATAATTCCCTTGTCTTCTCAGGACTAGTGCCCTAGCCTTCACTTAAAATGTTAGTCATGGGAAAGAGGTATGAGACAAAGTCTCAGTAATCGGGGACAACCATAACCAATCTAGATTATCTATCCACACGAATATGCATATGATGTATATAATACAAACTGTAATGGAATGCATGTCTCCCTCATACACGGCTAGAACCATGAGTTAGCATCATCACATGATATTTCGTACATGTGACTTCCTTTTAACAGTCAATAAAGACTGATTCCAGGATATCACCAAATTCATCTCACACTAGTACACCCCGCCAAAGTTAACACTAATTCTTGGACTGTAGCTCTCCTTCCCCTGAACCACAGCGGATTTGTGATGATTTAGGGAATGTGCAGTCTACTACCGCCTTGCTATCCTGACCATAGGAGGGGATTTAGAGATAGGGATCCCTTTCTTATTTCACCATATCATATATCATCATATCATATCATATCTCATCATCACCACTCGATCCACCTTTTCTGACAATACCATGTGGTGATGATCTTCGTACCATATCACAATGTAATCATCATCATTATCATAATCATGCTAGCATGCTATGTACACATGTAATATCATGTTCATCAACGTCACATAGTAATGCCACACCAACATATATATATATATATCACTATGTAATCATCATCTAGCTGTGTACATACCATGATATGTAGAAAAAACCATACACACACATACACACATATAACAATATCATGGTATGAATGGAAACATATATATATATAGATAAATAACAAAACAAACACCCAGTTACCATAAGTTGTCAATACCTACACATGAATCCTACAGACTTCTCGGATTGCCAACCATAACTTGTACTCCTCTAATCAATTGAACAACCCCTAAAATGTCATAATGTCCAAATCAATATATAGTATAATTATCCAAAAATTCATAATTCAACTATTCAGACTTAACCCAAGGTTCCAACCGCATTTTTATACATCAATGAGCTCCTAATGATCATTCAACTCTTAACCAACTATACACATTTCGGATTCCATACACCCTTAACCAATTCCAACCTAGGATTCAACTCAAACTCATCACTATCCATTCAAAACTCGAACCCAAAGCTTCATAACTCTAAATAACACTTCATTAATCTCATTTCATCCATTTTAATTGATAGGATTCTGCCAAAATGGAAAATCCAAACATATACCCGAAAATCCACCTTAAAAATCGAAGAAAAATGGAGAGGGAAGAGTAAGAATCACTTATCAACCGAGATCAAAGCCTTTAGAGTTCAAAAATCACCTTCTAAAGTCTAATCTTTGAAGCCCTAGCACTGCTTTCTCTTCTCTCCTCCATTTCCTCCTCGTTTGGCTGATTTAAATGCTTCTAATTTAAACAGATTTTTGGTCTGGTGTTGTGGCCGACGGGGTTTGCCATGGTGTGAAGCCCTTTTTGTCTGAAAAATTTGTCAAAGTTGAAGCTCGTTTGCCATTTTCCGTGACGGCCCTGTGTCTCACCACAACGTAGAGTTTCTTTATCTCCACTTTAATCTTCTTCCACCCTAGTTCATCCAGCCCTGCACACATTATCAATTGTACTTCATTAGCAAAAGACTAAGCTCGAGATAATATAATAATAGTTGTTACATACAACAGATATCATCAAACCTATACATATATGTATCTGATGCAATGCAAATGTAGAATGTCATGATATGCATGTCTCCCTCAAACACGACTAGTACCATGGGGCTGACATCGTCCTAAAACATTTCCAACAGGTAATTCTCTTTTAACAATCGGTGAAGACTGATGCTGGGATATCATCAAGCTCAGCTCATACTAATGCAACCCGGCCAAAGGTCACGCTAATACTTGGACTGTGGCTCTCCTTCCCCTAAACCATCTAAATTAGTGGTAACTGCAATCCACTACTACCTGGCTCTCCTAGCCATAAGAGAAAATTTAGTGGTAAGGATATATCATTATATCAACATATCATATCTCATCTCATTATCATCCATAATCCATCATATCTCACTATGCTTAATGCGAGGATGATGATCCATGTCGTGTCAGCATATTACTATGCAATCATCATCATTATCATAATCATCAATGTCATGCTAGCATGTAATCACATCAGAATGCTTAAGAATCGTATGTATATATATATATTATCATCACATACAAGCACCAAAGATCGAAGTACACATACCTCAACTAGCCGTGTACATACTACGACACGAAAAAGGCCACGCATACACATAAACAATATCATGGTATGAAAAGAAACATGCATATATATAAATGTATAACAAATAATCAATACAGATACATATACACTCGGTTATCTTGAATTGCCAACACTACACACATGGGCTCTTATAAGCCTTCGGACCACTAACAATGAATTGAACTCCTTCAATCGGTCAAACAATCACAATAATGTCATAATACCTTCAATTAACATAATGCATAACTTAACCAAAATCCATAATTAAACTATTTAAGCTAGACCCATCCTTTCATTAGTATAATCATGCCTCAATAAACCCCAAACAACCATCCAAATCATAAACAACAACATACCATTCGAATTTCAAGAATTCCAAGCTATTCTCAACCTAGGGTTCCCCTCAAATCTATCACAATCCAACCAAAACTCATACCTAAAGCATTAAAACACTAAATACTACTTCAATAATCTATTTCTACTCATTTTGGTCGGTAGAAAATACAATCCAATCGAAACTCAACATAATCCCATGGATTCTGATCGAGTTTTGTGAAGAAAAAAGAGGAGGAGAGGTTAGGGATTACTTACTAACCAAGATTAAAGCTCTTTAAGGCTAGAAATCACCTCCCAATACTGAAAATCTCGAACCCTAGCAGAGCCTTCTTCTTCATCTTCAATTTTCTTCTGCTTTGGCTAACTGAAACTCGTTCAATTTAAACAAATTTTGTGACTCTCGCTGTGGCTCTAGCAAGCTCGTGCACATGTGAGTGCTCTCAGCCCAGAAATTTTTGGAATTGCCATGAGTATCTCACCGTGGTGATCCTGCACCTCGCCATGATGTGACCCTTCTCTGTTTCCATTATTAGATTTTGTCCCTTTTAGATCTTTTCTCATGTCCTAATTCCTCTAGTGCTACATGAAATACAATGCAACTTCTTATTCGCTCAAAACTAAGTTCAAGATAATGTAATGAGGGTTGTTACAAATGCTCGACATGTGAATGCTAGAGTGATACCCAAGTCATTTTCTTTATTGACAAAGTCATTAAGAGTGTGAATATCGTTTTCATCAACTTCATCCATGGTCGAATCTATCTATAAACTCATGCTTAATCTACTAACACTAGTCCAAGTTTGACTAAAGGACTTTTGGTGCCAAGTCCCTAACAACGGCTCTAAGAACTTGTTCGCCACCAAGTTATATCAAAAGGCACATGGACCGAAGTAAATAGCAAGTAGGAAGCAAGGTGTCATTCCCTCGAGGACTTGAATTAAAAGTGGTCAAACATTAGACATTGCATTCTCTATTAATTTGAGCCAAACAGCGAATTGTTCACTATCTAGAGGAATTACCTAGCTACTAAGAGAAACTAAACACTTGGAAAATTGATTAAGGACTACCTTGATGCACTTGGAACCTAGGGTTATTTCTTCCTCTTATATTTCTTAAACACTTATTCAACTCCTCTTATATTTGTTCTTAATGATTGATTATGCTATCCAAGGACTCTATTTTATCTAAAAGTGCTCTCCCAAGACTCTTAATAGATGCTTAGCCTAATTAATCAATTAATTAAACACATAATTTCAATTCAAGCTTTAGAGTGATTATATGAGGTTAGTGAGTGCGTCTACCAACAAAACCCTCTATTCAACACCACAAGTTCCCATATGGTTTAACTTAAGTTCTACACTCAATCAAACTCTCTCAAGCATTAATCAAGTCAACCCAACAAACTAATTGGAGGCCAATAATTAAGAAGCATTAAGCATGGAGAAAAACCAATATAATCATATCATTAATCTCAAATACAAAGGAGAACAAGTTTCTAATCCATACAAGAGATCAAGATAACCCTAGGAACACTTGTTTAGCTACTTATATTCATAATGCATACACAAATATACAAGATAAAAGGACCTATAGCAGAATACAAAGAAAAGAATGGAAGAGGAAAAAGAAAAGCCAAGCTTGAAGCCAAAATCTATTCAAAACTCCAAGCTCCAGCTAAATCTACCTCTAAGAAGCCAAAACCCTAGCACCCAAATGCTCCAAAATGCACCCTAGAAGTCCATAATGCGGCTGGATGACAAGAGGAACGAATATATGGAGAAACCCTCGGGCTTACTCAGACTTAAACCAAACTCAGCATTTTGGTGACAGATAATGGTGTCATGGCGTCCATCGCTACCAGAAGATTGAGGCTTAATCTAAAACTCATGCTGTAGTAAGCTATCATTGGGCCGTAGCGTGACCTGCTTCTGTCTTCAATCTACCTTCATCTTGCTTCCACTTCCATGGCATTATTCCTTGATGCATCCTTCTCATTCTAATAGTCCACAAGCTCTCCTGGAGGGTGCAAGAGGCTCCACTATTCTTTATAAAGTGCCTGCACAAAGGTGGAAACTCATAAACTACCAAGAGTAGCAAAGTATAACAAAAGAATGCACAATAGAACAAAAATATGCTATCATGCAATATGATAGTTTAGGATGTACATTTTCCTATTTTGAGTGTCTAATATTACAAATGTATACCAACTGTAAGCATAATTCAAGGAAAATGTGCTAAAAAGTATAATTTAGGATGGTTAACAACCAATAATTAGGGAAGAGAAGAAAGAGTGCTATTAATAAATTTCATTATATGGGAATATTTTTGAAAAATAATTGAAATTTTAAATAAATTAATGGAATTAACCACTTTAATTAAATTTCTTAACAAGTGTGAAGTTAGTTAAAAGACCTTTATAAAAAGCATAGAATGGAGTAAAATCTTTATACTTATTTGGTAGAAGAGTTTTTGAATCAAATGGAATAAGAAAAGGAAGTGAGGATGGATAAGGAAGTAAAAGTGGAATATAAAAAGAAATGGAGTGAGTATTAAAAGTATGTTTGGTATATAAATGGAATCTTTGTATTTTTTAATTAGATATATAAATTTATAATATGAAATTATCAAAATATCCTTAACATTTAAAAGAAAAAACTAAATCTCCAATTTATCGAAGAAGGAAGATCAAGGACTGATGGCCAGATTGTCATTACTGAACCTTTAGCCATCTTTGTTGCATTAGCCATCGTCATGGTCACCACCACTATTATGTCGTTAGGCAATGAATGACCCAACCATCATTGCAAAGTCCATTGCTGGGAAGACTCAACCATCATAGATCGATGAAGTCTATTGGATGCCTTCGATCTCGTTGGTGACAGTGACAGATCTGTAGACAACATTGATCTCTGTTGTTGGATATCATCGAAGTTGATCTTACTCTGTTGAGTTCTTTTGTTGATCTCTACTTGGGTTCAAATGGTCACCATGGCTCAAAATATCAGTGGCAATTAAGTCAAGAATTTTTCAATCTGAAGACATAAATGCAATAAGATCTCAATTCCATGCGAGATCTTGCAATTCCTCCCTCCCCATGGAAGTTAGGTCACATTTGGTATGATGGAATAATTTTTTATGGAATGAGAATAGGAACGGGAATGAGAATAAGAATAGAAAAGAAAATAGAAATGGGTTTTAAATATACGTTTGATATGTCAATGGAATCTTATAATATTTTTATTTAATATGTGTATTTAAAATACAAAAGTATTGAAATACCCTTATCTTTAGAAAGGAAAAAAAAGAAAAAAATATCCCTCCCATTCCCACAGATCCAGAACTGAAAAAGCATCAGCACACTACCGTCGACTATCACACCGCCATCCACCATCAACCATCGAACTGCCCTCAACCACTGGACTGGACTGCCATCGCATGCTTCGCCATCACACTTGTCGTCATTCTCCACTTGCCTCTCATTGTTGCTATCTCAGATGCTCTGCTGTCAATGTTTGTGACCCCCATCGATAACGGTGGCGTCGAAGTTTGGGGATGACAAGGTGATAAACGATGATGAGACGAGGTGGCGAAGGATGCTAAGACATGGCGGCGAAGGATGAGGTACGGTGGAGGTGGAGATTGAAAGAGTATGGGGTAGAGAAGTCTAACCAAATAGATTTGCAAGAATTGTCCAGATTCCATCTTCAACATAATGGAAGTAGATTTAGGCATTTTTGCCTGAATCTAGTTTACCAAGAATCAACATTCCAGGGTACCAAACTCACTTTTATCAAGATTCCTATTCTATTTTCCTTTCCAGCTTTCCAATTCCATCACACCAAACAGGGCATTAATTCTATCTATTTTGAAGGAAGCCACTTCCCACACACCAAACACAGTTTAGATTTCCAATTCCATTTCTGTTCCCTCAATCTTGATTTCAGGTTATCAAATGGGACATTGGTATATGTGCAAGTTTTAACATATTGGAGAATGACAGTTAATACACTTGCATCACTCTTGTTAAGAGATTTTAAGGCACGTAGGCATTTTCGTTGTGCATTTTGCTTGTCTTATTCCCATTTAAGTGTGAGCACCCATTGAGTCGTTGTGTTCTTAAAAAATTAATAAGTAAATGCGTAAAAACTAAATTGTGCAAACACAAAATACATGTTAGAGTCTGAGATTATATTTCATACCTAAATAAAATAAATATTCATCTATTTGTTTCTCTGGGAAATTCTCAATTTAAAATGTACTTTGAATTTGAATCGCAAATTATATATAATTTTTTTTAATATTAACGCCATATTTTTATTTATTTTTAAATTTCACATCATAAATTTACTTATTTTTTTTTTATGTGGAGCAGAAATCATTGCCGTGCAATGGATAGGAAAAATTAATCTATCTAATATAGCATATATAATTGGGGATAGAGCTGTTCTTGTAATTATCACCATGAAAAAAATTTTATTGGGAGAGTTTCTTTTTCATTTGGATTCAATTCGACCCAAGTTGAAATTAAATTAATCAATAGCATTATTTAAACATTTATTTTTGTAATAAGGTAATTATAAATAAAATTACCAACTAAATTGACGTTAATTATGAGATTTTTCATTTTGGAACTGATTATTAGAACCTTGAAATTTACAAAGTCGGTAAACTTGTGTGTGAAAATATCTCCAGCATTAGGATTAGGATAAGGAAGACAGTTCTAGAGCGAAACTCTGATTGTGAGAAAACCGACGAGGTCAGGGTAATTTACGGTCTAAGAAATTACAAGCTGTCACACACCACACACACCCCAACTTGCATCGGCTGTGTCCATTCTGAGTTGATCTCCAATCACAGCAAGTCCTTGTTCTTCCTCTGATGCGAGAGAGAAAACGCGTCGAATCAGAATTAAGGAAGATCGAACAACCCTCTCATGCGTAGTCCAACCCAATTCAATCTCCGGATTGCAGTTAATCCGGTGTTGCAGCTATGCCCACCACCGTTTGTTGCCGTCCATCGTCTCTTCTCCCCACCTCTCTCTTCCTCCCTGACAACTGCAGTTCGCTGCTGAAACGGCCGATATGCCGGCTATCGCTTAACGGGACCTCCCCTTGTGTTCGATTTCAATGCAGGTTTCCGACAAAGGTAAGATCTCTGTCTACTTGTGTTTGCCTGCGCATAAAATTTAACTTGAATATTGGCTCTTTGGTTGCTCGGGAAGTTATGGGTTATTAACATATGGAATGAACGGAGATTATCAGGAAGTAGAGGTGATCTTGACTGTTACAGAGTGGAAAGTTTCAATATTTAATCTTTCACTTGTCTTTCTCGGCATTTTCTTTCCCTTAAAGCATTTCTTCCATTCCCTGCGCCCATGTAAAGAAGTAAACTAGTAACCCCTTGTTCCTATGTCCGTGCTTACCAAAAGATTTTTACAGTTATATTATGATATAGATTACTAGAGACCAGGGTCTAGTTTATAGATGTACCCAATTACAAAAGTACAGATTTCCATGTCTGTAAAGGGTATTAGACTATTATATCATCTTATTGGCAGATTGTTCCCATTGGGTGCATCTGCTTAAACAGAAACAAAAGTAAAATTTAGTTTTCAGGTGTTGAAGGGGCAGTTTAAAGCATGAATCATGTGATATGCAATTATCAGTAAGTTAGTCTTGCAATGAAAATCAGCCCAAATCTTCATTGTCAAATATGTCTTGTTGAGATTCTCAGCATGTCCTGAGATCACCTGGGAGATATGATTTTGATCTGGAAACTTTTTAAATGAAGCTAAGCATATGTTGCCAATGGTGAATCTGATTTGAAGCGGTGGTGTGAAGCAATGATGTGATAATGCCACTATTTGAACGAGAAGTTAATCTTTATACATATTACTTCTAGTTCATGTTTCTTAAATTGGTTCACTTAAATCAGCATACGTAAAACTTGAGCATACCTAAATTGGTACACCTTTACTCTTTAATTTCAAAAATTTGGCAAGACAAAGTGATGGGCTAGCCTCATATTTTATGTGTCAACGTGGTGTTCATGCTCCCTAGCTTCAGTCTAGGCTCCTAAGGGTAGAGAAGACTTGGTTGGCATTTTCTGTCTTTGAATGTGGTAGATGCTGTTGTTGGATGGCCAGAAATACTATAGAATCCACAATTGCAGTAGACCACAAAATACAGAGCAGGATAAACATACAGTATGATACGAAAAACCCACTGAATGATGTGATCTGCTCTAACATCATGGAAAGAAGAGAAGAATAGTGATTATTTCCCTATTTTGAGGTTACAGGATTTTTCCCCCTTATCTGATTTGTTAAAAGGAACGTGTGGTTAGGGATTCAATCATTGACATCCTCTCTATTTAGCCAATAATTAAAGAAATCATGATCATTGGACATTGTCACTGTTTCTAGCAGGGACTATAATGTATTATAATTTGTAAGGCTAAGGGATGCTGTCTTTCACTTTGTTTACACTTATGATGTTTAAGTTAGTGGCCCTCTTCTGAAATATTGGAAAATATCAAAGAATGGAAGTAAATTTAAGAATTGTTAAATTCAGTGTCTGACTCAAAAAATGCAAAGTACCTAACTTAATTGCATTTTGTAGGTGCAGTTTCTCAGGTTAACACCCTTTTTTACTTATATCTCTGAGCTGCTAATTTGTGTATTTGATCAAGAATTGCCTTATTGAGAAAAGCATATGATTAGCCTTGGTGTGTGAAGTTGATCTATGGCGGTTTATTTAGTTTCTTTTTTATTACACTAACTTCAACTATTACTCCATTATAGAAATGGGGATTTTCCTGTTATAGGCATGAAAACTTTTCATCTGAGGCTTCTAGCTCAGAGTTTGTTGAAGGTGAATTTTCAGAAGATTTGCTGAAGCCTAACTATGACCAATCCAAGGACTTAACTAAAAATTGGCTTGGGAGCATTCATAAGGTATTAATTTCATTTATGGAGATTCTACTATAAGAAGGAAAATGATTTGTTTCCTATCTCTTACTTTCCATCTTTTTTATTTTGAATCAAGAATTAGAAGTTGTAGTTCTTAGTAAGTGCTGATTTCTTACATTTTCTTGCTTTTTTCTTTGACATTTGTTCTATTGATTGCACGTATTGGAATTTTGGTTGGACTATTTATTGGTGCATATATGTGTGTGTGATCGAGTGCGTGTGTTTGTGTTTCCTTGATGCATTTCTTATGCACTTTTAGTGATTTAGCTAAGACAGGTTTTGTTTCACTAGTTTGAATACCATGTCAGCAACTTAGTAGATTGGTTAATGACTTTCTATATTCTACCCATGTTATTTTAAGCTTGAATACTTTAGAGGATTTTTGGAATAGAACTGGAATGGGCTTGTGCATTTGCTTGGAGCACAAAATAAATAGTGTGGCTCTCTAGATTTTTTATATTTTATATTGATAATTATGCCAATCTTAATAACTTTGTAAACCTCAGGAATAGTGAGGACATTGTTTGCTTGTGTTTCAGGGCGTCAATGCAATTCTTGGTATGGAACCTTGGACAGTCCCCTGGACAGGAAAGACCATTGTTCAGGTAAAGCCCATTTACCATTCTTAATGTTAATGGTTAACTAAGTAGCATTGGGATTCTCTATGCTTTGATTTCTGAGTCAGGAATGCAGAATCATGAGTTTCTTCTATTTATTTTGTCAAAGTTCCTGAATTGATATAACTCTCTTCAGTTAGAAAATTGAAAATGGATTTTAGTAATAAATACCAGGATATTATACTGTCTGGTTGATTTAGTGACTATCAAATATGGCTGCTCAATGGAAAAGGATGTCTGGAAAATTTTATATTTGTGCTATTTTGAAGTTAATGTAGTCAATGTAGAACTTTTGATCTATTTATGTAATCATACTATTCATTAGGGCAAATTCCATCATCAAGCTGAGAATAGTTCCGCCTCATTAGGGAATGAATTGGGGTCCCAAGTGGTTATGGTGTTGCATTGTGACTATTGTTAGACAGGTCAGAATATAAATGTAGTAGCTAATAATGATGCCTCTTTTTAATAATCTAGTGAATGGGAGATGTGATCTCTTTGCTTATTAGTGTTGGATATTTTATATTTGACAAGAGGGGCTGTGTTAGTGTCTGCACATATTGGACACTTGACAGTTGATAGTCATTACGCACTCTAGTACCTTCTAAGGGTTAAACATATACCTTCAATATTTGAAGTTTGTTTCGAGGGGAAATTATATTTTACCTCCTTGAACTGAGGCCTGATTAAGCATTCTTTGGTCTTTAGGAGGTGTTATATTTTTTAAAGTTTACGGTGTGTCTGGGTTTTTTTATTACGTTTAAAGTTGATATGCCAATTTTGTAATTTGGTTTAAAGCTCAGAGGGCTAGAATGTAATGTTTCATACTTCTAGAGCATGTTCAAACTCAATAAAATCATATTTTATGGAGTAATTGTGTATATTCTTTTGGGAATACATACTTTTGCAGATAATGAATTATAAATATTTATAAATCTTGTAATGTATGTCTATTTATATTCTCCCATTCTTTAATGTTGGATATTTTTACGTATTGTCCAGGTTGTGTAGGCTTAGTTCTTAATCTTCAAGAGGCACCTAAGCGTTAGCAATATCAACTTAATTTTTAGATTTGACAGTGCCCTGCTCATCAAGTTTAAGAAATTTAAGCGTTCATTGTCAACATCCATATTTTCAATCTTTGGGAAAGTTTCATCTTGCCTACTTGAAAATTTATGGTTTTTTACTTGATTAAATTTTCTTCTATTCATTTGAAGCTCATTCACACTTATTTTCCCGTATGATATATAGGACAAGCATTGCTAATATAATATGTGATAATTCTGTCAATCATGGGGGTTAGAACTATTTCATCTAGTTTCTCTCTAACTCCTTGATTAATTGGATATTTCCTGCAATATCTCTCTTATAATATGGTGCAGGGTCTAGTGAAGCATAAATACCTTTGACCCTGACACTTTTCACGAAGTCAAGTGAATTCTTATGATCAAGTAGCTAGCTACAAAATTCTTTATAATTCATCCACAGAATGTTGTTGTTAAATTGCAACCCTTAGATTTGGAAATGTAATGAATACTGGATTGGTGATTAACTGTGATTCAATTAGATGTTTACTTTTGTGATTGTGATTACTTTTTTTTTTGGGTGGTCCTCCACTGTAATGCTTATAGGCATGAAATCAAATTGAAGGCTTGCAGTCCTACACGGCCTAATCTGTCTTTGAGATATTTGGCATCAACTTGGTAGTATTTCATCAAACTGAACCCATTTTGTTGTAGTATTAGCTGACACATTATTGTAGTATTATTGAAGAAATTGAGAGAATTCTCACTTCTTCTGTACATAATTTGGTTAAATGTCAAGTTATGAATGGAGAGTTAGGGAAGATGCAAAAACAAAAAAGGATCAAAAGTTATCAAAAATTCAATTTCAAATCCAAATTGAGTTTCCTAAATGATGCTATCTATTTAGATTTTTTAAAGCTTCCTATCTAATAACATTTCTCCTCTATCAAAAGAAAATTAAAATAAAAAGAGATCCTGTATTTTAATATTTGAAATAATTGCATATTAACAAAATATTTTTGAATGCTTACTATTTATATGACTGCAATTTTTTTTTTTTTAATCGTATGATCCATGTAACTGATCTTGCTTAGTGGAATAACTAAGTAATAAAACTAATGTGTTGTTACAAAGGGCATTGCTTGAAAATAGTACCAAATGCTAAATAAATAGTTATCGATACTAAACAAAAAAAAAAACCTTTTTTGTAGTCTTAGCTGATTCGCAATGTATGCGGCAATATTAATATGCGGGACTTGCACAGGTTGAACATCGGTAACCATATGTAAGAGTTAGTGTTGGTTAGCTTTTTATTCATAAAATCAAGCAAATCAGGACTTGAATAGGTTGTTCAGGTTGCATTGTTCTCAAGTTTTCTATCATTTCTTTGGGATACCAATGAGGCTTTTTATTTACTATTTTTCATTTATTTTGTCTTGTCTTTTAGTATTGCTTACATCACATTTAGAACAGTAAACTGAATTGGGTTTTACAGGTTATGCTGCTATGGATTGCATCATTTTGGTTGGTAGGATCTTGGATTGTTCCATTTCTAGCATACACAGCAGGGTTTAGAAAAGAGTCCCTTACATTCAGAGGACAAGCCTTGTACAGCCTCCTGACAGATGTTGCTGAAGGATTGGTTGGGATAGCAATACTCCATCGTTGTCTTGCAAAGTTTCAACCACTTCCATCAGACTGGTTCAAATTTAGACTCAAAGGCAAGTGGCCATTTGATGTTGGTTTAGGCTGCCTCATGTTCCCCCTTATCAATCAGGTGTCACAAGTGAATCTAAATTTATTGCCCATTCTTCCATCTACTCCCGTGACTATTTCAAGCGTAGAGCAGTCAATTGTGGCAAGAGACCCGGTGGCAATGGCCCTCTATGCCGTGGTGGTCTCAGTTTGTGCCCCCATGTGGGAGGAGATCGTCTTCCGAGGTTTCCTTCTTCCATCTTTAACAAAGTATATGCCTGTATGGTGTGCCATATTAGTTAGTTCTGTAGCTTTTGCCTTGGCACATTTTAACTTGCAGAGAATGCTGCCTCTTGTATTTCTTGGTGTAGTGATGGGTGTTGTCTTTGTAAGGTCTAGGAACCTCTTACCATCAATGTTGTTACATAGTTTGTGGAATGCTTTTGTATTTCTTGACCTCATGAAATGATAGGTTTCACATTGTTTTTACAGCTGGCCATCTTCTCTACTCTGCCACCATATTGAGCTTGCTTGATATTTCTTCTTTTATGACAAAAAGATTTAGTTTCTATAATCGCCCCTTCAGTTCCACCTGCTATTCATAGGTTGTGTTAGTTTTTTAAGCTCTTACTATTTTGTAACATCAGTGGTAACGAATTGCAAATCGCAATAAATGTCAGGGATAGTACAAGCAATATTCAAATAACTTTACCATTCCCCATGGTTTCTCAAGTTTCACATTACACATAAAGGCTTTTGGCCATTTTTCACTTTTTTTTTGGCCAAAAACATAACGTGATTTTTTTTTTTATTTTTATCAAAGGCGGAAGGTTAATACTAGATAATCTGGGTAGTACCCAAACAGTTTGAAAACGTGCAAAATCCTTTTTTTTTCTTTTTGCCGTGGATTAGAAATATCCCTAGTTAACAATAAGTCAGTAAGGGCAAATCTTTCCAAGTTTGCAAATTGAATTTCTATTAAGGAACAAGGTCCTTTACTATTCACGTCAATTTAAATTAACTTGACAATTTAAATTTTATTTATATTAGGATACTTGTTTCTTAATACAAAGTCCAATAATGTATTATTTGCCTCTCACATCCTTACATGTGATGAAAGAGAAACTGAAAGGGCATTTAGTTCTTCCTGGAATAACATTATCAAATGACATTAAAATCTTCTATAATAATACTCCATATATTCAAGAAAAAGAATAATAACCTATTTAAGGTGGTTTAGGCGACCCCATAATCACTTATTTTAAATAATAAAAGTTAAAATTTTTCACTTTCCACATTTTGAGGGTAAAATCACTTATTTTAAGTAATTATGGAGTCACTTAAGTCACCCCCAAACAGACACCAAAACAAAAGATAAAAGATTAGAAGTGTGTACAAGTTCCATTTTCTCTCTATCCACCTACCCTCTATTTTTCTTCTATCCCTTTAAAAAGACACACTATGCTTTTACTTACTGAATGCATTGATCTCCATCTTACCCAAATGCTCATAGCCTTGTATTTATAGTCTTGTTCACTCTAGTAGCCTATTTTGCCTTCCGCTGAGCTGGCTGGTTTAATTCTCCATACGGTATCTACAACCATGCTTTTCAACGAAAATATTCAGTACCCATAATGTAATTATATCTTATCTGGTTAGCACTACTATCAACTGTTAGATGAATCTGGTCGTTCTCATCCGATGGTCAATATCCCTGACAGTTAGACAGAATACTGATACATTATGATTCCCATAGAAATTTCCTACCTTTTTTCGTGAAGAATTTCTGTCATACTTAATTTTCTTTCGTACTTGCATGATTGGTGTAACATTCTTTTCAGAATTAGACTGCATTAATGAGTGTTGGATTTATTAGCGAATACTTATTGTCTTCAAGGGAGACATAAGAGGGGACCAATTGTTTTCAAGTCACTCTGCCTTGTCTCAAGAACCATTGTTCATGTCTGCTTCTTTATCCGACAACCCCAGGGACCCTTGTCTGCCCCATTAAAGTTCCATAAAATTTGCCAACCAAAACTAATTGGTTCATTTCAGTATGAAAATGACATTGGTTTTATTATCATTTAAACCTTTCAAGATTTGTATTCAGAACCACTCAGACTGGTAGTGGATGAAAAAGCATAAATTTTCCTTACCAGGAGAATCTCATGATATTTTTCTTAGTTTCCATTTTTTCTTTGCCTTACAGATTTAACTGATTGTGTCAATTGCTAACATGTAATTTATCCATTTCAGCCTTCAACAAGAGAACATGTCCATTGTCCTCTTCACATTTGTTCTGATGTTGTAAGTACTATAATGTTGTGCCGATTTGTTTCTTAGTTCATATTCATACAGTTTTATTCTCTTCTGAACTGTAATTATTTTACAAACAAAATTTGAACTGAATATTCTATGTCAACACAAACTCAATTTTATCAATGGAGCTAATCTTTATTGGTCAAGAGAGACAACTAATTCAGCTCTTAATCTGATCGATAACAAGTCATCTATGAAATTAACTGATATATTTACTTCAAAATTTCTTATGAATATCTTTTAAAAATTGACTTCACTAAAATTTAAATTTTTAATAATCAGTTTGACAAAGACATGACTATTTTTATACATTTCTTTCAGAGAACTTAGCTTAGTGTTGTTATTGGAAACAATACCTCCCACTAGGTTTATAGTTTCCGTCAAAATAGCTCAATGGTCAGACATGAATGTATTCAGTAGGCTTTTCTTCTAGAATAAGACTAATTCATTGTATAAAGAACTTCATAGCTTGAGCATAAAAGATCTATTGCAGAATTCCAGTGTCTTTTCACTCTCATGAAACAGTAATGTTTGTCTAATAATACTGTGCATATAATAATGGTTATGATAAGAAGAATAATGATAATAATAATTGTCCGATGTAATATGCATACCAATGTGATTTAGGTTTACATATTATAATTATTTTATGATTGGAGAATGGAATATATTATCATCTTGGTACAGCCTTGTGTTGAAGTAGTTGGGATGTGATGATCAGACTGATAGAATCATCTTTCTTAATTGGTCGCATCAATCCAGAATCGATTAGCACAAAACACAACAGGACAAGAAGAAAGCACGGCAAGCTAAACAACACCAACCATTCATACTGGTTAAAACCTGACTTGTAGGTGATAAAAATGGAAGCTTTGAACTTGGATTTTGATACAATTGTTCAGTCAATTTGATTGTCAAATTGAGTTGAGTCAAATAATATTGAAATAATATCTCGCAAAGACACTTAACAGACAAGCATTAGGAATTTTCTTTAAACTCTTTTTTCTTTTTGGATATATTTAGATTGATGAGAATGGAGAAGGAAAGAAAAAGAGAGGTTGATTAATTCTAAATTAACGGAAAATTCAAAATCAAACCTTCCCTTTTCTATTTTTCTCAATTCAAATGTATACTTAATGCAGCATGCTTTGACTATCATGCAAGGTTCTGCTTAATGTGTCTGAATATGCAAGAAAATGCTACTTTTCATTTCATTGAATATGATTTCTGACAAATTAAACTAGGTTCAATAAATAAACAAAAGAAAAAAAGTCTTGAGACATGATTAAAAAGGAAAGGCAAGGTAAACTAGTGATGCAACAGGACATTATGGGTCTGGTGTGGGGGCTCACTTTTCTGTTCTCTTTTTTTTTTTTTTTCCTTCTTTTCTCATTTCCAATTATTAAAATTCATTGTCTCTTGCCAGACAACCACATTCCCAATTGTTGGAGTGAGATGATATATCAAGGTGTGTCTATATAAGTAAATATGTATATACATATATCATTTGCTATAGTTATAGCCCACCTTGTAACTACTTTCCTTACCCTCTGAAATTTTTTGAATTATTTGCTTTGTTCCTTGTTACCATGGAAACTTCTCAGCCAATTTCCATTGAAAGCTTCTCTTACAGTTGGCTGGTGAACATGAAGCCATCTCTAGAAGCTTGTATTGATGCATCAGATGAAGCTTCTTCCTTCATTGAAATGGACCCAAGAAAGCCACCTTCCAAGAGGTTCTTCCAAAGGAACTCACAGGACTTCAAATTCGACTTCCCGGTCTCTCAGCCTCCTCTTGCTCTTGTTCATGCAGATGAGCTCTTCTCCAATGGCTACCTGACTCCTCTTTTTGCTGAGTCCTTGAAGATGGAATCCTCCTATAGTGATTCTGTTTCATCCAAATCCAACCCAGTTCTTCCTTCTTCTTCTACTTCTACTTCTTCAACAAACAGTATGGGTCCCACAGGTCAGGCTTCTAGATGTTCTTCTTTGAAGAGGTGCAGGACATTGTCAAGGAGGATGTTTCAGAAGTATCTCAACTTCTTGAGGCCTCTGTGCAGAAGGCTGAGGGGTCATCATCATCAGAAATCAGGTTCAAGTCATGAAGATGCTGGTAGAAGAGGAAGTTATTCTGAAATATCACCAAGAATCAGTGTTGCTTATTCTGCAGATGACTGGAGAAAGTCTTGTGACTCTGAGTGCTCAATCTATGAGGCTGTCCTTCATTGCAAAAGATCTATTGGTATGTTTAAACTCAATAACAGAGAAATTATTCATGAGTTTCCACACTTAATACCTTATATTTTAAGTTAAAATGATATACCATAACCTATAGAATCTTGTTAATCTTTACTTAACCTGTAATATATCAATCTTCAGCACTTAACAACTTCAACTTTTGAGCTGAAACGGCCCATAGAAGAATAAACTATTTGATTAGCAGTGTACTGTAAAAGCAAAAGTTGGAGGTATATACTAACATTTACATTTGAACCTATTGTTATTTGCAGAAAGGAGTTAAGGTTGGTGCAGAAGGAAAGAAGGATGAAGAAAAGTAAAGAGAGAGAAAGCGAGAAGACAAAAGGGTAAAGAAAGAAATAGAAGCAGCAAAAGATTCAAATGGGAGCTGAAGAAGAGGACATTTTAGGAAGAAATTATGATAAGCTATTCATCACATGGTGTTTGTTCTTCTCTGCTTGAATGATAATGGTTGTCACTGCCAAATTAATAATGAAACAGTACTGAATGCACGCAAATTAAGAAAATTATATATATATATATATCCAACAAAATTATATATATCATTTTTGTTCTTTTATCATTTTGTTGATATGAGGAAGGAAAAACTCTTATTACCCAACAGAATATTCTGCTAGTATGTATATTATACATGATTTAGCAGTTGAAGATTTTCTCAGAAACTTTATTATTTGCACCAAGTAGCCTCAAAGTTCCAAGCAACTTCTATATCAACATGTTAACCCAAAAAAAAGGAATAATAAGAATTTAAAATATATACAAATGATTGATTGTCTATTACATAAATTACTGTCCTACATAAACCAATCATATGTAGATGTTTCAAAAATGAAGTCTAATGTTTGTGAGAATTGAAATATTCTTTCTCGAATATTCATCAGACATGATCAAGATAGGATACAATGCTTTATATTTTTACACTTCTTTTGGGCAATATAATATTCAATTAGTTTTAATTAATTGCTTCTCTATATCAAGATAATGGGCCAACATCTCCCTACCAAAGCACGTGCTAAAAGTTCAACCTTTTTAATTTTTAATGATTAGTAGTATGTAAAATAGTTATCGCCACACCTTATAAATTATGGACATGTTTTAAAATATATTCAATTTGTACCAAAAAAAACTAATAGATTGATAAAAAAAAATCCAGCATATAAGCTTGCGAATTTGGCGATGCATGTTTTTATTACAATTAGAATGAACATTATCTCAATATTGTTCCGACCCAAGTTTAAATTGAGATTAGATTCTCTCAATTTTATGTTGGTTTTTCATAATTTTTTTTTAAATTAGAGAAAGAAAGCAAGACTAATTAAGTCAGTTTGATATTTTTTTTTCTTTTTTTTAATAATTTTCTTCCTAATTTAAAAAAAATATTAAAAAAATTAAAGAAAATCGGGGTTGTATGAGAGTGATGCTTAAAATGGACCACACCTTAGGAATCTATATCAGTGTCAGATGGCACAGGGCAAATTTATGTGAGCCTCTTATTCATAAATCTTTTACAGTACCCTTAATTATGACTCTTTTCACATGACGATATGATGACGGTGACAGTGACAATGACAAAAACAAGAAAAAGGGGGAAAAATATGGTTTTAATATCAGTTTTTTTTATTTTAAATTAATTCAAAATAATTTTCGATATCCAGCAATTTGTTAACGCAAAATTTATGCGTATGAAGAGTTGTATAATTGGATTAGCAATATTACGTGCTGACCGTTTGGATTAACGTGATTTTGAATAGTTATTGGTGATTTCTACATTAGAAACCTTTTCTGATTTTGGGATAATTGATTTTATTTTGATATTATTTACCAAAATCATTTTTTGAAGTATAATTATCAGAAAGGGCATAATATTATTTGTAAAAAATAATTTTTGAGGAGTAAAATAAAGATTCTAAAAATTCTATTGCTACCAACGTGATTCACTCATGAGAAGCCTAAAAAAAATTTTCTTTTATCTATAAAAACATGTTGAAGATTCCAATACACTATACTTTTTAAAATTTTATCCAAACAATATCTTAATATTACAAACATAATTACAGTTACATAAGAGTGCTTTTCTTGGCTTCCAATACCTATCCAAATAGACACTAAATGATTTATATGCCTTTATTTTAAAAAAAAATTTCTTAGGTGAAATGAGATTTTAATCTTTTACATTTAATAGGTACATAATAGTTTTTTTTTCTTATTTAAAAAATGGGTAAAGACTCATTTAGATTGGTACAAATAGTAAGAGCTTTCCCCATTTAAATAAGTGGTTGGAAGTTTAATTTTCTATCTTTATATATGGAACAATCTTAATTTTTGTCTTTAATATCTCAATAAGATGTGAGAATCTAGTTGGTAAGTAATTTATAAGTATATTTATAGGCTCCCTTTAAATAATAAATTATTTCATGTAACAAAAATATATAAACAATTCAGATTTAATTTAAAAAAAATGATACAACATACTCATTTTTAAAATGACCATATTAAAAAGTATGCATGTTGGTCAAAAAGCAAAGTATAAAGTATATGCATAAATATGAGGACAACGTGGTGAAATGAAGTGCAATGGTTATTACTCATCACCCAATGGGAATGCAATTATTAGAGTGAAGGTAGGCAATTTTGACAGATACATAGAGCATTCATGAATCATTATATCAGACTCTTAACTGAAACTTGTCTGCTTAAATCCCAGAAATTCTGGCTCTGCCTGTGTCTCTCACAATTGTACACTCTAACTGTCCAAATAATTTGTTCTTCTCTGTACTTTGTACACTGCTTTTTCCAAATACTACAGTTTTAGTATTCTTCAAGAAGCTTGTTACCTCTAAAAATTTCTCATGCATCCCATTTTGTTTGCCTTCACGTTAAAGAATTAATCTTTATAGTTAGAGAGAGAGATTAATTGGTAGGCTCACTATTTAAATGATAAAAAAATGAATAGTTTTATATAAAATTATTCATTGATAAGGAAGGAGAATAGGGTGAAAGGCAAAGTTAAGGTGGTCCAATTCCAATGGTAGCAACTAGCAAGTGAAAGAGGTATAGAAACTGATCACATGCAGAGAAGAAGATACGGCGACATGGACAAAATGTGTTCCCATAAATGCCAATTTCCTTTTGTTTTCCTCTTTCGTTTTTTCTCTGCTTTCTTGGCTTGCTTGCCTCTTGTAGGGGACCATATATAATCTCCTACATCATCCATCTTCTTTCTAGCTAAGCCTGTTCATTTTTTATGGGCTTTCTCATGTTTGTCTCTACACAGAAATTTCATCATTGTTTTTCACATCTTTTATCTCGCACAGGAATTACTCAATACCCTAGAAAGAGTGTCCTTCTCTCATTATTTTGTGTGTATTTTCGTATATTTTTGTTAGGGTTAATTTGATTGTTACCCTAATCCCCTACTTATATCTTATTTTTAAATCCAGTTGGTGAATATGCAACTTATAAAGGTAAGTGTTTGAATCACTGCTACTAATGTGAAGACCCCATTAGTGGATGATTTAGAAGAACCTTGATAAACGCTATCCAGTCAAATTGGGTGAGCTTAATTATCATGATTATCCCAAAATTCGATAATATTGACCACTAGAGAAATTTATAGGTAAACATGGTGTTGGTTAGAAAACAATCCAAGAGAAAGGCGAATTACATTTTTATAAGATTATCCCCCTTTTAAAATTATTTGATAAAATGTTTGGGCCAAAAAAGAAATTTATTTCATAAAATACTATTTGAAAATAAACCTCCTGAAAGGTTGTGTCATGAGTATTTTCCAAAAACTGATTGTAAGTTAAAACTGAAAATTGAATTTTGCGTTATTTATTTTATTTTCTTGGTACACTACGAAAAGAAATAACAAAAACTACAACATAGACCCAGAGGATGCTAAAGCATCAAGAGAAACCATATCCCTAAGACCCTAACAAAACTAGGGGGAATATCAGGAGAAACTGAGGAAATGGAATTTTGTGTGAATTGAATTCAACCAATGGTGCCCAAATTCGTAAACGGATCCAATAAGTTACGGATGTTGAAGCCTTCTAAGTGTAAGCCCATGGACCATAAGCCTTATGTAGCAAACCCAAAGTTTTGGCTGGCCCAATGAAAGTCCCATGCATAAAGATTTTCCTCGTTTGTTTTTTTTTTTTGCAAAAAAAACTGCGCAAGAATAATTTTATTCCGTGTTTTTCTATAGCTTGTCGATCAACTTTGGCCCGTGGGAAACTAGTATCTCATGCTATTTGTGGCGGATGTTGATTCTATTCTTAAGGTCAATTCAATCTCCAATATATATAAGTATGTTGATCTGATTATAAATCATAAATAAAATATAAATAAATATTGAAAAAAAATCTCCATTACATTGGTTTTTTCCCCTACTTTCTATCTCAGCTCAAGTTACGATAAACCTTCGTGTACGCCCTTATCCTTTTTTTTTTTGGGGATAAGTAAAGAAAAATCAATTACATCCTACACGCGGTAAAATATGATAAAAAGGACTAGCAACATAAACTAAATAATACATCGACTTACTCTCCACAAGATATGTGATTATCAATTCAATTCTAAGTAAAAAATACAAAATAAATGAGAGACATGTGCAATTTCAATAAAAATTAAGCTATGTTTATGTAATTTATTATCCGTATCTAGAAAAGTTTGACAAAATTATACTGTTCATAAATCGTGAACAAATAACAATGTGGCTTGTTTTAAAGTTTGTACAAATGTAAATGTATAGGATTCACTCTAATTTATTATAAGATAGGCTTCTCTAACTTTAGAAATAAAATTATATAATTTTAGCAAAATTCCAAAAAAAATTGTGTTAATTTTAAAAATATAGGAAAGGTCTGAAAAAGTCAATATATATAACAAAAATGGAATATTAGTTAGCTGGTACTTTATGTGAATTTTTTAACTTTCAATATCCTACAAGTTTGGTCCCCAAAAAAAATCTGGAATAAATGGGCAAGCTGCTCTGTAATGTCAACAAAATTTAAAGAAAATTTGCGTAATTTACTCTTTATTATCATATAATACTCTAACTTTACTCTCAGATACATCAAAACTATTACATTATTTAATCCAAGGAACTGTTTCTACAAAATCCCCTCTTTTTACACAAAACCTTCATCTTCTGACATGGTCATGGGAATAGCACAAGTCCTAAGTACTTGTGCTCCTCACATGTCTGACTAATGAAGATTACACTGGAAGATTCTTAACACGTCATTATTCTTTTAAAGCCTCAGGAACATACTAACAACCATATAACTTAATGTGCACTAAGGGAAGCTTCTAAGTCACTATCACCATCTGGGCTTGCAAACTTCAAGAAATTCTCAATCACTTTGGCATGATCACTGCTTCCATGTCTCAGAGGGAACCACTTCTTATGAGGTTTTCTTTTTCTGTCACTTATGGCGATGGCAATGTCGTTGGGGAAGAGGTCTTTGAGCACAAAGGCATGAATAATGGTGGATACAAGGAGTGCTGTTACTGTAAGTGTTGAAATGAGAGCAAGAATCACACAGAGACCCTTTGTGACTATATTTGTGACCTGGTTTGAGTACCTTATGGTAGCAATTGCTGCACCAGTCATTGGAAACGTATAGGCCCACCATGCAAGAGAGAACCTGCACATTCATATCAAATATTTGTCAGAAAATTCAGTTTTTCAATATCAATTAAAAGGTTTTCTCTTTACACAATTAACTGATGTAAGAAGCCAATGAGAGACTTAACATACTTGAATCCTCTGAAAAAGTTGACTCGGACAGCCTGCAAAAGGATAAGAAAATAAAAAGTTAACTTAGCAAGTTCTGTAGATTGTAAGATGACCTGTTTTATAGAATATGACAGCATCGAAATGCCAAAAAGTTTAAACAAACTTGTGACACAAACTTACCAATGAGAAGTAAAGGAAGAGGGCAATGAAATATGCAATCCTTGATCCATAATCAAAAGATTCTTGTATCCTAGCCCAAGCCATGGAAGCAACACTTGGTGCTGCAACAAACAGAAAGAACACTGGATGAAGCTCTTTTGGGAGAGTCTCATTTGTAGGAAGCCTCTGGTAGAGAGTCACAAACAAGACTGTGTAGTGAGCCAACCCCACAGCAAAGAAGAAGATAGGCCCTTCTTTCAGACCCATAGATGCACCCAGCAATGCCCCCACAAAGTTGCCAACAACGGAAAGGTGATTTGAAGGATTGGCCACCTTTGAGAGCCTCCTTTGACCCCCAGACATCCACTGTCCATAAATCTTAAGCTCAAGACAGAATATAGGAGTCATCAGAATGTACCAAACTGCATGATGCAGGTATTGGGACAGTGATGGTGGAACTCCAAGAGTTAAGAACAGGAGGGCTATCCATGGAGCAAAGAAGAAGTTCACTCGGATTGGATGGTGGTACTCACGACGAACTGCTTCAAAGTAGATGATGATTTTGAGAAGGTACATGGTGAAAATGGATGCAATAAGAGCAATAGAGATGATCCATAAGAGCAGATTTACTTTTAGGCTTATGTGAAGGAACTGAGTGGAAGGA
This sequence comes from Adenanthera pavonina, assembly GCA_026686845.1. NCBI lineage: Eukaryota > Viridiplantae > Streptophyta > Magnoliopsida > Fabales > Fabaceae > Adenanthera > Adenanthera pavonina. Next base: position 27,915,229 of record JAIVEN010000013.1, read on the forward strand.
GATATGGCCAGTGTTTTCCATAGAATTGCTTGGCTACTAACTCCAAGGCAAATACCGAAGCATGAAATGGGAAACCGAAGAAGAAATGGCCACTTCTCATCTTGAGGAAGTACTGTCTCTTCTGAAGCCTGTTGAATTAGGAAAACAAAAGAAAATTTGTTACAAACTTCACTAAGTAAAATCAGTAAATAGTTTTGTTAGAATCTCTAATACATTCTTTAACAGAAAAGCTTGTTAGTGGTTTGAATTGTGAAATCAAAAGCTTGAGCTATCAAGTGATCATTAGCATCCTAATTTCATTGAAGAAAAAAATAGTTTCTGGTTATGGACGCTTACTACCTAGCGAGACTGTTTGTTTAACAAGGTACAATAAAATCTGTCTTTAAGAAACTTTGGTTTGGCTTATCAATACCAGAAGAATCTAACAGTAGCAAAATAAGAAGAAGAAAGCCACATACCCTTAGAGTTTCCAATTCTGGACCTTCCAATGCATCAAAGTATCTGTCAACTGTTAAAGGCCTATCTGTGTTCCTTGAGCTATTGTCCTCTTGTACCACCCCTTGTCTGGGAGACTTTCCACGGAGAACTGAAAGCTGTCTCTCAAATTTCCCAGAGAATGTCTTGAATGGATCAAACCTGTTATCCTTCAACCTGTTGATGTTTGGATTGTGGCCAAAGTTTGCTCTTCCATTTTCTGGGTACACTTGGCCTTTTGGCATTGGCTGAGAATAACATTTTGTTGGGTGTGTAGTTTTGGATCCTTCAGTGTTTGACTGAGAAGAGGAATTGGGAATACCATCATTTATAGTCGTTTCACCATTGAACAAAACACTGTTGTTGGTGTGTAACAGAACTGCTTCAGAAGAAAGTGGCATGCTGATAGAATGCTTTCTCTGATGGTTGATAACCCCAAATTCATCACCATGGCCTCCTTTTAAAGTTGTTTGACTTTCCTGCTACAAATATATGTGAAGACATTTTGAAGTTAGTTGACATCTTAATATAACTGCAAAGCCATTTCATTGGTACAAAACTTCTACTTTAGTCTCAATTCAATAATCCAAAGATTTTTTGTATTGCGTGAATAGTTAGTTGATCATGGATCAAAAAAATTGTACAGTATCATTTTAATACAACTAGAGGGTTAAAATTCAAATGAAATCAAACGACCAGGTACTAAAGCGATGAAAAAAATATCTTCAGAGCATCAAAATGATGAAAAACCAAAAAAAAAGTTGAGAACCTGTAGTGATTCAGGATCTCTGAATCTTTTAAACCATCAAAATCTTACTTTAGCAGGTGGGGCGAGAAGTTGAAAGTCAGCAGCATTCGAGATGCCATCAAAGCCAGCTACTTCATTTGATGATATATACTTAATAAGTGATGGAACTTCAATCTCTTGCCCTGCAATCTCATGGCTTCTGGTATTATTCTCCATGATAGACCTGACAAGTGTAAGAATTGTTCAGTAACTTTAGACTTCCTTAACTGATTTTACTTGCAGTATTAGTTGGATCTGTAAATTCTGAGAATTATTGAACTGCTCAAGTACTGAAACTAAAGCAGAAATCAATATGTTCTGAATCTCACAGCTTCACAGCCACTTTCAGATGTTCACATGGATATAAATAAGCTTGGACAGAGAAACAATTTGAGATCAGTGAGAAAGGACATCAAATGGGTTGAAGGCGATAGTTAAGAATTATGCATCAGCTATGAATGATGTCTTGCCTTCTTTTTGGCTATAAATTGACGATCTTTTACAGATATCTCTATCACATTCATCCACTTAATTGATAGTCAAGAATGATTTTCATTCCAGTTATCAAACACTTGAATCAAACACAGAACAATACTTTAAATTACAAAAACGACACTTCATAATTTTGTTGTATCAGTGTGATCAGATTTGTGGATATCATTCTTCAGAAAGGAAATCAAAATGACATCGTCCAGTATGCAGATAGTCAAAATCAGAGAGATATGCATATATCTTTTCACGGATTGGGAGGAAACCCAAATTATTATCCCTCTTCAAGAATGGTGTCTGTCAGTCATAATAACAAGGAGGAAAAGGTCATTTTCTACCCCAAGAAAAAGAAAATGAATGGACAGAAAATTAATGTGTGGACGTGGAGGCATCAAGGAAAAAAAAATGAATGTAGAGAGTTCAAAGAAGGTACGTTTCAGTCTCTTTCATATTTACACCCAGAAACAGTTTCAAAGTTCAAAGCATCATTGATGGAATCAGAGACTTTCAGAAACAGAACCTCACTCTCCAGATTTCTGGATCGGATTCCTATAATAAGAAAAGATAAAGAATTCGTACCTTTGTATGTTATTAACCTGTTTTCTCTCTACCAGAGAAGCTTCTGCAACTCAGGAATGGAATCAGAAGGAGAAGCTTCAAGAGATGATACAAGAGAGAATTCAGGAGCGGAAAGAAAATTAATTGTCGGGGAGAATGAAGAAAGTAATTTTGGTTGACGAGGAATGAGGAATAAGGAGGAGGCCAACACATGGGTTGAAGCTCAAGGAAGCGGCTTACATATAATAGGATTCTGGGGTAGGCCATAAGTACTTGCAAAGCATTACATCAGAAATGGACTTCATTAGGATTAATAATAATATTCACAACAGCTTATTTTTTGAGAATGATACATTGATCCACGCAAGAAGACAAAGCAGCACAATATACGGACGCAATATTTATTTGACTAGCTAGCAAGTTGATTTGACAATCCAAAAAAAAAATCAAAAAACTTGGGAGGTTTTAAAGTAAGTCTCTGTAACTGCATAACTATTCCCAGAAAAAGTAGATTACAAAGGTGGCGTTTAAGCAAAGTAATTTGAGTGCTTCAGCAATATATATGTTGATGTAAAAGAAAAATTAAGAGCCTTGGATTTTATAAATACAGTAAGCATAGAATCAATCAATGCGAAATTCCATGCATTCACGTAGCTGAATTGTTAGTCAAAAATTTTGTAGTAATTGAAGTATTCTCATGGTCACTTTACGCATATCAAAACAGCATATTTTACGGTGAGATTTCTTCAGAATTAGTTAGGGCATGTATGAGAGTCTTTTCTGTTTTATTATTTTTAAAATAATTTTATAAAAATATTTTTGAAAATAAGTTCTGAAAATAAGAAAATAAAAAAAATCTGTCTGAATAATTGTCCTCAAAATTATAATTAGTAAGTGTTGGATGAATTATTCAAAATTTATAACTTTACCATTAATAAAAGGATATTTTTCATATTTTCTTGTATTTTTTAAAATAAAAACTACAAAACACCTTAAATATGTTCTGAGTTTTCTATTTTTTTTATTTTTCAAAATATTTTATAAAAATAGATTTACTAAATAAATTTTTTTTATTTTTCTATTTTATAAAATAAAAAAATGTTTTGGAAACCGTTGCGAAACAACCCTTAAATTTACGTGCATGTAGAAAACAATGTAAAAATATATTGTTAAAATTACCCTTGAGAGATTTTTTTTTCCAAGACCCTTAAGAGAGATTAAGCCCATTTAGTAAAAAGAGAACAAAATAATAAGAGGACAACGTAGAAGGTATTCCCAGGACTAGGGAATAAACCGAATAAAACGAGAAGAAAAACAAAGGAAGATTAAGACAATATTAATAAATAAACATGTTGAGGCATAAACAAGATTAAAGAAAGGAAAGGTGAGGATTAATAAAACGAAGGATAGAGTTTGATTGATGTCCAAACTTCAAAGTACAACAAAATTAAGCTGCCAAAGTCAAGGGATTATAAATTTTAATTTAGAAAATGATATATTAGTCGTAATCATTACAACCAGGACGCGGCGCGGCAGCTGGGTTTAATTGGAACTCACGATTTGATTTAGGAACCACGCGTCACCTACCTTTTTAAATACGATGTTCCAGAAAACTACACCAATTTTTTTTTTTTATCCAAACTTGAGAACTACCCTAATGATTTAATATAAGCTAACTATTTTCTTGGTTAAACCTGGTATAACTCTTTTAAGTAAAAAAAATTATATATACCTAGGATATTTTTCCCCTTTCATATGTATCCCAACAATTTAAAATATCTAATCGGCTATTGAAATAATAACTTATAAGTAAAACCAACAAGGAGTGAATCAGGTGAATGAAAAAAACTTGATATCTTTTAAATAATATCTTATATTTAAGTTTTGATAATAAATAGAAACCATGTTAAGAGGGCTTCTCTTGATTTGGTGCTCCACATGATTTAAATCCAAATTATTTTAGTTGTCTTTAGCTAATATTATTTTAGTTGTCTTGAATAAAAGATAATTCTTAAAATAAATTATTGTATGAGCAATTAGATTAGTTATATGTATACTCTTGTTAATTAAAAGCAACCATATAATAATAGTAATAATTTAATTTAATAGTAATAATAGTAAAAAATAATAATTTAATTTGATTTTGAGGTATTTGTGCAATTTGTTGAACTAAAATTTGTCAGTGACAGACAACACATTAACGTTCATTTTTTGTGCATCCAAAATGAATTTCAGACCTTCAAATTTAATTTGCACTATTCATATTTTATTTTTGTAAAAAATTAAATGATCATGTTTTAAAATTTATAGATTATTTTATTATATTTTTTGTTTAATTTAAAATAAAAATATAAGAATTATAAAAATGTAAAATAAGTTATAAATTGTTCAAATTTAATTTTATGTACTTTTACAAATTTTCATGATGTCTAAAGTTTCTTTTCTAGCAATGTCACTTAACTGCCTCTTTGCACAGTCAAAAATTTGCACATATGTGTGTGTCTATCTCTCTATAAATAAAGAGAGAAAAAAAGATACTCTAATTTTAAATTTATAACAAAAAAAATTAACTTTTTTAGTTTGATCCGTAGATAATTAAATAGTGTCAGATTGATCTATGGAGAAGCTGGACTGCATTTTCACGAGTTCATTTTTTTTCACATGAATATGACGTAATTCGAAATGCGCCAAATTGATGGCTTATCTATCATAATTAATTATAAACTGACAAACAGTTAACCCTTCTTACCGAGCAATCTAATCTAAAAAACGATAAAAATAATATATTGTTATTTCTTTTTACCATGCAAGTGGACTTTTTTTTTTACCTACCAAGTGGACTGACTAACGCCCTTTTTGATTCCCTGAATTGCAATTTAAAATAAATTAGTGAAGTAGTGATAGCTCTTAAATCATAATCAACACTGCTATAATATAAACAAAAAATCAATTAATTAATACTGAAAGTCAATAAATGCATACGTAGTTAGAGTTAATATTCACCGTCAATTTCGCCGAAAAATAAAAAATTGTGGGTTAGATGGAAACAAATTGAGAATCACAATAAAAAAAATAAGTAAAAAAATACGAAAATATAGTAGTATAAATTTAAAACCACAGAAGGTGCCAACGCTTGCAAAAAGAGTCCCCACTTACAGCTAGATTTATCATACCTGCCTATATATTCATTAAATTAGCAATAAATTATAAGCAAAGAACAGCTGAATTTGTAGTTGTAATACCACGCACGACTCTTCTTTTTCTGCGTGTGGTCCCTTTAATTTCATATCCAACTGAGTTTCTGGGAATGTTCTTAAGAATATGTGAGCCAGATTTGCACACCTCAGATCCATTATCCATATATGAACTCGTTTCACTTAATTATTGTTTTTTCTTTCTCAACAGAGGAAAATATCCAAGAAAACTACTTTTTTTTATTTGTAATATAAAAGTGTGCAATATATTTACCCGTTTTCCTTTCTGGCCTTCAACTTTTGTTGATGCATGTGTTGAATTAATCCAGAAAAAAAGGGTTTTTGAATAACGAGAATTTGACTTGTCTTTCATATTCATGTACAGAGAATGACCACCAAAAAGGGGGTTGTTTTCGTTTTGAACTTTAATTTGGTGTGTATGGAGATTCAAATTTAGTTGTTTCAAGTCAAAATTAATTAAGCTTGGCTTTGTGATTAATTGCAGATATATATCATGAAATATTACGTATTTATTTTTAGACCAATTGATCACACATTACAAAATTTGTGTAACTATTAGGGTTTCTATTGCTTTCTTTATATATGTTGAGGTTTTATGTACACATCACAGTTAGTTTATATATATTTGGTTTGATTAGTTAAATACAAATTATTAGAGATTTAATATAATTAATAAAGATTCGCATAATTATTCCTTGCTTTTTTTTACCCATTAGATCATGACAACATTTTGGTCTGTTGAAGGCTGATGCTATCAATATCAACTTAATACTTCATAAATTTTTGTATATATCAATCAATTTGATATTTAAAAAGACGTTTTTCTGTTCAGTTCCGTCAAATAATTGATACTCCGAAAATTATATATAACACTATTTTAGTAATGTTACTAGCTAGAAAAAGACTCTCACATTGAATGACTATCAAATACAGCCCGATAAATAATTTTAAAAAAATAAAATAAACCGTACTTCTACAATAATAATAATAATAATAATAAGCCTTATCAATAAAAAAAACCTTATACATTAATTTTTGATCGACCAAAGTTAGGCCATATAATAGAGGCCACTTTGAATTATTGCTTGGTAAAATAAATGACAACTATATATGATATGTTGTTATAAGGTTTTAATGTTACGTCGAGTCATATCTTTCTAATCACAACTAATAAAATGATCGAACAATAATTTTTCGTCAACCTTTTTTTTGCCAAATAATTTTTAGTCAACTTTTTTTTTAGCCAAATAATTTTTCGTCAACTTGCACATGTTTCAAATACTCGAAGAAATATTCTTTTTGGCCCAAAAAAGAAATAATTTTGATGTATACGTGTTTATTTGTTAGTCATAAGGACGGTGGTTGAACATTACACACACTTAAAGATTTTTTTTTTTTGGCCAGATTCCTAAAGCACATGTTAGGTATACTTATAATCAACAAATCCTTGAGGAAAAATACTGTCGTCATTAATTAATGGGACCTTCATGATCTTTTTCCTCTTCAATTAAGATTTAATTAGCTGCAATCAAATTTAGGTCTGGGAGATCACTAAATGAGTTGTCAACAGATTACACTATGAATCCAACAACAAAAAAAACGGGACAGTGACAGTACACAACACGTATATGAGGTTGTACTTATCAATTTGAGTTTTAAAACAAAGTTTTCATTTGTCGCTAACAAAGAAAGTCATACTAAGAGTGAAATGACGTTGTGTTTATCGATTTAATTTTATGAAGTTACAGTGAGTATCAACTAATTATTTGAAATAAGTTAAGTATATCTAATAAGTTATTAATCATTTATATGATTTCAAGTCAAAATTTTACTTAAGAAAAATTAATTAGGTTATCTTTATCATTTGGACCAATATTAGAATGTATATTATTAAGTGAGAAAATGATACAAGTAACTAGTCGCTATGATTTGAATTCCATGCAGTTTATAGTATCATGCCAAGTTTAGTTGGGAAAATTTTATATTTTTGTTTTGATTTGATGATTGATTCACAATAGGTTTTAAAATTTTAATGTGTTCAATTTAATATAGCAGATGATGTGAGAAATTTTTTTTTTAAAAACAATTTTATTAAAAAAATATATAATTTTTTTACTATATTAGAGTACAAATCAGCTATGGAAATTTGGTTTTCATACTTTGAATTTAATATAGTCAGATTTTTTTTGGTTTCATACTTTGGTTGTGAATGCGTGACACTGTTTGGGACGTGTTTACTTTTACTATAATTTGTTCACATGAAAAGGTTGAACCACTCTCACCTGTCACGGCTTATATTGGTCTTTACTTTTGGAAATTAGTTCACTACTGAAAATTGCTCTTTCCATTTATCTTCTTGGGCTAAAATATTATATCCATGTAAATATGATATCGGTTTAATAAGATATTAGGTGCATTACTAAAATTTTATCACTATCATCATTCGTATTTTTACAAATACACAATCAATATACATATATCTTTTTAAAACTAAAAAATTACACTATTGATAAATTATGAATAATATAGTCACTCTCACAGACATTCTTTTTTTTTTTATCCTGTTTTAAAAAATGGGACTCGTGTTTAGTTCTTCATTAAAATTTAAAGTTTAAATGAATCGAGTTTTAAAGCAAGATATTGTGGCCTTTTCTCATTAAAAATATAAATTGTGTGATATAATATACAACAATATTAAGTATTACTCCCCTTATTTGTAAGAATTGCCACTTTAAAGTTTTTGAAATTTTTCACAATATCTATCATTTAAAATTTCAATAAAGTATTAATTACTTAGTTTACTATTTTACCCTTCATTAATATCAAATATATTATTTAATAGAGCATTTAAATTAAGAATACTTTGATAAAATACTATTAAAATTTATAATATTTTAGATCATTTAATAATTTTCTTGATCTATGTGAAAAATCCTAAAAAAACAGCAGTTTTTATAAATTGGAAGGACTAATACAAAGTCCCAAAAATAAAAGTCCTTGTTTACATATAACCCGAATTAGTAAACCTTTTTCCCCATTTTGTTGGTGTTTAATCTAACTTTCAGTAATTTTTACTAATGCTAGTTAAATCAGGTGCAAGAGACTCAGGCTTAATCTAGTTTGGTCCTGTATTAAGATTCATGACCTAGCCGACTTTTTCTTTATTATTTTGATAACAATTATAAATTAATTTTTAAGAAAATAAATTTTTTATATAGATGTCTATATAATTATATTTTGTACATCAAAATTTTTATATAAAATTATTATAAAGTAATTTATTAAAATATAAAGAATACTGGGGGATTATAGTTCATACCAAACTAACAGTGTAGCTAGCTGAGCTGAGCTCAACTTGGTATGCGTATTTTTTTGACCGGACTCCAATATAATCGTCTAGTCGGGCTACTCACACCCAACAATTGCTTACATAGAATATTTTGTCTCATATTTTATTATTAAAATTTTCATTGTAACTTTCAATGAAAATTTAAAGAAAACCACTATTTTTTTTTCTGTGAAAATGACAGTAAGACTAAACAAATTCAGCGATAATTTTTTTTATTAAAAAAAAAGAGTTTTATTGTTGACATACATCACTATAAGGATAAAGAAGACTTTGACAAATTGGCAATCCATATCCAAAGTGAAATAAATTCAACACATCTTTAGTAAAATTTTAAATTAAAAATTCGTGAATAAAATTATCATGTTAGGAGAGCCTTTCTTCAATTGAAACCCAGCTCAATTCAAATATGAATTCAATAATATTAGATGCTTGATAATTTGTTAAAAAAAGAGTCATATACAGTATACACTAACACAGACACAATCACAAAATATAACATATATGACCTAATATTACACATCAATATTTAAAATAATGTTTCATAAATTGAGATTCCACGTCATAATTTTTTTATGAACTAACGTCATAATATTTAATATAAATGTGATAATATTAAACAATAATATAATATTTTTAGAGTGCCTATACTTTACGTGATAAGAATTTTACAAGTAATTAACGCTGTAGTGACATAAATTTGAGACGAAATGATGGAACATTGCTTAAAGCAAAACCTAGCTAGTTTAAACTACTTTGGAGAAAAGAGTTAGATTGCGTTCATGCTTTAATTCATAGCTGTTATAGAATCAGCAATTAGTTGTCATTTCCGTCCACCATGAAGAAATGAAATTTGATTATATATTCTGTTTACCAGTGAAAAATATTTATCTTTTTTGGTTTTGGGGGTAATGGAGTATGGTAATGGCGTGCACTAGGAAAATCATTCCCTTGCCTTTAGACAGGCAGGAATATTTTGTCTATTGCGCTTTTATAGTATAGTGGAGGGTTCCAATTCAATGCGCATGTTAAACTTGTATGATGAGCCAAACCCCATAATGTTCTTTTTAAAATAATAATAATAATTATTATTATTAATTATTATTCAGTATCTAATTTTATCGGGTTAAATTCGAACATTATCAGACTTAAATAAGAGTAACTCTTTCAATGTAATTTTTTTCATTTATAAGACTTAAATTTAAAATTATTTTTAAGGGATATTAAATTGTTTACTATTCAATCTATTGTTAGCATATTGTTTTATTCATAAAAAATGTTTCATTTTTGGTGGTTGTTGTGGCGTCAGTCCTTCCACTACTTTCATGCATATGCTTGTATTGGAATTTGGACATTTTTGGTGAATAGCAAACCACCAATAATAGATGGAATATATAAAGAATAACCCTACAAACTGCTTTTTTTTTTTGCTTCTCAACGTAAAATACATTTTCAATCTATAAAAAATAAATTTGGTATATTCTCTCTGTGTGTGTTTTGTATATGTCGATGTATTTTTTAGCTACAACTAAATATCTCCCTATAATAGATAATAATTTAACAATTTTTTAAAAAAAATTATACTTATTTTTAACATTTAAATCCCACTAAAATATGTAAAGAAGATTCAAGGAAGAGAAAAAGTTGCGTGAAACTTGATAAAATGAGTCAAAAATAATTAAAATTTTTTTTAGAAAAATAACAAGTGAGGAATGGCACTATTTATAGCTTATAAATAATGTAACTTTCTCCATATTTTTTACATTTATGTTCATGTTAATGTGTGTGCGGTCATAAATTCAAAGAAGAAAAGGCAGGAAAGAAGGAAAGAAAAATAGAAGACAAAAGTATAAAACTAGGCTTGAATTATTTACAAAATAATAACAATAATAATACTATTTTATGGGCTTGGTGTGATGTATCAGTGAAAGCCCATGATTATCCACTTTAAAGGCTTTAGTTCAAAGTAGCATCATCAGGCCCAATAAGAACGGTTTCTCATGCAACGTAGAAATGTCACACCAGCCAATAAGCTGGAGAACTGGCTAGAATCATCATTGCCCAAAAAATTTACTTCAAAAAAAAAATGGAACCATATCATGACAACAATGTTTAGTGGAATGTTTTATATTCAAATTTTTTGCGAAGTATTTACTCTCATATATATATATATATATATATATGAGATCGGTAGAAAAACTTTAAATATTGATATATGTCATGATCACCCTCATTCTGTTTTTTCTGGGGATCAACATCGCTTCCGTTCTAACTATATCTATATCTATATATATATATATAAAATAAAGGCTTCGTAAGTTATATTTAACATATTGGTAACTTTTTCATTGTCTATGACGATATTTTGAGCATGTATTGTCCTCCTATAAAGAGATATGTATTCTGCAAATATTAGTAATCAATTGACAAGTCCTCTCAATAAGGTTCCCCAAATTTAAATAATTAAGTAATATCACAACCAGCCTTAGCCTTCTCTATGTATACCATATAATACGAGATGAAAGGGAAGAAAAAAAATCATATTTGATCAGTTAGATTGTGTTAAATATCTACAAAGATAAATAATGATGATGACGATCACTGTTTTGAATAGGGGCATGCATGAGTCGGATCGGGTCCGGGTTCATATGAACTAGGGACATGGCCTGGCCTCAATTACATTGGTTCGGGTTAGCTCCCAAGTAAACCCAGTTAACCCGAAAATCAGAGTTACCAAGATTAAGAAGAAGGGGAGCCATACTAGAAGCCACACAAAAAAAAATGGAACAACTATTCATTGAACAACAAATCCCAAACATAAACTCAAATAAGCTTAGAAATAAATCATAAAAGCAATGAAAAAGAAAAGGTCTAGCACAGTTGCAGAGCAAGCCCATATATCGTGAAGAAGAAATCTCCAACCATGGAGGTAGATTCGGTGGAGACAAATCTATCAAGGAAGAAGGTACAACAAGCCCACTTTTCCTCCTTTAGCAAATTGATGATTATGAAGTAGAGATTTCTAATGAAAGAGGCAGATTAAGCTGTTATGAAGCCAAGCACGGAACAAGATGATGGGGGAAGAAGATGGAGGAGGAAGAAAGGGGGCCGACGATTGACTTGAGTTGGATGATGCAAGAGAAAAAGATGGAGGAAGAAAGTGGTGCAGAGATTTGGGGAATTGGATCGCCTCCTATGTGTTACTTGTAGTGCATGAGAAGTGCGCTAATGTCCACCATTAGATTCATCCAATGACTACAAAAAAGAGGTGGACAAATCTATTATCTATATAAAAGTTGGATAAGCTGTTACTGTTTATAAGTATGGCTTCCCAAGCTGTTATTGTTCATAATTGTAGCTAATTCAGCTCATATGTAGCTCACTTTTGGCCCTGTGCTACCTTTAATTATTCCCTCTATGTACACATTTCTTCATCTGTATGTGAACACGTTTCTCCATAAGCTTGTAGTTGTAATCTTTCGTTCTACAGCTCATTATTAGGTTCTGTGAAAAAACGAATTTTTTCCACTAACACTTTACTAGGTGGTGCTTCATAGGGTTTTAAGTGGTGACTTTGTCAGAGTATAGTGGCATGGCTTTTCTCCATTTTCATTAATGAAGGCATTGGAATTCTCATTCAACATTGGTGGAAGCAATTTGAATGGATGTTGCGCACATGCTATAGGGGTTTCAATTGATTCTGTAACATCCATAAATTTTCATATATGATTTTTAATATGGTTTCTGTTTAGATTATGAGGAATGAAGATATACATTGAATTATGATGAGTATACACTGAATGAAGGTATATAATGAATTGTGATTTCAATAAGTTATATTGAATTATTATGAGCATATGCTGAATGAAGGTATACAATGAATTGTGATTCAATGAGTTACATTGAATTATGATGAGCATACACTGAATGAATGTATACAATAAATTGTGGTTTCAATAAGTTACATTGAATTTCGATGAGCATACACTGAATGAAAGTATATAATAAATTGTGGTTCAATAAGTTGCATTGAATTCTGATGTGCATCACTGAATGAAGGTATACAATGAAATGTGGTTTAAATAAGTTACAATAAATTATTATGAGCATACATTGAATGAAGGTACACAATGAATTGATGTCACTTGCTGGTCAAGACATCAACACTATAAATACCCCTCTCATTTCTTCATTTCAGCACATCACCAGTTGTGAGTGAGAGAAAGAGAGAGCCAAGGGAGAGAAAGAGAGTGTGAGTAAAAGAGAAGGAAAAGGAAGGAAGGTTAGCTTCAAGTAAGGTACTTAAAAAATTCAAGAAGGAAGACAAGCTGCTTAGCTCAAATACTTTTCGGTAAAGGTAGTATATTATTATTTCATGCATTTTCTGTGAATTAATTATGGATGTTATGTGATGCTATTGGATAAGTTGTTTCAATATAAATGTTTTATGGATGTCTAGTATTAAGAGGAGACTCTGCTGAAATTTTTATAGATGCATGAAATATGGGTTATTTGGTTGTTTGCATAACTATCTAATTATGAACATAATTTATATGAATGGAAATATATACTACTGAGATTTCCCCAAATCTCACACCCAATGACTAACAATGTTAGGGCCAAGCACAAGTATAAGTAAAGGCAAAGGCAAGGAGGTGGTTAACTAAGAGGAAGCAGATTGGAAGATATTATTTTATACTAGAATAAATGTATTAAATTATGATTATATGTTCTAGTTATGATTTCCATCCTAGATACTTGCTGGCTTTATTTTAGATGTTATGGAATAATAGTCAGATAATTACAGTACGATTGGCTTAATTATTATAATTAAAGTAAACTTTTAGTTAAGTTATTGTCTTTTGAGCAACCCAATTGTGAAAAGTTTAAAAGTTTAATTGTTCTAGATTTTTAATTCTTTCCGTTAGATATATAAAATATGATTAAAAGCCTAATAAGCTAAGGTGTTACATTTTTGGTATCAGAGCAGTGATCTGGGCAAATCTTTGCAATGAGAGAGGAAAGTAATCCTTTTAATTAGAGTTTTTTCCTTGAATATAAGATATATTTCCTGTGCGAAATCTAGCCTAAGACTATTTCAGTGACATATGAGATTAGTTTTAAGGATAGCTTATGATAGTTACTGGATTAGTTGATGATATTTTGCAACGTGTATTTTCCTTAGGTCTTGAATCTTTTTAGAGTTTGATTGTAGTTAGATCCTATTAGTAAAGAAATGATATATGATCACAGAGGATCCTAGTAGGGCTTAGAGATTGCAGCAGATCTTATGGTCGCAGTAGACCAATTGTAAGGTTATAGTGGACCTCTAAAGAGTATGAGATGATGAGAAAGATTGATGAACCCTCCAATTCTAATAGTTCTCTGAAAGAGGATGGTCTAGGATAATTTTGGAAAGATATGAAATCTCATTAATCAGCAACTAGTATGAATATTTACCTAAGACTTTTCTCTAATGTCAAGCCACTAGCTAGAATATAGCTTAGAAACGTGACGGTAGGTTGCTAATAAGTATAAAAGCAAGCATCTCACCTAGAAAATGAGATCAGTGGCAAGATATTTTCAGTAATGAATGTAAGAGACCAGTAAGAAATAAATGATAGTTATGAAAAGAATCAATGGGGGAAACTAATGTATAAAAGAAGATAAGTTAGAAAGAAGAGATGAGTATTACTTAAGTGCAGGAATTTGACCTGAGCCTAATCAAGATCCTATAAGGGATGACATAGGATCCAACAAGATTTTTCATTAATAACAACCATATAGTAGTCATTAAATGAAAATATTGCCTGAATCTAGGAAGCGACCCATAGTACTGATCCCTTCAGGTATAATCCTGCTAAGAGTAAGAAAGCACACCTCTAGGGAAGAGGTAGGTCAGTTCATGAGTTATAATAAGCAAGTTTGGGCTAACTGTACTATTTGGATTAAGCAGCTAGTTTTCTCAAACTAAATCAAGGACTCTAAAACCAAAAGATTGTTAAAGCTATGTACAATAAATATCATGATGTATTTGGGAAGATATGTTCAATTCTAGATTTCCTTGGTATGGTACTAAAAGTCAAAGAGATTCTTAGAAGGGTATTATGATTATAAACTCCCTGCAAGTGAATGGGTTGAGCTAGTACTTGATGACATATCGGGTCAAGAGTTCTGGAACCATATCAAGAAGTTTCCCTCAAGGTTGAGTGTTTCACACTCTAAAAGATTGTGTCATTGCCTAAACGCTCCAAATAGAATGCTATCATGAAAAAAGGTTGAGATAGTAGAAGTCTCTGATGAGGATCTAGAGGAAGATCTAATAGAGATAATAAATGACAATGCTAGATCTGATAATAGTACTTGATCCCTATAAGCTAGTGTCATGACAATAAACATGAATGAAGGATAGTAGTGTATATGCAGCAAGATGCTGACTTAAGAATAGTAAAATAAAAAGACCAGGGATCGAGATACGATGATAAGTTCTAACTAGTGATGATATAATGAAGTAGTAGTTAAAGTAATTGTAGAGTCAATTTGTTATTATTCATTGCAAGGTAAGAGTTATAAAGATACGAAGAGGTGTTCAGTAAAGGCTGACAGTACAAGTATAAGCCTCTCGAATGACTTCGATTGTAGTAAAGAAAATGTACTCCCAATCTAGATCTTTTGCAATTGATCCCTAAATGTCTAGATCATTAGCAAAGGATTATTGAGCAATTACAAGAATTAGTTAATGCTCAAGGATAACAGGGGAAAAGTTAGAGCCCTTAAGGTTCCGCCTATACCATAGCAGCCTCAGGTAAGTTAGTAAGTTCCTGCAAGACAAGTTGTAGGGCAATTGGTTGAAAGTACCAGCCACCGATGTACTATTGTGCAAGTGCTAGCTTTCATCCTTTGATGAAAAATTTGAAGTGCAAGTTGCTGAAAAGTAGATTATAAGCCCTGAAAAGATTTCCAAGATAATGGGCTGCATGTCAGAAATGGAAGCTTAATGATAAAGGAGGCTGACCAATGGTGGCAGAACACAGAATAAGCTGATAAGGTAAAGGGCACTGTATTGACTTGGGAAGTATTATGAGAATAGTTTTATGAAAAGTATTTTTCCTAGTTTTTAAAAGATGAAAAGGAATCGGAATTATAAGGATCCGCTAAGATGTAAATGAGTCAGACATTAAATATGTAGCAAGGTACAATCAATTAGCTTGATACCCAATCTTCCTTCAACAGTTTGTTGATAAGTGACGGAGGATAGAGAAGCTAGAAAGGGACTTAAAGCTAGCCATAAGAGAAGAGTTGTCCCAATGCAGCTTCAGACTTTTAGTTCAATAATTGAAGTGAACCGAATTACTAAAAAATAGTCTGAGTCACAAGTATGTACTCCAGCACCTCCGGTCAATATGATAAGAAGCCATGGAATAATAGGGGATTCAAGAAGCAAGGCAATAAGGGCAGAGGAGACAATTGAGTAAGCTAGCTCTTGTTTTTTTAAGAATGTGGAAAGGCTTATAGCAGAAGGCTACGCTTAGCAATGAAAAAAATGTGTGCTTCAAGTGTAAAGAGTCGGAATATTATACCCGTGACAGTACTATGGAGGTGGCCAACTCCAGACCATACATACAGTATAAAGTCTTTGTGCTAATCTCAATATAAGGCCTTTAAGTCACTTAACCTTAGTAAAAGTATGATTCAGGCGCAAGTCGAATCATATAGCTATGCTAGAAAATTAAGTCTGGAAGTTACTGTTATATAAGTTATATGGGCATGTCTTGATGAGAAACAAGGATATAATCTCCATTGTCTATCTAAATAAGCACTGTACAATAAAAAAAAAGTTGCATGCCTTTTCCTAGTAGTAATATGAGCATTGCTGTGAATTAGGTTTTTATAGATAATCTCCTTCCAGATTATAAGAACAAGATGATGATATTGCCTACCCCCTATACATGTTCCATGTGTTGAGATTAAATTAAATGTTATTTTGGATAGCTCAAACTGAGAATTGCTTGAAAGAGGATGTAAAGAATAGACATGAAAGTTTGATAAGGATTCAATGCCTCTATAATGAAAAGTTAGTAATGGATTTATGATATTTAAGACATGAGGTATAAATCTAAGGTATAAAGTATTAGCCTAAGGTGAAAATAGTGGCAAGCAGTTAGAGAACTATGAAACCTTGAGATAGTGGATTGCTGAGCTTAGTTTGAAATCTAGCAAAAAGAAAGTTTTTGGCTAAAAGATCTCACAATGAATGAAATCTTCCATTAGTTGCCAAGGAGATGAAAAAAGGAGGTAGCTTTTGGGGAGAAGCCCAATTGAGCAAAGAGATAAAATTCTCCATATGATAAAAGCAGCCGAGGCAAGGCAGATAGGAGGTAGCTCTTGGGGAGAAGCCCAATTGAGTGAAGAGATAAAATCCTCTATCAGATGAGTCACTAAGGCAAAGTAATGGAAAGTAGCTCCTGGGGTGATTCCCAATTGAGCAAGAATGAGTAATGGTGAGAGGTCAAAACTAGATCCTAACTGGCCTGGCAAGAGACTTTCGAAAGGAAGAAAAGTTTTCCCTTAAGCTGCTAGGCTACTGATTGACCTTGGCTGAATAGCTAAGAAATGTTATGTATGAGAACGGACAGAGTAGTAATGTTGAAGAGCAAAGAGTGAATAACTACTTCCTTAATATCATTTAGACCCCAACTCACAAAGAACCAAACGATCTTAAAGGCTATGATATGATGGGTAGAGTACAAGGTTCGGGGGTATGTTTATATGTAAAGGCATAGTGGTAAGATGAATCTCTAAGCTAGCAAAGGCTAAAGTAAAAAGAAGTAGTATGAGTATTGGAATTGAATATCCTAGAGTTAAAAGCAGTAAGTTACCCAGATGTCACACAGATGAGTTATGGCTTAAAAGGAAGCTCAATGCCGCATTCTCTAAGTCCAACAATGGCAAGAGTGCTGCAGAACCCCTCAATACTTTACAGTTAAATGTTTACTGGTGAGGGAAATTTTATGATGAGTGACTTACTGGGAAGCATGTGAAAAATGTAAAAGTAAGAAAGATGTGCTGAAAGTTAAAAATTAGGCACTATGAATCAGGATAATACCAATTAGTCATACTAAGGTACCTGTTAGACTACATGAATAAAAGTATGAGCAATTTATTGTGATTCTCTAGGATGATGTGTTAAAAGTACTTTGAAATTTTAGAGGAGCATGAAAGACAACTGAGAATTTTTACGAGTAAAACCAAAAGTTTGCTGAACTTAGTAAATAAAAGCTGGGCTCCAGAAAAGTACGGTTAATAGGTTACAGAATCTCCCATATGGATCGCAGTAGATTATAGTAAAGTAAGTAAAATTATAAAGTGGAAGAGACTGAACACTGTAATAGAGACGAGAGGTCTCCGAGTTTAGCAAAATGTTATGAAAGTTTCTCTCAATTTGTTGTACTACTTAGCTAGAAAAGAAGACTTTTGTGGGAAAGAGATTATGAAATGAGTTTTTATGAACTAAAGAGACTAAACCTCATTCCCTGAGATGATTAATCCTGATCTAATAATAGCCCTGGGGGTCTATAGTTATTAAAGTAAGCATGGATCAGGGAACGAGTAAGATAACAGTGTTGAGTGGTAGGTAATAACCAAAGTTTTATATGATAATTTTTACAAAAAGACTGTTCCCACTTATAGTAGCGGTGAGTAATGCTCTCAATAAGTGGAGTTACTAAGAGTTGTTATAGCAAATATGAGTTGCTATATTTATGGTATTTAAATGTTTGCGGTCACAACATCCTCAAGTAATTATGAGATCAAAGAAGAGTTCAATTTGAGGCAAAGAAAAGAAGTGAAAAGCAAATATAAGATGACTTGTAAGTGTCATCTTAGCAAAGTTGATACGATAAGCTTATACTTAAGTAGAAAGATTATTCATGTAAATAGCCTAAAGTAATGAAAGAAGAGGAATGAATGATGTCAAATGCCAATGAAGGAATCATAGTATGAATAAGATAAGAGAGAGTTATGGAAGTAAGAATAAGGATGTTAAGGAATGAAATTTTCACTACCCCTAAAATAAAGACAGCTTATGATGTCCTCACAATTCCCAGTTCAAAGAGTATGAGCCAGGCCTTTCAAATATTATAATTGATACTAGAGTAAAATATTGACTGATAACTCAAGTAAGTAAGAAATGAAAGTATTCCTCTGGTTAAAGTGGTCTGGAAGGGTTTAAGGTTAGAAGAAGTAAATTGGGGAAATAAAGGACGACGTGAGACAAAAATACCCAGAGCTATTTAACTAAGATATGTTTTAAATTTCGAGGACTAAATTTTGTTTAAGGGGAATAGAAATGTAACATCTATAAATTTTCATATATGATTTTTAATATGGTTTATGTTTAGATTATGAGAAATAAAGATATACATTGAATTATGATGAGTATACACTGAATGAAGGTATACAATGAATTGTGATTTCAATAAGTTACATTGAATTATGATGAGCATATACTGAATGAAGGTATACAATGAATTGTGATTCAATAAGTTACATTGAATTATGATGAGCATACACTGAATAAATGTATACAATAAATTGTGGTTTCAATAAGTTACATTGAATTCCGATGAGCATACACTGAATGAAAGTATACAATAAATTGTGATTTCAATAAGTTGCATTGAATTCTGATGAGCATACACTGAATGAAGGTATACAATGAAATGTGGTTTAAATAAGTTACAATAGATTATTATGAGCATATATTGAATGAAGGTACACAATGAATTGATGTCACTTACTGGCCAAGACATCAACACTATAAATACCCCTCCCATTTCTTCATTTCAGCACATCACCAGTTGTGAGTGAGAGAGAGAGAGCCAAGGGAGAGAAAGAGAGTGTGAGTGAAAGAGAAGGAAAAGGAAGGAAGGTTAGCTTCAAGTAAGGTACTTAAAAAATTCAAGAAGGAAGACAAGCTGCTAAGCTCAAATACTTTTCGGTAAAGGTAGTATATTATTTATTTCATGCATTTTCTGTGAATTAATTATGGATGTTATGTGATGCTATTGGATGAGTTGTTTCAATATAAATGTTTTATGGATGTCTAGTATTAAGAGGAGACTCTGCTAAAATTTTTATAGATGCATGAAATATGGGTTATTTGGTTGTTTGCATAACTATCTAATTATGAACATAATTTGTATGAATGGATATATATACTACTGAGATTTCCCCAAATCTCACACCCAATGACTAACAATGTTAGGGCCAAGCACAAGTATAAGCAAATGCAAGGAGGTGGTTAACTAAGAGGAAGCAGATTGGAAGATATTATTTTATACTAGAATAAATGTATTAAATTATGATTATATGTTCTAGTTATGATTTCTATCCTAGATATTTGCTGGCTTTATTTTGGATGTTATGGAACAATAGTCAGATAATTACAGTATGATTGGCTTAATTATTATAATTAAAGTAAACTTTTAGTTAAATTATTGTCTTTTGAGCAACCCAATTGTGAAAAGTTTAAAAGTTTAATTGTTCTAGGTTTTTAATTCTTTCCGCTAGATATATAAAATATGATTAAAAGCTTAGTAAGCTAAGGTGTTACAGATTCAAAAATTTCCAATGTCGTTTCTCTTAGGGTTTTAACGAGGTGAGTTGGTTAGAGTATAGTGCTATGGTTATTCTGCATTATCATTAATGGAGGCATTGGAAATCTTAGTCGACAATAGCTAGATATTGCTGTCAACAAGGAGTATAGAGTTTAAATCTATTTATACTAGTTATAGCTCTGGGTTCTTGGTCTCTCAGATCAATATCTCCTTTAATTCTTTCGTATTGTCGTTGTAGTACTGTGGTTCGTGTGTTCTATGTATATTATTTTGCTTCCCTTCCATCTTCTATTGTTAATTTAGACATTGTTACTGATGGTTTCTGCAAGATCTAGGTTGCCTGTTCTTGATGGACGCTGCTAAATATCAATTGCTGAAAGAATTAAACATTCGGTGGGAAACTTGGTGCATCATCTTAGAATGTATCATGCATCGCAATGGTGTTGGTAGACCAAGAGGTGGATTTTTTTTTATTTCCCTCTTATTTTATTTGCTGTTTTTGTTTCGTTGAAATAGTCTCTATTCTGAACCTTTATAACTGGATAGGAGTGTAAGATACAGGCTAAGATTGTGAATATGAAATTGTTTGAGAAGTATGACAATCATTATCAGAGACTTGAAAATAATTAATCAAGTAGCACTTTCCTAGCACTTTCCTTTTTTTCTTCAATTTTATAAGATAATGAAACATTTAGTAATATCCACTATTTCCTTCCCATCATTTTAGATGCTATTGGTTTTGTGAGCAATGTTAATACAAAGGAGCAGTAAATATGACCATCATATTACCCACGATATGTCGTTGATGTATAGACACTTCAATAATGTGTGGTATAGGTGTTAATTGAAATGAATACGAAGGAAGATCCTTAAAGCACGGCTCAACGTTAATTGTGCAACTGAAATAAATTCTAATAGCACGTTCATGCCCAATCTGACAATGAAATTACTGATATAGTAACAATAGTTCTCTTCAAGTAATTGACTAACTAATTCCCTTCTTCCTCGCCCATAGTAATGGCTTGGGCCTTCATTCCCTGCTTACAGATTCATCATTCAATAAAATTCGAAGTTTCATTTAAAAAACTGAAAAAACAACATAGGAAGAGAAAAAACACAATCAAAAGGAAATTACACTCTCATCAATAAGAATCATGTCACAGAAACTGGCCGTTGGTGACCAAGACATTCTTCTCTAGTAAATGTGCATCACATGGACACTGATGGTCCGATCTCCCTTGGATGGAATCAACTCAGATAGTAGATCATATTCCTTATTTTCCATCTAGAACCAAGAGCAATAGTACAAGACGACCAAAGAATTCTAACTCTCTAATGCCAGAAGCAGTGTAATGAATAATTACAAGCAATGCCTTTGACTTGGGAAGAACCATAGAGAAACATGCCAATAAATTCATGAATATACTAATAAATTACACTGTATCATCAGATAATTTGAATTAATGACTGGTGCAGTTCCACATATAGCCTTTTTGTTAATTCAATTGAATTTGAAACGCCAACTTCATATCTATTTAAAAAGTTAGATTTCCAAAGATAGACTTTCTGTTACTTCACAATGAATGTGGCCGCCCATGATGATATTGATTGTTAGTTCAATATATTCAATTAAACTTTCTATATATACTAACTGAAAACATACAATTCAACTTCATATACTTTGCTTATATAATGTGTATCTCGTTCTTCATGTATATAATAAATAAGTTATCAATAAAAATTCTTCATGTATGCAAATTAATAACCGTAAAATTTTTTCAAAAATTAAATATATGATTCCTGTGGTGACTTTTCATTTCTATCTATTATTATGATAAATTAATAGTAGTTAAACATCAGATTCCATTAAAAAAAGGTTATATTCAATAAAATGTACCATATAGGAATTGTTAAGTCTTGCGATATATGACGTACTATTAGGTTTGAACAATAACGACACGCATGTACATTAATTATAAATGATATCCTCTATACACAATTCATCCCTCATCGGATTGTCCAAAAATCAACCCCTCAAAAATCATATTACATTCAAATAACCAATATCAAATTAATACATTTCATCTATTTTCAATTACATTAACAATAACCAATAATATATACATTAATATATATTTTACATTAATATAATATTCCATTAAATTCACTGGTAATTATTAGCTCTATCATAATTTATTCATCTAACAAATTTAGATTAAATAAACAGATCTATAAAATTAAGAGACAATTATTTTTTCATCCCCGCATAGCGCGGGGAGAAAAAACTAGTAAATTAACCAAAATGGGGTGTTTGAAGTCATATTATATAAGCATTTGTGGGGATCCTCATCTTCTTGGTTTGCTGAAGGAGATTTCAGAGTTGTGGGGCACCTAGAGCTTTAAAAAACTCATGAAACAAGGGGATGCAGATATAAGCTTTATTTCATTTTACTAGGTATTTGAGTTTTACAACTTTTTTGTGAGATTTATTGAACTTATGTTCTGCTGTGAGCTTTTATATATTTGAAGTCTCCAAACTTTTCATATACTGTGTCTAGTTTCTGAAGTCTGTAAGCTTTCAACTTCAATTTGTAGATGCCACATTGATAAATCAATGGTGAAGATATCATACTTCAACCTTTAATGCTTTGTTGCTTTTGAATCTTCATAAAAACATATTTCCAACATCAATTACATAAATCACTCTCTGTAATTCCCCTCTGATTCCAACAAATAGATCCTACTCTCCATCCCATGCCAACAAATTGAAGCAAGATGCAAATACACTAGATTTCATACCAGCAAATGCAATTTTATAATTATTATTATCAATACTCATCCTTAATCTTTGTAAAATTATAAAAATCAAGGTTTAATAGATTCTCCAATTACTGACCACCAAGGGGAGAGAGAGGGGGGGGTGGTGGTGGCTTGGATTCAAACCTAGAAGAATGTGATAGGAAGAAGGAGATCAAGGTGGAGCATAAGATCAACATCTATAATAATAATTTTCAATATAATATATAAAATAAAAAATTATTAAATTTATTAGTACCAATTTAATTTCGGTTAAATCACGTTTGAAGCATTGAATATTGAACCAGCACCTTGACTAGTTCAACGTCCGGTTTGGTTTTTTAAACTTTAATTTTTAAGATAAAATAGTATCATTTTTAATGCAAAATATTTTTTCTTTTTATATTATAATATTATTTAAACATTATTATGATATATAATTATTAAAAATTATAAATTTACTCACTAAATAATATAATAATTGATTATTAACTGGCTATTTTAAACTCAAAATGTGATTGTGAATGAATATAAACTTATTTATATTTAAATATTGAGTTATAAAATTATTAATAATTTGTCTATAATGAATAATGGATTGACAATGTAGTATTATTTAATTTGAAGCAATAATTAAGTGATGAAATTTGTTTAAACTTAGATTATTTATTTAAAATATATTATTTTAATTATCACTGCTTCAATTCCGGTTAAATTACATTTGAACCATTGAGCCTTAAATCAATATTTTGTCTAGTTCAATGTTTAGTCCAGTTCTAAGAACATTGGAAATTTCATTTCAATTTAAGTTTTGAGGCTTAAATTCTAATTTATAATTAGCCATTTTGATATCCTTACTATTGTCAATTAAATGCTCTTGTATCTATATATCTATAAAACTATATTTTTCTCCACGTGCATCCACATAGGAGGACATATGGGATATTTTATTTAGTTTTAAAAGATATTGAATTAAGAAAAATCTTATAACTAACTCCCTCCACCCCTCAAAAAATGGAACCCACCCAAATAGAAAAAGGAAAAAAAGAAAAGAAAAGAAAAGAAGGGCATGGAGCCCAACATGGAGCTACACTATTTGTCTTATGAACAATGTGGTTCTATGCTACTTTATATTATATATTAATATTATATAAATTACACTATTTAGTATTTGTAAGTCATGACAAATGTAAATTTTCTATATAATTCATTATTCATAAGCCCCATGAACAATGCGACTTGCATTGGGTGGTATACCTATTTTTATATTTTTATTTTGCTTTTTGAATTTGATTGAATTTTTCATCTACAATTATATTTAATTCAATATATCATTCAGTTAATAAAAATTGTATTAATTTACTCAATTCGATTCTCACTATAAGTAACTTTTAATTATTTTACTGAAATAAAAAAAGTTTGTTACATTATTAAAATTGTCTTGAAATTGATATAGTTTTTAACCTTACTCCTAATAAATATTACAAATTCAAATAATTCAACAACATCCATTCTCTCTTACTCATAAATAAGGGTGAGAATAGGTCAGACCCGATTAGTTTTTCCTTAAATAGGTCAGGCTTGCAATGTAGGCATTAGGCCTGAACTTGGCCTATTAGCTTATATAAGGCTTTTTATAGGTTTAACCCTGAGTCTATAAAAAATATAGCTTGGCTTGAAGCCTATTTGAAGGCCTACCAAACTAGTAGGTCTTTAAATAGACTTAAAGGTCTCAGCCTTTGAGGCTTTAAATAGGCCTCCTATATAAAAAAAAAACTCAAATTGACGAGAGAGACAAAGTAAGGTTCAAACTTTAGATGTAGAGTAATGAAATAATTATGCTAGGTCTAGAGGTAGAACTTTGGAAGCTCGAATTGAGTAAGTTCACCAATGTCTGTTGGTGGAGCTTTGAAAGTGGAGAGATGAGATTGAGAGATCGAAGGTTGAAGATGTAGTGTTGCTGCTTGTCAAAGATGAGAGAGACTAATGGGTGGTGACTTGAGAGGAATGGAGGTGTCGATGGGAAGCTTACACTAGGTTACAGCAATGGCTTGGGTACTGATGGAGGAAGGAGGTGCAAATGGAAGCTTAGCTTAAGTTAGGTTCTCTCAGTTTGAGTTGAGTGAGAGAGATGAGGATGAAATTGAAAGTAAAGGTCTTTGGAGGGAGTTGGAGGTGTCAATAGGGTGAAAGTGACTGAAAAAAATATTATTACATTATAATATAATATAATATATTTTAAATTAATTTTATTAACATATTAATAAAATATAATATTATATTTATATTTTGCCTAAACTAAATTGGTCCTAGAGTGCATCATTGCCTCATCTAAACAAACCTAAAAAATATCAAAGAACCTTAGTTGCTTTGCTCCCATCCCTAGGTTCATCCATTGCCTTTGCCTCCGTGTCACCTCCGCATTTGTCTCCCAATTGCGACTGTGAGCTGCCTCCATCTATCACCTCCTTCTCCTCCGTTGACGTCTCCCGTAGCTGTGAGTTGCCTCCATCTATCACCTCCCTCTCCTCCATTGATGTATCCTGTAGCTGCAAGTTGGCTCCATCGCATCCCCCCATCGGAGTCGCGGCTCTACACCTGCAGTACATGCTCTCAATCCCTAGCACAGTCTCCCTTTTGCACCCTTAATCTCTTTGACTGTGTGAAGATTTTCTTCCCTCCATGTCACAGGTATGTCTTTTATTGTTCTGTGCTCTATTTTGTGTTATTCTTTGTCATTTCTATCTATTGCATGCTTAAACTCATTACTTACTCTTTCCTGTTCAACTTAAGAGAGCTCTTTCGTTTTTCTACATATTTAGGTTTTTTTTTTGTGTTACTTTTTATTTTTTTAGTTTGTAGTGATCTACTTTGCACAAGTCTATTTTACTGTATTTTTGGGTTATTAAAACTATAATTATTTGGTCTTGTTAAATAATGCCTTTGGAAATGGGTTAAGGAGGCTTCATCTAGTAAATGCAGGCAGAGTAGTGTAATTATTAAAAATCAGTGTTCAAGTCAAGGTAAAATTCACCATTAGATATTGGAGATTTTTCAGTATAATGACTACACTAGCCATTAGTTTATCTAGCAGAGAAATACTCTTGAACATAAAAAGATGATACATGCACCAAATAATCTGGTATTTTGAACCTTACCTAGTTGTTTTTCTTGCAATACGTGGGTTATCTGTTTCATTATGTGGTTTCTCACTGAATTTTTTAGAATGTTTGTTTAAACTAGGCTTAGAAAATTATGCATACATGCAGAGTCAATCAATTTCCAATATTTATGTGGGGATGATAAATTTCAGTAAGGAACTCTGCTGGTTGCAGAGATGAGGGGATTTGTGCTGGGCTTGTTGGACATGTGGTTGTTTTATTCAAAGACAATAAGTGTTTGTTCACAATTTTGTTCTTGGTGTAACAGTTGTCTTTTTGTACCTCATCAATAATGTACATTTTGTTTCTTTGGGAAAATTGGATTTTGTAGTGAAAAGTGTTCTAGATGCGTGAATTATTATGATTAATAAGTCATTGATTATTCCCATCATGTGTTGTGTCGTATGGGAAATTTCTGTAGTACTCAAGATGATTCTCCCTCCTTCCATCTTGAGATTTGAAATATGTTATATTTGTAATATGTTTGATAAGTAGTTGTATTGAAAGAAATTGTTATTCATTCTATAATTCTTGAATATTATTTCTTTGTTGTGAATTTAGATCTTGTTTTTCATATATTTAGATAATGTTTGTTTAAAATTTTTATATTAGTAGGCCTTAAATAGACCAGTGACTTATTTAAAGCCTATAAAGCTTCAACCTTCAAACCCATTTGAAGGCACACTATAATTAATAGGTCTTTAAAAAAGTTTTAAGTGAGGCTAGACCTTTTAAAGGCTCATGCTTGAGCCTAAAATATGGTCTATTACAGGCCAACATGCCAGACTTAGACTTAAAGCCTATAATACAGGTCTGGCATGTTTAACTAAAGTCTGACCTATTTCCATCCTTAGCAGGTCAAGTCGTAGATTCCTGATAGGGACCTGGCTTATTCTCACTCATACTCATAAATAAGGATATTTTAAAAATAAAGTAATTAATATTTTATAAACTTATGGAAGATAACCTATATTTTGGACTACACAAAGTTTTCATAATATGATTAATAAAAAGGAGGAGAGGGAGTATTAGTTATATAATGTATTATATAAAAAAAAATCTAGTTAACTCTTAAAATAAGACACTTTTAAGAGCATATTCTCTAAAAAAAAAAATTTCTTGAGTCCCGTCTCATAAAACACTACTTGTTCCTGCTATTAATTAATCTCTTTATCACATTAATTTTTTTTTCAATTTGGCAATATGCGATTATATGAGTTTAATGCAATATATGCTTATGTTAACCTCCTAATTTAATGGTTTTTCTTACTTACTAGCACTATAATTTTAAGCACGATTTTCTTCTGAGTCAACATTTACAGTTCTTTACTCTCTTTAATTTAATAAGGTGATATATTTCATTTAAAATTGTGTTAATCAAAACACACGGTGCATTATATATATATATATATATATATTACTTATTCATTAAGTTTCTACAACTTGCGGCCAAAAAGTAGAGCTGGCCTGTATATACAGTAGTAGTTCCCTTCGTGTTGGGTTAACATGCTGACGAGCTCAAGCTCAACTTTATTTCTATACAGGTGTTCAAGTAGAGTTTTTTTTTTTAATTTTTGGGAGTTAGACATGTTATTGTAATCGAAGATGATCGAAAAGAAATAATGACAGAAGATATGCATAAAATAAATTAAGGAAAAGTTTAGCATTCGGAACTTTGTTTAAATTTCTTTTATATATAAATATAAGAGAATCTTTTGGTTTGGACGAGTGATGTGAGACTTATTGTTACATAGTGTGTAGTGGCATGGCGTGTAACCCACAAATTAAAATGTGAAAAAGATTTATAACCAAAGCATGCATGTGATGCTGACATGGAAAAAATATTCTCAAACGACAATTGAAGATGGCGTACACACACGCGAAAAGATCTGCAAATGTCGGTCTACCAAATCTTTGCCCAGAAATTATAAGTTTTCTGAAATGTGTTATTCTGAGAAAAGATACACTTATTATAATTATATCATTCTATGCCATTTTTACAACCTAAAAGGAGCTCTCATCGCTGCTCAATAGAGGAAGTTGAAAAGTCACAACTTTACAGGACAGATCTGCATACGAATGCCGACAAAAAACTCCAATGTGGCGATGAAGGCAATGCATAGATCCCCACTAACACATCAAACAACTTTTAGAAAAGATGAAGCAAAAGTTGTGAGCAGAAATTAAAGAAAAGAAGACAAAGGGGATCATCAATGATCCATCTCGTTCCATGAATATACTTCATGCTTGCCTTTCCAATTTGATCAATTCTAAATATATATATATATATATAGTGATAGTGAAATAAAGAATGTTTATAGTTCTATATATATTGCATGTCTCTATAGCACAACAGTTTGTTTGCCAATATTTGTTTGAGTATTAACAAGTCTCTGTCTCACTTTCTACAACCTCCTCCTATTCTAATCATCCTTCATGACTTTAACTTTCTATTTCATAACATTATTTTTAGAGGCTGCACCTTTACAATTATAAATCAAATATAATGTAAAATATATAACGAGATGAACTACTCACAAATTGTGAACAAGAGTTACTCATTCATTTTTCGAACTGTGTAACATAAGGGAAAAAATATGTCTACTTAATTATATATTATTTATATTGATTGAACCACCGGTAATTATTGAACCACCGGTAATTACATTAGACTAGTTAATCCAGTAGTTACATTAAGCTAGTTAATCCAAGTCAGGTTGAGTTGACATGACCACATACTTTCATAGGAGTTAATTTATATTTTTGGTGGTTTCCATTATAGCATTTCTTTTAATTCTAAAACTCACACTTTAACTGTTCATTGTGAAAATCAATATTGATATTAATATAAAATTTTTAGGAAACCATATTTATTATTCTCAAATATAATAAAATGCAGCTTACCGCAAACTCTATACACATGGAACCAACTTGTAGTTTTATTATTTTGAATTTATCTGTTATATGTGGACAATAATTGCTTATTATACACATAAATTTTGACATGATCATTCAAAGACAAATTTTAACCATCCAAAAATACCTAAGATGTGAGTGATGCATAGTTTACTATAATAGTATCATTTGCAATGAATTTTTATTATATATATTAACATATTAATATATTGATTATACATTTCTCCGTATATTGTATGAAATGAAAAGAATGAGTCGCGCTATTGGTATCAATATGATATTTCAATTTTAATTCACGCATGATGAGTATTGAACGTCTCGTTACATCCAAAACATCAAAGAGGAAATAATATTTGCCTTTTAAACATTCGGCATTCATCGTTCCCGGTAAGATTCAACGTCCATTTGTAAGGAATGCTATATATAGCGGATAAGTAGAGGGCCACTCACAACAATTCCTTCACCTTTCAAAAAGCCTTCACACCAACGGTGTCTTCGGAAGTCTTTGCATTTTCTCGCTAGTCCCCATCATCCATTTTTTCTGATTCTTTCAAAACTCCTTACAGAATCACTAATATAGATACATCTTCTTTCTTTAAACCTTCCTTAATCCAATACTCCTTTTGCGAAAATCGCTTGCCCAGGTCTTAAAGGAGCAACCTTTTTTCTTCTTGCTCGAGAGGGGTGATCTCGTCTCGTCCTTTTGATTGACAACTTAGGACAAATTACAGAAGCCGGATGGAACAGAAGAGCGTTTTGTTCTCAGCATTGAGTGTGGGGGTTGGGTTAGGTGTGGGCCTCGGGTTGAGCCAGGGTCAAACCGTGCAGAAATGGGTTGGGAGGAATCGTGAGTCTGGAGAGCTTACTGGGGAACTGATTGAGAAGGAGCTCATGAGGCAGGTGCTTGATGGGGAGAGCAGCATTGTCACATTCGATGATTTTCCTTATTACTTGAGGTAATGTTAAGGTTTCTTCTACGACAACTTAAATAATTAATGAACTTGACATCTATAGTGTGGTGGCCATTTTCTGTCTGTAAAATGACATACAAGAATGATACCAAATGGTCTGTGTCAATTTGGTAAAAGGAGATATAGTATTTCTCTTCATTCATTTGAGTTCAATTTGCTTGGAGAGGAGATTTAGTTTTGAACAAAGCTGACACTAAAATGTTATGACAAATTTTCTTCGTTGAGTATTTACTTTTATTAACATAATGAACATGGTATGGACAAGGTGGGGGAAAGACTTTGTTGATTAGAATCTATTTTAGGTTGACTTGTAAATGCAAGGCAATCTGATGTGAACCTTAAGTTCTGGTGCAAATATATTTGACATCCTGTATGGGCCTGTGGTGCCTCTAAGCTTGGTGATCCTCATCTCTGAGATTTTTCTCCGATTGTTCATTATTGAGTTCTCCTATGCTCCTATGTGAATCCCAAGGTTTCCTTTAGATTTTTTGTTGGCGTAATTTTCTTGCTATTTCAAGTAAATTGTTTCATATTGTATACATAAGAAATTAAGTGTGTAGTCCCCAGAAATAGACAAAAAATTATTGATCTGATAACAGAAATGCAGTTGTGAAATACAGACTTTGCAGAAACTATAAATTAAGTTTTCTGCTGACTACACTTTATCTTTTTGCCACCATATGATGATGAAATGGCAGTGAAAGAACTCGAGTGTTGCTGACAAGTGCTGCATATGTTCATTTAAAACAATCCCAGTTTTCAAAGCACACCCGAAACCTTTGCCCAGCGAGCCAAGCTATATTAATTTCTGGACCTACAGGTAATTATGTACAAGTTCTGTCTTGTGCTCCACGAGTCCGCTTGATTCCTACTTATATTTCCTACTTTTTCAGAACTGTACTTACAAGCGCTTGCCAAAGCTCTAGCACATTACTTTGAATCGAAGTTGCTTTTGCTGGATGCTACTGACTTCTCTAGGAAGGTAATTATTTACTGCCCCTTAACTTTGTTAGGTTTTATTTGAGATGTGCATGTATTCATATCTGCCATTTTGCTTTCTACAGAAGCAGAGCAGATATGGATGTGTGAAAAGAGAACCGGTAGGTTTAGTCTGCGGTGCACTTTATTTTTGACCTCTTCATTAAGACCTGAAGTCTGAAGATATTTTTCTGTTCACACTTTCTAACCTTGAATGCTCATTTTTAAATTGGTGAAGTGCTTTTTGTGTGTGTGTGTGTGTGTGTGTGTGTGTTTGATGCTTTACTTTCCAAAACTAGATTGGATTTTTCATTAGATCCTAAGAAGGAGAAGGCATTCATTTGGTTGTTAATTCACAGAGAGATTTCCCTAACTTACTTTCTTCTGTAGTCTATCACAAGGTCCCTATCTGAGTTGACTTTGGAGAGATTGTCCAGTTTGTTTGGTTCCTTGCCAATCCCTGTGCCCATCGACACTAGAGGTACTGAAACAAATTGTGGCATATCTTTTAAAATTACGAGATTTTTTTCTTATTACTTTGTTAGACTCCGGTAATCTTTGATTTGAAGTGGATATATTTAGCTGTAAATGTTAAAATTTCAGTCACTGATAGTAATCATGACATTGCAAAAGATCAGGATTACATTTATAACATCTCTCATCTTTCAATATATGTATCAACTATTTTTTACAGTTCTTGACCTTTATATAGGTAGCTTGACTAACATAAACATTACTTCAACAAATCTTGATTGGCAATTTACATGCAGGAACTGTACGTCGACAAATTAAAAGTAATGAAGCTACTGATAATCCTCCAAAGCTACGTAGGAATGCCTCTGCTGCAGCTGATATAAGTAGCATTTCTTCCCATGGTGGATCAACAACTTCAGGTTATACTTGAATGTTCTTTTGTTTCTCTCTCTGTCTTTCTGCAACTCTGATTATTATTACTGTAGATATATTAATGTTTAAATCTCCAGGTTGACTTATATAAGTTTGAGGCAACCCTGCTTGTCAAATATTGATTTTAGTATCTGCATTTGATTTACTTATTGATTTTAATTAGTAAATCAGAGTTCTTCTTCGTAATTGTAGATAGATCTTTTAACTCTGATGCTCTAAGAATATGAAACTAGTACCCAAATCTAATCTGATGCATTGATATTTTTATTTTAAACATTATACTTCAGAACGAGAATGGTCCTCTTTGTACATGCTTATGTCGACTTCATTGAATATCATATTGCTGAAAACTTTATGCTTTATCATATATATATATATATATATTTTCCATTGATGTACATTACATCCAATTTTTTCCTTTTATATATTCTTAATGCTTCAGATTTCTGTTTTCAGGTCCCCAGAAGCGCAAAAGCAGTTTATGTGTTGATGAAAAACAGTTTCTGCAGTCACTTTGTAAGGTGATGTCATCATAGAAAACTTCTATTTTTTAGTAGAGATTTTGCAAGAAAATAATAATCTATTACCCTTTCAGTGTCTTAGAATAAATATCTCTCACTCTCCAAAAAGAAGTTCTAAAAAGCAGGATTTACTAATTATTTCAGGTCTTGGTTTCTGTCTCAGAAACCAGTCCCATTATCCTATATATCAGGGATGCTGAGAATCTTTTTCTCAAGTCCTCAAAGTTATACAGTTTGTTCCAAAGAATGTTGAGGAAACTTTCAGGGTCAGTTTTGATACTTGGTTCCAAGACATTAGATGCAGATGATTGCATAGAAGTTGATGAGAGGCTCACTATGTTATTTCCTTACACCATTGAGATCAAACCATCTGAAGATGAGGCTAATCTCAGCAGCTGGAAAACCAAACTGGAAGAGGACATGAAAGTACTTCAGTTTCAAGATAGCAGAAACCACATTGCTGAAGTACTTGCCTCAAATGATATTGAATGTGATGATTTGAACACTATCTGCCATGCAGACACAATGTTCCTCAGTCAATATATTGAAGAGATTGTGTTGTCTGCAATATCTTACCATTTGATGAATAGCAAGCATCCAGAATACCGAAATGGGAAGTTAATTATATCGGCACAGAGGTAAATGTCTAGAACGATGTTTTTTGGCAATTGATTAAGAAAAGTGGTTTCTAATACTGTTATTTGATGTGGACAGTTTGTCCCATGGATTGAGTCTGTTCCAGGAAGGAAAAACTAGCGGGATTGCTAATCTGAAGTTGGGTAATAACGTCCCTAACAAGGTTTGCTTACAGAAAACTCCAGTGAATGATGAAAGAATGCTAATAATACAAAACTGACAAATTTCATCCATTGATATGGTCTGTAATTGTAGGTCACTGCTGGAGAAGGAACTGCAGGTGCAAGGAATGATGTTCGGGCTGATGCCCCAACACCAGCAGCAGCACCTGAAAAGAAAAGTGAAACAGAAAAATCTATCCCGGTGACCAAAATAGATGGCGAGAATACTGCTCCCGTGAAAGCAGTAAGATCAATGTCTCAATAGTTAACCTCAAGTACAACTAACACACGCACTCACACACACAAAAGAGAACAATATTGAAAGGTAGTACAAAAGAGATGAACACCATTTGACAATGAAAGAAAGAAAGGACAAACTCCCTTGATTTCCTGATGTTCTTACCAAGGGTAAATTCACGCACTTTATTTTCTTAAGCACTAGATCCGTTCGTCTAAAATCAATCAAGTGTTATTAACTTTCACTTGTTTGTGTCTTTTCTTCCTAATTTAATATGATAAATTATGAATGATAAGAGAATTTTTTATCATTAAGAGTGTGTTTGGTTGGAAGTTATTAGGGGGTTTTTTAAGGGGAGGGGAGGGGATTAAAAAAATTGCTTGAAGTTCCCCTTGTTTGGCTAAAAAAATTGGAGGGAATTGGGGAAAATTTAATCTTCTCCAATCCCCTCCCTCCATCCCCTTATAAATCCCCCCAAATTGGGGTTTTTTGGAGGGGAGAGAGTATTTATTACTCAATCCCCTCATGAACTAAACAAAATTTTATTAAAATCCCTTCAATCCCCTCCCCTCCAATCCCAATCTCACCAAATAAGGGAATTTTAAAATCCTTCCAATCTCTTTCCCTTCAATTCCCTTCATTAAAATCCCTCTAATACCCTTTCCTCCAATTCTCTCAGTTGAACCAAACAGACCTTAAGTTAGCCTGGCATCATGGTCCGTGACTTTATCAATACAGCTCTCTGGGCACTAGAATTGCAATGTGATTTTTGGCTACACTTCCATGGTTACCTTCTGTTTTTTAGTTTTATGTAATATCATAAGTTTAATTGCTTGCTTGCAGGAAGTTCCTGACAATGAGTTTGAGAAGCGAATAAGGCCTGAGGTTATCCCTGCAAATGAAATAGGGGTTACTTTTGCAGACATTGGTGCACTAGATGAAATTAAGGAATCACTTCAAGAGATGGTCATGCTTCCTCTTCGTAGACCAGACCTCTTCAGAGGTGGTCTTCTTAAGCCTTGCAGAGGAATATTGCTTTTTGGGCCTCCTGGTACTGGGAAAACTATGATGGCAAAGGCAATTGCGAATGAAGCTGGAGCAAGCTTCATCAATGTCTCGATGTCCACGATTACTTCAAAGTGGTTTGGGGAAGATGAGAAGAATGTCCGAGCTTTGTTCACACTTGCAGCAAAAGTTGCCCCAGCAATAATCTTTGTTGATGAAGTTGACAGTATGCTTGGACAGAGAACAAGAAATGGAGAGCATGAGGCCATGAGGAAGATAAAAAATGAGTTCATGACCCATTGGGATGGGCTATTGACCAAACCTGGTGAGCAGATTCTTGTTCTTGCTGCAACCAACAGGCCATTTGACCTTGATGAAGCAATCATAAGGCGGTTTGAGCGCAGGTAAGACCACAACATTGGGATGATCATTTAATTATTCTGCTGTGTTATACTGTCTTCGTCATCAGATGAAACTGATATATATATATATATATTTGGTTATTGATTATGAACAGTTGGGTACTCAAAAGAAAACAATAGAGTCTGTAATTAGGTGTTTTCAAGAGAATAAGGATAAAAAAGCATGAAATGATTTTTCTGGCGTTGACTTTGCCTATCACGTAATTCATGGACTACTAAAAAATTAGTGAGAGTTAATAAACAATTACAATTTTAACGTGATGGAGCTCCACGAATCACATGAGTGAGCTTATATAAGATGAGCTTCTACAGAAATGCCTGATCACGAAATCTTAATTATATATAGCACTTTGCTAGTATGGTACTTTTAAGTTTTCCCTATGAAGTCTGTGCTCCTTTAATTTTGCATGTAGGTAGCTGGCAGCTCCTACAGATGAGAGTTTTTTCTGTTTTCTTCTTGTTTCAAAACTTTTTTGGGCAATGCGATGGAGTGCTTCAGCTCTCTTAATGTTGGATCTCCTTGATATCTGTGAAAAATCATATAACTAGATCTCGAGATGATCTGGCAGTGTTCAAGCTCAACCTACTGAGGGGTTGAACTCTCCATAGCAAAATTCAACTTTTTAAGTAACATACAGATTATTGTTATTAGGATTGAGAAAATAATCATTAACTGAGAATTAGTGATACCATTAACTATAAAGATTGACTGAAACTTTTCCTTTTAGTCACATTAGTAGGACCATTGAACAATTTCCCTTTCTTATACAGACAATTGTTATTGTGATTGACACTACTTCACCTTTTTAATGTTGAGCAGAATCATGGTTGGTCTTCCATCTGCTGAGAACAGGGAACAGATCTTGAAAACCCTCCTATCTAAAGAAAAACATGAAAATATAGACTTCAAAAAGCTTGCATTTATGACAGAAGGATATAGTGGAAGTGATCTTAAGGTTTTCTTTTTTCCTTTCTTTCTTTTGTTACCTGTTAGTGATACTAATATAATAATTCCAGTATGTAGTCATCATCTCTTGATATTAATTTCTTCAAAAACAGAACTTATGCATGACAGCCGCATATCGACCTGTTAGGGAGCTCATGCAGAAGGAAATGCTGGAGGAAAAAGTAAGTGATAAGTAATAAATAATTTCTGCAATGCGGACTTTAACATTGTTTTTTTTTTAATAATTGCTAAACTTTTGGTATGAAAACTGTAGAGATGACTAATACCTACTTCATTTTATTCAGGAAAGGAAGGAAAGAGAGGCAGAAGGTAGAAGCTCTGAAGATGCTACAGATGCTAAAGGTGGAGAAGAACAAGCGATTACCCTGAGGCCTTTAAACATGGAAGACATGAAATATGCCAAGTCTCAGGTAGGCCTATTTGAAATTTCTTCACGTAAATAGCTACGGAGTGCTTGATTTGGATGTCTGTTTCCCATTGAATAGTATATTTTGTGTCTCCATATTGTCAAGGAATTCAAAAAGATGATTCAAGGGAATTGAGTGACAGATATCTGACATTTGACTAAATGATAACTCAAGTGGAAGATATCTAGTAGTAACATAGGATGCGACGTGGATAATCACAGGTTCATCTTTGAAAATTTTCTATCGATTTCAACCATCCCTAGATGTGGAAAATGAACTTGCTTTGCAATTGGGTCATAACATTCCATATGTGCCTTTAAGAGTGCAGATAATCTAAGATGAAACTTGTGTCCCTAGCAGTATCACAAAACCAAGATTAAGAAAATCGGACTAGTTATTGAGGTACCAGTTCAAGATTCAATGATTTGACTGAGGTCAGATTGGAATCAGACCGGTCTTAATTAAATTAACATATTTTAAATAATATATACTTAAATATGAGAAATCCTATAACGTGTCTAATTTTTTATAACATTTTATAAGACCATGAGAAGTATTTATAGATTTATTGATAAGAATGAATATGCATAAAAAAGAATAAATTTTCAATTAACTACTAATAATAAAATTGTAGAGAAATTTAAGATTCAAGATAAAAAAATAAGAATATAATTCAAGACAATAAAAGATTAGCTATAAATAAATATTTTATAATTTTAAATCATAATAACATAATATCTAAATCTTATATGCTGCACCCTTCCACAATTAAAAATAAATCATAATAACATAGTTCTGGAAAAAAAAATGAGAGTTGGAGAAGAGGAGCACAAATAATTAAGTCAGAAAATGTGAACTTTTTGCATTTTATGTTTTTTACATTGGCAACTCCAACCTTCTGCATTGAAGCAATCAAAAGAAATCTTTTATTTAATCCGACTTTTCTAATTCTAGAAGAACGTGAGGGAGTGCTTTTTCAATTGCAGAGGGATTGGGACGTTTTGTATTATGGATAGTTGAATTTAATGTTAATTTGATTCCTTCTTTCTCTCCTCTGGACCCTTCCTTTCTCTCTCCCTCTCTCACCTTTCTCCACCGAAGCTAGCTTTCTCTGCGAACTGAAAAGGTTGATTTGTTTTCCTTCAACTATTTCTCCATTATCCACCTCCTTTGCCGGAAGAGCTTGGGTTACTCCATCGTCATCATATCTTCTTTTTTGTCTATTAGCTTGGGTTACTCCATCATCATCATCTTCTTCTTCATCTATTTTCTCAATTTTCGGGTGATCGATTAATGAGAATTGTTTTGTTCATGTTGGTTTAAGGTAAAAATGCCATAGATTTATTCTTCTTTTTAGATCTAACTAGTTGAACAGTTTAGATCATTTCACTCACATTTTTTCTTCTACAGGTTACAAAACATTAGAGCATATCTGCACATCTAGCTTGATCTCCTCCTTCTGTCTCTTCTCTCCTTTTTCTTTAAACTGCGTGAACCAGTCAACCCAATGTTTTTATCGGTTCAAGACCGGGTTAACTGGTTCTTGGCCGGTAACCTCCAGTTATCTTTTCATTCCAGACCGAACTCGACACCGATTCCCAGTTGAATTATTTCCCAGTTGAACTAGCCTATCTAATCCAATTTTCATAACACTGGGCATAACAATAATGCACATACGAAGTAATCCACACTATTTTAACCTTAGGGTTCTAGATAAGTACACATCCTGATTCAATATTAAAATGACTTTGTTAATCTAAAAGTAATTACAGCAAAAGATAAACTTGACTATGTGTTTAATCACTTGTCAACCTCACTCGTATGGAATATCCAAGACTTTGTATTTGTGCAAGTAACATGAATTTGAATAGAAATTTACGAAGGTATATTTTTTCTATGCAGATTGCTGCAAGTTTTGCTGCTGAAGGATCAATAATGAGTGAGCTGAAGCAATGGAACGATTTGTATGGTGAAGGAGGTTCAAGGAAGAAAGAGCAGCTTTCTTACTTCCTCTAGAGTGTAGGAAATGGGGGTAACATTATGGACTTGTCAGCCTTCTTCTAAGAAAAAGGAAGAACAGGACAAGCAGCTCTTCATCTCAGAAGAGCTCAAATCCAGGAAGATATAGTCTCCAATGGATGTATATATTATCATCATCATCATCATACATGGTGTTTGAATTATGTACGAAGCAATGGCTACCAGTGTTAGGGAATTCATATATGTATATTCATGTATTGTTATTAGTGCCTGTGTCAACTTGCAGCCAAGAAATTTATATTTTGTGATGGGTAATTCTAGAAGATGCATTGGCTTTTTCATGGAAGCAGGAGTTTTTGCTTCAAATCTAATGGGTGTGATGTAATTATATGTGAACAGTATCCTCAATAGAAATTTGTACATTGGTTTGGGAGCTGAAATGCTTGACTGCTAGACCTCGCGTCGAATTATCTGAATATCTTGCGCATAAATTATCTGCATGTCATTTTCTTTTATTTTTTTATTTCTTTCTTATTCAGGTGAGCTCCACTTCTTTCTTTCTTTCTTTCCTACTCTGTTGGACCCCATTTTTCCCCATCCTTTCTGCTTACTATCGCACATGTTTATTGATGATATTTCTGAGAGGTTTCTTTTATCATCACTAGATAGATTTGAGAAACAAAATAAAATTAATTAATTAGTGAAAAATAATAAATAATAATTTATAGTTTAAAAAATTGAATTTAAAAAAAAATCATTGATAGTAAGTGATATTAATTTAATTTAATTTAATTGAACTAAAATTAAGGAAAGAGGAAGAATATCAAGTAATATGAATGTAATTAATATAAAATTAAGAAAATAAAAGAAGAGGAAAGGATGAGGGGCACTCCCAACAACTTGCTAACAAATTAAACCTACGAGGGATATGCATGACAATAAGCATAACAAGAACCTAAGTTGATAGTTACTGATTATTTTCTCTTTGATAATATGTATAGCACATCATCATCCCTTTTTCTGTGTTCGTCGATCGATGCTCCTTTTGAAATGCTAATGACGAGAAGAAGGAAGCCATTACACCCATTTCTCTTCTATCTTGACTTCAATTTTCAATTCAAGCTCTTCCCAACGGTCAAAGTATGAAATTAATTTAATGTTTTTGTTCATATTCCCATTTATATTGATCCATGGAGACCTCATCTTCCTTCATTTAAGGAACCAAGCTACTGTTGATCGAAGGAATTATTTATAATGTAATATCACAAACTTAAATTAATAATATTAATAATTAACCAGAGAATGAAACATTAAAAGAGACGGTCTTGGATTGTGTAGAATTATGTGAGCGAGGTAGGATATTTTGGTTCTGTGTCGATATCTGTGAATACGAGTACAGAAGGTAGAGACATGAATGATCAGAGAAACGCAGAGATTGACGCTGACGTGGCCGATCCAAGATTCTTTGATCTTATGAAGGTACGTGGGGGTCTTGCAGTACCGTCGTCGTCTTGTTCGAGTCCAAGTGGCATCACAGAAAGTATTTTCTTTTCTTTTATTTTTTTCTTTTTTGGCCAACATAGTAGTGTTTTCACGCGTAGCTGATCATGAAGTGGTTATATACGAGTGCCAATTATTAATTAATAATTTATTTATATATTTTTGAGAGAAGGGGAAGAGCTCATTAATCGCCAAGGAAATTTATGATTTATCAACTAATAGTAAGTAAAAGTTGAGGAAAACAAATTAAAATAAATCGAGATAGAGTAAATAAACAAAATTTCATTCGGAAAAAACAAAGTCACTTTTACAGAATCAGTTCGTAGGGCTTAATTCAGATGTGAAGTACAAAACAAATAAAAATGGAATGAAGAGTCCATGAGGACTCATGACCCAGAACATCTAATTAATTGAAAAACAAAAAAAAAGGAAATTAGCCCACTTTTAATAATTTGTAATAAATAAGGGACCAAAGAATGGAGAATATATATGTTTCTTAATCCTTTTTGGATGATCCTGGAATTGGTATCTGGCTCAAAACCTTGTCATCAAAAACCGCATATTGCTTCTTAATCTCAGCTATAACAATCTCACCGTACAGATCAACCAGCTCTTCATTTTTCTCATACAGTATTGGCACTGTGAACATGAACACAACGCCTGCATGTGTACGTCCCACCAAAATTTCCATAAATTAAAATCGTTCTTTAAGCATGCATATATACAAGAATTGGTATTTAAAAAAACAAAAGATCGAGAAGGAAGATATATATCCTCACATAGATAAAACAAGGAAAGGAAACTGAATGAGCTCCCAATAACCGAGAGAAACCATAACCCAACAATTACCTGTGGTAACAATCGAACAACAGACACTTTAATTAGTCCAAATGGTTATGTGTTAAGAAAAAAGCAAAGAAAATTCAAATCCATATATACTGTTGCAATCAAGAAAAAAAAGACTGAAAGTTCTAGGACACTTCATAGATTAAGAGAGGAAAGAGAGAGTAGGTGATATATATTCAGATGATTGATCAGTCCCACTCATTCTCTCGTAACACTAAAGAATGGCTCAGCAGAGAATCCAAATTCAGCCAAACAAGTAGCAACATGCATTTCATGAGGAGAGTAGAATGGACTTACGATAAGGAACTTCTTCATATCTTTCCCAGATGTAACATCTCGCAAAAGATTGCGGAAACCAAACAAGACTCCGTTGATTGCGTTTCTAAGAGTAGAAACAGCCTCAAGAACGCAATCCCTAGGAATTTCAACTTCTGGGATGTGAGGTCCAGACCTGGTTGAGCATTAAATTGTTAATTAATTAGCAACACATGAAATGTTTTCGCGCAATTAATCAATCATAGACAAAATGTTTAACAACCTGGGTAAGAACAGTAAATTTTTATAATATATAGACAAATCATTGTAATTAATTAAGAAAACGAATATCATCAATGTGGCATACTTGTGGATATACATGCATGCCCTGGTCCACACGACAACGAGAATTGTTGTGAGAATCAATGCATGGCAAACCAGAGTGATGAAATGGTATTCCAGCACTTCAAATAAAAACCACAGCGCAGTAGCAGCAGCAAACACCTTTCCTGACACATTCTTTTTCCTCCACAGCACAATTTCAGCAGCTGCAAGAAAAGATCAATCTTGTTATTAATAAATTTCCATAAGCATAATATTTTAATTAATTAACTTCATAGAGATACTTTAGCAATAGAGCTGTTGTCTGTGTACGTGATGTGCTTGTTTGCTTGCGTTTCTTTGATATGAAATGATGATGAAATATATATCACAACGTTTCACAATTAAACTTCAATTGGATAGTGGGGAGACAAAGTGTGTGACTACCAGATTTTTCTGACACATGCATGTAGGCAAAATCTAAACTGAAGAGTATAATTTTTCCTTTTAATTTCACTCGATCGAATCATGTCTCTTAAAATCTGGAACATTGCATTAACTACCATCGAAATCTTGAACAACATCAAATCATTTTCGTAAAGCTAGCGATCGTAATAATATGCCCGCCGAAAGGGAACAATCACATATTAGCGAAGCATATAGATTAATAAATAGTAATCACAGTGCATGTGATTGGATAAGAAGCCACCGAAAAAGCAAAAGAAATTATGCAGAGCCAAATCATTCGTCTAATTAATCACAAAGATGAAAGAAGAAAGGAGGTTCAAATTTGATGCGTGCCATTATGATTCTTAACTGTAGTATGAAACTGCGAAAATAAAAAACAAATGATGTGACTAAACGTCAAATGCGATTAGATTTAACGATAGAACATTGTATATCCTATAGATCATGAACAACACGAATTATTAGTTTATTCCTGGCATAAATTTTCCGATCAATTAAATAGAACACGTGAAGCGATAAATCAATATCACATCTTTGCTCGAGAATCCCAAAACGCAATGCAGATAAATTAAATCCTTATTTGAAATTGGGAGAAAATAGAGAAAAGAAATACTATGAGAAAAAATAATGAGAAATCTACACAAAGAGATGTCTAGATTCTTTCTTAATTTTTTCTTAAATTTTCTTTTTTTTTTTCCTATTTTTCCCAAATCCAAATAGAGGATAAAAAGAGGGAAAGAAAAAGAAAAAGGGAACTGCCTTTTCCTCCGCCCAAGACCATGTGGATAGGTCTCTCGCGACCGAAGAGCCTACGACCACTTGTTTGGGAGGACCGATGATGATCGGCAGCATCGAATTCGGAATCCTCAGAAGACGAATTAGATTCATCGCTGTCGCGGTGGACCTTCGTTTCCGACGTTTCTTCATGCTCCGCCATGATTCTCTGCCCAGAGAGCGAGACACACAATGAAATGGGAGAATGATTAGCGGTTAGTTTATTCGTCTGATATGCTATATACGTGTATGATAATGTTACACCAACGTGCTTGGAATTGGATAGAGAGAAAGGGATTCCATACATCATAGCATATAATTATAAAAATAATTATAAATATGACAAATTGTGAAATTAACACAAAGAAAAAGAAAAATATGAAAAATAATAAATGTGAAGGAAATTTAGTCACCAACAAAATTTCACAATACTTGAGAAATTATAAAATCTCTATACATATAGTTGTCTCCGGATATTGGTTTTTTTTCTGGCTTCATAAATCATTTTTTCAATGGAAAAAGGTTTTTTTCTTACCTGCTTTTTTTGTATTATTTTCTAATTCAAAGTTAATATGAAGACTTCTGTAATAACCATAGATTTAGTGATTAACTTATACTATGACGATTAAATCTATGATGTGTTAAAAAAAGTACACATATTAATTTTTAATTAGAAATTAATATAAAAAAATATATAAATAAAAATATATAAGTTTTTTTAATTGAGCAAATATAGAAAAAAAATCTCTTTTTAAAAATTTTTTAATACTAAAGATCCAAGCGAACTGGTGGAACACTATTAAAAAAAAAATCCTTGAACACTTAGAATTAATTTGGCTGTTATTTAACTATGGAATTCTGTTTTGCTAATTTTTATTTTGCCTTGCAAAGCCCACAAAAAAATCGATTTCAATTTTTTAAATTAAAAAATGAAATATTAATATAGGGAGATGGCTGTTCTCCATTGTGTATGGATCTGAAGCTTTTATCTCATAATTATATACAATTAATATGGACTAGGGGTGGCGACTAAGTCAATTCTTAATACACTTTTTGATCCATCTAATACTAGGTTGTGTTTAAGTATTTGAACGTCTCGTCACATGCTAATTAAAAAAGAAAAGCTCGATAAAATTTTAATAAAATATATTTATT
Source organism: Adenanthera pavonina (assembly GCA_026686845.1). Classification (NCBI taxonomy): domain Eukaryota; kingdom Viridiplantae; phylum Streptophyta; class Magnoliopsida; order Fabales; family Fabaceae; genus Adenanthera; species Adenanthera pavonina. The sequence continues at coordinate 27,959,100 of JAIVEN010000013.1, forward strand.
TATATAAAAATTACTAATTAATCTATCCCATAATATACAATATTAGGAAGAGGAAAATTTTGGTACGGTTGGATCATACCAACCCAATAATATATTCATTATTTATTATTAATATAACTAATGGTACATGTGTTGTGTACTAAATTTACTCGAAAAGCTCAAGCGTGCATCTTTTGACCTTACTGTCTTATTTCTTCGTCTCAAGGAGCGACAGCTAGTTGACAAAGAAAGAAGAAGAAGAAGAAGAAAGCTATGAACTAGGCAGAATTTTGATTTTTGAATTTCATTTGATCAACAAGGTCAAGATGTTTCTGAGCATTAATTGATGGGTTTCGTGGGGATGAACAACTGACGAGAGTGTTCGAGAAATTGTGAATTCACAAGGTACTGTATTTCTTAGTTGACAAGCATGGCTAATTATGAACTTATGAATTGTTGAAGAAGATTGGAAATATCAAGCGAATCATTTTCTCTTCCATGGGCTCGTTTCTTCTCTGGGCAATTCTAGTGTTTGATTTGGTGCGAAAGGTTTCTGGCACCGTGGAACGTGCATGATATATTATTTGAGGTTTCAATTATTTCAAAATGACAATATGAAGATCTCGAGTTTTTATTGTGATATGCATGGTTATTAATTACTACTATTAGTATTTTTCTTAAATCTTCATGAGACAATACATGATTTTTTCCATGGTGTAATTGAGAGTTAAAAAAAAAAAAGTTAAAATTACTCTCTCCAACATCAAATATAAAAGTCACTTTTATTAAGAAAAATTGTTGAACTTATAAAATTTGTCTTAAATTTTATTTATGTTTTAAATTTATCCCTAACTAATAATATGCTTTTCCAATTATAGATGTTATTGCTTTTGTCCAACATATTTAATTAGGAGTATTTAAAGAAATATTTATTTAATGATCCATATACATGACTTATATTATCAATAATGAAAATTTTTTTCTCACCAACTTATATTTGAATGGAGTAGATGCGTGACATGATAGATGGTGTGTGGGATTTATTTAAATGGTGAATTTTATAGTGTTTGTGATCCTTAGGTTGATGGTGTGTGTTATGTGCAAAATTGACACTATGTTGACATTTGTTTAATTTTATTCCTACCTTTTATTATTGTGAAGTTCCATCGTTAGTACCAATGATTTGAAAATCGGACCGAACAAGACTGTGGGATCGGTTGGACCGTCACCCGGTGTGAAAAACGGCTCGATTTTCAGTTTTGGACCGTTTTAGGGGTTGAACTGGATTGGACCGCTTTTAGCCGGCTTTTGGGCCGGGAACCGGAGTTAAGCCGGGTACTGGAACGGTTTTTAAAGAATCAGACGATTTTTTAAATTGGGTAAAATTTAACTTAAATTTAATTTTTTTTACCAAAATTATTAATTATAAAAATTATTAGAGAGTAAAACACTATTTTTCATTTTATTTTAAAATTACTAATTATAAAAATAAAAAATTTCATTGTATTATACTTCCTTCGTTTCAAATTATAAGAGAATTTTGAGACTCTTTATTTATCCTAAAATATAAGAGACATGGATAAAATTTGTGGAGTAATTAATATCATTTTTTTGTTTACACCCTTGAGTAATTAAGGTTGTATTGATAATTACTAATAATGAATTAGTCTTACTTCAGACCTTTAATGTGGGCAATTTTGGAAAAAAAATTGAACTTATAGTACAATTAATGAATTTAACTACCAAAACTATTTTTTTCTTGATATAGATGAAGTAATTATTTGTTTTTCATAATTAGGGACGGATAGAGTATAGTTATTTTATAATATTATGGTCATATAGTGTTATCATATTAAAGTGTTTTAACATTACTGTCAATGATTTAATATATATTATTACTATGTGAGCTTATTAACTTATTATAAACTTAAACTACTTAAATTTATTTCTCTTAACAATTTGATATTTTATTTTTATACATATATTATTATATATAATATTATTTTTACTTAATTATTACGTCACCGGTTCGACCACCGGTTTAATTAGTTGAACCATAAAAACTATGACCCGGTGAAATTTCCTGTTCAACATCCATCCAGTCTGGTTTTTAGAGCATTGGTTAGTACTAGTTATTAATGTTTGACTTTGTGACCGCGGAATATGATTTAGTGTATATTATTATTTGACCCTAGAAAAGACCAATTGCTTATTTAGTTTTTCAAAAAGTAATTCTTTCAATTTAGTCCTTATGTAATTTTTCTCAAAAATATACGAAGCAGCGAGGATCACAAGTTGGCCATTTTTATGGGCGAACAATAATATATATTTTAGATGAACGAAGGTTGCACCCTAAAAGTGATTCGATTTATGACATGTGACATGACTTTTTTACTGCAATACTACAAGAAAAAATTAAAATTTTTAATATATATGCTACAAGTTGAAAAATATTTTCTTATATAATATAATTTAAATGATCTTAGTGTTTAAAATACTGAGATATAATTTTCAATTTTTTTTATTGAATGAGAAGGGATCCTTCTCTCCCTAAACCAAAGGGTCAGGCTAGCCCCCTCCTCGCTTTTTCTCAACCCCCCTCCGTTCTCTCTTTTTTTTTAAACTATAAATATTTTTTTATTTTAAATTTTTATTAATTTTTTTATTTTTCCAACCACACCAAAATAAATAAAAATATGTAAATTATATAAAAAAACATATGCTAAATAAAATAAATTGATTATACTAGTAAAATATATTATTCAATATTATTAAAATTATATAGATTTTCTTATATTTTGAAAACATATATTTTAGTTAAGTTTTTAACATTATTAAGAAAATGTCTTTTTATTAATTAAAATTTATATTAATATACAAAATAACTATAAGAGTAGGATATATTACCCTTTCTTCAATGTTATTTTGTATATTAATATAAATTTTAATTAATAAAAAAGATATTTTCTTAAAATATAAAAAGTTTAACTAAAATATATATTTTCAAAATGTAAGGAGATCTATATAATTTCAATAATATTGAATAATATATCTTACTAGTATAATTAATTTATTTTATTTAGCATATGTTTTTATATAATTTATATATTTTTATTTATTTTAGTGTGGTTGGAAAAATAAAAAATTAATAAAAATTTAAAATAAAAAATATGTATAGTTTAAAAAAAACAGAGAGAGGGGAGGAGTTGGAGAAAAGCGAGGAGGGGGGCAGGAGCAGTAGGGAGAGAAGGATCTCGATAAAAAAAAGACATCAAATCCTTCTCATTCAATAAAAAATAAATTAAAAAATTATATCTTGGTATCTCAAACATTGAGATCATTTAAGTTATAGTATATGAAGAAATATTTTTTAACTTGTAGCATATTGGGAATTTCGATTTTTTCTTGTAGCATTCCGGTCAAAATTCCCATATGACGCACTTATTGCAATGAAGAACAGCATGGCTGATCCAAGCGATATTTTTAAAAGCTGGGATCCTAGCCTTGTGAATCCCTGCACTTGGTATGGTGTTAAATGCAATAGTGATTATAGTGTCACCCATCTGTAAGTTATTCATGTAGTTTTTACCTCTACTTTATGATTTTTTTTATGTGCACGTAAAAAATTTATGTTTTTTTAGCGATCTTGGAAATGCTAACCTTTCGGGTCAACAAGTTCCACTGCTTGGTCAGCTCAGAAATTTGCAGTACTTGTAAGTTGAGACTTATCTTAATTTAGCTTTTCTCGATTGATCTCTGAAGTTATTATTCTGTAAATGACAGGGAACTCTATGGTAATAATGTAAGTGGAACAATCCCAGGAGAGCTAGCTAGGAAATTTGGCAAGCTTGGTGAGCTTGGATCTTTACTTGAACAGACTAGCTGGTCCAATTCTAGACACATTAGCCAACCTTAAGAACTTGAGTTTCCTGTATTGACATTCGTTCCTTATTCCTCTAATCTGCAAAATTCATTATTCAACCTCTCTACAAACTAATTCTCATGTCTGTGGTATAGGCGTCTCAATAACAACAACTTATCAGGAAGCATGCCTGTGTCTTTGACTGATCTTAAACCACTGCAAGTCCTGTAAGTATTACATCTACAAATATAGACACTTGGAGATCATACTAACGTCCTATATTTTTGGATGAGAACTGTAATCTGATATCATCATCATTATGAAATCTAGCGATCTCTCGAATAACCAGTTGAATGGAGAAATCCCAACTGGCGCGGCTCATTTTCATCATTTACTCCCACCAGGTAGATGTAAATTAATATTGTTTTGTTTAGTTCCGTTGAGGTTGTTGAGGACGAACTACGACAACTTTAATACTAAACCACTCTGTTCCACTTTTTACAGTTTTTCAAATAATCCTGGACTGAGAGCAGCACAAAGATCTCCACTTCCTCTAACGCCACCATTTCCTTCAGGTTCATTAAGTCTTTTTTTTTTCTTTTTTTGTCCCTTTTATTGCTGATGAATTTCTGTAGTTGCATGTTCCTGATACTTAAATTCATAGTTTTTGGAATTCGAAGTGCCTCTTCCTTAAATCCAAGAAGAAGAAAGTTATCATAATGTTGAATTAATTTCTCTGGAATTTCTTTGAATAGATTTATCTTTCCCATTAAACTGTTATCTTTTGCAGGTAACAGTGATAATGCAGCAATTGCAGGAGGAGTTGCTGCTGGCGCTGCAATTTTATCTGCATCCCTTGCAATTGCACTTGTATATCGCAGAAGAAGAAAACCACAAGAATATTTCTTCGATGTTGCTGGTTAGTTAATTAAATAACTGAAAAATGTGGTGATACTAGCTTGTTGATATGACTGATTAATATTCACCAAGATTATGTCTTCTGTGACCGTGTTGACTGGCGGCTGAGGATACTGATGATCATACATTTTTCAGTATAGCATAAGGAGCCGCTAGAGGACTTGCTTATCTGTATGATCATTGTGATCCAAAGATTACAACAATAAGAAGATAAAGTAAATAATATCAAAGTATACCTCGTAAGCATGATGCTACATTTCCATTAAGCATGAAAGGATGCACAAGCAAGCGTTCAGTTGGAGTCATGCAAAACCCAAGAAGGCGAAGCAAGTTCCGATGCACAGCCAAGCTATTCATTTCCACTTCTCTTTGAATTTGCAGGTCTTCCCCATGTCTGCGTCCCTCGATCATCCTTTTCACTGCTATAAAAGAACCATCAGCTAAGCGTCCTTCATAAACCCTACCGAATCCACCTTTTCAGACAATGTTTCTGGAGCTAAAGTTGTCCGTTGTAACAAGCAGTTCATGCAGAGAGAACCGCTTAACTTGACCAAGGTGAATATTAAAGGAGCAAATTAACATATTGTTAGACCAGGAATTTGAAGCAGTTGTGGGAGACTTTGGTTTAGCGAAACTCATGGATTACAAAGATACTCAAGTTACCACTGCAGTACGAGGTACGATAGGGTATATAGCACAAGAATATCTCTTTACTGGACTGTCCTCAGAGAAGACTGATGTTTATGGATATGGGGTTATGCTTCTGGAACTAATAACTGGACAGAATGCTCTTGATCTAGCACGACTTGCACTCGACAATAATCATGTCATGTTGCTGGATTGGGTACGCTAATCGGTTCACTGGGAACATATTACAGTAATTCAACGATGTTAAATGTAATTTCTTTTAAAACAGGTGAAAGAAGTTGTGAAAGACGAGGTTGGAAACTCTGGTGGATGCTGATTTGCAAGGAATTTGTGACGAACAAGACGTTGAAAACGGCTAATCCAAGTGTTTACTGTGCACACAAAACAACCCTTTGAGAAGGCCAAGAATGTCAGAAGTGGTGAGAATGCTGGAAAGTGATGGTTTGAATGAAGAATGGGAACAATGGAAGAAAGAGGAGATGTTGCAGCAAGATTTTGATTTGAAATCCACCCATGAAGTCAATGCTAAATGGACTTTATTAGACTCAACTTCTTGCATGGAAACCAGATGAACTATCAGGTCCTCGATGATCCTTGTAACGCGTACGTTTTACGTACCCATCAAACAAATACATAAGATTCCATAACTTTTGACATTCTGAGTATTAAAAATTACTATAGGTCATAAAGAGAACTCTATTCACGTGGTCATATATATGTTTCACTGGTTGATTCTGGAAAATTCCGAAACCACTACTTCAGTCAGTTGGTGATATATACTTCTGTTCTCTCTTCTGGTGAAAATTGGATTCTTCTCTAGTAACAAAGAAATCCAATGAAGCAGACAGATTTTCCACAACAATATGTTATGGGGAAAAAAGAAAAAGACTAGAGTTTTCAATATTCTTTTTCAAACTTTCGTTGTTAGAAATTGTTGAAGAAGCTAGACGTAGGAAAGTGAAAGAGAAGCGAAATATTTCAATTCAATTTTTTATTTTGATTTGAATTTAACATTTTTCTTTGAATAGGTTTGAATTTACATAAAAAGAATTCAATTTGAATATATAAATAAAAATTTATGTTTTATTCTCTTTTCTTTCCCTACAGTCTTCTCCATCTCGTAGTGTAAGAGAATATACTAAAGTTGTCACTCGTAAGTGACATAAGAATAAAAACAAATTTACGAAGAATCTGATGTCGTGCAAGCCACAAGCATACTGGTTTATAATTCTTTTAATTTTCTATGCAGAAAAAAAAATCTTATGATGGACGAGCGTGCCTGCTAATAATCTTTTTGTCACCAATTAGGTATTAATTAAGAAGCTGATGATTTTAATTTGTTATTTCTCCAACACCTGAATTAGCATAATGTGTTTCTTTCTTTTGTCACATTTATCCAATAGGCTTATCATTTGGTATCAGTTTCAAAGAAGGGACAATTCCGCAAGACTAATACATAACTAGGAGAACTGTGAGACTTATGCCCCACCGTTTATGTGAAACTCCTCTTCAACTTGGGCTTGCATATTACTTTTTCTGGTTTTATTTATAAGGTAAAATTTATTTATTTTGATGGTCTTAAATATAAGAAAAAGAAAAAGTTAATAGTGTATTAAATGTTTTTTTCCAAAATTACTCTTCATTAAGTTGTGTGAGAAAGAGATTAAATGCATTAGTAATTCATATTAATATTAAATTAAATAGGGGGTCATTTTGAAAAAAGTTTAAAATCTGGGATAAATTAATTAGTTTTAACTAACTAATTAAAAGTATTTTTATCAATACCTGTGAAGTAATTTTTCCCTTATAAATAGAACCAGAAAGAGTATTACTTCTAGTCTCAAATACATGATACAAATAACTGATTTTATAGGATAAGAGAATACAAATACAAAAACTTGGAATCATTAAATTTGTTAGAAATTCAATATAGATTCCAATGCCTCCATTTAATGTTTAATATTTCTATCATGTAATTAATAAAAATTAGTTATATTCACTTATTTAATGAAGGGAAAAATTGGAAAAAAAAAATAAATGCATAAGACAACTCACATTTGTATATTATATTTTGGATAAAAAAATCTCAAATATATCTTATATTTGGGAACAAAGGGAGCCATGGTCATATTGTTTATAGCTTATAAACATACTGAAATTAATAATAAACCATACTATTTATAAATCATGGAAGAAAAACTCGGTGTTATACACATAGATCCCCAGTCTAGTTTCATAATTTGAAATTTGAAATTATAGTGAGAGTATATGGAAAGCTCAAAATTTGTTAAGCTGAACGTCTAATTCTGATAGACCATTTCTCAAAGTAATGAACAATTATAAAATAGTATTATTTTTTTTATAAATTTTTACAGAATTCGTCAAATCTTGAGACTCTATCAGATAAAGTTCCCCCAATGCCATAGTTATGACTTATAAAATGATTTAGTTTTCTTTCATCTAGACTGAGAGCTAACTTTTCCCTAGATAATTGGTGATTTCATTATCATCTCAAAGAACAAGAAGGCATGCATCTTATTTTCTGGCAAGACTGATCAGTTTCCAAATTAGAGTTCAGGAAGACTCCTATTTTGTCTCGGTTAATCATCTTGGACTCAAAACCAACCCTTTGAAAGGGAACCTTCAGACCCAAAATTTAAACGTTGTCTTTAGGGTTTAACTTGCACGTACCATGAAGAGATCGATCAGAAACTAGCCTGCAGAGAGGTCATGTGTTTTCACAGAGCAGAGAGAGAAGAGAATCTTATGAAACAAACAATTTGATATCAGGACCACCACATACATATATTCGAGTCTTTGAGAGTTGCATGCATAAGTCTAATGCACAAAGGAAAGGTACGTCCATACACACATATATTATCTTTTCAAGTACACACATAATGCAGCTTTTGATGTATTATTTTTGCAGGTCACTCAGTGGCGAAGCAGTTCAGGACCATGTACATGTGTACATGATTCCCTTCTTTCGCTTTCCATTTTCTAGGAATGCCCTTTTTCTTTTTCATTAGTCAATTGGTTCTATCTCATAATCTCTTGTTGGGTGTTATACCTCTTGTTTTAAAGTAGTTTTCTTTTTCTTTTTTACTTTTTGAAAGTGAGCATATATTCGAGTTAATTATGCCTAGATTAAGGATATATATATATATATACACACTTCTGATCACACATTGATGATCTGATGTATTTAGAAAAATAAATTTGTTTACGTACTAACACTAAAAGTATAATACAAGTAATTAAGATAGAAGATACAAATTTTAAACTATAAAACCATCTCTTGTGGGAAAAGGGGAAAAAAATCCCTACAAGACCAATTCTTTTGATTTTGAGTTACTTGAGTACTCACTATAGATGATGCAGATCAGACGGAAGATTTAAAATACATTCTTTTATCCAAAAAGATGAACATTGCGCACAATGATACGATAAATATTATTATATTAATTTATAAAATTATTCCAATGGCATTTATAAAATTATTCCCTTTTCTTTGATAGCAAAAGCCCCTAAAAGATTAGTGGATGTTCATAGGTTTGGTTGAGTAAATTTCCTTAATTAAGGGATTAAATAGGTACTAGTATAATGTTGTACTCAATTAATGAAACAAAGGGGGATGTTTACTTTCTTAAAGATAGTACTATTTTCTATAGTTGACATCTTCATTTAAGCATGATTTAGGGTAATTAAGTTAATTAATCTTAAAGTTTTCATGATCTAAAACTCCTTCATTTCTGGGATTATCCAGATTGAAGCAGCTGATTGATTAGTAAACATTTTTCCTTTAATTTGGTTCATCTTGGCAATAATATTATTCTCCTTCGGCAACATTTTTCCTTTTATTCTCCTTCCTTTTTCTTCTGACCTATGAAAGCATTTGGTAGCCGAACTTTAAAAAAGAATGGGCACGGAAGCGTGCAAGTCGGCAAACCCCATTTACAAGTCAAAGCTTTTGTAGCAAAAAGACTTTGACTCTTTCTCATGACTCAAATGCAATTGAAGCTTATTACCAAAAAAAAAAAAAGCAATTAACGCATCCTAAGACTTGGACTTAATCAAAGCTTGGTTTTTATAGTAAATAAATATGCCGTGTCAATTATAAAGATAATTTGGATCCATAGCATGTGCTCCTTCCAATACTTTTTATAAGGGCTAGCTTTTTAATCAAATTATTCAAATTAAGATAAATAGTTAAAATTAATTAAAACTTTAATTTTATCATAAATTACTATAACATTTCTAAAATATCTCTAAGAAAGGCCATTAATCTCGTTCCTATATTAATGACTAGAAAGAAAAAGTTAAAACAATTAAGGGCATTTATAAAAATTATATATTATTGTTTCACTTAATTTTACAAAGACCCTTATATTAAGGATGTGAGTGAGTATTTAATAAGCAAATATACAATATATAATTATATAGAATTGGACTAAGGTTGAAAGCCTTGTCCAATAAAGATTTAAGTTTTATCTTTTTTTATATAATATCTATTATATTATTTTAATTATTACTCAATAAATTTTTTTTAATTTTAATATAAAAGCACGATGATTCATTTTTATGATTAAATTTTATTCTTTTTATCATCATTTACACCAAATAGCCATAGCCTGTTCGGGTAAATAAAGAAGAGGAAGGGCACAGAAAAAGTAATTTTCTTATGTAATGTGTATGCTATAATAATTATTATTATTATTCAGTAGCATTTGTCTCTATCAAATACTTTCACGTAAGGGCACAAGTGTAATGTTCTTATCACATTCTCAATCTCTTTCCTTTTTCATTCTGAAAATTATGCACACCAAACGTAAGATTATAGTATGAGATTAATATTGAAAAATTACTTGTTATTATGAAAAGGCATATATATTAAATTAAATTGAATTGAAAAAAGACTTAAAATTAAATTGAATTGAAAATATGGGTAGACTGGGTCACATTCATGCGTGTAAGAGTGGGGGACCCCTAGAGCAGAAGAAGAAAGAAGCATGTCCAAACTTTGCACACAGTGCTTTTATTTTTTGGACAGAACTCAAATTTGTGACTCAAACCCACACAACCTTCCCCTCTCTTCCCTTCCCTTTTAAATGGCCGTCTCTGCAAAGAAATAAAGCCAAAAGCACTATGCATGACCCCTTAACTTCACCTTTCATCTTTTTCTTTCTTTCCTTTTAATCTCTTCTTTCCTTTCCTTTCTTTTCTTTTTTTTCCATTGATTCCTTTTTTGGAAGCTTCCCATCACCATCCTTGCTCCAATATGAACTCCCAACAGAAAAATTGTGGAGCTACAATTTGAATAGAATTTGCGAATAATAATTCACATTTTAAATTAATCAACGGGGAATTTTATTATGAGATTTTTATTCATATCTCTAAAAGTCTGTATATGCAATTGGACCTTCTAGGACTCTTTTCAAATTAATACTCATTTGTTTTAGGAAAATAGCTCAAAGATTATATGGATGAGCTATAGTTGTTCTTGGGGACCGCAAAAGAGCATCATAAGTCAATCTCACTAGTCAATCAAAGCTGTTACTGTGGCAACTCTGAAACGCTTTGTACTCAACACTCTGTCTATATCCGTGTCCTCCCGGATGCTCTTCCTTCTCTCTTCCTTCCGTTTTCAATTTTTCTCTAATTATATTTTATAAATTCAATATAAATATACAAATATGTAATAATTAAAAGCCTTCATAAGATACCAATTCAGATTCATGTGAATGAGAGGATTCTTATTTTTTAAACAAGTGGGTTATAATATAAAACAAGACTAGTTGGAACGGATGCTCTCACTACTTGAAAGAATTAGTATTGATATATTAACATAAAATATAAGAAAAACATAAAAGTCATACTTTAATTTCCTCTATTTAAAAGAATATATTCCATTGGACGTCAACATTCCGTTACAAAATATATTAAGGGTCCGTTTGGTTCTCTGTTTTGTAAAATTAAGTTAAGATAAATGAAGTTTGTAAAAATGAAGTTTAGATAAAGTAAGTTTGTTGGAAGATGTTATGTTTGGATATTCTTTTTGTAAAAGTAAGTTTGACAAAAAATTTGTTTGGAAGATAGGGGTTAAAAGTATTTTGAGATATATAATATAGAGTAAATTTGTTTCTCCTTTTTCAAAACCCACGTTTTGTTAACGGAAAAGTAACTTTTCCCCTCCTTTTCCAAAACCACAGTTTAACCCACTTTTCATTTTCCAAAAAGTCAGTTTGCAAAACGTGGATGTTTGACCAAACACATCTTTTAAAAAACCATGGTTGAAAACCATGGTTACGTTTACAAAACGTGGAACCAAACGCAGCCTAAGCCACGTCATCAATTGCATTAAAAACAGGAACAAAAAGAGAAAGAAAAGGGTGCAAAATAAAACAAAAAGCGCACATTTTCTCTCCTAAAAGCAAAAGCAAGGCCCTTCTGCTTCTGCTTTACCCCCAGCTCCATTTTACATTCCTCCCTCGCTCTCTCTCTCTCTCTCTCATCCTTCATTCACTCCCTCCTATAAAAAACCCCCCACCAACTCCTCACCTCCTCCTTAAACCCCATCACATAACCTCCTCACACTTCTTTTATTGATTCTCTCTCTCTCGGTAACTTCCGCCATGGATGTTCTCAATTTTCTCAAATTTTGGAGGCGCGCCGCCATAGATGCTACCTCCTCATCTGGCCCTCGATTAGCCGTGGAATCAGACGATGGGTCTGAAGAAGATGACTCCTTCTTCGATTTGGAGTTTACTGTTTGCAGCAATGGAGCCAACATCAGTAAAATCAACGTCAACCCAGAAGACAAGACAAGAGAGAGCAAGGAGTTTGAATCCGGAAACGATGAAGTTTCGAGGAAACTCATTTCTCTGTCGGGTAACGAGCCGATTTCCAAGAGAAAAGTCCTACCAATCGAGCCTGTTTCTAAGCCTCAATCTCCCATTGCTCTGCTCAAATCAGCTCCCAGCTTCAGAATCCTAATGTTCAAGAAGAACAAGGAGCTGTCGGCTCGGAAAACAGAGGAAGTGGAAGAATCCTCGTTTTCTCCTTCGCTTAGTAGAAGTGCTAGTAGCTCGAGAAGCCATGGAAGCAGATCGGAGAGGTTTTCAAATGAGGTGTTGCATAAGTATCTGAAGCTGATAAAGCCTCTGTATGTGAAAATTTCAGGAAGGAACGACGAGAAGATGAAGTTTCCTGGGGATTTATCGTCTGCTTCAACTACCTCGTCTCATTCGCTCGCCTCCGTTTCTTTGAAAAGAGAGAAACAGGGGAATATTCCCGCCGGGATTCGTGGTGCGTGTAAGCAACTAGTGAAGAGCAAGTCGGCGTCGACGATCAACGGGATCGGGTCTCCGGCGAGAAAGAGCGATGACACGCTGCAGCTGCAATACGATGGGATTCAAAGCGCCATTCTTCACTGCAAGAGGTCGCTCAACTCCAGAGGTAAAAATCTCGAAACTCACTAATTTTCGCTACATATCTCTCTTGAAAATTTCAAATAAAATATTATCAATCTTATCTGAATCTACATTATCTTGTTTTTCAGAATATGCATCGACCATCGCCCAGTCTGAAGAGAAATCAACTTGCTCGATGAGAAATGAGACAAGCGTCTAGTCGACTGATTTCCTCGGGAAAACGAAGGAAAAGAAGATAGAAAATCTGGGGGTTGTAATTTTTGTATTGTAAAGAAAAGGAAATGAGAGAGAACAGAGTAGGTCAATGTCTTTTAGGGATGAGGATTATAGGGTACCCTGCTGGTCAGTGTAAATTGATTGATGGGTCATAATAAAAAACAAGGATGAAAGTTGAAAGGTAGCTGTGATTCGATCTTCACTTCAGTGTATCTCTATTTTCTCTGCGGAAAGCTTCCTTTTTCACCACTTGATTAGATAGCAATCGTAAGAACATACACATTGCTTGCTCCTGATTTATTGATATGACTGTAAAACAGGGTTCTCAGTGGACCAAGCAATTCAACTTTGCAGGAAACTATCCTTTTTTTGGTAGGTCTGATTCTGATTTGAAAGAGGATAAAGAAGAGTTACTTCAATCCTTTTGGTTTGTTTTCCCTCTTATACTTTTGTAACAACTCTCAAATAGAAAAAAAAAAATTACATTTAGAGCCAACAAAACAATAAAAAATTAGTAGTACTATAAGTTAATTTGAAATTTAATAGGATTAAAATTTTAACACATTATTATGAAAATTAGTTAAAATCTAAGTAGCAATTATTCACATAAGATATTTATGGTATATAGATTCTTAAAATTAAATGAAAAGTGAGTGGTGGAAGTTACTGGCGCATTAATGATGACACTGGACTCGCATATAGAAAGCAAGGGGATACTGCCATTCTCAAGGCGGCATTTGTAGTAATTTATAAATAACTCTGAATGTTTTTTTAACTTCTGAAATCTAGTTCATTTAAACTTTTTTTATTATTAAAAAAAAAAGATATCTGCCATTCTTGGTGGTGGCATTTGATATTTTTCAAATAGCAAATGGAGTTGGATTTCTGAAATACCTTAAAATAAAAAATTAGAGAGAAATAATAAGAGATGAGTAAATCTCATCTTTGCACAAGTAGGTGTAGGTTTTATATAATTTAACTAAAAATGGTAAATGATACTAGTCAAAAACGAGAAAACAAAATATATGAATAAATGGGAATGGAATGCAAATTCAAAATAAGATCAGAGAGAGAGATGAGAGTGGTTGGATGAATTGAGACTTTGAATTTTGAAAGATGGGAATGGAGGTGAGAAAAGGACAGCTCTGTCTGCTGGGAGACTAAAGAGTTCAAAATGGAATTGAAAGACACTGCACGCATTTTCCGCGAAGGCAGTACCCAACTTTCCAAGGCTTCATGATATTAATCCTGACCATTTCACTCTGGCCCAAACAAAAAATCCACACCATACACTAAGTAACTATTTGGATTGAATTAATAATCATTTATAAAGTTAAGAAAATGATTATCTCATCAAAATAATCACTTATAATCATTTAAGTGATTATTTTTTTAAATTATTTTTTTTAACTTATGATAATCACTTATTTACTTATAATAACTTATTTCACTTTTTCTTCTCATTATCCACCCAATAATCACTTAAACCTTAATATCCAAACACATTTCTTTTCTCAAAATTACTTATGGTTTAAAAATATCTAAACACAGTTCACTTTTAATATAATCACTTATCCTTATAATCACTTATACATTATGGGTGTGTTTGGATTAGATTATGAATAAGTGATTATGTCAAAAGTGATTTGTGTTTGGATATTTTTACCTCATAAGTGATTTTGAGAAAATAAATGTGTTTGAATATTGGGGGGATAAGTGATTATCATAAGTTGAAATTTTCAACTTCTTCCACAAGCACTTATTTGAGGTATAAGTGCTTATTGAAAAGCTGTTTCCGTTAGACAACTCCACCACATAAGTACTTATGGATCTCCATAAGTGCTTAAAAAGCTTATCCAAACAGGCTAATAATCTAATCCAAACACACCCTAACTTACTCAGAAATTAATCACTGCTTGTTCATTTTAAAAAAATGGTTTATTCAAGTTATAATAATATAATTGTATTAAATATTTGATAATAAAGATTGTCGTAAAAAAAATTATACCTGAGTTAATTTAAATTAATTTAAATATCCATAAATTCTCCCATTAAAATCAGGAAAATGCAAGATATCATGTGTACAAAAGGGAAAATCACTCACTGGTTTTAGCTTTTTATTTATTTATTTTAGACAAAAATACATAGACTTACAACGCGTGGAGCCTTCTTATGTGGTGAACGTGTGGTGCTGCTTAGTTTCAGTAAAAGTCTCATTTCGCTATTACAAAAAGAAAAAAAATGTATAAATAAATCTCATACACACTTATATTTTTCCAGTCATTATATATCTCTTATTATACAAATTAAATATTATCACCGCGAAGAATTCAAAATGATGGAGCCACGTTGACATTAGCAGAATTGGCCTAATAAGCCTAACGGAATTTTAATGCAGGCTTCACAGTATGTAGTGCAATGCTGTGTGGTCCCTGTGCTCCAACTACATTGAACCAATCCATATTGTTTTATATAATGTTAAAGGAAAATCATCAATATCATCAATATTTCAATATCTCACACACACATAAAAACAAGTAAAAGCCGCAATGTTTATTAAAAATTTGTAAATAATGTGGCTTTTAATCATGAGCTCCATGAAGGAGAGACTCAAGATTTACCTAAACCATTGTATCACTTTTTCCTATTCCCTTTTCAATAGAATTTGTTTGTTTCTTTGTGTGAATATATAATTTTGCATTATATTTGAGAAAAAAAAAAGCACATGCGAACAAATAATTAATGACCCTGTTTGGTTACTAGAAAGATGATTATAAAATGAAATGGATTGGAATAAAATGGTGACTACTATATATTTGTTTGGAACATGAAACTATTTAGTCCTATATTTTACATGGATAGAAAATAATTTCCCCTCTCCTATACATTTTATATTTTGGTTGTCTCTAATTATGTCTGTTTGCTTCTATGCATAATACATACATTTTCATTCCACCTTTTTTTTATTAAACACATAACTAGTACATACTTTCGTTAACTAATGAAGCCCAAATTTAGATTAGTACAATTGAATTAATTTTTATTGAATTTTAAAAAAATTATGAAATTAAAATAAATTATAATTAAATTTTGAAATAATGCAGAAAATGATATCAAATGTTGAGCTGATAATATTGAGTACCAAAATAGAGAGTTTCTTGTTGTCTAATTATTACATTTATGTGTAAACAAAAGGAAAGGTAAATGGTGTCTTTATGGCAAGCCGAGAAAATATTCTTGATTACATAATATAATACAAATTACACATAGTTCAAGAAAACAAATGCATTTGCACCAGCCAAAGGTGTGTGTGTGTGTGTGTGGTATCTCTTTAAATTTTCAGCTAGAAAGTGCAATGCACGTCAGTGGACAGTGCATAAACACCGACCCAAAACTTTGCTCCTGTTAATTTGGTAGGAAGAGTGTTTTGGGGAATGAATCTATTGAATAATATTTTATGGATATATTTTTTCAAATTAAAAAATAAATCTATTAATATTTTATAAATATACCAATCCATAATAATTATTATACTTAATTTATATAAATAGAAATATGATTATCATTTATTATTATTCTTATTGTTGATTTTACTATCTAACTTACCAATATCAATATAAAATATAAAATATTTAAAAAAATTACACTATTTACAAGCCGTAAATAACATAATTTATCTCAAATTTCATGTAAATATATAGGACCCACTCTAATTTTTAATCTTTATTACGTTATATCAAATACAGTTGTTTGATTTGAGACAAAACCAAAGCGTACAATAATAATAAAAAGACATGGACCAAACACCATTTTGTCCTCCAAGAATGGTAGATTTGCTATGTTTGTGTTTCCTCAGAGTTATATATGCTTTGTGATATTTCCATTAGTGAGTGAAACTGAAATATCCATGTGACTTCATTTTCCAGTGTTAGCTTTTTGTTGTTTGGGATGAAGATAACATTTCCAGGAAACATTATGATTGGAATTTGAATCTCATTCTCATTATAGGATCATTGCATTTTCCCTTTTCAATTTCCAAAGTTTTCTGCAGCCACATAATAGCTACCTACCAAACAACACAAAATATATATTCCGTTTGTCATCATAACATGGGGATCCCTCATGTCTCATTTTTCTGGCCAAATTACAAACACGTTACACAAATTCAATTTCAACCAAACTTTCTTTAGGGAAGAAAATGCAATAATATTGAAAGATTGTGTCTTCATACTTCTAGTGCATAGAAAAAAAAATTTCCTCTGAATTTCTTTTGGAGGATGAAACTAAGACTGCTGTTTATTAAGAGAAATAGGCATGAAATTTGTATAAAAAAATATTAGTAAAATAAATATTACACATTTAAATGATTCTCTTATATTTTATGTTTGCCTCTATTCAAAATTAATTTGTCAATCTTCAATATTGAACCATTTACCGAGGACAAAATTGAGACAGGTAAACATCTGTCCCAACCACAATTTGTTTTTTGTGCGATTTAATAACCTCAATTTACCGACTAAATTTAAGAAAATTTGAAATCATAGGATAATCATACAAAAATCAAATCTCAAACATCCATTAATGTATAATTATTTGATCCCGTCAGTGGTCACATATGGGTCAGGCCTTCAATCATTTTTTTAGTGCCCAATTTAAATGTCAATGGCCTGTTTATATCCTTGCGGGCTCGTATCATATGCCAAACACTTTTTTTTTCAAAAGTATATATCAATTGATTTTCTAAAGTCAGATAAGATTTCAACTAATCCAGAAATGGTCAACCACCAGGTAAAACTCTTTCAATGACAATTTTCTTCACCTGCAAGACTTAAACCTAATGCCTTATTCATATTTAAAAAAAAAAGTGTAAACGACTTGAATTTACCGTCATTGGTAAGATAATTTTCATGTGAATAAGGAAAAATGATAATAAAACTAAATTTTAGTAAAATAGAATATTTATACTTGGTATGTCATGCGAGTAAATAAATGTTCCACAATATTATTTATTTTAAATTATTTTAATTTCTGAAAATATGTTCTCTAAATGTCTAATAATAAAAATAATATTTGAATAACTAAATAATAATATACTAGTTTTTATGACCAATTTTTTTTTTAAATTTTTTCTCATAGGGCATGATTTATTCAATGGAGTATAATTATGAATTAGTGAGGACACATGCAATCTCTACCACTTTTTTTTTAATAAAAAACTAAATAACTCTTTGAATTATAAGGGTCTCAATATTTTTTAGACAAAGTTGAGTTTAAATCTCATGAATGAAAAAAAAAAATCATTGGAAAAATTATCTCATTTAATCTCAACAATGCTTGAATATTCCTCGTAGTACAAAATATTATATAATTATGCTAAAAAAATTAACGGGTATAACAAAATAAAGGCACAGAAGTATCATGAAAAAAAAAAATTAAATTGTCTTGGTGAGTTACAAACTCAAGAACTAGTGGTGTCTTTTAGATAAGATAAGAAGGCCTAAAATCAGCTCAATAGCAGTTCCAGCCTGATATAGTTTGCAGCTCTTTTTTTGGCCAGATTACACTTATTCATTTGGGGAAAAAAACTTTAAGCAAATTTCTCATACCAAAAATTATCTACATAAGGTTCACATTAGCAAGATAACAATAAGAAGCATTAAATGTTATCCTGTTGGCCAAAAAAATGTTAATTATAATAATTCAAAACAACACATTCACATCATTCTGAATTGTGAAAAACAATGTTATCCTTTATTAATTTAAAAAGACTTTTCAACAACGTCACAAATACAACAACCACCGATTGATAAGGATTAATACCAACTACTTATAATTTAAATGCTTATCACTCATTCATCGATCTCATACAGATTCAAACTAGTAAAATTTATAAGGGGAATAATCACCATAAAAAGGAAACATTGAACCTGCATTTTCTCTTAAACTCATTTACTCTAGGGTTCTACATGAATCCAATAATCTCACGAGGCATCACCATGACTATTTGCAAAATATTAGACCAATGTAAGGACGTGGGCCTTTAAATGGCCGAGACATCTAACTCAGGCTAAGTACACCTTCGATCTTAACAGCCCAAAAAACGAAAAAAAGCCAAAAAGACTAATCAGAATCGGATGCCTGTGAGTAGAATGGATATGGATGCTCTTTAAAGTAACGAAAATTGAATCAGATGATCCATAGCTTCATTGCATTGACAAAACAGAAGAAACAAAATAAAAATACCCATCTGGTTCCCACAGATATACTACAATAAACGAAGTTAAAGCAGTTGAATCTCCTTCTGCTCAACAGCTAGTTTAGTTATCTAACAAAAAAAACAAAGCATCCATAGCATAATTCCACACCACAAAGAATATATGTAAAATCTGTAATCAGACAGTAGATTAATATTCCCATTTTTTCAGTTCCATGCCATCAGGAGGACTTCCCTCCACCTTCTTTGATCCCACTTCTTTCCAGTTTGTAGACAGAACTGTTCCGTTAGACTCCACCTGCAAGACATTGAACAGATGTTGAATGAAAACACAGCCCCACCAAAGGATAACAAATTTGTAGCCGCATGATTTGTGGATCACAGTAGGAAGGATACAAGGCAAAATTAGAAGTTGGCATTGCACATTCACCAGACAAGATAGGAAACAATAGAACTTACAAATGACTTCCTCATTGCTCTCCTTGTGTCCTCGTCTGCATCTTGATATATTTCACGGAAAAATTTGTTCAATGCTGCATCACCATCAAGCTTCTCTTCTTTCTCCTGATATGAACAAGAAATGAAGAATGTCAAGATTCTTAACTTGAGCTTAAAGCATTTTCAGCAGCAGCAGACAAACCTCTTTCTTAACTTGAGCTTCAAGCTTATCCCAATCTACTCTTATTGGTTTCGAGGATGGGTAAGTAGGCCTCTGACCTGCATAAACCGCATAAGGCATTAGCATGTACTAGTAATCAAAGATCTGAAGTCCCGTACAAACACAACATAACAAATAGAAAATCATTGAAAAGATTCAAGTGGAGAAACAATTAATCAGACAAGTGGTTAACAACGGGTGATTCATGGGTTAACTATACGAGGACTTCGTTAACCATTTTATTGAATAATCATTTCTAAACTGGAAATAATCTAGCCACAAAATTCCTAACTTAAAAATTCTCCCAATGTTTGTTCATAAGCCAGCCATCAGGCCATATGCTAGCAGAACCTCTCCCTCCCCTCCCATCAACAGCAACCCCCCCCCCCCCCAAAAAAAAAAAAACCTCCTCCTGCAGCACGAAAAAATAAATAAATAAATAAAAATTAGCACCCCATGAACATGCAAGTGTTGACTCATGTAAGATATGCATCAGATGCTTACCAATTTAAGAGTCACTAATACAGAATATCTACAATATCCAGCTTCAATTGCAAAATGGTTGAAATTCACAAATTTACTTGAAATAAGAAATTGGGCCAGGAGGGATGAGTGCAGGCACACAACTAAAGCATAGAATTAGAAAAAATTAAACAGTAGATCACAAGGAGAATAGATAGATCAATATGCCAATATTCAATACGAGTTCTCCATAAACAGAAAAGAAACATAGCTGCTTTTCACAAGTAACCATCCAAGGATTGGGGGAAAGGCTAGATGAATTCTATCCGATAGTTATTGGAAGGCTTCTCTCATACATTTGATTTCATCAAATTAACCAGAATCTTTATGTACCTGAGGGAACATTAACCTTTCTTTGAACTGTAATTTGCCCGGTGAATTCTAGAGCTGTCCAATGTAAAGGTTCTGCTTTAGAAAGGCGAATTTCAATTTTAGTAGACAATACCTCATATCCGCTTCTTGCAGGTACTATCTGGATCCAGAAAACAAATATTAAAATGATTTGCAGGAATAAAGACACAGCTTAGTTATACACATGAGATGTGAAGCCAACTTGCTAAAAACACAAATTTGAAGCCAAATTATTTTAAAAAGAAATACATAAACCACAGTTTAAATATTTTTTTTCTTCCAAACAATGATAGAACCTCCCATTACCTTTCCGAATAAGCGTGGTTGAAAAGTATATTCAGCTTCACCAGGAACATTAATGCAAACACTCAGCTGAAAAAAAAAATATAAAAGGAAGTAAATTAGGAATGCAGCAATCAACATGATGACCAAGATGTAACCAAATGAAGCATCGACTAAACTATTTGAATAAATTGTCAAACATACAATTTGTTCACCAAAGTCAACAGTAACTCTATCACGTGGAATTCCCTTGGCAAATATGGTTAGAACAACTTCATCAGGCTTCTGGTAGAATTCATGCCTGCAGAAATATTGTTTTCCAAAAATCAATCATTTGTCTTATGGCTAGTAGTTTCTTTTGACAGGTCCAAATGCAAATGTGGTAAAATCATCATAAAAAAAAGCTAATCAATTATGCATGGAGTATTACAGACTTGAAAGTTAAAACAGACTTCTTTCACAGATAAATTATGTATCAAAAAGTAAGAAGCTTGATTAGGCACCCTCTCTAAAGACTCAGAAACAGGAAAGCATTTGGTATATGGAAAGCTTAGATCCTGGGCATATCAGGTACCTAATAGATTTTAGCAATGAGGAAGCGAGAGCATGTAACATTATCATGATGAGTAGAACAATAAACAATTTGCATAAGTCGACAAAACTTAAATTAAGGATCTAAGATCGTTGTGCTTTCTAAGTATGGAATGCCTGTAAAATATGTTTACCTAGTGATTTTAAGAATTTTATGCAATACAATAAGTCAAATCAAAACCCAATTCAAACTCCTCCCATGAGTCAGAGGCAGCAAAACACAGTGGAAGACTCTCAAATCAGCCACAAGTGTGTGTTTGTTGTGTTTTGTGTTGTGGGGTGTTGTGGAGGGGGGAGGGGAGGGGGGAACCATCTCTCTCTCTCTCTACTCTGTTTCAGTGTTGAGTAAGACAGCAAGAAAGATGGGTTACAGAGGGAGAGAAAAAGATAGGAGGAAGGGAATGTGGCCGTTAGGTCACAAATGGCAGAGATTTATTGAGCTCTATTGCCTGGTGAGAGCAAAATGAGATATGGGGCCCTTAGGTATTATATTTTAGCTAATTAACTGAGTAGATATTAACTAATTATTATGCATGTTTACATTTGGATATTAACTGAATAAACACACACACACATAGGGAAATTGGCAGATCTTTTATCATTAGGTGATAAACAAAGCTAACATTAGCAAGCAAAAGAATTGAATTTAAGTATGAGTTGAAGGAAAAGTTGAGTAATTTACCCAACCTTCATTTCGCAATTAGCTAACATGGATAATTGGATATCACCTTTCAAATGTTCAGTTTTGAAGCTTATAACGAATTTCAGGAATGTTATATTGGTGTTGGGTAGACAATAGGTATGCCTTCGCATACTTTTATGCTATGATTTGGATAAGTACATAAAAATAAAAAAATTTTGTATTACCTAGGTGATAGCTTGACATATGAATATGCTATCTTTTTCATTAGAATTGTATTTATGAATCATTTAAGATATGATAGAGTAGATATTTTATGAGATATTTATTCACTTACGTAAACTCTTGAGAGTTTACACGTTTAGTTTACCCCCTCCATAGTAATTAAATCAAACTTGCAAATTTGACAAAATTGCTAAAGACATCAATCACCAACATCAAGCTCAAGCATCTAAGAAAGCCAAGTATCCTGGATGCTAGAATGAAGAATATATTGTACCAAAAACCTCCAACAATACCAAAAGATATGTAATAAAAAGTATGACAACACTTCAACATTAAACAAAAGCTCATAACAGAGAGCCCAAGGGGGGCAAAAAGCACTAACCTGTACTTAGGTTTAGCTGCAGATTCTGCTGCCTGTTTCGAAAGGTCATTCTCTGGTTTAACATCATCTGAGGTAAGGTCACTCTCTACCTCAATATATTTTGAAGATGCATCAGAAGGGGTGCTCTTTTCCTGTACGGCTATGGTGCTACTTTCCTCTGTTCACCAAAATATATCCATTGGTCACATATCAGTTGACCATCCAAATATCATATTTTTCCACATTTTTATTCTCAACAGTCAACAAATAAGCATGAGATTTCATTTAACTCAAATGAAATCTAAAATACCAACACAGAAGAAGAAAAGAAAGCTTTACCATAAGGAAAAAGTTTTACCAAATAAAAAACAAAGGTTTACCTGCAATAAGCTCGTCACATTCTTTGATCAAAGTAATGAATCTTGACTCCCCCTGATCCAATGAAGCACCCTTCATCAGGGCTGCCTTAGCAGTCTGATATTCCTCAAGCTTCATGCATGCAGTACTGCAACCAAAATAGCATGTAAAATCATATGAGATAATCTAGTAAACAGCACAGGTGACCCTGTATAGAAATAAATTATCAACCAGTGTGAAAATAAATTTCATATAATGTAATCAAATGTAATTAATAGCAAAATTGGAAAGGTATGACCATACATATCCTTGATGACAATATCCACACTTCAGGGAATATAGTAATGTGTCATACTCTAGTTAGGTTGCAATAAGTTAAAAAAAGTATGAATGTCAGAAACTATTCCTCAGCATAAGAATTAAATATGAAACAGTATTTAATAATTCCAAGCATATTCGAATAGGATTATAGGAATAGAATTTGCAGCATGACTGGTCAATATATCAGTGACGGTGACAACTCTGGTCAAAAGGTCGAACTCACATAAGTAAAATATATGTATCAAACTAGCAATTAGAAGACTAAATTGACACTTGAAAGGTACAATGTATTAAAAGAATGCAAATTACCAGCAAAGAGATTATGTATTGATAATCATTAATGAAGCAATCAGGCAATAATAAAGAGCCAGAACTTTTGTTGGTAACTAAAAAACATGTCTGAATGTGTCCTTTATCCTTTTTGGTACAAAAGGATCCAACTTGCAACCTTTCACCCAAGTCCTGACCTTACAGTCACTTCAACTAGCCTTAGGCAGCCAAGTTTTACTAGAACTAGAAATTAACAAGGTAAATAAGACAAAGTAGCATTGCACTTACCCTTTACGCAAATATGCTTTCGCTAGTTCAGGATTCAAGTCAATTGCCTTGTTTGCATCAGCAACAGCTTCTGCTCAAAGCATGTACAGTTTGTTGCAATAATATGTAAATCTTATCCAATTCAAGGATAAAACAAAGAAAAACATGGATATGCAAACACAACCAACAAAAAAACCTAAAGAAAACAGCTCAATGAGGTCCATGGACACTAATGCCCAGGGGAATAGAGGGAGGGACAGAGACTTAAATTCCAAAGGATGGATAAAGTGAGAAATAAACAACGAAAGAATTCAACAAATTCAGATGTTGAGAGTGCGAGAAAGACTCAAATTTGGCTTCCACTATATGACAAATTCTAAGGCAAAATACATCATCATCAACGACAACTAAAGAGCTTCGACAAATTTCCTTTCTCAACTACAAAATACCGAATTTCCTTTCTCAACTACAAAATACCGAATACACGTGTGTCCCTGAAGAGATTTCCCACATAAACAAAACTCCATTCTGATTATTCTTATCCTCCTGTCAGATTTTACGTGGCAGAATCAAATTTTCCAGAATATAAAACCCATCAATCACAATTCGAGTTCCCTAATCAAAAGCTGATTACTTACACAAAACCCAGCAAAACAAAAAAGACGGTAATCTAAGAAACACGAGGATCCGAAAGATTTACACATTATAAAATTCTCAACATCCCTGGTAACTTCTCGAAACCAAGCAAGGGACTAGGGAAAGTGAGAAGCGTACCAGTAAAGTTGCTGAGTTTGAGGTTAGCCTGCGCACGGTCGGCATAGAGCTCGGCGCTAGGGTTGAGAGCGATGGCCTGAGTGAGGAGTTCCGCGGCAAGCTCGTAGTGGTCATCAACGAAAGCCTCTTTGGCTTTGGTTGCCAGATCGGAAGCCATGGAAGGCAAGCGTTGCGGGAGAAGCAGAAGAAGGGTCTAGAAAGGGAACGAAGGAGGGAGAGATAGACTCCGATATAATTGAGTAGAATACGATTGACCTGAGAGGCTTATATGGAATCGAGGTGTATTGCGAAGGGAGATGAACGTCGAGGAACAGAAAATTAAAATTAGAAATGAAAAAATACATATTAAGAAACAACCCAGAAATTCCTTGTGTTATAATTATTTTCTGACCGAATAAAATATTTAAATCCGAGATGCATTAGGGTGCCGACAAAAAGCAAATAAAAATAAAATAGTGCTTACGGAGTTCAATTTGCTTATTAAGAAATAAATAAAGTTCTACTTGCCTAATGTAAATAGTTGTTCAATTACAATTTGCACTGTAACTATGAGTTAATTTCATTTTTGCTTCTGAAATAGAATTTATTTTGTATATATTTTTATATTTTATATTTTTTTAATCTAAAGTATAATAAATATGTGATTTTAAAAAATAACATAAATGTTTTAACTTATACACTGCAATAACAATTGTGAAATGTAAGCGTTGCAGAAACCCATCCAAACCCTTCAATTAGGTTTTTTCAGCAAGTAAAATTTATAAAAGTAAAGTCTAAATATTTAATTATGAAAAATATATTTTAAGAAATCCATATCTATCTCATTATTGTCAATTATGTGTATATAATATTTTGATCACATACCAATTAATGTGTGTGTGTGTGTGTTTTTTTTTTCTCCAAGGTAAAATTGGAGAGAGATAAATTTAACCTCCTCTGCGTAATGTCTAACTTAGTTAAAGTTGAATTGTTTTTGTTTGACCTATGGCATGGCCAAGGGTTGGAATCAAATGAGGCTAAGTTAAACAGTTAGGCTAAATCGAGTCAAATAATTTTTATAAAATTTAAAATTTTGAAGCCTGGAATTTTTTTATCATTTAGTTATTTCAAATATATTATTATTTATTAGATTTACACCGTAAATAAGAAACGTGACCACACCACTAATAATTACATGGAGTGAAAAAAAAATTGATATTCCATAAACAAAATATCATACTTGAATCTTGCATGTGGAAAAAAAAAAATCACATTTGAGATTAGACAATATTTAATATTTTTTGTGTCAATGGATAATACTCAAATTTGGAGTAACTAATAATGCTGGATATCATATATTTGTCACAAAGATGAATCCAAAGGTAATAAAATCGAAATGCTAATAATACCCCCAAAAAATTAATACTGCTAAATTGCTAATTCATTAGTCATTACACTACTCAAATTTGGATTAACTAATAATCCTAACTATCATACAATCGTCACAAAAAATATGAATCCAAAGATAATAAAATAGCAATGCTAATAATATACCCAAAAAAAATTAATAGTGCTAATTAATTATATATTTGTATAGAATATTTCTAAAGATAATTATTCATAACTATCATTATTCAAAATTGCCAACTTAAATTTTCTTTTTAATATTTATTCATACCTGTGGGCTGTAGTGGCCAGCTACTTAATTTTTTATTTTTCATCTAACCCCGACTAATCACGTAATTGAATATTATATGACATTTATTTTTGAATATCAACCATATAACATGAAACGCATTTAAGAATTGATAAAAAGAAAATGCTTCAGAGTACAATATGTATTTTCAGTCTAAATAAAGCAAAAAGAAACCAATAGTATGTGTAATTTAGAAAGTAAAATACATAACTCATCGTGGTCAATGACAAAAATGATTAAATCTTTGTTCTTTTTAACTAGAACTACAACTAGAATGTTCCCAGGTTAAAGAAAAAGTCAATACAAATATACAAAGCACACTGGAGTGGAGCCATAGGAAATTTCCACCTTTTTTCCCTAGTATGACAAAGGGTTGAAAATGATGTTTAATATCTCGTATCAGAGTTCCCCTTCTTATTTATTAGTTAATATTTCATTAAAAAAATGTATATGAAGATTAAAGAGTGAATTTAGTTATCTAATATTTGACAAAAAGTATTTCAGTATGAATTTGATCTTTCGGAAACAAACAAAACCTCACATTTTAGTCTTTTGAATATTTTTCTGCAATAAAAAATATCGATTATTTATATTAGGCAAAATAACATGTATATATATATATTAGATTAATTGATTAACTGACAAAATATGAATGAGAATTTTTGTAATTGTTAGAGATAATTTAAATTTGTTTATAGGAGCCCTCGAATCTTTTGCGTGAAAAATGAGTTGAAGCAGAGCTTGGAAAAACGACAACCAAACGCGGTTTCAAGTGAAGTTCCCTGACAACATTAAGGCTCTGTTTGGAAGAAGTGATTTGGGGCCAAAACTCAGTTTGGTAAAGTTCTGGGTACGTTTGTTTGGTTTTCACTTTTCCGTTTGAAACTCATTTCACGCCAAAAACGGATTCTGGGAAGAAGTGGTAAATTTTTGCTTTTCCATCTGCTTCTTCATATTTGTTGGATATTTATTTTAAAGTTAGATAAAAATAAATTAATAAAAATGAGAAAAAATAGAAAAATTAGGAAAATAAAATTTTCATAAAATTTATCCTATCTATTGACCAAAATGTTCCTTTAAAATTTTAATTTTCATAGATCATGACCTGTAAGAAAATGTTATATCAGATATATTATGTTCTCAATTAAATAAATGCAGATTAAATTTTAGTCTAAGTAAATTAAATTAATCATGGGATAGAGTTTAAGCTCAATTTAGAGAAACATTATGAGTTTTGTCGAAACTAATTTTCAAATAAATCATCCAAACATAAACACGTTAGTCCAAAATCAATTTTTATCATAACTACGTTACAAAACCAATTCTACTAAAACTCATTTCTAACCAACTGAGAACCAAACGAACCCTAAAACGACTTTACCAAATGAGGCCATTTTTAGGATTCCCGCTAACTCTTTAATCACATAGGGAATTTATTTTACTAAATAAATCCAACGGCCAAAATTAGACTATCATAAATAAAGTAAATCATGTAAGTTTGCATCAAAGCACAAAACACGTAAAGTAATAATAAGTTATATAAAATAAACGTGTCTATGACTTTTCTTACATTTTTATATCAAGAATATTTTATAAATTTTATGGTTCAAATTATCCTAACTTTATTTAGTTATGCATTATCTGTGCATACGTTTTGGTCGTAAAAAAAGAAGTTTCGAGTACTTTGATCACAAGGTTCATATAAATTAAAGAGGTAGAAGGCAACACAAGAAAAGAATTCAATGGCAAAGAAAAGAAATCGGGATGCTGTATCTGCAAATCTAAAGCTAGGAATCGTACATGATTTGGGGTTTTTTTTTTTTTCTCTTTTCCCCCTTCCTTCAATAGACTGCCCTGAAAATTTGGTGGAATCAAAATAGTATAGTCTCTCACAGTAACTCGATAATACTAAAATTTTACTTTAAAGTATTTTTAATCCAGAATATTTTTTTAGGAGAATTATTCAAATGCCTCGTTACAAGAAGTACCTTTTGATTATGTTGCACAACCTCATAATCGGCTGATTTACTCACTAGTTAATGATTGTGATTAAGGTACTTGGCACTACAATTAAAAAGGCTTTTCCATTTAGTATCTCATTGTATATACCATATGCCTCACGATTCTGTCCTTCATCTTGTTGCTCACTTTTTTATCTCTTTTCCAGGACGACTGTGAGGATTCTTTACTTCACCCTGTTTCAGGCAATTAGTTGTCGAGTCTTTTTCCCCCTTTTCGTCTTCATTAGTTATCTTTTGTTCTAATCTATACAATCATGCACATAATATCATGCAACATAAATGAGGAAAATGCATATTTTAGAGGAAAAATAATAACACCAAGTGGTCCATTTATCAGTTCTCCGGACATCAAAACTTGCTCATAATGACAGTGGGAAGTACGAGTCTAGGCCAAAGCTGTTAGAACAAGAAATTCTTGTTATTCCATTTTGATCAAGTCACTGGGGAGCCAACAGTTTCTCCCACATACACCATTCAATCTGAAATTTGCTACATGTCAAACAATTTACGGCAAATAAAATGAGATAAATCAAATTGAAAACCAAAGTACTGCATAGCATATAGCCGCAGAGCATCATGCCTTCGAGGTTGGTCCACCTGAACTGACCGCAGGAGTGTCCTTTCTGGGTTGAGATGAAACAGCCTCCAGTGTTTCGAAATATTCTTCAGGGAGAGGAGGAGGTCGATGGTAAGGGACATGCTTAGGAATTGGTGCATCATTCTCAATAACCTCACATTCATTATCATCTGGGACACCCCATGGATCCCACTCTGCATTCCAACATAACCCATGGTATATAAATTAAACCCATCGTCTTACATTATTCCATAAAACTGGACGCACTTATTCCAAAGGAGACATCTGAAATTACATGCAGGAATTTATCAAAGTAAGGATCTTCATCAATGTAAGACATAATGGCCGGAAAGATGTTATTTCCCTGATTAAAGAATATATTTTATATATACAATAGAAAGTTTGAAACTGCTTTCTTATTACTATTAAACAATGAGCAATTATAATACAACAAATACTTACGCAATTTTGATTATAGTGTCCACATATTCTTGGATAAATGATGGAACCAAAGTGTATAGTAAATCATCTTTACAAACGAGTATGTTATGCACCCTATAGTTAAGGTGTGGACTGAGGTTTAAAAGAAGTTTCTGCATGTGGGAATTAGTTAGGACAGGAGGAAGCCTTGGGAGAGGGCTGAGATGTGAAACAGCTATTGGAAGGGAATCAAAGGCTAAGGTAGCTACTGTGAAGGTCAGAGAGGATTTTTGAAGAAGCTTCAGCTAGGACTGGAAGGTTGCCAGCTCTTCGATTACCGGGCTAGTCTACTATATTTTCTGCTATTTTCATCTACTGCTATCTCTGAGTTCTGGTTTGTGAGATTGAATTGTTAGGAAAAAGCTGATTACCCAACAGAGAATCAGGAAATGTTAATAATACACTGGAACTGTAACGCGCACCTATTATTGTGGGAAACCTCAATAAACTAAATTCAGGGGGAAAAAAATAGGGAAGTTGAGCAACATAAGATTTATCAAAAGGAAGAATACTCTTGGCAGGAAAAATGGTTTTTTGGTTGTCAATATATCAGATATTCTTCTAAAAAGTATAACTCAAAAACAGAGCAAAATCTGTTGGAGTAGATGATTGGCATCGACACCTAAGGATCTTTTCCCTTTTGAGAAGATTATTGGCATTTTGGTCCATTAATCAGAGCGATGGCTAATCCGGCAGCAACTTATAAAGAGGGTCTACTCTACCTCTACATGCTCAAGTCTTGAAATACAGGACAAGGATGATAGGAGTTGAAACCATGCTACATAAGAAAACCAGAAATACCATGCAACCTTTTAAACTCTCCCCCCTCTCCCTCGGAAAATATTCAGATCTTGATTTGGCACATATAACACCTGGTTCGCTAGAGCTACTAACATGGTGCTGGAACAGCAGTGCAAAGAGGAAGCTAATACGTTTTTCAATGCCACAACTTACCGAGTACTTTGGAGACCAAAACAAAAGAAAAAAAAAAGAATTTGGATCTAGTTTTTACACCATAGTTGGCTTTAAAGTAACAATAGGAGTCTCATTGGAGAAAAAACAGAGTCTCTACCAGACCACGAAACTGAATAGTTTCGTTCTAATGCAAACACACAGCGAAGCAAGTCCATGCTGTAAAATGGTTCACAAATTCAAAATGAAATAAAAGAAGAAAAGAATAAGCTTATACAATGGCTTCCTTTCATACTTCACTAAATACAATTATCCAGAGATTGGTTTTCGTAGCCTCTAATACAATTATCTCGAGATTGGTTTTCGTAGCCCCTAAATTCTCAGTAGCCAAATAATTATTACTTCCTTAATATAATATTTTTTTAATTATGTTAATTAAAAATTAAAATTAAAACTAATTAACTACCTCGATTTATCCAAAAATTTCGATATTTTTTCAAAATTACCCGTATTTAATTTTTCTCTTTCTCTTTAGATACATTAAATAGGGATATTTTTTTAAAAATATATAATAAATACTACCTCGTATATTGTAAAAAATCTTATATTTAAAATCAGAACAAAAAATTCTATAAATAGGACCGGAGGGAGTATATCCTAATAGATAACAACACAGCAAAATTAGTTAGCTTTTCTATTGATAAAGAATTTTCCATAATTTTCTTTCCTTACCAAATAATTCTCTTACCAACACAACAGTCATCAATACTGTTGGAATTTTTGGACTGCGGCTGATATTTTGATAAAAATCCAAGTTATAATTAATTAATTAATTATTAGTAAATTAATTGCTTAATTAATATTTAATTTAATTAAAAAAATGGAAGTTATATTTTGAATTTTAAATTCAAATTATAATGTGGTTAAGGAAATTATTTTAAACCACGTTAACTTCAACTCTGAAGGAAGGTGTCATGCGATTTCTCTACGGAAAATTTTCTCCTCTCTAGCTCTCTACGAAACACACCATCTCTTGTCACTTCGGTGCCTCTGCTGTGACATAGTGACTGGTGTCTACGGTGATTCCAATCCAAATCGTATGGTATAGAAGAATAGAAAGGCTTTGGAGTACAGAGAAGGAGTAAAGGAGACCGTAGAAAAACTTGACAAAAAGTATACAAGTCCTTCTATCCTCTTCAAAAATTGACAAATCCCAATAGCAGAAAGAAAAGCGATGTATCAACATTTAATACCGATCATTTTGCCAATGAGTGTGAGCTCATCCTGAGCCTCTTCGATGAGCTCCTCGACCTTGCCACAGCCAAGGCGCTTCTCGATCATTTCCCAGTCCTCCTCTTCCTGGCAAACGTTGGCCCTGTGCCTTGTGAAGCTCTCTACGGCCTTACGGTAGCCTTCATCCTCAGGGACGGCCTGGATCGCCTTCAGGGTTTCGGTGGAGACGCCGATCATTACCTCTCGCGTTCGGCACCACATCCAAAGCCACGATGCCCGTCGTCTCTTTCACTTTGGCTATCAATGGCCGTGCGACCACTCGCAGTAACATTTCTTTATTTTTCGGAGTTTAATCTTTGTCACACTGGATCAATGTGTTCTCTTCCCTCCTTCAGCCTGTGATGTAATTTGCCTTTTTTTTTTCTCTTCTTGCGGTTGCAGGGTGCAGTGGATTGGCGAAGCGGAATAGAGTAATGCTCCGACCCGAGTTGAAAGGCAGACTGGTCTCCACGGGTCGGACTCGGAGTCGTATTATAAAAGGATCAAGTTACATGGCATCGATTTTTTTAAAGAAAAAATACTTGATTTTTTTTTTACCACCAAGAAAAATTATATGATAGTAAATTATAAAAGTTATTAAAGTATTATATATTTATTAAAATGCATGAAAAATGAAAATTAACCAGTGAAATATAGCTTTGGTCAAAAGAATCAATGATATATAGTAAGAGAAAGGAGGTAAATTTTGTTTTAATAATGAATATCGTGATATAAGGAGAGTCATGCATACATTGCAGCAGAGATTAATTAATTTTTATTTTGTTTTATCCTTTTGATTTCTGTTTAGGTCATATGACCTCCCTTGTGAGTGTGCGCGTGCTTGAAAAGTTATTAAAAGTATATTTGTTTCTTCTAATAACAAATTATATTTGTTTCTTTATCACATATTTTATTATTAAGAGTATATTAACTAGTCTTAATGTGTGGGGAAAAAAGAACAGTCTTTTAATGCTAATAGATTAATCCAGATATTATATATACACGCATCTAATATTTAATTATATATATATATATTAAAATTTGTGCAATAAAACTAAAAATATAAACCACTTAATAGGAGTAAAAGGAGAAATGTAAAGAAGAGAAATAAGCAAAGTGATTTATTCATTTTCAAGGTTAGAAATGCCTGAAATATGCCATTTTATTTATAGAGCTCTAACCAATTTAAGGATTACAATAACATAAAGAAAAAAATTAATTTACATAATTGTGCATTATATATGCTTTGAATGTTATATGTATTAATTATATAAAAACTTCTAATAAGCAATTAATTTGGAGGTTATAGAGCTTTAAAAATAGAATTTCAAAGGATATAGAGGTTATAAACATCCACATAATATTATAAAATTTTATAACGCTTCCCCCTTTAATGTTCATAACAAATATTGTACAATGTTAAAATCTTATTAGAAAAAATCCAATAGAACCAAAACCTAATGAAGAAAAAGAAGTACACAATATTTATATATTTGTTGCAGTTAGCACATTAAAAATCTTATTAAGAAATCTTAGTGGGACAAAACCTTGGTTAAAAAAAAAAAAGTACAATATGACTTTTACTCCCCTAATGACAAATCATTTCTCAATTCTCATTCTCAAATCATTATGTCACAAGATTATACTCCCTTCATTCTATATTATAAAATATTTTACAAAAATCACATATATTAATAAAGATAGTTAAAAGTCTTGGCTTTTGTAAAATTTTACTATCTTTCTAAAAATATCCTTCATTAATTCTTTTAACTTTTTTATGAAAACAGGGTTCGTTGTACAGTAAATTATTATTGAAAAAAACTCATAAATACTTCTAAATCTTATAAAAAGTGTTATATTATGGGATAAAAAACTTTTTTGTAAAAGGTCCTATAATATATGAGGCAAGAGGACATCATCTTCTCAAATATGATGACAACTAATTAAAATTATTGTAAGTGGAGACAAGGAAAGATACCTGTTCTAGGCTTCGAACGATTGGGACAAAATCACCATGCCGACTTTGCTCCAATTTTCCACTGTAGAAGGCACAAATGAGAGAGAGGAGAGAATGTTGGTTTGCAATAGCAGTTTTCGTACACGTAAATTAAAAAAGGGTAAGAGAATTTTCCAACTTCTACATGCACGTACTCCACACGCACAAAAGGTACTCAAGCCACTTTGCCTTTGTGGATTAATAGCAAGACAATTCTTCCCAGGGAAATTTACACAAAATAACCTAACCTAAGCATATTCAAAATGAATATTGGGCCTGGGCTTCTGACCCATCAGGGGTGGACAAGTTTTACATAACCCGACGTCTCTCCTCTCTCTTAAAATCAAACATGTCTCCTCTCTCTCATTCGTTCCTTCTTCTGTGGAAAATAGGAGCAACGTCCATACAATGATTTTGTCTCAACCGTGTGGAGGATTGGCAAAAGATCACTACAACAAGTATGTTTTCCTTTTCACCACTTACAATAATTGTGCAAAATAACATGTTTCCCTTTGCCCTATTTCCAAGCAAGCAATGAACATTCAATACTTAAACAAACCTAGGTGGGTTCAAATCCTAAGCAAACTTGGTTAGAACTTGGAATGACACGTACTGATAAACTTTTCCTCAAAATTTACACAAGCATTATATCTTGTGAATTTGATGCACAGAACAATATCCCACTATAAGCCACATGCTCGTCCCATAAATTGACCTCCAGACAACACTTTTACAGTACAAATATTTTGCAAACTAAACCCCAAAATGAAAGCAAACACTTTAATTCGTTTTCTGTCACAAACCTGTACATCAAATGCATGAAGCAAATGCCTTATTAGCAATTCATCTGGGTTATATGTGAAAGAAGCATATGAGGCAACCGTGTGCAGCAGCTCCTCCATGCAAAGGACTGCATCATTTATAGATCAAAGGGAAATCCACTTGTTAGCCATCAAGGTGAAAGTGTTAAAAAATAATCAAGAAGCACGTAGTTTCAGAAGAGGAAATTAAACTTTCACCAATAAGATCTTGCAAAAAAACCTGAAAAATAATATGTTTGCATTGATTTTGAGAAGCTAAAAAATTTGTTTTTGAAAGTTGTTTTTTCGTAAAGAAAGGGGAAAAAAAACCGAGTCTCTACTAAAAGCTCCTATTTTATCATTTTCACAAACAAATTTTAAATCAGATACAATTATATTAGTTCACCTACTAGAATTTTTTTTAAAAAAAGATATGAACCTAAAAGAGAAAAAATGTTAATTACCTTTAAGTTGAAAATCTGTTTCTCCTGTGCAATTTAGCCATGCTTGCGGCAACCACAGCATACACTTTGTCATATGCATCATTCATTAATTTAAAATAAGCATATCTCAATGATTTGCTTAGAAATAGTATGCTGCAAACTATTAAAGAGTGAATTAGTTATCTAATATTTGACAAAAAGTATTTCAGTATCAATTTGATCTTTCGCAAACAAACAAAACCTCACATTTTAGTCTTTCGAATCATTTTTCTGCAATAAAAAATATCGATTATTTATATTAGGCAAAATAACATATATATATATATATCAGATCAATTGATTAATTGACAACATGTGAATGAGAATTTTTGTAATTGTTAAAGAAAATTTAAATTTGATCATACGAACCCTCGAATCTTTTGCGTGAAAAATGAGTTGAAGCAGAGCTTGGAAAAACGCCAACCAAACGCGGTTTCAAGTAAAGTTCCCTGACAAAATTAAAACGACTTTACCAAATGAGGCCATTTTTATGATTCCCACATAGGAAATTTATTTTACTAAATAAATCCAACGGCCAAAATTAGACAATCATAAATAAAGCAAATCATGTAAGTTTGTATAAAGGCACAAAACATGTAAATTAAGTTATATACAATAAAAGTGTGCATGACTCTTTTTATATTTTTATATCCAAGAATATTTTATAAATTTTATGGTTTAAAATATCTTAATTTTACTTAGTTATGCATTATCTATGCATACATTTTTGGATTACTTTGATCACAAGGTTCATATAAATTAATTAAAGAGGTAGAAGACAACACAAGAAAAAAATTTAATGGCAAAGAAAAGAAATCGAGATGCTGCATCTGCAAAATCTAAAGCTGGCAATCGTACATGATTTGTGTCTTTTTTTTTTTCCTTCCTTTAATAGACTGCCCTGAAAATTTGTTGGAATCAAAATAGTATAATCTCTCATATCAACTTGATAATGCTAAAATTTTACTAAAGTATTTTTAGTCCAGAATATATATATATATATATTTAATAAAAGTATTCAAATGTCTCCTTACAAGAAGTTCCTTTGGAAAATGACATTTATATACTAAAAACAAACATCTTTTTATTTTCTTCATAGCACAACCTCTTAATCGGTTGATTTACTCTCTAGCTAATGATTGTGATGAAGGTACTTGGCACTATGATTAAAAAGGCTTTGACATTTATTATCTCATCATATATACATGTGCCTTCCGATTCTGTCCTTCATCTTGTTTACTTTTTTCTTATCTCTTTTCCAAGGACAACTCTGAGAATTCTTTACCTCATCCCCTTTCAGCCAATTAGTTGTTAAGTCTTTTTCCCTCTTTTCGTCTTCATTAGTGACCTTTTGTTCTAATCTATATAATCATGCATGCACGTAATATCATGCAACATAAATGAGGAAAATGTATATTTTAGGAAAAATAAAAACACCAAGTGGTCCATTTAGCAGTTCTCCAGACATCAAAACTTGCTCACAATGACAGTGGGAAGAATGAGTCAAGGCCAAAGCTGTTAGAAAGCTATAAGCTCAACGCACCTATATAAAACAAAGGAGAAAGAAATTCTTGTTATTCCATTTTGATCAGGTCATTGGGGAGCAAACACTTTCTCCCACATACACCATTCAATCTGAAATTTTGAAACTGCTTTCCTATTATTATTAAACAATGAGCAATTATAATACAACAAATAATTAATTTGTCAGATAAATGATGGCACCGATGTGTATAGTAAATCATCTTTACAAATGATTATGTCATGCACCCTATAGTTAAGGGGTGGGCTGAGGTTTAAAAGAAGATTCTGCGTGTGGGAATTAGTTAGGACAGGAGGAAGCCGTGGGAGAGGGCTTAGATGTGAAACAGTTATGGGAAGGGAATGAAAAGGCTAAGGAAGAGCTACTGTAAAGGTCAGAGAGGATTGTTGAAGAAGCTTCAGCTGGGAGGTTGCTGGCTCTTCATTAGCAAGGCTAGTCTACTATATTCTCTGCTATTTTCATCTACTGCTACCTGTGAGTTCTGGTTCATGAGATTGAATTGTTAGGAATTAGCTGATTACCCAACAGAGAATCAAGAAATGCAACATACTCTTGACTACCATGCTGCCTTTAAACTCTTCCCCCTCTCCCTCAGAAAATATTCAGGTCATGATTTGGCATATATAATACCTGGTTCGCTAGAGCTACCAACATAGTGCTGGAACAAGAGGGCAAAGAGAAAGCTAAAATTTATATCATAAGTTTTTATTGATATAACTTGTTGCGTACTTCGGAGGCCCAAAAAAACTAGAATTTGCGTCCATTTTTAACACCATAGGTGACTTTAAAATAACAATAGGAGTCTCATTGGACAAAGAACGGTCTCCTCAAACCACGAAACAGAATGGTTTCTAATGGACAGATACACAGTGAAACAAGTCCATGCAATAAAATGTTTCACAAATTCAAATTGAAATAAAAGAGAAAGAAAAAAGAAGATATTTATATAATAGCTTCCTTTCATACTTCACTAAATAGAATTATCCAGAGATTGGTTTTCGTAGCCTTTAAATTCGCAGTAGCCAAATAATTATTATACCCTAAGAGATAACAACGCAGCAAAAATAACTAACCTTTTCAACGTTGATTAAAATTTTCCACAATTTTCTTTCCTTACCTAATAATTCTCTTACCAACACAAAAGTGTGAGCTCATCCCGAGCCTCTTCGATGAGCTCCTCGACCTGGCCACAGCCAAGGCGCTTCTCGATCATTTCCCAAGCTCTTACTGGCAAACGTTGAGCCTGTGCCTTGTGAAGCTCTCTACGGCCTTACGGTAGCCTTCATCCTCAGGGACGACCTGGATCTACTTCAGGGTTTTGGTGTAGAGGCCGATCAGCACCTCTCGCGCTTTCGGCACCACATCCTAACCCACGATGCCCGTCGTCTCTTTCACTCTGGCCATCAATGTCCGTGCTACCTCGCGCAGTAACATCTTCTTATTTTTCAGTGTCTGGTCTGCGTCAGCCTCGATCACTGTGTGCTCCTCTCCTTTACCCTGGGATGGGATGGGGGTTCTGCCGCCTCCTGCCACCACGGTCAGGTCCGTGGCAGGAAAAATATTTTTTTTTTACTTTTTTAATTTTAAAAATTGTAAAAAAATATAATATGTTTTTTTAATCATGTAATTATATATTTACAGTTTTATTTTGTTTTATATTTTTTTAATTCATATTATATAATTGTAAAATACTATTTTTATTGTATAATATTTAAATTTAAAAAAATAATATAATTCTATAATTTTATAATTGTAAAAAAATTTACTTTTTTTATTTTTAAATTTAAATATTAAAAAAATTTTAAAAAATGACAAGAAGGAGGCATGATCTTTCTTAGGAGGGAAGACCCTGCCCTCCTGTGATGTAATTTACTTTTATTTTTCTCTCTCTCTTCCAGTTGCAGAGTGCAGTGGATGAATCCGGTTTCTCTGGTTTATCTGCGTGGGGTAAAACAGCAGCAAGAACAAATCAGGTTAGTATGCATGGTCCAAATTTTATATTAAGTTTTTTTATTTTTATTATTAAACATTATGTTTCTTAAAATCTTACCGTTAATAGATTTCTTTTTATTTTATGTTTTACTTTTTTCATAATTAACAAAATATTAAAATTTAAAAAATTATATAAAATTTTTTTCTGGATGGTCCACATCTCTGCTCTTCTATAGTAGCGGCAGCAGCAGAGGATCTATTTCTGCAACGGATTGACGAAGCGAAATAGAGAAATACTCCAACCCGAATTGAAAGACAGACTGGTTTCCACATGTCAGACTCGGAGTCGTGTTATAAAAGGATCAAGTTACATGGCATAGATTTTTTATCGTTAAAAAACATTACATGATTTTTTTTTTACTACCAAGAGAAATTATATGATAGTAAATTATAAAAGTTATTAATGTATTATATATTTATTAAAATGCATGAAAAATGAAAATTAACCAGTGAAATATAGCTCTGGTCAAAAGAGGCAGTGATGTATAGTACGAGAGGGTAAGCAAATTTTGTTTAATATTTAATATTCTGGGATACGAAAGAGCCATACATTATGGTACAGATTAAGGGTATGTTTGACAGTGTTTTCTATTTTATTGTTCTGAGAATAGTTTTGTAAAACTGTTTTTGATAATAAGTTTTGAATACAAGAAAATAAAAAAATCTGTTTGAGTAATTATTCTCAAAACCACAACTAGTGAGTGATAGATGAGTTATTCAAAATTTATTACTTTACCATTAATGAGGTAGATGTTTCTTACCTTTTCTTGTGTTTTCCAGAACAAAAACTACAAAATACCTTAAAGGTATTCTGAGTTTTCTGTTCTTTTATTTTTCTATTTTCCAAAACAGTTTCTAAAATCAGGTTAACC
This sequence comes from Adenanthera pavonina, assembly GCA_026686845.1. Taxonomy (NCBI): domain Eukaryota; kingdom Viridiplantae; phylum Streptophyta; class Magnoliopsida; order Fabales; family Fabaceae; genus Adenanthera; species Adenanthera pavonina. The sequence goes on from JAIVEN010000013.1 coordinate 27,998,608, forward strand.
AAACAAGTTTTCTAAGTTTCCTGTTTCCGAAAACAGAAAAACTGTTTTTAGAAACAGAGTCAAACAGACCCTAATTAATTTTTATTTTGTTTTATCTTTTTGATTTCTGTTTAGGTCGTATGACCTCCTTTGTCCACAAAAGAAAAAAGTGTGCACGCGTGCTTGAAAGGTTATTAAAAGTATATTTGTTTCTTCTAATAACAAAAACTAATTGTTTCTTTATCACATATTTTATTATTATTAACAGTATATTAACTAGTTTTAATGTGTGTGGGAAAAAAAGAAGGGAATATCGCTAAAAATATCCTAAAGCATAAAATTATTTATCAAGAAATTCTAATATTAAAAAATATTACACTCAAGTCCTATATTTTGAAAAATGAGTATAAAAAATTTTACTGTTGAATATAAAATTATGGAGTATGAATATAAAATATTATAACATGATTTTATACTTAACACTAAAATTTTTTTATACTCATTTTTCATAATTTTATTGTTATTTTCTAGGATTTTACACTAATTTTTACTATGGGACTTGGGTGTAATTTTTTTAGTGTTGGGATTTCTTAATAAATATTTTCATGTTTTGAAAATTTTTAGTGATTTTTCCAGAAAAAAAAACAGTCTTTTAATGCTGATAGATTAATCCAGACATTATATATATGCACATTCAATATATATATATATATATTAAAATTTATGTAATAAAACTAAGGAAAAATATAAACAACATAATAGCAGTAAAAGAAAAATGTAAAGAAGAGAAATAAGGAAAGTGCTTCATTCATTTTCAAAGTTACAAACATTTGAAACATGTCCTTAATTTATTTGTAGATCTCTAACCAATTCAAAAATTACAATTACATAAAGAAAAAAATTAATCTAAATAATCGTACATTATATAACCTTTGAAGGTTATATGTATTAATCATATAAAAACTCTTAATAAGTCATCAATTTAGAGATTATAAGGTTATATAACTTTAACAGTAGAATTTTAAAGGGTATGGAAATTATAGATATCCACATAATATTATAAAATTTCATAATAATCCCCTTGGATGTTTATAGTAAATATGATGCATCATTAAAACCTTATTAAAAAAATCTAATGAAAAAAAAATCTAATGAAGGAAAAAAGAGTACACAATATTTATATATTTATTGCAGCTGCCTCACTAGAGATCTTATTAGGTTAAGGGAAACTGGGACGACAAGAACTTGGTTAGGGGAGAAAATAAAAAGAGTACAACATGATCTTTACTTCCCTGATGATAAATTATTTCTCATTCTCAAATCATTGTATCACAAGATTATACTCCCTTAATTTGTCTCATATTATAAGATGTTTTACAAAAATCATATATATTAAGAAAGGTAATTAAAAGTAATTGGAAGTCTTGATTTTTACAAAAATATTATTATCTTTTTAAAAATGCTCTTCATTAATTCTATTAACTTTGCTTCTGAAAAGAGAGTTAGTTAGCTGTATGGGGAAATATTGTTAGAAAAAGTTGATAAATGCTCTATTGAATCTATATTATGAGATAAGAAAAAGTTTATAAAAGGCAGATTGAGGGAATACATCACCTTCTTATATGTGATTAACAATAGTTAAAATTATTGTAAGTGGAGACAAGGAAAACATACCTGTTATATAGTACAAATCCTTCGCACGATTGAGACAAAAAAAATCACTATACCGACTATGCTCCAATTTTCCACTGTAGAAGGCACAAATGAGAGAGGAGAAATAGAGTGTTGGTTTGCAATAGCCGTTTTCGTACAGGTCACAGAGTAAGAATTTTCCAACCTCTACATGCACGTACTCCACACGCGCAAAACATACTCAAGCCACTTTGCTTTTGTGGGTTAATATATAGCTGGGAAATTTACACAAAATGTCCTAAGGATATTCAAAATGAATATTGGGCTTGGGCTTCTGGTTTGACCTATTGAGGTTGGATAAGTTTGACATAACCCAACATCTCTCCTCTCTCTCATTTGTGCCTTCTTCAGTGGAAAATTGGAGCAAAATCCATACAATGATTTTATCTCAACCGTGTGGAGGATTGGTGACAGATTACTACTATAGGTATGTTTTCCTTTTCACCACTTACAATAATAGTGCAAAATACATTTTCTCCCTTTGCGCTATTTCCATGCAAGCAATGAACATTCAATACTTAAACAAACCTAGGTAGGTTCAAATGCTAAGCAAACTTGGTTGGAACTTGGAATAACATGTACTAATAAATTTTTGCCCAAAATTTACACGAGTATTATATCTTGTGAATTTGAAGCCCAAAACAATATCCCACTATAGGCCCACATGCTCGTGCTCATAAATTGACCTCCGGTCAATGCTTTTACAAACAAAACTCCAAAATGAAAGCTAACACTTTAATTCGTTTTTTTCTGTCACAAACTTGTCCTTCAAATGGATGAAACAAATGCCTTATTAGTAATTCATCAGGGTTATGAAAGAAGCATATGAGGCAACCGTGTGCAGCAACTCCTCCATGCAAAGGACTACATCATTTATAGATCAAAGGGAAATCAATTTGTTTGCCATCAAAGTCAAAGTGCTGAAAAATAATCAAGAAGCACGTAGTTTCAGAGAGGAAATTAAACTTTAACCAATATGATCTTGCAAAAAAACCTGAAAAATAATATGTTTACATTGATTTTGAGAAGCTAAACAAGTTGTTTTTGGAAGTTGTTTTTTCGTAAAGAAAGGGGAAAAAACCGAGTCTCTACTAAATTAGTTCATATTTTATCATCTTACAAACAAATATTAAACCAGATACAATTGTAGTAGTTCACCTACTAGATTTTTTTTTGAAAAGATATGAACCTAAAAGAGAAAAAATGTTAATTACCTTTAAGGTGAAAATATGCTTGTCCTGTGCAATTTAGCCATGCTTATGGCAACCACCACATACACTTTGTCATATACATTGTTCATTAATTTGAAATAAGCATATCTGAATGATTTGCTTAGAAATAGTATGCTGCAAACTCCCCAAAATCCTATACTGAATCCGAGTGACAAACTAATATAGAAACCTCGATTGAAGAATTGTTCATTATCATTGGAATTTCCACAATCTTGGTTATCCTTTGTTGGCTTTGTGGAACATTTCAGAAGGGGAGCACCACAGAGTTCCGCATTTCCCACATATGTAGAGGCATCGAAGATTTGAAGCTGAGTGCCATGTGGAATTTCTCCTGACAAATTGTTGTAAGATAAGTTCATCACACTAAGACGATCTAATTGTGAAAGTTCTGAAGGAATGTTTCCAAACAAGTGGTTCCTTGATAGATCAAGAAAGTCTAGTGACTTTAACTGTCCCATGGTTGTTGGGATTCATCCACCAATCATATTTCTTGAAATATTTAAAGAAACCAATCCAACAAGATCCATCACTTCACTTGGCAGTTCTCCCATTAGCATGTTGCTAGAGAGATCAATACTTTTAACCAATCCCAATATACTTTGGTATTTGGACTCCTTACCTTTCCAAACTAGAGTTGCACTATCCTTTGCTAAAAAAATAAAGTGGTTATAGGCATCTTCAAGTACATAATCGTTATAGCTTATTAATGCATCAGATTTTGTTTCCTTAGCCAAAGTAGAAAGATGGTTGAGGCATTTTGGCATACTTCCAAAAATATTGTTCATAGAGAGATCTAGGATTTGAAGTTGGGATAGATGACAAATATTAGATGGCAAACTCCCAGAGAATATATTAGATCTCAAAATTAGGACACGCATCATTTTAAGTCCATCACCAATCCAACTTGGTATTGACCCCGAAAAGTTATTTTGGACAACATCAAAAGTTGTTAACACTGTGCATTGATTCAAAAACAATGGTATATCACCTATGAATCTATTGTAACCTATATGTAAAGCTCGGATTTTTTTTAAAGTACCCATTGATGTTGGAATTTCTCCTGAAAAGCTATTATTTCTAACATTAAGAAATATTAATGATTCAAAATATATCCAACAATTTGAAAGCACTCCAGATAATTGATTATTTGATAGATCTAACACACTCAAATTTGAGGGCATGTCTGGACATAAAAGAGAACTAGGATCAGAAAATATATTATTGGATAGATCTACTACTATTGTGAGATAAGATAAAGTTGTTGGGATTGAGCCTTCAAACAAATTTGAGCTGAAATCCATAATATCAACAACATCATGTTGAAATTTGGAATTTCACCAGTGAGTTGGTTGTGTGAAAGGTTGAATATTCCAAGTGGTAAATCCCAAAACCAACTTGGTATTGTACCAGACAATTTAGCACTTGAAATGTCTAAGGCAAAACATGATTCTTGGGTCCTAAGCCATACCGGAAAACTAGGACCCAAATTACAAGATGCTAGCAAAATGCGTCTCAAATGAAAAAGAGAAATCCAATTAGGACTAATTTTAAAAATCAAATGATTGAAAGAGAAGTCCAGTACAAGTAGTTGATAGAGTGTCAAGAAATGAGCTTCAGATATGACACCTTGCAAGGAACTGTGTTCAATGGATAACTCTTGTAAGTTTGACAGTAGTCCAATGCTTTCATTTAGAGTTCCATTGAATTGATTGTAACCAAGCTTTAAATATTGCAAAGACGAAAGTTGTCAAAAATTTGGTGGTGGCCCTGCAAATTGGTTACTAGATAAATCTAAGTATTCTAGTGATGTGTTAGCACAATAGCTGAATGATGCAACAAAGTCATCTAATTGGCCACTCAAAGAGTTGTTGCTTAGATTTAACTCTTTTAAATCGCATAAAGCCAAGGATTTGGGTATCCCACCTTCAAGCTGGTTTCCTGAAAGGAATATTCTTTGCAAGCGGAACAAATCTCCCACACTAGTGGAAAAAACCCTTTTTAGAACGGTTGAAATGAACTTTCTAGAACAGTTGCCACGTTGTTATAGAAATAGGGGTTATAGAAAATATGACATTTTAGAACGGTCATAGAACCGTTCTAGAAATTAATTTCTAGGACGGTTGTGGTCACAAAAACGTTCTAGAAAGTCCACTTTCAAAGACTGATATAGCCTTATAACAGTCCTAGAAAGTGGACTTTCTAGGACTGTTGTGACCTACAACCATTCTAGAAAGTGAGCATTTTTTAAAACAAAAATTGCATATATGCAATCATATTAATTTCAATTTAATAAAAATATAGTAGCACTTGTTTCTTTCACACACATTCAAAATTTTACATTAAACCAATCAAAACAAATATTACATTATACCAATTAAAATAAATAAAGATTCTTGACAAATTCAACATTCAGCAGCATCCCTTCACCATATTTATAAAATTTACTTTCCCTTAGTCTCACTTTTTTAGTAGGTATGCAAGAGTTTAACCTTTGCCAACACGTTGTGGTAATATATCCAAATCAATTCCTCAGCTATATATTAAAACACATACCTTAAAAAAGATTTTCCTGTCATTTTGAGAACTCCTAGATTCGACAACCTACAAGATCAGTACAAAAATATTAATACCAGTATAATTAAGCAAATTAACATTTGTAGCTTTTAACTATCTTTAATGTTACACTTTATGCCTTGAAGACTAAAATTATGAATAGAGCAATAGACCATTACAACTAATAAGAATAAGTAGTTTAACAACATTTTAATTAAGGGCATAGCAAATTTCTATACAATCAATTCACCAAAAAAATTACTGTTACTTGCTTAAGACGATGAAGAGTGATATGCCTTTACTATATGTACAAAGAAAATTATCTCTACAAAACCGTAGCAAAATATTTCACATGCACAACTACAGAATTTCACCCTTAAAAAAAGTAGTCAAACATAAACCATCATACATTTCACTTTGAACCATGAGTGAAAAATGTTGGCTCAATTTTGGAGGACTTACCCTATCTCCAATAATTTTGTTGCCACTGATATTGAATGCTGAAAGCAATGCACAAATAAAACCCTTCAACTAGAGGCACTAAATTGGAAATTGAACAACATGGCATATCATCTTTGTTTTGGTAGCATAGGCAAGATGTGTCATAGTTTTCGATTTACATGGTACAGGAAGTTAAATACCGGCCAAACTGAAAAATTTAGGCCTCTTTGAGTTGCTACAATGTCCTATTAAGAGTTTGTTGCTGGCTCAAGCCATATCAGATCCAAAGATATCCTCCATCATTTTTGTCTTTATCTTATGGTCATTCCTTGATTTCATACTCTCATTAAAAAAAATTAGCAACAGTATATTTCCACTCAAAACTGAAAGTGATATTTCCACTCAAAACAAAGAATAAAATGATTCTTAGAATAAGAAAAACTACTAGTTGATGCATTTAGATGGGGCATGAGACAACCTAGAAATAATAACACAATTTACAGAACAACCCAATCATATAATGCATGCATTTAGATGCATCCATGCCTAAGGTGTGTCCATCATGTATTTAAAATCTAGCAAAATAGTATCCACGTCTTTGAGGAGTCCAAGAAGTGTTTTCTATAAAATATGATTCAAGAAGCTTCTGTTTTGTTTGAAAGCCCAAGGAACTTTTGCCTATAAAAGACTAAACTAAACACAAAGGAAAATTACTTGCACTTGATTACAGACGAGACAATGATGAAGCAAGAAAATAGGTGAGCCAAAAGTTATGTTTGAAAGCCCAAGGAGCTTTTGCCTATAAAATTATCATGAATTATAACAGTATTGATATGGGCATTTATTTATTATCAAGTATAATTTTCAAACAAAAGATAAAGGGGAAAAACATAATTTTATAACTCCATATGTACAAGACAATGTTGTTTTAAAATATCAATTATAAGAAAATCTCCATATATTGCCGTAAAGGACGTGACTTGATGTTGCTAGATAAAGCAACAGTATATAGCTCTACTGCTTTTGTATACTTTCTCAATTTAAAATATACATTTCCTACATTTTGTTATTAATAAGAATAATAAGGACAAAATGTACCCCCAAAAGATTGCTAATAACACATGTGTGAAGTTATTACACATTGGACTTGTAGTCTTTGAGCAAATGAGCAGTGAGTAAGGTAAACTATGTTAAAGGAAAATGATTCTAGCATGCCTTTCTACCTAGGACGAAGGCCATGAACTTGTAGTCATGTACATCCAATGGGCAAATAAATGTAGTCCCTATAGCCTCTACAATGCAGGTGAGTCAACTCTCTAGTAATAAATTTGACACAACACAATGCTATAGTATAAAAAAGACAAAGCCTCAAGTTTATTCATGGGGAGGGGACTGAACATGTATGGAAGCCATCATTCTGAGCGGAGAAAAAAGTAATAAAATCCAACAATAATTGCTCATTACCTGTACAAACTTCATTTGTAAGACTGCTTGTGGCCAATTAGTGATATCTTGATCTATGCTTCCTTTTCACTATGTATCTTTGCCATCCAACATCTGTCTTCCTTCTTTTTCATTAATTATCTCACTACATGTTTGCGTGCCTGTGTATTTCTACATCAATTTAACAGAACCATTCTTTTATACACTAACCAACATTATGAATTATTATAAATAAAATATAATGAAGTATAAAAGAATTTCTAACTGTCATTACATTCTAATGCAATACACAGGCAAGTAGAACTCCTATAAAGCTATTATATCTAATAAAGACAGCAACCAAATCATAGGAAAAACACATATCTAACAAAAATTTCTACATGCAATTGCAATCTATTGAGATTTATTAAAGAAAGTCCTCTTATATAAATCAAATATAAACAAATTTATTAGGATTCTTGTATAAATCTTTCTAACATACGGCATTTATAATACATTGCCTGTAATAGAAGATACCAAAAGATGAGGGCTCACTTGTCTATCTTTGACAACCATACAAGTATCTTCCCTGCTTCTCTCCCTAAATAACACAACAAAAAGCTATCAATTTTACAGTATTACCAGAATAAAAGATGACAGAATAGGAAAACATATACATGACAAATCATTTGTGCATCACCTGGTATCTTTATAACTATTAGTAGACTGAGGATCAACCTAAATCAAAACGGAGGAAACATTTTAAAATATAGTAATTTGGATACAATATTTTAATTGTGCCCACCCTCAAATTAAGCATAGCATTTTAATGGCCTAAAAAAGCATAGTATTTTAATTGTGCCCACCCTCAAATTCATGCCAATCTACGATTGTTGAGAAGAATTATATCATTTTATCATTGGAATAAACCAGTGTCATAAAACAAAGTTTATATGTAAGCATTCTATTTAACTTAGATTAGTGATCAATCGGGATAAATGGAAAGCCATAGAAACTATAATCAATCCACTGAACTAAGTTTTGTCTTCCATACATATAAATATGATTTCACTTGCAGATTCATCCTTCCTAACGGCGGCAAGAGGTTGTCAATATTTAATTAAAATTGTACATATCATTTCAAGTCTATTAACTTAACGTATATCATGATGTGTGAAACTAGTAGTTTAAATCATGTTATATGTTTTCCTATTCTACAATAGTTGCTACAGATTTATTGAAAAAATAAATAATGGCAGAACAACAATCTTGTTACAGAGTAGGTGATGAGTGCTACTTGTTTACTATAAATACCCATGTCTTTACATCTACCGAATGATCCTCCTCAAAATGACCCCACAGATCCAAAAGATCAAAATCCCCTCCACAAAATAGGCATAGAGAATTATACAGCACAAGTATACAGCACAATGCTTCAATATATCAGAAAAGTCAATGCTTCAATATATCAAATCTCTGAACAATCTAAACCGATGGAGAATTTTACGGCACAAGTTAAGAAAATACCTAGAATTTATAGTAGAATCCCAAGTTGGAAATTCATCATTGACCCTATACATATCTTCCCAAACTCATTCCGTTCCATTTGCAAGTCTCACGAGCAAAGACACAAAGCACAAACAAAGAAGATTATCCAGAACATAAAGCAAATATAAGGAAGGTTAAAATAAATAAATAAAAAAAATTGGTACCTGGGAGAGGAGATCTAAAGAAAACCCTAGAGTTCTATTAAAGCCGAAGCTAGCATAAGGATATGGGCGAGTATAGTGACAATACCGAAACTAGAAAGAGGACTTGGAGGAATAGGTTCAAAATTTGGGAAAAGAAAGAATGATGGGAAACAACACAAAAATGGAACTGGGAGTTTGGCCAAAAGTGAGGAAATATGTTGGATAGTACTGATGGAGTGTGGTGGAGAAAGTACCGACGATGGAGGGAGCATTGACGATGGGAAGAGTATTAGCGGTGTAAAGGGAGAGAGTTGATAATGGGTTTGCTATGAGAGAACCAAAAATTTGTGTTTGCCGCAATAGAAAGTGGCAAACTGAGATGATGCTGAAATTGGTAAGGGTACAAAGAGTTGACGAGAAAGACACTGAAAACTGGTGTGCCATAACTAGAAAGAGATAAAAGACTCACTTGCCGGTGAAGAAAGCGCCGATAGTTAAGAGGAGAGAACACCGATGGGAGACACACTGAAAATGAGTTTGCCGCGAGGGAGGACGAAAATTTCAAGTTTGCCGCGAGAGTGTTGAGTGACCGAGCTAAACTTCTCTGTGATTATGGAGAAAAAATAATTTCCTATAATTTAAAAATCTTTCTAGAATGGTGCAATTTTTATAAATTAAAAAACCTTTTTCAAAACGGGGAGATAAGCCACCGTTTTGGAAAACTAAAATCCAATACGGTGCCATGTGCCATCGTTCTAGAAAACTTATTTTTTACCAACTTATTTACAAAAATGTCATGGTCACATTTTTTAGAACAGGTTTTTTGCTAACCGTTTTAAAACTCAGTCTTAAATAGCCTTTTTTCCACTAGTGCCAATTTGTGAGGTATTTTTCCTTTCAAATTCATGTAAGAGAGGTCGAGATCTTCCAATTTGTTCAAAGAAGGAACGAAGCTTGGGAATTGGGTTAGATTGAAATTATTGCCATTAAGGTACAAAAAAGTCAAATGTTGCAATTCAGCCAATGATGGAGTGATTGTACCTTCTAAATTGCAATACTGAAGTTGAAGTCCACTCACATGGCCTGTTTGGTCGTCACAATAAACACCATCCCAGTTGCAGCATTCTGTCTGGTCCTCTGTATCACTCCTAGAGGAGAGGATACCGTAGGGATCAACAAACCCTTGTTTCAGAGAAAGAAGTGAGAGTCTCTCCCTCTCTATGCACTTTACTGAAGTGTTGCCAACTGCAAATGCCCTTGAGTACATATGCCCTAAAAGCACAATGAAAGCAACCATAAACCTTACAGTCTTCATCATTTCTGGAGACAAGGTATATAGTGTAATATAAAGCACTAATTATTTTCAACTCAATGTGAGATATCAATGAGAAACAAAGGAAAAGTATTTATTAGGCACGATGACGATCGAACTGTCTTTTCCTCTTACCCATTGTCCAATTATTATGCCGTTTGAGGGACTTAATTTATCAGGGACACACTTCTTTCGGGGAAAGAGGCAAAGAAGTGTGTTTTCTGTCATAATTATACGAAATTCGAAATGGATACTTCGCACAATCCAAGGAAGTAACAACGCACAATCGAAATAGATCAATACTGCTCTCTATAAATGTTATAACTATATTTTTCATGATATATGATTGGCTTTAGTAATATAAATAGTGAAATAAAATAATATGAATGATAATCTTATTTCTTCGGCTTTAGATAGTTTTGGTTGCATATGCTCTTACCAAAGAGAAAGAAAGGGAAAGTTTTGAATAAAAAATCTATATTTAATTTATATTAGTGATAATGACAGATTTTAAAATTTAAATTTCTTTAAAAATTGAAAAAAAATTTATTGTTGTTGTACTTGATACTTCTTAAAACTGTCAGTCCATTCTTTTCTCATTATGTACTGGAATCTTAAAGGCTCAAAACTGTCAGTCCATTCTCTTCTGTTTATGTATAAGTCTCAAGTTATAGCAACTACTCCCCCCAATTAAAAAAATATTTCACAATTATTAAAAAGGTAATTTTAATTAATTAAAATTAATTAATTTATCTTATATTTTAATTTTTTTAAAATTATTAATATTAATTTGAATCACTAATATATTTAATCTCTCTCTTACATAATTAATAAAAAATAATTTATTAAAAAAATTTAATAAACCATTAACTTATTTTTTCCCAAATATTTAGAACTAGTAAAATGAAAAAAAATTTCCCCTATAATAGGATTGGAGCGAGTACATCATAGGCTTTTTGCCATTTTATATGAATAAGAAATTATGACATTTGAAGGTTGACCTGCACTAAGCAACACGGAATTGGCTAAATATGCAAGAAATGGAAGACCTTGTCAGTAAACGTGGAACTTGACAATATTGCATCCCAAAGTGCAATTTAGTGCTTCTTTAACTGCATCCCAAAATGCGATTTAGTGCCCTTTTTTTTTAATCATAGATTAGAGTATCTTTTATCGAAGATAAGAACTAATCTTTCTTGAGATAGTAAAGATAAAAAGTAAATTCTTCTCAACTAAATTTGTTACACATATAAAAGATGAGAATTGAACTCTTAACTACTTATTTTAAAGGGTGAAAGCCTCTACATTTCACACCAACATGAGTTATTAAATAATTTAGTGGTTCTATTATAATGGAAGACTTTGACAATAGATGTCAACTTAGAAATATACCAAAGTGGATGTTACAGGCCTTTTAGTGCATTTTTAGTGCTTTGTTTTGAATTCTGATATCTGGTAAGTATAGAGTTTATGACCATAAAAACTTTTTTTCCTTACTATTAAGTACTTGAATAGATATGTTTCATTATCTTGGTTAATTAGTCTAGATATAGAAATCTTATATTATTGATTAAAAATGTAAATAACTCAGAAAATTCACACATCCAAGGATAAAGTTTCAATCACGTACTAAAATAGTGTGTCCATATGTGTAGTGGAATATTAAAGTCTAAATGTGATGTCTAATTTCAAATCTTAATATTTTTTTTTCAAAAAAAATAAATTAGAGAAATGAATAGATTGAGCAAAATTAATTATTTTTTATCATCTTTGTAAGATGATGAAATGTGGCAAAAATCTTGCACATCAGGGACTAATCCTAATCTGAAAAGGATCCGTGTAGAACGCATTTTCTACCATATCATAATTACAAAGTTGGCAGCAATAGTTAATTAAAAAAAATCATGTATCAGCAATAGTTAATTAAAGGATCACGATTAATGAATTTGCACAAAGCATTACAAAGCATTCTATCTTACTGCGTTGAAGTCAAAAAACAATATAAGAACTCACAAGCTCATGCTTATAAACTTGACTTTAAGATCATACATATGTACGTTTAATTCAGTTTAAGAAAAAAAAAACAACATACGTCTAATTAGTTTATAGTACAATTATTTTTGTAAACAGAAGTAAGAAATAAAAGCATCTAACAATTTTTTCTCTAATTAATTTCACAAAATTAACACTTAATTTGGTCACAAATTTATGCATAAAATCAATAGAGTAAATGCCTTATTTCTAAGGGAAAAACTTAAGTGCTTCTCCTTAGGTGCCTTAGGTGCTGACTTAAATGCTTTTTTTTAGGTGCTTTGGGTGCTATTTTCCTATAACCACTTGACACCTAGATTTTTTTTTACGCATCATATATCCTACTCAATAACCTAAGGTTTTTCCTTCCCCAAAATGGTCAATGCCAATGTCCCACACAGCATAATATGAAAGTGGGTGGAAAAGACATTTGATCCTCATGGTGCTTGTCATTCAATATCTAAGCTCTGCTTTTTTCTCACATTGAATCGATGATACTGTAAACCTTGTTTCCAGAATGAAGGATTTAAGGTTAGTGGTTGCTTCCATTGTGCTTTTGGTGCATTTATGTAACACCCTACTTTCAAACACCTTCAGTCTTGCTCAACTACTTCAAAAACCAACCGAACATAACCAAAAAACCTCAATTTAACTCCCAAAACATTAGAACAGCGGAAAGAACTTCGAGTGGAACCAGAACAATGCAGAGTAGTGGCATACTACAGTACCACCGTGGCCTTATTCATCCAGTAGCACTTGGCTCTGCAGCTAGGCTTCTGGAGCCGCGGCATCTGTATCAGATTCCATATCAGCAAAATGTTGATTTTTCCGGGCGAACTTCTGCCGCTCATAATTTCTTACTTTGATTTCTATTTGACCTGATTTCAACTCCTATAGGTTACTCCTGTCCTAATCTATCCATAGACACTACTAATTCCACTCGAATCCAACTCCATTTGGAGATTCTGGATGCCCAACACCGTTTTAGCCACTTTTGACCAAAACCCATAATCTATCACCTCCAATTGCCACCAAAGCCAAATGGACACCCAGGGACCCTTCACTCAGGTCCTATTTGGCTCAACCAACATGTCTAAGGAGGTTTTACCCTGAAGAACCTCTCTTCCAAGAATTGATCCCCTTGAACCCCGAAACTATATAATGGGCTATATGCCTAAAACTCACATATATGGTCCAAAACTACCTTTAGGCTCCCACATACGGCTGATCCGGCTCACAGACATACTCCCAACAATGTTGATCCATACAATCCATCAACATCAATAACATCATATAACCTTCAATATCATCCATACATCATTCTATCATCACATAATATACAGCTAATACTCGCGGGACACTTATATAGACCTCATATACTACATACCAACAATACTCCCCAAGAATACTCAGAATAGGCAATACACTCAATTACCATCCACTTGACACAATATTACATAAACTAAATTACAACTACAATTATACTTGGGATTTTTGAATACGGAGAGGCCTGCAACTCTGTGGTCCTCTTTGAACTAGTACCAGAGTCTTCACCTGAAAGGTTAGTCATGGAAGGGGGTGTGAGACAGAGTCTTAGTAACTGGGACAAACACACACACATAAGTAAATGATGCAATACAATGCCAATGTCATGAGATGCATGCCTCAATGCATGTCTTGGTGCATGTCTCCCTCAACACGCTTAGAACCACAAGCTGGCGCCATCATACAATATTTCAATAGGTAATTCCCTTTCAACAATCAGTAAAGACTGATTCTAGGACATCACCAAGCTCACTTTACACTAGTGTACCCTGTAACACCCTACCTCCTGACACTTCCAAAATTGGCCAAAAACTTCGAAATCTAATCATACACAACCCCAATATCTCAAAACAACTTTCCAAACCTTTAAAGCAGTGAAAAAATAACATAAAAGCACCACAAGTGGGCTGGGGCTGCGGCTGCTATAGTACTGCCGCGGCTCCAGACCTACCTTATTTTTCCTTGCTTCGGCCTACACTGGCACCGCAACCTGCTGCCTGGAGCCACGGCGCCCCATGCTGATATTTTATATCAGCAACTTTCAACATTCTAGGTGAACTTCCGACGCGCACAACTTTATGCTCCGACCTCCGATTGACTTGATTTCAACTTCTGCAAGTCAATCTAGTCCCAAAATATCCATGGACACCACTTTTACCTCAATTCACCTCCGTATGGAGATTCTGGACCCTTAGCACTATTTTGGCCATTTATTGACCAAAATTCACCACTAATAACCTCCAATTGCCACCAAAGGCAAATGGACACTCACAGACCAATCATACAAGTCCAAAACCCCCAAATCAACTTGTCCAAAGAGGTTTCACCTCAAATGAACCATTCCTCTGAGATTTGACCCCTTGGAACTCCAACTTGATAAAACGGGTTACAGGCGCTTAAACACACCAATCAGGCCCAAATCCGACTTCCATCATACATAATACATACACATAACATACATACCACAAACAACCTTTTCTCCACATATAACCATACATATATCCATTCATAACAATACTTCCAATGTCATACATTCATTACAAAACCTTCTATCTTACTTGGCACAAGATACATTATCCAAAATACACACACTACATAGACTAATCCCACTACGTAGCTACTCTCGCGTCTTCTCCAGACTAGTGCCATAACCGTTACCTAAAAGGTTAGTTCATGGGAGAGGGGTGTGAGACAATGTCTCAGTAATTGAGAACAACCACACACACATACATATATACATATATCTCACACAATTCATGAATGCAATGTGAAATGAATGGAATGCTGATGTGTCCATTTTATACATATAAAATACCCACATTTAAGTTTTAAATTGTATTTAAATATGTTTACATTGATATATTTTAGCATGATTTTACATATTTTTGTGTTTAATGACGTTATAGGTTCAGTTGGAAGCATTTGGAGCAAAAACGTTACAAATTGTTCATGCTGAAAAGTTGTGACATCCTTCGGTATTTTAATCATAACTATGACATATCAGCTCCGATTGAGGTGATTTAAGATTCATTGGAAAGCTAAGACAACGATCTACAACTTTCATGTTTTGAGTTTTCCCAAATTTCAACGTTATAATGGAGAAAATCGAACTCAAAATGTTAACACGAGTTGATGACGTAATGGAAGCACTGTCCGTACAACAGTGACCACCCGGCGCCGGGTCAAGTCCGTATGGCGCCGGGTCAACTCGGATTTTGACATTTTTCAGCAATTTAAAGCACCCGGCGCCGTGTTAGTTAATTTTATGGTTACCCGGCGCCGGGTCATGCAACAGGGGTCCGTAAAAACGTTTTTTACGTGTTTTCATGATATTTTGAGCTTTTATGAGCTTCTAAAATTTTCCTATATAAAGATACATGATAAAAACACAAGGGGACATTCAGAAACGCACTCAGAAGCTAAAGAACACGGTTTTAAACGTATTTGGGAGCAACTAGAAGCATCTTATAGAGAAAGAGTAAGGAGATTTAGGGAGTATTAGTAATAGATTCATTCGTCTATAATATAACTCTATTTTCTTATTATTTTTACTATGATTTGGGATTTTAGTTTTGATTTGATTTGTATTTCCATGAGTAGCTAAATTTCCCAGTCAGGGATAGGGATGTAGCCTGATTGGGATGGATTGAATTTATTTCTTTAGTTAAGACTCTTTGATTTGTTCTCCAAGTTATATTTAATTTATCTTTTTATTATATTTATCTCTTTTGTTCATTCATGTGGATTTTATGCTTGATCACCATAGAATCTAATTAATGGGTAAGCTTGAAGAGTGAACCTAGATATAGAGAGATAAACATGAATAACTAATCTAGAGATAAAATTAAGAATTCATGGTGATATATGTTGTAGTATTCAAGGTTTAATTAGAAAATTTAGTTGCGCGAGAGCGAATTGAATCCTAATTAAATAAGAATTAATTGACCGAGAGGTAATTAGGACGCTTTAGAAACAACAGTCATTATAATCATGCAGAGTCTAACTAAGAAATAAAATCTAATTATCTCATAAGGTGAATTCTGATCCCTTGACGCTTCTAGA
Organism: Adenanthera pavonina; assembly: GCA_026686845.1. Taxonomy (NCBI): domain Eukaryota; kingdom Viridiplantae; phylum Streptophyta; class Magnoliopsida; order Fabales; family Fabaceae; genus Adenanthera; species Adenanthera pavonina. The sequence continues at coordinate 28,015,068 of JAIVEN010000013.1, forward strand.
ATTGAAACAAACTCAGAATTCATTTTGTTTTCTATTTCTTTCCTTTTAAATTTGAATCCTCAATTTGATTATCACTTGTTTTTAGGATTAAAAGTTTGGACTAATAAATTTACTACCTCCCTTGGGTTCGACCTCTGGAATACTCCAGAGACTTTTTATTACTGCGATCGACCCTGTACACTTGCAGGATTCCGATCAAATGCATGTCGCCCTCGCAGGGACCCCATCCTTATCCTCCCTAACACATATATCATTCATCCTTATTCTCCCTAACATATATATATATATATTCCATCCTTATCCTCCCTAACATATATAATCCATCCTTATTCTCCCTAACATATATATATATATCATACATCGTATCGTCATCATATCATAACCACCCCATCCGCCATATATCACTGTCTCATAATGTCATGTAGTGATGCTCATGTATCGTTATATCATAATCATCATAATGTCATGTATGCATCATGTCATCTCATATCAATGTCATCATCACATATCTCATCATCACAAACATAATCATCGTCTAACTGTGTACATACCATGATATATAAAAACAATACATACAAACACATCAATATCGTGGTATGAAAGAAACATGCATATATACACATACAACTATACGTACTAACATACAATATCAATAATACAATATAAACAAACACCCGGTTATCTTAGGTTGTCAATACCACACATGTGAGTTCCACGAACTTCTCAACTTGCCCAACACGCTTGAACCCCTCTTGGTTAACCAAACAACCTTCACAATAATACAACATCTCAGTTAACCACAACATACCAAATATCCAACATCACAATTCAACCACTTTAAGTCTAACCCAAGGTTTTAACACCCCTTTCATGCATCAATAAGCTCTTAGGGACCATTCAAACACTACTCAAACACATACACTTCGGATTCCAAGAGACCTAACCAAGAACAACCTAGGGTTAAGCTCTAAACACATATAATCCCTTCGAAACTCACATCCAAGCAACAAGAATACCAAAACACACTTCCTTAATCCCATTTCATCCATTTCAATCAGTGGATTCTTCCCAAACCAGAAATCCAACTTCAAAACCGAAAATCCCAAATTCCAACTGAAGAAAATGGAGAGGGAGGAATAGAGAACACTTACCAATATGAATCCAAGCTTTTGATGTTCGAAAATCACTCCCAAAAGCCGAAAATCATGAACCCTAGTAGAGCTCCTTAGTTTCTCCTCCATTTTCTTTCTTTCCAATCGTCCGAAATGAACCGGATTTAAACAAATTTCCTGATCCTTGCCACGGCTCCAGACACCTTCACCGCGATTCCACCGGTTTTAGCTGAAACAACGCCATTGGAATGGTTCTCGCCATGGCAGCTTTGTTCCTTGCCGCGACGTGGAGCTCTTCCAGACTCCACTTGAGTCTTCCTTCATCATATTTCCTCCGGTCCTGAATACAAAGCCAAGGAAGATATCATGAGGGGTGTTACATACCCGACCAAAAGTCACACTAGTGATTAGATCGTGGCTCTCCTTCCCCTGTACCACCTCGAATTGATGGTGATTTAGGAAATGTGTAGTTTGTCCTATCACCAAGTCATATCATCATTATATCATATCACAGTCCACTGTCACCTGGCTCTCCCAAGGAGAAGATTTAGTGGCAGAGACCTTTTCACATCATCATATCTGATCTCATCACCACCTCTAATCAACCATATCTCACTATGTTCATGGGTGATGATGCATATGCCATGCTAACATGCCTCAAAATGCACATATTTAATCATCATCATGGTTAAGCTAGCATGCAATGATATTAGGGTGCCATAGTCACATATGTACATATAAAAAATCATACTCATCATTATCATATATTCACATTAACACACATATATATATCATTATCATATACTATCTCGTTTAGCCGTGTGCATACCATGATATATAGAAAACCATACACATACACATAATGATATCGTGGCATGAACAGAGACATGCATATATATATATACCAACATAAAACACAAATATACAAATATTCGGTTACCTCGGATTACCGACACCAGGCACATAGGGGCTTAAAAGGCGTTTGAAGCACCCACCACAAACCATGTGCTTTCGATTAGCCAATCAACCACTATAACATCATAATACTTTCAATTAGTATAATGCACATATTAACCATAATTCATAATCCAACCATTCAAATGTAAACCATTGTTCCAAGAGCATTAACACATCTCAATAAGCCTCAATTACACATTCTAACCATGATTATCCACATATATTTCAGATGTCACACACCCTTGACCAATTCCAACCTAGGAACTCAAACCTATCACAATCCGTCCAAAACTCAAACCCAAAGCTTCCTAACACTACATAACACTTCTACAACACCAAAAGAAACATTTTAATTGGTGAATTCTTCCCAACTCGAAAACCCACATACTCCCACCAATTTCTAAACCAAAATCGAAGAGAAAAGAAAGGAGAGGAAGCAAGATCAACATACCAACCGTTAATTGAGCTCCCTGGGTCTAGAAAGCATCCCCTCATGTCAGATTTCATGTGCCCTAGTAGAGCTTCTCCGTCGCTCCCTCCGCTTCTTTCTTCACTCGACATCTGAATTGATCCTGATTTAAACAAATTTTTTGATTTTTGCTACAACGCCAGTCAGCACACCACTGCACGAGTGCTCTCAGTCCCATCATTTTCCAAATTGACACACATGTCTCGCCATGGTGGTCCTGTATCTCACCATGACGTAACTCCTTCTTTGCCTCAAATATTAAATTTCTCCCATTTTGCTTCTTTCTCTAGTCCTGTTTCCTCTAGTCCTTCACATGACACAAGGGTTACTTCATGTTAGCTCAGGATTATATTCAGAGTAATGTAATAAGGGTTGTTACAATTTGTCCTCGAGGGCTTTTGCAATTGGCAACACTTCTATAAAGTACATAAAGTGTTAGAGGCTCTCCTTTCTTTCTCTTAAACAGGGCTTTGTAGATCCTGATGGCTACCTCTCATCATGGGTAAATGGAGAGGACCAGATAGAATGTTGCAACTGGTATGGTGTTTAATGTGACGACCAACAGGTCATGTGGTTCAACTTGATCTTTTCGATTTGGATGGTACAATCACTCCATCATTGGCTAAATTACATCATTTGAATTTTTTGGACCTTGGTAGTAATTATTTCAATCTAAACCAAATCCCAAGCTTCATTTTTTCTTTAAAGAATTTGGAATTGCTTTACATCTCTTCCATGAATTTGAAAGGAAAAATACCTTCACAGTTAGGAGATTTGTTTCACTTGCAATCATTAGACCTTTCAGGAAACCAGCTTGAAGGTAGCATACCCAAATCCTTGGCTTTATGCAATTTAAGTGAGTTAACAATAAGTAACAACTCCTTGTGTGGCCAATTAGATGACTTTGTTGCATAATTCAGACATTGTCCTAACACATCAATTTAAATATCTAGATCTATCTTATAACAAACTTATAGGGCCACTACCGAATTTCTCCTAATTCTTGTGTCTGGAGTTGTTGGATTTAGGTTACAATCAACTTAATGGAGTTGTATCTGAAACTCATTTCCTAAAACTCTCTCTCCTAGACTACTTGGACTTGTCTTTCAATCCTTTGGTTTTTAAAATTAGTCCAAATTGGATTATGCCATTTCAAGTGTCCTCCATTATGTTAGCATCTTGTAAGTTGGGCCTCGGCTTTCCAATATGGCTTCAAACCAACAAGTCAGGCTTTGCTTTCGATATTTCAAGTGCTAAAATTTTTGGTACAGTTCCAAGTTGGTTTTGGGATTTATCATTTGAAGTGTTAAACATTTCACATAACTAAATTACTGGTGAACTTCCAAATGTTCAATGTTCATTTGCTAAATACATTGGCTTTAGCTCAAATTTGTTTGAAGGCTCAATTTCGTCAAATTTTTCATGTTCATTAAAATCGGACCTATCCAATAATAAATTTGTAGATGCTAATTCTCTCTTATATCCAAACACCTCCTCACAATTATTGGTTTTAGATCTCTCAAATAATCGATTATCTAGAATACTTCTAGATTGTTGGGTTCATTTTGATTCGTTGTTTATTCCTAATGTTGCAAATAATAGTCTCGTTGGAAAACTTCCAACATCAATGGGCTCCTAAGTTCTATGCAAGCATTACATTTAGGTTACAAAGGATTTACTAGTAAAATACCTTTGTTTTTGACTAAATGCACATTGCTAACAACTTTTGATGTTATGGAAAATAACTTTTTCGAATCAATACCAAATTGGTTTGGAAATGGATTTCAGTACTTACATGTTCTTATTTTGAGATCCAACATGTTTTCTGGTAATTTGCCATCCAATATTAGACATCTATCTCAAGTTCAAATCTTAGATCTCTCCATGAACAACATTATGGAACTATACCAAAATGCCTCAACCATCTATATGCTTTAGTTAATCAAACAAATACTGAAGCAGTCGTCTTCTTTTTTGTGATCACACGTGATGCTCCTGGTGAATGACTAATGGATACTGCATCATTGATGTGGACAGGCAGGGAGCGTAAATACCAAAGTACATTGGGATTGGTTAAAAGTATTGATTTGTATAGCAACAAGCTAATTGGAGAAATACCAAATGAAGTGATGGAACTTGTTCAATTGGTTTCTTTAAACATTTCAAGAAATATACTTAGTGGACAAATTCCAGCAGCCATTTGACAATTGAAGTTATTGGATTTTCTTGATCTTTCAAGGAATCTCTTGTCTGAAAGAATTCCTTCTGAACTTTCACAAATAGATAGTCTTAGTGTAATGGACTTATCCTATATCAATTTGTTAGGAGAAATTCCTCTTGGCACTCAACTCCGAAGCTTTGATCGCTCTACTTATGTGGGAAATGTAGAACTCTGTGGGGCCCCTTCCAAAATGTCCTACAAAGCCCACACAAGATAGTCAAAGTGATGGAAATTCTCAAGATGATGAACCATTCTTTAGTCGGGGATTCAGCTTTAGCACCAGATTTTGGGAAGTTTGCAGCTTAATATTTCTGAACAAATCCTGGAGATATGCCTATTTTGGGTTTCTAAGTGATACATATGACAAAATGTATGTGGTGGTTGCAATATACATGGCCAAGTTGCATAGGTGTAATAGAGTTTCAACTTGAAGGTAACTAGCATTTATCTTTGTTTATTTATCATTTGTGTTCCCTTTTTTTGGCAAGTGAATTGATAGTTGCATCTTGCTTATTATTTACTTGCCAAAGATGATTAATTATCATCTATCATAGAGAATTGGTTCCCCTCTAAAAAACAACAAACAAGAGCTAAATGTTTATGCTTCTTGATTAATGGTAATAAATGGTACTTTTAATCGACTTATAAAATAAACCTTTTAAAAATTATTATATGCTGCATGTATCTAGCAGACAATAGAAACCCATGTTATGGTTTTCTTGGAAAAAACTGAGACTAAAATATATATGTCAAAAATAGTGAAACTGCTTCTTTCATCTATCAGTTGGCTAACTTGCCTTTGTTCTATAAATTATATAGTTCTTGCAAGCAGATGCTGCGCAAGGTTGCCTAATCTGTTTCTTTCGTCTTTCAGTAGAATTAGAAAAAAAGGCATTTTCTTTATCTATTTGATGTATGAATTTGTCACCAAGGTGTTTTGCATTGCGTGATTAATTAGAGAAACAACTATTAGATGCCTTCATTTTGGAGTTTAGTTAATTTGCAAAAATAATTGTACTATAAAATAATTGAACATTTGTATTCTGGAGTCAATTTATAGCATGAGCTTGAGGTTTAGTTTGATAGATTTTTTTTGGCTTCAAATTCACTAATCACTTGTGCAAATTCAATAATTATGACTCTTCCGTGTTTTGTGTTGGGATGTTTTTTTTGGGGGGTAGGTTGAAGCATAGTTTCAATATAAGTCAATATCAAAATATCCCTGCCTAGTTAGCTTAATTATGTGATTGCTAAATGTGGAAATATATCAGGTCAGGTCAGGCTTTGGCTAAACAGGCCAGACATGTATTGCAGGCCTAAAGCCTGAGCCTGGCCTGTAGGCCTGATGGTTGGCAAAAAAACATATCCCGTAATGATGGACACCTGATGGTCAGCAAAAAAAAAATGATGGACACCTGATAGTTAAAACATATCTAGTAATAATAGACACTTGATGGGTTTGGTGTTAGGCTAAGTAGCATTCTTTTTTGTTTTGGCTAAAATAATATATGGGCTCTTAATGTCTTCGGTTATTTATATATATAATAATATATTCAATAAAATGTATATTACACCATATAATATATATGAGACATGATATATATAATATATTATATTAAATAAGTCTCATTGATAGGCTTTAGGCCAGGCCTTATATAAATAGGCATGGCCTTTTTATTCAAACATTGATCATTTGGAAGTTCACCCGTAATTTGGTTGTGTGACATGTTCAACCTTTCAATTCTCAAATCTGAAAACTAACTTGGAATTGTACTAGAAATGCTATTATATGAAATATCTATGCTTAACCATGATGAATTTTGGGTTCTAAGCCATACTGGAAAGTTAGGGCCTAACTAGTAGATGCTAACAAAATAGAGAACAATTGAAAAGGGGGAATCCAATCTAGATAAACTTCAAAAACCAAATGATTGAAAGACAAGTCCAAGTGGTTTAGGTTAGAGGGTCTCAGGAAATGAGTTTTAGATACAACTCCATTGAGTTGATTGTGACCCAAATCCAAGTGATATAAATCCAAGAAATGGGAGAAATTTGGTAGTGATCCTACAAGTTGGTTGTGAGATAAATCCAAGTATTAAAGTGATTTATTAGCACACTAGCTGAATGATGCAACAAAGTCATCTATATGGCCACTCAAGGAGTTTTTGCCTAGATCTAAGTCTAGTAAACTACATAAAGCCAAGGATTTGTGTATGCTACCTTTGAGCTGATTTCCTGAAAGGTATAAACTTCGCAAATACAAATCTCCCCACTGGTGGTAAGATATTATTCCTTTCAAATTTAGGTAAGAGATGTCAAGATTTTCCAATTTCTTTAGAGAAAAAATGAAGCTTGGAAATTGGGTCAAATTGAAATCATTGTTGCTAAGCTCCAATGAATCCAAATAATGTAATTCAGCCAATGATGGAGTGATTGTACCTTCCAATTTGTGACCAGTATGATAAAGTGCTTCCACATGGCCAGTTTGGTGGTCACAGAAAACACCTGCCCAGTTGCAACATTATATTTGGTTCTTTGTATTACCCTAAGAGTCAAGGCTCCCATGGTGATCAACAAAGCCCTGCTTGAGAGAAAGAAGTAAGTCTTTCACTCTCTATGCACTTAATAGATGTGTTGCTTACTGCAAATGCCTTTGAGTGCAAACAATGCACCAAAAGCATAGTGGAAGCAATGAGAAACCTGATATCCATCCTCATTCTAGAGACAAGCTATGTGGTATTGGCAACTCTTTGAGCAAGCAATGCAAATCAGTATTTAATAGGCACCATCAGACAAGATTAAACTATTTCTCTCTCCTACCCCTTGTCCCTTATTTTTTTATGCCGTTTGAGAGACTTCATATACACTTTTCTTCGGGAATTTCCATAACAACTACACATAAAACCACCATGTACTTTAACCTTTTGAAATGAAAATTCAAATCTTATCAGAAGACAAGAAAAAAGAAACAAAAAGTAAAAAACTATTTTTTTTCTGGTGGTAACATTTCTTTGTTTATGTAATTAATGAATTAAAATTTTTTAGATGCATATGGCCACAAGCTAAGAGGAATTTTGTTTGCCAAAACCCAAAAAATTTAGTGAGAAGAAATAAATTGTAGTTTTCGTAAGAGAGACTTTGAAGAATATAAAGGAAAAAAAATTTGAAAAACTTAATTGGAGTCATGAGTTTGAACTACTTCATGTTCAATACTTATAGTTAATTGTGCCAAAAAAAATGACATTCAATAACAGTATTAGAATTAATATACTAAATTCATAAATTATCTAATTAAAAATTAGTAAGAGGTGATTCATAGGATTCCTGTAATAACCCTCATGACATTGTTTTGACATTGTGTGCAGAACCAGAGGAAACAAGATGAAGAAAGAATGAAGTGGAGGAGAATTGAGCTCCACGCCACGGTGAGAAGCAGGGCCGTCATGGCAAGAGCGTGTTCCAATGGCGTTATCTGGATGAAACATGGTGGCACCGCTGTGAGCTGTTCTGGAGTCGAGGTGAGAGTCGGGATTTTTGTTTAAATGTGACTTATTTCTGGAGGAGAAACTGAGGGAGCTCTACTAGTGTTTGAGATTTCCGGCATTTGGGAGTGATTTTCAGACCTTGGAAGCTTGGATTCACATTGGTAAGTAATCCCTACTCCTCTTTCTCCATTTTCTTCGATTCAAACTTGGGGTTTTTCAATTATATGTTAGGATTTCTGGTTTGGGCCAAAATCCACTAATTAAAATGGATGAAATATGATTAAGGAAGTGTGATTTGGTGTTCTTATTGCTTGGGTGTGAGTTTTGAAGGGTGTAAGTATGATTTGAGCTTAACCCTAGGTTATTTTTGGTTAGAGCTCTTGGGAATCTGAGGTATATGGATTTAATTGGTGTTTGGATGGTTCCTACGAGCTTAATGATGCATGAATGTGGGGATGGAACCTTGGGTTAGGCCTATTTGGTTAAATTGTGGAAATTAGATATTTAGATTGTATGTTAATTAGGGTATTATGGTGTTGTTAACGCTATTTGGCTACTTGAAGAAGGCTAGTCATGGGATTGACATTCAAGAAAGCTTGTGGAACTTGTGTGCGGTTGGTATTGACAACTGAGGTAGCCGAGTGTTTGTATTATTTGTATTGTATATGTATATTATGATGATATATATGTGTATATATACATGTTTCTATTCATACCACGATATAGATATGTGTGTGTGTGTATGGTTTGTCTTTATATCATGGTATGCACACGGCTAGACATATAGAGTATGATGATTATTATGATTACGATGATGATTAGAGATGATGATGTTGATATGACATGATATGATGCATGCATGACATTGTGACATATGATGATGATGATTATATGATGATATGAGCATCACTATATGGCATTATGAGATTGTGATATATGGTGGATTGGGTGGTGATGACGATATGATAAGATATAGAATGAAATGATTATGATGATATATAATTAGGGAGAATAAGGATGGGATCCCTGTCGATAAATCCTCCCCTATGGCTAAGAGAGCCAGGCAGCAGTAGACTGCACCTTCCTTAAATCACCACTAATTCGAGATGGTCCAGGGGAAGGAGAACCACGGTTTGAGAACTAGTGTAACCTTTGGCCGGGTTGCATTAGTGTAAGGTGAGCTTGGTGATGTCCCATAATCAATCTTCACTGACTGTTGGAAGAGAATTATCTATATGAAATGTCATGTTATAACAATAGCCTGTAGTTCTAGCTATGTGCAAGGGAGACATGCATTCATTTCACATTGCATTCATGAGTTGTATAAGATATATGTATTTATATGTGTGTGGTTGTCCTCGGTTACTGAGACATTGTCTCACATCTCTCTCCCATGACTAACCTTTCATGTGACGGTTTTGGCACTAGTCCGGATAAGACGAGGAAGTAGTATCGGACGTAGGAATACTATGTCTATGTCGTTTATGTTCATTTGGATATGTATCTTGTGCCAAGTAGGATAAAAGGTTTTGTAATGGATGTATGACATTGATAAGGATTGTTATGGATGGATATTGTATATATGCTATAAATGTGGAGTTGTGTTGTATGCAATGTGTATGTTGGATGGTGGTGTATGTGTGGTTTGGGGTATTGAAGAGTTAGTGTGGTAGTGTATGTGAGCCCAAAAGTGGAATTGGGTCTTGATGGTGTGTTTTAGGGCCTATAGCCTATTTTGTTAATTGGGGTTCAAGGGGGTTAAATCTCAGAGGAGTAGTTTCTTTGAGGTGAAACCTCTTTGGACAAGTTATTTAAGTGGGTTAGGACCTGTGTAAATGGTCCAAAGTGGTCAAATTGCCTTTGGGGGCAAATGGGAGTTGTAAGTTGTGAGTTTTGTTCAAAAAGTGGCAAAAATAGTGTCAGATGAAAGTGGTGTCTATGGATAGGTTGGGACTAGATTGACTTGTAGGAGTTGAAATCAAGTCATTCGGAAGTCGGAACATAAAGTTATGCACGTCGGAAGTTTACCCTGGTGTTGAAATTTTTGCTGGTGTGAAAATTAGGAGGAGGCGTTGCGGCACCAGTGTCCAGGCTGCGGTGCCAGTGAAGGCGGTAGCCATTTAGAAATAAGGGAAGGCCAGAGCCGTGATGGTACTGTAATGGTCGTGGCCCCAGTCCATTTTCTGGTGTTGTTTAACGCTTTTTCGTTGCTCTGAAGTTTTAAGAGGTATTTGTGAGATGTTTGTGGTCTAATTGGTTGAATTTTAAAGGTTTTGGTCAAGTCAGGAGGAGGTGTATGGGAGTAGATTGTTTCAATTCCACCCTAGTTTACAATGTTCGGAACTTTTCTTCCATGCTTCATAAAATTTCAATATTTTGATTAAACTATGTAATTATATCTTTTTTGCTTCTCAACGGAGGAGTTATTAATATATATATAGATAGATAGATAGATAGAGATCCTAATTCAATTGGTTCTCTCATAGATAAAAGGTCAATTAAAAATATTGGAAACTTTAAAAAGTATCATAGGCATATTCTTTTTCTAATTTTACTTCTCGATTATTAATTAAAAATTGTTATTTTAAAAAACTTATAAAAAACGAAAAAGAGAGGAGAAGAAGTGATAAAAGGAATTAATTGAGATTGATTTAGATTTCATAAATTAATACATTGCATTTCTCTCCTTCATTAGTCAGCTCCAGGAGTATTATATAAAATATTTGTATTATACAAAAGTTCCTATTATCAACAATCTGATAAAAAGAAATGAAAAAAAGAAGAAGAATATAAGGATTAAATTGTCCCTTTCTCTTAACCACCTTTCATTTAGATGTTATTACCGTGAGCGAGACTTCATATAGACTTCGTGTAATAAATTTCCACGCGGAGAAACTTTTAATTTTATTATGCTTCCTTTTGCCCTACGTACATTTTCTTCAAAGCGGTTAGAATAAAAAGAGATAATTAATTACAGTTGGCAAGTCCGGACTATAATCTTCTGGAACAAAAATTTAAAGATTATGAAAACAAAAAGAAGCGAAAATTAAAAAAAAAAAGCTATTTTTTCTGGTAGTAACATTTTTTTTTTCTAAATATGTAATTAACATATTAAAATTGTTTAGATGCATATGACAACAAGCTAAGAGGATTTTTGTTGGCCAGAAATAAAAGACTTTAGTGATAAGAAATAAAGTAGAGTTGTCGTAAGAGAGACTTCGAATAATTTAAATGAAAAAAAACAATTCGAAAAACTTATTTGGCTATCCTGATTTTGAATCAGGATTTTGAAAAATGATAGTGTTTGTAAAATGTCAAATTGTCTTTTTAAAAAAATAAAAAATAGGTTTAACTATGATTTTAAAAAAGAAAGAAGATAGTTATTTTTCCGTTAATAAAATCATAATTTTGGAAAAGAAAGATAATATTAATTTTATATTATACATCTAAAAATATTTTTAATTCTCATTATTTAAACAAAATTTTGGCCAAACTTACATTTACAAAAAGAATATGTAAATATAACTATTTATAATAAACTTATTTTTATTCAAACTTTATTTTCATAAATTTTATTTATTCTAATTTATTTTTATAAAAATGAAAAACAATTGGGCCTTAATCCTTTGAAATGAAAATTTAAAATTTAAGAATTATCAAAAGAAAATAAAAAAAGAGGAAAAATTAAGAGAACTGTTTTTTTTTTGTGGTAACATTTTTTTAAGTAATTAGTAAATTAAAATTGTTAAGATGCATAAGGCCACAAGCTAAGAGGATTTTTGTTGACCGAAAACAAAAAATTCAGTGGGAAGAAATGAAGTCGAGTTGGTTAAGAGAGACTTCGGAGAATTTAAAGGAAAAAAATTCTAAAAACATATTTGGAATCATGAGTTTGAAATTTGAACCAAATTCACGTTCAAATACTTACAATCAATTGCCAAGAAAAAAAATAATAACGGTCACAAACAATATTAGAATATATTATATTCATAAATTATCTAATTAATAATTAGTAGGAGGTGATGCATAGGATTCCACCCTGATTAACAATATTCGAACTTTTCTTCCATGCTTCATAAATGTTCAATACTCTGATTAAACTAAATTAGTGTATCTTTTATGCTTCTCAAAACATGAGTTATTAAAATATATATACATATACATATATATATATATATAAATATATATATATATATATAGTAGATCCCAATTGATTTAGTTCTCAATAAAAAGATCATTTACAAATTATTGGAGGAAACTTAAAAAAGTATCAAAAGCATATTCTTTTTTTTAATTTTACTTTTAGGCTCTGTTTGGTACGATTGATGGAAGGGAAGGAAAGGGAAGGGATTTTAATAGAGGGAAGGGAAGGGAAAGTATGGAGGGAAGGGAAGGGAAGAAAGGAGAGGGGAGGAATTTTAATGATTTGTTGTTTGGTTGAAGAGGGGAGGGAAGAGGAGTTCATAATAATTTAACAATTTTACCCCTAAATGTTTTCTATTATTATTTTGTTTTAACAATTATTTCTGCATAGTATTTTGTTATCTTAATAATGTCAAAACCTGATTTTCCATATTAAAAGTTGTTTCAAATCTATTTTTAAATTCTAATTTAAATTTCACCATTCAACAACATTATTAATTGGAGTCTAATATAATTTTCTTTCAATATTTGTCAAAATAAGAAATAATTTTGAAATTTAAATTATTTACATTTTTTCTTCTTAGCCATATCCTTGAAGAAAGAAACTATGGAAATTTTCTTCTCTAATAATACCTCAACTTTCTAAAGGAGCCTCTACATTTGTTCAAACACTAGAGCCACTTCCATAATTAATACTATTTCACATGGAATATCCAAATATGCATAGCAGAGAACATATATATACATGTGAAATATACACCATCACTACCACAACAATAAATTTTAGCAATATTTTCATTATCTGTTCAACATAGAATCAAAGAACATATAAACTCATTCATGTGATAAAAGCTAATTAAAGAAAGCTACCATCTTTATTGCATAATCTTTTCACCTACAAGAAAAAAGGCAAAAATTCAACTCACCCCTACCCATCCTTTATTACATATCACACTCTTTATTACATATCAGTGCATTTCTTCATTGCCAAACTAATAACATTTCTTACAACTATGCCCATACGAATCCAACATAACATAATATCTTCTTTCAAAATAACAATGTAATAACAAAATGATGATGAAGTAGACAATATGACAATTACAAAGTTTTACACAATATGTTGTTCCAAAATAACATTACTACAATAATAATTACTTGGTTCCATATAGTACCTTAGTTCCAAAATAGTTTTAACACATAACACCACAATCTAACTATAAATAAGAATACTTCCTAACAAGGATTTCAAGAACCAAAAATCATATTCATAATTACTGCCTTGCGAAGTGGAGGTGGGCATTCAACAACTGTCCTAAGCTTATCAGCATCACTCATTAAGAAGTTATATATCCTAGGTAGCTTGTCAATATCACATCCACATTGAGTTATCAAAGTGCAAATTTCCTCCCCATACATTTGTGGTCTTTTGTAGTTGAAGCTCTCTCTTTGTATAACATTTCCTTCTCTTATTGCTTCATTTCCATCCCTTAATGCTTCAGTACCTTGTTTAATGGTTTCATTCCCTTCTCTAATTGCTGCTACAACTTCAGATAATACCCCCTGAATTCCACTTGAATCAATGTGTTTCTCTGCCATTTTCCTTTTCTTTTTACTGTGTCCACTAGAGGCTCCACCTAATTGCTCATTAACTGAAAAATTTGAATGATCATTACTAACATCATTAGAAGGCTCCAAACTCTCTAATGTCACCTCATTTTGTGACACAAGATGGTCAATCTCATTGATAGTGACATTATTGAAGTCTTCTTCAGTGGATGAATGATGCTGTCTCCTCATCTCAGCTGCAGTTTCGGCTTCTTCTCCCGTTGCTCGATCATTTCCATACAATATCATCATTTTGTCATAATTTGGGATGGAGGTATTTCTCCAATGTGCAGCTTTAGGTTTAGCCTGAAAAAAAGACATTGGACCAAATATGTCAAGTTAGACAAACATCTAAAGTTATAAAAGTTGTCAATAATAACATATTCATTACACATAAAAAGGTTATGACTAACCTCTATTAAAGCATCCCAAACTGGAGGCTCTGCATCCCACATTTCAGTTGATGAGTTCTAACGAAATCCACTCAAACCATTTTTGAAGATGTCATAAACTTCTGCAAAATTTCGCTTCAAGGTTTTCCACCTATTCTTTACCTTCTCATTGTCAATTTTTTTGTCAAATTGTTCACTCAACTCTTTCACTATGTTATCATAAGCTTGTGTTGTGAATTGACCATTAACTTTCCTACCTGCGTTATACTCATTCATGAAAGAATCCATAAGAGCATTATCCATAATTCTTGTCCAGATCATCAACTCTTTACCCGTGTCCCTTTTTGGTGCCGTTCTATAGATGTGTTGATTAGCCAACTTTATCAAGCAAAGATACATCAAATTATACATTAAACTAAGTTACAAAGGAAATGAAACTCAAAGTAACTAAGTAAATCAAATTATACTACAAGGTTCAAGCTTAAAGTAACAAATTAAATCACCATAAACTGAAATCAAAGTCCAAATCAAGGAAATAAGCCAAAATACAAATGAGTACATCAAATTACAAAGTTCAAACCCAAGGAAATAAATGAAAGTACTTATACGTAGATTAAATTAAAAGGTTATACGTCAAGTAAATAAATCAAAGTGCAAATGACTACATCCATGAATAGAACATCAAATCTCAACTAATTGATCATTTTCATAATCAATCCACATCTGAATAGCTATATTATCTCTAATAAGTTCGCCTCGAGTAGTCTCAGGATTGTCACTACTTGGAGAACGATTATTTTCATCTCTTTCAGATTGAGTTGCAAGTTCAGCATCTACTTTAGCTATAAGATCTTCATCAGGGTCTATGCTCATCAAGTAATTATGAAGAATACAACATGCAACAATTATCAATTTTTGAGCTCTGACTCCATAAGTAGGCTCTGCTGAACTGGATAAAATTTCAAATCTTTTTTTCAATACACCAAAGGCTCGTTCAATTGCATTACGCAATGATGCATGCCGAAGATTGAATAATTCTCTATGATTTTGGGGTGGATTTCTTGCTGAATATTCTTTCAAGTGATATCGAACTCCTCTATATGGTGTAAGAAGCCCACTTGTTAACATGAAACCATCATCCACAAGATAATATTTCCCTATATAATCAATGAAGGTAATTACTATTATAGGGTTAAAATACCTACATTGAATGTGAAGAATCTTTTAATCATTGCTAAAAGTGTTACCTTGGGGAATTTTAAGCCTATCTTCTCGTGTTAATGCATTTTTCAAAATTCTTGAGTCAGATGCAGTGCCTTCCCAACCAGGAAGTATATAAGTGAACTTTAAATCAAATGTGCATGCTGCTAATACATTTTGTGTTGGGTAGTCATTCCTACCACGATAGCGGGGAGCATTCGCAGCAGATTCTTTGGCACGTATATGTGTTCCATCTATGACACCTACACAATCCTTAAAAAATGGGTAGAATCTACTACTACGATGGATTTCAGGAGGGATTGTTGAACCGTTAGGTTGAACAAGAAATTTTTCTTCTAATTCAAGGATAGCTCTCAAAACTGTATGGAGATGACGACTAGTTGTCTCTCCAGAACGTTGAAACCAAAAGTTTATTTCCCGATTTTTTACTTTATGTGTTAAAATGTAAAGAGTTTTGGCAATTTGTTCTTCCACACTAGAATATTTAGTTGGTTTTAAGCAACCATCTCTTTCTGACATATCACATAATGTTAGGAAAGCTTGATGACTCATCCTAATAATATCTCGACTAGCTTTACTACAAGTTATTCGACTCATCACTTCGGCACGTGCCCTTTCTCTCTTGGAACTCATACTATAACTTATTTGCCTTCTTTGAGATATCTCATGCAAGTAGTAGTACACAAGAACACATATAAGTTGAGATATGACTCTTCGACGCATATCCAAGTACCGGCGAATGATTATAGTGTATTGCCTACGGAGTGAAAATAGTGCCCTCATTCTTTGGTCCACCATATCCAGTACCTAATCATAAAGACCCATCATAATTAGAAAAACAAGTTGTTAATGAGATTTGCTAATTTCAAGTATTAATCAAAAGAAAAACTGAAAAAGTTATATCTAAGTTATATTTTTGTTAGTAAGAAATAGTATCTTTCAACTCAGAAAGGCATGTCACAGGATTACTTACAATAAACACGGAAGAAGAAAGAAAACAAAGCTTCAGATTCGATGCTTGCTTCCCTATAGCCAATTCATTTTGTAATTGAAGAACAGTTGACTAATGTGTCCGGTTAATAGAGACTCTAATGAAGAAATCAAGGCCCGTAAGCTATAATCCTCTTAAGCTAATATGCTGTTTAATATGCAGGACATGTGTTAATCCAACAAAGGGACTAATCAGTTCGACAACTCAAAATGAAGTTGTCAGTAGCATAATTCAGTTTTCATCTTTATGGCCAAAATTACTACCCTTTGTTACAAACATAGCATCAATTAGAAAAAGAGCCATTCTTTGAATTATACATTTTTATTCATTACAAACATAGCATCAAAAACTTTTTCATGGCCGAAGATTGTTGCCCAGTTTTGTGTCTCAAGATCTTTAGTCAAATCAAGTGAGACAGACCCTAAAATCAAGCTTAATAAGGCAAATAATGGAACGGTGAAATAAGGCTGAGTGCACGTGCTGAAGGGATAGATGAAGGTTCAAGTCTGGATGCCATATTCACGGTTATTGGCAACTGAGAAAAAGGAAAAAAGGCAGCAGCAAAGTGATTCGGCCAAATCCAGAAAATATATCATGATAAACCATGAAATCACTTCATTATGATAGGGAATAGACCAAATCTGAGGCAATAAGTGTTCAAATCTGTAAAAGAAAAATAACGAGGAAGAAGAAACTTGTGAGACGGCAGTGACGGCGATTGCTCAATTGGCGGCAACGGAGGTTGCTTTGTAGGCTAGGACCGACGATTGCGAGGTAAGATGAAAGACGAAGCGAAAAATGAAGCAGCTGGAGCGAGAGCCTCGAGTTCGGTCTGAAGATACAAGATGAAGGACGAAGAGAAAAATGAAGCAGGTGAAAAAATTGAAGCGAGGGCAACTGAATAAAATGAAAAAAGGAAATTTAGAACCCTTCTTAGATCCCCCGGTTTTGGAGGGTTGCGTTCCAAGGGAAGGGGAGGGCAGTTGCTTGCCTTCCCTCTTTGGAAATATTTTGATCCAAACAGGGGAAGGGAAGCAACTTCCCTCCCCTCCTTGTAAAATGTTGAATCCAAACAAGGGCAGGGAAGTTGGGAGGGAAGCAACTTCCCTCCCCTCCCCTCTAAAAACCCTCTACCAAACAGGGGGTAATTTTCAAATAAAAATTCTTATTTTAAAAGCTTTAAAAAAAAAAGAAAGAAACAGCCAAAAAGAGTGGAGATGAAGTGAGGAAGGAATTAAGATTGATTTAGATTTCATAACTTAATACATTGCATTTCCCTCCTTCTTTACTCATTTCTGGCGCCGTTGCTTGATGGAATTTAACTAAAGGGATTATCATTATGACAAATGCACCAAAAGCATAATGGAAAGCGATAAGAAACCTTACATCCATCTTCATTTCGGAAATATTATATTTATATATGTATTAATGCAGAATTCACCGTCATCAACTCAATTACAAAGAAATTAAAAGAAAAAAAAAAGATAAGAATTTAACTGTTACTTTCTCTTGCCACCAATCAATTTAGGTCATGTTTAATAGGAGTGAATCATTTTAAGAGAAATAAAAGTAGAGAAGGAAAAGTAGAGAATAGTTTCATTAAAAGATTATATTTTATTCATAAAAAATTTAAATAATATTAAATAAATAAACTTTACAAAACTACATTAATCTTTTATTCACCTCTCATGAACCCTTTCACTTGTACTGAACATAATCTACCTATTATTTCCGTGCGAGAGACCTTACCTACTTTGCGTCATAAATTTCCACGCGATGTAACTTTTAATTTCATTATGGGATTTGCAACGGGTGGGGAGGCATTTGCGAGGGGAGGGGAGTGGCCTCCCCACCCCACCACCTCCCACCCTACACCCCCCGGGGGAAAATGGGGGGACAAATTTTTTTTATTTTGATTTTTTTTTAAAAATAAAAAATATTTTAAAAAATAGAAAAAATTACTAAAAAAATCTCAAAAATATTAAAATATTTACTTGAAGGTCCTAATACTAAAAAATATTACACTCAAGTCTTATATCTCAAAACATGAGTATAAAAAAATTTAGTATTGAGTATAAAATTGTGAAGTATGAGTACAAAATATTAAAACATAATTTTATACTCAATACTGAAATTTTTTATACTCATAAAAATGATAGAAAATTTTTTTAATTTCAAGAGTAAAATGATCAAATTATTATTAACTTCCCTCCTCTCCCCTCTCATCCTGAAGCAAATAATAAATTATTAAAATTCTTTCCTTCACCTCAATCCCCTTCACTTCCTTCCCCACCCTTTCCCTCTATATCTCATCTCTCCTTCTCTCCTCTCCCCTCCATTAAAATCTCTCCCCTCCCTTTCCCTCCCATTCCTCGCACCAAACACACCCATAGACTGTGGGGACAAAAGAGATGATTACTTACAGTTCACAGGTTTGTGTCCATTACTTCATTCCACTAGTATTCTCGACCAAATTTTAAGACCAAAAGTAGACTTTGTACTTGTTTAGATTTTTTTTTGGTTAAAAATTTGTTAGAATAATCATATTTTATAAATCTAAAATTTAGATAAAATTTATCATAAACATATTTAGATAAAGAAAAAAAATAATAATTAAAAACTATAATTTAGTTTATTAAAAAATAAACCAAACATGTCCTTTGATGTTGCCGTGGAAGAAACTTTTAATACTACTTTTAATAGTAACTTTGTACTTTTTTAGACATTATTTTATTTCCGTTTTCTTCACATAACACTTGGATTTAGATGATGATGTTACTCCCTCCGTTATTTATATAAATTACACTCTAAAATAATCTCAAATATAAGTCATTTGCAAGAGATTGTAAAATATTAATTATTTTATTCCAACAATACCTTTCTTAAAAATTACTTCATAAAATGTTAATTACTTTAAAAAGTATGCTTTTTAAATTTATCATATTTTATTATGAGTAAAGATAAAAATTAAAGCAATTTTTAAACAATTGTATTGGTTATAAGCTAGTTACAAATGTCATATTAAGAATGGGAAAAGTACACAACAGCTATTTATTATGACTTTATTTGCATGAATGGCAGGTTTTGTGTGGCCAATTCGTACCAAATTACTTTGTTTTTAAATATTCAAAAGTATAATTTTTTTAACAATAGGTAAAAAGTACTATTATACCTGAAAATGTGACGTGAATGACGCGGAAATGAAAAAAAAGAGAAAATTCAATTTCGACAATGGAAGACAAAATTTTCACAATGAAAATTTTGGAAAACTAATTGAAAAAGGATAAAGATAGTCTGCGAATCAGAGTTGGGTTTGGAAGTACAATTGTGAGTATGAAAGGTGTTAAACATCCCCATGACACTCGTTCCTAAGAATAGTTATTTTAAGTTAATTGTGTAATTTTTATAATTTTAAAAATTATTTTGGTTGTCCTTTAATCATTTACAGACATAAATAAATATAAAAATGAGAGAATGAAATAAATAAAAATAGAAATATGAGAAAATTGGAAAAAAATTATTTATTTATAAGGGCGGATTTGATTCAGAATCATAGTCTGGGGTCTACATAATCTGCAGTAGGAATCAAACTCCACGTAATTTGGGAGTAAAAATGCGCATCCCTTGGTTGATATTAAAAATTTTTCAAAAGAGAGAAAGTTCAGAAAAAATAATTTATCCTTCTTCAAACAAAACAATTTTTAGAATTGGTTATTGTGTTTTAATTTATAAAAGATAATTTAATTTTCATTCCTTACTCCTATCATTCCCTTTTTTTAATCCTTTATAAAAAGGAGAGAGTGGATGTTTTTCTCTAATTTAGAATATGTGACTAAAAAAAATAAATGCTATCTTGGATATTTTACTTTCAACTTGAAAAAGGAAAAAATTTGAGAACAATTTGATTTTTCTTTTTTATTTTTTTTATATTTTTTCTAAAGTAAATTTTTAAATAAAATCAACCATCCTCTATGGTGGTTTTATCACTTACAGCTCGCTGATTGATACCTAAATGCCTACTGTGTTATCACTTGAGACAGATAGGTGAAAGTGATAAAAGTTTGGAGGAAAATAAATAATTTTTGTTTAAATTATTTTTATTTTTTATTTTAAATTATACAAATAAAAAAGGCAATTGGAATTTTTTTAAAACTTCAAATAGTATTAAAAAAAAGGAATTTAACGTGAAATTGCTACATTCGATTTGTTTTGTCTCCCCAAAATTAACTTTAAAACAAAACTAATTAACAATTATGGTAACTTTATCACTCATAATTTACTATTTTACTATTGATATCTAAATACTGACGGTATTACCACTCAAAGCCTAAAGGTAAAAGAGAAAAAGTTTGAAGTAGATGGCTTTTATTTTAATTATTTTTATCATTTATTTTTTTTCACTTTTATTAAAGAAAAGGCTATAGGTACCCAAAAATATTAAAAATTAAAACATAGCCAACATATATACAATGATAACTTCTCACTCATGGTACAATTGACTGATACTCTATGCGCACACGGAGACTTAGTTCCTTACGGTAAACTCTAAAGTAGATAGATTAATTAAAAGAAGAAGAGATTAACCACCAATTAATACTTAAAGGAGCCTAAATAATTTTAATTATCAACTAAAACATCCAATAAAGTATGCATAAGAACAAATTATCATTTTGCCAATACCCTGGCAACTTCTCACTTATGGTACAATTGACTGATACTTTATGTGTACACGGAGACTTAGTCCTTTGTGACAAATTCTAAAGTAGATAGATTAATTAAAAGAAGATGAGATTAACCATCAATTAATAGTTAAAGGAGCCTACATTTTGTCGATTACTTTAATGGACAAATGAAGTGGTTGCTGGCCGTGACCCAATTTCAATACTGTGAACTGAAATTTTCTTAAGCTTCTAACCATAGATAATTCTATAAAATCATGAGCAGTCTTATAATCCAATTGCTTGGCAACAAATATGAATAGTAACGCATGCAAGATCACAAGTATGAGACATGAAATTAAGAGAAAACCCAAAGAATTCACATATTAGACCCATTCTCAAGTCCTTAAATATATCCTTCATAGATTATAGCCAAGGGGTTAATAAGGACTTCGCTAGGGAGAATCTGAAAAAAGTCATAACCATAATGATTTGCAACATAATTTGCAGAACAGCAACCAAATTCTTTAAAGCTAATAACCGTGGGGTATAAAACAAGGACAAGGCCCACTAAGAGACAATGAAAATAATACATATGGGCATGTTTCTTTATATATCATCATTTAATCAAAGGAAAGTCTCTAACCCAAGGGAAAAGGTGAAGCCAAGATGCTTATACATCTACTGGACTAGCCCCATGAAAACATACTTGTTCATAACTCAACGTTCGACATTTCACTACTCATTTTATTATTATGTATTTACTCTTTACCTATGCATTAGTACCCATGTGCACAATCATAGTCATTGTTATTAAAACCGGATCGGACCGGCTGGTTCGACCGTTCGAACTGGGAACCGGTGCCTAGTCGTATCCGGTCATAGAACACGACCGGTACTATTCAGAACCGGTGAAACCGGCCTTAAACCGATAGAACTGGTCTTGAACTGGTTTTGCATTATTTTTTTTTTCAAATTTTTTTAAAATATTTTTTTTTAGTTTTTAAGATTAAATAACATCATTTTTAGTACAAAATATGCTTTCTTTATATATTATAATATTATATAAACATTATTATGATATATAACTATTAAAAATTATATATATACTTAATAAATAATAAATAATAGATTATTAATTTATTATTTTGAACTCAAAATATGATTATAGATTAATATTAACTTATTTAAATTAAAATATTGAGTTATGAAACTTATTAATAATTTGTTTGTAGTGAATAATAGATTGATAATTCAATATTATTTAGTTTGAGATTTTAATTAAGTTATAAAATTTATTTAAACTTATATTATTTATTTTAAATATATTATTTTAACTACTACTGGTCCGACTTCGGTTCGACCTCGGTTGAACAATTGAACATTGAACCAGTGCCTTGTCCAGTTCAATATTCGGTCCAGTTCTGACAACATTGATCATAGTAGCATCCCACCACCGTTTGCATGCATACACCTTTCATGCCATCTATCCCAAATACCAAATCCTCTTTTTTTTTTTTTTAAAACAAAATAATAATGCCAAACCTTTGTTGCTTTCCAAACCGATGCTCAACTAGGCATCAACCGAGCTATATTTCAAATGAGAGAGAAACAATTCAACCCCAACATCTTTCACGCATGTAGATGGACATTCACACATAACAAGCAAATCAACAACAATTCTTTTTAGCAAATCATAAAATTTATGAACAGAGCTCGGTCAAGAAGCTTAAACTTCTGTTGCAAAGTCCATCAAAATCACAGATTGAACTGATATCCGGCAAAAGGTCTATCCAAGTCTACGATAGCTTGCAACCATACAAGAATAAAGTCCAGACACAAAAATAAATTAAGTACAGAATGAATTCAAACCTATTGAGGAGAATTTTCAGTAGCGATAATAGTGAAGAGCTCCTGAGCCTCTCTCTTTCCATGTTCATAGCAGCTCTCTTCCTTCAACTTCACTACCTCTGCCCTCTCTTCTCTTTTCAACCTCCAAACACTTCTCCGCTCTCTCCAACTTTCCTCCCTGCACTCTACACCCTCCTCCTTTTTTATAGCCCCAAATCGTTGACCTTGGAGAAGAAGAAGATTAAGACTGCTCCATATTTTCTAACTTAAAATTTACTTACTTGGTTCTCCCGCTTTTGGCCAGCTCTCCATTTTTGTGATTAATAGTTATGATGTCTCTGCTCTCCTACTTTCTGCCTTACTTTACTGTGTTTTTGTATTATCCTTTGCTTGCAAGAATCGACATGGGAAAGTGACTTGTGAGAGTAGTTGTTCAATGGGCTCTTGCAACTCTATCTATGCTGCTAGCTTCCTGTGCAATTTTCACCTATCTTCTGGCCTACCTTTCTTCCTTGTTCGAACACTTAGATTGAGCAGGCTGTTGGTGGGTCAAAATGAATCTTCCTCTTTTGTGCACCAAATCGTAACCTTGATTTGTGAATCGCTCATCTATTTCTCCAATTTTGTGTATCTGACTTTCTATAACACTGATCCCCTTTCACCCACCATAACACATCCTCTGTTACCGATACGAAGAAGGCGATTGGAGAGATACTCTGCTTATTGAGATAGACGTCCTCCTTGCTCTAATTCACTAGACAACAATGGGATAGAGGCTTGGAGAGGGGCTTGCTTTTTGGCTGCATCAAATTTACTCTAGATTGTCAATGTGGTTGAACCCTTCTCCTCCCCTATCTCTCTACGACTTATCGTGAAAAAGGAAAATGGGTTGGAGTATTCACAAGGTAGACTGTTGGTTCATAAAAGACCCCTTTTTTGTAATTAATTTTTTATTTATATATATATTAAACTTTTTCAGAGGTTAATGATGAGAAAGAGATTTCTCTTTTTTATTTGAAAGCAATTTGAAATTAGTTAATAAAGGGATATGATTTTTCTTTTGCTTTTTATGACTAAAAGATAGGATTTTATCTTTGAAATCCTAAAAAAAAAGAAATTGATTTGATTGATTTTTTTTAATTTTTTTGAAAAAAAGGAGATAAAAAGAAAGGGACACGGTTTTTGAAAATCTTAAAAGAAAAGAGATTGGGTTTGGAGAGTATATTTTTTGTATTTTTATTTTATTTTAGAAAATTTTGTTCAAATTGAAATTAAAAGGAAAATTTTCATCAATTTTTTATTTTTCTAATTTTAGGAATAAAGCTCGGACAAAATATGGTGTTTATAGTTGCCTCTTTTTACTAGTTTCTTATATGAGAATGAGAAAAACACAGATTTTAGAGTTTTCACGTAAGGAACGAATAAATATTAGAATGCGTATTTTGTCCATGTGAAAAACACACAAAACACACTTACCATAGACATAACGAGATACAATATGATATGAATATAGAGCATGCAAGACGCAACTTTGGACATGAATGACTTAATTCAAAAAGATTATGCTGAATAGGTATTTTTATGTGAGACGCAATGCAAAGGTGACTTGAGACATGACTAATAGATTGAACTACACTCTAAATGAACAACCAACCCTAATTAGAGCGCAAAAAATGCAATATGCAATGATATTACACAAATGAACAACTAAGTCAATTAGACTATGACTAGTGCAGCATGTGGTGATGTGACTAAAACAAATATGAGAATGAGAAAAACAAATTACCATGTTGACCAACTACCCCTCTTCATTTGTTTTCTAAGGAAGAAGATCATGAAATGATATTTGCACTTTAGAAACAAATGTAGAAGGAAACATGTATTTTGTTTGGGGGGCAAGAAGCATGAACAACAAAACTAAAAACCTAAATATATGGGGACTTGCAAAAATCAAGGCCATATGAGAGTGATGTATCGATATCATAGGGCCTCGATGAGTGCTAGTGTAACAAATAAAGGGTGCCTGACGCCAGTAAAGGCTTTGACAAAAAGTAAAGGATGACCGACGCCAGCCAAGGCTTTAATAGAAAATAAAGGGGACTTGATGCTAGCCAGGGTTTTAACAGAAAGTAAAAGCGGCCTAATGCCAGCTGGGACTTTGATAGAAAATAAAAGAGGTTTGACGCCAGCCAGGGGTTTGACAGAAAATAAAGGGGGTCTGACACCAGTCAGAACTTTAATAGAAAGTATAATCGGTGCTGACTAATTCATGATGTCACCATCACTGCGGCATATTTGGCTTTTATTGGCGCCTAATAGTTGGCGTTTATTTTAAAAAATGCCAACAAAATTCTGATAAAAAGCTCACCTCACATTAGTGCACTCGACTAAAGGTCACATTAATACTTGAATCGTAGCTATCCTTCCCTTGGACCATCCTGAATAGGTGATGATTTAGGGACTACCGCCTGGCTCTCCAGGCCATGGGAGAGGATTTAGAGGCAAGGATCCCTTTCTTATTTCACCATATCATATATCATCATATCCTATCTTATCATCACCATCAGATTTGTCATTTCACACAATACTTATGTGGTGATGATACTCATGCCGTGCTAATACGACTCTAACAATATATATATCATCATCATTGTGAATACTATTTTTTGTTCGAGCATTTACCAAAAGTTAGAAAAAAAAAGGATGCAAATTTTCCTTTTAATTTTAATTTGAATAAAAAATTTTTGAAATTAAAGAAAAATCCAAAAAATCATTTTCCAAGTCCATTCCCTTTTCTTTAGGATTTAAAAATAAATAAATAAAAAATTAATTTCCTTTCTTTTTGAATTCTTAAAAATAAAAATCCTAACTTTTAGCCTTAAAAAGTAAAAAAAAAAATCTTGTAGGATTCTTATCCAAATCCAATCCCTTTTTTTAGGATTTAAAAAAAAACAAACAAAAAATAAAAAAATTAATTTCCTTTCTTTTAGGATTCTTAAAAATAAAAATTCTACCTTTTAGTCTTAAAAAGAGAAAAGAAAAATCTTATTCCTTTCTTTTAAGATACTTATCAAAATCCAATCTCTTTTCTTTAGGATTTAAAAAAAAAACAAAGAACAAAAGATTTCCCTTCTTTTAGGAATCTTAAAAATAAAAATCCTACTTTCTAGCCTAAAAAAAAAAAATCTTTGGGATTTAAGAAAATAAAGAAAAAAAAGGAGCAAAACCCCTTTTCCTAAATGATAAATATATCTTTATATTAAAAAAAGGGGAAGAAAAAAAAAGGAAGAGAAAAATCTTTTCAAGATTTGATTATCTCATTTGAATTAAAAGAAAGAAAAAAATCTCTTTGGATTCTCAATTGATTGCTTTAGTAAAAGAAAGTAAATAAAAAAAATAAAAAAAAAAGAGAAGAAGAACGTACGTTCATTTTTTTTTTGGATCATAGAGAAATGTCTTCCATTAAAAAAAAAAGAAGGTTCCAAAAAAATAAAAAAAGGAAAGAAGATAAAAAATTTAAAAAGAGAGGAGAGAGAAAGGTTAGGGACTAAACGATGCAGCTTAGGCTCCCGAGTAAGTCAAGAAAACCTAGGGCCTGTTTGACAATATTTTCTATTTTCTAATCTCAAAACAGTTTTATAAAACAGTTTTTAAGAATAAGTTTTGAAAACTAGAAAATAAAAAAATCTGTTTGAATAATTATTCTCAAAATCATAACTAGTGAGTGATGAATGAGTTATTCAAAATTTATAACTTTACCATTAATGAAGTGGGTGTCTTTCACATTTTCTTATATTTTCCAGAACAAAAACTACAAAACACCTTAAAGATGTTCTGAGTTTTCTGTTATTTTATTTTCTGTTTTTCAGAACAGTTTCTAAAAAACAGATTTACCAAATAAGTTTTTTTATTTTTTTATTTTTAAAAAAAGAAATTTTTTTTTTAAAATCTGTACCAAACAGACCCCTAATCACCCCTTCCTTTTTCATGTTTGAGCATTGAGAGGCAGCAGCAGAATGAAAGAAAGTAGAGATGCAAGGAAATAGGAGGGTCAAAACGCTACAGCTCAAGCAATCGGACCTTACAAGAGCCTAATCCTCTCTTTCTTTCCCTTTCATGAAGAGAAAGGCAAAAGCGTGTTGAATAACCAGGCCTTCAAGTCCCTTTCCTAAATGTTTTAGTGAGGAGAAAGGCAGGGAGAAAGATATCAAGGAAGCCATCAGTAAAGAGGGAATCGCAGAAGCCTGTTGAACAACCACGCCCTCAAGTCCCTTTCCTATCATCGATTGCCACAAGAAAAATAACATAGTGCAAAGCAGAAAAGCAGAGTAGCAGAGACATTAGACCAGTTAATCACAATAATGGAGAATGAGCCAAAAGCATGAGAATCAAGTAGGTGATTTTAATTGAGAAAATACTGAGTAATCTAAATCATGCTTCTATCAGAAGTCAACAACTTGGGACTATAAATGGAGAGAAGGCCAAGGGGAAGAGGGGGGCTGAGTTTTCAAAGAGGGAAGAAGAAGGAGGGAACGGGCAAGCTGGAGAAACGAGACACATCTTGATGCTTAGGGGTAACTTCTTTACTGTCAAACTCTCATGTGACTTTTAGGAGGTTAAATTTCTTGAGAATCTGTAGACGCTTTGTAAATCTGGAGATGTTTGTCCTTGTTAGCGTAAGGAGTTTGATGAAAATTTGAATGATGTTCTGTGTTGGATTATATGCTTCAGTGGTGTTGCAACAGGGACCTTGCTATGTAAAATGTGTGTTGGGTATTTGACAAAATGTTGAAGAGAGTTTTGAGTCAAGAGTTTATTGCTATAACTTCTTACTTTCTCCTTTTATTTTCTGTTTGACTACAAATTGATGGTGGAGTTTGATGATGAATCCTATGCCCTGTTCCCTCAATGTAGCTTTGGAAGTGTTGGATTTTAGTTCTAGCTTGCATATGTATACTGGGTAAATGGCAATGGCAGCACCTTTATGCTTTAGTTTGATTGGGATGCCATTAATCGGAAATGGGATTTTGTTGAAAACATTAATATCTGTGTGACGTTATTGTGACCATATGCATCAAGTTTTTTTTTCCTTGCTCATCCTTTTTTTTGTATTTTTGGTAATTATATTTCCATGAGAGCTTTATTGGAGGTGTTATTTGTTTAATGCCAAAAACAAAAACAAAAAACAAAAAAATCTATAGATGTTTGTCCTTGTTGGCGTAAGGAGCTTGATAAAAATTTGAATGATGTTGTGTGTTGGATTATATGCTTAAGTGATGTTGCAACAGGGACCTTGCTATGTAAAACGTGTGTTGGGTATTTGACAAAATGTTGAAGAGAGTTTGGAGTTAAGAGTTTATTGCTGTAAATTCTTACTTTCCCTTTTTATTTTCTGTTTGACTACACACTGATGGTGGAGAGATGAATCCTATGCCCTGTTCCCTTAATGTAGCTTTGAAACTGTTGGGTTTTAGTTCTAGCTTCCATATGTATACTGGATAAATGGCAATGGCAGCACCTTTACGCTTTAGTTTGACTTGGATGCTATTAATTGGAAATGGGATTTTGTTAAAAACATTAATATGCTTCGTTCATGACTCTGAAGTGTTAAAAGGTTGAAAGAATGTTTGAAAAGTCAAGCTCAAAAAAATTATTAGGTACCCTTTTTTTTGTATTTTTGGTGATTATATCTCCATGAGAGCTTTATTGGAGGAGTTATTTATTTAATGCCCAACCAAAAAAAAAAAGAAAAATATTTTTTAAGCTTGAAAAGATAATTTACATAAAAAAAATAGATTTTTAGAGTTTATCCTGAGAGACTAAGTCTCTGTGGGTGCATAAAGTGTCAGTTAATTGTACTGAGTAAGGAGTTACTATGATATCTATATTGACTAGATCTTACCTTAAAAATACTTTGGGTTCCAATGGTCTTGGCTATTTTCCTTTTAATTAATAATAATAAAACTAATGTAAATAATTAAAATAAAAGTCTTCTTTGCCTTCTTACTCCGAGTAATAATACCGTGGGTACTTAGATATTGATCAACAAGTTGTAAGTGATAAAGTCACCACACATATTGATTGATTTTCTTTGAAAATATATGTAATAATCATATTTCAATATTCCTTTTATTTTATTTTATTCTTTATTTTTTATTCTTATTTTAATTTATTTATTTATTTATTTTTCTTGAAAAAATGTATTCTGTTGGTCCTATTTATTTCCATTTTTATAATAAAAAATGAAAATAATATATATATATTATATATTTCTCCAAGTCTTTTATCCTTTATGCCTGGAGTGGTATTACTGTTGACATTTAGGTACTAATGAATGAACTATGAGTAATAAAGTCACCACATAATTAATTGATTTTATTTTAAAAATTGATTTTATGAAAATAAAAAAATAAATTTGTTTTCAAACTTTTCCTTTTCAAGGAAAAAAATAAAATATCCAAGACAACATGTACTTTAATCACATCTTAGAGTAAAACATGCTTTCCCTCTTTTTTAAATTTGATTTAAAAAAATGATAAGAGTAAGTAATGAAAATTAAATTATCTTTTACAAATTAATACACACCAACCAATTTTAAAAGTTGTTTTGCCCGTGAAAAGATAAATTATTTTCTTTGAACTTACTCTCTTCAAAAAAATTTTTTTTAAGCCCTTGTAAATAAATAATTTTTTCTCTTATTTTATTTTTCCCAATTTCTCATATTTTTATTTTTATTTTATTTCGTTATTTTTATTTTTTGCATGTGAATGATTAAAGGGTAATTAAAATAATTTTTTTAAAAACCATAAATATTGCATAATCAACTTAAGGTAATTGTTCTTAGGAACAGGCGTTGTGGGGGTGCGTAACAACTTCTGCACTCACAATTATACTCTCGAACCTAACCCGGTTTCACAAACTATCATTTTCCTTTTCCTTTTAGTTTTCCAAAATTTTCCTTAAAATTTTAGTTGTGACTCCTCCAAAATCAGCTTCCGTCGTGAAAGCTGATTTTTGCTTTTCTTCATTTTTGCGTCATCCACTTTGCATTTTTGAGTGTGACAATCATCAGTATCATCATGGTCATGTTAGCATGCAATAGTATAGAGATGCTACAATCAACGTATGCACATATACAATATCACACTTATCATCATCATATACAAGTACCTCGTCTAGCCGTGTGCATACCATGATATATAGAAAAATCATATACATACACATAACGATATCATAGTATGAACAAAAGACATACATATATATACGCTCACCAACATATAACACATATATTACAAACACCCAGTTACCTCAAATTACCACCACTACGCACACAGGGGATTAGGCAAGCCTCCGAAGCACCCATCACGAATCATATGTTTCCAATTAGTCTATCAACCATTACAATATCATATTACCTTTAATTAACATAATACCCATAACAACTAAAATCCACAATCTAGCCTTTTGAGTTTAACTCGAAGTTCTAATAACATAATTACACACTAATGAGCCTTAATTAATCATCCCCATCATAATTATAACACCCCTCATGACTTTGTTTTGGCATTGTGTGCAGAACCGAAGGAAACAGGACAAAGGAAGGCTCAAGTAGAGGAAAATTGAGCTCCACGATGCTGCTTGATGCAGGGTCACCGCGGCGAGAGCATGTCCAGTGGCTCTTTCCGGTTGAAAACTGGTGCAGCCAAAGCGGACTTATCTGAGGCTGCGGTGAGAGTCAGGTATTAGGTTTAAATCAGAAACATTTCTGTCAGTTGGATGCGAAGGAAAGCAAGGAAAACGGAGGGAGAACGTGAGAGCTCTGCTAGGTTTTGAGATTTTCGGCTTTTAGGAGTGATTTTCGGACCTTAAGAGCTTGGAATCACATTGGTAAGTGATTTCTACTCCTTCCTCTCCATTTTCTTCTGTTGAACTTGGGGGTTTTTCAGTTATGAGTTGGGATCTTCGGTTTTGGCCGAAATCCACCAACTGAAATGGATAAAATGAGATTAAGGAAGTGTGTTTTGGTGTTCTTGTTGTTTGGGTATGAGTTTTTAAGGGTGTATATATGATTTGAGCTTAACCCAAGATTGTTTTTAGTTAGGGCTCTTGGGAATCAGAAGTGTATGAGATTGTTTGGTGTTTGAGTGGTTCCTAGGAGCTTAATGATGCATGAAAGAGGTGTTAGAACCTTGGGTTAGGTTAAAGTAGTTAAATTGTGACGTTTGGTTTATTGGTATATGTGGTTAATTGAGGAATTGTGATATTGTGAAGGTTGTTTGGTTAACCGAGAGGGGTTCAAGCATGTTGGACAACTCGAAAAGTTCATGGAATTTGCATGTGTGGTATTGAAACTTGAGGTAACTTGGTGTTTGTTTGTATTGTATTGTTTATATTATATGATAGTACATATATATGTGTATATATGCATGTTTCTTTCATACCATGATATATATATGTTTATGTATACTATTTTTATATATCGTGGTATGCACACAGCTAGATGATGATGATGATGATGATGATTAGAGATGATGATATTGACATGACATAACACAATGCATGCATGACATTGTGATATGATGATACTTGAGCATCACCACATGGCATTGTGAGATTGCGATATATGATGGATTGGGTGGTGATGACGATACGATATGATATATGATGATATGAAATATGATGACATGAGATATGATTAGGGAGGATAAGGATGGGATCCTTGTCGCTAAATCCTCCCTTATGGCCAGGGGAGCCAGGTAGCAGTAGACTGCACCTTCCCTAAATCACCACCAATTCAAGGTGGTCCAGGGAAAGGAGAGCCATGATCCGAGCACTAGTGCAACCTTTGGCCAGGTTGTATTAGTGTAAGGTGAGCTTGGTGATGTCTTATAATCAGTTTTCACCAACTGTTGGAAGGGAATTACCTATATGAAATATCCTGTTATGATGATAGCCAATGGTTCTAGCTGTGTGCGAGGGAGACATGCATTCCATTTATTTCACATTGCATTCATGTATTGTATGAGATATTTATATATATATATATATGTGTGTGTGTGTGTGTGTGGTTGTCCTCGATTACTGAGACATTGTCGCACACCCCTCTCCCATGAACTAACCTTTCGGGTGACGGTTCTGGCACTAGTCCTGAGAAACCGAGCGAGTAGCATCGGACATGGGAATACTAGGTGTATGTAGTTATTGCATAATTTAGATATGTAACTTGTGCCTAGTAGGATAGGATGTTTATAATGGATGTATGACATGGGTATAGATTGTATGAATGGATGTTGTATGTATGGATATGTACATGGAATTGTGTTGTATGTTCTGTGTATGCTAGATGATGGTGTATGTGTGATTTGGGGTGTTGAGGGGTTAGTGTGGTAGTGTTTGTAAGTCCAAAGGTGGAATTGGACCTTGGTGGTGTGTTTTGAGGCAGGTAGCCCAACTTGTCAAATGGGGTTCAAGAAGGTCAAATCTCAGAGGAATGGTTCATTTGAGGTGAAACGTCGTTGGATAAGTTAGTTAAGTGATTTTGGACTTGTATGAATGGCCCCGAGTGGTTGAATTGCCATGGGTGGCAAATGGGAGTTGTGAGTTGTGAGTTTTGGTCAAAAAGTGGCCAAAATGGTGTCAGGTGTCTAGAATCTCCATACGGAGTTGGATTGAGGTGAAAGTGGTGTCTATGGATAGATTGTAACTAGATTGACTTGTAGGAGTTAGAATTAGGTCAATCGGAGGTTAGAACATAAAGTTATGCACATTGGAAGTTCACCCCAGTGTTGGATTTTTGCTGGTGAGAAAACTAGCAAGGGGCGCCGCAGTGCTAGGAAGCAGGCCGCAGCGCTAGAGAGTCCAGTAGCGTTGTAAAACAGGGGAGGTTTGGAGCCGTGATGATACTATAGCAGCCGTGGCCCCAGCCCAGGTTTTGGTGTAGTTTGGTTTGTTTCCGCTGCTTTGAAGTTTTAAGAAGTGTTTGTGAGACATTTAGGTTGCGTTTGGTTGGTTTTTGTAGCTTTTGGTCAAGTTTGGAGGTAGGGTGTGGCATTTTATGTGACATTCGGGCGCTGATGAGGGTAGGGAATGATCGTCATTGCAAGAAAAGAAGGTGAAATAAAGTGATGAGGCACGGACATGGAGTAGCTCCTGGCAGGTTTCTAAGCGGGAGGGCATATGAATGAATCGAATATATATCGGAATGAGAGGAATCTAGTGACTGTATAGGTATGAGACTATACAATTAAATGATAACTTAAAGGAATTGATAGGTACTACCTATACCAACAAGGTACATTTACCTTTTCGATAGTCTATCCCTTAAGAATTCCTCAGTTAAGCGTGCTTGACCTGGAGTAATTCTGGGATGGGTGACCTCCTGAAAAGGAGTTGTGTGAGTAAGGGCATAGCACACCGAAAATGCCTTTGTTGGTTTGTGGAGACAGTCATCAATCCCATAGAAGCGGCCAGACGTTACAATAATTATCCTCACATCCTTTCAGATTTCACACTCCCTTTACAATTTCCAACCTGGGGTTCCACTCAAACTCATCACAATCCCCTTAAAATTCATACCCAAACCTTTATTACACTATATAACACATCTACAACACAAAACCAAGCATTTTAATCGGTAGATTCTTTCCCAACTCGAAAACCTAACATACTCCCACCGATTGCAAGCCAAAAACAAAAGGAAAAGAGAGGAGAGAAAGCAAGATTCATTTACCAACAATTAATCAAGTTTGGTTCAGAAATCACCTCCCAAGGTCAGAGAATTGAAGCTCTAGAGGAGCTTGTACCACCTTGAATTTAGACCTTTTTCTCATATATTAGACTATTATGAAGTCCATTTATATTTTATTAGAAGCTTGAATCAAGAAAATAGCAAAACAAAATTTTTTAAAATTTGTTGGTACTGTTCATTTGAACCAAATCCTTTTACCAACTGAAATTTGAAAAATCATAAATAATTCCATAAAAATCGTATGCAAGTGATTTAAGTGTTTAAAAATCAATTAAAAGATTATCTACATGGAAAAAATATAAAATATAGAAATCACTAGGCCAATTTATATAGAAAATTTTGTGAAATTCTATTGCTTATATGGTCAATTTTAGGAAATCCAATTTCCTAGAGCTAAATTTGAAAAATTACTATAATTCGTACAAACATCAAAATTGAGTGTTATTTAGACCATTTGAAAGTTATTTCTGTCTATTTTATAACCATATATAACATTCATACTTTCTATTACAGAATGTCTAAACAAAGGTGGGTTTACCATGAAGAGGTCTGAGT
The DNA here is from genome assembly GCA_026686845.1 of Adenanthera pavonina. Lineage (NCBI taxonomy): Eukaryota > Viridiplantae > Streptophyta > Magnoliopsida > Fabales > Fabaceae > Adenanthera > Adenanthera pavonina. Next base: position 28,049,478 of record JAIVEN010000013.1, read on the forward strand.
GACCATTTGTATCCAAGTACTTTGCAAAACAAAAGTTATAAATTATTTACATGGCCATAATTTATCCTCATATCATGCCATACCTTCACTAAGACCTAAAGGAACATAAGAACTTGAAGAAATAGATTTAGCATTATTTTTACAAATTTACACAGAAGCTCAAATCTCATGACCACTGCAAGCAAAAACATATTAATCACCAAGTTCTTTCTCCTTTCCTTTCTCTTCCTTGGTGGCCTTGTCGTGGTTGCTTCCTAGACATTGTTAGCATGTGGGAGGGTGAGATTCAAAGAATCTCAGTAGGTAAATTCTAAACATGCAACCATATCATCACAATTTGCAGGGAAACATCATATAAATTTTAATTCATCACATAGGCACATTAAGACATAAAAATTTTACAAAAAATTTTGACAGAGTTTCATTTTGGAAAATGGACATCCCGGGGCTCAAAACCCCTCACACAACTTAGCTAACAGCATAGAAATATCACAAGATAACATTTTATTTATATGCCATAGTGTCAAATATAAAAGAAACAATTACGACAATGTGATGCAAGTAAGGAAATTTAATTACCTTTGAGTGTTCCCTAGCTTCCCACACTTGCTACACCACTTTTAGGACCTTCCACAACTTCCTTGAACCTAGCCATATTATCCATTAAGCATCTTAGTCACTGGTTTCAAGAGTAACACTATACAAGACTTATAAAACCTAAAATTCTCATTTTGCTTTCCTTTGAGATTTTCTTGAAACCAACACTTGTACTTGACTAATTTAGACCCAAGAAATCCATTTTTGGGGTCAAAAACATTAAATTACAACTCTAAACATAAACCCTATCAGGCTGAAAATCAAAGAAAATGAAGGAAAATTGATATACTTCATAACACCTCAAACTACTTCCATATTCATGCTTTAGGTAACTAGTTTAGCATTTTCCCCAAGTTTAGTGGTTGAAAAACTCATTTTTCTCCTAGATTAAGGTTTGTCCAAAACCTTAAGGGAGAGAGGAAGAAAAACTACACCATGAACCATGTATCAAATACTACAAACTACAAGCTCAAGGTGGTAGATTAACTTCCCAAAACTTGAGCTTTAGGTTTTCCTCAAGATTTCTGTTCTTCTCTCTCTCTTTTCTCCCTTTCTTTGTTGCGTCTTCACCCTCTATTTTTGCTGTTGCAATAATCGTGCAAAATGAAGAGGAAAGAGAAAGATTAATGGTTTAATTACATTGCTAATCATGGTTAATTAGTTAACCTAACTATGATTACTTTTTATGCCAAAAATCCATGACTTCTAAGACAAGTTTTTGGCAAAAATTTGCTGCCCATTTTGGCCAATTTCAGATGCCAATGAGAGAGGTTTGAGTGTCCAAAATTGCTCAATTTTTCCTGATATAGATATATCCTGAATCTGATAATTTTTACTGTATCGATAAAATTACTTTTTATAATAATTTAACATTTTTAGGCTATATGACTATTCTAAATTTATATTTATATTTCTTTAATTATAATGTCCCTAATGATATCTGTGTGAGACCCATATCCTGTTCTTGTTACATTTTAACTGTCCGTAGGACTCACAATCTACTTTATTGGTATAAAGTTACTTTTAAACACTCGGCACTGATTATTTCTTTATCCTTGAACATTAACCTTTAGTACCATATATTATTGGATTTCTCTCATCGATAGCTTCATTTTGATAGTAATTTTACATATTTACAAAATTTTCCTTGACCCAGGGTTAAATTATAATTTTTAAAACTTCTAGATAATTAGATGTAATTTTCTCTAAGAACTTTTCTATTCTAGTTTGCTTGTTTTTTTTTTTAATTTAGAAATGTAGATGTCATTTTTATAATTCTTTAGGGGTAAAAACATAATTTCTCATTTTTTCATCCGACTGGAAAAAATGACCTCTTTGCCTTATTTCACACAAAATGGTGTCTATCCATTTTTGTGAATTCGTTATATATTTTATATTATCATTTATTATTTTCTCTTTCATTACTTGATATCCAGTAAAATTTTAGGATATTACAGAGGTCCTCCATTTCGCCCTCGATTTTGTCTTTCACATCGATTGAAATGGCTTCTGATTTAAACAGATTTTATGACTCTCGCCATAGCACCAGTAAGTTCACCGCGGTGTAAGTGCTCTCAACATGGAAAAATTTTGAAATATCTCGAGTGTCTCACTATGGCGGTCTTATATCTCGTTGCCGCATGACCCTTCTCTGTTTCAAATTTCATATTTATCCCATTTTGATCCTTTCTTCGATCCTGCATACGTCCTCAAGTATACTTTTTGTTAGCTCGAGACTAAGTTTAGAATGATATAATGAGGCACTAGTGGAAAAAGCCATTTTTACTTCGCAATTTTGACGTCGGGTATATAAATAACCAACGTAGATAGATGATCGGTGGCATTTTTGTAAATAAATTTAAAGTGATTGGAATATTGACGTCGGTTGTACTTACAACTGACGTAGAAATATAAATATCTACGTCGGTTTAAATTAATACCGAAGTAGTAATTGAAAAAAAATAAATTAAAATTTTTTTTTAGAATAAACACAAGTTTAGCTTCGGTTGAAGAACAAACCGAAGAGAATTTGGGCAAGGTTAAAATTTGAAGGCACTAATGTCACGCGTCAGATGAAAGTATCGATTCCCAACTTTTCTCTCCGTCTCTCAAACGCGTCTAAGCCCTTCGTTCTTCCATTCACATTTGAGCTCGCCTTTCGGACATTCCTCTCCAGTCTCTTTGTTCATCTATTCCTCTTCGACCTCGCCATTCATCTGAGTATGCCCAAACCTACACCATTATTCCTCCATTTGTGTAAGCAAGCCCTAATTAACGCATTTGTTTGTTGTTGCGTGGGTGTCATAAGTTCATTGCCGGAATTTCTTGCCGTGTGAATCTGTTAGCCAAAATCGAGCAAGCCCTCGAGTTGTCGATTTCCAAGCTTGCTCTGTAGTATACTGATTTCTACAGACAGAGTAAGCCCTCTTCGTTGTAGACTCACCTAGGTATGTTGATTTTGGCTAAGCATCTTTGATTTTGCTAGACTCACTTGGTAATTTCATACTCTACTAAAAAGACTTCAAATTTTTATCTAAGAAAATGAAAAAGACCCCCGTAGTTTGTTTTATGCGACTGATAATCACTCAAGTTTGCATAATGTTAATGCAAGTTTCTCTATGGCGTATTGCTAGCAAGAGAAGCTTATGATGTCATTAATGCTTATTTTGATTGATATAATCTATAGTATCTGCTATACAGCTCATCTTACTTCTCGTTTGATGCTTGGACTTGGCTCTGTGGATTATCTAAAGTCTCTGTTTTGGCTTAGCATTCATATGAACCTTCTTTTGGCTTTCTAATCAATTTCTGCTTACTAGATTTTGTTTTTAGCTATGTAATGCTGAATGCTGAATGATACAATTTTAGCATGAATTACTCTTTATATTAGTTGGCTTCTTTTTATATGCGAGGCAGAGAATTATTATCTGTGATGCTTCCAATCTAATAGTATTGTTCTGTGAAATATAAAGAAATGGAACACTGAACATTGTTTGCTGATGACCGCCAGCTATACGTTCCTTCATAAATGGTGTCAACAGATTTGAATGAAGTATTCAATTCACTTGGGGTATGTTTGGATTGAGGAGAATGGAAGGAAAAAATGTTGTTTTAAATCTAAATTAAAGACAATGTCAAAATTAAAATCCTTCTTCCCTTCCCTTTGCTTACATTCTCTGTAATCCAAACATACTCTTCAGGTACATGGTTTATAAAGTGGCCTGTTTTGATTTCTGATCTATGAGGTACACATTTGATTGTGTCCCAATTAAATTGCACCCTGAGTATTGACAATGATAAAATTCTACTAAATATTGTTGTTCTTATTGGCCTCTGTGACAATGGCACTTAAAATGATAAAACTTATGTTGTAAAAGCTGTGTTTTCAGATTGTGCAATGCTGTTATTTAAACTTTTCTTCCCTGTGAGAGAGTGGTTGAGGAAGCAAATTACAAGTCCACCAAAGAATTGTTTGGTGGGAGAGGTGATGATAGAATTGTATTTGGTGTTTTTTATTGCAAATCCTATTTTTAGTACAAAGGAGCCATTTCTTCTTGACTAGCCAATTTGGAACTCTAAGTCTCCTTCTATGATTGAATCCTTTATTTTGACAATAACTTTCAAAAAGGTAAACACAAATAACGTGTTGCAAATCCATCAGTATTGTGTCTCTATTTTTCGTTTTGACCCTTTTCTTGTATTTTATGGTTTGAGGATGTGAAGACTTGAGGTGTAGGGCCTTGTTTGCTATTCCTTTTTATTGTTCTGCAATTTCTGTTTGCTTCCATAACGTTTTTCTTGATACTATTTTTTTCAGAATCATAATAAGTAATATTAATTCGTTGTTCAACAATAGTTAATTTTTTTTATAAGAAACAAAAGTTAATTAGATTACAGGTTTCTTAACATTTTTAGGTTCCATTGGATACTTGTCATCTGAATATACTTCATTTGTTGCAAGAAGTTAACTGCAGTTCAGATAACTGTTTGTTTGAACAATTCTCCACTTAGATTAAGTGGGCCTTTCTGAATTGACAACATTATGTAATGGTGCTGTGGATCTTGTCTTCATATCATATACTGTAACATGGTCTAAAAATCAAGTTTGTTCCCTTTTCTTCACTAAACTTGCAATGTTGTTGGATTTTTTATATTTGATGATGCATTCTTTTTGTTAGATATTTATTGTGGTATGATTGCTCATTTAAAATGGTATGCACTGTTGCATTGTTCAGGTTGTTTGCAACTGCTAAGTGTCATAACAGCATTGGTTTAATCTAATTTTACGACACCATTTTCTATTATCTCTCTTTATTCCATTTGAAATTAAAAAATTCTCAAGAATGCATGTTATAATATGTTTGTCTTCTCTTTAAGGTCAAGGATTTTGTGTTGATGTGTGTGTGTGTGTCTTTGTTTTTTTCCTTTGATAATTAACTTTACAAAGCAGTTCAAGTTAGAAATTTGATTTATTTCTAATCACCTGCTTGTGGAACTTATATTTTTTTAAGATTCCTCTCTTCTATATTTTTTTAATTAATAGCAAAATGTGGTACTAATTTATTTTGAGTCTTGCTTCCATCTTGAACATGCTAAAGTCTAGTCCTGCTCATTACTTTTATTCTAACCGCTTCCACTGGTTCTGTTGGATATTTCAAGAGGTATGGAGAGATTAGCAAGCAAAGACTTGATCAAGCTATACTAACCTTTTTACAACATCTTAGAAAGTGCTATATTGGTGACCATGATGTTCTTCCTTCCAAGGTACTGCAATAGATAGATGTGTTTTATGTTTTAAATTTTGTATGATTTGACGAAGGTTTAATTATTGCCATTTCCTACTTTGGACTCTATAGCAGTTGTATGCTCAATGATCTGAACTTCTAGGACTCCATGATCATCTACTACTACTCAATGTTATTGTGGGGAAGATTGCTACTAATCTTAAATCGCGAATAAGAGGTGATGACTTATATATTCGATATGTCCTTTCATTTCGGCTATAATTGAGTTCATTAACATTAGAATCTCTTTTCCAGTGCAAAGAGGTTATTGATCATACTTTAAGTCTCTTTTCAGAAATGACATCTGGGTTTTTCTTGTTCCATCTCAACTTCCTTGCAGTATTTTATTGCCCTTAATTTTTATGCCATTTAATATTCCTTTGTATTCTTGCTAGATTCATGACAGGAAAGATGCTTCTTAAGTTGGATATAGTATAGCACATAATTTCAAACCGGAATGTAAGTATCATCTAATCCATTTATTATGAGCTCTTCTGGTAAAGAACTGAGTACATACTATCCTAGTAACTTAAAGATGCCCAGCTCCATGACCAAAAGCTTAACCCAAATTACTAGTAGTAGGGCATCCATCTATGATGTGTTAGCTAATACTTGCTAGTCTCTCTAAGGTAAATTAATTTTGAATAATTTAACTTAGTTGTTGATTTTAACTGGATTAGTTTGAATTTAATTAGCTGGGTTGAAAGGATAGAATTGATTTGAATTTATAAACAATCTGAAACCAAATCCTTCGCAATATTGACGATATTCAGATGACAAGTATCTATATTAAAAATTAATACATGATATCTTATATTATAAAAAAAAAACAACTTTTCAAAACATTTCAGGATAAGAGGGAGTGTGAAAAAAGTGTGATCTTTTAGAAATTTAAATATTGAGGAAATTCTGTTTTGGGAGTAAAAAATAAACATATTTAGTTTTTGGGACCTAATTGATTTTTTCTAAAAAAAATGATCCTAAATTCAAAAAATTCGATTCTCACCTCCAAAAACATATTTTTGTCCCAAAAATCAAATATGTTATTTTTTTTATTTTATATAAATATCAATTAATAGGTTGATACGTGGCATGTGGGTGGATGTGGGAAGTGCTAAGGCTTCTACCACGGAGAAGGAATGAAAAAAGGCTAATGACTAGGAAAAATCATTAAAATATTTATTAAAATTTTTTATACTCTTTTTTCAAATCATGAAACTGCTGTGTAATATGTTTTAGTGTTAAAATTTTTTCATAAATATTTTAATGATTTTTCCATGAAAAAAGTCTAATGACTTGGAATATGGCTACCTATAACCCAATAAACACGTACCATGCTTCATTCTGATTTCTGAAGCGTCATCATCGATCGCCGCTCAACTCCATTCAATATATATTCATTCATTTTAATATATAACAAGAAAGTGAAGTGACGTATCATTTATCTTTTCTAACACTTGCATTTCAAATCAGGGATTTTCCGAGGCAATTATGTCATTCGAAGATTAATTGATCTTTTCTCTTCAATCATAGGTATCATTCCTATTCTCCATGAAATAGGTTTTATAATTGAATTGGGTGGTGTTACTGGTAGCTTCTAATAAGTTTAAATTTATATATGTTTGAACAATGTCATATGAAGATATAAGTTAGTTCATTAATTTGGTTAATTGTAGATAGATTATATCTATAAGGTTTGATGAATGTTTAGATTAATTATAATTACACCAATAATAAATAGACTAACTATATCTATGTATTTGTTTGTTTTGGTATGTTGTTTTATGGATGTTTAGATTAGGTAGTTATGGACCGTAGTTGGATAAACGCAAGACGAACGAGCAATGAATACGAGAATGGGGTGGACCAGTTTCTGGAATTTGCAAAAACTAGTGTTCCTAATAATAAAGGATTATTTTATTGTCCTTGTGTTAAATGTTTAAACTTGAGACGACTGAGTGTTATGGTAATAAAAGACCATCTGATTTGTGACGGGTTCAATAAGAATTACACACGATGGATATGGCATGGTGAATTAGAGACATCTATTATGTCCCAAAATGATGAAGTTGATGTGGATATGGGTGATCGAATAGAGGATATGATCCGTGATATTGGAGTAGAGAGCTTTGAGCGAGCACATGTATATGATAGTTTGTACGGTGATGCAGAAAAGCCTTTGTATTCGGGATGCACAGAATATACAAGGTTGTCAGCTGTGTTGAGATTGGTTAACTTGAAAGCAAGAAATGGGTGGAGCGATAAGAGTTTCACGGAGTTGCTTGAGTTGTTGAAAGAGATGTTTACATATGGTAATAAACTTCCAGATCGTAACTATGAGGCGAAGAAAATCTTGTGTCCAATGGGTATAGAGTATAAAAAGATACATGCTTACCCTAATGACTGCATATTATATATAAATGAGAACGAAGGGTTGCATGTGTGTCCAACTTGTGGAGCTTCACGCTACAAAGTGAAGGAGGAATGTTATGCTAGTGGTGATGTGATCTCTAAGGGGCCTCCTGCGAAGGTGTTATGATATCTTCCAATAATACCAAGGTTCAAGCAATTGTTTGCTAATGCAAACGAAGCAAAGAACTTGAGATGGCATGCTGACAATAGGATATGTGATGGAAAGCTTCGACATCTAGTTGATTCTCCTCAATGGAAGATAATTGATCAATTGTTTCCTGAATTTGGCCATGAGTCAAGAAACCTAAGGCTGGGACTATGCACTGATGGAATAAACCCTTATGGCAATCTTAGCAGTCAACATAGCTCATGGCCTGTTTTGTTGGTGATTTATAATCTACCTCCTCAACTTTGTATGAAACGCAAGTACATCATGTTATCTATGATGATTTCAGGTCCAAAACAGCCTAGAAACAACATAGATGTTTACTTGGCACCTTTGATTGAGGACTTGAAGTTGCTATGGGAGGAAGGTGTGGATGTGTTTGATGCATATTAAAAGGAAACTTTTAAGCTGCGGGCCATGATTTTTTGCACAATAAATGACTTCCTGCATATGGAAACTTGTCTGGATATAGTGTTAAAGGGCATAATGTTTGATTTGTTATGCTAGTTGAGATTTCTATTGATTGATCTATGGCTTATGTTTCAATGGTTTTACTTTGAACTTGCAGCACTATCATGATATCGAGAGCTATTCTGATTTAGAGATGGAACACATTCGCAACATTTGGGCAGAATATTTTCTACAAAAAGTGGCATTAGGATAAGGTAATAGTTTAGGTTTATTATTGTATAGTTTTGATGCAAACTCTTACTTGTTCAATTAAAAACTTTGGATTTGGCACATAATCAATTCTATCAAATGGTATGATTTGGTGGTAATGACTTAACAGATCATGCAGATGGGGAGGGAGCTAATGGGACACAACTTGACCCTAAAGGGAGGAGTTGATGAATAATTTTACTATGGAGCTTTTTAAGTTTTCTCTTGTTATTTTTTGTTCATTTTTGAATTGGGCTTGCAGTACCTTGTTTAGGACCTTTGGTTTCTTGTTTTAAACTAGTTGGTGTATGTTTGATTTGGTGATTTTAGTAATGGATTTCTTATTTTCATTATTGGATCTTGATTTCATAACATTTGGGGTTTTTGTTTTTGGTTTAATTAGAAATGCATCAATTGTCACAGGAAACAAATTTCATTTCTTTTTCGTATGAAATTAACAATTTCCACTAATGTTTATAATTTTTTTATAAAATAATAATTAATTTTGTTTTTGTGGAAATTTTTTTTTTAAAAAAGTTTCATTTCTACGTCGGTTATAATTATAACCGACGTAGAAACACATAATCTACGTCGGTTGTAACATATACCTGACGTAGAAATAACTTTTTACGTCGGTTATAATAGGTAACCGAAGTGAAATGAAGACGTGGAAATAGTTTTGTCTCGTTCAGTACCAATTTCCACGTCGGTTGGGTTTAGCAACCGACGTAGAATATGTATTTCTACGTCGGTTCTAGAACCGACGTAGAATACTAATTTTCTACGTCGGCCCTATCCGCGTCACCTCAAGAACCGACGTTATTGATGAAAAAGAACCGACGTAGAAAAACCTTTCTGCAGTAGTGAGGGTTGTTATAGATATTGTGATATTGACTTATATTCATAATTTTCCCCCAAAAAGAGTCATGATTAATGAATTTGCGCAAACATCATAAGTTAGTGAATTTGAAGCCAAAGAAACAATATATATCTCAAACCAAAACACAAGCTCATGCTTATAAATTAACTCTAGAATACAAATGTCGTTCAATTATTTTACCGTATAATTATTTCTGTGAAAAATTAACTCCAAAAAGAAGGCATCTAATAATTATTTCTCTAATTAATCACGCAATGCAAAACACCTTGGTGACAAATTTATACATCAATTCGATAAAGCAAATGGCTTATTTTTAATTCAAGAAGGATGAAAGAAGCAGAACAGGCAACCTTGTGCAGCATCTCCTCCTCGCAAGAACTATATAATTTAAATTATAGAACAAAAGGCAAGTTAGCCATTTCATCAAGAAAAATAGGCACGTTAGCCAATTGAAAGACAAAAGAAGCAGTTTCACCATTTATTTACAGCATATTTTTGTTAATCTCAGCTTTTTTGCAAGAAAACATGGGTTACTATTGTTTGCTAGAAATCTACATTCAGCATATAATAAATTTCAAATTAAAGTTTTATTTTTGCAATCTAAACTCCAAAACGTAAGCATCTATATAACAATTATTTCTCTAATTAATCATGAAAAGCAAAACACTCAGATCGCAAGCAAATGGCTTATTTCTGATTCAACTGAAATATGAAGGAAGGATCAGGCAAGCAACAAGCAGCAGCTCCTCCTGGAAAGAACTATATAATATAGAACAAAAACGTAAATCAACTTGTTAGCCAAAAGGGAGGAAATTAAATTGAAGTTTCATCATTTAAGATATAATTTTTAATCTTAAAAATTCTTCGCAAGGAAATCATAACATGGGTTTTATCATTATTTTTTTTTTTGGAAGAAGCATATCATCATCATCTTCAAAAAGTTTTTCTAGTATAGGAATTTTTTTTACCATTAATCACGAATCTAGAACATTTAGCTTTTGCAAGCTATTTATTAGAGGGGAAAAACCGATTCTCTACAAATCATCATATTTAATCATCTTGGTAAATAAATTATAAGTGAGATGCAATTATCAATTAACTTGCGCAAATAAAAAAAAAAACTGAACACAAGTGAGAAACAAAGACAAATGTTAATTACCTTCCAGTTGAAACTCTATACCACCTACGCAACCTGGCCACGTTTATAGCAACCACCACGTATATTTTGTCATATATATCATTCAGTAATCTAAAATAGGCATATCTCCATGATTTGTTCAAAATTATTAACATGCAAACTCCGCAAAAGCCTGTGCTAAATCTGATTGAGAGGCTAATAAAAAACCCTTGATCAAAGAATTCTTTGTCTTCTTCGGAGTTTCCATCATTTTGGTTATCTTCTGTTTGCTTTGTGGGGGCATTTTGGAAGTGGAGCACCACAGAGTTCAACATTTCCCACATAAGTAGAGGGATCAAAGCTTTGGAGCTGAGTGCTGAGTGGAATTTCTCTTGACAGATTGTTGCATGATAAGTCCATCACACTAAGGCGATCTATATGTGAAAGTTTAGAAGGAATTCTTCCAAACAAGTGATTTCTTGATAGGTCAAGAGAGTCCAATGACTTCAGTTGTCCAATGGCTACAGGGATTCGTTCACTAATCATATTCCTTGAAATGTTCAAGGAAATTAATCCAACAAGATCCATCAATTCACTTGGAATTTCTCCCTCTATCATGTTGCATGAGAGATCAATCATTTTAACCAATCACAGTATACTTTTGTCTTTGGACTCCCTACCTTTCCACACTGTAGCAATATTCACGACAACTTTACTGGCACCATAGCTAATAGTTGCATCAAAATTTGTTGCAGTAGCTAGAGCAGAAAAAATTGTTGAGGCGTTTTGGTAAATTTCCAGTAATATTGTTCAAAGAGAGATCAAGGATTTGAGCTTGAGATAGATGACAAATAGTAGAGGGCAAACTCCCAGAGAATATATTGGATCTCAAAATAACAACATATATGGAACTTTTGAAGTCCATCACCAATCCAACTTGGTATTTGTCCCGAAAAGTTATTTTGGAAAACATCAAAAGATATTAGCTCCCTGCATTTATTTAAAAATAAAGGTATTTCTCCCACAAATTTATTGTAACCTAAATGTAATGCTTTGATTTGTTCTAAGGAACTCACTGATGTTGGGATTTTCTCAAAGAAGCTATTATTTGCAACATTGAGAACCTCCAATGAAGGAAAATACATCCAACAATCTGGAAGTACTCCAGATAATTGATTATTTGAGAGATTTAATGTCCATAATAATGAAGAGGTGTTTGGATAGATCCAATAATATTGAACATGAAAAATTTGATGGAATTGAGCCTTCGTACAAGTTTGAGTTGAGATCGATGTAGTTAGCAATCAATGAACATTGAACATTTGGAAGTTCACCAGTAATTTGGTTGTGTGAAATGTTCAACTCATGAATTGTCAAATCCCAAAACCAACTTGGAATTGTACTAGAAATGTTATTATATGAAATATCTAAGTCGAACCATGATGAATTTTGGGTTCTAAGCCATACTGGAAAGTCAGGGCCTAACTTAGTAGATGCTAACGAAATGGAGGATAATTGAAAAGGGGGAATCCAATCCGGATTAACTTTAAAAGCCAAACAATTGAAAGACAAGTCCAAGTAGTCTAGGTCAAAGAGTTCCAGGAAATGAGTTTCAGATACGACTCCATTGAATTGATTGTGACCCAAATCCAAGTGATATAGATACAAGAAATGGGAGAAATTCGGTAGTGGCCCAACAAATTGGTTATAAGATAAATCTAAGTATTGAAGTGATTTGTTAGCACACTGACTGAATGATGCAACAAAGTCATCTATTTGGCCACTCAAGGAGTTGTTGCTTAGATCTAAGTGTAGTAAACTGCATAAAGCCAAAGATCTGGGTATGCCACCTTCAAGCTCGTTTCCTAAAAGGAATAAGTATTTCAAGAACAAATCTCCCAACTGGTGGTAAGGTATTTTTCCTTTCTAATTCATATAGGATAGATCAAGATGTTCCAATTTCTTTAATGAAAAAATGAAGCTTGGAAATTGGGTCAGATTGAAATCATTGCCGCCAAGGACCAAATGTTTCAGATGATGTAAGTTAGCCAATGATGGAGTGATTGTACCTTCCAATTGGGAATACGCAAGTTGAAGTTCTACCACATGGCCAGTTTGGTGGTCACAGAGAACACCTATCCAGTTGCAACATTCTGTCTGGTTCTCTGCATTACCCCAAGAGTTGAGGTTCCCATAGCGATCAACAAAGCCCTGCTGGAGAGAAAGAAGTGAGAGTCTCTCACTCTCGATGCACTGAGCGTTGCCTACTGCAAATGCCTATGAGTGCAAACAACGCACCAAAAGCACAATGGAAGCAATGAGAAACCCGCTATGCATCCTCATTCTAGAGACAAGCTATGTGGTATTAGCAACTATGTGAGCAAGCAATGCAAATCGGTATTTAATAGGCTCCATCAGGAGGATTAAACTGTCTTTCTCTCTTATGCCATTCCGTGTGAGAGACTTCGTAGTCACTTTTCCTAGGGAATTTCCATAATTGGCTTTTATTAAGTAAAATGAATGGCAGTCTCATTTTGATCTTTTGCATTAGACAATTTTGGTTGTATAAGCACTTACCGTTTAAAAAAATAACGAAAAGAAAAGAAAAAAATAAGGGTTAAAAATCCATAATGTATATAAAGATAAACTTGGATTTTAAATATTAACGAACACTGTCACTCGTGTTCTTTATGTGAATATATTCTTTTACTTTTTATAAGAAAATTCCAACCGAAAACTTGACTGAAAAATGACATGCACTTAACCAAGCTTTATGTTAGTTTATATAATTTTGTTGTAAAAATTCCTTTGCACATTGCTGAACTTGGTGGAACGGAAAGAGTAGGGCCCAAGTTTGTGTCTTCCATGAGAGGGAGGGACTTTATTCTAAAAGCTCTTCATAATAGACTTCTTGTCGTTGTAGAAGATACTTTCAATATTGTTTTCGAATAGAATTAAAATTGTTTGTCAACATCAAATTTATTATCAAGTTTCAGTTCACTTAATATTAAATGTTAGAAAAATTACTATTAAATTATTTGAACAATATTTTTCTTAAAATTTAATAATAACTAATTTTTAAAATTTTCATTTTTAAAAAATTTTACCTGGAATTTTTTTTTCCTGGTGAAGAACTTTATAAAATTTGGATCTTCATATGTAATTTTTCGTTGGCCAATTAACCAAGCTTCACGATAATCAATTATTTTCTCCGTTTAGTTTTTTTTTTTCCTCGGTTCCATTAACTATCATTTACGGTTTTACAACTCTTAGCAGTAGGGTCCCCACGATAAGGACTTTAATCTTTTGAAACGAAAATTTAAAAATTATCAAAAGACAAGGAAAAAGAAACGAAAATTAAAAAACTGTTTTTTCTGGTAGTAACATTTCTTTTTTATGTAACTAATAAATTAAAATTGTTTAGATGCATATGGCCGCAAGCTAAGAGGACTTTGGTTGGCCAAAAACAAAAAAATTTAGCGAGAATAACAAAGTAGAGTTCCCGCAAGACAGACATCGAAGACTAATTTTAAAGGAAAAAAATTCTCCAAAAAAGATTTGGAATCATGAGTTTGAACCAAACTTCACTTTTAACTACTTACAGTCATGAATTGTATCCCAAAGAAAATAATAAGGGTCAATAACAATATTAGAAATAGAATATACTGCATTCATAAATTATCTAATTAAGAATTAAGAATTAGTAGGAGGTGATGCATAGGATTCCACCCTGATTTACAACGGAACTTTTCTTCCATGATTCATATAATAAATTTTCATCACTTTGATTAAACTAAATATTAATAAATGTATATTTTATGGTTCTCAAGTAAAGGAGTTATTAAAATATATATAGATCCTAATTGGGTTGGTTCTCTCATAGATAGAAGGTCAATTACAACTTGTTTGGAAACTTAAAAAAGTATCAAAAGCATATTCTTTTTCTAATGTCACTTTTAGTGTTTAAATTAAATATTGTTATTTTAAAAACTTAAAAAAAAGGAAAAAGAAAGAAGTGATATGTAAAGGAATTGAGATTGATTTAGATTTCTAAATTAACACATTGCGTTTCTCTCCTTCTTTAGTCAGCATCAGGAGTATTAGAACACTCGGTAGTTTGTAACTCTTTTCTGGCGCCATTACTTGATGGAATTCAACTGAAGGGATTATCATTCTGACAATTGCATCAAAAGCACAATGGAAAGCAATAAAAAAATCTTGTATCCATCTTCGTTCCTTAAATAAGATATGTTTTATACAGAATTCACAATTATCAACTCAATCTGACAAAGAAATTTAAAAGAAAAAAAAAAGGGATAAGGATTAAACTGTCACTTTCTCTTAACCACCTTTTCAATCAAGTGTTATTCTGTTGACAAAAAAAAATTTGTTATAACCGTGTGAGAGACTTCATAGACGGCATAATAAATTTCCACGCGGTGAAACTTTTAATTTTTGTTATGCTTCCTTTCTAGCCTACTTACATTTTTTTCAAAGTGGTTGGAAGAAAGGTTTGTGGAAGACCAAGTCTGTGTCCACCTTGATAGTTACTTCATTCCACAAGTCTTAATTCTCAACAAAATTTGAAGACCAAGAAATAGACTTTGATGTTGTTGTGGGAGAGATTTTCAATACTACTTTTAATAGTAACTCTACTTCTTTATACATTGATTTTTTTTTTTCAGTTGTCTTCACATAATTCTTTGATTCTGATCACGATCTTACACAACAAATGATTTATTATGACTTTATTTGTCTATAGCGTAGGTTTTGTGTGGTCAATTTCTAGAAAACCACTCTGCTTTGAACGTTCAAAAGCACAACCTTTTCTTGAAGAATTGGATGACTATTAGAATGAAATTGAAGCTATGATAATAGAATGTCATCCCATTATGTGGAACTATATAACAACAATCTGCACAATCTCAAGGATGCAACAAGGAAACTCACGTCCGATGAATAGGTTTGGGAAAAAACATTGTTGAAACTTTTAGTTTCTACAAGATTACCCCGCATTCCAAATTTGAATAGGCATGGAATCATACAATTTGTAACACCTTACTCCAACACACCTTTATACTTAACCAAAAATTCCAAAAACTGGCTAAATCAAACCAGAACACCTCAAGATTCAACTTGCTTACCATCAAACCTCGAAGAATACACCAAAAGACATTAGAATAGGCTAGGGCCGCAGCCAACTACAGTGGCATCGTGGCCTCAGAGAGGCAGTAGCAAGTGGTGCTGCGGCCCCCCTTACTGATATAATATTAGCAATTTGCAACTCTCTAGGACTTCTTATGCGTATAATTTTGTGCTCCAATCTCTGATTGATCTAATTCTAACTCCTATAAGTCACTTTCATCCTAATCTAAACATAGACACCAAATTCATTCAAATCTAACTTCATATGGAAATTCTAGACATCCAACATCATTTTAACCACTTTTTGGTCAAAACTCACAACTTAATACCTCCATTTGCCACTAAAGACAATTTAGCACTCAAGAATCATTCACACAGGTCCTATTTGACTCAACTAACTTGTCCAAGAAGGTTTCGTCTTAGAGAAATCACTTCTATGAGATTTGACCCCCTTAAACCCCAAATTTACATAATGAGTTACATGCATAAAACTTGCATACATGGCCCAAAATCTCCTTTGGGCTCACTCATATGGCCATTCTAAAACACAGATACCTGCTCCTACATTAATGACCCATATCAGGGTCCACATTCATACTACGTGCATGCCTATAACCATAAACTCGGTATATATCCATAACTACACCATTCATCTTCCCTCAACATTATCTATGTAGCATCATCACTTTAACTACGATTTATCAAACTTCTAGAGTCTAGAAATCACCTCCCTTGGTCGGATTCTCAAAGCCCTAGCTCTGGTCTGCGTCTCTCGCTTCGTTTTTCTCCACTTCATTGTTTGAAATGTTTCTGGTTTATATGAATCCAAAGTCTAGCGCCGTGGTGGTGGGCAAATTTGCTGTGGTGTGAAGCCCTTTTTGTCCAAAAAATTTCCTAGGTTAAAGCTTGTTTACTGTGGCGGCTCTGTGTCTCGCCGTAGCATGGAGCTCCTGTACCTCTACTTTACTCTTTTCTCCACCCTGATCTCTTCGGTCCTACACACATTACCAAATATACTTTCTGTTAATTCGAGACTAAGTCTAGGATAGTATAATGAGGGTTGTTACACAATTCATCCGCTAAAAGTTTCTTGGCCACCACTTCAATGACAACTTCATCTTCTCAAGGCTGTATAGTGACAAGACTGAATAAATATGAAGTTGTGTATGAGCCCACTCTTAACTAAGAAAATGCGGGAAAAAAATAAAATTAAGAAACTGGGTTACAATATTGTGTGCCTTGAAAATCAAGATTCTTAGATGGGTTTTTATCCAAACTCTTATCATGTCCAAACTTCTTAGAAGAATTCTTATCAGCTGAGAAGTTTTCCACTATTACATGCGGCACATTTTCTTTTGTTTATGTAAATTAGAATAGAAAATTGTGCCTTACTACCTTTGTAATTATCAGAATGTAAGAGAGAATAGATAATTTTCACAAGATAGTCAGTTAGCTATAGTTTGTGAAGGAGTTAATAAGTTAACGGTTAATTATGCAATTCTGGTCATCGGTATATAAACGGAGCCCTTTCATCAATAATGCAAGTCACTGTTTTCCTCTCATTTCATATTCGTAATATGCTCTTTCTTGAGAAAATTATCCATTTTTCTCCTTATTCTCTATTAGTAATAATAACTCAATAATTAAAAAAATTGCAACGCATCAATAAATAATTATGAAAAAACCAATGGAGATATATATATCCATAGAAATAAATGGTAATTGGCCTTCTCTTATTTGCTGCTTATATAATTGAAGTGCCATACCAAAACTACTCTTCTTCCTCTTTTGTTACAAATTGGGTTTCTAGCTCCAAAACAGGGGAGAAGGTTTGATTTGGGTGTTGTCCAAAACTCAAGGAAGTATGACACTCCTTTACTAGGTATTCCACTCTCAATCCTTTGGGTAGCATCCATATACAATGGAAGAAATTGATTATCCTTCTTCTCTTCCAAAGTTTTTTGTGCAATTGGAATTGGGAAATTTAATTTGATTGATAAAATTGATGATTTGAAAGTCCTATACTGCTTAAATTGTGTTTGTATGTTACTTGGAAAAAGAGATTATGATTATTTTTAATTCCATATCAAGTGTTTGTTAAAATGCTTGAAAGGGAAATAAAGCTATAAATAAAATTAATAGAAGTGTAGAGTTGAGCTCTTAAAGTTTTTACCAAATTTTTGTTGAAGGGACAAGTTCAGATTAAACAGAAAATTTGGTTTACTTGGTAAGACATAGTTAATTAAAAATGGGTGTCAATTAATATTCTTTCTATAGAGAAGGATGAAAGATATGAGTACCGGATGCAACGATAATTGAATTATTTGAGCCATGCATGTGGGCATTGTGCAAAGCCATCTTGAAGACTCCATCCCATTAAACTCTCACTTTACCTACTCTGACTTATAGATGTGCGATGGAAAGTATGGGGGCTGATTTATATAATTGGGATAAAAAACACCATGCAACACTAGATTTTGGGACGCATTTGAAAGGGGCTTCTTAGTTTAGGTTCTTGCTACACTAGTGCAGGGTTTGCTACTGTTCGACGCTGGAGCAGGGGTTTAATTAATTAAGGTTTCTACTCTAAACGACACTCTTGAAAATTTCTGCTATAGCCGAAATGACAAATGGATCACAAAAAAGGTTTCAGCCATATGTGGCCATCCATTTTACCATCTCCACACCCCCTCAGATTTCCGTCCTCCACCTCAGCTTTGCATCAACAGCCTCTATCACTTTGTCAGGTGAAGGGATTGATTTACAAACTTCTCAACAGTTCAAGAATCAATGTTCTAATGGCATCATTTAGTGGGTTGTTAGAAAAATTTTATAGTTTCTGGACTGATTTGAAAACTAATATAGAGCTTGATTAGGGACTAAATGTACTTTTTCCAAATTTTTTAACACAAAAGTTAAAAGTTAAAGTAATATAAAGGGTAAATTTTTAACTCCATTTAATCAAGATCTCAATATCAACAAAACCAACTTTTCTCATATTTCTAAGCAAGCAATGAGCAATACTTAATTAAGCTAACTTGGCAGGGATATTGTGATATTGACTTATATTCATACTTTTCCCCTCAAAAGATTCATAATTAATGAATTTGCACAAGCATCCTATGTTAGTGAATTTGAAGCCAAAAGCAATATCTCAAACTAAACCACAAGCTAATGCTAATAAATTGACTTCCAGAACGCAAATGTTCAATTTTTTACATTACAATTATTTCTGCAAACTAAAACTCCAAAATGAAGGCATCTAATTATTATCTCTCTAATAAATCACGCAATAAAACATCTTGGTGACAAATTTATACATCAAATTGATAAAGTAAATTCCTTTTTTCTAATTCAACTGAAAGATGAAAGAAGCGGATCAGGCCACCTTGCGCAGCAGCTCCTACTGGCAAGAACTACATAATTTACAGAACTAAGGCAAGTTAGCCAACCGGGAGGAAATTAAAGTTTCAACATTTACGACATATTTTTCTTAATCTCAGTTTTTTGCAAGAAAACCATATATAACATAGGTTTCCATTGTCTGCTAGAAATATACATGCAGTATATAATAATTTAAAAGTTTCATTTTATAAGTAGATTTAAAATACCATTTATTACTATTAATCAAGAAGCATAAACATCTAGCTAGTTTTGCATGTTTTTTAAGAGGGAGGAGAGCAGGGAACCAACTCTCTGCATATAATAGATGATAACTAATCATCTTGGAAAATAAATAATAAGAGAGATGCAACTATCAATTCACTTGTGAAAAAAAAAAAAGAACACAAATTGGGAAATAAATAAAAATAAATGCTACTTACCTTCAAGTTGAATCTCTATTCCACCTGTGCAACTTGGCCACGTTCATTGCAACAACCACATACATGTCATATGTATCACTCAGTAACCTAAAATAGGCATATCTCCATGATTTGTTCAGAAATATTAAGCTGCAAACTCCCCAAAATCCGGTGTTGAAACCAATTGACAAGCTAATAAAAAATCCCCAACTAAAGAATGGTTCATCATCTTCAGAATTTCCATCATTTTGACTATCTTGTATGGGCTTTGTAGGACATTTTGGAAGGGGAGCCCCACAGAGTTCTATATTTCCCACATAAGTAGAGGGGATAAAGCTTTGGAGTTGAGTGCCAAGAAGAATTTCTCCTAACAAATTGTTGTAGGATAAATTCATCACACTAAAACAATTTATCTGTGAATGTTTAGAAGGAATTCTTCCCAATAAGGGATTCCTTGATTGATCAAGAAAATCCAATAACCTCAACTGTCCAATGGCTGTTGGAATTTGTCTGCCAA
The DNA here is from genome assembly GCA_026686845.1 of Adenanthera pavonina. Classification (NCBI taxonomy): domain Eukaryota; kingdom Viridiplantae; phylum Streptophyta; class Magnoliopsida; order Fabales; family Fabaceae; genus Adenanthera; species Adenanthera pavonina. The sequence continues at coordinate 28,069,559 of JAIVEN010000013.1, forward strand.
GCATATTTCTTGAAATGTTTAAAGAAGCCAATTCAACAAGTTCTATCACTTCATTTGGTATTTCTCCAATTAGCATGTTGCTGGAGAAATCAATAATTTTAACCAGTCCCAACGTACTTTAGTATTTACGTTCCCTGCCTTTTCACACTAATGATGCAATATCTATTACTCAATCAGCAGCAAAACCATGTGGTGTAACACAATAAAGAAGATGGCTACATCAGCATTTGTTTGATTAACTAAAGCATAAAGATGGTTGAGGCATCTTGGTATACTTCTAGAGATGTTATTTATGGAAAGATCTAAGATTTGAACTTGAGATAGATGGCAAATTACCAGAAAACATGTTGGATCTCAAAATAAGAACTTGTATATTCTTTTTTTTTTTAAATGTGCACCTAGTATTCTATATCTACTCCACTTCAACTAGAGGATTTATTGAGGTCCAAACTAATTCTGATTTAGTCGGATAAGACCCTTTTGGGAGGTAAACTCTACCACCATGTATTTAACATAGCTGCATCCCTAGAGTTCAAACTTGCGACTTCCAGTTAAGCTAATATTGTAATACCCTACACCAACACACCATCAATCTTGACCATAAATTTCTAAAAACTGGCAAAACTAAACAATAACACCCTAACTTTAACTCCCAAAACATTAAAGCAACAAAATAACACCGAAACACCCAAAATAGGGCTAGGGTAGCAGCCTACTACAGTAGTGCCATGGCCTCAATGAGGTAGTAGTGCTCGAAACCGTGGTCAAGCTTCTAGTGCTACGACCCCAGTATCAGTTCCTATATCACCAAATTGCTGAATTTTTGGTGAACTTTTAATGCATATAACTTTATGCTCCAACCTTCGATTGATCTGATCCCAACTCCTACAAGTCAATATTGTTCCAATCTATCCATAGATACTGATTTCACTCAAATCCATCTCTGTTTGGAGATTTTGGACATTCAACACCATTTTGACCACTTTTTGACCAAAACTTGAAACTTTCGACCTCCAGTTGCCACCAAAGGCAATTTGGCATATGGAGACCACCCACACAAGTCCTAATTAATTTGACCAACTTCTCCAAGAAGGATTCATCCTGAGGAAACCACTCCTCCGATATTTGACCCCCTTGAACCCTAAATTTACAATATGGGCTATATGCCTAAAACTCATATTGAATGCCCAAAATCCCCTTTGGGCTTCCCCATACTACCTTTCTAACACATTGACACCTGCTTCAATAGTAATGACCCGTGCCAGGGTCCAAATCATCATTACACATACTTACCTATACATGCATTCAACCATACCATCTCATCATCAACGTCACATGTCATTCATTATCATCAACATTCATCCGCATCATTACACAACAACATTGTCTTCATATAAATTACAAACATCCTATCTTACTTGGCACAACATATAACATAGATAACACAGACACAACCGTGACTTGAATATTCCCACGTCCGAGACACTACAACTACCTTGCCTTCTCCAGATTAGTACTAGAACCTTGACCTAAAATGTTAGTTCATGGTCAAGGGGTGTGAGACAAAGTCTCAGTAACCGAAGACAATCACAAGCAACATATACGATAATCCACACAATAATGCACATGGTGCAATAATGCAAAATGTAACATCCCTAAGAGTCAGAATATCTAAATATCTATAAGGAATTTGTGAAAGTAGGTTGACACTGTTTTGCGTAAAAAATAGCAAAGAGGTCATTTTTCTTAGTTAGATGAAAAAAATGAGAAGTTATGTTTTTTCCCCTAGAAGTTAAGATAATTACATTTTAGCCCCTCAAGAATGAAAGTCATGTGGGAATGCATGTGAATATATATTTTGGGAAAAATTATAGTTAATGACTTGAAATAATTAAAAATTATTATTTTTCCCTAGGTTAAGGATAATTTTGTAAACATAAAAAATTATTGTCAAAATGATGCTCAGAATGAGCTGAGTTCAATGATATATAGTGTGGAGGTTAAATGATTAAAAATAAAGAAATAATCAGTGACGAGTGTCCAAAGGTAACTTAATAACAATAAAGTAGATTGTGAGTCCCACATACTTTAAAAAGTGACCGGGACTAGATTTGGGTCTCATACAGATATTGTTTGAGATAGGATGATTAAGGAAATATAGATATAAATTTGGAATAGTCCTGTATCCCTAAAATAATTTATTGTAAAAAGTAGTTTTATCAATACAGTTGAAAATTAACCAATATAGGATATATCTGGAACAGAAAAATTGAACATTATTTGGACACTTTGAATCCTCTTATTGGCATCAGTTTTGGGCAGATTAAACATGTGATTTTTGTCCAAAAAGGTCTCATGGAAGGCATGTAATGACCCTCGTCGGTATCGTGTGCAGAACCGAAGGAGAACAGGATAGAGAAAGGTTCAAGTAGAGTCTAAAAGAGCTCAATGTTGCAGCGAGAAGCAAGGCAGCCATGGCGAGAGCTAGTCCAGTGGCGTTGTTTCAGCTAAATATAGTGGCGTCATGGCGGACTTATCTAAGGCCGCAGTGAGATTCGGGATTTAAGCTTAAATAAGAATCATTTCAGTCGATTGGACAGAAAGAAATAAAGGAGAAACCAAGGGATCTTTGATAGGGCTCGAGATTTCTGGCATTTGGGAGTGATTTTTGGACCTTGGAAGCTTGGATTCACGCTGGTAAGTGATCCCTACTCCTCCCTCTCCATTTTCTTTGGTTTAAACTTGGGATTTTTGGTTATATGTTGGGATTTCCGGTTTGAGCAGGAATCCACCAATTAAAATGGATGAAATGAGATTATGGAAGTGTGATTTGGTCTTCTTGTTTCTTGGGTGTGAGTTTTGAAGGGTTTTTGCATAATTTGAGCTTAACCCAAGGTTGTTTTCGGTTAGGACTCTTAAGAATCCGAAAATATATGGGTTTGATTGGTGTTCGAATGGTCCCTAGAAGCTTAATGATGCATGAAAGTGGTTTTGGAACCTTGAGTTAGGCCTAACTGGTTGAATTATGGTTTTTGATCAAGTGATATATTATGTTAATTGAGGTATTGTTGTGTTGTTAAGATTGTTTGGCTACTCGGAGAAGCCAAGTTGTGGGATTGGTGTTCAAGAAAGCTAGTGGAACTTGTGTGCGTGTGGTATTGACAACTTGAGTTAACCAAGTGTTTGTATTGTATTGTTTGTATTGTATGATATTACATGTATTGGTGTATATATGCATGTTTCTTTTATACCACGATATAGATGTGTTGTGTGTACTGTTTTCTATATATATATCATGGTATGCACACAGCTAGATGATGACTATGATGATTATGACTGTGATGATGATGATGATTAGAGGTGATGATATTGATATGATATGACATGATGCATACATGACATTGTGACATGAGGATGATGATTATATGATGATACATGAGCATCACCACATGGCATTGTGAGATTGTGCTATATGGTGGATTGGGTGGTGATGATATGATATATGATATGATTATGATGATATATGATTAGGGAGGATAAGAATGGGATCCCTGCGGCTAAATTGCCTCCTATGGCTAGGAGGGAAAGGCCCGCAGTAGACTGCACATTCTCTAAATCGCTGCCAATTCGTGATGGGAAAGGGGAAGGAGAGCCACGGTCTGAACATTACTATTACCTTTGGCCGGGTGCACTAATGGGAGGTAAGCTTGGTGATGTCTTGGAATCAGTCTTCATCGACTATTGAAAGGGAATTACCTATATGAAATATCCTGTTATGACGACAGCTCGTGGTTTTAGCGGGATGGAGGGAGATATGCATTTATTTCACATTGCATTCATGAGTTGTATGAGATATGTGAGTGTGTGTGTGTGTGGTTATTCCCGGTTACTAAGACATTGTCTTACACCCCTCTCCCATGATTAACCTTTCAGGTGACGATTCTGGCACTAGTCCTGAGAAGACGAGGGAATAGCATCGGACGTAGGAATAATGGGTCTATGTAGTACATGGTTGATTGGATTTATACTTTGTGCCAATTAGGATAGTTGGTTTGTAACTAAGTGGTGACTTTGATATTGTTGTTGTAATGGAGTTGTTGTTATTGGCATGTTATGAGTGTGAAATTGGATTGTATGTGCCATGTATGTTGATTCGTGGTGTTTGTGAGCCCAAGGGAGGAATTGGGCCTAGTCGATGTGTTTTTGGGCCTATAGTCCATTTTGTCAATTGGAGTTCAAGGGGGTCAAATCTCAGAGAAGTGGTTTCTTTAAGGTGAAACCTCTTTGGACAAGTTGGTTAAGTGGTTTTGGACATGTGTGAATGGTCGCAAAAGGTCAAGTTGAATTTGGTGGCAATTGGGAGTTGCGAGTTGCGAGTTTTGGTCAATAAGTGGCCAAAATGATGTCAGGTATCTAGATCCTCCATTCGGAGTTGGATTGAAGTGGAAATGGTGTTTATGAATAAATTGGGACTAGATTGACTTGTAGGAGTTGGAATCAGGTCAATCGGAAGTCGGAATATAAAGTTATGTGCGTCGAAAGTTTACCTCGAAGTATGAAATTTGCTGGTATAGCAAACCAGCAGGGGGTGCCACGGCGCCAAGAAGCAAGCCGCGGCGCCATATGAGGTAGTAGCGAGTGAAAAACAGTGGAGGATTGAAATCGTGGTTGTACTGTAGTGGTCGCGGCCCTAACCCAAGTTCTGGTGTTATCTGGTTTGTTTCAGCTGCTCTAAGATTTTGGGAAGTTGTTTTGAGATGTTTGGGTTGTGTTTAGTTGGCTTTTGAAGTTTTTGGTCAAGTTTGGAGGTGTTTAGGAGTAGGTTGTTACAAGGCATGTCAAACAATTTCTTAAGGAAGGTTTGACTTTTGGTTAAAAAGGTCATTAAGGTTAAATGAGTAATTTGTGAGATAATTAGGCCATATAATCCCTCTTTCTCCTTTATACCAAACACCACTTCCAGCTGTAAAACAGAGAGAGAAAATGCAAGAAAGAAAGGGAGAAAAGAGAGAAAGAGGAGGTAAGTGCAAAGCTTAAGAACTCAAGGATTTGGTAAGTGATTCCTACTACCCTAGCTTGTGATTTCAAGTAGTTGGTGATAGTTGCATATAGTGTTTTCTTTCCTCTTCCTCCTTATGGAATTTGACCAAACCCTAGACCATGAAAGGAATGAGTTTTGTTCACCAAACTTGGGGGAAATGTTCAACTAGTAATCTTAAGCATGAAAATGGTAGTAGCTTGAAGAAAATCATAGTACATCATTTTTTATTTTTCCAAGTGATTTTTGGCCAGATAGGGTTTATTCCTAGACTTGGAATTTCATGTTTTTGACCTCAAAAATGGATTCTTTGGGTCTAAATTAGTCAAAAATAGGTGTTGATTTCAAGAAAAATCAAAAGGAAAGCAATATGGAAATTTTATAGTACTTTGTGAAGTTGAAGCATGAACCAGTGGCATATGACCTTATTTCATGATGTTATAGGGTTCCAAGAAATGTCTAAAGACCAAAGGAAGTGTCAACCAAGTTTGGAAAAGTTGGGAAAGCTTGAAGGTAGTAATTTACCTATTTATGTTTATTGTTATCAAACTTCAATTTCATGAGCTTGTTGCTTTGCCATATGTATATAATGATGCTTTGTGATGATTGGATGAGTTGTTTGATGAGGTTTATGACCTCTGGATGTCCAAATTTCAAAATGAAATTCTACCAAAATTTTTATGAAATGTTATGGCATTAAAAGTTTCAAGTGATAAATTGATGTTTTCTTGACATTTCTATGAATTATGTGATAACATGTATGAATGGCTTGTTGCTGCTGAGATTCTTTGAATCTCACTTCCCCATCAATGACTAACCATGCTAGGGAAAAATAATGGAAAAGGGCTAAGGGAGGAGCTAGATGCATGAAGATAAGGATAAGTGGTTGATGATGCAAGTTAGTATGTTATCATGTGAACATTTGTATCCATATTTATATAAATGAGTGATGCTGCCATTAATTGTTATCATGTATTTCTAAATTTCTCATTATGTTATGTATAAATGTGATACTATGAATGATGATGAAATTATGATATGAAGCTTATTTTGCCAAGATATGAATGGAAATGCTCAATCTAAACATCCTGAAAGATACGTAGGTACTGTTCATATAAAATAGGGCAATTAGTTTAAGTAATTGATATGCTCTAAAGGTAGATGAAATAAAATTTCCATAGAGCTAAAGAACACCTAAATTAAATAAGTGTACAATTTATGGTGAATTTTCAAAGTTATGGTTCAGAACGAGACAAGATTGGGAAAACTAGAAACTAAAAGTTAGATATAGGAAAATTCAAAAGACAATATAAAATTGTATAGAACTCCAAAAATTTAGTGGTTTACATTTATAAAAAGATCTATGTTTTAAGTTTCATATTCCACTAATTTGGATATAATTAGAGCTATATAATAGAAGATATGGAGGTTTTCCCAAAATTGTTCCAGTAAAAGTTGAATTCTAACCTTTTACAATTTAAGTTAACACCATACCCTATGCAAGTGAAATAAATGTACAAGAAAAATATGTTTAGAAATTTGACATATATAGCTTTCAAATGACACAAGGTATGTATGATTTGGTCTAGAATAGAAGGAAATACGATTTTACAAATTTGTTGTCAACATCAGGCATTTTTAGAAATGACGAAATCTACAATACTTTGTGAAGGAATGAACTGTACTAATTAGCCCAGTATTTGCTCTGTTTCCTATTTTTCCCATGTATAGAATCTTTTTATCTATTTTTAGAGACTTGAATCACCCTAAGAGAATTTTTTTAAATTTAGTTATGAATTTTCAATATTCATCAGGTAAAATGGAAATGGCAATATGAACAGTACCCAATAATTGAGAAAATTCTATTTTTGAAATTAAATTGATTCAAGATTCTCCTCAAGCATATTTGAACTCTAAAATGATCTAATAGATGTGAAATAGGTCCTAATATAAGATGTTACACTTTATATTATCAAAGCCAATGGTTAAGGCTCTTAACATTGGCCAAAATAGTTATGTTCAGAGAAAGGAATATGTTCATTGTTAGTGTTCCTTTGGATCAATTTATTGACAAGGATTACTATTGTGTATTAAGATATATAAGATGTTTTCTCAAACAATAGTCGGGATCCTGACCATGAAAGATGGGTGATCCTTGAGCCAAAGATAGAAGAAAATTATGAAAGTATTGGTTTAAACAAGTTATCGATAGGAAGTTCGGATAAGGCCAAGGTTAATGTTGGACCTCATCCAACTGGATCTGACCATGATAAAGAAGTCCCATTGTTAGTCTAAGTCTAAGGAGCATTTTATAGAATCGAGGATTTTGACCTTCTTGGATAAAGTTAGAGATGCTAATCAATCCTTAGAATCCCTAAACTACTTCTATATGGAGGTAGCCTAGATCGATGCAATGATAAATGTACTACTAGATGACGAGTATTGAATATCACATAAAGTTAGATTCCAAGAAGAAATGCCAGAAACTTTTCAAGATTGTATTAGAGAGCTAGCATATCTAGAACCAATCTGACTGGAATAGGAGGACCCAGTTGTAGACCTAGAAGAAACAGATCATCCTAAGGAAGATTCATAAGAGAATCTAAAGGAGGATTCCAATGAAGCCTCTAGTGAAGGAGAAATGTAGCACCTTGATTTTAGACCTTTTTTCCATGTATTAAACCATTATAAAGTCCATTTACGATTTATTAGAAGCTTGAATCAAAGAAAATACCAAAACAGAATTTTTCAATTTTGTTTGTACTATTCATGTTAACCAAATCCTTTTATCGGAAAATCATAACTAATTCAATCAAAATCGTATGAAAGTGATTCAAGTTATTATAAATAGCTTAGAAGATTTCCTACATGGGAAAATATAAAACAGAGCAATTACTGGGCCAATTTGAACAGCAAATTTCATGAAGCTCTACTATTCATATGGTCAATTTTAGGAAATCCAATTTTCTAGAGCTAACTTTGAAAAATCACTATAATTCGCACACAGATCCAAATTGAGTGTTCTTGAGACCATTTGAAAGATCTTTCTATCTACTTTCTAATATAACATTTGTACTTTCTACCACAGAATCTCCAAACAATGGTGGGTTTAGCATGAAGAGGTCTGAGTGACCATTTGCAACCAAGTACTTTGCAAAACAAAAGTTATAAAATATTTACATTGCCATAATTTATCCTCATATCATGCCATACCTTCACTAAGATCTAAAGGAACATAAGAGCTTGAAGAAATAGATTTAACATCATTTTTACAAATTTACACAAAAGCTCTAAATCCATGGCCATTGCAATCAACAACATATTAATCACCAAATTCTTTCTCCTTTCCTTTCTCTTACTTGGTGGCCTTACCATGGTTACCTTCTAGACATGGTTAGTATGTGGGAGGGTGAGATTCAAAGAATTTTAGTTGATAAATTCCAAACATGCAACATATCATCACAATTTGCATTGAAACATCATGTAGGCTTTAATCAATCATATAAACATATTGAGACATGATTTTGCAAAAATTTTGGCAGAGCTTCATTTTAGAAAATGGATATCTTGTGGTCTTAAAACGCCTCATACAACTTAGTCAACAACATAGAAACATCACAAAATAACATTTCAATCATATGCCATAGCATCAAATACAAAAGAAACAATTATGACCATATAGTGCAAGTAAGGAAATTTAACGAACTTTGAGTATTCCCTAGCTTCCCACACTTGGTACACCACTTTTTGAGCCTTCCAAAACTTCCTTGAACCTAGCCATATCATCATTTAAATATCTTAGCCACTGGTTTCAAGAGTAACACTATATAGTTCTCATAAAACCTAAAATTCTCATTTTGCTTTCCTTTGAGATTTTCTTGAAACCAACACTTGCGCTTGACTAATTTGGACCCAAAGAATCCATTTTTGGGGTCAAAAACATGAATGTAAAGGAAATAGAATGATTAAATGCTTAATTATGTGGCTAATCATGGTTAATTACTTAACCTAACTAAGGTTACTTTTTTTGTGCCAAAAATCCATGCTTTCTAAGGGAAGTTTTTGTCAAAAATTCCCTGCCCATTATGCCGATTCCAGATGCCAATAAGAGAGGTTTGAGTAATACTGTTCAATTTTTCTTGATCCAGATATATATTGAACCGGTTATTTTTTAACTGTATCGATAAAATAACTTTTTATAGTAAATTAGCATTTTTAGGCTACAGGACCATTCTAATTTTATATCTTTGTTTTCTTAATTATTCTGTTTCAAATGGTATCTGTGTGAGGCCTATATTCTATCTTGGTCACTATTTAACCATATGTGGGGCCACAAATCTACTTTATCAGTATTAAGTTGCTTTTGGATACTCGGCACTAATTCTTTTCTTATTTTTAATTAGTTAACCTTCATGTTATATATCATTGGACTCAGCTCATCCCAAGCTTCATTCTGACAGTAATTTTTCATATTTACAAAATTGTCCCTAACCCAGGTTTAAATTATAATTTTAAAACTTTCGGGTCATTAATTGTAATTTTTTCTAAAGTTTTATTCACACGGTATCCTTGGTGACTTTTTCACCTGAGGGTCAAAAATGTAATTATCATAATTTCTAGGGGCAAAATTGAAAATTTTCATTTTACGAAAAACGGTGTATATCCGTTTTCGTGAATTTCTTGTACATTTTGCATTATCATTTATTATTTCTTATTTCATTAATTGATATCTAATAAACTTTGGGATATTACACGAAAGCAGCTTTGGTCTCTCATGAGTGAAATGATGAATGAGACTATATGTAAATATATATATATATAAATATAAATATATAAAGGTGAAGAACAATGATAACTGCAAGTTTTGAGTGTATCATAAGCAGTCACAAGTAAGAAGTATAATAAAATGATAATGTAATAAGATCATAAGAATTTATATACGAAGTTTACTTATGTAAATAAAGGTATTATGTTTATAGAAGTTTTTTTAGTAGAATGGACATCCGTTGTGAATTGATTATTATAAAAATGGAATGAAAATGAATGAAATGGTTTGCATTAGGAGACAAATAAGAGTAGAGACTCCTGAACAAGGAAAGACACCACGGGTTGATCATTTGCAAGTTATTATGAATAGATGAGATCAGCAACAAAGGATTATTAAAAAAATTACAGCGAACCTTAGACACTCAGAGACAGCCTTAGGAAACCAAGTTGAAATTTCATCTCTATGGCAGTATTAGTAGCAGGTACCCCAGGCTGTAGTAATGAACCTAGCAGTAGGAACAAAAATTGATTATGTTAACCCGCAACATGTAATAGCTCAATTCCAGAAAATGAGGTCCTCCCTCATTTAACAAAAGGTTTGATGTACAACTGGTTGAGGACTGGATACTGAGTTTAGAAAATATTACCAGGTTAATGAGCTACTCCTCTAAAGTGAGAACCTAGTTGGGTACCTATATGTTCAAGGAAGAAGTAGTTAGTTGGTGGCATAATACTAAGTTGATCCAGCTAGCTCGAGACATATTCTTGATGCGGAAACTATTTTGTAATATTTTACGATAAATATTTCTTACGGTTAATGAAGGATGAAAAACAAGATGAGATCATCATGTCCTGACAAGTGAGGGATTAGTTAGTAGATGAGTACAAAGCCACATTCATACAGCTGTTCTTGTGCTCCATCTATTCACAAAAGTATGATGATGAGAGACGAAAGACAGAGAGGGTAGAAAGAGGTTTAAAGCCAGTCAATAGGGAAATGAAAGCCCCAATACGAAGTATGTGATTTAGTATGCTGGTAGATGTTAGCAGAGTGATAGGAAATAATCTAAATTATCAAAGTTTTATATCTGCTACCCAGTAAATGTTACAGAAGATGTTGTTGGTTAAAGTGAGAAACACAGAAAGAGAATGAAGCTATAAAGTAATAGCAGCAAGAAAGAAAGATACATATTTCGATGATAGTTTTCCCTATAGATATAACGTATTGTTTTATGAAAATCTGACCTAGGAATATTTTAGTAATGTAAGAGAATAAGTCTTGATGACAGTAGTTGCTAGCTTAGATGAGGATGTTTCATAGGTCATGAAACCTTTCAGAGTTAGATCCTGATGGATCCTATCAGTTAAGTAATGATATAAGGTCATAGAGGATCCTAGTAAGGCTCTAAAATCACAATAGATCTTATGGTCACAATAAAGAAATTACGAGGTTGTAGTAGACCTCTAAAAAGAATGAGAAAGATTGATAAGCCCTAAAGTTTTGATAGTTCTCTAAAAGAGGATAACCTATGATGATATTAGAAGATACGAAATCTCATTAATCAGCAACTGATATGAAAGTTTACCTAAGGTTTTTCTCTAATACCAATCCATGAACCAGAAAGTAGCAAAGAAATGTAATGGTAGGTGATGATATCGAATATGAGAAGTAAGTACATCTCCTACAAATAAGTTTAGTGGTGAGATTTTTTCAGTAATAAATGAAAGAGACTAGTAAGGAATGAATGATAAAAATAAAGAAAAGTAGTTATGAAAAGAATCAGCGGGGAGAAACTAATGTATAGAGGAAGATACATTAGAAACAAAAAGTAGTCATGAGAAAGGAAATAAGAAGACTAATATATGATTAAGGAAAGAGGTTAACCAGCCCATGAATTATAAGAATTCTATTGACTCTAAGCTAGATGAACTATTTGAAGAAGACAATAGCTTCTTCCAACTACACCAAGGACTCCAAATCCAAATAGATGTTAGAAGTATCTATGATGAATGTCGTGTGGGGTTTGGAGGATATATTTTAGCTTTGCATTCCCTAAATATTGGATTAGAAGTGAAGGAATTTCTAGAAGGGAATCGTGACCATAGACTCCCTGAGAGTTAATGGGTTGAGCAAATACTTGATGTCACAACTGGATTACGAGCTCTAGAATTGTATCGGGAATCGTTCAGAATTAATTATATCATATTTTGGGAAATCATCTCATTGCCTATATATTCTAGGCAGTATGTCATTGTAGAAAGAAGAAGTTGAAGCGTTGGAAGTTTCCAAAAAGGAACTAGAGAAGGATCCAGAAGGAGATCCCATGGAGATAATAGATGATAATAATAAGTTTGCCATTAGTATTGAAACCCCATAAGTTCGGTATAACAAGGGATAATGCAAGTATAAAGTAATGCAAATATAGATGTAAATTAAAGGAAGAATATGTATGTTTATTCTGCATGATATAAATTAGGAAGCAGGAAAGGAGAAAATAGTGGCAGGCAGTTTAGTTATGAATTTTCAAAGTTCGTCGGGTAAAATGGAAATGATAATATGAACAATACCCGAGAATTGAGAAAATTCTGTTTTTGAAACTAAATTGATTCAAGATTCTCTTCAAGCATATTTGGACTCCAAAATGAGCCCTAATATAAGGTGTTACACTTTTTGGTATCAGAGCCAATGGTTAAGGCTCTTAGAGCATTATATTTGTGCCAAAATAGTTATATTTAGAGAAAGGAATATATTTATTATTAGTATTCCTTTGGATCAGTTTATTGACAATGATTGCTCTTGTGTATTGAGACAGATAAGATGTTTTTCTCAAATAATAGCCGGGATCTTGACCATGAGAGATGGGTGATCCTTGAGCCAAAGATGGAAGAAAATGATGAAAGTATTGGCTCAAACATGTTACTGAGAGAAAGTTTTGACAAGCCTAAGGTTAATGTTGGACCTCATCCAATTAGATCTGAACCTAATGAAGAAGTCCCATTGCAAGTTGTTTTAACTATTCTTGCTCAAGTACAGAAACCAAGAATGGTAGCTGCAGAAGGTAGGGACTATAAGGTTGAGTTTCTGCATGATTCATACAATTCAGGTCTTGATGGTCCAATTAATATTAAAGATAAGATAAATCCCCAGCCGGCTATAGCTAATGACCAAGTAATGGCTCGAGAAGACTTTAGCCTCGTACTTTCTTTTGATGATACCTTTGAGACCAGAGAGGTTGTTACGCAACTATTCTGGAAAATCCAGAAGTATTTTATAGAATTGAGGATTTTGACCTTCTTGGATAAAGTTAGAGATGCTAAGCGATCCCTGGAATCCCTAAACTACTTCTATATGGAGGTAGCCTGGATTGATGCAATGATAAATGTACTACCAAATGACGAGTATTGAATGATGTATAAAGTTAGATTCCAAGAAGAAATGACAGAAACTTTTCAAGTTTGTATGAGAGAGCTAGCATATCTGTAAGCAATCTGATTAGAAGTAAAGGACCAGTTGTAGAACCAGAAGAAACAGATCATCCAAAGAAAGATTCGTAAGAGAATCCAAAGGAGGATTCTGATAAAGCCTCTAGTTAAGGCGAATACAGCACTGGTCTCTCATGAGTGAAATGATGAATGAGACTATGTGTAAATATATATAAGTGTACAAAGGTGAAGAACAATGATGACTACAAGTTTGAGTGTATCATAAGCAATCACAAGTAGGAAGTATAATGAAATGATAATGTAATGAGAACATAAGAATTTATGTACAAAGTTTACTTATGTAAAGAAAGGTATTCCACAAGCTCCTCGGATTGCCAATTGCAACTTGTACTCCTCCAACCAACCAAACAACCACTACAATACCATAATATCTCAATTAACATGATATACAACTTGACCAAAATCTGTAACTCACCCAATCATGCTTAACCCAAGGTTCTAATACCATTTTCATGCATCATAGAGCTCCAACTAACCACTCAAATCATAGCCAACCACACATATTTTGGATTCCCAATTTCCTCAACCAAAAATAACATTGGGTTAGGTTTAAACCATACATACTTCCTCTAAAACTCATACCCAAGCATTATTAACACTAAATAATATCTCATTAATCTTATTTCATCCATTTTAATTGGTGGGTTTCCGCCAAAACCAAAAACCTAAATATATATTTGAAAATCCAACTTAACAATTGAAGAAAAATAGAGATAGAGGATCAAGAATCACTTTCCAATGATTTATCAAGCTCCAAAAGGTCCAAAATCACTCCCAAGGGTCAGAAATCTTGAACCCTAATGCAGCTCCCTTGTTCTCTATCCATTTTTCTCTACTTCATTCATCTGATATGCATTAAATTTAAAAAAATCCGAGGTCTAGCTCCTTGGTGATGGGTAAGTTCACCACGGTGTAAAGCCCTTTTTGTCTAAAAATTTTCCAAAGTTAAAGCTCATTCACCGTAGTGGCCCTGTGTCTTACTACGTCATGGAGTTTCTCTGCCTCTACTTTGACCTTTTTCCACCTTGATTTCTCCGATCTTGCACATATCATCAATTACACTTCGTTAGCTAGAGTCTACGTTCGAGATAATGTAATAAGGGTTGTGACATGTATAACCCCCTTGCCAATTGAACCAAATGCTTGGTAGTCAGAACTTGTAAATTCTTAAATCTATATCATCAACACCACTTGATCCACCTTTCCTCACAATGTTCATGTAGTGGTGATATTCATGCCATATCACTATATAATCATCATCATGTTTCTCAATGTCATGCTAAGAACTCATGTAATGTCACATCATTATCATATATAATCATCATCATCATCTACTATAATGTCTAGCCGTGTGCATACCATGATATGTAAAAAAACCATATACACACATAACAATATCATGGTATAAACGAAAATATGCAAATATACACATATATATATACCAACACATAATGCACATAATACAAATACCCAGTAACCTTAGGTTGTCAATACCACATACATGATTCCACATGCTTCTCGAATTGCCAACCATAACTTACACTCCTCCGATAAACCAAATAATCTCTACAATGTCATAATATCCTTAATTAAAATATAGCATAGTTATCCAAAATTTACAATTCAACTAATTATGCTTAACCCAATGTTCCAACCACATTTTCAGGCATCAATGAGCCGTAATAATCATTCAAATCCTAACCAATCTCATTAATTTTGGATTTCATGTCCCCTCAACCAAAATCATCCGGGGTTCAACTCAATCTTATCACTATCCATTCACAACTCATACCCAAGGCTTCCTAACACTAAATAGCACCACTTTAATCCCATTACATCCATTTTAATCGGTAAGATTTGGCTAAAACTAAAAACACAACCATATATCCAAAAGTCCAACCTAAAAATTTAAGAAATATAGAGAGCGAGGAGCAAGGATCATTACTAGCCAAGATCGGAGGTCCCAAATGTTGAAAATCACTCCCAAATACTAGAAATCTCGAACCCTTGCTCTACTCCACGTCCTTCCTTCATTTCTTTCTGCCTCATTTGTCTGAAATTTTTTTGGTTTATAAGAATCTGAAGTTTGGCACCGCAACAGCGGGTAATTTGGCCATGGCGTGAAGACCTACTATTTGAAAAATTTTACGAAATTCCAGCTCATTCACCATGGAGCTCCTCTACCTACATTTTACTCTTTTCTCCACTGCACACATCATCAATTGCACTCCGTTAGCTAAAGACTAAGTTAGGGATAATGTAATAAAGGTTGTTACAAAATCCATCGTAACCTAAATGTAATGCTCGGATAACACTTAAAGAGCCCATTGATGTTGGAAGTTTTCCAAAGTGTCTATTATTTTCCCCATTAAGAATGACCAATTGATAAAAATGAATCCAACAAACACCATAGGAGAAATTACGAAGTGCAAGTATGTGTCTGCCTTGAGAGTTACTTTATCCCGCAAGTCCTGATTCTCAACAAAATTTCAAGACCAAGAAATAGACTTTGATGTTGTTGTGTAATGTGTAAGAGACTTTCAATACTACTTTTAAAAGTAACTCTGTACTTTTTTATACATTGTTTTTTTTGTGTTATTTTTAGTATAATATAAGTTTTGATGATGATAAATGTAAAGTTATAAGGAACAAATGCATCATATATATCTAATATGTATAATGTTCCTTGAAGAAGTAAAATGTGCATTAGCATGAACTTAATTAAGTTTATAATGCATATATCATGCTATGCACTAATATATCTACTGTGCTTTTAAATGTATAATATAAGTTGGATATATAGATTAGACTAACTACTTGGTTTATAAGTATAGTATATTAAATGTAGTATGATCCAAGTAAGAAGAGTGAGTATTGGAATACAGAAATGGAAATCAATATAATGGCTCACTCAAGAAAGTAGAAGAGAAAGGATGCTCAAAGAATGAAGATCAGAAGGGAGTACGCCAAAAAGGAAATGAGCAAGTGAAAGTGAAGCTCAAGTATTGGAAATCTAGTTACTAGGTATATTTTGTTTTCACTTAGGTCTTGAGGTGGTTTTAATCTTTGAAAATTACTTAATCTTGTTACCATATATTTTAAATGAGTCAGATTAAGTAAATCTGATGTTAGCATACGTTAAATTTGGAACACACTAACTGACAGACGAATTTTGAAGTTAATGCTTATGTATTTTGTGCAAAATTTGAACTTTGCTTGTTGAAATTTGAAATTCCAGACTTATCATCTCTAATAGATGAATTTCAAGTTATGAAATTCAAATTTCGAGTTAAGCATAGTTAGAAAAATGTGTAAAATTCTCCTGAGGACTATTCAAAATTTGAATGTTATTAAAGTGTATAAAGAGTTCAAAATCACTCGCTCTGACAAACGAATTTTAGATTTCAAAATTCGAATTTCAAAATGAGAATTTATAAGTCTCGTTAGAGTATGTCTCTGACAAATGAATTTTGAAATACAAAATTCAAATTTCACTAAGGAAAACTTTTGTACCATGTTGGGGAAGCCTCTGACAGACGAATTTTAGATCCTAAAATTTAAATTTTGATTGCACTATGAAAATATAAGATAACTGTTCAAACTCAACAGATGCACTTTGAATATGAAAATTCGTATGTTTTAACATGGGATATATTTGAGAAATTCAAAATTTGAATTTCACTCTTGAATAGACGAATTTTGCAAGTTTAATGTTAAAGTCTTTAGCTTATGGTCTCTGCAAAATTCATCTGTTAACGCTCAAAATTCAAATTTCAGTATGTCAGACGAATTAAATACGGTTGGTGAACCACTAGTTTTGCAGAGTAACTATTAGTTATCTCTAACGGATAGATCTTATGTCTAACATCTAGTTAAACCACAAATCTATAAATAGAACCTCATTTGAACTTATGGGTAATAATTTTAAGTGAGCCTGTGCCAAAATGCTGTACCAAAACATAAAATTTTTTTGTGTCAGCATTCTTAAATAAACACACCTCAATAGAGTAAGCTTTTAATGTATCATTTACTCTAAAAGAGAGTTTTCAATCTGTATTCAGTCGTTTCTACAATTTCTGGATAGAATCTTAGTGTGGGAAAACACTAAGGAGAACTACACATCTTATAAAGGTGTGGAGAGAGTGGCTCCACAAGTACCTATTGAAACCTATAGGATGTATTGAGACTTCACAAGTGCCCAAATCAAATTTATGTGATATAATGAAAATCTCAAGTGATGACTTGTGAGCTAGACGTAGGCCAAGTGGTTTAGGCCAAACCAATATAAATTTTTGTGTCTAATTCTTCATCTCCTCATTTCATCTATTTACTTCATCACACTCTGTTCATCCTTATTTTGCTACAACACTAGGTGAAATTGGGCTATACTTTAAAGGGTAAAAATCTTGCATTACCTAATTCACCCCCTCTTGGGTGACTAGCAAACCTAACATGTTGTCTTCACAAAATTCTTTCATGAACAACTAATTTATTATACCTTTATTTGTCAACAAGGTACGTAGGTTTTGTGTGGCCAATTTGTAGCAAACTACTCTGCTTTGAATGTTCAAAAGCACAACCTTTTCTTGAAGAATTGGATGACTAGAATGAAATTGAAGCTATTATAATATAAATGTCATCCCATTATGTGGAGCTATAACCACAACCTGCACAATCTCAATGACGCAACAACAAAATTGATGTCCTATGAATAGGTTCGTAACATATTATAAGAACTTCATTACATCTTTTAATGTCTACAAGATTACCCTACAATCCAAGTTTGAACAGATATGGAATCACACAATTCATCTGCTACAAGTTTCTTCCTCCACTTCAATGACAACTTCATCTTCTCTAGCTGCTTAACTGCAAGACTAAATATATATACTAAATCAAGTTATGTCCGAGCCCTGTCTTAACCAAGGAAATGCAGGGGGTAAAAAACTAGGTTACAATATTGTATACCTTGGAAATGGAGAATCTTGAATGGGTTTTTGTCCAAACTTTTATCATACCCATAAATCTGCTAAGAAGTTTTCTACTCCTACATGGCATATTCTTTTCTTTCATTTTTGTAAATTAGAATGGAAAATTGCACCTTGCTTCCTTTGTCATAATTAAAGTGTAAGAGAGAAAATGGATTTTTTCTCAAGATAGTCAGTTAGCTATATAGTTTGTAAAGGAATTAATAAGTTAAGGGTTAGTTATGCAACTTTGGTCATGTGTATATAAACACAACTAGCCCTGTTCATCAATAATGCAAGTCACTATTTTCCTCTCATTTCATATTTGCAATATGCTCTTTCTTGAGAAAACTACTTATTTTTCTCCTCATACTCAAAGTAATAATAACTCAAGGTTAAATAAAAAAAATTGCAACACATAAATAAATAATTATAAAAAAACCAATGGATATATATATAAGGTAATTGGACTTGTTTTATTTACTGCTTTATATTATCGAAGTACGAAAACTACCCTTCTTCCTCTCTTGTTACAAATTGGGTTTCTAGTTATTTCCTAATTAAAATCTTCCTCCCCCAAGCTTCAAGAGCACAATAAATTTCAGGGGAGCTTTAACTGCACTCATCCATCTTTCTCTTCCTTTCTTCATCACGTTTTTGTCTGGTCCATGCTTGTGGGTACATTCATCGAGCTTCTTTCTTTTTTTTTTCCCTTCATTTTTGTGTGAAGGTAAGTTTTGTTTAGCAACTTCTCTTATGTACTCCTTCCTCCAATATCGCTGCAACTAAATGGCGTAACTTCTCTAATTTACTCCTTCCTCTATCACTGCAACTAAATGGCTCCATTTCAAAAGCTTCCTTCACCATGTTCAAGCTTCACCATATGTAGCCTACCATTTTACCACCTAAGATTCCCATCCTCCACCTTAGCTTAGCATCAACAACCTGTACCGGTTTGTTGGGTGCAGGGATTCATTTACAAACTTCTCAATAGTTCAAGAATCAACGTTCTAAAGGGCATCATTTAGTTGGCTTTTCAAAAAATTTTATAGTTTAGGAACTGATTTGGAAAACTAATGTAAAGCTTGATTAGGGACTAATAAATGGTTCATTTTCCCAATATTTTAACACATAAGTTAAAAGTTAAATTAATATAAATTGTAAATTTTTAACTTCATTTAATCAAGATCTCAAATTATCAACAAAAAAACAAGTTTGCTCATATTTCTAAGCAAGCAATGAGCAATCACATAATTAAGCTAATTTGGAAGCGATATTTTGATATTGACATGTATTCATAATTTTCCCCCCAAAATAGTCATGATTAATGAATTTTCACAAGCATCATATGTTAGTGAATTTGAAGCCAAAAAAATAATATGTATATATATATATATAAACCACAATCTCATGCTTATAAATTGACTCCAGAATACAAATGTTCAATAATTTTACGATAAAATTATTTCTCTACAATCTAAACTCCAAAATGAAGGCATCTAATAATTTCTCTAATTAATCTTGCAATGCAAAACACCTTGGTGACAAATCTACACAACAAATCGATAAACCAAATGTTTTTTTCCTAATTCAACTGAAAGATGAAAGAAGCAAATCAAGCAACCTTGTGTTGGATCTCCTCCTGGCAAGAATTATATAATTTATATAACAATTAGCCATTTCATCTAAAAAAAAAAAGGCAAGTCAACCAACTCAAAAATGAAAGAAGCAGTTTCACCATTTACAACATATTTTTTTGGGGCCTAAGAAGTGCTACCGTAGGAAAACCTTTCAAGATTTTTAAAGCTGAGAGTTGAAAAACCCACATCTATATAGTTGTTATTACTTTCAAATCCAAATAATTATATAAAACATATAAAACTATAGCTATAGGGCATCTGAATATGATTAATTTATGAAATAACTTTGTTTATTTTTCTAAAGAACATTAAATTTTAAAATAATTACACAACAACAACAACAGCAACAATAACAACAACATTAGCCTTATCCCACTAAGTAGGGTCGGTTATATGGATCATACAATGACAATAGGCTCTATCAAACACTATCTTTTCAGATAAATCATTTAACAAGAGGTTACGTCTTATAACTTCTCTTAGTGTCCTTCTTGGTTTTCCTCTACACCTTTGAATAGGGCTCCAAGCCATTTGATCAACTTTCCTTATTAGTTCCTCTTGTCTTCTTCTTTATACATATCCAAATCACCTTAAGCGATTTTCCACCATTTTCTCCTTAATAGGTACTACTCTGATTTTTCCTTATATATAATCATTTCGTATCTTATCCATTATTGTATGACCACACATTCATTTCAACATTCTTATCCTTGCTACTCTCATCTTATGCTCTTATTGCCCTTTCAGAGGCCAACATTCACTACATATAGCATTGCTGGCCTCATAACAATTTAATAAAATTTCCCTTTAATCTTAGTAGGTACCTTATAGTCACAAATAACTCCTGAAACTTTTCTCTACTTTAACCATCCAGCTTATATCCTCTGTATAACATTATCATCAATTTCACCATCATTTTGTAAAATCGACCCCAAATACTTGAACTTTGACACCTCTGCAATAGTTTACTCTCCAATATTCATCTCTAAATCATTTCTAACTGGCCTCTTGTTAAATTTGCAATGCATATATTATGTTTTACTTTTACTTAAGCGGAAGCCTTTTGATTTCAAAGTATGTCTCTATATCTTAAGTTTAGAGTTAACATCTTCTTTTGAGTTCTCAATTAAGACTATATCATCCGGGAAAAGTAAATTTTAAAATAATTATAATTAATTTAAATTATGAGTGCATAGTTTTATTATATCCATAATGTTGTGTCTTTAGATTTTTTTTCTTTGACCTTGAAATCTTCTAAAAAGAAAAATTAAAAATTGGTCAAGAAAGAAAAAAAATTAAAATAAAAAAAGGATGTCCTTGGTCTTCTTGTTCTCCTTTTGGTTTCTTTGGTCCATTAACTATCATTTACTTTTTTACGACATGTAGGTGTCCACATCTTGAACTATGATCTTCTAATATGAAAAATACAAAATAAAAAAGGTGACCAACAAAGGTTGGTTTAGTTAGCACCCATGTCCACACAAAGAAATCAGTCCATATTCTGCTATCCATATAAGAATCATATAAATATTTTCATAAGCATTTTTTGAACCCTAACACTGGTGAGGCATCGAAACAAATTACTCACTAAGGTCTAAGGAGAACTAAGAAGAAAGAGGCATCTTTGCTGGGTAGTAATTAACATTGCTTTTGGCCAAGACTTCTTGTGTGTAATTAATCATCAAATTGAAGTACTTAAGGATTGGACTATAGATGGTACAAGCTAAGAGGATTTTTGTTGGCCAGAAACAAACGAATTTAGTGAGAAGAAATTAAGTAGAGTTGCCATAAGAGAGACTTCCAAGACTTAAAAAAAATCCCAAAAATTGATTTGGAAACATGATTTTGAGCCAAACTACACATTCATATTTTAATACATATATTGTAACAACCTACCTTCAAACACCCCAAATTCAACTCCCAAAACATCAAAACAGTGGAAAACTTGCATTTGGACTAGAACTGTATGGAGCTGCAGCATGCTACAGTGACGCTGCAACATGAATTGGATAGAAGCATGTGGCGCCGTGGCTAAGCTTCTAGTGCCACAGTTCTACTTTGTTAATACCACATTAACAAATTTTAACTTCCTAGCACGAACTTTCGACGTGCGTAACTTTGTACTTCGACCTCTGATTGACTTGATTCTAACTCCTACAAGTCACTTTTTGTCCCAATCTATCTATAAACACCAGTTTTAATCAAATCCATCTCCATTTGGAGATTTTAGACACTGATACCGTTTTAGCCACTTTTTGATCAAAACTCAACATAAACCTCTTCCAATTGCCACCCAAGGAAATTTGTCCATTATGGACCATTCACACAGGTCCTAATCGACTCAACTAACTTGTTCAAAGAGATTTCACCTCAGAGGACCACTCTTCCAAGATTTGACCCCCTTGAACCCTAAATTCACACAATAAGCTATATGTAACACCTTATACTTAAGTCTATTTCCTATGTATTAGACTCCAATTATGTCCATTATTTCTTAATTAGAGACTTGATTTCATAAAAATATCAAAACAGATTTTTCTTTATTTTGGATATTGTTCATGTGACATTTTCCACTTTACCCGACGAACTTCAAAAATTCATAACTAATTCTAAAAAAATCATCTTAGAGTGATTCAAGTCTTTAATAATAGCTAAAACTATTTTCTACATGGGTCAAATATGAAATAGAGAATTTCCTAGACCAATTCATACAGTTTATTTCTCAAAAATTTACTATATGTTTGGTCATTTTGAAACTTCCTAGGTTTTGGGCCTTAATTTTAAAAATTCATATCTAACTCTACCCCAAGCCAATTCATGTATTCTTTATGTCATTGGAAATATCTATATGTCTACTTTCTAGATATATTTTTCTCATACATTTATTCACCTTGTACAAGGCATGGAATCGACTTAAATCATTAAGGGTCAGAACACTACCTCCACTGGAATAGTTTTAGGAGAAATTATATAACTCTTTCTTTATAGCTCTAAATACTTTCAAACTAGTGGCATTCATTTCCTAAGACTTAGATATTTCTAGAAATACAAATAACTAAATTTTTGGAGCTATACACAATTTTATTATGCTTTTTGAAATATCCAATATCTTTAGTGAAAGTTCTAGTTTTCCAACTTTACCCTATTTTTGAAACCTAAATTTAAAAATTCACATTAATTCGTACACATATCAAATTGAAGTGTTCTTTCGACCATTCTAAAGCTATATATATATATATACTTTAAGAGCATATATAACATTCATACATCATTTCTCATTTAGTTCAAAAAGTAGCAGAATTACAATGCATGGGTCAGAATGATCATTTCTATTCCTTAATTTTGCAAAATCATATCCTCACATATATAGATGGTCATTTCTTGTTCTAAATTCATACATAACATTATGACAAGACTTAGAGGTTTATGTTAACTAACAATGGCAGCCACATACATTCATATACATTTTTATACAAAATTGCATAATAAAGTGTCATAACATTCTTAAATGAATCATGCTTCATCATCAACTACCTTCCTTCTTTCCCTTGCCTTTTGTTGTACTTCTTACATCATTAGGCCTACACATGGTTGCATTTGGAAGGAATAAGATTCATGGAATCTCAGTAGTAATCACCCAATCATGCTATTATATGATCATGTAAATTATAGAATATCTTGAAATCATTAAACAAACACTTTGAACATTTAATGCCATAACATTTCATAAAATTTTTGACAATTTCATTTTGAAAAATGGACATTCAAAGGTTATAAACCTCGTCAAACAACTCATCCAATCAACACAAATCATCACAAAGTATCATAATAAACATATGGCATACAAAACAATTCATGAAATTCAAGTTTAATAATAAAGAGCATAAGTAGGCATATTACTACCTTGTGGCCTTCCTTTGATTTCCGAACTTTGTGTACTCTTTCCTTGGTCTTTGACAAACTTCTTGAACCTATATACATCACCAATTAAGGTCATAAGCTTCTGGTTTAGTGACCTTATTCACAAAGTATGAACTCTAACCTTAAAATTCTATTTTACATTTCTTTTGGATTTCCTTTGAGTCAATACTTGTATTTACTTAATTTGGAACCAAGGATTCCATTTTTGGTGTCCAAATCATGAAATTCCATCTTTAAACATAAACCCTAGCCAGCTGAAAATGAGCCTGAAAATAGAAGAAAATATTTGCTTTGATTTTCTTCAAACCACTTGTGAAATCATACTTCTAGTAACAAATCTAAGCTTTCCCCTTTATTTATTTGGCCAAAACTCATCTCTTACTCAAGCTCTGTCATGGCTGAAATTCATGGAGGAAAGAGGGAGAAGACAACTTCATGAAAGCTTCACTAATTACTTTAAAACACAAGCTAAATAGCATAAAAGCTTACCTTAATGCTTGAAACTGCAACCTTGCTCACTTGTCTTCACTTCCTCTTCCTCTCTTTCCCTTTTCTTTCTTCATGCCATGCTCCCTTTCTTTCTTGCTTTCAACCCACTCTCTCTCCCCTTCTCAAGTGTATGTGTCATGCAAGACCAAGACAATAAGTGAAACATTGTATAAAATTAACCAATTGCTTTGTGCCACTTTTTCTCTCTATTTTTCTTTTCAAATACTTCTTAAAGAAGTATTCACAAAGCAATTAAGTAATGAAATTTAACACATGGGAACTAGCTACTCACGTTGAAATGGGAGAGGAATTAGGTAATTAACCTAGCTAATTACCTTACTAATCATGATTATTTTCTTTTGGTAAAAAAACTTTACCTTCTTTGAAAAGTATTGGACAAAATCATTTAAATAAATTCCCTCTATGTCCCTTGCAACCTTGTTCATGCCATATTGAGGGAAAATTGCCAAAAATGCTTTATAAATTTTAGTGGATTAAAATACCCTTTACCAATAACTTTTACCCGTATCGATTAATTACTTTTATCCTACTTGTCATTAAATTAGCACAGGATTATCCAAAAATTACTTTTGGATTAAAATCATCATCTTATCCCAAAATATATTTAGGTGAGGTCTATTTATTGTCCTTGACCTGGTACTACTTTTTCGGCAGTCCAAAATAATCTTTTATCGAGTAAAATATTAATTATAAAACATTGATGCCCAATAAAAATTATATTGAACTAATTAGCTTCCAAACAATATTCCATTAGGCTTTACTCATCAAGAGCTTTATTTTGACTATAATTTTTTATATTTACAAAAATACTATTGACCCGAAGTAAATTTATAAATTTTGAAACTATTGGGTCTTAGGTGTAATTTTTCTCAAACTTATTTTCATTTCCTCCTAATTTCTTCCTTAGGGACTAAAATGTTAATATTTATATTCTTCAGGGTAAAATTACTATTTTTTTTAATTTTTCGATCAAACCTGAAAAAAAGACCATTTTGCCATTTTCCATTTCTTTATGTGTCTTTCCATTTTTACTATTTCTCTGTACATTTTACGATTTCATCATTTTTCCCTTGAGGCTTAAATAAAATTTTCACATTTTACTCTTAATCTAAGGAATGACCTTTTTGCCTCTGAGTCGGGTAAAAATGTAATTACTCATTCTTCCAGACATTTTCTTGTAATTTTTACCCAAAGATCAATTTTTATTATTTTTTTACTATTCACATTAACTTTTAAATTGGTATATCACTCAACCTAGATCTCCCAGCTACGCAATACTTATACCATTACACTCAGTTCAGGACGGATTTCCATTCAAGTGATATATTGTATACCTTCCGGGGCAAGTTTTGAAATTAATTTATGCTAAGGATCTTATGAAAAATTAATTCAAATTACTCACTTTCTTTCCAATCTCTTCATGCATTTTATGGCATCCTATAAAAATAATGATAATACACTATATGCCCAAATCACACCATCTAGGCCCAAAAACCCGCTTTTGGGCTCACATACAACCATCCTAACACAAGACACTTGTTTCATTAATAACGACCCATGTCAAGACTCGCACCATCATCACACATACATTCCCATACATACCACATATCCAAACTGATCATCATCAGCATTATCATTACAATCATCCATATCATCATACAATGTTCATAACCATCAACATCAAACAACCATCATCATCTCAATATCATTATCCTCATATAACCTACAAACATGCTATCTTACTTGGCATAATACATACATAGACAATACACACATACTACTGTGACTTGAATATTCCCATGTCCGAGACACTACTACTCCCTTGTCTTCTTCGGACTAGTGTCAAAACCTTCACCTAAAATGTTAGTTCATGGGAATAGGATGTGAGACAAAATCTCAGTAATCGAGGATAATCACAAGTAACATATGTAATAATTCACACAATATTGCAGAAGATGGAATAATGCAAATGTAATGGAATGCATGTTCTCCCTCGCATATGGCTAAAACCATGAGCGATCGTTATAACAAGTATTTCATATAGGTGACTCCCTTCCAATAGTCCGTGAAAACTGATTCCGAGACATCACTAAGCTTACCTCACACTAGTGCTATAATATCCCAAAATTTCACTGAATACTAAGTAATAAAAGAGTAAGAAATGAATAATAACATAAAATGTATAGAAAATTCGCTAAACGGACATACACCATTTTGCGTGAAAAAGGATAAAAAGATCATTTTTTCTAGTTAGATAGAAAAATGAGAAAACTATATTTTTATCATTAAAAAAATTATCAAAATGACATCCATGTCCCTAAAGTCAATAAATTTATGTGGCGTCAAAGTGCTAAAGTTCTTGAAAAAAATTACAGTTAATGACTAAAAAGTTTCAAAAATTATAGTCAAGGATAATTTTGTAAATATTCAAAATTACTGTCAAAACGAAGGCCTCGACGAGAGAAGTCCAATGGTATATGGCATTGAGGGTTAATATTTAAGGATGAAGAAATAATTAGTACCGAGTGTCCAAAAGTAACAGTAAACTGATAATATAAAATATGGGCCCCACCGATGATTAAAAGGTAACTGAGGCAGGATATGTACCATACATAGATATTATTAGACACATGATAATTATGAAAATATAAAAATAAAATTTACAGAAAGAGTAAGAAATGAAGACTAACATGAAATGTACAGAAAATTCACTAAAACGGACATACATCATTTTGTGTGAAAAAGGACAAAGAGATCATTTTTTCCAATTAGATAGAAAAATAAGAAAATTATATTTTTATCCTTAAAAAATTATCAAAATGACATCCGTGTCCCTAAAGTCAATAAATTTACGTGGCGTCAAAGTGGTAAAGTTCTTGAAAAAAATTACAGCTAACGATCCAAAAGTTTCAAAAATTATAGTCAAGGATAATTTTGTAAATATTCAAAATTACTGTCAAAACAAAGGCCTCGACGAGAGAAGTCCAATGGTATATGGCACTGAGGGTTAATGTTTAAGGATGAAGAAATAATTAGTACCGAGTGTCCAAAAGTAACAGTAAACTGATAATATAAAATATGGGCCCCACCGATGATTAAAAGGTAACTGAGGCAGGATATGTACCATACATAGATATTATTAGACACATGATAATTATGAAAATATAAAAATAAAATTTACAGAAAGAGTAAGAAATGAAGACTAACATGAAATGTACAGAAAATTCACTAAAACGGACATACATCATTTTGTGTGAAAAAGGACAAAGAGATCATTTTTTCCAATTAGATAGAAAAATAAGAAAATTATATTTTTATCCTTAAAAAATTATCAAAATGACATCCGTGTCCCTAAAGTCAATAAATTTACGTGGCGTCAAAGTGGTAAAGTTCTTGAAAAAAATTACAGCTAACGATCCAAAAGTTTCAAAAATTATAGTCAAGGATAATTTTGTAAATATTCAAAATTACTGTCAAAACAAAGGCCTCGACGAGAGAAGTCCAATGGTATATGGCACTGAGGGTTAATGTTTAAGGATGAAGAAATAATTAGTACCGAGAAAAGTAACAGTAAACTGATAAAATAAAATATGGGCCCCACCGATGATTAAAAGGTAACCAAGGTAGGATATGTGCCATACATAGATATTATTTGACACATGATATTTATGAAAATATAAAAATGAAATTTATAAAAAGAGTAAGAAATGAAGAATAACATGAAATGTACAGAAAATTCACTAAAATTGACATACATCATTTTGTGTGAAAAATGATAAAGAGATCATTTTTTCAGTTAGATAGAAAAATAAGAAAATTATATTTTTACCCTTAAAAAATTATCAAAATGATATTCGTGTCCCTAAAGTCAATAAATTTACGGGGCGTCAAAGTGCTAAAGTTCTTGAAAAAAATTACAACTAATGATCCAAAAATTTCAAAAATTATAGTCAAGGATAATTTTGTAAATATTTAAAATTACTGTCAAAACAAAGGTCTCAATGAGAGAAGTCCAATGGTATATGACATTGAGGGTTTATGTTTAAGGATGAAGAAATAATTAGTACCGAGTGTCCAAAAGTAACAATAAACTGATAAAATAAAATATGGGCCCCACCGATGATTAAAATGTAACCGGGGCAGGATATGTGCCATACATAGATATTATTTAACACATGATAATTATGAAAATATAAAAATAAAATTAGAATAGTCCTATAGCCCAAAAATACTGAATTATTATAAAAAATAATTTTATCGGTACGGTTAAAAATTACACGGTTTAAGATATATCTGGATCAGGAAAAATTGAGCAGACTGGACACTCAAAGCCCTCTCATTGGACTTGAAATTGGAGCAGAATGGGCAGCAAATTTTTTTTGGAAAACTTCCTCAAGAAGTAGTTGATTTTTTGGTCAAAAAGTAACTTTGGTTGGTTTAGCTAATTAACCATGATTAGCCACATCATTAACCACCTAATTAAGTCTTCTAATTACCCTCTTCACGAGAGAACCAGTAGCCAAAACAGAGGAAGAAAAACACAAAGAAAGAAGAGAAAAAGAGAGAAAAGAGAAGAGAAGATCCAAGGTAAAAATTGAAAGCTAAGTTGGTAAGCTTCTCTTCTATCCTTCTAAGCTTGCTATCTATGATATTAGAAGCATGGTTCATGGATTAGGGTTTTGTCCATGGCATGATTTAGCATGAAATGGAGTTTTCCAACCATAAATCATAGAGAAATGATAGAATATTCATTTAAAGCTTGAATATACAAGTAGTTTGTTGTATAACAAAGTATAGCAATTTTTCTTTAATTTCCCTAATTTTGATGAGATACTGTTCATATTCAAGGTTGGAATTTCATAAATTTGACCTCAAAAATGGGTTCTCCATGGTCCAAAACCTTAGGAACAAGTGTTGATTTCATGAAAACGTTCAAGATAAAGAAAGTGAAAATTTAGGGGTTTGAAGCTTAATTTGGATGAATAGTAACTATATCTAGATATGGAATTTGGTAATTCTGAGGCCATATTTGGATTGCTCACAAAAATTTACATGGAATAGTGGTATAATTCATAATTTTTGAGCTAGGAATGAATTTTTGGTGAATTTTTAAAGAATTAGGGTTTCATGAACATTTTTTGAAAAAAGTCATAGAACCATTACCTTGAGTAATTGTGTGATGATATGTTTAAATTTGAGGAAGTCTAAGAAAGCTTGCAGAAGTGTTGGAAGGTCCAAGAAGTGTTGGATATAGTGTGGGAAGCAAGGAAGTACTATAAGGTAAATAATTCTCTTTACTAACATCACATTGTCATTATTGTTTCTTTGATACTTGACATCATAAATACGAAATGTTGATTTGTGATATTTCTATATTGTTGGATAAGTTGTATGAGGGGTTTCGAGCCCTAGGATGTCCATTTTACAAAATGAAACTCTGCCGAAATTTTTATAAAATTTATATGTTCAAATGTGCCTATGTGATGAATTATGATTTATGTGATGTTTCTATGAAAAATGTGATGATATAATGGCATGTATGGGATTTATCTACTGAGATTCTCTGAATCTCACCCTCCCACATATTAACCATGATTAGATAGCAATAATGGCAAGACTTCCAAGGAAGAGAAGGGAAAGGAGAAAGAATTTGGTATTTAATTTGATAGTGATTGCATTGGCCATGTGTTTTGATCTCTTATGTAAATTTGTAACGATGAGGTTAAATAGGTTTCTTCAAGTTTTTATATTCATTTAAGTACTATCTAATGTATGGCATCATATGAAGATGAAATATGGTCCTATGAATATCTTACAATTTTTGTATTGTAAGTATTAGGATACAAATGGTCATTCTAACCACTACTGAATGAACATGCTACTATTTGGGCTTTTGGAAGTATAAAGTATGAATATTATACATTTATAAAAAATAGACAAAATTATATTTCATATGGTCTAAAGATCACTCAATTTTGATGAGTATATTATTTATAGTGAATTTTCAAATTTAGCCCAGAAAATTGGAATTTCTGAAATTGACCATATGAACAGTAGAAATTCACGCAATTTACTATGCAAATTGGTGAAGTAATTGCTCCGATTGATATTTTTCTCATGTAAACATTCTTTTAAGATATCCAAAGAGACTTGAATCACTCTCATATAATTTTTATTGAATAAGTTATGATTTTCTGAAATTCAGTCGGGAAAAAGAAATTTGATTAAATGAATAGTACCTTTTAAATTGATTAAATTTATTAAATATTTTATTATGATTCAAGCTTCTATTTAAGTATAATTGGTCTCTAATGAAGCCTAATACATGGGAAAATGATCCTAAATATAAGTGCATCCAGCCAAAGGCAACATTAATTCTTGGACTGTGACTTTCCATCCCCTTGACCATCGGCAATTGGTGGTGATTTTAGGAAATGTGCAGTCCACTGCCATCTTGTTCTCCTGGCTATATGAGAGGATTTAACAATAAGAATCCCTTCCTTATTTTATCCTATCATATTTCATCATATCATATTATATCATATATCATCATCACCACCCGATCCACCTTTCCTCACAATGTTCATGTAGTGGTGATATTCGTGACATATCATCATATAATCATCATCATCATTATGTTTCTCAACGCCAAGCTATGAAATCATGTAATGTCACACCATCATCATATATAATCATCATCATCTACTATAATGTCTAGCTATATGCATACAACAATATGTAGAAAAACCATACACACACATAATATTGTGGTATGAAAGGAAACATGCATATATGCACATATATACTAACATATAATACACAAAATACAAACGCCCGTTACCTTAAGTTATCAATACCACACATGAAGATTCCATAAACTCCTCGGATTGCCTACCAAAACTTATACTCCTCATGTCAACCAAACAACCTCTACAATATCATAATATCTTCAATTAATATATAGCATAATTATCCGAAATTCACAATTAAACCAATTATGCTTAACCCAAGGTTCCAACCCTATTTTCAGGCATCAATAAGCTCTAATTAACCTTCCACATCCTAATCAACCATATACATTTTGAATTCCAAGCTACCATATACAATACAAAGATAAGGTTTAAGCAAAATCACACATACTCCCTATAAAACTCATAAGCATCATCAACACTAAATCACACTTCATAAATCTCATTTCATCCATTTTAATCAGTGGGATTCAGTCAAAACTGAAAACCCAACATATATACCCAAAAATTCAACTAAAAAACTAAAGAAAATAGAGAGGGAGGATCAAGGATCACTTACCAACTATCTATCATGCTTCTATAGTCCAAAAATCACCTGTAAGAGCCGAAAATCATGAACCCTAGCATTGGTCACTCTTCTTTCCTCTATTCCTTTGTACTTCTTCCATTTGAATTTTTTCTATTTTAAACTAATTCTCAATCTAGCGCTATGTCGGTGAGTAAGTTTGCCACATCGAGAAGCCTTTTTGTTTGAAAATTTTCATGAAATTCTCGCTTGTTCACCGTGTCTCACTGTGGCCTGGAGCTCTTCTAGCTCCACTTTACTTTTTTCTCTATCCTGATTCCTCCGATCATGCACACATCATCAATTGTACTCCGTTAGCTAGAGACTAAGTTCAAGATAATGTAATGAGGGTTGTTACATATATATTTATAATTTTTTGTGTGAAATGTTTCATAAATTGGTAAATTAGTAGGAGGTGATTAGACCAATAAATATATAGCTACTGTGGCCTAGCTTGACTAAAAAATATATCTTTCATGCTTATTAGTAGAGAAGTTAAAATCTATCTTCATAATCATACTAATTGAGTTGGTTCTGTTAGAGACATATAGAAGGTCAATTAGAAATTATTAGAATCTTAAAACATGTAACAACCCTCGTTATACTATCGTAGACTTAGTCTCGAACTAACAGGAACAAAGAGGAGACAGAAACACCAAGCCGCGGCGAGAAGTAGGGCTACCGCAGCGAATGAGCTAAACTTGGAAAGATTTTTCAGACAAAAGGGCTTCACGCCGCGGTGAACCTATTACCCGCCGTAGCGCTAGACCCCAAATTTCTATAAATTAGAAGCTATTTCGATCGAACGCAAAAGGAAAAACCAAGGGAGAACCAAGAGAACTATGTTAGGGCACAAGAAATCTAACCTAAAGAATGATTTTTGGACTCTAGAAGCTTCAATCTTGGTTAGTAAGTGATCCCTAACTTTCCCTCCTCTCTTTTTTCTTCAGTTTTAGGTTGAAATTTGTGGGAGTATGTTGGATTTCAGTTGGATTGATTTTCCACCAATTAAAATGCTTAATTTGATGTTGTAGAAGTATTGTGTAGTGTTAAAAAGCTTTGGATATAAGTTTTAGTCAGATTGTGATGAGTTTAAGAAGAACCCTAGGTTGGAAATTGTAAAGGGAGTATGAAATCTGAAAGGTACAAGGATGATTATGATATGGATGGTTGTTTAGAGTTTATTAGTATGTGTTTATGCCACTAGAATAATGGGTTAAGCTTGAATGGTAAGATTTTGAATTATAGTTAATGTGTGTACTATGTTAATTAAAGGTATTATGATGTTGTAGTGGTTGGTTGGCTAATTGGAGGTGTACAGTTTGTGATAGGTGCTCTGAAGGCTTGCCTAAGACCCTATGTGTGTGGTGCGTTATTGACAACCTAAGGTAACTGGGTGTTTGTAATATATGTATTATATGATGATATATATATGTGTGTGTGTGTGTGCGTGTCTCCATTCATACCACTATATCGTTATGTGTATGTGTATGGTTTTCTATTTATTGTGGCATGCACATGGCTAAACAAGGTATTGGTATATGATGATGATAAGTATGATAGTGCATATGTGCATTTGTGATTGAAGCATCCACATATAATTACATGCTAGCATGGCCATGATGCTGACTATAATGATAATTATGTATTGTTAGAGGCATGTTAGCATGGCATGTATATCACCACCTTATAAGCATAGCGAGACATGGTGGATTGGGAGATGGTGATGAGATAAGATATGATGATATGATAAAAGATCCCTACCACTAAATCCTCTCCTAATTAGGAAAGTCAAGTGGCAATGGACTATGATATGATATGATGATTATAAGATTTGGTGATAGGATGGGACATACCTAGAACTAAATCCTCTTCTATGACTAGGAGAGTCAGATGGCAGTGGATTGTACCTTCCCTAGATCACCACCAATTCACGGTGGTCCAGGGGAAGGAGAGTCACGGCCCAATCATTAGTGTGACTTTTGGCCAAGTAAACTAGTATGAGATGAGCTTGGTGGTGTACCAGAATCAGTCTTCACCGGCTGTTGAAAGGGAATTACCTATTTGAAATTTTTTGTGATGATGCCAGCTCATGGTTTTAGTCGTGTTTGAGGGAGACATGCATTGCATGACACTTGGTATTGCATGACATCATTTGCATATATGTGTGATATTAATGGTATTATATGTGTGTGTTTGTCTCGGTTACTAAGACATTGTCTCACACCCCCCTCCATGACTAACATTTCAGGTGAAGGCTCCGGTGCTAATTTGGAGAAGACCAAGGAGTTGTAGGCCTCTCTGCATTTAGGAATTTAGAGTATAATTGGTAGTTGTTACTTAATTTATGTAATATTGTGTCAAGTAGGTTGTTATTGTGTGTATTTCTTGTATCAAAATCTTGGGAGTATTATATGTATGCTATGTGATGATAGAATGATTGTGACGATAAAGTTGGATAATATAGATGATGTGATGATATTGACGATGATGGTTGGTTTAGTGTGGTGTACGCTCATGTCTAGTTCATGAGTATGTGATGATGATGTAGACTTTGGTATGGGTCAATGTTGTTTGAACACATGTCGGTGAGTTGGATTAGCCATGTGCGTGAGCCCAAAGTGGTTTTGGGCCATGTATGTGAGTTTTGGGCATATAACTCATTATATAAATTTGGGGTTCAAGGGGGTCAAATCTCAGATGAGTGATTTCTCTAGGATGAAACTTTCTTGGATAAGTTGGTTAAGCCAAACAGGACTTGTGTGGATAGTCCATAGTGGCCAAATTGCCCTTGGTGGCAAATGGAGCTCTTAAGGTTTGAGTTTTGGCCAAAAAATGGCTAAAACTATGTAGAGTATCTAGAATCTCCATACAGAGTTGGAATCAGGTGAAATTGGTGTCTACGGTTAGATTAGGATGAGAGTGATATGTAGGAGTTGAAATCAGGTCAATTGGAGGTCATAGTACAAAGTTGTGCGCTTCGGAAGTTTACCCTAAAGAGTTGTAAATAGCAGGGAGTGCCGTAGTGCCGCAAGCTACTACCTAGCTGAGGCCACAGTGGTATTGTAGTTCGCTGCTGCTCAGCCTTGTTTTGAAGCTTTTTGGTGCTTTTCGAGGTTTTGACATTTCAAGAGTTGAATTTGGGTTGTTCTAGTATGCCTTTGGCTAGTTCTTGAAATTTATGGTGAACAATGGAGGTGTGTTGGAGTAGGATGTTACAAAACACATGTCAAAAGAATATTCCTTTTCTAATTTTACTTTAATTTTCATAAGTAACAAAATCTTATTTTCAAAACATGAA
The DNA here is from genome assembly GCA_026686845.1 of Adenanthera pavonina. Taxonomy (NCBI): domain Eukaryota; kingdom Viridiplantae; phylum Streptophyta; class Magnoliopsida; order Fabales; family Fabaceae; genus Adenanthera; species Adenanthera pavonina. The sequence continues at coordinate 28,104,521 of JAIVEN010000013.1, forward strand.
GAAAAATGAAAAAGAGAGGGGATGAAGTGACAAAGGAATTAGATTAATTTAGATTTCATAATCAATATATTGCATTTCTCTCCTACAGTAATCAGTTGCAGGAGTATTGAAACACCTTGTAGTTTATAATTCATTTCCTTGCATTATTTGATGAAATTTAATGAAAGAGACAAACTAATTAACACGCAGGATGAGGATTACATTGTCATTTTCTCTTAACCACGTTAAAATTGCTTTGCCGTGCGAGAGACACTTCATAGACTTAGCATATATATGCAAAGTTCCATGCTGTGTCTTCTAAGAATGGCTTGTATTCATTATTTTTCCCCTCTAATGACAAATGTTAATTAATGAATATGCACAAACATTCTATGTTAGCGATGTAGAAGCCAAAAATAATATCTTCGAACTAAACCACAACCTCATGCTTATAAATTCACCACCAGAATACAAATGTTCAATTATTTTTACAATTTAAACTCCAAAATGAAAGCATCTATATAAAAAAAATTTCTCTACTTAGTCATGATGAAAAGCAAAACACTCAAGAGACAAATTTATACATGAAATTGATAAAGCAAATGGCTTATTTTTTATTCAACTGAAAGATGAAGGAAGTAGATCATGCAGGTAATAAGCAGCATCTCCTCCAGGCAAGAACTATGTATTATAGAAGAAAAACGTAAATCAACTTGTTAGCCCAAAGGGAGGAAATTAGATTGAAGTTTCATCATTTAAGATATAATTTTTAATCTTAAAAATTCTTTGCATGGAAACCATAACATGGGTTTGATCATCCGTTTTGTTTTGGAAGAAGCATATAATCATTTTTGAAAACTTTTTCGTGTATGACAAATTTTCTTTTTTACGATTAATCACGCATCGAAGGGGAAAAACCAATTCTCAACAAATCATCATATATAATCATCTTGGTAAATAAATTATAAGTGACATGCAATTATGAATTAACTTGTGCAAAAAAAAAATGAACACAAGTGAGAAACAAAGACAGATGTAAATTACTTTCAAGTTGAAACTCTATACCACCTGCACAACCAGGCTACTTTTATAGCAACCACTACTTATATTTTGTCATATGTATCACTCAGTAATCTAAAATAGGCATATCTCCATGATTTGTTAAAAAGATATTAACATGCAAACTGCGCAAAATCCTGTACTGAATCCGAATTGTTTGTCTTCTTTAGAGTTTCCATCATTTTGGTTATCTTCAATTTGCTTTGTGGGACATTTTGGAAGTGGAGCGCCACAGAGTTTTGCATTTCCCATATAAGTAGAGGGATCAAAGCTTTAGAGCTGAGTGTCGAGTGGAATTTCTCTTGATAGATTGTTGTATGATAAGTCCATCACATGAAGGCAATCTATATACGAAAGTTCAGAAGAAATTTTTCCAAACAAGTGATTTCTTGATAGGTCAAAAGAGTCCAATGACTTCAGTTGTCCAATGGCTACAGGGATTGGTCCTCTAATCATATTCCTTGAAATGTTCAAGGAAACTAATCCAACAAACTACTACACAGAACCCCAATTTACATCGGTTATTTTAGTCCTTTTAAATCAGATTCAAAAGTGATGTAAAAGCAGGTGATGTAGAAAAAACTGTTTTTACATCGATTTTTTAACTAATGTAACAGAATTGCTTTTACATCGGTTTTTAATACAAAACCGATATAGAAAAATATGCTTTTATATCGGTTATATTAAAAAACTGGCATAACTTTGAATTTTTTTTATTCCAAAATAAGTATAATCTATATCCAGACCTGTATTTACAACCAAATTTCCAAAATAGCTGAGCAAATTTTATAGCCATAATAGCTATAATGCCAAAAATGATTATCGAATATGTATCTAAAATAAACTTTTACTAGAGTTATATTCCAAAACATGATTCAATAGACTTAATGAAAATTGTAAAATTCATATTTCCAATATCACACTAAAATATCCTTAACTATTCCCATAATACTAAACTAAAATAAATTAGCTCTAGTAGTAAAACATATAGGTCTCTATATCTTATCTATATATCCAAAATTCTGAACTAGAATAAAGCAATTATAGGTCTAGAAGTAAAATATTACATCATTGTCATTATACTTGATTGTAGGAAGAGTAACCATCATGTTAGTACTTCTACTTCCACTCCCTATATCCACATCTTATTGGACAAAAAGTGTTGGAGATTGTGCCCTAGGTCAATCATTGTGTTATGAACATTATATTTAATTACGAAAAAGGTATTTTTTCTTACATTATTATATTGTTTGCATGTTTTTCTTTATAATAATATTCTTGGATAAATTATTTTATCCTAAATATCCCTAGTCAATCATTTTTATGGGAACAATGATGAATTAAGGCTAGTATGATTTTGATTAACAATTATGTGATAATTATGTATGAAGACACAAATCAAAATCATAAGCTCCTGTTAGAGAATAGGTACTGAATTGACCCATCATGAGATAGCTATATGAATCAAGTCATAAGCATATCTCATATATAACCGTGTCACTAAACCCTCAGACTTGAGAGCACCATGGCTTTCTACATGGGGAACACTATACTTTGGCATAGTTAAAAGTCAAGTTCAATCTGGAGATCATAAAAGTTATGATTGGGTATAGTGGAACTCGTGTGGAGGAAGATGGAATTTGTTCCTTTAATTAATGGAGAAATATATCTGGGCCCTTTGATGAGTGAGATTGAGAAAATGTATGGCCGTACTCGAATGGAAGAGTTTCCATTTGTTCTATCAGTCTGCTCGAAGATCGAGAAAGTGATGGTCAAGTAAAATGAAGATGATGTTTTCATGCCTCATACTTGACCTATATATTACAAGACAAAAGGGATGTGATCGGATTATATGATAGGTTGTATCGGATCACCAATCTCATATGATTTGGATAGTCACAATGTCTTGCTAGAGGCCACTTGTGACTTGTGGGTCCAATAGTGTTATTAACCCACTGCCAACATCATATGCGCCTAAAGGGTGACTCACAAGAATAGGCCAACTCAAGCTAGAATGTCCAGATTCATTAAATCTAAAATGTGTCTAGATTCAATGAATTTAATGTTCAATTTAGGGTGATAGAATTATATATATATATATATATTTGATATATATATATATTAAAATTTGAAATATATATATGTTTGGTATATTACATATTTGGTATATATTTTGAAATATATATATATTGTTTAAATTAATTCAAATTAATTAGTTTTAAATTTAATTCTATATGATAGATTTAAATTTAAACTAATGTCATCATCTAAATTTGATTTAGATTGGATTCTAAATTCGAATTTAAACTAATAATCTAAATTTGATTTATATGATAAATTAATCTAGATTTGATTCTAGATATATATTAGATAGTTAATTTAAATTTAATCTATTAGATAGATTTAAATTCAAACTAATCTATTTAATTAATATTTGATTTAGTTTAAATTATTGATTTAAATTAAACAAATACCGAATCCTATCTATATATTGATATAGACTAGAACACAAAATCAACAGCATTCGAACTACCCTAAAGAGAGAGTAGTCATACACTCAGAAAGAAAAACTATGCGGATGAACGACGATGAACAGCGAAGCTGTACAGACTTGTACGGAATTATATTTACATCACAACCAAAGGTGTTAGCACGCCGTTTGAGTTGGACTCACCGTTTATGTAGATACTGGAAGAGGAAGCTGACCTATCACGTTAGTCCATCAGATCCGACGAAATGAAAAAGAACACCAAGGGATGCACCGGAGATAAATTCTTTTTCTACATCTCAATCTAAACAATGTTAACGAATCTATGCAAGGAAATTTCTTATAGTTTTTTCACTGTGTGTATAATGAAATCCCAACAAAAAGTTGAGAGACTCTTCTTCTTTAAATATCAAGGACATTGTATATAACTATATATTCAACATAAATATCTCAAGGAATAGGACAAAAAAATATATGGATTACAGTAACATAATTTTTACACTCTCACAAACAGCAGGTGAAAAAATGGATAGCTTGTAATTGAAAACAAGAAATATGAAGCTTTATGCACAGGAGATACAAGTATAAATCATAACGTACTTCAAGCAACCAAATCAAGTTTGCATACTTCAGCCATATAACATTACCAAAGGTGGATTATTTATCATAAAGATACTTAAAAAAAAAACTTACTCATTTTACTTACGAGATACACATCCAATTTTGGCAGAGTCACCACTAAATATTGGACCTCCCCATAGTTCTACAATAGCTAAAATTGAAACAAAAAATTTAGGAAACAATCCATGATTACTTTAAGGGGATTGGAGTCCATAAGGTATCTTTAATTATAAAGAGCTATATTATTATTTTCATATTCAAGAAGGTCAAGCCCCAAAATTTAATTAACATAAATAAATCATTTGTATTAGTTCCATAGTTTTCATAAAATATGTTAATATTCTGAGTTATAAATAAATTTTAGTTGAATCTCCCCTAAATAATGGACCTCCCAAAAATTCTACAACAATCAAGATTGAAATACCAATACAAAATAAGCTCCCTTGAGCACATAAGCCCCTTTGAGCTAATAGGTTTGCCTAAAATCCCCAATAGAAAATAAGCACATTTTTAGAACAAGGAAACTAAAAGGATGGGTGTTTGCCTGAATATAGAAATTAATTAAATTAACTTAAAATTAAAAAAATAAATTCAACTAAAAATTTTAAAAAAATAATATTAAAAAAACTCATGTAGATGATAAAGACGGAGACCAACCGAGAGAGTAAAGGCGGAGCACAATGGCAACCCACGGAGGGAGTACAGTGTGCGACGGAGACTAACGGAGGGAGTAAAGTGGACGACGACAGCAATGGCATGGGAGGGAGCTTCGATCTGTTCATGGGTTTCAATCGAGAAAGTGAAGCCGAGTGCAAGAGGGAAAGAGCGTGGATGGTGATGACGTTCGAGAGAAAGGCAACCACCATATGTGAGAGGGAAGCAGTGTAATGGCAACAGAGATCTGGAGGCAATGGACGAGTGTGGGAGTGGCCAGTCAAGAGCAACTCTAGAGGGAGAAGACCGCATTTAGAGGGAGCAGAAATCTAGAACTTAATTTCGAGTGCTAATAAAAGGCGGGAAGCAGATAAAAACTAAAAGTTTTCCATCGGTTTATTATAAAAAACCGATGTATAAATTTTTACATCAGTTTTTTATATAAAACTGATACAAATATTAAGAATATAATAAATAATAATTTTCCATTGATAAAATAATAAATCATACTTGTATATAAATATGTTAATATAAAAATCTAATCATAATCCTATATTTTTATATTACTTGCATATTTTTATTTAGTTTTATTAATTAAAGAATTAAAGAATTAATATATTGTAATATAAAAATCTAATATAGTCATATAATTCTTATGTGTTGGATGGAAATAATTTGCACAGGGACTCAAATTTATATCGATTTTTTAAAAAAAATTGATGTAAATATCATGTGCATATATATATATATGAAAATATATTAATTTATACTTCTGTACAAATATGAAAATATAAAAATATAATTATAATCATATAGTTTTATATTACATATTTTTATTTTATATAATTTTAATGTATCATTTTAATTCTTTAAAAAATTATATTTCTATACAATTGAAAATTTAAGTTGATCATGTACGTACTAAAAATATGGAGATAGAAAAAAAATATAAAGACATGTTTATCTCAATTTCTCTTAAAAGCCAAAATAAAAATTAAATAATAATAAAGAAATATGTTAAGATATATGGTAATAGATTACGTAATATAATTATATTTTTATTTACTTCCATTAATATGAATTTTATTAGGATATACGTATTTACATCAATTTTATTAAAAAAACTAATATAAAAAGACATAAAGTAATAAATTTATTTACAAAATTGTCACTGGTCATTATTTTATGTCAGCTTTTTTATAACCAATGTAAATAACCAATATAAAAATCACTTTTTGTAGTAGTGAAGATCTATTAATTCACTTGGAATTTTTCCTACTAACATGTTGCATGAGAGATCAACTACTTTAACCAATCCCAGTATACTTTTGTATTTGGACTCCCTACCTTTCCATACCACTGTAGCAATACCTATGACGACTACACAGCCACGACTAAAAATATAGCTGATAGTTAATTGCATCAACATTTGTCAGAGTAGCTAGTGTAGAAAAATTGTTAAGGCATTTCAGTAAACTTCCAGAAATATTGTTCAAAGAGAGATCAAGGATTTGAGCTTGAGATGGATAATAAATAGTGGAGGGCGAACCCCCAGGGAACTTATTGGACCTCAAAATAAGGACACATAACTTTTGAAGTCCATCACCGATCTAACTTGGTATTTGTCCCGAAAAGTTATTTTGGACAACATCAAAAGATATTAGCTTGTTGCATTTATTTAAAAACAAAGGTATTTCTCCCACAAATTTATTGTACCCTAAATGTAATGCTTTGATTTGTTCTAAGGAACCCATTGATGCTGGGATTTTCTTGAAGAAGCTATTACTTGCAACATTAAGAAGATCTAATTTAGGAAAATACATCCAACAGTTTGGAAGTGCTCCAGCTAATTAATTATTTGAGACATCTAAAACCCATAAAGATAAGGAGAGATTTGGACATAAGAGAAAATTAGCATCTGTAAATTTATTATTGGATAGATCCAATAACATTGAACAATATGAAAAATTTGATGGAATTGAGCCTTCGAACAAATTTGACGTGAGGTTGATGTATCCATAAATCAACATTAAACATTGAACATTTGGAACTTCACTAGTAATTTGGTTGTTTGAAATATTCAAGTTTGTAATTGGCAAATCCAAAACCAACTTGGAATTGTACTAGAAATGTCAGTAGATGAAATATCTAAGTAAGAACATGACTTTTGGGTTCTAAGCCATACTAGAAAGCCCGGCCCAACTTAGTAGATGCTAACAAAATGAAGGATAATTGAAAAGGGGGAACCCAATCTGAATTAACTTCAAAAACAAATGATTGAAAGACAAGTCCAAGTAGTCTAGGAGAGAGAGTCTTAGGAAATGAGTTTCAGCTACGACTCCATTGAGATGATTTTGACCCAAATTCAAATAAGTTAGATACAAGAATTGGGAGAAATTTGGTAGTGGCCCTACAAGTTGGTTATAAGATAAATCTAAGGATTGAAGTGATATGTTAGCACAATGGCTGAATGATGCAACAAAGCCATCTATTTGGCCACTCAAGGGGTTGTTGCTTAGACCTAACTCTTCTAAACTGCATAAAGCCAAGGATTTGGGTATCCCACCTTAAAAGCTGGTTTCCTGAAAGGTCTAATAATTGCAAGTGGAACAAATCTTCCAACTAGTAAGATATTTTCCCTTTAATTCAAATTTAGGTCAGAGAGGTTGAGATACTCCAATTTCTTTAGAGAAGAAATGAAGCTTGGGAATTGGATTAGATTGAAATCACTGCCTCTAAGAACCAAAGAATTCAAATGATGTAATTCAGCCAATGATGGAGTGATTGTACCTTCCAATTGGGAATACACAAGTTCGAGTTCTACCACATGGCTCGTTTGGTCATCACAGATAACACCCTGCTAGTTGCAACATTCTGTCTGGTTCTCTGCATTACCCCAAGAATCGAGGTAGCCATAGCAATCAACAAAGTCCTGCTTGAGAGAAAGAAGTGAGAGTCTCTCACTCTCGATGCACTTAATAGATGCGTTGCATACTGGAAATGCCCTTGAGTGCAAACAAAGCACCAAAAGCACAATGAAAGACTTCATATACACTTTTCTTAGGGAATTTCCATAACAACTACACATAAAGTCACCATGTACTGTAATCTTCTGAAAAAATTATCAGAAGATAAGAAAAAGGAAATGAAAATTAAAAAACTGTTTTTTTTCTGGTAGTAACATTTCTTTTTTATGTAATTAATAAATTAAAATTGTTTAGGTGCATTTGGGCACAAGCTAAGAGGAATTTTGTTGGCCAAAAACAAAAAAAATTTGGTGAGAAGAAATAAACTGGAGTTTTCGTTATAGAGATTTCGAAGAATTTAAAGGAAAAAAATTCGAAAAATTTAATTGGAGTCATGAGTTTGAACTACTTCACGTTCAAATACATATAGTCAAATGTGAAAAAAGGAAAAAAAAAAAACTGACACTCAATAACTGTATTAGAATTAATATACTAAATTCTTAAATCATCTAATTAAAAATTAGTAAGAGGTGATGCATAGGATTCCACCTTAGTTTAGAATATTCGGAACTTTTCTTCCATGCTTCATAAAATTTCAATTCTTTGATTAAACTAAATAAATATATCTTTTATGCTTCTCAATAGAGGAGTTATTAATATACATATTTACATATATATATATATAGATCCTAATTGAGTTGGTTCTCTCATAGATAAAAGGTCAACTAAAAATATTGGAAACTTGATACTATCTGACAAAAAGAAATGACCAGAAAAGGAAGAAGATAAGGATTAAACTGTGATTTTCTTTTAACCACCTTTCAATATCGTTTTACTCGGTCCGTTCCTTAATATACAAAATAAAATATAAAATTATATAAATCAAGAAAAATAATAAATTTTCACATGTTGAAACTTTTAATTTTATTATGCTTCCTTTTTTGGCCGACGTACATGTTCTTCAATGTGGTTAGAACAAAAAGAGATAATTAATTACAGTTGGCAAGTCTGGACTGTAATCTTCTTGAACAAAATTTTAAAGATTATCAAAAAAGAAAAAAGAAAAGAAAATTTTAAAAAAAAACTGTATTTTGTCTGGTGGTAACATTTTTTTATATATGTAATTAACAAATTAAAATTGTTTAGATGAATATGACCACAAGCTAAGGGGATTTTTGTTGTTTGGCTAAAAATATGAATTTTGGTTGGCCAAAAACAAAAAGTTTAGTGAGAAGAAATAAAGTAGAGGAGAAATTCTTAGGAACTATGAGAATTCCACCTCATATTTACTCTGGCCAATAAAAACATTTCAATTCATATCTATTTAATCTAACATGTCATCCAAAAAAAACTGCCTCATCCTTTCCCCTCCTCTCTCGTACACTGTTTAAAATATCCGATCGTCATTCTTCTGTCTCAGTGAAATAGGCGTCAACCCCTTCTATCTCAATGAAATTAGCGATAAACCTTCTCCAACATCCACGACCATCTCATCCAAGCCGTCACCGGTGGAACGCCTTCAATCTTTGGTGTTACAGTTCCGCCTTCGACCTTCCATGCTTCGCCGTTGATTTCTGTTCTCACATCTCCGATTTCCATTTGCATCGCCAAATCTGGCCGTCGTTTGATTTCTGTTCTCACATCTCCGATTCCCATTCGCATCGCCTTAGGTTTAGTTAACCGAGTCTCCAATTCCATTAGCATCTTCTATTTCCTTCTTCCTCTATTTTTCGTTCATTGTTTTTTATTTCCATTCGCATCCCCGATTTCCGTCGTGCTTCATTATCATTATCTGCTGGGTTCATTTCTGACCATTTGCATCTCCAATTGTTGTTCACATCTGGGTTTTATTTCCATTCACAAACTCCAAGTGCTGTATTTAGTTTGGTTTTCTAAAGTTATATTTAAATATATATCGTGGGATTAAATCTTATTCTGATTTGATTTATCAAGAAAAAAATAAACTTAAAGTGTTTTCTTTTTTCAAGATATGGGAGTCAAACTTTCAAGGAGGAAGGATGAGAGGAAGAGAGAATCTGAGAAATTGATTCAGGAAGGATGAGAGGAATTAGAGACAGAGAGAGAATTTGAGAAATTGATTATGGTGACCGGTGAGGAAGGACAATGAGAGAGAGTACGAGGGAGATGAGAAAGAGGGCTTTTTTTTTTTTTAATAAATCATAGTTAATTAAAATAATTTTAAATGATGAAACAAAATGAAATGATGACAACTTGGATTCAATAGATCTGAATTGGCATATTTTTATTTTAGATCTGAATTGGCATATTTTTATTAGGGAAAATGACACTTTGAAAACCAAAATAACCAATTAATGCCATTTTCATATCTAAATATTTTAAAATGCCAAAATCAGACCGAGATCTTAAAATGATCAGAAAAATTAATCTGAAATAACTTTAATACCCACGGTGCATAGTTCTCTTACTCGAATTTTCAGCTCGTAACAATATGGATAATGAAATTTCTCTCCTCTATTGCATTCATTCTTCCTTCCACAATTGTTGTTTTCCTCCATCATATTCCTTCTTTTCTTCTCCACCGGTGCTGCCTTGTATTACATCAGTGTTGTAGAGGTAAGCATAAATCTTTCACACCAGTTGCGTGCTTCTTCTCAGATATTCTGCAACACAAAGAAAAGTTCAAGAAATGTAATGAGTGTGTAGAAGTAACAAATCCTAGCTAGTGTTGATGTGAATATGAACCTTTTGAGTGAGAAAGCAATAAAGAACGTAGACTATATATCATGAGTGTTAATGGTAAACCCTTATCTTTGCTTGACTATTTCTTTTGTGTGGTAGATATCAGACGTTGATTTATTTTTTTGGGAAAATGACAGTTGGGGACCAAAACTTTGAATTAAATACAGTAAAGGATCTTGCAAGTTTTCCAGTAGTAAATACAGTACAAGGCAGTAGTAAATTCGCGATGTTCAGTAGTAAAAAAACTGTAAGGTCATTTACTGTATTTAATTCAAAGTTTTGGTCCCCAATTGTCATTCCCCGTATTTTTTTTCATGTTAATCACTGTTATATAATTTACTGGTCCGTCAGTGTTAATTAAGGGATTATTGAGTAGTAAATAAGTGAATATTAGTAACAAATATTGAAAAGTGTGTGAGCATTAAAAAATTCTAAAACTTGAAATTGTATTAGTAAAAAAGAGACAATAGTTGATAATTCATTATGGTTATTAATAAATCATAGTTTGATAAAGTAAAATATTATAACATATCTCTAGTACTTCTTAGTGAATATCAATGGCAAACATTAAAGAAGATGGAGTAGTAAATAAGTTAATATCAGTATTAAATTTTACCAAATTTAGTAGTAAATATGGAACCAGAGTTAGGAAATTATTATTGTTATTTATAAATAATGACTTGATAGAGTAACATACTATAACATTTCCAATTTTGTAATTTGATTATCACTTCAAAACAAGCATTACATATATATTTTGTAATTTGATTATCAAGTTTCTAATGCTCATGGCCAATTTGACCAATTTCAGTTAGACTTGGTTTGTTGGCTAGTGAATCATCCTAAGAACAAGGTTCGTGAAAAAGTCTATATTTGTATATCAAGAAATGAGGGACAAAAGCAGTCTAGGAGAAATTGATTATGTAATGTGTCAACTTATAATTTTGTTCATGAATCCTTCATACTCAACTCACAGGAGAAGATTTACAGTGGCACTTTTAATCCTGTTGAGACATACCACATGTCGAAACTTAATGCCTTGAGAGTAACTGATTTGATAAACCAAACCTTTTTGAGACCACCTATGACAAACAGGCCTCTTGGTAGACCACAGAAAAAGCGAGTTGAGTCTCAATTTCAGCACAAGAAACCCTATCATTGTTCTCGATGTCAACAAGCTGGTCATACCAAGAAGACATGCAGAAAACCAAATCCAAGCTGATATAGTTCCACATGGGTACTACATCAACATGGATTTGGTGGATATCTTTTGTTAGTATACTTGACTTTATGACTTGGTTGTAGGGGGCAATTTTTTGTAGATGCACCTCCTAGCTGACATAGTGCTCTTTTTGTGTATATGAACACTTCTACTATAGGTGGGCTAAGGACATACCATTGTATGGTACATGGATATGAGTATCTTTTTGTACATGTAGCTGATATAGTGTTCTTTTATATATACGAACACTTATAATATAGATAGCTTATTGAAGGGCATTGTAGGGTACATGGCATAACTGTATATGGGTAGAAGGTCCTTCTCTATATATATCACATTATATATGTAATGATACAATAACCTGTGGGTGTGATATGAATGAAAATTAAGTGTATGTACAAGTTATATTTACCTGTGCTTTATTGAACCTTTTATAAAATAAGGATTGTTGAGTGCAAAATATTCGTAGACTAGTAGTAAATTTAGGAATCTGAGTGTCAAATACTAGATCTGATGAACTGACATTTAGTGAACACAAGTTCTTCAGCGTAAAATATTCGAATATGAGTAGTAAATTCAGGGTGCATAGGGTCACCCGTTTTACACTGAAGAAATTGTGCAGTAAATTTATTAGATCTAATATTTAACACTCGGAACCTCGGATTTATTACTCATGTTCAACTATTTTACACTTACCATCACCCGTTTTACACTGAAGAAATTGTGCACTAAATTTATCAGATCCAGTATTTAATACTTGGAACCACATATTTACTACTGATATTCCAAGATTTGACACTGAACATCTGTAATTTCACACTGATGGAATTATGTTCATCAAATTTTTATGTGATCGGATCCAGTATTTGACACTATGCACCTGAATTTAGTACTTATATTAGAATATTTTACGCTGAAGAACTTGTGTTCACTAAATGTTAGTTCATTAGATCCAGTATTTGACACTCAGATTCCTAAATTTACTACTAGTCTACGAATATTTTGCACTCAATAGTCTCTATTTTACAGAAGGTTCAATAAAGCACAAACAAATATAACTTGTACATATACTTAATTTTCATTCATATCACACCCATAGGGCATTGTATCATTACATATATGATGTGATATATATAGAGAAGGACCTTCTACCCATATACAGTTATGCCATGTACCCTACAATGCCCTTCAATAAGCTATCTATATTATAAGTGTTCATATATATAAAAGAACACTATATCAGCTACATGTACAAAAAGATACTTATACCCATGTACCATGCAATGATATGTTATTAACCCACCTATATCAGGAGTATTCATATTCACAAAAAGAGCACTATGTCAGCTAGAAGGTGCATCTACAAAAAATTGCCCCCTACACCCAAGTCATAAAGTCAAGTATACTAACAAAAGATATCCACCAAATCCATGTTGATGTAGTACCCATGTGGAACTATATCAGCTTGGATTTGGTTTTCTGCATGTCTTCTTGGTATGACCAGCTTGTTGACATCGAGAACAATGATAGGGTTTCTTGTGTTGAAATTGAGACTCAACTCGCTTTTTCTGTGGTCTACCAAGAGGCCTATTTGTCATAGGTGGTCTCAAAAAGGTTTGGTTCATCAAATCAATTACTCTCAAGGCTTTAAGTTTTGACATGTGGTATGTCTCAACAGGATTAAAAGTGCCACTGTAAATCTTCTCCTGTGAGCTGAGTAGGAAGGATTCATAAACAAAATTATAAGTTGACACATTACAAAATCAATTTCTCCTAGACTGCTTTCGTCCCTCATTTCTTGATATACAAATATAGACTTTATCACGAACATTGTTCCTAGGATGATTCACTGGCCAACAAACCAAGTCTACCTGAAATTGCTCAAATTGGCCATGAGCATTAGAAACTTGATAATCAAATTACAAAATATATATGTAATGCTTGCTTTGAAGTGATAATCAAATTACAAAATTAGAAATGTTATAGTATATTACTCTATCAAGTCATTATTTATTAATAACAATAATAATTTTCTAACTCTGATTCCATATTTACTACTAAATTTGGTAAAATTTACTACTGATATTAACTTATTTACTACTCCATCTTCTCTAATGTTTGCCATTAATATTCACTAAGAAGTACTAGAGATATGTTATAATATGTTACTTTTTCAAACTGTAATTTATTAATAACCATAATGAATTATCAACTATTGTCCCATTTTTACTAATACAATTTCAAGTTTTAGAATTTTTTAATGCTCACACACCTTTTAATATTTGTTACTGATATTCACTTATTTACTACTCAATCATCTCTTAATTAACACCGACGGACCAACAAATTATATAACAGTGATTAACATGAAAAAAATAAATCAACGTCTGATATCTACTACACAAAACAAATAGTCAAGTAAAGATAAGGGTTTAACATTAACACCCATAATATATAGTCTACGTTCTTTATTACTTTCTCACTCAAAAGGTTCATATTTACATTAACACTAGCTAGGATTTGTTACTTCTACACACTCATTACATTTCTTGAACTTTTCTTTATGTTGCAGAATCTTTGAGAAGAAGCACGCAACTAGTGTGAAAGATTTATGCTTACCTCTACAACACTGACGTAATACAGGGCAGCACCGGTGGAGAAGGAAAGAAGGAATACGATGGAGGGAAACACCGATTGTGGAATGAAAAAGGAATGCAATTGAGGAGAGAAATTTCACCATCTATATTGTTACGAGCTGAAAAAATCGAGTGGAAAAACTATGCACCGTGGGTATTAAAGTCATTTCAGATTAGATCATTTTAGGACCTTGGTCTAATTTTGGCATTTTAGAATGTTTAGATTTGAAAATGGCATTAATTAGTTATTTTGGTCTTCAAATGTCATTTTTCCTTTTTATTTGGTAGAGTAAAAATGAGCTGGTACTTTAGTGGTGGCTGAGAATTTCTCCAACGTAGAGAGTTGCCGTAAGAATAACTTAAACGAAAAAAGAAATCGAAAAACTTATTTGGAATCATGAATTTGAACCAAACTTCACGTTGATGGTCAAAAAACAAAATCCAAACTTCACGTTCAAATGCTTACAGTCAGTTGTGACCCAAAAAAAAAGACAAAAAAAGTCAATAACAATATTAGAATATATTATATTCATAAATTATCTAATTATTAAGTAAAATGAATGGTAGTCGTATTTTGATCATTTGCATTAGACAATTTTGGTTGTATATGCTCTTACAGTTTAAAAGAAAAAATAAGAGTTAGATTAAATCCATAATTTTTATATAGATAAATATATATTTTAAATATTAACGAACAGTGTCACTCGATCGTGCTCTTTACATGAATATTGTTCTTTTACTTTTAACCAAAATCTTCGAAAAATAAGTTTTAACAAATAATTAGGGGTTTTTTTATAAGAAAATTCCGATCGAAAACATGACTGGAAAATGACTTGCACTCAATCAGGCTTTATGTTACTCTGTATGATTTTGTTTCAAAAATTCGTTTATTTTTATCAAAAAAAAAAAATTCCTTTGCACATGGCTCAACTTTCATGGAACGGAAAGAGAAGGGCCCATGTTTTTGTCTTTCGTGAGAGGGACTTCATTCCAAAGTCTTCTCAACAAAATTTGAAGAACATTAAATAGACTTCTTGTCGTTGTTGAAGATGCTTTCAATTCAATATTATTTTCAAATAGAATTAAAATTGTTTGTCAACATCAAATTTGTTATCAAGTTTCAGATCACTTAATATTAAATGTTAGAAAAATTACTATTAAAATTATTTGAACAATATTTTTCTTAAAACTTTGATAATAACTGTACTTTTTAAAAATTATTAGTTTTTAGCTATAACTTTATTTCTTTTAGAAGACTCTTATAAAATTTGGATCTTCATATATAATTTTGCGTTGCCTGTGGGGTTTTTTTTTTCGTTGGCCCATTAACTAAGCTTCAGGATAGTCAATCATTTTCACTGTTCTTTTTTTTTTTTCTTTGGTGGGTCCATTAACTATCTTTTACAGTTTTACAACTTGTAGACTTGTCGGTGTCCCCCAATGGACTTTAATCTTCTGAAACGAAAATTTAAAATTTAGAAATTATCAAAAGAAAATGAAAAGAAACGAAAATAAAGAAAACTGTTTTTTCTGCAGGTGGTAACATTTTTTTAAACAACTAACAAATTAAGATGCATATGGCCACAAGCAAAGAGGATTTTTGTTGGCCAAAAACAAAAAACAAATTAGTGAGAAGAAATAAAGTAGAATTGCCGTAAGAGAGACTTCGGAGACTCTAAGAGGAAAAAAATTTCCAAAAGTCCAATGGAAAGCAATAAAAACAAAGGATATGGATTAAACTGTCACTTTCTCTTAACCACCTTTCAATCTCAGACTTCATAGACTTCGCGTGATAATAAATTTCCACAAGGTGAAACTTTTAATTTTTCTTATGCTTCCTTTCTGGCCTACTTACATTTTCATCAAATTGGTTGAAAGAAAAAGGGAGGTAATTTATTATGACTTTATTTGTCTATGGCGTAGGTTTTGTTTGGTCAATTTGTAGCAAACCACTGTGCTTTGAACGTTCAAAAGCACAACCTTTTCTTGAAGAATTGGATGACTATTAGAATGAAATTGAAGCCATGATAGATAATAGAATAATGTCATCTCATTTTGTGGAGCTATATAGCAACAATCTGCCCAATCTCAATGATGCAACAAGAAAACTCACGTCCCATGAATAGGTTCGGGAACATATTATGAAAAAGTTGCTGAAACTTTTAATTTCTGCAAGATTATGAACAAATTTGAACAGATATGGAATCACACAATTCATCCGCTACCAGTTTCTTGGCCACCACTTCAATGAAAACTTCATCTTCTCAAGGCTGCATAGCAACATGACTGAATAAATATGAAGTTGTGTATGAGCCCAGTCTTAACCGAGAAAATGCAGGAAAAAAAAAATAAAAGAAACCGGGTTACAATATTGTATGCGTTGAAAATGGAGAATCTTAAATGGGTTTTTCTCCAAACTTTTTTCAATTTTAAATATTATATGTACAGTAAAAATAACATTTTTATAATCATACAATTATATAATATGAGAAAAAATGACACAAGATAAAATAATATTATATAAATATAGGAATGTATAATTATTGAAAACATATTATATCATCTATAAATTTTAAATAAAAAATTAAAAAAATTAATTTTCTTGCCACAGCACGACTGTGTGACTGGAGACACCCCCATCCTTTTTTTTCCGTGCTTCTTTCCATCAAATTATCAGCTTTAATTCTTTGATTAAATTAAATAAATATATCCTTTTTTAATAAAGTAAATAAATCTTTTATGCTTCTCAATAGAGGAGTTAATATATTTTATTGATACCGATTCAGTTGGCTCTCTCATACATAAAAGGTCAATTACAAATTATTGGAAACGTAAAAACCGCATCAAAAGCATTTTTTTTATAATTTTACTTTTAGTTTTTAAATAAACAATTCTTATTTTAGAAACTCAAAAAATAAAAAATAAAAAATAAAAAACCTTTTATATCCATCATTATTTCGGAAGTATTATATATGTATTATACAGAATTCACTATCATCAACTCAATCTAACAAAGAAATGGGAAAAAAAGGCAAAGTATTTAATAGGAAAGATAAGGGCTGATCTATCATTTTCTCTTAACCACTTTGCAATTAATTAATTATCATACCGTGTGGGACTTCATAGACTTCGCACACTAAATTAATTTCCACGCACAATGAAACTTTTAATTTTCTTATGCTTCCTTTTTGGTCTACGCACATTTTCGTCAAAATGATTGTGGAAAAGAACGCGTGCTTGATTTCCACCTTGTCACTTCATTCCACAAGTGCTGTCTTCTCAACAAAGTCAATATGAAGAACAAGAATAGACTTTGACGTTGTTGTGGGAGAGACTTTCAATATTACTTTAAATTTTATAAATTTAGAAATTTCATATATAACTTCTCTTACTTATTCATGCATTAAACAAAGTTTGAGAAATAAATACCTTCTCCGCTTCAAAATATAAATGCTATTTGACTGAACTAAGAAATGAAGTTAATTAATTAAATTTATTAAAAATTTACATATTTTTTCAATATTACCTTTGATAGAGATAATTTCTAAATAATTTTCTCTCTCACAAGTTAATTAAAGATAGGGATAAATTAAAAAAATAATTAATACTTTTGATTTTATCTAAATAAAATTTATATTTTAAATAAAAAAATTTAAAATAAAATTTATATTTTGGACTAAAACGAGAAATAGTTAATCGTATTTTGAGTCCGTCACATTAATTGTATTCTTCATACGGTGTATATAGAAAGTTACTCGTGTTCTTCATACTCTCACCATTCATTCGTACATTAGCAAGTTCTTGACGTTAATGCATAACACAAGTCATTCACCTTCTTTGTGGTTTCAATCAGTCACATTAATTTTATGTCATTTGAAATTTTTGTGGGGTACATATAGAGTATCACACTACTCTTTCTTGGGTGTACAGTATAAGTATGGGCGTATATTCATAATTTTTTTGCTAAAATATTCATAAATTGTTTAATTACTAGGAGGTTATTAAACTAACTAAATATATAGCTATATAAGGTCACCTAGCCCAGCTAAACAAATATATCTTTCATGCTTCTCAGTAGAGGAGTTAAAATATATGTTCATAATCATACTAATTGAGTTGGTTCTGTTGTAGATAAAAGGTCAATTAGAAATTATTGGAAACATGAAGCACATAGCAAAAGCGTATTTTTTTTCTAATTTCACTTTTATTTTGTAAATTATAAAAAAAAACCATGTTTAAAAGTTAGTTTTTTCATGCTTTTCCTAATTTCTACTTTTTTTTTAAAATATTTTCACTTTAAAAACTTTAAAAAAATGAAAAAGAGAGGGGATGATGTGATAAAGGAACTAGATTAATTTAGATTCCATTATCAATATATTGCATTTCCCTCGTTTAGTGATCAGCTGCACGAGTATTAAAACGCTTTGTAGTTTATAATAATTCGTTTTCGCGTAACTTGATTAAATTTGATGAAGAGGCAAAGTAATTAATAGGCAAGATGAGGATTAAATTAACATCCTCTCTTAACCGTTGCCGAGTGAGAGACTTCATAGACTTTGCATATATATATATAGTAAAGTTCTACGGTGTGTCTTTTAAGAGTGACTATGCACGAACATTCTATATTAGCGATGTAGAAGCCAGAAACAATATCTCAGAACTAAACCACAAGCTCATGCTTATAAATTCACATCCAGAATACAAGTGTTCAATTATTTTACAGTACAATTATTTTTGCAACCAAAACTCCAAAACGAAAGCATCTATATGACAATTATGTCTCTACTTAATCATGAAAAGAAAAACACTCAGGAGACAAATTTATACATGAAATTGATGAAGCAAATGGCTTATTTCCGATTCACTGAAAGATGAGGGAAGCAGATCAAGCAAGCAACAAGCAGTTAGCTCCTTTCGCCAAGAACTATACAATAAAGAACAAAAACGTAAATCAACAATTGTTATCCAAAAGGGAGGAAATTAAATTGAAGTTTCATCATATTTAAGATATATTTTTTAATCTTAAAAATTCTTCGCAAGGAAACCATAACATCGGTTTTATCATCAATTTTTGGGAAGAAGCATATCATCATTTTCGAAAAGTTATTCTGTATAAGAATTTTTTTTTAACGATTAATCACGAATCTAAAACATTTAGCTTTTGCAAGCTACTTATTAGCGGGGAAAAACCGATTCTCTACAAACCATCATATTTAATCATCTTTGTAAATAAATTATAAGTGTGAGATTCAATTATCAATTGACTTGAGCAAATAAAAAAAAAAACAATAATACCAACACAAGTGAGAAACAGAGACAAATGTTAATTACCTTCAAGTTGAAACTCTATACCACCTGCGCAACCTGGCCATGTTTATAGCAACCACCACGTATATTTTGTCATATGTATCATTCAATAACCTAAAATAGGCATATCTCCATGATTTGTTCAAAAATATTAACATGCAAACTCCGCAAAATCCTGTGCCAAATCCAATTGACATGCTAATAAAAAACCCGTGATCAAAGAATTGTTTGTCTTCTTCAAAGTTTCCATGATTTTGTTTATCGTCGGTTTGCTTTGTGGGGCATTTTGGAAGTGGAGAACCACATAGATATGCATTTCCCACATAAGTAGAGGGATCAAAGCTTTGGAGTTGAGTACCAAGTGGAATTTCTCCTGACAAATTGTTGTATGATAAGTCCATCACACTAAGGCGATCTATATGTGAAAGTTTAGAAGGAATTCTTCCAAACAATTGATTTCTTGACAGGTCAAGAGAGTCCAATGACTTCAGTTGTCCAATAGTTACAGGGATTTGTCCACTTATCATATTCCTTGAAATGTTCAAGGAAACTAATCCAACAAGATCCATCAATTCATTTGGAATTTCTCCCACAAACATGTTGCCTGAAAGATCAATACTTTTAACCAATCCTAGTATACTTCTGTATTTGGACTCCTTACCTTTCCACACCAGTGTTGCAATATCAATGGCAAATGATATTTCCGACACCTGTTGATCAACAACAATAAGTTGATATTTGATAAATCCATCAGAATTTGTTGGAGTAGCTAGAGCAGAGAGATTGTTGAGGCATTTTGGTAAATGTCCAGAAATATTGTTCAATGAGAGATCAAGTATTTGAGCTTGAGATAGATGACAAATAGTGGAGGGCAAACTCCCAAAGAACATATTGGATCTCAAAATGAGGATACGTAAATTTTTAAGTCCATCACCAATCCAACTTGGTATTTGTCCCGAAAGGTTATTTTCGACAACATCTAAAGATACGAACTCCCTGCATTTATTTAAAGATGAAGGTATTTCTCCCACAAATTTATTGTAACCTAAATGTAATGCTTTGATATGTTCTAAGGAACCCATTGATGTTGGGATTTTCCCAAAGAAGCTATTATTTGCGACATTGAGAAGTTGCAATGAAGGAAAATTTATCCAACAATTTGGAAGTACTCCAGATAATTGATTATTGATTATTTGAGAGATCTAAAACCCATAATATTGAGAAGGTATTTGGGCATAGGAGAGAATTAACATCTATAAATTTATTATTGGATAGATCCAATACTATTAAACATGAAAAGTTTGATGGAATTGAGCCTTCGATCAAATTTGAGCTGAGATCGATGTATCCAGCTCCAATTAATGAACATTGAACATTTGGAAGTTCACCAGTAATTTGGTTGTGTGAAATGTTGAACCCAACAAATGACAAATCCCAAAACCAACTTGGAATTGTGGAAATGTTATTATTTGAAACATCTAAGTTTACAATTGAATTTTGGGTTTTAAGCCATACTGGAAAGTCGGGGCCCAACTTAGTAGATGCTAAAAAAATGGAGAATAATTGAAAAGGGGGAATCCAATCCGGATTAACTTTAAAAACCAAATGATTGAAAGACAAGTCCAGGTGGTTTAGGTTAGAGAGTCTTAGGAAATGAGTTTCAGATACGACTCCATTGAGTTGATTGTGACCCAAATCCAAGTGATATAGATCCAAGAAATGGGAGAAATTCGGTAGTGGCCCGACAAGTTGGTTGTGAGATAAATCTAAGTATTGAAGTGATTTGTTAGCACACTGACTGAATGATGCAACAAAGTCATCTATTTGGCCACTCAAGGAGTTGTTGCCTAGATCTAACTCTATTAAATTGCATGAAGCCAAGGACTTGGGTATCCCACCTTTAAGCTGGTTTCCTCGAAGGTATAAGCGTTGCAAGTGGAACAAATCTTCCAACTGGTGGTAAGGTATTTTTCCTTTCAAATTTAGGTCAGAGAGGTCGAGATGTTCCAACTTCTTTAGAGAAAAAATGAAGCTTGGGAATTGGGTTAGATTGAAATTATTGCCTCTAAGATCCAAATAATTCAAATGATGTAATTCAGCCAACGATGGAGAGATTGTACCTTCCAAATGGTAAGAATAATTGAGATCAAGTTCATCCACATGGCCCATTACGTCGTCACAGTGAATACCATCCCAGTTGCAACATTCTTTCTGGTTCTCTGCATTACCCCAAGAGCTGAGGTTGCCATGGCGATCAACAAAGCCATGTTTGAGAGAAAGAAGTGAGAGTCTCTCACTCTCTATGCACTTTACTGAAGCGTTGCCAACTGCCAACGCCCTTGAGTACAAACAATGAATCAAAAGCACAATGGAAGCAATGAGAAACCTGATATCCATCCTCATTCTGGAGACAAGCTATGTAGTATTAGCAACTCAATGTGAGCAATCAAGAAATGCAATTCAATATTTAATAGGCTCCACATCTGGCAGGATTCATTAAACTGTCTTTCTTTCTTACCCCTTTCCATTAATTTAGTATGCCGTGTGAGAGGCTTCACATGCACTTTTCTTAGGGAATTTCCATAATTGGCTTTTATTAATTAAGTAAAATGAATGGCAGTCGTATTTTGATATTAGAAAAGAAAAAATAAGAGTTAAAAGTTCATAATTTATATATAGATAAATATATAGTTTAAATATTAACGATGTCACGTGATCGCTCTTTATATAAATATTATTCTTTTACTTTTAACCAATATCTTCATAAAATAAGTTTTAATGAATAATTAGAGAGATTTTTATAATTAATAAAATCATATACTCTAAATAGTAATAACTCAAAAATTAAAATAAATAAATAAATAAATAATTGTAAGACATAAATAAATATTTATCAACAAAATCAATAGATATAAAAGGTAATTGGACTTCTTTCATTAACTGCATATATTACTGAAGTACCAAAACTACCCTTTTTCCTCGGTTGGTGCAAATTGGGTATCTAGTTATTTCCTAATTAAAATTCTTCCCACGACAAATTTCATGGGGAGCTTTAATGGCACTGATCCTTCTTTTTCTTCATTGCGTACTCGTCTGGTCTGCGTTTGTTGGTACATCTGTCAAGCTTCTTCTGTGCTTTAAACTTTAAACATCAAATTGACTACTTCTCTATTTCAGTTTATAGTGCATTTTTAACTACTACACACATAGATTAAAATAATAATTAATAACTAACAAAATTTTTTATCTTTTCTCAAATTATTCTCATTAAATGCTTTGGGAATGAAATATTTTAATAATAAATAAATATTTGGGTTTATTAATTAGGAACAATCTTGAAAAGAGAAAAAATTATACTATGTAATCCATAAAGTACACTATATTATGAAACATTAATTTTTTAAAAAAGTGCACTATATAGCGAAATGGAGGAAGTATCAAGTAAATGTTAGTAAAATTACTATTAAAATTTTTAAACTTTAATTTTCTTAAAATCTGGTAATAATTTTATTAAAAAATAATTATTATGTTTAAAATTATTTAACTAAGAAATTATAAAAGTTGGATCTCCATATGTAATTTTTCCTTTTTTTTTCCGCCCATAAACTAGGCGTCGTGATCAACAATGTTGTTCATATCACTAATTTTGTCTTAATCTGACAATTTGCTGGTGCCCCCATGGTTGTCTTTTTAAAGGAAAAAGCGCTCCGATTTATTATAGTAAGGGTTCCCAAATCCAAGTCGATGACCCTACTTTCCCCTCTCCGTACTGATATCTTATTACTTTTTAATGAAAATAATTACCTAAAATCTGAAAAACCAAATTATAATTTTTAGGCGTATGAATGATAATTTCCTTTCTTTTTTTATTTTTGGCCAACAGTATGAATGATAATTTCTAAAATACAATTCTATAGAACAAAGGATCGATAAATCACCTTGCTAGCCAACAATAATGTCAAATACGAAGTTTAAAGGGTTGAAATTAAAGAGGCAAAATATTTAATAGGCAAGATAAGGATTAAACTGTTGTTTTCTCTTAACCGCCTTTCAATTAATTATGATACTGTGTGAGAGACGTCATAGACTCTGCGTAGTGAATTTCCACGCGGTCAAACAGTCAATATTGACTGTGATGCTACAACTTCTGCAAATCGGTCCAGACACACCGAATTGTGAATTACTACTTCTATTTCTTAATATCAGATTATTTTAGTCGAATCACATTAATTAAAAAAAAAAAGTTAAAATTAATTAATTATTTAATTTTTTTAAAAATTTTAATATTTTTTTAAAACTACTCTTATTTTTTTTTCTCTTTAAATACATTAAATAGGATTATTTTTTAAAAAATATATAATAAATATTATCTTATATATTATAAAAGATCTTATATTTAGAATCAAGTTAGTCTTATATATAGGATCGAAGAAAGTATTTTTTTATTTTCAGACCTTCTGACACGCAGATCCCGATGTTGCTAAAAAAGGTCGGTGTTAACTTTTTTGACCTATCTACACGTACCCCTCTCCCCTTCTTCACCCACCCACTTTCTTCTCTTAAAAAAAAGTAAAAAGTAAAACATACGGATATCCCCTCCCTTCCTTTTCAAACACACAAAAATATGAAATATTATATATTTAATAAAATATTTAATATGTATATTGGTAAAAAAAATTATTATAATATTTTTTAAGGTCAAATATTATTATTTTTGTAATGGTTAAAATTAGTTGAATGCATCTATGTCACTTTCACCTTTTTCTTTTTTATTTGTTATAACTGTTTTTTCTCAAAAGCTACTCAAAATAACTTTTTAAAATAAATAGAAAACTTTTTTTTTTGAAGATTTTGATTTTTTTATAAAGTTTAAACAAACATCCTACAAATTTTTAAAAGTACATTTTATATAAAAAAGTGATTTTTTCATAAGAAAAATAAAACAAATGGGCTCTTACCTTTTTTGCATTCATACTACATAAATGAAAATATACTTGTACTCGATACATATTACATATAATATAGGTAACATATTTCATAGTACATATCATAAGTTTTTCTTTTTTAAAAAAGTTTTAAAATCACTAAAAACTTATAGAAATAATTATATTTTACATTTTTTTATTCTGAATATTTTATATTACTTTTAAAATACTTGTTTGAACTTCAAAATTTTCACATCCATTTTGATTTTTGATGCGTTAATTTGTCAAACATATATATGATTTTATATGTATATCTCCCGTACTTATATCCTAAAATTTTAAAATTTATCATATTCAATATATTATATCGTGCCATAGTTGACACTTATAACCCATATCTAGACATCATATATTCTTACTAATTAAACCAACATTAATAATTTATTAAAATATGATTTAAAGATGAATATAATATAAATTAAAATTTCATTTATTAAATTAAAATTAAAATCTAGTACATATTTATAAATATATATAATATGAATAGATTTTTTGGTCAAAAAATATGAATAGATTGAAAATATATTTAATTCATAAAATATAAATAATTTTTATATAATTTAATTAATTAAAATATATATAAATACATATTAAAATAATATTTCATATTTGTGTGTGTGTTTGAAAAGAAAGGGCGGGGATGTCCGTACGTTTTATTTTTTACTTTTTTTTAAGAGAAGAAAGTGGGTGGGTGAAGAAGGGGAGGGGTATAGGTCAAAAAAGTTAGCACCGATCTCGCTTTAGCAACATCGGGATTTGCGTGCCAGAAGGTCTGAAAATGACAAAAAATAATTTACAAATCATTGTCCGCTGGATCATTTGCAGAAATTGTAGCATCATGGTCAATAGTTTTGAACTTATTGTATACTGGTAAAAAACAAATTTCATTATAGTATTTTGGTTAAAAAGGCTCCTTTTTGGCCTACGTACATTTTCTTCAAAGTGATTGTGGAAAAGAAGAGATAATTACAGAGTCTGTATCCACCTTGAGAGAGTCACTTCATTCCACGTCTTCTCCGCAAGACTTGAAGAACCAGAAATAGACTTTGACGTTATTGTGGGAGAGACTTTTATTATTACCTTAAATTTTATATATTTTGAAACTATATGTATAACTTGTACGGTCCGGGAGGAGCAGGCCGAGCTTACAAGCCCGAGGTAGATAAACGCCCATTTAATGTACCACTCTCCGAGCTCATATACACCGAGCTTAAGCACAACGATCCGAGTATTACATCGGTTATTAAGTGATAAGCCCGAGTAATTGTACGGCCAAATGATCGTATGACTAAACAACATCTTGGTCATAAGACCAACTACGGGTTTCTCTACAAAAATTGTATTGCTCCGAAAATGCCCGGCTAGGAGTAACGGTTATGAGAACAATAACCATTACGGAATCATAACTGAAGGACGAAAAATCAGGGATCAAGCAAAAAGAGTGCGATACTCCATAATGATTATTTATGAAATATCCCGATAAATTAGGGGTTAGAGGGAAAAGACGGTTAAACCTTAACGGTCAGGAGAAGGTCAATAAAAAGGGGAAAAAAGAAGCGTAAGAAGAAGAAGAGTACTGCACACTGTGGAAAAGGAATAGTCTATCTCGGCTCTTTGACGGAACATTTTGGCGCCCACCGTGGGGCCGAGAAAAACTATCCCACCACCACCAATAATCATGGTGCGAACCAGGAGCAGTGCGGGTACAGGAGAATAACGCTTCGAAGACAGGACTTCTTTGGAGGACCACCCTGTCATTCGGGCAATGCGTGAGGAGATGGAGGTGTTAAGAAAGGAGAACGAGGAGATGCGTGAAAAGAATAGGCAGTTGGAGCAGGAACGCTATCATGAAGGTACTTCTCCTCCTCGAGGAGGGGAATGGGGAAATACCAACAGGGATACTCAGCGGTCACATCAGGAGGAAAGTCGACGTGAGGAAATATACCATTCAGAGACGAACATTGAAAATTGGCGAGGGGATAAGCAGGCCATCCGGAGACATCCGTTCGTTGATGGCATCATG
The DNA here is from genome assembly GCA_026686845.1 of Adenanthera pavonina. Taxonomy (NCBI): domain Eukaryota; kingdom Viridiplantae; phylum Streptophyta; class Magnoliopsida; order Fabales; family Fabaceae; genus Adenanthera; species Adenanthera pavonina. The sequence continues at coordinate 28,131,182 of JAIVEN010000013.1, forward strand.
GAGACACCGTTGCCAAAAGGATGGAAGGGCTTAAACCTGGAAAGGTATGACGGTACTACCGATCCTGATGAGCATGTGGATGCGTATGTCACGCAGGTAAATTTGTTCACAAATGAGGATGCAGTTTTGTGTAGGGTCTTCCCTACGTCCTTGAAAGGAGCAGCTTTGAGTTGGTACACTCGGCTCCCACTGCGATCTATCGATTGCTTTGAAACCTTGATCAAAAAATTCAGCGTGCAGTACGCTACCAGCCGACCCCACCAGCTCACCTCGGCTGCATTAGTGAACTTACGCCAAGAGAAGGATGAGTCCTTAAGGAGTTTCATGGAGCATTTCTCATCAGTCTCGGTAAAGATACGGGATCTAAACCCTGAAGTGGCAATGCACACGATGCTGATGGCCCTCAAGCCAGGACCGTTCGCTGATCATTTATGTCGAAAACCACCTGTCAACATGGATGAGCTTAGAAATTGCGCAGCCGGATACATACAAATGGAGGAAGTGTCCAAGTTCAGAAATAAAGTCAGGACTGATCTAGATAGGCGGACGGAGTCAAACAATCGAGGAAGTATAAGGCCGATGTTAGAGAAGGGAAAGTTTAAAAGAGAAGGAACTAGTCGAGGGCTGAAGTATGACCTTTACACTCCGTTAAACGCCCACCGAGCTCGAATTCTGGAAGAAGCTTGCAATAATTAATTGATACGGCTCCCACCTCCCGGACATACCCCGAAAACGGCGGATCAATCAAAGCATTGCAGGTACCATCGTAACTATGGGCACACCACGGAGGAATGCTGGACGCTACAGGATAAGATTAAGGAATTAATTCAGGCCGGGCATCTCGGCAACTTTGTACAAAGAAATCGCAGTAATCATCAACCCTATAATGGACGAGGACGCGGTAGAGGTCAGTCCCGAGATCTAGAAAGGCCTCGACGGCCAAATGAGGAAAGAAGACAACCCGACGACACTCAAAACAGGAAGGAAAACAGAATAAAAGGGGTAATCAATACTATAGCAGGTGGGTTTGCTGGGGGAGGAGCAACCAGTTCGGCCCGGAGAAGGCACCTGAGGGCCATTTGGACAGTGAATTCGACAATGCACCGAGCACCCCGAAGTTCTCGTTCCATCACCTTCTCAGATGAGGACTTCGAAGGAGTTGATCCTAATCAGGACGACCCTGTGGTGGTTTCGGTGGAAGTGGTGAATTACGTCGTAAGGAAGACGCTGATAGACCAAGGAAGCTCGGCGGATATCTTGTATTATACCACTTTCCAGAAGCTCGGGATACCCGACAAGACGATCAAGCCTTATCATGATCAGCTGGTTGGCTTCGCATGAGAACAGGTCCATACCCGAGGATATGTGGAGCTGTTGACCACTTTCAGGGGAGACCTTGGGTCAAGGACCATCATGATCAGGTACCTTATTATTGATGCAATAACTTCTTACAATATCTTGATAGGTCGACCGGCTTTAAACGAGCTTGGCGCCGTGGTCTCCACTCCACACCTCATGATGAAGTTTCCCTCGGTTACTGGGGATATAATCGCAATGAAGGCTGATCAGAAGGTGGCAAGACAATGCTATGTAGATAGTCTAAAAGTCACCAGGAGAGGGGTAGTCGGTAGTAGTACACAGACGAAGAAGGATACCACATCAGTAAATTTGGTGGAGCTTGATCCCCGACTTGATGTATAGGACCAAAGGCCAAGACCCATTGAAGAATTACAGAAATTTCAGCTCGCTGGTGAAGATCAGTGCACTAACCTCGGAAGTCAACTCAGAGGAGAGACAAAGGAGCAGATAACAAGGATGCTGAAGGACAACGCTGATTTGTTCGCATGCACTTCTTCAGACATGCCGGGAATTAATCCAAATTTTCTATGCCACAAACTGGCGGTATACCCTGAAGCTAAGCTGATAGCGCAAAGGAAGAGGCGGGTAGGCGAGGAAAGGCAGAAGGCAATGAGGGAAGAAACGGTAAAGCTGAGTGATGCTAGGTTCATTCGAGAAATTGAATATACAACATGGTTGGCCAATGTGGTGCTCGTTAAAAAGGCTAATGAAAGGTGGAGAATGTGCACGGATTACACTGACCTAAATAAGTCATGCCCGAAAGATACATACCCTCTCCCCAGCATAGATCGGCTTGTTGATGGAGCGTCAAGCTGTGGCCTACTCAGTTTTTTGGACGCTTACTCCGGATATAATCAGATAAGGATGTACCCCCCTGACGAGGAGAAAACCGCGTTCATGACTGAGAACGCTAACTATTGCTATCGGGTGATGCCGTTCGGACTGAAGAATGCTGGGGCTACCTACCAGCGGTTGATGGATAAAATATTTCAAGAACAGATCGGGAGAAACCTGGAAGTATATGTTGACGACATGGTAGTGAAGTTCGAAGATCCCTCCAAGCACGCTGCCGACCTTGGCGAGGTGTTCGAAAGAATACGGAAGTACAACATGAGGTTAAATCCTAAGAAGTGTGTATTCGGAGTCAACGGGGGAAAATTTTTAGGATTCATGCTAACACATCGAGGTATTGAAGCCAATCCTGATAAATGCCGAGCTATTATTGACATGAGAAGCCCCCAAAACATAAAGGAAGTGCAGAAACTGACAGGGCGATTAGCTTCACTATCCCGCTTCATACCGAGGTTAGCGGAGAAAGCTAGGCCGTTCTTTAAGTTACTTAAGAAGGCTAAGCGGTATGAGTGGAGTGAGGAATGTGAGCAAGCATTTCAGAGTTTCAAAGGTTTCTTTTCGGCACCCCCGATCCTTAATCGGCCGGTTCCTAACAAGGAGTTGCTGCTGTATATGTCGGTAACCGAGCATGCAATTAGTTCGGTGATGGTGTAGGAAATAGGCAGGCAGCAAATATCGGTATATTTCATCAGCCGAGTATTGCACAATGCAGAATCGAGTTACCAGACTATTGAAAAGTTAGCTTTGGCTCTGGTCATCTCGGCGAGAAGGTTGCGACCTTATTTCCAAAATTACGAGGTTGTAGTAAAAACTGATAACCCCGTAAAGCAAGTCCTAAGGAAACCTGAGTTAGCAGGCCAAATGATCTCGTGGTCAGTTGAGTTGTCAGAGTTCGGCATAAGATATGAGCCGAGAGGGCCAATTAAGGCGCAATGCCTATCTGATTTTGTCGCCGAACTTACTCCACCTGAAAATTCCAAAGATGGGGACCAATGGATACTTTATGTGGATGGCTCATCCAATACCAAGGGGAGTGGAGCGGGAATCATTTTGGAAGGCCCCGGAGGGGTAACTTTGAAGCAGTCTCTTAAGATCGACTTCCCAGTCACGAATAACCAGGCCGAGTATGAAGCTCTCATTGCTGGGTTAAATTTAGCTAGAGAAGTGGGAGCGAGTCAAATTAGATGTCGGAGTGATTCACAGCTGGTTTCTGAACAAGTCTCGGGAGCTTACCAGGCCAAAGACCCACAGTTGGCAAAATACTTGAACAAGGTGAAACATTTGGTTGAATAATTTGATGAATTCGTGATTGAGCATATTCCAAGAGAAGAGAACTCCCGAGCTGATCTGTTATCCAGACTGGCTAATGTCAAAAGGCTCGGGCAGCATGAGACGATCATTAGGGAGACAATATATCAGCCCAGTATTGATATTGAGGAGATTATGGTCGGAAGTAGCTCGGATCAGGATTGGATGACCCCTATTTGGAACTATCTAGCCGAAGGGATTTTGCCCAACGACCAGAACGAAGCAAGGAGACTGAGGCTGAAGTCCTCCCATTACATAATAATGGGAAAAGACTTATACAGGCGAGGATTCTCAACCCCCCTCTTAAAATGCCTCACTTCTGAACAGGCGAAATATGTTATGAGTGAAATCCATGAAGGAGTGTGTGGGATGCATACTGGTGGAAGATCCATGGCAGCAAGAGTAATTCGAGCCGGCTATTATTGGCCCACTATGCGAGCTGATTGCACCGAGTATAGTAAGAAGTGTAATGAGTGCCAAAGGTTTGGTAGTCTACGCCATGCACCGCCGAAAGAATTGCACACTCTAACGTCTCCGTGGCCATTCATGGTCTGGGGAATGGATATTCTCGGACCTTTCCCGGTAGGTAAAGGGCAGGTCAAGTTCTTAATAGTTGGCATAGACTACTTCACTAAATGGATTGAGGCAGAATCATTAGCTAAGATCACGGCACAGCAAGTACAGAAATTTGTATGGAGGAATATTGTCTGTCGGTATGGGATTCCTCACTCGGTGGTTACTGATAATGGGAGGCAGTTTGTTGATGGAAACCTGAAGTAATTCTATGAACAGCTCGGTATCAAGCATCGAGTGTCTTCGGTCGAGCATCCTCAAACAAATGGACAGGCAGAAGCGGCGAACAAGGTTATCCTCGGGGAACTCAAGAAGAGATTGGGAAGAGCAAAGGGGGCCTGGGCCGAAGAATTACCGAGCATCCTCTGGGCCTATCGTTGCACGCCTCAGTCAAGCACCAAGGAAACTCCTTTTAGGTTGACCTTTGGAGCTGACGCAATGATCCCGGTGGAAGTAGGAGAGCCGTCCTTTAGGCGAACACTCCCTGACCAATATATGAACCAGAAAAACATGGAAGTCGAACTAGATCTATCTGAGGAGGTCAGGGAAAATGCACGTATACAAGAAGAAGCTTGTAAGCAAAGAGCGGCTCGGCGTTATAATTCTCGACTTAAACCAAGGAGTTTTGATCGTGGAGATCTCGTTTGGAGAAAGCAGAGTGAAGCAAGGAAGAACATCGGCGAGGGAAAGCTAGCTGCAAACTGGGAAGGGCCTTACCGAGTTACTGAAGCGTTGGGCAATGGAGCATATAGATTAGAAAAGTTGTCAGGGGAAGCAATCCCTAGGACATGGAATGCTTCTCACCTCAAAATTTATTTCAGTTAGTTGATGTATACAAAGAAGGCGGTGTACTCTTTTTCCTAACTTGGTCTTTTGTCCCAAAGGATGTGCAAAAAAGGGTTTTGGCCGAGAAGGTTTTAACGAGGCACGCCTACCTACTTCAATAAAGGAAATTCTTTGTCATGATTTCATTCATTTTAAGCCTCGATCAAGTATGAACCGAGGTGTTAAGTTAAAACTCGGTCAAGTATGAACCGGGTATTCGAATTAAACTTGGTTAAGTTTGAACCAAAAATTTGTTAAAAACTCAGTCAAGTATGAATCGAGGAATTGAAACCTGGTCAAGTATGAACCGAGGTCTCCAATTAAAACTCGGTCAAGTATGAACCGAGGTATCCAGTTAAAACTCGATCAAGTATGAATCGAGGAATTGAAACTCGGTCAAGTATGAATCGAGGTCTCCAATTAAAACTCGGTCAAGTATGAACCAAGAGGCTGAATTAAATCTTAGTCGAGATCGAACTGAGAGATGATGTTAAATTTAGTTAAAAAAATTGAACGCGGTCAGGTTGTTAGAAACCGAGAAGAAAAGAAAGACTGTTATCATTAATTAGAAACAATCCTGAGTAAGACATCAAAAATAAATAGAATATCAAGGAGGTGGGCAGTTTGCTTTTTAGTCCTACAATTCCTCCTCATCAACAAGCGCACCATCTTTGACGTCTTTATTTACATCAAATGCCGAGAGCTCAATTTTCGGCAGGAAAAGATGCACCTGAAGAAGTGCTTTATGGAAGCCTTCTACATACTCTTTCATTATCTGTTGCACGGCTTCCTTAACGTCAGCCTCTAGCTCGGCCTGTTTCTTCCTCGCTTGTTCCAAATCCTGTTGCAAATTAGCAGCAAGGGCCGAGGATTCGGCTTCAGCGCTCCTTGCCCAAGCAACCTCAGCCGTCAGGGCATCCCGCTCCTTCTCAACTGCTTGCACTTTTATCTCGGCATCAGCAAGGGATCCTTTCAGCTCCTCCACTTGCAGAAGGAGAGCTGCTTGAGACTTTGAAGCCTCGGCGAGCTCTAAAGAAGCCTTGTCTTTCGCATTGGTTGCTTCCAGAAGCTCGGCCTTAGCAGCTTTCAAGCGACGGTCACTTTCCTCAAACTCCTCCCCACAGAGCGAGGCCATGGTCGCGGCACGCAGGCACATAGCCGACATGGATTCCAAAACAGCCTTGGGACCCAATCGTTGCAAAGCTTCCTTGTTCCCGACTTCCTGGATGCCGCTCCCAAAAAACCTGGTAATGTTCGGGTCAGTGCTCGAAGGCGAGCGTCTAACGGGAGACGGCAAGAGAGGTGAGCGAACTGAAGAAACAGGCTCCTCGTCGGTGGCCGGAAGTCGAGCGCATTTGCTTGGGGGGCTGTGTGGAGAGGAGGTGATCTCAACAACTTCCGTTGTCGTCATTATCTCAGCACGTCCTCTCTCCTCTTTATCAAGGCGAGTCTGCAGGTTCTCGGTAGAAGGTCCTGCTGATGGGGCCATGTTCTTTATTGAACGCTAGTTGAATTTCCCCATCACCACTGCAGAATAGAAAATGTATATTAAAAACTCAGACAAGTATGGCAGCAGAAGAAAAAAGAAATTTGACACTCACATGTAAAATCTTTATTAGGAGTTGAAGAATAAGGGAGCCTAAGTAAGATTTTGCAGTTCAATGGGCGAGGTAATTTATTTAACTTGTCGACATCCGCTTTTTCGGATGCCGACATATCCTCATAGCACCAAGACTAAAATTTGATCGGAGTTCGAGTCCAATATAGAGGAAACCTGGGTGGTCCCTCCTCATCGAAAAACATCTCCGAGTAACCCTCGGCGGGGCGCACCTTAAAGAAACTTCCTTTAAAGTCTTTGTAGGATGAGGTATAAGGACCGATTATTCCCCTTTTATTTATACCACTAAGAGAAATCCAGCCGATCTTATTTCCAAATCGGATCTGGTAGTAGTAGAGAAATTTTGGGGCGGTTGGTGTCATGTTCAATTTTCTGCACAGGACTTCGAAAGCCTTTAAAAACGCCCAGCTGTTGGGATGAAGCTGAGTCGGAGCGACTTTCAACGCCCTTAAAACAGCGCACTCAAACTCCGAGAAAGAAAGGCCAACTCCTAGCGACTCAAATAATGTTTTATACAGATAAGTAAAATGTGTTTGCCCTAGTTGCGCCGACATAAAAACGTACTCATCTTCTGTACACGGTTCGGCAATCACGGCCTCCTCTGTTTGTATGCTAGACAGAGAGATGGATTTCCTCATTTCCATGATCGATTCAGCAGTCCGAAATCTAGAGTGGTAAGATCCAACTTCTCCCTTAACCCAATAATACCCCGAAAGTTGAATGTCGGGAACTGGGTCTTTTTGAACCCTTGAAATGATTTTTCGTGGGTTTGGTACGGTTACTTGCATGGCAGTAGCCGAAGATGAAGCTTTCCTTTCAGTCGGGAGGTCAGCCAGATGAAAATTCAGCTCCACACTGGGAAAGGAAGAGTTTGACGGCGAAGGATCTTCTCCGATACCTATAACCTCCCTCTCAACCAGGATTCGATGAGAGGACGACCCAGCCGACGTCTCAGATCCTCGGTTTGAACTCATAATGATTGGGAAAAATATGGAATAGAGTGTAGAAACTGAGAAAAAGGGGAAGGATAGAAGAAGGGCGTACCTGGAAAAATGACGAAAAGGGCGAGAAAAAGGAGGTTAGAGACGACGGAAAGATTCAGAAGGAACGAAAAGCAAATGAAGTTTAAAGTGAAAGGATGAACACTTAAGTCTTACACGTATATTGTGAAACCCCTCCTCGAAACGAGCAATTTAATCATGACCTTGGGCAACAAATCGTCACCATTGGGGAACGTGCTCCAACTGACAAAAAGACGTAGCATTAAATAACGCCGCGTGTAGCCGTACGTATCAGTGCATTACCGTCTCAGAAACCGAAACGTCAAGGAGCCTTAGGGAAGGTTCTCGAATCCCTAGGATACTGAAACGGTTCAAAATTCGAAAACCAGTCTTTAGTTGGTCACGTGATCCAGAGCCTTTTCGTCCAAATTGGACTCGAGGCTCGGGGGACTAGTGTACGGTTCGGGATGAGCAGGCCGAGCTTACAAGCCCGAGGTAGATAAACGCCCATTTAATGTACCACTCTCCGAGCTCATATACACCGAGCTTAAGCGCAACGATCCGAGTATTACATCGGTTATCAAGTGATAAGCCTGAGTAATTGTACGGCCAAATGATCGTATGACTAAACAACATCTCGGTCATAAGACCAACTACGGCTTTCTCTACAAAAATTGTATTGCTCCGAAAATGCCCGGCTAGGAGTAACGGTTATGAGAACAATAACCATTACGGAATCATAACTGAAGGACGAAAAATCAGGGATCAAGCAAAAAGAGTGCGATACTCCATAATGATTATTTATGAAATATCTCGATAAATTAGGGGTTAAAGGGAGAAGACGGTTAAACCTTAACGGTCAGGAGAAGGTCAATAAAAAGGGGAAAAAAGAAGCGTAAGAAGAAGAAGAGTACTGTACATTGTGGAAGAGGAATAGTCTATCTTAGCTCTTTGACGGAATATAACTATACGCGTATGTTTTCTCATGCATTGAGAAGAAGAATCTGAAAAATGAATAGTAATTTATAAGCGCTGTTTGTTATATATCGATAATGATCTTTCCTTCCCCCTCTTGGGCCCATTTGCTCAATAATCATTTTCGTTTTTACAATTTATTGTTGCCACCATGACAGTCTTTTGATAGGAATGGAAATCATTCTGTTATTATACACACGTACGTGCCCGGTCAGAAGAAGAAAAGATATTATATTATAGTACGTACTCATGATATGATTATTCATTTATGATTATTTTTCTTATTTTTATCAGTGAATTAAAGAAATATTTGTTACCTACAAGTTCTTTGTTTTTATTTATATATATATTTTTCAGTCCAAAAAGTGCTCCAAAAAATATATTTGAAATTTTCAAGATCTCAAATTGAGAGAAATTCAGTTTCAGAAATTTTATTACTTTTCGTTAAAATTCAACAAATACTAATGAAAAAAATGTTTGCAACGAATCCATTATACGCTTCATGAGTTCCCTATCTCTAGTCAGGTACGAATTATAACATTGCATGCTTTGGTGGGTGTATAATGGGTCCCTCGTGTTAATCGTATTCTTCATATGTAAGGTGTTGCTCCTCTTCTTCATACTCTCACCATTCATTGGTACATAGCAAGTTCTTCAAGTCGATGTATAATAACAAGTTCCTCACGCTCTTAGTTTGTGGTTTTTATCAGTCACATTAATTTGAAATCATTTGCATTTTTTTTAATGAGAACAAAGGATGTTAGACTTTGAAAGGGTAATAAGATGAGAGTAATAGAGATAAGAATATTGAGATAGATGTATGATCATATAAGATTGGATAAGATACGAAATGATTATATACGAAGGAAAGTCAGAATAGCATCTATCGAAAAGAAAATGGTCAAAAATTATTTAAGGTGGTTTGAGTATGTACCAAGAAGAAGTCAAGAGGAACCAGTGAGGAGAGTTGATCAAATGACTTGAAATCCTATAAAAAAGCATAGAAGAAAATCAAGAAAGATACTGAGGAAAGTTATAAGATATGAACTCTTAATAAATGATTTATCTGAGGATATGATATTTGATATAACCCATTGGGGTCTTATCCATATAGTCAACCTTACATTAGTGAGATAAGACATGTTGTTGTTATTATTGTTGTTGAGCACAAAGGATATCCTAAACTACAACTAAAGATTAATATCTTTGAGTAATAGAGATATTAGTGAAGTAAATTTTTTCTCTTCAAGCAAAACATTTTTCATTGGCATGGCTAGAAATAGAATCCCATATAGCATATTTAAGGAACAAACTATCTGCTAATTGTTGTGTTGGTCCATAGTCATTTGTAATTCTTGTCGTCTACACATATAGAGTATGACGCTGTACAGTAAGTCCCTCTGTTCTTTGTACTCCCTACCATTAGACAATTTTGGTTGTATATGCTCTTACCTTTTAAGAAAAATAAGAGAAAAGAAAAGAAAAAAAAAGAGTTAAAAATTCATAATCTGTATATAGATAAATACAGATTTTAAATATTAACAAACACTGATCGTGCTCTTGATATGAATATTATTCTTGTACTTTTAATCAAAGTCTTCGTAAAATAAGTTTTAACGAATAATTAGAGACACTTTTTATAAGAAAATTCCGATCGAAAACATGACTGAAAAATGACGTGCACTCAAATAGGCTTTATGTTACCTTATATGATTTTATTTTAAAAATTCCTTTGCACCTTGCTGAACTTCGTGGAACGGAAAGAGTAGGGCCCAATTTTGCGTCTTCCGTGGGAGGGGCTTTATTCCAAAAGTCTCGTCAACAAAATTTGAAGAACACTAAATAGACTTCTTGTCATTGAAGAAGATGCTTTCAATATTATTTTCGAATAGAATTAAAATTGTTTGTCGACATCAAATTTATTATCAAGTTTCAGATCACTTAAAATTAAATGTTAGAAAAATTACTTTTAAAATTATTTGAACAATATTTTTCTTAAAATTTAATAATAACTCTGAATTTTAAAATTATTATTTTTGAAAGCTTTTACCAAGAACTTTATATATTTTTTTTGGAGAAGAACTTTATATAATTTGGATCTTCATATGTAATTTTTCGTTGGCCCATTAACTAAGCTTCACGACAATCAATCATTTTTCTGTTCATTTTTTTTTGGGGTCCATTAACTATCATTTACAGTTTTACAACTTGAAGTTGTAAGGTCACCACGATGGACTATATCTTCTGAAAGGGAAATTTCAAAATTATCAAAAGACAAGAAAAAAGAAACGAAAATTATAAAGACTGTTTTTTTTTTTCGGTCGTAACATTTCTTTGTTATATAATTTAAGATGCAAATGGCCACAAGCTAAGAGGATTTTTGTTGGCCAAAAACAAAAAAAATTAGTGAGAAGAAATAAAGTAGAGTTTCTGTAACAGAGACTTCAAAGAATTTCAAGGAAGAAAAAAAAAACCGACAGCAATAACAGTATTAGAATGTGGCAAAAAAAAAATAACAGTATTAGAATTAATATACTAAATTCATAAATTATCTAATTAAAAATTAGTAGGAGCCTAGGAGGTGATGCGTATTCCACCCTGGTTTACAATATTCGGAACTTTTCTTCCATGCTTCATAAAATTTCAATACTTTGATTAAATAAATACATATATCTTTCATGTCTAAATAGAGGAGTTATTAACACACACACACACACAGAGTAGATCCTAATTGAATTGGTTCTCTCATAGATTAAGGTCAACTAAAAATTATTGGAAACTTTAAAAAGTATCAAATGCATATTCTTTTTCTATTTTTACTTTTAGCAAAAATTCTTATTTTAAAAACTTAATATAAAAACGAAAAAGAGGGGAGATCAAGTGATAAAAGGAATTAATTGAGATTGATTTAGAGTTCATAAATTAATACATTGCATTTCTCTCCTTTTTTTAGTCAGCTTCAGGAGTTTTATAACACTTTGTGATCTGTAACTCTTTTATGGCGCCGTTACTTGATGGATTTAATTAAAGGGATTATATTTATATATCATTCTGACAAATGCACCAAAAGCACAATGGAAAGCACTTAGAAACCTTATATCCATTTTCATTCTGGAAATATGATTTGTATTATACAGAAGTCCGTGTTATCAACAATCTGACAAAGAAATGAAAAAAGAAGAAGAGGAGGAGGAAGAAGATAATGATTAAACTGTCACTTTTTCTTAACCACCTTTCAATTAGGTGTTCTTTCCGTGAGAGAGAATTCATAGACTTTGGGTAATAAATTTCCACACGATGAAACTTTTAATTTTATATTATGCTTCCTTCTGGGCCTACGTACATTTCCTTCAAAGTGGTTGGAAAAAAAAGAGTTAATTAATTACAGTTCACAAGTCTGGACTGTAATCTTCTGGAAAAAAAATTTAAAGATTATTAAAAAAAAAGAAACGAAAATAAAAAAAAAATTTCTGGTGGTAATATTTCTTTTTTATATATGTAATTAACAAATTAAAATTGTTTAGAAGCATATGGGCACAAGCGAAGAGGATTTTTGTTGGCCAAAAACAAAAAATTTATTGAGAAGAAATAAACTAGAGTTGGGTAAGAGAGACTTCAAAGATTTGAAAGGAAAAAAATTCGAAAAACTTATTTGGAATCATGAGTTTGAACTTTGAACCGAACTTCACGTTGATGGTAAAAAGGGGGGAAAAAAAACCAAACTTCACGTTCGAATACTTACAGTCTATTGTGACCCAAAAAAGAAATCTAACAGTGAATAAAAATATTAGAATATATTATATTCATAAATTATCTAATTAATAATTAGTAGGAGGTGATGCATAGGATTCCACCCTGATTAAAAATATTCGAACTTTTCTTCCATGCTTCATAAATTTTCAATACTTTTATCAAACAAAATAAGTGTATCTTTTATGCTTCTCAAAAGACGAGTTATTAAAATATGTATATAGTAGATCCTAATTGATTTAGTTCTCTATAAAAGATCAATTACAAATTATTGGAAACTTAAAAATGAATCAAAAGCATATTCTTTTTCTAATTTTACTTTTAGTCTTCAAATAAAAATTCTTATTTTAAAAACTTAAAAAAAAACAGTGGAAAAGAGTGGAGATGAAGTGATGAAGGAATTGAGATTGATTTAGATTTCATAAATTAATACATTGCCTTACTATCCTTTAGTCAGCTTCAAGAGTATTAGAATACTCTGTAGTTTGTAACTCTTTTCTGGCTCCGTTACATAAAGAAATTTCATTCCCTATGATGTGTACCAAAAGCCCAATGGAAAGCAATAAAAAAACCTTTTATCCATCTCCGTTTCTTAAATAAGATATTCTCTCCGTTTCAAAATATATGGCGGAGTTAGTATGAATTAAGATTTTAAAATATAAGTCATTTTATAAAATTTAGTAAGTATTTAATGCTTTTTTTTTTTATAATTTTATCCCTATTTATAATAGTCAAAAAAATTATAATAGAGAGAGATTATAAAAAATATTAGTAATTAAGATAAGGTAATTTAATGAAGGTATTTTTGAAAAGTTATAATAATTTTTTCTAAAATTAAGATATATAACTAATTTTAATTATTCTCATTGATGGGAGAGATAAGTTAATTCCACTCTATATTATGAAACAGAAGGAGTATGTTTTATACCAAATTCACTATCATCAACTCAATCTGACAGAAATGAAAAAAAAAACAAGAAAAAGGCTAAGTATTAAACTGTCACATTCTCTTAACCACCTTTCAATTAAGTGCTATTACCGTGTGAGAGACTTCATACACATCGCGTAATAAATTTCCACGCAGTGAAACTTTAAATTTTCTTACGCTTCCTTTGCGGCCTACTTACATTTTCTTCAAAGTGGGTGGAAAAAAAAAAGGAGGTAATTAATAACGGAGCCCAAGTCTTTGTCCACCGTGACAGTTACTTCATTCCACGAGTCCTAATTCTCAACAAAATTTGACGTTGTTGAGGAAGAGACTTTCAATACTCCTTTTAATAGTAACTCTGCTTTTTTATGCATTATCTTTTTTGGTTGTCTTCACATAATTCTTTGATTCAGATCACGATCTCACACAACAACTGATTTATTATATATGCCTTTATTTGTCTACAGGGTAGGTTTTGTGTAGCCAATTTGTAGCAAACTATTCTGCTTTGAACGCTCGAAAGCACAACCTTTTATTGAAGAATTGGATGACCAGAATGAAATTGAAGCCATGATAATAAAAATGTCATCTCATATATGTGAAGTTATTGTAAAAACAAAATCTCAAAGATGACAACTTCATGACTCGTTGTAAAAACAACAACTTCATGACTTATTGTAAAAAAATCTCATATATGTGAAGTTATTGTAAAAACAATCTCAAAGATGCAACAACAAAACTGACGTCCCATGAATAGGTTCGTGACTTATTGTAAAAACTTTGTTGCATCTCTTAATTTCAGCAAGATTACCCTGCATTCCTAGTTTGAACAGATATGGAATCACACAATTCATCTGCTACCAGTTTCTTCCATCACTTCAATGACAACTTCATCTTCTCGATGCTGCTTAACGACAGGACTGAATACACACACACACACATATATATATATATTGTGTCTGAGCCCAGTGTTGCGAAAAAAAAAAGGGAGACCGGGTTACACTATTGTATACCTTGGAAATCAGGAATCTTAAATGGGTTTGTGTCCAAACTTTTTGTAAGAAGTTTGAAAATCAAGTCCCACATTTGTTAGGGACAAGCTTCTCGAAGGATATAAAAGAAGGAGACCATGCTACCTATTTGAGGAAAGGTTAAGTGAGTTTAAATATTAATAATTTAATATTTAAACATGTAGCATCTAGTGCCTCGTAACCATCAGATTGTGTAGATATGATCTATTTGGATTTAAAATTCACATAATTACTTAAGCCAAATTTTAATTGTTCAGGTTTTTTAATTACCGTTTATAATTATTACCAACATTAAGAAATTGATTATTAATGTTTCATATCTTGGCAATGTTCAGAAACAGTTAATTTATGGTTTTGATTAAGTTTTAATATTCAATTTTTATATTTAATTATAAAAGGCAGCAGACCAGACTTGGGAAGTATACAAAAAAACATACTCTACTCTCTCCTTGTTGTCTTCTCTCTAATTTTCGTTTGTGTTTTATTGAGACATTAGAAGTTGCCATTTACTATCTTAGGTGGTTAGGATAACTCCTACGGGTAGTTCACCGGATCCATGGAGCAATCATAGTGGAAGCTAATAACACCTTAAGAACGGTCACCATACATTCCTAAGCAATTCTTTATTTTCTGCATACTATTTTTCAACACTTTTATCATGCCCATAAATCTGCTGAGAAGTTTTCTACTCTTACATGGCAAATTCTCTCCTTTCGTTTTTGTAAATTACTCCTTGCGGTTCATAAAAATTGTTATTTTAGTGCTTATATTATTGAAGAACCAAAACTACCCTTCTTCCTCGCTTGTTACAAATTGGGTTTCTTGTTATTTTTCCCAATTAAAATCTTCCTCCTTCAAGGTTCAAGAGCACAACAAATTTCAGGGGAGCTTTAACGAACACTAGAATGAAATTGAAAATTGGATGACTAGAATGAAATTGAAACCACATGATAATAGAAATCTCATCTCATTATGTGGAACTACATAACCACAATCTGCACAATCTCAAGGATGCAACAAAACTCACGTCCAATAAATAGGTTCGGGAACATATTATAAAAAAGTTGTTGAAACTTTAATTTCTACAAGATTACCCTGCATTCCAAGTTTGAACAGATATGGAATCACACAATTCATCCACTACAAGTTTCTTGGCCACCACGTCAATGCCAACTTAATCTTCTCAAGGTTGCATAGCAACATGACTAAATAAATATGAAGTTGTGTATGAGCCTAGTCTTAACCAAGAAAATGCAGGAAAAAACATAAAAGAAACCGGGTTACAATACTGTATGACTTGAAAATGGAGAATCTTAAATGGGTTTTTGTCCAAATTAAACTTCTAATTAGCAGATTTCTTATTTGCTGAGAAGTTTTCCACTGTTACATGCAGCACATTCTCTTTTGTTTATGTGAATTAGAATGGAAAATTGTGCTTTACTACATTTGTAATGATCAGAGTGAGAGAGAAAATGGATAATTTTCAGAAGATAGTCAGTTAGCAATAGTTAATAAGTTAACGATTAGTTATATAACCAGAGTCATGTTCATCAATAATGCAAGTCACTATTTTCCTCTCATTTCATATTTGTTATATTATGTCTTAAGAAAATTATCCATTAAATTATCCATTTTTCTCCATATACTATAAATAATAATAACTCAAGAATTTAAAAAATTGCACTGCATAAATAAATAATTATTAAAAAAAACAATGGATATATGTGTGTGTGTCTATATATAAACTTATAAAAGGTAATTGGACTTCTTTTATTTAGGGCTTGTTATCGAAGTACCAAAACTACCCTTTTTCCTCTCTGGTTACAAATTGGGTTTCTAGTTATTATTTGCTAATTAAAATCTTCTTCCCTCAAGCTTCAAGAGCACAACAAATTTGAGGGAAGCTTTAACCGCACTCATCCTTCTTTCTCTTCCTTTCTTCATTGCGTGCTTGTCTGGTCCCTGCTTGTGGGTACATCCATCAAGCTTCTTCTCTGTTTTTTTCTTTTTTATCATTGTTGTGTGCAGGTAAGTTTCGTTTAGCAGCTTCTCCGCTCCGTTTTACTTGTTAATTTTTTGCGTTATTAATCCGCTGATTTACTCCTTCTTCCATTGCTGCAACTAAATGGCTCCATTTCAAAAAGCTTCCTTCACCCTTTTCAAGCTCCAAAATAGGGGAGAAGGTTTGATTTCGGTGTTGTCCAAAACTGAGGGAAGTAGCACACTCCTTCACAAGGTATTTTCACTCTTAATCCTTTGGGTAACATCCATATACAATGGAAGAAATTGATTATCCTTTTTCTCTCCCAAAGTTTTTTGTGCAATTGAAATTGGGGAATTTAATTTGATCGATAAAATTAAAGATTTGAAAGTCCTAGAGAGTTTAAATGGTGTTTGTATGTTACTTGGAAAAAGAGACTATGATTATGTTTGCTAAGTGCATATATCAAATGTTTGTTAAAATGCTTGAATGGCGAATAAAGTTACACATAAAATTAATAGCTATTTAGTATAGTTGTCACTTTAGTACAACTCTATATTATGTGTTGTTTAATCTCTATAAAGAAGTGTAGAGTTGAGCTGTTAAAGTTTTTACCAAATTTTTGGTGAAGGGACAAGTTTAAATTAAACAGAAAATGTGGATTACTTGGTAAGCCATAGTTGCTTAAAAATGGGTGTCAATTCTTTCTATAGAGAACGATGAAAGATATGAGTACCGGATGCGAGGATAATTGAATCATTGGAGCCATTTGGGCATTGTGCAAAGCCATCTTGAAGATCCCATCCCATCAAACTCTCACTTTACCTACTCTGACTTACAGATATGCGATGGAAAGTAGGGGGGCTGATTTAAATGATTGGAATAAAGAACACAATGCAACCACTGGATTTTTCTAAGGTAGTGCAATGTTAATAGATTGTCGGGACACGTTTAAAAGCGGCTTCTTAGCTTAGTTCAGGTTTCGGCTACTACGTACTCTACACCAGTGCAGGGTTTGAATTGATAAGGTTTCCATCCTATCAACAGTCTCTATTCGTTTGTCAGGTGCAGGGATTGATTTACAAACTTCTCATCAGTTCAAGAATCAACCTTCTAATGGCATCATTTAGTGAGTTGTTTGAAAAATTTTATGGTTTAGGGACTAATCTGAGAATGATGTAAAGCTTAGGGACTAAATGGTACCTTTTCCTAATATTTTAACACAAAAGTTAATATTAAATCAATATAAAGTGTATTTTTTTTTTTACTCCATTTAATTAAGATCTCAAATTATCAACAAAAAACAAGTTTGCTCATATTTCTAAGCAAGCAATGAGCAATCACATATAAGCAAGCTAACTTGGCAGGAATATTGTGATATTGACTTATATTTAAAAATCTAACCACCCCCCCCCCCCCAAGAGTCATAATTAATGAATTCGCACATGTGATTAGTGAATTTGAAGCCAAAAAGCAATATATCAAACTAAACCTCAAGCTCATGCTATAAATTGACTCCAGAATACAAGTGTTCAGTTATTTTACAGTACAATTATTTCTGCAAACTAAACTCCAAAATGAAGGCATCTAATAGTTGTTTCTCTAATTAATCACGCAACGGCAAACACCTTGGTGATAAATTTATACATCAAATAGACAAAGGAAATGCCTTTTTTCTAATTCAACTGAAAGATGAATGAAGCAGATCAGGCAACCTTGCGCAGCATCTCCTCCTG
This sequence comes from Adenanthera pavonina, assembly GCA_026686845.1. Lineage (NCBI taxonomy): Eukaryota > Viridiplantae > Streptophyta > Magnoliopsida > Fabales > Fabaceae > Adenanthera > Adenanthera pavonina. The sequence goes on from JAIVEN010000013.1 coordinate 28,149,119, forward strand.
GCAAGAGCTATATAATTTATAGAACAAAGGCAAGTTAGCCAACTGACAGATGAAAGAAGCAGTTTCACAATTTACAACATATATTTGTTAATCCAAGTTTTTTGCAAGAAAACCATAACATGGATTTCTATTGTCTGCTAGATACATGCAGCATATAATAATTTTTAAAGGCTTCATTTTATAGGTTGATTAAAAATACCATTTATTACTATTAATCAAGAAGCATAAACATTTAGCTTTTGTCTGTTGTTTTTTAGGGGGGAACCAATTCTCTATGATAGATGATAATTAATCATCTTGGCAAACAAATAATAACCAAGATGCAACTATCAATTCACTTGCCAAAAAAAAAAAACGGAACACAAAAGATAAATAAATAAAGATTAATGCTAGTTACCTTCAAGTTGAAAGTCTATTACTCCTGTGCAACTTGGCCACGTATATTGCAACCACCACATACATTTTGTCGTATGTATCACTCAGTAACCTAAAATACGCATATCTCCAGGATTTGTTCAGAAATATTAAGCTGCAAACTCCCCAAAATCCGGTGCTAAAACCAATTGACAAGCTGATAAAGAATCCCCAACTAAAGAATGGTCCGTCATCTTCAGAATTTCCATCATTTTGATTATCATGTGTGGGCATTGTGGGACATTTTAGAAGGGGAGCCCCACAGAGTTCTGCATTTCCCACATAAGTAGAGCGATCAAAGCTTTGGAGTTGAGTACCGAGAGGAATTTCTCCTGACAAATTGTTGTAGGATAAATCCATCATACTAAGACGATCTATCTGTGAAAGTTCAGAAGGAATTCCTCCAGACAAGAGATTCCTTGAAAGATCAAGAAAATCCAATAACTTCAATTGTCCAATGGCTGCTGGAATATGTCCACTAAGCATATTTCTTGAAATGTTTAAAGAAACCAATCCAACAAGTTCCATCACTTCATTTGGTATTTCTCCAATTAGCTTGTTGCAGGAGAAATCAATACTTTTCACCAATCCCAATGTACTTTGGTATTTACGTTCCCTACCTTTCCACACCAATGAGGCAGTATCCATTGCTCGTTCAAGAGTAGCATCATGTATGGTTACATAAAAATAGATGGCTGAATCATCATTTCTTTGACTAACTAAAGCATAAAGATGGTTGAGGCATTTTGGTATACTTCCAGAGATGTTGTTCATGGAGAGATCTAAGATTTGAACTTTAGATAGATGGCAAATATTGGATGGCAAATTACCAGAAAACATGTTGGATCTCAAAATGAAAACTTGTAAGTACTCAAATGCATCACCAATCCAATTTGGTATTGATCCGATAAAATTATTTTCCGCAACATCCAAAGTTATTAGTTGTGTGCAGTTAGTCAAAAACAAAGGTATTTCACCGGTAAATCCATTGTAACCTAAATGTAAAGCATGCATATAACTTAAGAAGCCCATTGATGTTGGAAGTTTTCCAAAGAAACTATTATTTGCAATATTAAGAATGAACAATGAATCAAAATTAACCCAACAATCTGGAAGTATTCCAGATAATTGATTATTTGAGAGATTTAAAACTAATAATTGTGAGGAGGTGTTCGAACATAAGAGAGAATTAACATCTACAAATTTATTATTGGATAGGTCCAATGTTGATGAACAAGAAAAATTTAATGGAATTGATCCTTCGAGCAAATTTGAGCTGAAATCGATGTAATCGCTTATACAATGTCGAACATTTGGTATTTCACCAGTAATTTGGTTGTGTGAAAGGTTCAACTGATTAAATGAGAAATTCCAAAACCAACTTGGAATTGTACCAGAAATTTCAGCATTTGAAATATCTAGAGCAAGGCCTGACTTTTGGTATCGAAGCCACATCGGAAAGCCAGGGCCCAACTTACAAGATGCTAACTCAATTTCCACTAACTCATGAAAAGGGGGAGTCCAATCAGGACTAATTTGGAAAACCAAATGATTGAAAGAAAAGTCTAGTACACTTAGCTGAGAGAGTCTCAAGAAATGAGTTTCAGATATGACACCTTGCAATGAATTATGCCCAATGGATAACTCCTGTAAGTTTGACAGCAATCCAATGCTATCATCTAGAGTTCCATTGAATTGATTGTAACCAAGATATAAAAATTTCAGAGAAGAGAGTTCAGAAAAATTTGGTAGAGGCCCAGCAAATCGGTTGCTAGATAAATCTAAGGATTCTAGTGATGTGTTAGCACAACGGCTGAATGATGCAACAAAGTCATCTAATTGGCCACTCAAGGAGTTCTTGCTTAGGTCTAAATATCTTAAAGAACATAAATCTCCCAATTGGGAAGGTATTTTTCCTTTCAAATTCATGGAAAAGAGGTAAAGATATTCCAATTTCTTTAGAGAAAAAATGAAGCTTGGGATTTGGGTCAGATTGAAATCATTGCTGCTAAGGTCCAAAGAATTCAAATGACGTAATTCAGCCAATGATGGAGTGATTGTACCTTCCAAACCGAAAAGATCAAGTTGAACCACATGACCTGTTTGGTCGTCACATTGAACACCATACCAGTTGCAACATTCTGTCTGGTTCTCTCCATTTCCCCATGATGAGAGGTAGCCATTGGGATCTACAAAGCCCTGTTTAAGAGAAAGAAGGGAGAGCCTCTCACTCCCTATGCACTTTACAGAAGTGTTGCCAACTGCAAAAGCCCTTGAGGACAAATGCACCAAAAGCACAACGGAAGCAACCATTAACCTTAAATCCTTCATTCTGGAAACAAGGTATGTAGTATCAGCGACTCAATGTGAGAAAGAAATGAAAAGCAGAGCTTAGATATTTAATAACGAGCACCATGAGGATCTAAATGTCTTTTACACCCACTTTCAAATTATTATGCCCTGTGGGACATTGGCATTGACAATTTTGAGGCATTGTGGTCTCAACTGCGGAGACCACGGCTCTGCCGCAGGTTTTCTATTTTATTTTAAACAAATTTTATAGATAAAAAATGCTTATGAGGATCATGCAGTACTCATATATTTGTGTAATTTTTACAGAGATCTAGTTTTCATTTTATAGTATTAAAAGGATGAAAACTGTATAAAACCATAACTGCATGAGTCTAAAAGTTATATTTTTATATTTATAATATTTATTTTGAAATAATTTTAAAAAAAAAAATTTATCATTAATATTTTTCTGAAATTTTTATATCATTATTATACATAATTTATGTAATGTTTATCTTTTCTCTCATGTTATACAGATATTTAAAAAAATTATTGATAATAAATATTAAAAAGCCTAAAACAATATAATATTTTATTTATATAAATATGTTGGGTTTTTTTTTAAAAAACAAAATTGATCCCCATACGTTTTGTTCTGCGTCAGCCCCTGCCCGGCCTGAGCCCCAATTTTGGTTGCACACGTTCTAAAAATTAGCGAGATGAAATCATAGAGTTGCCGTAAGAGAGATTTCGAAGACTTTAAAGAGAAAAAAATTAAAAAATTGATTTCGAATCATGAGTTTGAACCGAATTCCAATAGGTCTCGGCTAAAAAAAAATTCCAATAGTCAATAACAGCAAAATAATGTATATTCATCAAAAAAAAATTTTGGCCACAATGTTTTATTCATCAAATTATCAGAACCATATACGGAACTTTTCCTTCCATGCTTCTTCTCTTTCCATCAAATTATGAGATTTAATACTTTGATTAAACCAAATAAATATATCTTTGTTAATAAAATACATATATCTTGTATGATTCTCAACAGAGGAGTTAATATATTTTATTGATGCCGATCCAGTTGGTTCTCTCATTGATAAAAGGACAATTACAAATTATTGGAAACTTTAATAACGTATCAAAAGCATATTCTTTTGGTATAAAAAAAGCATATTATTTTCTAATTTTACTTTTACTTTTTAAATAAAAAAACCATATTTTAAAAGCTCAAAGGAAAAGAAAAAACCCTTATATCCATCATCATTCCGGAAGTATTATATATGTATTAAACAGAATTCACTATTATTAACTCAATCTGACAAAGAAATGGGGGAAAAACGGCAAAGTATTTAATAGGGAAAATAAGGACTGAACTATCATTTTCTCTTAACCACTTTGCAATTAATTAATTGTTATACCGTGTGAGAGCCTCCATAGACTTTGCACACTAAATTTGAACGTACAGTGAAACTTCATTGTATAGATTCGTTACTTACTAGCTATATTTTTATGCATTCATTTTTTTTTCTTGTCTTTCACATAATTCTTTGAATTCAGATCATAATCTTTCACATAACCACTCATTTATCATGACTTCGTTTGTCTACAGGATAGGTTTTGTGTGGCCAATTTCAAACAGCCTTTCTTTGTCTACAGGATAGGTTTTTGTGTGGCCAATTTCAAACAGCCTACTCTGCTTTCAACATTCAAAAGCACAACCTTTTCTCGAGAAACTTCCAACACTTTAAAATAAAAAAATCCCCAAAAATTGATTTGGAAATATGATTTTGAGCCAAACTACACGTTCATATTCTAATACTTGATAAGGATATATATTAATTTTTTTTGCCAAAATATTCATAAATTGTTTACTTACTAGGAGGTGATTAAACTAAATAAATATATATCTATATACCATCACCTAGCCCGGCTAAATAAATATATGTTTCTTGCTTCTAGTAGAGGAGCTAAAACACCAAAAGCATATTCTTTTTCTAATTTAACTTTTATTTTTGTAAATAAAAAATCATTGTTAAAAGTTAGTTTTGTATTCTTTTTCTAATTTTTATTTTTATTTTTTGAAATGGAAAAAATTTTATTTTAAAAAATATGGAAAAGTGAGGGATGAAGTGGCAAAAGAATTAGATTAATCTAGATTTCATAATCGATATATATTGCATTTCTCTCCTTTAGTCAGCAGGCGGAGTATGAAAACGCTTAGGACCTGTTTGATTTATAATTTATTAAATCAAACTATGATTTGTGAACATTATTGTTCCTCTTTTATCCAAACATATTTGTAGTAAACTTTATTTTTTACTTATTTTTACCTAAATTTCATTTTTACAAACTGTGATCATTTTAATTTATTTTTTACAAAATTAAAAACCAAATAAACTCTTAGTAGTGTATAACTCATCTCTCACGTTATTTGAAGAAAATTTAATAAAAGAGGCAAAGTAATTAACAGGCAAGAAGAGCATTAAATTGTCATTTTCTCTTAATCACCTTCGAAATGTTATACCGTGGGAAGGACTTCATAGACTTTGCATATCTAGTAGAGTTCCACGCTTCGTCTTTTAAGAATTTAAAACCTCATGGACCTATTTTTTTTTTTTTTCTCAATCATGATCAATGAATATGCATAAACATTCTATGTTAGCGATGTAGAAGTCAGAAACAATATCTCAGAACTAAACCACAAGCTCATGCTTATAAATTCACCTCCAAAATACAAGTGTATTAGTTTAAAATAAGCGTATGTCCATGGTTTGCTCAGATATTGGAAGATGCAAACTCCATAAATCCAATACTAAATCCGCGTGACAAACTAATGTAGAAACCTTGATTGACGAATTGGTCATTATCTTTAGAATTTCCATCATCTTGGTTGTCTTCGGTTGGCTTTGCGAGCCAATTCAAAAGGGGAGCACCACAGAGTCCTGCATTTCCCTCATAAGTAGAGGGATCAAAGCTTTGGAGTTATGTGAAAAGTAGAAATTCTCCTAACAAATTATTGTATGATAAATCCACTATACTGAGATGATCTAATTGTGAAGGTTCTGCAGGAATTTCCAAGTGATTCCCTGGACAAATCAAGAAAGCCAAATGACTTTAATTGTCCAATGTTTTGAGGAATTTGTCCACTAATTATGTTTTTCATGAAACCAATCTAATAAGATCCATCACTTTATTTGGAATTTCATCAGATAGTGTGTTGTTGGAGAAATAAAAACTTTTCACTATTCCAAAGATACTTTGGTATTTAGCCTCTTTGCTTTTATAGACAAGTGATGTGCTATCTAATAAATCTACTAATCCAAACACAATTGCTCTGTTAAGACCATGTAAATCATTGTTATCTAAAGTAGAATCAATAATATCTTCTTCATAGCTTGGAACGCCTCTTACCTGCTTCTTCTGTTTGGTTCAAGAGATTTGGAAAAGTGGGAAAGGAGATAAAATTTTTTATCTTTATTTTTTTTAAAAAAAAGCGCTAAACAAAAGGAGGGAAGCATTTTTTTTCTTATATTTGATACCGGAGGTGAGACTATATATTCCCTCCATTTCAAAATGTAAGAAATATTCCCAATATATGTTTTGTTCTAAAATGAAAAAGATAAATTATTTTTATCTAATAAATTAATATGTTTTTTATCAATTTTGGCATGAATTAAAGTAAATTTATTATCACGAGACATAAGTTAAAATAGAGTTAAATGAGAATATTAAATGAGAATATCAAATTAGGGGCATTAAGTGGAAATATATTTTCTTTTGTGATATATTTGAGATGTCTAATTTTTTTATTTTAATAATCTAATTATTTATTTTTTATATTTTAGAACAGGGAAATATGTTAGAATTTAACAGCATTAACTTTATCTTAGAAAGAAATGAAAAAAAAAAAAGAGAGAGGCAAAGTACTTAATAGGCAAGATAAAAATTAAATTGTCATTTTCTCTTAACAACCCTTCAATTATTCTTTCTGTTCCTTATTATAAGGTGGTTTTTAGAAGAATTTATATATGTAAAATATAAGTAATATTTTAAATATTAAATAATATTTTTTCATATTTATCCCTTATTAAAAGTTATGATACAGATAAATTGAGAAAGATATTTGTCCCTTATTAATATTTTTTTTCTTGTCTTTCACATAATTCTTTGAATTCAGGGCCCGTTTGGTTCGTAGAATTATTGAGAATGGATTGGAATGGAATGGTTGGGAATGGAATGGAATGGAATCTTGTAAGACAAAATTTTGTTTGGTTCACCCTAGGAAAGACATAGGTAACAACTTAAATTTATTTGGTTGGACATAAGAAAATGATGGAATGAGATGTAAATAATGTGCAAAAAGTCAGAATTGCACCTAAGTAAAAATTTATCCCAACATCAATTGCTCCAATATTATGTTCGTAACGTAACTTTTTTTTTTATATATTTTTTAGTTACAAACGGGTGACATCTTTTTTTTTCCAGACAATAACCTCATATTTTAAACTTTTACATATTTTTATTTTTATTAAATAAAAAATATCTAAGTATAAATTGCAATATAAAAAATAAAAGGGAAACTTACCTATATTTCAATTTTTATTATTTTTTATTTTAAATTTTTTAAATTAAATATTTTTAGAGAAACAAAATAATATAGAAAAATTACACTAAATAACTTGTATGAATTAATGAAAAATTTTCAAGAGAAAATATGGTACATAATCTGTGAAGGATATTTTAAGAATAATATTTCATAATTAAAGTCATTTCTGTTATTTGATCTCCATTCCTAGTGATAGGAATAAATAAAGTTAGGGTCCAAGATAGGAAAGTTAACTCCCAAATCTTTGGTAATCTTCATTCTCATGGGAGTCCAGATTCCTATTCTCATGTCCAACCAAACAGTTCAAGTATGGAAATAGAATCTGAATTCTCACTCCATAAACACCTAGAAAATGAACCAAACAGGTCCTCAGATCATAATCTTACACATAACCACTCATTTATCATGACTTCGTTTGTCTACGGGATTGGTTTTGTGTGGCCAATTTCAAACAGCCTACTCTGCTTTCAACATTCAAAAGCACAACCTTTTCTCGAGAAACTTCCAACACTTTTAAAATAAAAAAATCCCCAAAAATTGATTTGGAAATATGATTTTGAGCCAAACTACACGTTCATATTCTAATACTTAATAAGGATATATATTCATAATTTTTTTTGCCAAAATATTCATAAATTGTTTACTTACTAGGAGGTGATTAAACTAAATAAATATATAGCTATATATCATCACCTAGCCCGGCTAAATAAATATATGTTTGTTGCTTCTCAGTAGAGGAGCTAAAACACCAAAAGCATATTCTTTTTCTAATTTAACTTATTTTTGTAAATAAAAAATCATTGTGACATATTTAAGATGTCTAATTATTTTTTTAATTTTAATAATTTAATTATCTATTTTTTATATTTTAGAACAGGGAAATATGTTAGAATTTAACAGCATTAACTCTATCTAGGAAAGAAATTAAAAAAAAAAAGAGGCAAAGTATTTAATAGGCAAGATAAGAATTAAATTGTCATTTTCTCTTAACAACCTTTCAATTACTCTTTCTGTTTTTTTTTATAAGGTATTTTTTAGAAGAATTTATACTTGTAAAATATAAGTAATATTTTAAATATTAAATGATATTTTTCATATTTATTTCTTATTAAAAGTGATGATGGAGAGAGATTGAGAAAGATATAAATAATATAGGTACTAATTAATTAGAGTAATATTGAAAAGTTATGGTAAATTTTGTAAGTTTCAAGAATTTTAAATATTTTAACCACTTGCCTTAAGTAAATTAGTTGAAAAAAAATTATAATAAAAATTAGAAAAAATAATTATTATGCCGTGTGAGAGACTTCATTGAGTTTGGATCATAAATTCTCACGCGGTGAGACTTTTAATTTGGGAAAATCACTAAAAAATACTAAAATATAAAAATATTTATTAAGAAGTCACAAAAATAAAAAATATTATATCCAAGTCTTATGATAAAAATTAATATAAAATTTTAGAAAAAAAAGCATAAAATTATGAAAAATAAATATTAAAAACTTGACTATAAAATCATGTTATAATATTTTATACTCATATTGCATAATTTTATATTAAATAATAAAATATGTTATACTTATTTTTTAAAATAGGGGATTTGAATTTAATATTTTTTTAAAACTAAGACTTAAATATTTCTATATTTTAAAATTATTTAGTGATTTTCCCCTTTTATTTTTCTCATGCGTCGTTTTCGGCTTAGCCACGTTTTCTTTAGAGTGGTTGTGGGAAAAGAACAGATAACTACGGAGAGCATGGCTGTACCCTTCTTGAAAGTCACTTCATTCCACAAGCCTACCCTACAAATAAAGTCCATATTTAGTTAATATTTTTATAAATTAAATCGTGATTTCTAATAATTAGATTTTTATTTTTTATTTAAATAAATTTTTAGTAAAATTTTTTATTATTATTTAATTTTTATTTTTATAAATTATGATTATTTTAAAAATATGTTTATAAAAAAATAAACCAAACACTGTAAACAACAAGAAACAGACTTCCGACGTGTTGCTGTGTGGGAGACTTTCAACACTACTCCCTTCGGTGAAACTTCGTAGAAATTTATTTTAGACCAAACTATAATTTTAGACCAAACTATAAAAGGTTAATAGTTTATATTTAGCACATTAAATAATTTATTGCAGCTATACCCTGTATTAAATAGTTAATTCCTTTAACTTTTTAAAGTAGAAATTAGCCATGAGTAGTAATTAACTACCATTAAATTAAGGATGGAAGTTTAAACATTAAACTCAAATTTAAGATGACTGAATACTTTTAATCACTTTTTATAATATTGGTAATATAGTTATTTGTATCTTATATTCAAAATCAAAAGGAATACTCACTCCATTACCTTTATAAGTTTATCTTAATTAACTTACATATACTCAGAAAAATTGGTACATCATTAGATTTCTCTAAAATTTTCAATAATTTTTTATATTATTCTTATAAGTATATTAAATTCTAACATCAATTAGTTATTCTTTGTATGATTTTTATAATATATTTCTGAATGAAATTAAAATATTATTTTAATTTTAATCTTAATCTTAATTTATAATTATATTGTCCAATATTTTAATTCTTATTTTTAGAAATTATAAAAAAATTCTAAAATTTAAAATGTATAACATATCAATATCTACAACTCAAAAATAGTATAGATTTTTTCCCTCGAGAAAAGGAGAGGCAAAAAATGCGGGAGACAAAGTAATAGCAGGTGAAAAGAAAAACAACAAAAACAAAAGAAAAAGAATTGAGTATAAAAGAAATTTGGATAATTTAAAAAAAAAATTTCTTTTCAAAATCTCTTTACCTTTGAGAAAAAAAATAAGAGAATTAAGAGAAAAAATGAGTGAAATTCACATATGATTTTCCTTCTTTCTTCTCCCATTGTTTTCCGACATCTAAGTAGGGAAAACATCTACTCTACTTTTCTTCCTCCCTCCACTTTTTCTTCCAGCCAAGCAAAATGTTAAAGATCTTTGTTCGAATTATATTAATATTAGCATAATCAAGTTCGCTCGTACGTACTTCTAATCAAGCAATGAGCAATTCAATAATTATGTTAACCAGGCGGTAATGACGTGTATTAATATTTTTTCGTTCAAAACAGTCATCATTAGTTTAGATCTTGGGAAAATTAGGCTTTTAGTCCTTCTAGTTTAACTGAACTTTGAAGTAAGTCCTTACATTTTAAATTTTTTTAAGCCACTCCTTACACTTTACACGGTTATAGCCATTTGTTCTTACAGTTTGGAAAATAGAAGTTGAGGACTTTAACACCGTTAAATTTAGCATAGTCAGTAAACGGTGCTTGTGTGGATTGCAATGTGGATACAAGTATTTTCCAAGTTCACAACACTAATTGCAGCGTAAGTGTTCACCAAACGCAAGGCAACGTTGCACGTATAGAGATTTGTCACTTTACATTGATTTGCAGATCTGAGAATGAACAACCTCTCTTCTGTTACGCCTTTATCCATGCCTCCATTGTTGCAATTCTCGCTGATAACTGCAGCAATTTTGATCGCCACCTTTCAGCTTCTTCCTTTTTGTTGAAGATCGTTTGAAGCACTTTTTTAGCCTCGCCCTCATGATCACCCTGCATTACTAATTAACCACCTTGCTGACTCTACTAGTTTTAGCATTAAAGCTGTGAGAACAATTGAAGGAATTGTTGGAACATCAAGCATCCAAGCTTAAGTGATAACTTTCCAAAGAAATAGTTAGAGATATAGCCAAGCAAGACTCCCAGATTGGTGGAAAAGGTTTGGAAGAGAGGTTAGGAAGCCTTTATGTGACTGAACAATAATCATATAGCTTAGCAAAATTAGTAAAACTATACGCTGCACATATATAATAACTAATAAGTACCTGCTTCTATATCTTTACATTTTTTAGTCATTGTTTATCATCTATATCCATGGAGTGATGGAGAGAAAAGGAAGGTAAGGAAGAGAGACCAAAATTGTGCTATTGGGTTTGTGAACACCCCGTTTTGTCCGGGCATTTAAAAAAAAAAAAGAAAACAAAAATAAAAACAAAAAACAATAATAAAACAAAACAAAATAAATAACAAATAATAATATATAAATGAAAAAATAAAAAAATAATAATAATAATAAAAAAAAGAAGGCAGGAAATGATGAAAGAAAATAAAAAAATAAAAAAAAATATAAAAAAAAAGAAAGAAAAAAAGAAAAAATGTATATGTAGATATAAAAAAAATAATATATAAATAAAAAAAAAAGAGGGAGGACATTTGGGCTTCAAGCCCATGATCACCTGAGCCCTAATTAGGGCTCAGGCACACTAAGCTCGGGAGAGGCCAGAATCAGAGAGTAACCGCGACACCAAAAGAAAAAGAGAAGCAGAGCAGTTGCAGACCGAAAAAGAGAAAAGAAAAAGGAAGGAGGCAGCGTGGAGCAGAGAAAAGAAAAGGGAAAGCAGAGGAGGCGTGCACGAAAGGGATAAGCAATGGGAGCACGCGAGGGAGAAAAACCGAGAAAGAGACGGAGAGGAAGGTAGTTTAAAAGGGGACAGAGCCGTGCGAAAAGAAGGGGTGGAGTCCGGGGAGCTAAACCGAAAGCACGAGAGGGAGGCACCCGAAAAACAGAGGAGGCTTTAGGACTCGGCCACGGAGCTCCAGAAGCTGAAGCTGAGGCCGAAGAGAGCAGGGAGCCGCGACGGAGACCCTGGAGAAAGATCAAGAAGGGACGAAGGGCAGAGGACCTGGAGCTAAGAAAAGTCAGAGGGAGTCCAGACCGAAGGGATCGGGAGCTCGAAAAAATAGAGGAGGAACTGGAGGGAGCTCCGGTGACGGAGCTCTGAGCTGGTCCCGCGGAAGAGGCCGAGAGAGAGGAGACGGAGAAGTTGTAAAGAGGGAACTAAAATCAAAACTGAAAACCAAGGAAGCCGCGAGATGGGGGGAAGCTGGAGGCACCCGAAGAAAGAGAGGAGGGGAAGCAGAGCACGAGAGAGCAGAGGAGACCGGAGCTGATAAACTGAAGGAGACCAAAAGGAATAGCTGCGGGATGAAGAAGAAAACAGAGGAAGAGGAGAGACCCCGAGAGTGAGGGAACCACCGGAGCTCCAGCACGATGGAGACCACGAAACCGAGAACCCGAGATCGAGATCCTCCAATCCGGTAATGTATATCTTTGATTCAAAGCCTTGACCTGTGAGCTGGGGATACATGGATTGGGTATGGGAATTACCGAGGGTTGCGAGGGAAGACTATTTTTTTTGTTAAAATCTTTCTGTGTCAGTTTGCAATTACTGGTTGGATCGGTCTCATCTCCCTTTACCATGACATTTACTTCGCATTATTAGAATTGTTCAGGGTTAGATGATGCTGAGCCTTCGCGTTTGATTTGAAACTGGTTCTGCGGTTGTTCTACGTGTAGGATATTTCTGGCCACCACTGATCATGTCAGTGGGAGGGATCAATTTACGAATTCTGGTTTTTTTTCTTGTTTTTCGTTGATTGGTGGTCCTTGTTGTGTGTTCAACGCGTTCTTGAGTGTGTATTGGGCCTGACTGTGAGGGAGTGAGTTTGAATAAAATCTAGAAGAAGGATATGGGGCCTCTTAGGCCTATGAGCTTTAATATAGCCTAGGAGAATGTTATTGGGCCCATGAGTTTTGGGGCAAAACTTAGGAAAAGGCTATTGGGCCCAGGAGTTTTGGCTGGGCCCATGAGTTTTGGGTAAAGTCTTAGGAGAGGCGTTGGGCCAATGAGTGGGATTTATCCTAGTGAAAAGGCCCTAAAAAAAAAAGGATTTTTGTTTGGGCTTTTTGCAGTGAGTCATAAGCCCAACTAAAAGGGGGGATTTTTGTCGAATGTTTCTGAAAATGAACAAAGTAAGAGGGAGTATAGTTTGGGCTTTTCCTTTTAGGCTCACTCATTTCTAAAATGGTCACAAAGTCTTGATTTTTTTGTGTTGAGGCATAGGCATTATATAAAGTAATTCGAGGCTAATTAAGTCAGTCATGTGAGCTTGTAAAAAGTTTCATAAATCGCTGAGCTTAATTTCCTTTTTATGTTTGTCACGAAGGCCTGTGAGCTTTCGCAGACCCCTAAAATAATCACACCGTATGAACCTGCAGGGCTATGCGAGTGTATTATAAAAATATATTTATAATTGGTCCCAATGACCTCTCCCTCCAAAATTTTATTTTCTTATAAAAAAATAAATAACATAAAGAAAAATAATAATAATAATAATAATAAAAATGAATAATAGAAATAATTGATTTGGTAACCACACCACGTGAGGCTTCGAGAACCCACGCCAGCATTCGGGTTTACTGAGTTATCACGTGAGATTGTGAACTCTCGTAGATATATCGGTTAAATAAAATTTTTTTTAAAAGAAAATTTCATAAAAAATAAATTATGATGATATAACAGTCTTTTTCCCAACCTTATTTTAAAAGCGTAATAAAACCTTTATACCGCGAGGTTCAGAACTTTTGCAGGTAATTAAGGAGTCGATCTATTGGGCGTGACTGCGAGTCTTCAATAGATGGATTGGTTTTCTTTTTAAAAGAAAAATTTTCAAAAGTGCAAAAATATGTTATATAAAAAGGCAAAAATCAAATAAAAGCATTTTTAAAAAATAAAAAATAAAGAAATGTTTTCAAGACAAAATAAAATAAGAGTAAGTAAGGGGAATTAAATTGTCTTTTGCAAATTAAAACACACCAACTCAATCTCAGAAAATTGTTTTGTTTGCAAAAAGTTAAATTATTTTCCATTAACTTCCTCTTGTTACAATAATTAAAAAAATATCAACCAACAGACACGCATTTCTAGACCCGAACTACGTGGACTTTGATCCCCATCGCAGGGTATGTAGGCCCCAGGCTCCGATCCTGGGTCAAGTCCGCCTTTGTAAATAAATAAATATTTTCTGGTTTATTTGGTGTTTTTCCCTTAATTTAATAAATATTTTTCAAATTATTTTCTTAAATTCTTTTTTCCTCATTTTTTAATCTCCTTAATTTCTAAGGTAATTTTTTTTCCTTATTCTATTTTTCAAACTTTCTTAATTTCTTTTTTTTCTCTTTACCCATTTTCTCGCATGTGAATTATAAAAGGAAAACCCAAAATATATTTTAAAGTCATATTCATTTACGCAATCAACGTAAGGTAACCGTTCCTAGGAACGGGTGTCGTGGGGTGCCTAACACCTTCCCCACGCACAATCGACTCCCGAATCCAACTCCGATTACGCAGACCATCCTTTCCTCTTCAATTCGGTTTCCCAAGATTTTCCTCAAAATTTTGGTGGCGACTCCTCACAAGTCGGTTTTCGCTAGAAAACCAGATTTGTTCTCTTTTTTTCCTTTTGTCGCATTTTTTCGGGTGCGACAGGGTTCTACTGCAACAATTATTACTACTCAACAAAATAAAATTAGTTACAAACAAACAATATAAATTATATAGGTTATATAGATCAAGATAATTTACTTAGAGTAATGCACTTTCCAGGTCCATTACCTTATAACTTGCTTCCATTCAAGATACTCTATTTACCTATGCTTTTTTTAACATAAAACAGAGGCCAAAGAATTACTGTGGGTACATGGTTATATAATTCATGAAGACTGCTGGGCATTGGTTAACCCACACGGCATCACAAGGAACTCATAATGCCCATATCGAGTTTAAAAGCTGTTTTAGGCACATCCTCAGCATGCACCTAAAGTTGATGGTATCCCAACCTCAAATCAATTTTAGAGAAAACTGAGGCACCCACCAACTGATCAATCAAATCTTCAATTCATGGCAAAGGATATTTATTCTTAATTGTCACTCGGTTCAACTATCAATGCATAATCTGAGACTACCATCCTTCTTCTTAACAAATAATATTAGAGCTCCCTAAGGTGAGACACTTGATCTGATAAAACCCCTTTTTAACAAATCTTCGATATGCTTTTTAAGTTCTTTCAATTCAAAGAGTACCATCCGGTATGGAGCCTTAGAAATAGGACTTGTCCTGAGCATCAAATTAATGGAAAACTCCAACTCTCATGGTGGTGGCAAGCTGGTAATCTCCTCTGGGAACATATCAGGATACTCACATATAACTGGATATCTTTCTATTCCTTCTTCCACATACACGTTAATAGAGAAAGAAACCAGAAACCCCTGACACCCTTTCTGTAAGTACCTATTGGTTTGGGCAAAGGACAAACAAACATTTTCATCCTCTTCAACACTAGGGATATTCATGGGCAATGACACAATCTTTCGAGCATAATCAAGAATAGCATTATTTGCCTTCTACCAATCCATCCCAATGATAACATCAATATCTTGCAATGGTGGACAAATTAGATCCAATGTGGTGTTTCGGTGTTCAAAAAGAACCACACAATTTAAACAAGCTTAAACTAGCAGTTCTCACAGAGACTCCCGTGGGTGTGGATACCAACAATTCAAAAGGTAACTCCATCGCCACAATTCCCAATCTCCAAGCACAATTAAAACATATAAAAGAATGTGATATACCAGAATCAAACAAGACATGAATTAGAAAAACCATTGAGTTTAAGTTTATCTTAAATGAGATTAGGTGCTGCATCCGCCTCTTGTTCGATAATTGCAAAGACATGTCCAAGTATCGTTACCTTTCTTATCGTGTCGTCATGCCTTGGCTCATGACAATTTCATGAAATGTGTTCTGACTTCCCATAATTATAACAAATCAAGCATGCATGGCCGCCATGGTTCATTCCACAATCTGTGCACAAATTTGAGGCACTACTTGAACTGTTTTGAGAGGGAACTACATCCTTTATTGCAAATTCACTCTGACTAGAGCTCCCTTGGTCAAAGTCTCCTCCATAGAATTGCCCTCTGTCAAACCAATCTCTATTAGACTAATCTATACTAAACCTATCTCTTCTTCTGCCAAAATAGCCTCTATTATGATGGCTTCTTCCTCCACTAGAACCATTACTGTCACTGCTACTACCAAATCCACTTCCTTTACTGACACCCTAGTAGGTCCTAAATAAGAAAATGTTTAGATCATTGAGTTCCTCTTTCTGCGGTTTCCCATATTCACTGGGATAGAACATGTTGTTAGGAATTTTGGTACACATGCAGCGGAAAAACTCAACCGAAATCCCTCCCGCGGATCCATCAACGTTGCTTAAATTGAGATATAGAAGAAGAATTTACCTCTGGTGCGTCCCTTGATGTTCTTTTTGTTTCGTTGAACCCCAGGAACTAACACGTCTAATCATCTCCCTCTACCGTTATCCACATGAACAGTGAGTCCAACTCCTGTAGCTTGATTATTCAATTATGATTATTTCCATTATTTTTTATCAATGAATTAAAAACACGGATTTTAAGAAAATTGACCAGTTACTAGGCCGATCAAGCTACCAGTTTAAGGTTCAATGGTTTTGTTATGTTAGCTAGCTTTCCAAGAGGGGGAGTGAATTGAGAAGTTTTAATTTTTCTACAAAATTGAAATACAGTGGTGATAATAAAAGTTACTGAAAAAACAGAGTATATAATAAAAGGAACAATTGCAAAGTAAATGAGAAGAGGACACAGAGATTTATCCTGATTTGGTCTACTCCACTTGACTTATGTTCAGTCCCCTAGCCACCACTTGAAATTTCTTCACTATATCTTGCAAGATTTGAATGGGTTCTTGCAAAAATCGCAATACAACCCCAACTCAAACTTTGAGCTGAACAAAACACTCTCACTCTTCTCATACAAGAGTAAGTGCAAATCTCTTAGTATCTTCTCACATTAAGTGCTAACTATAAGCGTGTCGAAATATACTAATCAAGATATGTAACTCTCTCTCAAAAGAGTGGATATGAAAGATTAAGAACAATAAACGAGCTTAGTAGAGGGTAGGTAAGTTTTGAATGAATCAATAATCAATTCTGCAGAGTTTTGGCATTTATATATTTTTCATCATTATCCAACAAATTAAATGAGGTCCTATTTATAGTTTTAGAGCAAAACTATCCATTAAAAGTAAGAATTAGCTGTTACTCTTAGAAAAATAGCCACTCACTTACTGCATTAAATGCATCTGATAGAGGTTATGCGTATAATCTCTTAAGGTTATGCAAATAACAGGTGACCATTGGCTCTTGGTTTCAACGTTATGCAGATAACCTAGCTAGGTTATGCAAATAACATTCATTTCAGAATGACTAAGTTTTAGCTCAAAAACATTTTTATGAAAACCTACTCAGTTGTTCAGATAACGTTAAATTTTCACAAATTGAGTTTTTGGAAAACATAAGTTATTACGATAACCTCATCAAGTTATGTGGATAACGTATTTAACTGAGGAAGGTTCAAGAGTACTGTGACTAAGGTTATGCGGATAACCTTTTTAACAGAAGAAGATCCAAGTGCTCTGAAACACACGTTATGCGGATAACCTTCCTAGGTTATGCAAATAATAGGCTGCACAGTACAAGTGGCTTTTACTGTTCACTCCCTTATGCTAATAAGGTAGGTACTTTATCAGGATAACCAGCTGGATAGAGCTGAGGACATGGTGAACACCTACGTTATGCGGATAAACTCAATCATTTTCATGAAATCGAAGAGAGAACACTTAGAAAAGTTTTGAGATTGAAACTTTATCCTCGTAACCTTCATAAGTGATGTGCATAAGGTAACCCCTTTTCATGAAAATCATTTTGAAAATATGAGCTAATTATTAATCATTCAAATAGATGTCTCATTTAATGTTGGAAAAAGTAGAATGAGTCACACTTAAAACTTAACTACCTTATTTTACAACTGGATTCCTAAAATGTGTGTGAAAAACTCTTCATTCTTCTTGAGTCTCTAGCTTTAGTCTTCATATGACTTGTACTCCTTTGATATTGAGTTTCCAAGCTCATTTTTGTTTAGAATTATGAAATCATCTGAATTAACAGGTTTAACTGAAAATCAGATCGTGGTCAAACCAGTAGTACTTAAATTATTATATTTTAAATAATACATACTCAAATGATAAAAATTAATCTTCTAAAGTTAAAAAAAGATATAATCTCAAAGAAAATAATACCTCTCTTAAAAAGGCAACATGTTAACAATAAAATATGTTCTAAATAAAATAAAATATGATCAAAATAAAAAATTAAAAAATATAAAATACATTCTTTATTACTAAAAGAAATACTATATATGATAATAAATCAATAATAGCATATCATTATTGATTTAAAATGAAAGAAATAAATATTAAATTAACATTAAATAATACTGTTAATTTATTTTCTTCTTTATCACTTATAAAAAAGTACTCATAATTGGTAATATTTTAAACTTTAATATTACATTCAATTTGATAATAATAAATTCTTATTTATGATATTTCTTGAAAATTAAAATTTAAAACTCCTTGAAGCTTGTGTTAAAAGAAATTCTTAAATCCCTCAAATCATGGGAAACGTAAAGGAAAATTAAGGATTTAGAGTTGTCATTTCCAGCCCACTATTCCCAGGCAATAGGCTGTAACTCTACTTTTTCCTAAGCTTTCAAGATCACTCCCTCTCTCTCCTCATCTCTATCTCTGTCACTAAGCAATAGTACACTTTTCAAATTTCTTTATTTCATATCTGCCTCAAATTTTTGCCGATCTTTTTTCTCCCACTCCACTCCCACGTTCTTCATTGTCGTGAGTATTTGAAGGCTCTCCTCTGGATGAAGCTATATAATATTGGTTGAAGCAAATGGTGGTTCATGTATATTTTTGCTATGTTTTCTATTTTTCTTTAAGTTTTTCATGCTTTTGTTGATATTGAAGTAAAGAAACAGTGATTGCAAGTATGTATTTTCCCTGCTCTTCTTGTTTCTTCTTCTTCTTCTTCTTCCTCTTTTCAACTTTATCTACTCGAACCTCTTTTCAGCTTTATCAACTTGAATCGTTTCATCCATTTAGATCGCTGGTTCTGCCAGTTTTGACCTAAACTTTGCTTAGAGTTAACATATATAAATTGGAAAATTTTCTAGTTTATAGCTTACTATGACTGATTTGATTTTAGGGTATAAGATCAATAAGGAAGCATATCAGAGCTCAAGTTTTCCACTAATCTTTTGGGGTCAACTTAATAGTTATTTTGTTTCCTTCTGCATTACCTACTAGTTTTTGAGCAATTGTTTTGGAAGTCTGCTTCTTCTTCTTCTTCTTTCCATCCTCCACCTTTTATTCGGGCACTTGATTGACTTAGTTGGTTTAAATAGTAATTTTTATATTCAATCTGGAATAGGTCTCTGTATATTTCTAGTACTTGTATCTTTGTTTATCATTAGATAACCAAAGGTCTGCATTTGCCTATTATCCTGTCTATAGATTTTATAAGCAAACTTACTTCATTAAAACTAAGGTTTTACATGAGTTCTTAAATCGATGTGCCTATACTCATTGTTCTATGTAGCTTGTTGAATGATCCTATACTCATGGTTGGTTTGACTAGACATTTGATTGAGATTTTGTGGGCTTGGCTAACACTTAGTGTTTGAGATGTATTTGTGTGAGATGCGTGGAGGTCAATAAGATGTTGTCAATGATATTATAAATAGTGGCCTAATTTTTCATTTATGTGGCATGTTTGTTTTCTTGTATGTTAAGGTTAATTGGCAGAAATTCTTTAGCCACTGTTCTTCTCCCAATCTAGAAACACATGATGGTCTCATGTCTTAAAGAGTGTATTTTGTGGCATAAAATAGTAGATCCTACAAAGCATTATCTCATCATCTTGTCACTATTATTTACATTTTCTGATGCAAACTATAGGATTTTGATAGTGTTCAAGAAGAATGTGGTTTCAAATTTGTCCAAGTATTCATACATCCAGACACATTTACTTGGTTTCCACTTTATTTCTGTAGTGAGAAAATTTGATTTATTGCAAGGCAGCAATACTTTGATATCATCATTTTGTTTGAGGGTATAGTGTCATCCTGAAGCTAATCTTGCTTGGACATGGTAGTTTTTCTTATTTTCCTTTCTTTATCTTTTCTTCCTTCAATTATCATCATTTAGTCTATTATGATTATACAGAGTAGGCTGCTATATAATCACTGAAATGATCAGATTCTTTGTGCACATGATGTTTAACTAGCTTCTTGAACTCCAATCTATAATTTGGAGTTTTGTTGGCTGAAAAAATCGCTGGATTTGAGTCTATTCAACATCTAATCTGCAGTTCAATATTTCTATATATGGTGTCATACTAAGCATACTTGGTTTATTGTTGATACATGTCATTTTACAAACCATGAAAGAGTCTTTCAACACCTATTAATGGGTCAATCAGAAGAAAGAGCCCTAGTTATTTAAGCTAGATTTTTGTACAGTTAATTAATAATTATTTGACACTTTATTTTGATGTTTGACATTATAATGGGGTTAATAATTTTATACTAATTGCATCTTTCTTGAGTTTGAAAGATATAGAATTATGCATCATGATCTATATAGTTTTGTGTCTAGATTAGATTGTATTTTAGTTGAAATTACTCACAGCTTGTAACATTTTAATCATCTACTTAAAGAGTGCTAAAGGGGGCATAAAATGGTGTTTAGATTTATTTTGGCAATACTGTGAAGAATTTTCATCACTACTACCGAAATTGTCTTTAGGTATGCTTATTTTTAGCCCTTGGGAACGCTTTTGAAGGGTACCCTATGTGACCGGCCCAAAAAGCTTTCCATACACTTTAAAGAAGCATACCCAAAAGACTCTATCTTTGCCTGAAAAGAAGAGGTTTGGAGACACCAAATGATGGAGTTTGGGTATGTTTTGTGGTCAAAAGCATACCCAAAAGACTGTCTTTGGGTACCCTTCTGGTCAAAAGCATACCCAAGAATAGGCATGCTTGTGTACGTTTTCTACGAAAAGTGTGTCGAGAGCTATTTTAGTTTTTAAAAAAATTAAAAAATACATTTATTTTGTTTTCTTCCCTATTCCACATATTACATATATACAACACACTTTTTTCATCCATTCCAGCAATTCCACAATATATGACAAAATTGTTGACTAGAAAGTTCAAATGAAATTCGTGTAAAAATGAAACATCACAACAATATTTTAACACGCATACAAAGCATGCCAAAAAACCTTTTGCCTACTCTTCTTGAAATCATTTTCTGAAGATAGGAAAAGGAATTGAAAATTCACAATAATAGAGAAAGCAAAGATAACGAACTTACTTTCTCCATGAATAAGTGTATATAGCTAAGCTTTAGAAATAGCACTTTTGAGAAAGAATTGCTGCAAGCTGACTGCAACTGCAAAGCATAGGGGGTTAAGACTTGAGAGTGAGGGAAGCATAACATAACCTTAAAATAATGAGCTTGCTTTACTGTGCCAAACTAAAATAGTTTTAAATTAAATTAAAATACTAATGTGGATGTAAACCATGCAAAAAAAAATCATAACAAGTGAACTTTGAGTTAAATGTAGCAGATTGCTCATCAGCATCATAGAAGTGTATATAGCATATTCCATTTACTTCCTCAAATACTATTACAGCTGAGATTCTGACCTCAGTCTCTCATTCTCTTTGGCTTAAGGTTTTTCAAATTGTATTCAAGCTTTTCCTCATATTCATATTAAATCCCTTCTATTATCCTATTATTCAAGTGCTTCTAGTGAATAGGAGTCCCTAGGGTATTTAAAACTTCCAGCAAGTATTGAGCAATATGCTCCTCACCCACTATCAAATCTTTCACAGATCCTGCTAGTGCATATATAAATTATAGTCAAATAACAAGCTTAAGAAAGAAATTTAAGATAATCGTTTAATGGATACACTACCAGCAAGAGCTAGGTTCGACCTTATTTCTATGTCAGGGATACTTGGAACCAGCACCCCTGGAGTATCTAAGACAAATATGAATATCTAGGTCTACTAAAGGAGACTTTGAACATTAATGGTCAAATGAGAAAGAAGGGGTTGAATGAATATCTAGGCGTTCATAGTTAAATGAAGCCTTATCTTTGCCTGCCCTAATACATAATGCAATAGCACATCAATCTCATGCACTTTGGTACTTTGAACATTAATGAAACTTAGTATACCCCTTTAGTCTCTTTGAACATTCAAAAGAGACTCCTCTGACAACCCCTAACAGCCAAAGGCTAGGTCTACCAAAAACTCCTATAAATATCTAGGCTTCCTAAAGTAATAACAGAACATATGAGTAAGACTAAAAAAACTCCTAATGACGTTAATAAAAGCCCAATAATAGCTACAATCTCAGTTCAAACACCAAATAGTAGAGAACCATCGCTCTTTGATTCAACTGTTCCAATGACAAAAATTATATTAAAATTAAATGAATTTATTTTGTATGAAACTTGAAGCACAAGCTGAATTGCCTTCTTCATGCTGATGGCATCCCATAACCCATCACTGTAAATTTTGAAAATGCCTGAGTTATATTCTAAATGGTCAAATAAAAAACTTGAAGGTTTGCACAAAGCAAGCACCTAAAAGAATTGCATGTAAATTTTGCCCTTTTTACCAAAATACAACCTAGTCATCTGATCAACTATTTCTAGAACATTAATGAAAGACACAGCATATTGATATTCAGAAGTATCATAAAATTAATAAAAGTGACAATCAAAAGATAAATTATCTAGCTAGGACGGCAAATGCCTTGCTTGCTTGATCAATGTGCACTACTTGACTTACATAAGGCTCTTGACATTAGCCCTTGTTACTTCATGGCACAACTTTCCTTGCTCAGTGAGTGCAAGAAGAACCATTATATATGCAAGATTTTCTATTCCAAAATAAACCTTATACATGACTTGAACCTACATAATATATATCACAATGAGAATAGTTTGAGGAATTACTGAAACTGGATTATCTAATATAATGCAACATTAATTCCATATTAAAGAGTAAAAGTATGTTAACCTCATGAAGATGACACTATGGATGCTTCCCTGTGACCATGTCAATGATTACACACCTAGACTCCATATATCAGCTGCAGAAGTTTTACTTGAGCACCTACATCCTTAAAGTTATATAACACGTCACATATTGTTCAGGGCAACAAATCTTCATGGAGATTATGATATTGTTTGAGTTTATATTGAAATTCCATAAAAGTCACAAATTACAAAGGAATGTCATTTACTTTAACCATATAAAAAACATAGATTACTGTAAATTGTAGGCAACCAGATTGTTCAACCTCTGCCAATTCCTAGTAGAAACGCAAACGTATTGTAGCAAATATAGATTCCCCTGACCTAGTCTTTTATTTAAGGAAAAAAAAATAGAACAATTTATTCAAATATAATGCAGGCGACAATGCACTAAAAATGAGTTTTAAGGGCTATGAACTACCGCATGTAAATCAGAGCCTTCAGCAATTGCCAACATGAACCAATCTTATGGACACAAAACCAATGTTAATGATTTTATGTCAGGATAGGGTAACGATTGGAAACTGCGGATTCACTCAACACCAAAATTGACATTAAAACCCTAAGGTGACAACGGGTCATCAAATATTCGACAAAGGCAAATGATTACAGAAGTGGTAACAAGATGAAAGTTTTACCAAAGATGAAAGATTGAGTAGAAGAGTCAATCACCGCTTCAAATAAGTCTCTACCCAAAGCGAGCTCCAGCTGAAGATTCACGGCCTGTGGAGGCAGCGAGGGTTAAGGTCTAGGATTCACACTCCAAGCTACAAGATCTGGGCCACCACAGTCATCTTCCAAGCCACCATCATCAATGAAGGTTCTTCCAATGGCACCATCACCACAGATTCGGTGACCCACACACGACCCGCGAAGCCAATGACCCAACCCAAAGAGGCAACTGACCGAGATGCACAGGAAGACCGACGAGGAGTTTTGACTTTCACGCGAAATAGATGGAAGAGGGCTGGAGAGGTTTTGGTTCAGAAGAAAAGTGAGTGAAGAGTTTTTTATGGGAGTCGGGTTATGTCCAACGATTTAGACACACTGTAGATTTTTAATGAACTTTTGGTATGCTTTTTCTAAATAGCGCGTCAAAAATCCTCATTATCTGGGCATGCTTTAAAACAAGGTGCACCCATTTACCTTTCAATAAACAAATTTTGGTATGCTTTTCATTGGAAGCGTACCAAAATATAAATGTTTGGGTATGCTTTTTGTTGTAACCATGCTTGCAGGTGTTTTTTGGTATGCTATCTGCGTACCTATATGCAAAATCTGTAGTAGTGCATAACATATGATGAATGTTATTTGGCTGCTAATCCTTTTATATTTGATTAATTTTTCTGTTAAGATAGGAGGAATGAAAATGTAGATTTTGATGCTACTTGTTCTCATTCCTATGTATGCATTTTAGACCCGGGGATCGTTGAGATGGACTTGGCTTACGAAGATGTTGCTGGTTTGTGTGTTATGTGTGTTGTTACAGGGATAACATTAACTGATTATTTACGTACTGTATATATAAGTTGCACCTTAGATTGTTTGTTGTTTTTATTTATTTGTTTTTTGTTGATATGTTGTACTCTAAATTTTGTTTTGTTGTTTTTTTTTTGAATTGGTGTCTGTAACTTTATTTATTATTAATAAAATTGACTTTTGTTGGAAAAAAAAACTGTACAATATGTGGAACAATAAAGAAAATTAAAAATATTTTTTTAAAAAAAATACTAGTTTTTGTTAGCATTCATTTCAATAACAAAATTTAAAAACAAAAAGAGAAAAGTTAGCATTTCTACAACAAACGTCAACTAAAATACTAATTAAAAAATGCTCTTTTTATCAGTGCTAGAATAGTTGGTATTTTTTAAATACCAATAAATGTTAAAAATAAATACCATTTTAGTGTAATATGTATATATCAAATGTTTGTTAAAATGCTTATATGGCAAACAAAGCTATACATAAAATTAATAGCTAGCTAATATAGTCATCACTTTAGTTCAACTCCAAATTATGTGTTGTTTAATCCCTACATAGAAGTGTAGAGTTGAGCTCTACAGCTTTTACCAATTTTTGGCAAAGGGATAAGTTTAAATTAAACAGAGACAATTTAGATTACTTGATAAGCCATAGTTACATAAAAATGAGTGTCAATTCTTTCTATAGAGAAGGATGAAAGATGAGTACCGGAGGATAATCGAATCATTGGAGCCATGTGGGCATTGTGCAAAACCATCTTGAAGACTCCATACCATCAAACTTGGTTAGAAAGACGCACTAATAAATTTTTGCTCAAACTTCAAACAAGTATTATATCTCGTGAATTTGAAGCCCAAAACAATATCCCAAAATAAACCACGCAAAGCTCGTGCTTATAAATTGACCTCCGGAATACAGGTGTTCAACGCTTTTACAGTACAATTATTTTGCAAACTAAACTCCAAAATGAAAGCAAACACTTTTCTTCATTTTCTGTCACAAACTTATACATCAAATCGATAAAGCAAATGCCTTATTATTAATTCATCTGGATGATGAAAGAAACATATGAGAATACCATGTGCAGCAGCTCCTTCATACTGCATGATTCACAGATCAAAGGTAAATCAATTTTTTAGCCAACAAATTAAGTCAAAGTGCTGAAAAATAATGAACAAGCCCGTATAGTTTCATATAGAGTAAATTACACTTCCACCATATAAGATCCTGCAAGAAAATTTCTTTCCAAAAAAACCTAAACATGGGTTAATTTCCTTAGTCCGCCAGAAATAAACATATAGCACAACTTATTTATTTATGCAAATTTTTAGCTTATAAATATACTAGTTAGGAATAATGTATTTACGTTAATTTTGAGAAGCTAGCTAAAAAATTGTTTTTCGTAAAGAAAGGGGAAAAAAGAAAAAGTCTCTACCGAAGATCCTATTTTATCATCTTGACTAACAAATATGATATAAGATACAATTATTAGTTCACTTGATGTAAAACGAAAAAAAGATCAGAATGATTTGAACACGGAAGAGAAATAAAAAACGTCAATTACCTTCAAGTTGAAAATCTGTTTCTCTTGTGCAACTTTGCCAAGTTTATGGCAACCACCACATACACTTTGTCGTATGCATCATTCATTAATTTAAATAAGCATATCTCCATGATTTGTTTAGAAATAGGAAGCTGCAAACTCCCCAAAATCCAGTATTGAATCCAAGTGACAAACTAATGTAGAAACCTCGATTGAAGAGTTCTTCATTTTCTTCAGAACTTCCATCATCATGGTTATCATCAGTTTGCTTTGTGGGACATTTTGGAAGGGGAGCTCCACAGAGTCCTGCATTTCCCTCATAAGTAGAAGGATCAAAGCTTTGGAGTTGAGTGCCAAGTGGAATTTCTCCTGACAAATTGTTGTATGATAAGTCCATCACACTGAGACGATCTATTTCTGAAAGTTCAATAGGAATTCTGCCAGACAAGTGATTCCTTGACAAATCAAGAAAATCCAATGACCACAGTTGTCCAATGGTTGAAGGAATTTTACCACTAATCATATTTCTTGAAATGTTCAAGGAAACCAATCCAACAAGATTCATCACTTCATTTGGAATTTCTCCTGTTAACATGTTGCTGGAGAAATCGATACTTTTGACCAATCCCAATGTACTTTGGTATTTAGACTCAATTCCTTTCCACACTAGCGTAGCAATATCCTCCACAACTACACGATCTTCATTAACATAACTAATGATAGGAGGACGATAATTGATGGTTACATCAAAATTTGTTTGATTAGCTAGAGCAGAAAGATTGTTGAGGCATTTTGGTAAACTTCCATAGATATTGTTCATAGAGAGATCAAGGATTTGAACTTGAAATAGATGACACATACTAGGGGGCAGTCTCCCTGAGAACATATTGGATCTCAAAATAAGGACTCATAATTTTTTAAGTTCATCACCAATCCAACTCGGTATTGACCCCGAAAAGTTATTTTGGACAACATCCAAAGTTATCAACTCTGTGCATTTATTCAAAGACAATGGTATTTCACCTGTAAATCTATTGTAACCCAAATGTAATGCTTGGAGTTTACATAAGGAACCCATTGATGTTGGAATTTTTCCAAAAAGGCTATTGTTTGCAATATTAAGAACAGCTAAGTATTGAAAATATATCCAGCAATCTGGAAGCACTCCAAATAATTGATTATTTGAGAGATCCAAAACACCTAAATTTGTAGTAGTGTTTGGACACAAAATAGAATTAGCATTTGTAAATTTATTATTGGATAGATCCATATAAATTGCACCTCGCAATCGAAAATTTGGAATTTGACCAGCAATTTGGTTGTGTGAAAGGTTTAAGACAGTAAATGACAAATCCGAAAACCAACTTGGAATTGTATCAGAAATGTTTGCGCTTGAAATATCTATGACATTGCATGACTTTTGGGTTCGTAGCCATATCGGAAAATCAGGGCCCAACTTACAAGATGCTAACCAAATGTATTGTAACTGGAAAGGAGGAATCCAATCAGGACTGATTATAAAAGTCAAATCATTAAAAGACAAGTCTAACATGTTTAGATGAGAGAGTCTCAAGAAATGAGCTTCAGATATGACACCTTGCAAGGAATTATGTTCAATGGTTAAATCAAATAAGTTTGACAGCATTCCAATGCTGTCAGTTAGAGTTCCATTGAATTGATTGAAACCCAAATATAAATATTCCAGAGACGAGAGTTGAGAAAAGTTTGGTAGTGGCCCTGCAAATCGGTTGCTAGATAAAACTAATTTTGCAAGTGAGTTGTTGACACAATGGCTGAATGATGCGACAAAGTCATCTAATTGACCACTCAAGAAGTTGTTGCTCAGATCTAACTCACCTAAACTGCATAAAGCCAAGGATTTGGGTATCCCACCTTCAAGCTGGTTTCCTGAAAGGTCTAACTTTTGCAAGCGGAACAAGTTTCCCAATTCGTAAGGTATTTTTCCTTTCAAATTTATGTTATCAAGGTAGAGATATTCTAATTTCTTCAAAGAACCAATGAAGCTTGGCAATTGGGTTAGATTGAAATCATTTTCACTAAGGTCCAAATAATTCAAGTGATGTAATTTGACCAATGATGGAGAGATTGTACCTTTCATCCACAAACGACCAAGAAAAAGTCCATCCACATGACCTGTTTGGATATCACAGCTAACATGTTCCCAGTTGCAACATTCTTTCTGGCTTTCTCCATTTCCCCATGAGTCGAGGTTGCCATGAGAATCAACAAAGCCGCGTTTGAGAGAAAGAAGGGAGAGTCTCTCACTCTCTATGCACTTTACAGAAGCGTTGCCAACTGCAAAAGCCCTTGAGTATGGGTGCACCAAAAGCACAATCGAAGCAACAAGAAACCTTAAATCCATCATCATTCTGGAGATGAGGCATGTAGTATACAGATCTAAATGTGAGAAAGCAATGAAAACAGAGGCAAAGTATTTAATAGGCAACTAGATGAAATGTATTTTTCTCTTAAAACCATCTTATAATTGTATACCGTGTGAGAGACTTCAAAAGACTTTGCATAGCAAATTTCCACGCGTTGTCATCATTTAGCATTTTAACTCTTCTGGGTCAAAGAAAACGTTTTACTATCTTCTTTTCCTTTCATTTTAAGCTAGAAAAATTACTTCAGGCCCAAAAAAGAGGTAGAAAAGTTTATTTAAGCTATAATTTCGTTAAAATTTGACAATATATTTTTTAATTTTTTAAAAATGATCAATATTTTTAGTTTTCAAAATAATAAATCAATTTAAAAGTTTTGTATTTTATTCTTCTCCTAATTTTACTTAATATTTTTTAAATAAATAAAAATATTTTAAAAATTATAAAAGTGAACAAGAGAGCAATTGAAATGATCAAGAAATTTACGTTAATTTAGATTTCATAAATTAATATATTGCATTTCATAAATCCAGAAGTATTAAAACACTTTGTAGTTTGTAACTCATTTCTGGCGTTGCCTGATGGAATTTAATTAAAGGGACGATAATCTCACCTATGAATGGAAGCAACATGAAATCTTATATCCATATTGTGAAATAAATCTGAGAAATCAATGAGAAAATAAAAAAAGAAGGCAAAGCATTTAATAGCTAGGCAACATAAGGATTAGTATGTCACTTTCTCGTAACCACCATGAATTATTATACCATGTGAGCGACTTTGACTTCGCATGGTAAATTTCCACACGGTGTCATTTACTCCCTCCGTTTTATTATATAGTATATTTTTTTGAGAAATTTATATTTCAAAATATAGTGCATCTTATGAATTACGTAGTATATCTTTTTTTTTCTTTTCAAAAATACCCATAATTAATAGGTCTAAATATGTATTTATTATTAAAATATTTTATTTCCAATACATTTAATGAGGGTAATGTGAGAAAATGTGAAAAATTTTTTTAGTTACTAATTATTGTCTTGATCTGTATATGGTAGTTAAAAGTGCACTATAAACTAAAACAGAGAAAGTAATTTTTTCGTCGACCTTTTCTTCTTCCTCCGCACATGCCACAATGCAATTTCAAAGTGAAAGTGGCACTGTGTCCACTGCGAATTTCACAGTCTTCTCCACAAAAAATTTGGAAGAAAAAGAAATAGACTATGACGTTGATGTGGGAGAGCCTTACGTATTTATTTTACAATGCAAAAATTTTTATAAAAAAAGACTGACTTGGAACTTGGAAAGAGCAGTGACCAAGCTTCACGTTTCATTTTCTTTTTTTTGGTGAATTCAGGATATCTCCACGACTGGAAGTCATGAGATTAAACCCTTGAGAAATTTGAGCGCTATTCAAGGGGTTCTCTCCCAAACGATGCTCTCCAAGATTCAAACTCAGCTTCACGTTTCATTTGGGAAGAGTTAGATTTAGTTATTCCAACTATAATCGTATTACTTTTAATTAGGTGATGGATGAAGGTGTTGGAGTTTTGATTTTAGAAGAACTGGATTACTAAGCTACTTCTGATTGATGGGAAAAAAAAAAACTACTTCTGATTTGATCTCAATTGAGGATAAGGCACATAAAGAGATACAGTATGTCATATAATGTGGAATCTTCATATGTAATCTTACGAGTGACCATTCATCGCATTTCTCTGATTAATTTAGCGTGCTCCACCAATATTTAACAGAATCAGACTGTATAAATGCAACAAAAATGGCATTTTTACAGTCAAAGCAGCTTATCCTTCGATTAAAAATAGAGATCAAGAAGAAGCAGGGGCAATTGGTACCTAAATCTTTATTAATGCTTTGTTTGGAATGAGAGCCTCATTTTCCTCTAATTCTTTTTTTCTCCCTCAGATTTTTCCCTCATAGGCCTTCAGGTTAAAAAAAAAAGAGGTTAAAAAAAGAAGAGTAGGTCTTATTTCTTGAATTTTACATATTTTGGATAGCATAAACTTAACCCAAAAAAACATGAGAGTTCTTTCTTGCCTTGAACAAAAAAACAAGAGTTCAAAATTGGTACTTAATTTGTATCAATGATAACTACAAATTTTAAATTTTCTTTTAAAGATTATAGAGATATTATTTATGCTTTGTGAAACTGTCGTTCAGGCTCTTCAAATAAATGTTTTTGTGGCCACCCTCTTCAAATAAATGTTAGCGCCTGATTGGTTCTTCTTTTTTAAAAAGAAATTATAGTTTTTTAAGAAGATGTGTTTGACTAAATACAAATTGTCTTTTTGAAAAATGAAAAATAGGTTAAATTATGATTTTGTAAAAAGAAGGGAAAAGTTACTTTTTCTTTAATAAAACGTAAGTTTTGGAAAATGAGAAGTAAATTTACTCTATATTATACATCTAAAAATACTTTTAACCCTTATCATCCAAACAGATTTTTTGTCAAATTTACTTTTATAAAAAAACATTCAAACATAACAACTTATAATAAACTTAATTTATCTAAACTTTATTTTTATAAATTTTATTTATCTTAACTTAATTTTATAAAACTGAGAACTAAACGGGCCCTTACTCTTTCAATTTTAACCAAAATCATTGTAAAATACTACCTCCATTCCCAAATAGAAGATATAAAGGAGGTGTTATTTTTCTTAAATATAAGATATAGAAATTTGTTGTTTAATATATATATTTCTTTTTTTTAATTTTATCCTTGATTAAATAATTAAGTAGATATGATTAATTTTTATTATTTACGGGATATAAATACTAAACATTAAATGATAGTATTTTATGGAACTATTTTAAATTCCTAACTAATTTAATATTTTTAATTACTTTTAATTATATTTCTTAATTTATGTAAATTAATTATTTGTATTTTACGAGAATGGAAGGAATAAAATTTAATGAAAAGTTAGAGAATAAAATTGTCTTTGTTTATTGCTCATATCTTATACAATCAGGAAAAAAAACAAAACAAAACAAAAGAGACGAGGAGCTTAGGGCCTGTTTGATAGTGTTTCCTGTTTTCTGTTCTTAAAAACAGTTTTGTAAAACAGTTTTCAAGAAACTGTTTTGAAAACAAGAAAATAAAAAAATCTGTTTGAATAATTATTCTCAAAATCATAACTAGTGAGTAATAGATGAGTTATTCAAAATTTATAACTTTACCATTAATGAGGTGGATGTTTCTCATCCTTCCTTGTGTTTTCCAGAACAAAAACTACAAAACACCTAAAAGGTGTTCTGAGTTTTCTGTACAAAACTGTTTTCTGTTTTTCAAAACAGTTTTTAGAAAACAGGTTTACCAAACAAGTTTTCTGAGTTTTCTGTTTCTGAAAACAAAAAAACTGTTTTGCAAAACAGCATCAAACAGGGCCTTAATAACACGGAATACTTATCCAGGCGTGATAAAAAATTACTGAGCTATGTCCAGTCTGGTTCACTATCAGAAATTTTTACTTCAATGACTTTTTTTTTTTGCCAACTTTTTACTTCAATGATTACCCTATATAATTTGGTCCACCTGGACATTACTTCCCTGAACTTAACATAATTTAAAAGCAGGCTCGTAAACTAGATATATGCCGGAAATCATAAATAAATATACCTCTACATGCATGGCTTAATTTGAGCGTCAATTATTAAAACACTTAAAGCTTTATGTGGAATGGGAAGAGAATAGGGAGAGGGGAATATTATGAGAGAAAATTAGAGAGGAATCTAGATAAGAAAATATCTAGATTCTTTTTTATTTTCTCCTTATCCAAATGAAGGGTTAGACTTTATTTTGTTTAGATGAAGGAAAGAGAGGGGAGGAATTTTAATGGAAAGAAAGGAATGT
Organism: Adenanthera pavonina; assembly: GCA_026686845.1. Taxonomy (NCBI): domain Eukaryota; kingdom Viridiplantae; phylum Streptophyta; class Magnoliopsida; order Fabales; family Fabaceae; genus Adenanthera; species Adenanthera pavonina. The sequence goes on from JAIVEN010000013.1 coordinate 28,181,715, forward strand.
GAGGGAAAAGAATGGATTTTAATTTTAGCTTGTTTGGAGAGAAAATGATAGATTTTAATAGAGAGATTTTAGTGTCACCTTATTTGAGTTAAGAGGGGAGAAAAGAGAAAATAATTATAAATTTAACTATTATACCATTGATATATTTAAGTTAATATTTCCTTTCTATATTAAAAGTAAAATTTTTTTTGCTTGATTATTAGAAAGGGAGTTCTTAATCAGAAGAAAATTCATACATAATATCTGATGAAATACCCAAGCGGAACTCGTCCGATTGAACCTCCAATGACTCGGAATGAACCACGGATCGTGCTAGAATCAAATAGGACACACGAAATAATAAGAAAACACAAAATAGATGAACACGTTAAACTAGAAAAATAGGTTAATAATTATGAATGAAAATGACAAGAAAATATGAAAGATATGTTGGTCAATGGGATAAGACCCCAAGAGAACCCGTCTCTTAGAACCCTAGCCTTGGGACGCCACAAAGGAAAACCACTCCTTTTATAAGTCTATGAATCCTCTCAATAACACAAGGGATACAAGAGAAAGCTCACAAGAAAAGAACATAAATTTTAAAAATTCATTCTCATTAATCTGTCTCTCTCAAAAGTACATAGGTGGCTCCTTATATAAAGAAATAAGGCAACCAAAACCCTAAGTTAAAATTAAAAACCAAAATTACAATAAAAATAAGTAAATCTAATTAATCCTAAAGAAGATACCACAATCTAAATGAAAAACGAAACAAAATATTTCTCAAATCAATTAAAAGGTGGCACCTTTCTTACTAAAAGACTAATAGAAAATTCTAGAGCCTAATCTTTAAAAATTAGGAAACAACTTAAAACTTAATCTCCAAGACACAATCTTTGACCATATGACTTATTTCTGAAAATTAAATTAAATTAACGAAAATTCCTAATAAAATTATATTAAAAACGTCACTATTCATTGTCACATGCAGAGCACATGATGTCTTCAAGTTAGCTCTTCTAAATGGGCTTCTTTTGGGTTTGGATTTGGACCTTGTATAGATAAGAGCATTATCACACCCTTGGGCTCCTTTTTGGACTGTAACTTGAACTAAATAAGTGGGCTCCAAAAGCAGCAACTCTTGGATTAATCCATTTAAAGCTTTTTTTTTTTAATTGTTTTAGATCTTGCTCCAATCTTTGGGCTTATCGAGCATTGTAATGGATCTTTTGGCTCCCAAACTTGCTTTCCATGTTTGTTCAGCACCTTGATCCAGCCCTTCATGCTTCTCTTTGAACTTTTGCAAGTCATGCCCAGCCCTTACTCTATCAATATCACTAATTAACACCTAAATGAAGAGTTAAAAAAATTTAAATTGGTAATATAAATAATTCCATAATATGAAATGAAGTGGGTATTTTTAATTATATTTATATCAAAAATTGGAATCCTGCTGAAGTCAAGATGGTGAGAGAAGGAAAGAAATTAGAAAAGAGTGTCGTCTGGCAAGCACACGAACGTATACCAAATCGGGCCGGGCCAAAAAGTCCGGATTACCAAACGGGCTCGGCTTGTAAAGCTCGAGGCCCTATGGCATGGGCCTGCGGGCCCGTATATTTTTTAAAAATATTTTTCATATATTTTTTTAAATTTTTTCATATTTTCTTAAAAATTTTTTTATATAATTTTTTAAATTAATACAACTAATTATCATTATCATTCACAAAACATCAACTTAATATTTAAATTTTACAATTTACACATCATTAATTAATAAAATAGTACATTTTTCAATATTTTAAACAAAAAAAGAAAAAAAAAGGAAAAACAGGCCAATCAGACCAATCGGCCCTGGTCTAAACGGACCGGGCCCAAAAAGCCTATTTTCTCTTCGAGCCTATAATTTTAAAGCCCGGCCCGCCCGTTTTGTCGGATTATTCGGGCTGACCCATCGAGCCTGGCCCATTTTGCCGGCTCTAAAGGCAAATGGGCCAAAGTCCAATAAAATTATACAATTTCCCCCAATTTGGGGGCAAAATATACATGAGAGAGGGAGGAAAAATTTCAACAATATTTTCCCTCCCCTCCCCCAATTATTATCTTAGAATGTATTTGGTTGGGATTTTTTGAAGAGCATTTAAAGAGAGAAGAAGGAATTAGAGGGAATCAAATCTCCTTCCCTTGTTTGATTTATAAAATAAGAGGAGATTAGTTCCCTTTCCCGTTCCTATTTTAAAACACCCCAAATTAGGATTTTTTTTTTTAGAGGATTGAGTAATTATAACTCAATTTCCTCCAATTACATCTTATACCAAATAAGATTTTATTAAAATCCCTTAAATCCCTTCACTTCTAATCCCACCAAATAAGGAAATTTTAAAACTCCTCTAATCTCTTTCCTTCCAATTCTCTTCATTAAAAATTTTTTCAATCTCCTCCCATTCAAATTCCTCAATTGAATCAAACACACCCTTACCAAATAAGGGGAGGGAAGCAAAATCCCTCCCCTTCCTTTCCCTTTCCTCATTTTCCATCAATCCAAACACAGCATTAAACATACCAATATGGAATGCACCAAACCTTCACCCACAACTACTTGTGCGGTTATATTTTTTCTTATTCCTTTTTAATTTTATTTTTGTTTTTTTAAATAGGGTTATAAATATGAAGTCAACATTGACAGAGATATTGACTTTATTGACCATACAAATTAATACGCTGGCCATCATTGACATTGACTTTGACTTAGCAATACGAATTACGAAATAGAACTATCAATTCGGGCCTGGCCGGGCCCAAATCGGGTTGGGCCAAAAAGCCCGAATTGAAAAACGGGCTTGATTTTCCAAGCCCGAGCCCGTCGGATCGGGCCTACGGGCTGGCCCACAGGCTTTTTTTAATATTTTTTTTTATGTTTTTTTAATAAATTTTTTCATACAATTATTTAAATTAATACAACTAATTATCATTATAATTTAAATTAATACAACTAATTATCATCATAATTCATCAAAAACTAACATAATACTTTTAATATTTTATATGTCACTAATTAATAAAATAATATGTATTTTTTAATATTTTAAATAAAAAACAGAAAAAAAAGAAAAAAGTCTCAGGCTTTTGGGCCGACCCGTGGCTCGCTCGGGCTGGCCCACCATGGGCCGAGCCTAAACGGGCCGGTCTAAAAAAATCTGGATTATATATTTACTCCCGAAATTGAGATCAGAGCCTGTTTATTTTTTTGAGCTTTTCGGACCGACCCATAGGGCTTAGCCTATTTTAACAGCTCTATTACCAAAGAATTTTTTTTTTAGCCAAAATACCACTTACCGAAGATGGGGATGAGGAATTTTCAGACTAGATGCCCAATTAATATTTGTGGTTCCAAACTTTTGATAAAGAATTGTACTTAATTACATCTTTGTCCTTTATTCCTACCATTTCCATTGGTTTTAATTTTGGCAATTTATTAATATTTACTTGATAATTAAAGTGGGCTCCAATACATTTTTTTTAAAGGAGAAAATGACACATAAAATAATTTCTAATAAAAATTATTTTTTCTTATCATAAAAAAAAATAATTATGGCTAAATAATTAAATTACGTGTATAACCGATCTTACATATTGACTTACTAATTGGAGCCAATTCGGTCCGTTCAACATCCAACAGTTTGAGGAGCCTCACGGAGGTTTATCAAAGTTGCTGTATAGAGATGTTATGGGCTTGGAGAGCTCGAGATGTGCTAGCTGTTAGATTTCTTTCTGTTTTTGGGCTTAAGCCCCGTTTGTTTAAAAAAAACTAAAAAAAAATTATGATTATAATAAATAGTTTAATTTTTTTATTTTTATATGAAAATAAACAAAATTTCTACCCTTCCCAAAGAATTGGAAAGATGTGATTAAGTCTAAACCAAGGTCATCGTGAAAGTAGTTGGCTGGCGGAAAAAAAGAGTCACTGTAGAAGGAGCAATATATGTTCACTTAATTAAAGACCTTGCAAGGGATTTAAACGCAAATAAAGTCCTTAAAATACAGTAATGACACTTGAGGAACAAAGTAATTTACAGAAATGACACTGAAGGACAACATATTATTTAATGGACGAAAATATATCATTAATTATAAAAGGTTGAGTTGGTTCAGTTGTATATCATCATAATCATACTGATTGATAAAATGATCAATTATATCATAGAAACGTCTTTATTTTCCGCTCTGAGAAGAAGGTAGATTACAACAGGATCCTCAGAGGTGGTCCGTGGACTGTTGATGGTGCGTTGTTAAATCTGCAACTATGGAGGGAAGTATGGTGGTTAAAGAGGTGGATTTTTCTATGTGTCCATACTGAGTGCAATTTCATAATTTACCATTGGAAGCCTGGAGTTGTAGAAATGCAGAAAGGTTGGGGTCTGCGATTGGGGAAGTAGTTATGGTTGAAGACCCAGTAGTGGATGGTCAGATTGTTCGTAGCTTTGCTCGTGTTGGAGTGGTGATTGGTATCAGATTACCACTGTTAACGGAGGTTGAAATCCCGCTTTTGGGTCGAGATATATCTGGAGTCCAGTGAAGTATGAGGTTATAGGAGCTTGATACGGCATGAACAAAGGCAGTGCAAAGCATAGATATCGCACAAAGTGGGCTCCAGTTTGGGGGCTAGGGTAGTCAAGTTCTCGAATGTCCTTGTTAAACGTTGCAAGGAGGATTGGTGCCAAGAGTTTATGCTAACAGAAGGGGTGGCGTGTGGGATTACGGGGGAGAGAGAGGGTGATAAGGGAGTTGTAACTTTGAATACTGATGTCCGAAAATTTGGGAAGGAAATTAATGTGGAGCAGGAACGTTATGACAGGGATGCTGAGGAATCTCAATTGCGGCGGAATGAGAGGGATTTGGTCTCAACTCTCTTATTATGAGCGATAAATTTGCTTCAGCTCAGAGAGGTATTAATTTGAATAACTCCACTGTGGGGAAAGGTGCTGGAGGGAGCATTGAGGCAAGCTTAATTGGGCCTTATAAGGATATAATGGGATGCCAGGCCCAGAATTCAGTCAAATCAACGTTTCCAGAAGCTGATGACAAAGCTGTTGGGCCCTTGGCGATATCTGAACTTGTGCTCCAATCCCAATTTGGAGATTAGTAACTCTTATGATGGAAACGCTGTGTAGTAATAAGCTGGATGCCTATTCTCCAATTCTTTATTTTGTCGAGCACCCTGATGATGGTACAACTACAAAGGTGTGGTGGTTCCGCTTAATCATTCTCCAATTTTGAAAGTCGTGAAATTTCTTCAACGAGTGAATATTAAGCGTAGTGCTGATGAAGTTGAAGATCCTAGGCCTACCAAAAGAGCCAAGAAGCTTGTCTTTTCTGAAGAAGATGCTAGTCATATGCTCGGGAAGGGTTCGAACAATGAAGTTTCGGCAAAACCCATGGGGAAGAGCAATGTTAGGCGTCTTAAACAGCAAATGCGTCAGAATCGAAAATTTTCTACTCCAAGAGTTTTTATTGATAGGCAAACAGAAAATTCTCTTATCCACAAGATTGGTTCATCTTTTCAACTGGAGAAAATTCTGAAGAAGGCGTTGGTGGCTGGCCACAAACAGCCACCCAGTCGCCATGAAGTTCATCGCTTGAAACTGTCAAGGTCTGGGGGTTGCCTTGACAGTCAAGCATCTTAAAGAGGTGTCTCGGAAAGAAAAGCCCCTTTGTCTTCTTAATGGAGACCAAGAAGAAATCTGCTGCAGTTGAGAAGGTACGTAGGAAATGTGGTTTTGATTTTGGATTCCATGTAGATCCTCAAGGTATGTCTAGTGGGAGGTGGGGATCGAATGTGACATTCTTTCTTCTTCCCAGAACTTTATTCATGTGCATCTTTCATTCCTTTCTATTGAAGTCCCTAGTTTTGTTACTTTTGCTTATGGTCCTTTTGTTGAAAAACAAAGGACTAGAGTGTGGAAGGAAATTTCTGATTTGGCTCGCGGTATTAGGGGGTCTTGGTTGTGTGTTGGGGACTTCAATGATCTTTTGTCTCAGTCTGAAAAGTGGGGAAAGAAGCCGAGAGCTATCAGGAAAATTCTTAATTTTCACTGCTTTGTTGCTAAGTGTGGCCTTGTTGATTTGGGTTATAATGGCTCTAATTTCACCTGGAATAATCACAGACTTCACGAGTCACATATCAAAGAACGATTAGATCGAGCTCTTGCTGGTATTACTTTTAAGGAATCTTTTCCTAAGTGCAGGTTGGTGCATTTAGAACCTCTTGGCTCTGACCACCATCTACTTTTGGTGGATTTAGAGTATAATGAGATTCGTACGCCAAGAGATTTCAAATTTGAAATTGCCTGGATTTCTCATCTTGATTTCTTGAAGACCCTCAGAGATAACTGGTATGTTTCTGAGGCAAGCTGTGATCCTATCCAAGCGTTGATTTTGCGACTATGCAACTGTAAAAGGGCCCTTGAGAATGGGAGTAAAAAATGCTTCCCTCATAATAAAAGGCAAATTGATTATCTTCAATGTCGTTGAGCAGAATTGAGAAATGGTAATTGGGATGAAGAGACTCTTGCAGAAATAGAAGGTGTTGTTGCGGAGATTGAAAAGCTATGGGACCGAGAGGAATTGTATTGTTGTCAACGATGTAGAATTAAATGGATGAGAGAAGGGGATCGCAATACACCTTTTTTTTCATCTTAGTACTCTTCAAAGGAGACAGAAGAATTCTATTTTGAAATTAAAAAATGATGCAGGTGATTGGGTTACTTCGCAGGAAGGTATTGCTGAATGTGTTCACTCCTTTTATAAATCCTTATTTTCTACTAGTGGTGCCCGCCCATTATCTTTGGCATTGAGTTATGTTGACAAAAAAATCAATGATGCTCAAAATTCCCTATTAACAGCTTCTGTCACGAGGAATGAAATTCATGCAGCTATGTTCCAATTAGGTGGCTCAAAAGCTCTAGGACCAGATGGGTTTGCTGGGGCTTTCGTTCATTCTACTTGGAATGAGACTGGAGATAGTGTAGTAGCTATGGTGGAACCATTTTTCAGAAATGAAGGAGCTCCTGATAATCTCAATTGGACTACTGTTATTCTCATATTGAAGATAAAGAAGCTGGAAACTGTTAATCATTTGAGGCCAATTGGACTTTGTAACTTTGCATACAAAGTCATTTCTAAGATACTTGCTAATAGATATTAGAACTGGTTCTTGATTCTTGTATTTCCTCTTCTCAAGGAGCGTTTATTCTAGGAAGACAGATCCATGATAATATCTTGATAGCGCATGAAGTTTTTCACTATTTGAAGAGGAAAAGGGCGGGTAAGAAATATGATTGAGTTTTCGCTAAAAATGGTTATGAGTGAGGCCTACGACCATGTAGAATGGGACTTCTTACAAGGTGTTTTGGAGAGATTAGGATTTTGTGAGAAATGGATCAATTGGGTCATGCCTTGTGTTACCTCTGTCCATTTTAACTTATGTCTATCTGGCCGTAAGATTGCTGAGATCCTTCCGGAGTGAGGATTGTGCCAAGGGGATCCCATTTCCCCCTATCTTTTTATCTTAGTGGCTGAAGTTTTATCTTCCATGATCGAGAAGCACATTGCAACTGGTGAATTAAGAGGCATCAAAATTACAAAGGGGTGTCCCTTGTTGTCATATATCTTCTTTGCAGATGATGTGCTATTTTTCATGAATGCTTATTTGAATTGTTGTAAAAAATTATCAGAGATCTTGAATTGTTATTGCATGGCTTCTGGTCAATCTGCTTAATTTCAGCAAGTCTTCTATTTTCTTCTCCAAAAATACCCCAACTTTGATCAAGAACCAAGTCGACCAGATTTTGCAGATTAAGGACACTGATGATCCTGGAAATTATCTGGGACTCCCTAGTATTTGGGGACGCTCAAAACACTAGTCACTTGCTTATATTCGTGACAAGGTGAGTAAGAAAATGAAGGGTTAGAAGCAGCAACTTCTCTCTTTTGCAGGATGAGAAGTCATGATGAAATCTGTTGTCAATGCCATTCCTCTTTCTCCAATGTCCTGTTTCAAATTTCCTAGAAAGACATGCAAAGAGTTGGATGGTTTAATTGCTAAGTTTTGGTAGGGGGACAGCACAGAATCCTGTAAAATTCATTGGAAAGCCTGGGACACACTCACACGCTCTAAAGGTGATGGTGGCCTAGGTCTTCGTGATTTTGAAGTAATGAATGATGCATTGCTAGCTAAGACAGCCTGGAGAATTCGTAATAACTCTGATGCATTGTGGGTCAGAGTTTTAAAAGGGATCTATTGTGAGGATTGTGATTTCATGGCTTCCAAGAAAGGGCACCAAGCATCACGGGCTTGGTTGAGTATTCTCGAGGGAAGGAGATGGTTAGATGAGCATCCTTGTTGGCAAGTTGGAAATGCTGAAACTATTAGAATTTGGCATGATAAGTGGGTCCCTGATAGCGCAAACTACAGTTTGATCCCCAATGATATGGCTCATGCTGATGATGATGCTAAAGTTGCTAGTCTTATTCATAATGGTGGGTGGCTTCTCAACGACCTTTCTGGTAAGGTTGCTGAATCTGATATTGTTTCTATCAAGAGTATTTCTCTTGGGAGGCTTAATAGAAAGGACAAGTTGGTTTGGGTGAAAGATAAGAGGGGTGAATATAAAGTTAGTTTGGGTTACTGCTGTATTAAATCTTCCAAAGCTGTGCAGAACCCGTCTAATCTGGGTCCAGGGCCATCTTTTTGTCACTCCTAATGAGCTTTGGCGTTATATTTGGAAACTCAAAGTCCAACCAAAGCTTCATCACTTCCTTTGGCAATGCTTGAATAATGCTGTTGCAACCAGTGAAGCACTTTCTGGACGCCATTATAGACAATCTGCTGTCTGTCAAATTTGTGACCAGGAAGTGGAGACCTTGGAGCATTTATTATTCCATTGCTCGTGGACTGGTAAGGTATGGTTTGGGTGTTCTTTATCCCTTTCTTTTAATCAGTTCAATGTTTGCCACGTTGCTAAATGATGTATGAAGTTCTTGCTTGATAATGATAGCATGAATGATTGGAGGAAAGCATATATAATTTGGTTATGCTGGTTTATATGGCTGGAAAGGAATGATGTCATCTTTCAAAAAAAGTAATTAGATCCTTTATTTGTTATCAAGAGGCTAATCTTAGTATTAAGTCATACCGGGATGCCCATAATTTATCTAATCATCTGAATACCTCTAGTGGCCTACTGTTGCATTCTAAGCATTGGTGTAAACCAGATTATGGGTGGGTCAAAATTAATTCTGATGGTTATTTTGATCCAATGACTAATGAGGCTAGTATTGGTCTAATAGCTCAAGATGATTGTGGTAATTTTCTGTGGGGATTTTGCAACTTGGTTGATGCTGTATTGCCTTTCATTTCTGAAGGTCTTGCTATTCAGAAAGGCTTTGCTCTTGTGAAGGAGCTCTCTTACCCACAGGTTGTTTTTGAGTAGAATAGCGCTGAGTGGATTTCTATGTTGAAGACAGGCTCTACTGCCAATTGTGCTTGGAAATGGAAAAATTTTGCTTATGTAGTTCTTGATGTCCCAACTGATGTATCGTGCTCTTTTGTTTGGACGCCTCGTCTAGGCAATAAAGCCGCAGATTGGATTGCAGCCGGGGTGGTTAAGGGGGTGTGTCCGTCTGGGTATTTTCACCATCACCCTCTCTCTATTCCATTATCTCTCTTGATGCTGAGGTTGGTGATGAATCTGGTTCTGTATCGGCAAGTACTACAGATACTTCTGAGAAGATTGGTGTTGGTTAATCTTCTTTTCTTTCGGTTTCGGTTTACTTGCTTTTCCTTTGTTGCTCTTTATTTGGACCGTATTTTTGTTTGGAGTTTGTTGTCAATGCATTCTCTTTTTCCGTGGTGAAAAAAAAAGGGTTAAAAACACACCAAAAGCATATTCTTTTCCTAATTTTACTTTTAGTGTTGTAAATAAAATCATTCTAAAAAGTTTTTTCATTTTCTTAAATAATTTAAAACAAAAAAAATTATAAAATGAAAAAGAGTGTGGACTAAATGATTACGGAATTGAGATTAATTTATGTTTCATTAAATTAATATGTTGCATTTCTCTCTTACATTCTGTTTGATTTGAGGGATTTGAAAGGAAGAAAAGGAAAGTGAAGGGGAAACAAAATTAAGATTTTTCCCTTATTTAATAAACAAATTTGAGTGGGAGGGGAATTTGCCTTCTCCTCCTTTCCTCTTTCCCTCTAAGAAGGGAGGGCAACCTTGTTTGGAAAAAATATAGAAAGGGTGATTGCTTTCCTCCCCCAACTAAATGATAGTCAATTGCATAGTATTTTATCTGCTCCTTAATATAAGATCCTTTAAAATGAATCACGCAGATTAAGAATGAGAGTTAAAACTAATTAACTATATTGATTTTTTCAATAATTTCAATATTTTTCTAAAATTACTCTTATCTAATATCTCTCTCATTTTCTTTGAATACATTAAATAGGGATATTTTTTAAAAATATATAATAAATATTACCTTGTATATTGTAAATAATCTTATATTTAAAACCTAGACAAAAAATCCTATATATAGGATTGGAAAAAGTATTAAAACACTTTGTATTTTATAACTCTTTTCTCGCATTATTTGATAAAATTGTATCCACAGGACATTCTTTTAAAAATTTTTGCCGTTGAGCTACCTCAACTAGTCCATGGAGAAGCCACCTGTCAATGGAGTTAACCTAGCGATGATGCTCTTTCAGTATCGTCTGCTTATAAAGCTAGCCAGGAGCTTTTTTGGGATCATAAGAATGTTATATGGAAGTAGCCAGGAGCTCAAAGAATTTGTTCTTTCCTTAATTGGCTCGCCATTAAGAATCGCCTTCTCACTAATGCAGAGCGATTGCGTAGGCATATGAGAGACCAGATTACCCATGACTTGTGTAGAGGTAGTGTTTGAGGACATTGATGATCACGTCTTACCTGTGGGATATCAGTAGTAAGTTTGTGAGCACTAATGGCAAATATCACCTTTGGATTCGTGTTGGGAAACTTTGAAACACCAGTAACAAAAGTTTGTTGCTAATGAACAATTCCATGCTGATCATGTTGTGCAAGATGTTCGTGCCGTGATCAAAAACCGGTGAACCATTGCTTAAACTGATCTGGAAATTTAAAGAACCAATCAAGAATAGACCAAACTTGTTAAAACGGCCAAAATTGATCAAAAATCGTAAGAACCAATCAAGTTATTTTGTTAACATTTTTAAATTTTGTAAGTTTTAGAATAACATATTATCATTTTTAGTACTAAATAATATTATTTTTTGTATAATTTTTTTTCTTTCTATATTATAATATTATATATAAGTATTATTATAATATATAATTATCAATAATGATAAATTCATTTAAAATTAATATGATAATATATTATTAGTTGGCTATTTTTCATTTCAAAATATGATCATGGATAAATATTAATTTATTATATATATATATATATAGAGTTCAATTTTTTAACACCATTTAATCAGGCTCTCAAATTATCAACAGAAACGAGTTTGCTCATATTTCTAAACCAACAATGAGCAATCACATAATTAAGCTAACTCGGCAGGGATATTGTGATATTGACTTGGCTTCATTATTTTCCCCTCCAAAAGAGTCATAATTAATGAATTTGCATAAGCATCCTATGTTGGTGAATTTGAAGCCAAAAACAATATCTCAAACTAAACCACAAGCTCGTGCTTATAAATTGACTACTCCAGAATACAACTGTTCAATTATTTTACAGTACAAGTATATCTGCAAACTAAACTCCAAAATAAAGGCATCTAATAATTAATTCTCTAATTAATCTCGCAATGCCAAACACCTTGGTGACAAATCTATACATCAAATCGATCAAGCAAATGCCTTTTTTCTCATTCAACTTAAAGATGAGAGAAGCAGATCGGGAAACCTTGTGCGGCATTTCCTCCTGGCAAGAACTGTAAAATTTATAGAATAAAGGCAAGTTAGCCGACTGACAGATGAAAGAAGCAGTTTCATCATTTAGGACATATTTTTGTTAATCTCAGTTTTTTTTTTTTTGCAAGAAAAGCATAACATGGGTTTCTATTGTCTGCTAGAAATATACATGCAGCATATAATAATTTTTAAAAGTTTAATTTTATAAGTAGATTAAATATGCCATTCATTTTTTTTTTGTAACAAAAGGGGCCACTGCCCAAAAAGCAAAACAAACAGTGAAAAAAAAACTAACCAGCAACAGCAGCAGTTCTTCTAATACATGACACTCCCATCTGATCTCTCAACAACAAATGCATAATACGACCAGGTGGATTCATCAATCTCAACAGCTTAAAATCCTGCATCATACTGAAATTAGCAAGCTAGTCTGCACAATAATTTCCCCCCCTATACACATATTGAAACATAATCTGCCAATCACCAGAAACTTCAATCTGAATAAGGCTCAATAAGTGATTCCTTGGTGTGCGACCATCCCAAGTCTCCTGTAGCATTCCCACCACAGATAAACAATCACTTTCAATACATAACTTCCTCACATTCAACTCCTTGGCCAACCTAATCCCCAACAAAATTCCCCACAATTCTGCAGTAATAGCAGAACATACACCTAATTTCTTCACAACACCACCTCTCCATTTACCATCCTCATCTCTTAACAGTCCCCCACATCCAGCCATATCAGATGGCCCCTTAGAAGCCCCATCAATATCAAGTTTTAGCCAGCCATGATGAGGTGGAATCCATTTAATAGCTACAACCTGCTTCTTTAACCCATCCAACCCATACTCCTTAGCTAAATGATTAATCTCCCAAACATACTTCCATATCACATTTACTGGATCATCAGGCATCACATAACCATCTTCAAACAACAACATATTCCTTCAATTCCACAACCACCAACAGTACATAGCAAACACCGTACTCCAATCATCATTACCGTCTTTATTTCGTCTCATCAAATTCTTCTTCCAGCCTATTCAGAAGGAAGAAATCATCATTCACCTCAGCTCTTCCCCAAGCTTTTGTATGTTGTTTCTTTGCAGGGGAAACCAATTCTCTATGATAGATGATGATTAATCATCTTGGAAAACAAATAATAAGCAAAATGCGACAATCAATTCACTTGCCCCAAAAAAAGGAACACAAATGAGAAAAAAAATAAAGATACATGCTACTTACCTTCAAGTTGAAACTCTATTCCCCCTGTGCAACTTGGCCACGTTTATTGCAACCACCACATACATTTTGTCATACGTATCACTCAGTAACCTAAAATAGGCATATCTCCATGATTTGTTCAGAAATATTAAGCTGCAAACTCCCCAAAATCCAGTGGTGAAACCAATTGACAAGCTGATAAAGAATCCCCGACTAAAGAATGGTTCATCGTCTTCAGAATTTCCATCATTTTGACTTTCATGTGTGGGCTTTGTAGGACATTTTGGAAGGGGAGCCCCACAGAGTTCTACGTTTCCCACATAAGTAGAGGAATCAAAGCTTTGAAGTTGAGTGCCAAGAGGAATTTCTCTTGATAAATTGTTATAAGATAAGTCCATCACACTAAGACGATCAATCTCTGAAAGTTCAAAAGGAATTTTTCCAGACAAGAGATTCCTTGATAGATCAAGAAAGTCCAATAACTTCAATTGTCCAATGGCTGATGGAATTTGTCCACTAAGCTTATTTCTTGAAATGTTTAAAGAAACCAATCCAACAAGAACCATCACTTCATTTGGTATTTCTCCAATTAGCATGTTGCTAGAAAAATCAATACTTTTAACCAATCCCAATGTACTTTGGTATCTACGTTCCCTACCTTTCCACACCAATGATGCAGTATCCATTAATTGTTCAGGAGGAACACCACGTGTGTTCATACTATAGATGATGGTTGCATCGGCATTTGTTTGATTAACTAAAGCAGAAAGATGATTGAGGCATTTTGGTATACTTCCAGAGATGATGTTCATGGAGAGATCTAAGATTTGAACTTGAGATAGATGACAAATATTGGATGGCAAATTACCAAAAAGCATGTTGGATCTCAAAATAAGCACTCGTAAATTCTTAAATCCATCACCAATCCAACTTGGTATTAATCCCGAAAAATTATTTCCCGTACCATCAAAACTTGTTAGCTTTGTGCATTTAGTTAAAAACAAAGGTATTTCACCACTAAATCCATTGTAACCTAAATGTAATGCTTGGATAACTTTTAAGGAGCCCATTGAAGTTGGAAGTTTTCCTGAGAGACTGTTATTTGCAACATTAAGAACGGCCAATTGATGAAAATGAATCCAGCAATTTGGAAGCATTCCAGATAATTGATTATTTGAGAGATCTATACCCCATAATTGTGAGGATGTGTGTGGACATAAGAGAGAATTAGCATCTATAAATTTATTATTGGATAGGTCCAATGTTAATGAACAAGAAAAATTTAATGGAATTGATCCTTCGAGCAAATTTGAGCTGAAATCAATGTAATTGCTTATCCAACATCGAACATTTGGTATTTCACCAGTTATTTGGTTGTGTGAAAGGTTCAACCGATCAAATGAGAAATTCCAAAACCAACTTGGAATTGTACCAGAAATTTCAGCGTTTGAAATATCTAGAACAAGGCCTGACTTTTGGTTTCGAAGCCACATCGGAAAGCCAGGGCCCAACTTACAAGATGCTAACTTAATTTCCACTAACTCATGAAAGGGGGGAGTCCAATCGGGACTAATTTGGAAAACCAAATGATTGAAAGAAAAGTCTAGTACACTTAGCTGAGAGAGTCTCAAGAAATGAGTTTCAGATATGACACCTTGCAATGAATTATGCCCAATGGATAACTCCTGTAAGTTTGACAACAATCCAATGCTATCATCTAGAGTTCCATTGAATTGATTGTAAGCAAGATATAAAAATTTCAGAGACGAGAGTTCAGAAAATTTTGGTAGGGGCCCTGCAAATCGGTTGCTAGATAAATCCAAGGATTCTAGTGATGCATTAGCACAACGGCTGAATGATGCAATAAAGTCATCTAATTGGCCACTCAAGGAGTTGTTGCTTAGCTCTAAATATCTTAAACTACATAAAGCCAAGGATTTGGGTCTGCTTCCTTCAAGCTGGCTTCCTGAAAGGGCTAATGATTGCAAGTGGAACAAATCTCCCAATTGGGAAGGTATTTTTCCTTTCAAATTCATGGAAGAGAGGTAAAGATGTTCCAATTTCTTCAGAGAAAAAATGAAGCTTGGGAATTGGGTAAGATTGAAATCATTGCCGATAAGGTCCAAAGAATTCAAATTATGTAATTCAGCCAATGATGGAGTGATTGTACCTTCCAAACCGTAAAGAGAAAGTTGAACCACATGACCTGTTTGGTCGTCACATTGAACACCATCCCAGTTGCAACATTCTGTCTGGTTCTCTCCATTTCCCCATGATGAGAGGAAGCCATTGGGATCTACAAAGCCCTGTTTAAGAGAAAGAAGGGAGAGCCTCTCACTCTCTATACACTTTACAGAAGCGTTGCCAACAGCAAAAGCCCTCGAGAACAAATGAACCAAAAGCACAATGGAGGCAACAAAAAATCTTTTATCCTTCATCATTCTGGAAACAAGGTAATGTAGCGATGAATAATTGAGCTTAGATATTTAAGAACAGGCACCATGAGGATCAAAAAGTCTTTTCCACCCACTCTCCAATTATTATATATGCGGTGCCGTGGGAGACATTGGCATTGACAATTTTGGTTGCATACGTTCTAACCCAGGCATTGACAATTTTGGTTGCGTACGTTCTGACCCAAAAAAATAATAATAATTTGCGTTGACGTAAATATAGACCTTATAGATTAGCGAAAACCGTCATTTGTGCTATTTATATGAATATTATATTTTTTTTCCTTGTATGTTTATCTAGTATTCTGAAATTATCTATTATAAGTTTAAATTTAAGACCTTTAGTTATACTGATTTTATCTTTATTAGTTGAAACATGCACTGAATGGTAATATTATATATTCTTTTAATTTTAACCAAGTTTTTTTACAATTATTTGTGGTTGAATTCCTGATAATGATCTTTTGAAACTTGAAATTAAATAATATAAATAGACTTACATTGTTATAAAATTTTAAAAAAAGAAGTGTTTCTTTTTTGGGTAGTAATATTACTTTAAAGAAAAACAAATTCTTGATAATGATCTTTTGGAAGTAAAATTTTAAGAGAATTTCTGTTGGCCCGAAACAGACAAATTTGGTGGGAAGAAATTTAAGTAGTGTCGCCGTAAGAAAGAGACTTCGAGGACTTTAAAGAAATAAAAACAATCAAAAATTGACATCGAATCGTGAGTTTGAACCGAATTTCACGTTCAAATTCCAATAGTCAATAAGAGCACCATGATGCATATTCATCAAATTATCAGAACAATATACGGAACTTTTCTTCAATGCTGCCTTCCATCAAATTATCAGCTTCAATACCTTGAATAAACCAAATAAATATATCTTTTGTATAAAATAATATATTTATTGACACGGATTGAGTTGGTTCTCCCATGGATAAAAGGTCACAAATAGGACAGGCACACAAAATTTTGTTAGCGGGGCAAAATTTATACTTAATATTAATATTGGTGTTTTCTATATAATTATGAATGTTTATTAAATTAATATAAAAATCATTTATTATATTTTATTTGTTTTATAAAATTTAGTTTCATGATCAATGCAGGAAAAAACTCATTTTTAAATATGTTCTTGATATTTTTTAGGGAAAATTGGTTTTTGTACCAAAACAAAATATTTGATTTTTAGTATCAAATTTAAAAAAAATTTTATTTTTATTTAGAAATTTTCTATTCTTACTTAGAAATATTATATTCTCACTTGGTATCAAGATATTTTATCTTGATTTATAAATTTTCTATCATGACTTAGAAAAATTCTTTCCCAATTCTAAAAAGATGAACTTTGGCTTTATTTTCGAAATATTTTATTTTTTTTAGTTTTGTTTAATTCTCCCTATTTTTTAAACTTCAATTAGGGGAGGAAATTTTTTTCTTTTCGGAGGAAATGTGAAATTTTAGGGATAAGTGAAAATTTTATGAGATTTTACGTAAAATTTTCCTGTTATGCAAAGAAGTGAGTTTAGGAGTAACTAGATTTTTCCCCACGTGCCATGCGCTGTTTAAACAAAAACTTCACTTTTAATTATCATTATTACTAGTAAAATATAAACAAAATTTAGGTGCATTATAATATTTTCATATTGAGTATATTAATAATTGAAATAAATTGTACATAGTTTACTCATTTTTTTGTGAGGAGTATAATTTGATATTTGGTACTACATTAATAAATTATTTTCATACAACACAATGATTATAGATTAAAATGACTACAATTTTGATTACATATATAGATCACAAATTGAGAAAAAACCTAAATATGAAACTTAGCATATGCAACCTTGAGAAAAATGTTCTCGCATGCCATATAAGTTCTTCATGACTAGTTTAAGTTGTGCAAGAAGATTGATATATAAATCATACCAATCAAATTAATAATTACAAATATATATTTCAATTATATAAAGCACAACATTTTTTACATCAGAAACCTGTATTCTAATTAAATACTATAAAATAGAATGCTTTGATCCCCTATACCATTAAAATATAACAAAATATTTAAACAAATTATGTATATAGATCATTATTATGAAATTAGGCTTCGGATGACAAATTCACATTATACTAAATAACACAGTAGATTGTTGGAGTCTTCATGCCATCTCTTGTGCTGCATCATAATAGATATGCAACAAAAATGTTTTATCAACATCAACAGTTAAATTAAAGCATTAGATAACAAAAGAAACAACAATAATTTTATCCTTAAATACAATTATAAATATAATATGCAAATGCTCACCTTAGAATGTTAGATGACACTATCAAGAAATTTTAATAAAGCCATTGGAGACATAAAGCCATTTTGCTTCAATATGAGAGAACTATCTATTTGAAAGATAAATATATAAAAAATATAACTTGTTATAATTATATTCCTGTTAATATGAAATAATTTTGAGTACTTCAACTTATTTCCCAATAGTTTAAACTCAGTGCTAAAAAGTTAAGCTTTCCAGGGCAATTTATCAAAAAATTGGCCGTTCACAAATAAATGTCTTCTTTGAGCAACTCAAAATTTACATTTTCAATTCAGTGAGATCCATGACACAAGGTTGGCACCTAAAACCAAATATGCTTGGGAAAGGCTTCTTGGTGTATTGAATGATAGGCATGCCAATAGAGCTTGGAGCACTTCCTTCTTATTAGGTTTAAAGGTCTTGTCACGAGTAAGGAGGGAAAATCTTTGCAATGGTGCCTCCATATGATGTCCTTTGGCATGAGTATTAATAATTGACAAAGCAAACAAATACTTGTGGAGGTACACTAACTTGTGGAGGTACACTATCAGGGAGTCCGCCAACAACATCTATAGTATGTACATGTACAAAGAAGGGAGGAAAAGAACTTACTAAAATTTTAGTTTAGAGAATTCACATGTCCATGATAGGTCTTCAAGCCTCTATGGAGGTCCTAAAGCAAATGCATATCCCGTTAATATTGTTTTTTCAATAAGAGAAACTAAAAACCTCAGAGTATGCAGAGGGCAAAAATAATGATAAAATGAATGCAAATGCATGCATATCCTGAAAGTACTAATTTTAATCTGTGCCATTTTTCAAGGCAAAATATGAACTTAAAACAAAAATCAACCTACCTTACAGTAATAATCAAAATTTCTATAAAGATGACACACTCATCTTCAACAGAAAAGTCTATTATATGAAAAATAAAGAACAGTTATCATTTGTTCCTTCACAAAGAAATTTTTATTTCAATGATATTTACTATTTAGTGGAAAGAGAGACACACTGGGGAACTAATACAAAATGATGGGTAAGTTTGAGTAGAATCATCTGTTTTTCCATATTTGCAGATAATAATCTATCAACCATGAGAGAAAAAATTCACATAAAATATATTTGGCAAATCAATAAAAAGATACACCCTATTCTCAAATTTATAGAAAGCATAATGTAGAGGAAAATAAAGATTAAAAAAAAAAGTAATAAGAGATTCGAGTGCATACAAAAAGTACCCATCCAAAAAAAAAAATACTAAGTTCAATTTCAAAAGTTAAAAAAAACTTCGCTTTAAAGCCTCAACTCACTAACAGATGAATTTTCATAGTAGAAAAAGAGTTCTACATAGTTTCAAGCAAATAAAGCATTCCTATTGATGAAGTACTTCTTTATGAAGCTTAAATGATATCATAACATTCCACATCAAAGATAGTAGCTAGGACCTATAAGTGATACACAGTCACATAAATTTAAGACATTCTTCAGAGACATAAGCAATATATCATAGTTCATGTCATATGGTTTATGGACTCAAAAGGTTCTTCAACTAATAAGAAAAACTTCAATGCTTTTCATTTCAATATAAGAAGTAACAGTTATATTTATGATTAATTATGACCAATTTAGATGAACATAAGAATATTATTTACAAAATAATAAGAAACCATAGTAGTAACGTAAACCATGATGTTTAAGATGTTAGGTTAGCTGACTTCCCAAGAAGAGGGTGAATTGAGAAGTTTGAAATTTTCTACAAAAACTGAAATACAGTAGTGATAATAAAAGTTGTTGAAAAACAGAGTTTAGGATATAAAGATGGTTGAAAAGTAAATGAGAGGAGGACACAGAGATTTATCCTGACTCGGTCTACTCCACTTAACCTACATCCAATTCTCAAGTCACCACATGAGATTTCTCCACTATATCTTGCAAGAGTTGAATGGGTTCTTGCAAAAACCGCAGTACAACTCCAGCTCAAACTTTGAGCTAAACAGAACACTTTCACTCTTCTCACTCAAGAGTAAGAACAAATCTCTTAGTGTCTTCTCATACTAAATGCTATCTAAAGACGTGTAGAAGTATACAAGTCAAGATATGAAAACTCTTTCTCAAAAGAGTGGATATAAAAATTTAAGAATAATGAATGAGTTAAATAGATGGTAGGTAAGTTTTAAATAAATCTATAATCAATTCTGCAGAGTTTTGGTCTTTTTATATTTTTTCTCATTACCCAACAAATTAAATGAGATCATATTTATAGTTTTAGAGTAAGACTATCCGTTGAATGTAAAAATTAGTCGTTACTCTTAGAAAATAGTCATTCACTTACTGCATTAAATGCGTCTAACAGAGGTTATGTGGATAACTTCCTTAAGTTATGCAAGTTATGCAAATATTGGGTAACTGTTGACTCTTAGTTTCAACGTTATGCATTCATTATACGGATAACCTAACTAGGTTATGCGGATAATATTCATTCCAAAATGACTAAGTTTTAGCTCAAGAACATTTTCATGAAAACCTACTCAGTTATTAGGATAATATTAAATCTTTTTAAACTGAGTTTTTGGAAAACATAGGTTATCAGGATAACCTCCTCAAGTTATGCGGATAAAGTATTTAATAGATGAAGGTCCAAGAGTACTGTACCTAAGGTTATGCGGATAACCTATTTACCAGAGGAAGGTCCAAGTGCTTTGTAACACACATTATGTGGATAACCTTCCTAGGTTATGCGAATAACGGGCTGCACAGTACAAGTGGCCTTTACTGTTCACTCCCTTATGCGAATAAGGTAGGCACCTTATCAGGATAACGTCCTAGACAGTGCTAAGGACATGATGCACATCTTGGTTATGCAGATAACCTCATCTCTTTTCATAAGAACAAATAGAAAACACTTAGAAACAACATTGAGATTAAGACTTATTACTTATAACCTCCAAGTGTTATATGCATAAGGTAAAACTTTTCATGAAAACCATTTTGAAAACATGAGCTAATCATTAATCATTCAAATAGATGCCTCATTTAATGTTAGAAAAATCAGAATGAGTCACACTTAAAGCTTAACTATCTTCTTTTACAACTAGATTCTTAAAATGTGTGTAAAAAACTCTTCAACCTTCAGGAATCTCTAACTTTGATCTTCATATGACTTGTGCTTCTTTAATATTGGATTTCCAAACTCATTGTTATTTAGAATCATCAAAACCATCTGAATCAACATAAGAGGGACAATTAGTAGATAATATTGTTAGAAGGAAATTCTGAATTGTCAGGTGTGTAACTCTACATTGACCAGATTCAAGAAGACTACAATCTTCTAAAGCATTATGTGTGATGTCACTGCCATCAATAGCCAAATTAATCAAATGCAGTTAAAAAATGTGCTAAAAAAATATATTTAAAAGCAATAGTTAGTCAATAATACTATATATTAACCTTGATTTTTGACCTGCGAAATTTCTTACAAACTAAAGCTTTGTCACAACCTAATAAAAACAGATAATTCGATAAAGTGACAGCAAAAATGAGGATGCTCTAATTATTTGCAAATGATGTAATTAAATCAATGGATTCGTACTCATTTTTCAATATGATTGCAAAATTTTTCTTTCTCAATCAATATACTTACAAAGATTTCCTCTTTTCTTATTTAAGATGCTTTCTTCTTTTGATGCATGAAAAGATAAAAAAATTAAACCAATAAAACCTGAGACATCAACATCAACATGTTATATCCAATAGAGCATGGAACACCAACAATGCCAATTTTAATCCGATATAATCAAGAAGATGAGTTAGCATACTCCACTCTACCGTTGCTACCTGTAGCAAGGTAAGAACTCAAGAAGTCCGAAAACAATGAGTTAGCATATAGCCAAATTCAAGTCAGCACAATCGTACTTTATAATTATATGCAAGCTTCCCTTATTTCAAATACAACTACATCAAGCTGACTAATCTGACTAAGAAAATCAATTTGCATACTATTATTGAGATTCCCAAATTAATCAGTGACAACCTTCCTCTTACCTTTGAAATATGTATTTTGAAATGTCCGTTGTATTGAAGCATCGCAAGGCTACCCTCCCTTCTCGTCGATTCCTTGGTCCTCATGCGTTTGGCAACCCTTCTGAATGGCATTAGTTCTTCTGCTTTGATCTCAACCTTATGAATAGTTAAAAGAAAGAATATGAGAGAATGAGGACAAAAGCTGAACCATTATTTCTCTCTCTTTGTTCATTCAGAATCGTGAACCTTGAAAAACGTAATTGAACTATTAATTCTCCTTTTGATCTCTCCATTTCAATAGGGAATTCGTCAAATCGAGAGCTTAAAAGGGCATGGGCTATTTCAATTTGAACCATCTATGCAGAAAAAATAGATGGATTGCATCGATTTAAAAGTTGAACTTCTGCTAATGAAGAAAATAGCTTAAATTTTTTTATTGTTTCCAAGGAAGGGAATACACCTCTCTGCCACTGGCATTGGAAAGTGCAACATTGTTAATATAGCGCTAGTAATGAAGACAACCTCTCATCAGAGGCACATTGGAAAGCGAATCCTTCTCAATATAAAAGCAAAAATCAAAATGAATGCATTCTCTTCCCAATAAATCTGTGCTCAAACTAAATTCAATTGCACCATTCTTCATTCAATTTTGCAATCCTCTTCATTAATCATGCCAAGCACTCCCTAAAAATGCCAATCCCTAAAAACCCCTAATGCACCGCCTAGAGTCACAAACCATAATAGAGATTATGTAGAGGCAAGCGAAACTTTCTGTTCATAATAAGCTTTTTTTTCTATTTTTTCAAAAAAAGATAATTGTGCAAAGTCAAAGCACTAACCCAAGATAAGCGACATAAGTAAGCCAAATAAGCTTAACTAATAAACAGTGCAGCCTATCCTGATTCTAATATTTTATAATTGATAATTGATGGGGGACTGCCCAAACGCTTCAACGTGGGTCCAACCCTGTATTAAAAGCATATTCTTTTTCTAATTTTATTTTGAGGAGGAATTCAACAAGTTTATTAACAAGTTACCATTGTTTAATATATAGTTAATGATAAAATTATTAAAAATAAGTTTACATGTCAAATTTCAACTAGAGAACAGAACAATATATATATATATATACATGTAAAAGAAAAAGCCAACTCTTAAATTTCTTATGCTTCCTTCCTTGCCTACGCACATTTTCATCAAAGTGGATGTGGAAAAGAACAGATACTTAATTACAGAGCGCATGCCCATATCCACCTTGAGAGTTACTTCATTCCACAAGTCTTCACAACAAATTAAATTTGAAGAACAAGAAACAGACATTGACGTTGCTGTGGAAGAGACTTTCAATAGCATAACTTTAAATTTTATAAATTTAGAATACAACTTTACACATTTTTCAAGCATTAAACGAAGTTTCCAAAATAAATAGTAGTTAATTAATCGTATAATGAGTCCGTCGTACGTGTAACGGTGTATGTAGAAAGTTACTTGTGCTCTTCATATATTCTCATCATTCATTCGTACATTAGCAAGTTCTTGACGTTAATATATTCTCATCAATATATATGAACAGATATGGAATCACATATGTCATCTGCTACAATTTAATTTCTTTCAACACCCCAA
This sequence comes from Adenanthera pavonina, assembly GCA_026686845.1. NCBI lineage: Eukaryota > Viridiplantae > Streptophyta > Magnoliopsida > Fabales > Fabaceae > Adenanthera > Adenanthera pavonina. The sequence continues at coordinate 28,205,319 of JAIVEN010000013.1, forward strand.
TCACAACTTCATTTTCTCAAGGTAGCTTTAACGACAGGACCCAATATGAAGTTGTGTCTGGGACCAGTCTTAACCCAAAGAAATTAATGCAGGAAAGAAAAAAAGAAACTGTGTTACAATATTGTATACCTTGCGAATGGAGAATCTTACATAGGCTTTTGTCCAAACTTCTATCTTGCCCAGAAATCTGCTGATAAGTTTTTCTACTGTTACAATAACGTGCTACATTCTCTTGATCTGTTTCCGTAAGTTAGAATAGAAAATTGTACCTTACTAGCTTTTATATATTGTCAAGAAGTATAGATTGAAAACGTTTAGATATTTTAGCTGTGTAATATGATTACTGTTAAGGTGATCGATTGAAATTAAGGTGTTGGAGCTTGCTTTTAAACAAATCTTATTTTGAATAAGTTGAACTATGTTTTTGTTAGTGTTTTTATTTTCTAGCTAGCTTTCAACATCATTTGGTTCTAGTTCTTATGACTGTTTCAGACTTGGAATTACTAATGACAGTTCTATTCATGCGCATGACTGATATTTCAAACACAAAACATAAAAATACACGTACACTCACAGATAATCAGCTTTTCATCTTCTGAAAATCGCAAAAGAGAAATAAAGACGTATGTTAATTACCTTCAATTAATTGAACCTCTGTTTCTGTTGCGCAATATGGTCATATGCATGGCAACCGACCCATACACTAAATTTCCACGTACTACCATATTGTGTCCACATATGGTGCAGAATTTTGAAGTCTTAATTTTTTTGAATTTTTTCAAATCAGTGAAACAAGTTGTTTGAGCAGAATTGATGCCTCCCCATTTCCTCTTCTGCTGTTCCTTCCTCTTTCATCCAATCAGAAAGAGGAAGGAACCACCTTTTCTCCCACAGCTCCAAATTAAATATGCCCTATTGTCCAGAAATTTTACACTGTGGGGCAACATATTGTGGTGATGAGAAAATTTCAGGAGAAAATAGTTATTTTCTTATAGTGATACATACACTATAGCATCTAAAAACTAATATAATATGAAATATTTTTGTTTTTAGTAAGGATAATCAAACGTGGCAAAAAAAAAAATCATCAAAAATTTTTCCAAATCAAATTCAAAGAACAAAATTCTTTATGTATGGAACCAGTAATCTATTTCTATGATCATTTACTATAAGGGAAAATGGTTGGCCAGAAAAAAAAAAGGGAGAATGAGAAGAGTCAAATGTGAGAAAATTTAATGCATATAAAATAGTAATGAAAGAAAAAATCACACCAAATAAAATAAAAATTCAAGACTTAATAAAGAAGTATTAGGCTATAATTCTCTTATAAATAAAAAAATTAATTTATCTAGGTAATAAATTAGAGTCATAATTCACTAAGGCACAAAATAAAAATATTATATATATATATAATAAATATGTAAAAATTATAAAATAAATATATTTTTAGAAATAATGTCACCAAATATTAAGAATAATAAATACACATAATACATATAATATTAAAAAAAAATCTTTGTGGGGGCAAGTGTCCCCACAAGTCAATGAATAGGTCCGCTCGTGCTATTGTCTTGAGTCTAATCCCTAGGAGTTCCTTACATCATCTTTGGCTTGACATTAACATCTGGTCGCGGCCTTGGATTAATCACTTTTGGTATATACCCAATTGCTCAAAATGTTGAGTATAGTCATAGAATCATACTCCGTTGAACCACATTAGGCATACTTGGCAAAAATGATAATCTTCGTTGGATGTACAATTGAGGATCGAGGTACCCAACACTCGAGTGTATGGCCTCCATTGAACCTGCACAACAAAACCACCATTCTTAATTTATAATAAAGAGGATGCAAGTATTACTAAACAGCTGTACAGTGAAGGGCCAACATGCAAATATTAGAGCTTCAATACATATATACAAGAATTTTTAGTTCTTTACGTCGGCAGACCTATCTTCAAGTTTGTCTAGCCCGAACTTTAAGAAATTATTTTTGTATTTTGCGGCCAGTAAATTTGACCACGCAACCGCAAGGGGGAAATTCATTGGGATGGGAGAATTCCCCCGCAAATCCCGACCATAGTAATCTTTGAATGAATCGGGGAAATGCCCCAAAGCAAAAGCTACAAGAAAACAATAATAAAAGTAAATGCTTAGATCGTGTTCTTGAATATATGATAAAAATTCAATGAGAGAAAAGAGTTAACTTAGCTGAATAATAATGCAACTAGCTGAAAATTCCTGCCTCCTCTTTCCTTCATAACTTGAGAGCATAACTTCATCCCAAGCATACTCATCCACTCTACCTTGAGCTCACAAGGAAAAATAATACAACCTAGTACGTAAAGTAGATAAGCCCTAACATACGGTTGAATGTAAGCACTATCTGCTTCAACTGTAGCTGGAACAAGCATAAATTTACTTTTAAGCTAGTCCAGTCATACAAATAATGTGCTTTTCCCCCCATCTGGTTCTTGCTTCCCCTCCGATTCTGGAGCAGAACCTAGAAATTTTTGACAAACTAATATTGAATTTTTACAATTACCTATGACTACCTTCCCATCCATAGGAAGCGTAGTCAAATAAAGGATATCATCCAAACCTGGGTACAGTCTATGCTCCTCTATGAGAAAAAAAACTACCCTCTACATCATAAGCATTACAAAAGGACACAAGTCTGAGCTAAAAGTACATAATTTAGAAATCTTGTAAAGGCTGCACGACTTTACAAGGTTCAAGACTTTTTCAATTAAATCCCACTCTCGCAACTTGTCCAAATGGTTACTTCATGCCGCCTGAATGATATAACACAAATAGATTAAAGTGGAACTAGGGGAAAAAAATACAACTAGCAAGTATAGAAAGCATAACTATAAACATGGGTGCAGCCAGTACTCTATTGGAGGAGGGCCAACTTTTAGGAAACTGAAATGCAAAACTAAAAATACATAGAATGCTTGAAAATAAAAAGATATATAAAAAGATTTATATAATTGTCTTATATTTAAATAAATGACATATCAATCTACAATTAATATCTCAAAATACATCAATATATTAAATACTTAATAGAAATTCTTTTGTTTATTGAGAGAAACGGAAGAGAAACGGAGGAAGGAAAATTAACTGGGAATCTGAACTGCATTATACTGAACCCGTGTATACAATATATACAGAGTAAAAGGAAATCACCTAATAAAAGCTAATAAATACAAATGAATACAGAATAAAATCAATATCATAATTACAAAATCATTAACATTAATTAACACCCCCCCCTCAAACTTAAGATGGCTTAAGATCAAACATCTTGAGTTTGCTAACTAAAATGTGAAACCGGCCTAGATTGTGAGACTTGGTAAACAAGTCAGCAGGTTGATCAGCAGTCCGGATGGGAAGCAATTTGAGGGTGCCACATAAAACATGCTGTCGAGTGAAGTGACAGTTGATTTCAATATGTTTGGTCCGCTCATGAAACACATCATTATGAACAATCTGTCTGGCACTCTGACTATCACAATAGAGCTCAGTGGAGGAATCTTGAGTCACACCCATATCGGTGAGAAGCCAACAAAGCCAAAGTATCTCAGATGTAGTGTCAGCCAAAGCTCGATACTCAAACTCAGTACTAGATCGAGAGGCCAAAGTCTATTTCTTGCTTCGCCATAAGATTAGAGAATCACTAAGAAAAATAAAGAATCCAGTGGTAGATCTACGATCAGAGTGATCACCACCCCAATCTGCATCAGAATAAGCTCGTAGAACGAGTGAAGAACTAGCAGAAAAATAGAGGCCATGAGATAGAGTGCCCTTAACATATCTAATGATACGAAGGACCGCGGCATAGTGAGTGGTGCGAGGAGACTGCATAAACTGACTAACAATGTGCACTGCATATGCAATGTCAGGTCTGGTCACAGTGAGATAAATAAGACTCCCAACTAACTGACGGTAGGCCGTGGGATTTTTCAATAAAGTTCCATCAGTAGAGGTAAATTTCGCATTAGGTTCAATGTGAGTAGTCTCTGTCGTATCATTAGTGAGTTGAGCTCGAGAAATCAAGTTAGAAGCATATTTAACTTGAGAAAGAGAAATACCATTTTCCCCTTGAAGTACCTCTAGCCCAAGAAAATAACTCAGGTTACCAAGATCCTTCATCTCAAAATGATTCCCAAGATATGACTTGAGTTCCTGTACCCCTAGAAAGTCACTACTAGTGATAATCATGTCATCAACATACAACAAAAGTAGAACAATACCATGCTCAGTAGAATGAACAAATAAGGCAAAGTCATAAGGACTATGAGAAAATCCAAGCTGACTAATAGTAGAGCTAAATTTAGCAAACCAAGCATGAGGAGCCTGTTTAAGACCATAGAGTGCTCGCCAGAGTCGACAAACCTTGTTTGTCGGATGCAAATATCTAGGAGGAGGTTTCATATACACTTCTTCCTCAAGATCCCCATTCAAAAAAGCATTTTTGACATCCATCTGGTGAAGGGTCCAACCCTTAGCTGCAGCAATGGCAAGAAGACTCCGTACAGAGGTGATCCGAGCAACAGGAGCAAAAGTCTCCTCGTAATCGATGCCATACTCATGAGTAAAACCTTGAGCTACCAAGCGGGCCTTGTGCCGCTCGAAAGAGCCATGAGAATGAGTTTTGAGTTTATAAACCCATCTACATCCAACTAGAGTCTTATCAAAAGGAAGGTCAACAAGATCCCAAGTGTGCATTTTCTCCAAAGCCTGTAATTCTTCTTGCATAGCCTGCTGCCAATCAGGGTCACGAGAGGCTTCCAAATAGGATTGAGGTTCCTGTAACTGAAGTATGGTATAAAGACAATGGTAATCACGAAGATAGGAGGGAGGATGTCTTACACGGATAGGCCGAGAGGATGTCTTACACGGATAGGCCGAGAAGACTCTGAGGACAGAGGCTCAGATGACGTGTCATGTGCAGGAGAATCAAGAACGACAGGAGCATCTGGGAGAGACATAACATCACACGTAACAGTGAGCTCATCAACAGAATCTGTACCTGGATCACTAGGAAAAAGATCAACTGCTTGATCGGTGAAAACTGGATTAGAAGCAGAAGAAATGCTAGAGAAATTAGTCAGAGAAGAAAAATGGATATGTTCCCAAAAGACCACATGACGAGAAACACGGATGCGATGAGAAAGAGGATCCCAACAACGATATCCCTTATGTTCAGAATCATAACCAAGAAAACAACAGACACGTGCTCGAGCTTGTAATTTGGTGGACTCATGAGAGGAAAGAAGAACAAAGCAAGCACATCAAAAAACTTTCAACATTTGGTAATTAGGAGAAGTACCATAAAGTCGTTCAAAAGGAGAAATATTACCAATGACAGAGGAAGGAACTCGATTAATGCAAAAAACAGCAGTCATGGCTGCTTCACCCCAAAACCGCTCAGGACAACCAGAAGAAATTAATAGAGCTCGGACAGAATCAAGAATATGACGATGTTTACGTTCAACACGACCATTTTGTTGAGAGGTGTAAGGACAAGAATATTGAGAAATAGTGCCTTGCTCATCAAGAAAGTGAAGTAATTTGGAATCACGATACTCAAGAGCATTGTCTCTTTGAAAAACTTTGATTATTTTTGAAAATTGAGTACAAATCATGGTAGCAAATTTGATATAGATTTGAGATAGCTCTGAACGATTTTTCATCATATAAATCCAAGTAAAACGAAAAAAATCATCAATAAAAATCACAAAATATCGAGATCCCCCCATAGAGGAAGTGGGAGCAGGTCCCCAAATATCAGAATGAATCAAGTCAAAAGAAGAATCAGAAATAGAATCATTTTTATTAAAAGACAAAGCAGGTTGTTTTGCAATTTGACAAGAAATACAATCCAAAGTCTTATCACTAACTGGACCTAAGAAACTATGAGAAATCAAAAGTTGCAATTTATTCATGGAAGGATGAGCAAGACGGCGATGCCACAAATCAAGAGAGGATGAAGCAGAAGAAGCAGCACATAAGCTAGAAGAAGTGACATCAGATAGATGCATGGAGGTGAGCTCAAACATACGTCCGACCTTACGCCCAGTCCCGATGACCTGTCCTGTCTGAGAATCCATAACAACACAGCCACGTTTGTTAAATAAAACATCATAGCCCATATCAACAAGTTGTCCAACAGAGATAAGGTTAAAACTGATAGCAGGTACGAAATAAGTATCACTAAGAGATAAAGAAGATGAAGAAACAGTTCCAACATGACTAACAGGCATTTGTGAGTTGTCGGCAGTGTGAATAGGGGGTGCAGAGGTATTTGGCATTAAAGAAGAGAAAAGATTGGGTTGGCTAGTCATGTGATTACAACAGGCAGAATCAAAGTACTAAGAAGATATACCTGAGGGAGTAGCTAGCGCAGCAGGTGAGGAAGATATACCTGAGGGAGTAGCTTGGGCAGCAGGTGGACTGGAGGAACCAGATAGCAATTTGCGAGGTAAAGCCTCAATATCAGTAGTGGAGGACCCTGAAGTGGAAGCAGTAGCTGCTTCATTATTGACAACATCAGTTACAGATAATGCAGGCTTGGATAAATGTCCTGGTCATGTTGACTTCCTTTGATCAGTTCTAGGTGGACGAGTAGGGCATTTTTCTATAAGATGACCTGGTTTCTTGCAGTATCTGCAGAACAAAGTAGGGCAGTTGACAGCTATGTGCCCTTTCTTCTGGCATGTACGACACTCAATAAAAGGACATTCAGCAAATGAGTGATTAGGCTGAGGACAGCGGCGACATAGTTTAGGATTCCTATCAGGTACAGCAAAAGCCATCTCAGGAGTACGCTGCAGAAGACCTAAACGAGTTTCCTCCGATTGAAGTCGAGGAAGATCATCTTCAAGAGTGGGAAGAGGACTCTGATGTAGAAGAGAAGCTCGAACAGGCTCATAATTATCTGTGAGTGCCATAAGAAACTGAATAAGGCGGAGTTGATCACGATACTTTAGAAAAGCCTGTGTATCAGCTTCACACTTGAAAACAGGTTCAGAGTCAGCTAATTGATCCTAGATAGATCCAATCTTGCCAGAAATTCATAGAGAGGTTGACCCCATTCTTACTTGAGAGTACTGAGTTCCTTTTGCAATTGAAACTGATTGGATAGAACGGAAGAAGTGTATCGATTAGCAAGAAGATCTCATACCTCTTTTGTAGTCTCAAAGCATCCAAATTGTTGATGGATACTAACTGTGGAAGTGTTTCTGAACCATGTAATAATTTGATTATTTTTACTGTCCCAGTCTTCTAGTTGAGCATAAAATTTAACATCAGTCTCATTAGGATCACGAGAAGAAAATTGTTGATCTCCAGTGACATATCTCCACAACTTCCTTCCTTTAAGAAAACCTCGCATGCTTTCCAACCACAAACGGTAATTAGTACCATTTAAAATCACTGAAATAGGTTGAGTAGTATCCAACTTCTCCATACTAAGCAAAAGGATCAGAAAACCAAAACCAAACTGCAGAAAGAAACTGAGCGATCTTGATAAAAAAAAATGACCTTGAATCAAAAAACAAACCACAGGAGGATGATCAGAGAGAAGAGACGATCACGACACAGCAAACGGCAGCCGGAGAGGAGGTCTCACGCGCCTTCACGAGCCGGTGAAAGAGCATTGCTTGCGGCGGTGCGTGGTGCGCGTGTGGGCGCGTGGAAGGGTGGATGGTGGTCAAACTTGGTGGACTGACCGGTCGAAGGCTTCCGGACACAGTGGTAGGGCGCATGTAGGCTACAGGACTGGCTACAAGTGCAGATCTGAAAACGAAGCTACAGGGACTACTTTGAAAATTGAGAAACGCAGGAAGAACCTAGGCGGCACGGTGTTTACTCTGAGAAAAAAGAGCCCTATGCTCTGATACCATGAGAGAAACGGAGGAAGGAAAATTAACTGGGAATCTGAACTGCATTATACTGAACCCGTGTATATAATATATACAGAGTAAAAGGAAATCACCTAATAAAAGCTAATAAATACAAATGAATACAGAATAAAATCAATATCATAATTACAAAATCATTAATATTAATTAACATTTATGAAATTGTATACTCTCATACATAATGTCCTTTAGGTTCATTCTTTTCTTTTGTTCCCCTTATTTCATAGACTTATACCTTTCATTTGCTTGCTTAATCAAATAAAAACCCTTTTGTTGCCATAATATTTATATATATATATATTTTGTTTTATTCTCTCTTCCCCTAAATTTGAAAAGAATGTTATCATAAAAAACACCAAAAAATTTAAATTGAAAAATAGTGAATAGTGATATTTAGTAAAGCAGATGACATTAGATTATTTCTTAAACGTAAGAAAGTGATTTTTCGTAGCCACTCATATATATGAGACGGTGATAGTAATGTTTGAATTGATGCTTCAGTGAACCATAAGATTGAGTGGCAAAAAAAATTGAACCGAAAAATCGCACCTGCTTCGTTTATTATCTGTACCAAATAACCTACGTATACTTTCCAAAAGCCATTTTAGGTCTCAAAGTTAAGTAATGAACCAAAGAAAACAAAAAGAAGAAAAAACTAAATAAGAAAGAAAGAAAGTTCATGATCCTGTCAGTAGATGGCCCACATGCAATAAGTAATACAACAACAACAATAATATTAGTCTTATCCCATTAATTGATATCGGCTACATAGATTAAACGACATCAAAACATTCTATCAAACAATATTTTCTCAGATAAATCACTTATCAAGAGGTCATGGCTTATAACTTCCCTTAGTGTCCTTCTTGATTTTTATCTACGTCTTTTAATAGACTCTAAGTTATTTAATCAACTCTTTTTACTGACTCCTCTTACCATCTTCTTTATACATGCTCAAATCACCTTAAACAATTTTACACAATTTTCTCTTCGATAGGTGCTATTCCGACTTTCCCTCATCTACAATCATTTCATATCTTATTTATTCTTGTATGATTACATATTCATCTCAATATTTTCATATCTACTACTCACATCTTATGCTCTCGTTGCCATTTTAAAACTTTACATTTACTATTATATAGTATCGTTGGCCTCATAACAGTTCAATAAAATTTCCCTTTTAAAATTAATAGGTATCTTGTGGCCACAAATAAATCCTGAAATTTTTTTCCATTCTAACCACCCAGCTTGTATCCTATGCATAACGTTCCCATCGATTTCACCATCACTTTATAAAATCAACACCAAATATATAAACTTTGACACTTCTGAAATGATTTACTCACCAATTTTTACTTCTGAATCATTTCTAACTGATTTCTTGTTAAATTTGCAATATATATATTTCATCTTCCTTCTACTCAATCAAAACCCTTTTAATTCCAAAGTGTATCTCCATAACTCAAATTTAAAGTTAATATCTTCTCTTAAGTCTATAATTAAGATTATATCATCCGTGAAGAGTATATACTTAGCAATTTCCTCCTGTATATATTTTGTTAGTGTAATATCCTGAAATTTCTTCCCTAAATATTTAAGGCTCAATATATTAAAATCTATAAAGAATTTGTAAAAATGGATATACACAGTTTTACATAAAATAGAACAAAGAGATAAATATCTCGGTCAGAAGAAAAAAAAGAACAAAATAACTATTTTACCTCTTAAAAATAAATGGTGGTGCCGGGTGCAGTTACGCGAGTGCGGTGAAAAATTTATAAACTTTAGAAAAAATTACACCTAATAACCTAAAAGTTTTAAAAATTATAAATTTATCTCAACTTAAGAGCATTTTTATAAAACTAAAAAATTATAGTCAAAATGAAACTCTCAATGAGTTAAGACCGATGAAATATGGTATAAAATTTATTAAGATTAAAATAACATTTATTGAATAATTACGATTTAATATTAATATCTTATCCAATAAAAATCAGTTTGAACTGCAGGAAGAGGTAATATTCATTTAAGAAAAAATATGTGGGCCTCATATTTGGACCAATTGAGATAAGAATATTATAGAAATTCTATATCCCAATATAATTAAACTAGTGTTCCAATAATAGTGAAATATACATCTAAAGTAGCTTTATTTGTTCAGACCAGTTCAGGATATATCTGGATAAGTAATTATCCAAAATTTGTAGACCAAAGTACCCTTAATTTCGTGCTCCAGAAGCTGCACATGGAGAAATTACATTATTTAATTATTTATGTAATTTTCTATAGAATTTTCAAAAGAATTCAAGACAAAATGGTGGCAAACTTTCATTGGTTGGAAAATTTTATAAATTCTCCCCTTTTGGATCATGTTTGGCTGACCAAAGAAGCAAAGAAAAAGTGGAGAGAGGTCTGAAAAACAGCAAAGAAAGAGGAGAAAAAGGTGAAGAAAAGGAAGAACGAAAAAGAGAAGGAAATTCAAGAAAAAAATTGGTAAGCTTCTACTTGTGATTTCCATGGTTTTTAGCTTAGTTCTTGAGTAGTTTAAGATGGTTTCTTTGAACTTTTCCTCCCTCCTCTTGCTCTTTAGTTTCGGTTTTGATGTGGATTTAGGAAAGAAAGTGGTTTTGTGCCATGACTTAAAGAGAAAGCATTAGATTAAGCAAAAGGAAGCAAGTATAGTATGATTTAAGCAAGTTTTGAGAAAAATAAATTTCTCTTCCTATAAGTCAAATTCTGGTTGGTTAAATATGATGGGAAGGAGTTGGATTTTCATTATTTTGATGCTAAAAATGGATTCCTTGGATCCAAATTAGCTAAGAACAAATATTGGACTCAAGAAAAAGCTTAAGAAAAACTATATGAAATTTTAGGGTCCAAGTGAGTCTTTATGAGGAAACCCTTTGATTCAAATGATTTAGTGAATATTGAATGATGTTTTAGGACTTGTGGGAGTTCAAGAAAACTTGTGGAAGCTTTGGTTTAAAGAGGATAGGCAAAGGAAAACATAAAAGGTAGCTTGGTTTATTTTATTATAATATGTTATTCTTTGTTGTTTCCATGATTATGATTTATTGCCATATTGCTCTTATGTTGTTTTGTGACTGGTTTTGGCTATAAACTGAGGGATTTTGTTCCTCGGGATGTCCATTTTCTAAGGGAAAACTCTGCCAAAATTTTTACTTGACAATATGGTATTTTAATGATTTATGTGATTATATGTGAAATGTTTGTGAAATTTGAATGATATATTTGCATGAAATAAACTAGTTACTGAGATTTTCCCAAATCTCACCCCCAAGCACTAACATGATAGGTTCAAGTGATGGCAAGACCTCCAAGAAGAAAAGAGGCAAGGAGAAGATTAATGATAATTAGATTTATAACCACATTGATTTCTTATTTTCTTATAATTATATATGAAATTATATGTATTTTCATGAAGGTATGCTTTGCTGCCATAATGTTCCTCTAGAGTTCTTGTGATGTTAAGAACATATTTTGAAAGAGTTTGAATCATGTAAGAATGATATATATTTAGTTTTGGAAGTTGTATGTAAAACTGTCCAATTTTGAGCACTGAATAGTATATGATCACTGTTCATTTGAAATTCAGTTTTCTATATGAGTGCTATATATATCTAGAAAGTCAACATAGAGAACTTTCCAAAGAGTTAAAGATCACTTGATTTGGATAAGTATACAAATTGTTACGAATTTTTTAAGATAACTAAGAAAATCTGAAAAAGTAGTTTTGACCAAATGAATATAATTGGACAAATTTTCTGAATGAATGGGCTCAATTAAATTCCAGTTGTATATTTTTTCTATGTAGGAAATACTTTTATCTATTTTTAGAGACTTGAATCATCCTCATAAGATTTTCCTGGAATTAGTTATAATTTTTCAAAATTTAGCCAGAAAAATCAAATTACCCAAATGAATAGTAATTTAAAATTTTGAATTTTTCTTATTTGATCTTTTAATGATTCAAGCTTTTAAATTAGCTCATTTAGCATCATATATGCTATTATACATGAGAAATAAAGTAAGAATGTAAGGTATGACAGTTAGAATATCTGGAATCAAATCAAATAAGTATGGACTCATGGAAGATCCTTGAGGTAAATTTATTATTATAGGAAAGTCTTTTATCTTATCTTCAAGAGTTCTCACACTTGTTATTGTCCTCACATACATATCCTTTATAGCTTAAATATAAGCCACCCAAATAACTTTTTTCTCCATTGCTTTCCATAACACATTTCTTGGTACTCTATCATAGGCTTTTAAGTAATATAAAGATAAAAAAGAAAGTTAAAAAATTCTATAAATATAAAAACTTGGGGGAAGGGGGCCTGCATACACATATATATATATATATGGCATAAATGCAATAAGTATTATAAAGATGGCTCACATGCATATAGGCAAGAGCTTGCAATACTGTTGATTTGATACGATTTGATATGATTGTAATTTGTAATTATTCCCTTGTATTTATTGCCTTTTATTACATGCGGTTATTCTTTCTGTATATATTTGTACTCAGATTCATTCTGAAATACACACTACTTTTCTCCAAGTACCTTTCCTCTGAATTTCTTACATGGTATCAGAGTATAGGGCTTCTTTTTCTTCCCGGTTAGCTCCATAGTGTGTCTGTATGCCTCCTTACTTTTCTAAATTTCAATATCCCTCTCCGTACAATGGTCTTTTCTCAGATCTACGTCTGCACACTCCTCCATTGACCACACGCGCCACATCACCATCCTCAAAAGGCTCCGTCCTGCCAGTCCATAGAATCCAGCCGCCATCCAACCATGCACGCACTCCCACGCGCTTTAAGCGCCACCTCGGCTAGAAAGCTTCCATTGGAGCATGATGGCACATCTCGCCTTCGTTTCTCTCACAGTTTGCTTTGTCGTGATCATCTCGCCTGTCTGATTATCATCATGTAATCAGTTTCTTAATTCAAGGTCTATCGAATTTTTGGGTATTTTCAGATTCCGTTTATCTCTTTGCAGTTTGTGTTTTTGGCTTTTTGATCTAATTACTCGGCATGGACAAATCCGTCACTGGTCAACCTATTTCAGTTGTTTTAAATGGCTCTAATTATCATCTATGGTTAGAAAGTATGTGTGGTATTCTCAAAGGAAGGAAACTATGGAGATATGTTACTGATGATCAACAATTTCTTTCTCGTGCTCCTGATAAAACTAATGTCAAATTTTCTGCATGACTAGAGGAATGGGACAGTAAAAACAACTAGATTATCACATGGTTCAGAAATACTTCGACAACTAGCGTACACCAACAATTTGGGCGATTTGAGACTGCCAAAGAAGTATGGGATTATCTTGACAATCGTTATTCCTCTTATGACTTATCCAATCAATTTCAATTGCAAAAGGAACTTAGCACTCTCAAACGGGAACTGGGTCAGTCTCTTTATGAATTTCTCGCCAGGATTGAATCTATATGGGATCAATTAACTTACTATGAGCCTACTTTCAAGTGCGAAGCTGATATACTGGCCTTCCAAAAGTATCGTGATCAACTTCATCTTGTTCAGTTTCTTATGGCACTTACAAATGACTTTGAGCCTGTTAGAGCTTCTCTTTTGCATCAGAGTCCACTTCCCACTCTTGAAGAAGCTCTTCCTCATCTCTGGTCTAAGGAAACTCGTCTAGGTCTGTTGCAGCGTACTCCTGAGATGGCTTTTGTTGTACCTGGTAGGAATCCTAAGTTGTGCCACCACTGTCCTCAATCCAATCACTCATTTGCTGAATATCCATTTATTGAGTGTCGCACTTGCCAGAAGAAAGGGCACATAGCTGCCAACTGTCCCACTGGGTTTTGCAGATACTGTAAAAAGACGGGTCATCTGATAGACCAGTGTCCCATTCGTCCACCCAAAACTGATGAGAGGATGTCAACACAACTAGGAAATTCATCCAGGCCTGCTTTATCCACCATTGATGCTATAAAAAATGAGATATCTGTTGTCTTTACTTCAGGGTACTCTACTGCTGATCTTGAAACCTTACTTCGCAAGCTGATCTCTAGTTCCGATTCCCCCAGTTCACCCGCTGCTCTTGCTACTCCCTCAAGTATATCTCCTTGGTATTTTGACTCTGCTTGTTGTAACCACATGACTGGACAATCCAACCTTTTATCTTCTATAACACCCAATTCCTCTGCCTCTCCTATTTACACAGCTAATAACTCACAAATGTCTATTACTCATACTGGAACTATTTCTTCCTATTCTTTATCTCTCAGTGATACCTATTTTGTTCCTGCTATTAGTTGTAATATAATTTCTGTTGGACAACTTGTTGACATGGGTTATGATGTTTTAGTCAAGCGTATGTTTAAGCTCACCTCCATGCATCTTCCTGATATCACCTCCCCAAGATTATGTGCTGCTCCTTCTACCTCATCCTCTCTTGACTTGTGGCATCGTCGTCTTACTCATCCGTCTCTCAATAAATTGCAATTTTTTATTTCTCATAGTTTCTTAGGACCAGTCAGTGATAAAACTTTGCATTGTATTTCCTGTCAAACTGCAAAACAACCTGCTTTGTCTTTCAATAAAAGTGACTCTATTTCTAATTCTCCTTTTGACTTGATTCATTTTGATATTTGGGGTCTTGCTCTCACTCCTTCCATGGGAGGATCTCGATATTTTGTGCTTTTTATTGATAATTTCTCACATTTTACTTTGATTTATATGATGAAAAATCATTCAGAACTATCTCAAATATATATCAAGTTTACTACCATGATCTGCACTCAATTTTCAAAAAATATCAAAGTTTTTCATTGTAATAATGCCTTTAAGTATCGTGATTCCAAATTACTTCACTTTCTTGATGAACAGGGCACTTTCTCTCAATATTCTTGTCCTTACACCTCACTACAAAATGGTCGAGCAGAATGTAAACATCATCATATTCTTGATTATGTTTGTGCTCTGCCCATTCCCATTGGTTGTTCTAAGCATTTTTGGGGTGAGGCAGCCATAACTACTATCTATTGTATCAATCGAGTACCTTCCTCTGCTATTGGTAATATTTCTCCTTTTGAACAACTTCATAGTACTTCTCCTAATTACCAAATGTTGAAAGTTTTTAGTTGTACATGCTTTGTTCTTCTTCCTACTCATGGGATCACTAAACTTAATGCTTGTGCACATGTTTGTTGTTTTCTTGGTTATGATAATGAACACAAAGGATACCGTTGTCAGGATTCTCTCTCACATCATACTCGCATCTCCCGTCATGTTGTCTTTTGGGAACATATCAAGTTTTCCTCCCTGACTAATTTCTCTTCCATTCCTTCTACTTCCTCTCCTGTTTTCACCAATACATCTATTGATCTTTTTCCTAGTGATTCAAGTACAAATGCTTCTAGTGAGCTTATCATTGCGACTGATATTATGCCTCCTCCCAACATTCCGACCGTCCCTGAACCTCATGGACAGGATACATCCTCAGAACCCATGTCCTCTGAGTCCACTCGGCCTCCCCATGTAAGAAACCCTCCTCCCTACCTTAATGATTACCATTGCTTCTTTACCATTCTTCAGTTACAGGAACCTCAGTCCTACCTAGAAGCCTCCCAAGACCCTAATTGGCAACAGGCTATGCAAGAAGAATTGCAGGCCTTGGAGAAAATGTACACTTGGGATCTTATTGATCTTTCCTCTGATAAGACTATGGTTGGATGTCAATGGGTTTATAAATTAAAGACACATTCAGATGGCTCCCTAGAGCAATGTAAGGCCTATTTGGTAGCTCAGGGATTCACTCAGGAATATGGAATTGATTACGAGGAGACATTTGTCCCTGTTGCTAGAATTACTTCTGTCAGAAGTCTTCTTGCCATTGCGGCAGTTAAGTGTTGGACTCTATATCAGATGGATATTAAGAATGCTTTTTTGAATGGGGATCTCGAGGAAGAAGTGTATATGAAGCCTACTCCTGGATATCTACATCCGACAAATAAGGTTTGTCGACTTAGGCGAGCACTCTATGGCCTTAAACAGGCTCTTCGTGCTTGGTTTGCTAAATTCAACTCTACTACTAGTCAACTTGGTTTTTCTTATAGTCCTTATGACTCTGCACTATTTGTTCACACTGAAAAGTGGGGTATTGTTCTGTTGTTATTGTATGTTAATGACATGATTATCACCGGTAATGACATTTTATGGATATAGGAGCTCAAATCCTATCTTGGGAATCTGAGTTATTTTCTTGGACTAGAAGTACTCCAGGGGGAGAATGACATTTTTCTTTCTCAGGTTAAATATGCCTCTGATTTGATCTCTTGGGCTTGACTCACTAATGATATGATAGAAACTACTCCTATTGAACTTAATGCAAAATTTACTCATACTGATGGTACTTTACTAAAAGATCCTACTTCTTATCGTCAGCTGGTTAGGAGTCTTATTTATCTAACTATGACTAGACCGGACATTGCCTATGCTGTGCATATTGTCAGTCAGTTTATGCAGTATCCTCGTACTACCCACTATGCCGCGGTCCTTCATATTCTTCGATATGTCAAAGGCACTCTATCTCATGGTTTGCACTTTTCTGTTAACTCTTCACTAGTTCTACAAGCTTACTCTGATGCAAATTGGGGTGGTGATCACTCTGATCGTAGATCTACTACTGGATTTTATATCTTCCTCGGTGATTCACTAATCTCTTGGTGAAGTAAGAAACAGACTTTAGCTTCGCGTTCCAATACTGAGTTTGAATATCGGCATTGGCCGACACTACATCTGAGTTACTCTGGCTTCGTTGGCTTCTTGCTGATATGGGTGTAGCTCAAGACTCTTCCACTGAGCTCTATTGTGACAATCAGAGTACCCGACAGATCACTCATAATGATGTGTTTCATGAGTGGACCAAACAAATTAAAATTGATTGTTACTTCACTTGATAGCATGTTTTTTAAGGTACTCTAAAATTACTTCCCATTCGGACTGCTAATCAACCTACTGACTTGTTTACCAAGTCTCACAATCTAGGCCGGTTTTACATTTTAGTTAACAAACTCAATATGTTTGATCTTAAGCCATCTTGAGTTTGAAGGGGGGTATTGATTTGATACGATTTGATATGATTCTAATTTGTAATTATTCCCTTGTATTTATTGCCTTTTATTACATGTGGTTATTCTTTCTGTATATATTTGTACTCGGATTCATTCTGAAATACACACTACTTTTCTCCAAGTATCTTTCCTCTCAATTTCTTACATGGTATCAGATAGGGCTTCTTTTTCTTCCTGGTTAGTTCCGTAGTGTGTCCGTATGCCTCCATAGGTTTCTGAAATTCAATATCCCTCTTCGTACAATGGTCTTTTCTCAGATAAACGATCATCTTCATTGCTTTCTACAACACATTTTTTGATATTCTATCATAGGGTTTTAAGTAATATAAAGATAAAAAAAAAGTTAAAAAAATACTATAAATATAAAAACTTGGGGGAAGGGGCCTGCATACATATATATATATATGGCATAAATGCAATAAGTATTATAAAGATGGCCCATATGCATACAGGCAAGAGCTTGCAATACAAATTTAATGTAAGGCACAAAGAAAGAGTGATATAAAGATGCAGCAAGTCTCTTTTGTATGTTGATGATCGTTTCTGCTTCTCATGGCTATTTCCTTGACTGCAATTAATTGACAATTATTTTTATTCTCTACTGTATCAGATTCAGAAGAAACAGTGATATATATATATATAGGAACTTGTCGTAAGAATAGTGCGTGGTGGTGGCGGGACATTAATATTTACAACCCCTAGCACGTACATTTATTCATAAATTCAAAATCCAATCAAAATGATGATGGTAGCAACAGTCAGCGCAAAAGGGAAAATTGCTGCCATAAGAGGTTGCCTATATTTCATGTAATATTTGTTTTACTTTTTACATCATGGCTTATATATGTTCAATGTTTCAT
This sequence comes from Adenanthera pavonina, assembly GCA_026686845.1. Classification (NCBI taxonomy): domain Eukaryota; kingdom Viridiplantae; phylum Streptophyta; class Magnoliopsida; order Fabales; family Fabaceae; genus Adenanthera; species Adenanthera pavonina. The sequence goes on from JAIVEN010000013.1 coordinate 28,223,244, forward strand.
GCACATGAAAGCTCTTGTTAAGGCATATATAAAGCTGTGTTTTTCGTGTTGGGAGATGGAGGAAAAATTTGGACAAACAATAAAAAAAAACACACACACACACACGCACATACACTTACAAGGTCAACACGAGGAGCACCAACACCAGGGCCAGCAGCTGCAGCCATCTGCAATTTCTAGGGTTGCTTCATTAGTGATGAGTTAGCAGAATCAAACTATGATAGACTAAACGTGAATTAATTAAAGTAATCCAACAAGAGTACAATGTTTCATAGACAAAACGTGCTTAGTCATTTCATCATCTCGTACATACATACATATATATATATGTATGTATAGATACACACACATGTATCATCCATAATAGTTTCTAAACAATTGAAGGTATAGAAATGGGAAGGGAATTTTACCCAAAAAAAAAAAAGAAATGGGAACGAAAAAAATCAATCACAAAATACTACTGATTACATTAAATCACTATATTTATGTGAATAATTCTAAGCTGTCCTAAACATCGGCAATGTGTAAACAAAATAGGAAGGGAAAAAAGCCATACTTACTCATATTCGCGAATGTGTAAAATAGGAAAGAAACCAGTGGGACATTTTCAGTTAATTTCATCCAAAATCAAAGCATTCCCCAATTTTCAGTTTATTTCAGCCAATAAAAAATTAATTTTCAAAACGAGAAATCAAAGGAACAGTGGCTGATCCAGAACGGAAAGGTGATCAAAATAAAGAAATTTATATATAAAAAATTGGTATTTTTAAATTTTATGTTTAATATTTAATATTATTAGTAATTTTTTGAAATGTTGAACACATATTTACTATCTAAGCTACCATAGTAAAGGAAAGTAATATGTTTGTTTGAGGTCTAGGATTATCTTTTTGATGTAATAAAAAATTATAATATAAACCTAATATATTACCTCAGAAAAAATTTTAACAAAAAATCACAAAGAATATATAAAAAATCCTAACAAATGTATATATAGTTTTCTATCTCATACGAGGCAATCCAAACAAAAAATGAAGATAAAAACTACTTATTACATATATATGAGAGAGAAACAAATTAAAAAAAAAAAGGAGTATAACATATTCTAACAAGTAGCAAATAAGAAAAGACTAACAGATTTTTTTTTTTTTGGTTGACAAAGACTAACATGGATGCCTGCAAAGCTTAAGCTTAACTCACCTGTCAGGATTGTCCAGTTTCACAAAAGCATAAAAAACGAAAAACGAAAAACAAAAGAAAGGTCCACTTAGACAAAGGCAATCTCAACAATCGAAATTTTCGATATATATTTTCCCCACGTTCGGTTACTACATCAGACAGCATCTTTCATCTTCGCAATGTATTCTCTATCCCTTCTTATCGAAACCACAAGTTCTCTCTTTCTCTCTCTGTTTTTTGTTAATGAATGTGTGGGAAGTTATCATAAAATCAGGAAAAGATAAAACCATGCAGAGTGCCTTAGCAATAAAAGTAATGCACCAAAATAAAAAACATTTATTTCCAATTCCACCTTTTACGTTTCTGCGATGGAAGCCATAGCTTCCGTTCAGAATAACTCTGTTCAAAGCATGCTATTAAACGAACCCAAGTTCCCCATAGTACCAATGCACTTATCACCTATACAAGCTTCGGATACTTCAACGTAATCATTTTTTTTTCTCCCAAAGTTCCCAATAGTAAGAATTAATGGTGGTAGAAGGAAAAAAAAATTCTGGATTAAAAATGAGGACACTCATGCATAATTGCAAGAAAAAGAATTGAAAAGTTGCAGGCACCATCGGAGTTAAACTAAAAGATGGTGATGAAGCTTTCCCGCTGGAAGACCAAAAAGAGAATTAAAAGGGTTTTTTAAATTATAGAAAATGAAATTTTTTTCTCCGTAAGTGCAACAACTCTAGCTGTATCACTCCCCACAAGCTGGCAAACTGAGAAATTTTGGTTTTTTGAGTAAAATATAATAAAAAAATAGAATGATTTGATGACTCACGGAACACTATTGACTGTTCTTACAACTATCACAAACTTGGAATTACTATTGACTGTTCTATACTAGTGGAAAAAAGATCATTCAAGACTGAGTTTTAGAACAGTTAATAAAAAGCCAGTTCTCAAAAAAGTGATTGCCGACATTTTTGCAAATAAAAACATAAAAAATGAGTTTTAACGGGTAGCAACATTCTAGATTTTAGTTTTCCAGAATGATGGCTTATTCCATTTTTTTAGAAGGGTTTTTTAAATTATAGAAAATTAAATTATTTTCTCCATAAGTGCAACAACTCTAGCTGTATCACTCCCCACAAGCTGGGAAACTGAAAGTTTTGGTTTTTTGAGTAAAATATAATAAAAAAAATATTTATCAAAATATAATAAGTAAGAGTTTATTTACTAAGATATAACAAATAAAATCGATCAAGAGGTAAATGACGTAACAAATTATAAAGAAATTGATTAACTAATATGCGGCTTTATTTCTTTTTTTTCTTAACAGAAAGTAAAGTCAAATCAATGGGCATTCGACTTCTTTACTTTAGTTTTTTAAATAAGCATATATAAGCAAGTCAAATACCCATTGATTTGACTTTAATTTTTCTGCGTGCCAATAACATGACTTTTTTATTTTTTAATAAAAAATTTATATAGAGAAAAACAATAAAAAGAATATTTCCTATATAGAACCTCCAATTTTTTTTTTCAATTACATAAAAGACCTAAGTCCTTTGCTAGACAAAAAAAAAAGTGGAGGTAACAAAAGTACCTCTATTTAAAAAATTTGTTCAAACTACTACTTAAAAATTTAGTTTATTCTACCTTGAAATTTAGTTTAATTCATTTAAAAAATTAATTTAAGCTACTTGAACATTTAGTTTATTTCATTTGAAAAACTAATTTGACTCACTTGGAAATTTATCTCAATGTACTTAAAAATTAGTTCATTTCATTTGGAAAGTTAGTTCAATTTATTTGAAAAATCAATTCATTCCAGCTGAAAATTTAGTTCATTTCACTTGAAAAATTAGTTCAGTCCACCTGTAAAATTAGTTTGGCTCACTTGAAAATTTATTTCAGTCTACTTAGAAATTTAGTTCACTCCATTTAGAAATTTAATTCAGTTCATTAAGAATTTTAATTCATTTTACTTGGAAATTTATTTCTGTTAGGTTTAATACAATATAAGTTTTGATGATGATAAATGTAAAATAATAAGGAATAAATATATTATATTTGTATAGTATATATATATATATATATTATTCCTTAAAGAAGTAAAATGTGCATTTGTATATATTTAATTATATTTATGATGTACATTTCATACTATGTATTGATATATCCACTGTGCTCTTATGGTTTATAATACAAGTTGAATATATAAAATTAGACTAACTACTTAGTTTGTAAGTGTGATACATTAAGTGTAAGATTGTCCAAATAAGAAGAGTGAGTATTGGAATAAATAAGAGAAAATTAACAGCATGTTTTACTAAAAGAAGAAGAAGAGAAAGGATACTCTAAGAACGCAAGATCAGAATGGAACATATCAAGAATGGAAATGACCAAGTGAAAGTGGAATTCAACTTTTGAAGACCTAGTTATCAAGTATATTTTGTTTTTACTTAAGTCTTGAGGTGGTTTAACCTTTAAAATTTACTAAATCGTATTACCATATGTTTTAAATGAGTTAAATTAAGTAAATATGATGTTAGCATGTATTAAAATTGAGAAGTATTCGCTAACAAACGAATTTTGCTTATGATTCATGTTTATTTATGTAAAATTTGAACTTTATTTGGTGAAATTTAAAGTTACAGAGTTTTTATCTCTAATAGACGAATTTTAATTATGAAATTTGAATTTTGAACTAAATATAGTTAGTGAAAGTATGCAAAAGTTGCAAAGGTTTAAACATGCATCTAATGGATGAATTTCAGTCTTTGAAATTTGAATTTCGGCCTCTGACTGATGAATTTTAGTCTCTAAAATTCTAATTTCAAAGTGTGTTGTAAAAATTTGAACATGTATCTGATAAACGAATTTCAGTATCTGAAATTCAAATTTCAACATCTAACAGACAAATTTTGGTTTCTAAAATTCTAATTTCGGTCTCTGGAATTCTAAAATTTCAGTCTATGAAATTCTAATTTTGGTTTCTGAAATTTTAATTTCAAAAGGTTATGTAAAAACTTGAGATAACTGTTCAAATCTTTTCAAATGCACTTCTAATATGAAAATTCGCACAAACTAACATAAGATATCTTTTGTAAACTCAAAATTCGAATGTCACTTTGATACAGACAAATTTCAAGGTTAAACGTTAAACACATAACTATGTTGATTCTACAAAATTCGTCTATTGAACTTCAAAATTCAAATTTTGAAATAACAGACGCATTTAATGTGGTTGGTGAACGACTCTTTTTGTAGAGTAATTGCTAGAATTTGTATCTAATAGATAGATTTTGTGTCTAACGAATAGTTAAGCCCCAAATTTATAAATAGAACCTCATTTGAACTTATAAGTAATGAAATTAAGTGAGTTATGCTAAAATGCTACTTCAATACATAAAATCATTCTATATCAACATTCATAGTTAAACTCATATCATTAGAATGAGCTTTTAATATATCATTTGCCCTAAAAGAGAGTTTCAATTCTGTATTTATTCTGTTATACCATTTTCTGGGTAGAATCTTAGTGTGTGGATAACACTAAGGGAAATATACATCTTGTAAAGTGTAAGGAGAATAGTTTCCCAAGTGCCTATTAAAATTTGTGAGATGTATTGAGATTTCACAAGTGTCAGATCAAACTAGTAGGATATAGTGAACTTCTCAAGTGGCGACTTTAAGGACTAGACGTAAGTCAAGTGGTTTGGGCCGAATCAGTATAAGTTTCTATGTCTTACCCTTCATCTACTCAGTTCATCTATTAATTTCTTCACACTCTATTTATCCCTATTCTACTGCATATCTGGAGAAATTGGGTTATGCAAAAAAAGGACAAAAATCTTGCATCACCCAATTCACCTTCCTCTTGGGTAATCAGCTGAATCTAACAATTTTAATTCACTTAAAAAATTAGTTTATTCCACTTAGAAATTTTCAATTTACTTGAAAAATTAGTTCATTTCACTTAGAATTTTAATTCATTTAACTTGAAAACTTAGTTCATCCCAATTGAAAATTTAATTTTATCAACTGGAAAAATTAATTCATTTCACTTAAAAGTTTAGTTTATTCAATTTTGATAAAATTTTGAAGTGGAATGAACTAAATTTCCAAGTTAAATTAATTAAAATTTCAAGTGAAATGAATTAAAAATTTTTAAGTGAAATGAACTAATTTTTCAAGTTGATTGAAATAAATTTTTGAGTGAAATAAATTAAATTTGTTAGTGACTAAACTTAATTTCAAAATGGAATAACCTAATTTTTCAAGTAGACTTAAATAAATTTTAAAGCTGAACTAATTTTACATGTAGACTAAACTAATTTTATATATAGAATGAACTAATTTTTGAACTGAAATGAATTGATTTTTTAAATGGATTGTATTAAATTTTTAAATAAAATAAAATAATTTTTTAAATAAATTAAAATAAATTTTCAAATGTGTTAAACTAATTTTTCAAATGAAATCAACTAAAACTTCAAAGGTCAAATGAAGGTTTTTTGAGCCAAATATAATAAATAAATAAATAAATTATTTACTAATATATGTTGTGTCAGAAATAATTTATTGATCTATAATAATCAAAATCAATGATCAGAAAGTCAACGAGCACGTTGCGAATAAGTCGATGAATAGAAATGCGAATTAAATTTTTTTTAAAATAAAGAAGCAAGTCGATTGGCTACCTTGCTCATAAACAGCGTGAGAAAGAAGTCTAAAGTAAGTTGATTGATAGTTAATCGACTTAGCTTTTATTTTATTTTTTTAAACAAATAAGTTTTTTTTATTAACTTCTTTTCCTTTCCTCTAATTTTATTAGATGTATTGTTACATTCTGACAAAATGTTTTTTATTATGCAGTAATTTCATTTTTATCATTTATTTATCATTTATTATTTATTATTATATTATTAATATTGTAACTAATCTTAGATTTAATGAAAGGAGTGAAATTAAAAAGAGTAAACATAGAATTTTTTTAAAAAAATAAGAATATAATAAATAATTTTTAATATATGTGAATCCCTTCCATTATCTTACAAATTTAGAATTATTGAAAATGAAAAAAATTGGGATTCATTATTTAATTAATTACTTTTAAATAAAGAGAACATGTGGATTGAGTAGCCCATCAACTTGTTGGTTAATACTTTTTAAAAGGAAAAAAGATAAAAGATCTATAATAAAAAATATTTCTAAATAAATAATTTCAGTTAGAAATTTAGTTTATGTCGGTTGGAAATTCAATATATATAACTCAGAAATTTTCAAATTGAGTCATAATTGAAAAATAATTTTATTTTTGGGTCTTTAACTGTTTTTCTCCCCTCTTCTCTTCTTAAACATTACCCAACCGGGTTGTTTTTATTTTCTTTACGAGTCAACTTGTTTTTGTTTTCTTTTATTTTTTTAATAAACTTTATATTTTAATGACTCTTTTATTATTATTTTTAAATATGTTTTCTCTATCCTATATTATTAAGATAACATGATATTAGGTAGATAATTATTGTTTCTATAGAATCACGGAGGGAGCATTATTTTTTTAAATAATAAGTGAAGTACATATTAGATGTTGCATGCAGAGATTCTATGTCTCTCTGCATGCAATATCCATCATAATGCACCAAAAGTTAAAAAAAAGTTGAAATGTCTCTCAAGTGTTGTTCATAAGGTACCAAAAGTTTAAAAAAAAAAAACTCCAAATATCTTTCACGCAACATCTATTATGAGGAACAAAAAGTTAAAAAAAAAAACTTGAAACGCCTTTAACTCAAAAGTTCGTATGTAAAATATGAGCATAAGAAGGGGGAATCTGAATTAGACAAAATTTGCAAGCTATAAAAAAATCTGATCAAAAAAATATTATTCAAGAATCTAGTTAGGATTGAAATCCTGACCAAATTATACAATGCATAGAGACCTGTGAATATGCAATATGCTTCATTTTGAAGAGGGGGTGTACTTGACTCCATCATTTAAAAAATTAAAAAATAATAATAGCAAAATGAAGGGGAAATTTTCTACTTCATTTTTTAAAAAAATAAAAACACACTATTTGATATTTAATAGATTATTTACAAAAAATTATCTCCTGATAATAAACTAGTTATAATTTTTATTATAAGCTATTTTTCCTATTTATTATAAAAATAATTCATTGTAATCATTATGCAAACAAAATTATTGTATTTTTATTACTCTATTTATCCCATATTATAAGATAATAAGAGAGATTTTATGTATATTAAGAAACATTTATTACATTTTTAAATTAAAAAAATAAAAATTTCAAATTTTACTTCTATTAATTTCACTTATTTCATTAAATATAACATAATTTATAACACTAATAATATAATAAATAAAAAATAAAAATAATAAATTACTACATATTATATTATATTATGAGAAAAAAAGTCTCCTGTTATCTGAAATAGAAAGACCATATCTGAAAAAAATTTAAAAAAAAATAAAAGAAAGTTAATTAAAATAAAATTTATTTATTAAAGAAAAAAAAGCACCCGACTTGCTTTTGAATGGTAAAAAGAAAGGGAGTAAAAAACAAGTAATTACACAGAACTAACAATATTTCCCAATCAGAACTCAATTTAAAAATTTCCATGTTATATAAATTGAATTTTCAACTGAGATAAATTAACTTTTCAACTGAAACTAATGATTTGAAAATATTTTTTATTACATGTCTTGAAATGCCATTTTCTCTTTTAAAAAATTACTTATTAGTAAGTCAATGGCTTATATAATAGACTTGTTCTTTTTATTTAAAAAAATAATTAACTAATGAATCTCAATTTTTTATTTTCTAAACTATTATTTTTTTCATAATTATAAAAATCATTAATTCTAATCATTATGCACATTAAATTATTATATTGTTGTTACTTTATTCGTCTTATATTATATTATAAGGTAATTGAAGAATTTTTACCACATATTAAAAATAATTTATTATATTTTTAATTTTTTTAAAATAAAATTATAAAATTATCCTTTTAATTTAATTCTTTTTATTAAATATAACATAATTTATAATACAAGTTATAATATTAATAATGCAATACAGGTAAAGATAACATCAATATATTATCACACGTAAAAAAAATATGTCTTATTGTAATGAGACACACATATATATATATATATATAATAAAAAAATATAAATCTAGTGAAAGAAAATTTAAAAAAAAAAGTAAATTGATTGTAAAAATCAATGGTCTTGCTTAAAACTTTTTTATTATCTAGTACATGAATAATATAAAAAATTAAAATTAAAATTAAATCACATTTTCATTTATTGATTTATTCACATCATGCTCACCGACTTTTGGATTATCAAGATAAATTATTTCTAACCCAACTTGATAAATAATTTATTTATTTATTGTATTTTGCTCAAAAAAACAAAACCTCAAATGAAAGCTTATTCTCACTCCGTTGGCGCTCTCTTCACCGGCGAATGGTTCAGCTTTGCTCCACCGGCGAGTCCTTCATCTCTTCTCCTCCATCGTTGCTCTCTGTCCTTACCAGTTTCGGCGTCATGTCAGTTCCACCATCGGTGCTTTCTGCGGCTTCCCTAATAAGTTTTGTAGCTGATCTATCTCTACCCCACTTTCATTTCGTTGGGCGTTAGGTTTTCCCTCTGTAGTGAATGAAATTTGATCTGGGTCCACCTTTGATGAAATTCGAATCAGGATTCTAAAACTTATCTGGATTTTTACAAGGATTAAAGCTTGGGATACGAAGATTTATGCATCCAGACATGTCGAGGTAAGAATTTTTGTAAAATAATTATCCCCTGTTGCTAGCTCTTAGTTGTATAGTTTAAGAGTTTTTGCATCCAAGCTTGAAGTGGTCACATAGTAAAGAAATATTCTGATACAAACTTGTTTTTCTTTCTCTTTGTTGTGAAAGAAGCGCAGTGGCATGTGATTCACAGAGCTTTTGTGTATTCTTGTCCATTTATGTCCCATTCTTCACCTTCCTATCATTGGTTTGCGTCAACTAATTGTTTCTACTTGTGGCTTTTAAGCATCTAAGAGGGCGTGCCTGCTCTTATTGTGTACTTGCTCATTGTGGTTCAGTAAGAATCTTCCTTCCTTGAAAAATAAACGTCTGCTCAGTCGGTTTTCTTTTTCTTGATATTTGATTTCCTAGAGCTGCTGCTGTATAAATCTGTTTTAATTTATGATATGGAGTCCCGTTTATAGCGGATAAAGTTTGCAATGAATTCTTCAGTTTTGATTGTTAGAGGGGAAAAAAAAAAGGAGAATTAGGAAAAAAAGGTATTTCTTGCTTTTGTGAGGTTCTATGAATGCTCATAGTCAAAACTTGACCAATAACTTGCTAAAGAAAAGGAGGGAGAAATGCAATTGTCTTACATGTGCTTGCCTTTTTGTCAGAAAATATTGAAATTTTAGTTTCTGTCACGCCTGAAAGTTGAATCATAATCAATCATAACCAATTGTAACTCTTGCATGCTATCTTCAATGCCATTTATTTGCAGGCTTTTGGAAGTCAAAACTAGAGATGTTTGATGTGAGATGTGGTTTTATTTTTATTTATTTATTTTATAAAAAAATTTTTGTGGTCTGTGTTGTGTTAAATTTATATGATCTCTCTGAGCTAGCTGTTTATGGGTTTAAAATCTTTCCCTATTCTCTCAACCTCTGGTAACCTTTTCTTTTGTTTTGAAGTGTCCCATGTGTAGCCTCCATTGCAGGCAAAAGTTAGAAGTAATGGTGGATCAAACGTCATCATTTAAGTTTTCTAAATATGAACATGTCTCACTTAATTCTTTTAGAACCCCTTATCTGCACTTTGTGCTGTTAATTTCAGTCGACAAACTCACAGGTGGTTAAGTAATTAAATATTCATTCTAGTCTGCATAGATTTAGCACACATATATACACACATACACACACATTATTGTAGCTAGTTTCTATTAATTGATCAATCATTCATCTTACATTCATATACACAGATTCACCTCCAATATATGGAGCTAGCAATTTCTTTTCCGATGAAGTGACATTTTTATATTTAGTTTGCTGATGGTTAGACAATGGACCACAGAGGGGTGACCTTACTAGTATGTTACAGTTTTGCAAATAGATCAGTTTTAGCTGAAGTAGTTTGTTCTGTTCTGGCATTTAGCTTAAGCTTGAACCACTTTATTGTTGTTGTTCTAAATATGATTTTAGTTCTATTGGAACTTTATGAATTGCAGAATTTAACTTCAACTTGAAAATTGAAATTAAAATGTATTCTATCTTCAGGTTAAAGTATGCAAACATAGTTGTTATATATGAACAGCATAGCACCATTTTTTTTTTTTTCCTTTTTCTATTCACTTATTACCCATTCAGTAAAACAAACCCATCTCACTTTTCACTTTTACTCAATCCTCATTTCATTCACTTTTCAGAAGTTGCATGAAAGATAAAGAGTGACGTTGCAAGAGAGATGACAAGTCATTTTTGAATTTCAAGTTCCATTTTAAAGAGGATTTTTACACTTTTGGTGAAGGTAAGTAAAGAAAAAGTTGCTATGCTCGTTCTATACTTTCATTTGAATTGAACAAATGTTGATTTGGAGATGCTAGAAAATTTTAGGGTTGAAGCATTTTTGGAGTTCAAGTTCTAGAGGGGTGTAGATAAGAGTATTTCAAGTTAATTAGTGTCAAAGCTGCCATATTTCAGTATTCCTTCTCACTCTCTCTTGTTTTGATATTATTCAACATTTATTTTGTAGTTTGTTGGAGATTGGACTCCATTTGAAGTAAATAAACTAGATATACATTAGATTGATTATATTTCCAATCTGTTGCATATGAATTAGTGGTCGTATTACAACTTTTTTTGTATTAATAAAATTGATGTTTCTTGTACATATTTTTTGTCAGTGGGTTAAGTGTGGTTGAACATATAGAACTGCAAATTTGTTTAAAAAAAAAATTCCAACTTTCTAGAATGGTTGCGGCACACGTATATAGTTCCAGTTAATTAGGGAGATTAAACTTTCAGCATTTAAGATCTATTTTCTAATGAGTTCTTTGATAGGAAACCTTAGGCTTCCCTTGTCTGCCAGAAATAAACCTGCAGCGCAACATATTTATTTATCCAAAATTTGAACTCATAAATGTTTTAGTAACAATATGTTTATTGGATTTTTAAGAACCTAAAAACTGTAGTTTTTGAAAGTTATTTTTTGTAAAGGAAAAAAGTAACCCAAGTCTCTACCAAAGATCCCGTTTAATCATCTTGGTAAACAAATTTTAAAATGATAGTTCGCTTGAAGAAATTCACTTTCAGAAAAGATACGAACACAACGGAGAAAGAAAGACATGTTAATTACCTTCACGTTGAAACTCTGTTTCTGTTGCGCAATATGGCCATGTTTATGGCAACCACCACATACACTTTGTCATATGCATCTTTCACTAATTTAAAATAACCATATCTCCATAATTTGTTCAGAAATATTGTTCATTATCTTCAAAGTTTACGTCATCTTGGTTATCTTCAGTTGCCTTTGTGTCACATTTAGGAAGAGGAGCACCACAGAGTATTGCATTTCCTCATAAGTAGAAGGATCAAAGCTATGGAGTCAAGTACCAAATGGAATTTCTTCTGATAAATTATTATATGATAAATCCATCACATTCAAACGATCTAATTGTGAAAATTCTAAAGAAATATTTTTAGACAGTGATTTCTTGACAAATCAAGAAAGTTCAACAACTTGAGTTGTCCAATGGCTGCAGGAATTTGTCCATTAATCATGCTTCTTGAAAGGTTTAAAGAAACCAATCTAATAAGATCCATAATTTCACCTGGAATTTCACCAGATATAATGTGTTGTTGGAAATATATATCAATACTTTTCACTAGTCCTAAGATACTTTGGTACTTCGGTATATATTTAGCCTCTTTGCCTTTCTACATGAGTAACACGCTATCTTCGAATGGATCTATTGATCCAAACACTATCGGTCCGTTAAGACCATGTAAATCATTATCTGAAAATGAATAAGTAATATCTATTAGCCAATGTAGAAAGATTGTTGAGACATTGGGTATACTTATTGAGATGTTGTTCATAGAGGGATCAAGAATTTGTACGTGAGAAAGATGGCAAATATTGGAGGACAAACTCCCATAAAACATATTGGACCTTAGAATAAGTACACGCAACATTTTAAGTTCATCACCAAACTAGCTTGGACATAATCCCAAGAAATTGTTTTGGACAACATCAAATGTTCTAAGCGAAGCGCAATTTTTCAAAGTGAAAGTTATTTCACCCACAAACTTACTGTTGCCAAAATGAAATGCTCGGATATGTTCTGGGGTACCCATAGATTCTGGAATGCTTCCAAAGAGGCTATTATTTGCTACATTAAGAAATACTAATGATTCAAAAGATCTCCAACAACCAAGGAGCACCCCAGACAAATGATTATTTGAGAGATCAAGAAAAGTTAACAGTGTGGTCTCATTCAGACACGAGATTAGTGGCATCTGACAATCTATTGTTAGATAGATCCAATGCTACTAGTTTTGGTAAATTTGATAGAAGTGGACCTTCAAATAAATTTGAGCTCAAACCCAATTGCATGGTATAAATAGTAAGATAATACTTGGAAATTTGGAACCTTGCCAACAATTTGATTTTGCGGAAGGTTTAACATTTCTAAACGAAGACCCAAAACCGATTTAGGATGGTATCAGAAATTTCAGCACTTGAATTGTCTAACCAAGAACAATCCTTTGGGCTTTGAAAGCTGGAGCCCAATTTGCATGATGCTAGCAAAAGGTTGTGGATCTGAAAAGGACGAACCCAATGACCACTAATGTTAAAGACCAATGTGATTGCAAGGTATATATAGTAAGATAATACATGGAAATTTGGAATCTTGCCAACAATTTGATTTTGCGGAAGGCTTAACATTTCTAAACGAAGACCCGAAACCGATTTAGGATTGTATCAGAAATTTCAGCACTTGAATTGTCTAACCAAGAACAATCCTTTGGGCTTTGAAAGCTGGGGCCCAATTTGCATGATGCTAACAAAAGGGTGTGGATATGAAAAGAACGAACCCAATGACTACTAATGTTAAAGACCAAGGTGATTGAGGACTGGAACACCCTTAAAAAACAAAGCCCAATCATCATCTACAAACCTCAAGAACCAACCAAACAAGACAAAATAAGTGAAATAGCATTGGGGTCGTGGCCAGCTATAGTACCGCTACGGCCTTAGAGGCAGGAAGGATTGGCACTACAGTCAAGCTTCTAGTGCCGCGGCACCCTTTGCTGATACGATATCAACAAATTTCTGGCTTTTCAATAGAAATTTCGGCGCACACAACTCCGCACTTTAACTTTTGATTGACCTGATTTTAACTCCTATAGGTCACTCTTGTCCCAATCTAACTATAAACACTAATTTCATTCAAATTTGTCTCCATATGGAGATTTTGGGTTCCCATAACTGATTTGATCTCTTTTTGATCAAAACTCACAACTTACACTCTTCAATTGTTACTAAAGGCAAATTGGCATCTAGGCACCATTTACACAGGTCCCAATTGACACAACCGACTTGTTCAAGAAGTTTCACCTTGAAGAAACCATTCCTCCGAGTTTTGACCTTCTTGAATCTCAAACTACATAATGAGTTATATGCCCCAAAACACATATACAAGGCCCAAAAACCACTTTAGGCTCACACATACAACCAACTAGGCTTAACATACATATTCAATTGTACCCTGCACACACCAACCCATACTGGGATCTAGAATGACATCGCATGCACACATAAAACATAAACCACAAATTTGACATATAGCCATAACTATACCATTCATCTACACAGCATTATCATACCACATACCAACAATACTCCCCAAGAATACTCAGAACAAGCAAAACATATAACAACCCACTTGGCACAATATTACATAAACTGAATAATGTGTAACTACCCATTACATTGGGATGTTCTCATGTGAAGGAGAGTTAAGACATCTTAGATCTCTCCAATTAGTACTATAGTCTTCTTCTAAAATGTTAACCACGGAGAGTGTGAGATAAATCTCAATAATTGGGAAAACACACACACAAAAAAGATATTCACAAACCTTTACATTGATACACATGATGCAAATATGAATGCAAAATGTCATGGTATGCATGTCTCCCTTAAACACAGTTAGAACCATGGGCTGACATCATCATAAGACATTTCCAATATGTGATTCCCTTCCAATAGTCGGTGAAGACTGATTTTGGGACATCACCAAGCTCACCTCATACTAATACACCTGGTTAAATGTCACAGTAATATTTGGACCGTGGCTCTTCTTCCCCTGGACCACCTGAATTGGTAGTAATTTAAAAAATATACAATTCAATGCCACTTGTCTTTCTTAGCCATAGGAGAGGATTTGGTGGCATGGATATATCATCATATGTCATTTCATCACCACCATCCAATCCACCATACCTTACTATGTTCAATGTGATGATGATGTTTAATGCCATGCTAACATGCAATCATCATTATTATCATAACTATCATCAATGTCATGCTAGCATACTATCATATGAGAATACTCATGAATCATATACATATATATATAATCATATTTATCATCATCACTTATCTAGCATCATCACATACAGGTGTCAAGGATTGAAATACACATATCTCATCTAGCCATGTATATACTACGATGTGAAAAGGACCACGCATACACACACAAATGACATCGTGATATGAAAACAAACATGCATATGTATATATATATATATATAAACATAAAACCACTAATTAATACATATACATATACACTCGGTTACCTTAAATTTCTGACACAAGGCACATAGGGGATTTTTCCAAGCTTCTAAAGCACCAAACACGAATCAACCACCCCAATTAGCCAAAAGGCACTAAACACTAGAATATCTTCAATTAACATACTATATACATTAACCAAAATCCACAATTGAATTTTTCAAGCTTAACCCACCACCTTAATAGCACCAACACACATCAATAAGCCCCAATTACTTATTCATACCACAAACAACCACATACAATTCAGATTCCATATAATCCCAAAGGATTGAAGGCTAGGGTTTAGCATATACATCTCCATACCCACTAAAAACCTATCCTCATGCCATAAGAACAACAACAAACACTCAACAACACCATTATAAGCATTTTAATTAGTAGGAATTCGGCCAATCACAACCCTTATGCATATACTTGAATTTCATCCCAAAAATCAAGGGGAAAAGAGAGGAGAGAAGAGGGAAACCACTTACCACCTGAAATACAAGCTCCCAAGGTTAGAAATTTGATCCTTAAGTTGGAACCATGAAGCCCTAGCAGAGCCCTTCTTTCTTCTCCGTTTTCTTCTTTTCATCCAACTGGTTCGCATTTGATTTAAAGAAAAATTGTGACTCACGACACGGCACCAACAAGCTTGTCATGGCGTGAGACTCTTTGCCCAACAACATTCGAAAATTGCCAACTCGATCACCATGACAACCCTGCACCTCGTCACAACGTGACCTCGTTCTATTACTATTTTCAAACTTTATCTTACTTGATCCTTCCTGCAATTCTAGTTCCTCCGGCATTGCATAATACAAAGGTCACACATCTCATTAGCATGTGATTAAGTCCAAAGCAACATGTTGAGGGTTGTTAAAAGAATAGGTCCAACTCTTTAAATTTAATTAGTCTTAAGAAATGAGCTTCAGAAATCACACCTTTCAAGGAATTCTGTCCAATATATAGACCCTTTAGACTTGATAGATATCCTATGCTATTAGGTAAGGTTCCATTTAATTGGTTCCACCCAAGATCTAATGATTGTAGGGAAGAGAATTGAGAGAGATCTAGTGCGAGCCCTACAATTTGATTCCTATAAGAACTCAAGTATTGTAGGGACTTGTTAGCACAGCTGAATGATGAACAAAGTCGTTTAACTTAGATCCAATGCACGTAAACGACATAATTTCAGGGATTTGGGTAACCTTCTGAAAGGAATAATTCTTGCCAGTAGAACAAATGTCCCAATTCGTTAGGTATTGTAGCTTTGAGATTGGTGAAGAGAGATCAAGATATTTCAAATGGGTTAAAGAAGTAATAAATTTTGGGAATTCTTTTAGATGGAAACTATTGAAGGAGAGATCAAGATATTTCAAATGATGTAATTCAGCCAACGATGGAACAATTGTACCTTCCAAAAAACCATCACTAAGATCGAGTTTAACCACATGGCCTCTTCGGTGGTTACACTAAATGCCATGCCATTTGCAGCATTCTCTTTGGTTTTCTCCATTTACCCATGAAGAAAGACTATCACTGCGATCAACAAAACCGTGTTTTAGAACAAGCAGTGACTGCCTCTCACTTTCTATGCATCTAATAGAAGCATTGCCATGTTAGCTGGTTGAATGAAGACACCTCTGTCACGTGCACCAGAAGAGCAAAAGAAGCATGAAGAACAAGTATAAGTTTTATATCCATGGCAATTCTGGACAAAACTAATATTGAGAAGCAATGAAGAAAGAGCCAATGTATTTAATTGGCACGATGAGGATTAAACTGTCATTTTCACGTCCTCCCCTCACAATTGTCTTACAGTGTGAGAGACTTCGTAGACTTTGCACAAGAAATACTAAAAAAAAAAAATTGATACTTGATCTCCTTATGCAACGGTTCAAGTCGTTTGATATGTGATCTCCTTAACCAAGGTTTGAGATTATAGTTTTGCAAATGGAGAATATTATCCTAAACATTCATATAATCTGATTCAGTAACACAACTAGAAAAATCAGATTTAGTGAGAGATATCTTATCTCTCGCTAAATGATCTAAATAGCGAAGGAATTAGTGAGGAATTGTAAGTTCATAGCCATTATTAAATTTAGCGAGGGAGTTAGCGAGGAATATCCTTTACCTCATAATATTAGCGAGGAATTAGCAAGATATTTTTATTTCTAGCTAAATTATTATCAATAGCGAGGAATCTAGTGAGAGATTTGTCCCTCGCTAAATTTTTTTAAATTAATTTTAATAGATTAAAATTATGTTATTAAAAATTTAATTTTGATGAATTAAAATTTTTTTTAATAATTAAGTTATAAAATCATGTTTATCATATGATTATTTTAAATTAATAAAAATAGTTAAATTAATTTTTATAACTTGTTGGCAAAAAAAGAAAATTGAACTTTATTTACTACAAAATTCAAAATATAAAGTATTTTATTATATGAATAATTGAAAATATAATATATTTGTAGTTTTTAACAATATATCAATTTATATATATATATATGTGTGTGTGTATTAGTGCGTAGATAAATAATATATATTTAATATTTCATACAAAGGCTGTAAATACATTCTAGTTCAACTAGAAAAAGTGAATACAAAAGCACTGAGAGTAAGAGGTCATGAGTTCGAATCTAAGCAGAGACATATTTGAAATCATTATATGATATGGCTGTGACGTGTCATGGTTATGGTGATGTGGTGCCCATGTGGCATGGGGTGGGTGAGGTGGTGTGGTCCCGGCAATGACGTGGCAATGTTGACTTTTTTGTAATTTAGTGAGGAAATAACGATAAATGCGTCATTCTCTAAATTTAGAGAGGGATTAAATCCCTCACTAATTTAGCGAGGAAATCAACTCATCATTTGCTAAATTTAGCCACACGGTTTATAGTGATCGAATTATCTCTTGTTATTTTCAATTTAGCGAGGAAAAAAAGATACTTAGCAAGGGATTTGTCCCTTACTAAATTTGATTTTTCTAGTAGTGTAAAATTCGGATATGAGATGGAGCTCATTTCAATTTTCAAAACTAGAGATTATTAAAAACATTAACAATATAGCATGGTTTTTCACAAAGCTGAAAATCAAGTTGAATAAGAAATTATACTATTGATATTTGGAAGTTCACTTGCATTTAGCAACACGAAAAGTGGCATTGGCTTCAGGCTTTGCATGTAATGGAAGACCTTGATAATAAGCGTGGAAGTTGACAATTAATTGCATCCTAAATTGCAATTTAGTGCTTCGTTAATTTAATTTTAATGGAAGACTATGACAATTGAAGTGTGCACTTAGAAATACCAACGTGGATGTTCCAGCAATCAACAATTTCAACATTTACAAGTGCCTTTTATAGTGCTTTGTTTTTAGTTCTTATAACTGGTAAGTATAGAGTTTATGGCCATAAAACTTATTTTCTTCAGAACTATATATGACGTGCTTGAATAGATATGTTCATTATCTTGGTTAGTTTAGATCTGAAATCTTATATAATTGAATAGAAGTGTAAATAATTTAGAAAATCCACACTTCCAACTGCAAATGCCCCTGAGTATAGATGCACCAAAAGCATAACGGAAGCGACAAAGTGACCTTGTATCCTATAACCTTCATCATTATGGATATATATATATATATATATATAAGGTCTGTATTATACAGAGGCAATGTATTTAATTTAAATAGGCACTCTGAGGATTAAACTGTCTTTTCCTCTTACCCCCTGTCCAATATTATATTATTATGTCGTGTAAGTGTTAGAGATCAAGCCCAATCCATTCATATACAGCCCATTATGCACAGTCCAAATGAAATCCATATAAGGAACATACTCTTGTCTCGGAAAATATGGAATTTCACCAATAATCTGGTAGTGT
The DNA here is from genome assembly GCA_026686845.1 of Adenanthera pavonina. NCBI lineage: Eukaryota > Viridiplantae > Streptophyta > Magnoliopsida > Fabales > Fabaceae > Adenanthera > Adenanthera pavonina. The sequence continues at coordinate 28,242,197 of JAIVEN010000013.1, forward strand.
GAAAGGTTCAACATTGTAAATGGGAAATTCCAAAATCAACTTGGAATTGTATCAGAAATTTTGGCACATGAAATATCTAACTCATTACATGACTTTTGAGTTTGAAGCCATATTGGAAAAGCAGGACCAACTTACAGTTTGCTAAATAATTAATGAATTTCAACTGAAAAGGGGAATCCAATGACGACTAAGTTTGACAGCAGCCAAATGCTATTATGATCTGGACTTCCATTGAATTGATTGTAACCTACATACAAATGTTGCAGAAACAAGAGTTGTGAAAAATTTGGCAATGCCCCTGCAAATTGCTTATTAGATAAAGCTAAGAGTTGTAGTATTTTTTAGCACAATGGCTGAACAAAGCAACAAAGTCATCTAATTGGCCATTAAAAGAGTTGTTGGTTAGATCTAACTGTTTTTAGACTACATGAAGCCAAGGATTTAGGTATGCCACCTTCAAGCTGGTTTCTCTTAAGGTATGATGTCTGCAAGTGGAACAAATCCCCCAACTCTGAGAGGTTGAGATATTCCAACTTTTACAAGCACTGTTTGGTTCGACAGAGTAGGCAGATTTTGATATTTTCTTATTTAGTTTATGAAAGAGGAAGGGAGAAAAGTGATTTTAATATTACCTAATTTACTTCAGGAGAAGCTATTAGGAAAAATAAGCATACATAAATGAAAATTATCCACTTTTCCTTCCAAATCTCCTACTTTTAGAGGAGAGAGGAAAGATGGTAGATAAGAGAAAACTTTTATTGGACCAACCAAGGAAAAGTTTTAATTTTACCTCCCCTCCCTTTCTACTTATTGAACCAAACGGAAGAAAATTTTAACTTTTCTTCCCCTTCCCTCCCCTCCAAATCCCTTCAATCAAAGGGATCTAAGAAAAAATGAAGCTTGGGAATTGGAATAGATTGAAATTGTTTCTGCTGAGGTCCAAATAATTCAAAGGATGTAATTCAACCAAAGATGGAGTCAATGTACCTTCAAAATCATAAAAAAGAAAGATCAAGTCAATACACATGGCTGGTTCCGTCGTCACAATGTTGCAAAATTCTTTCTGATCCTCTTCATTTCCCCAAGAAGAGAGGATGCCATGGTGATCAACGAAGCCATGTCTGAGAGAAAGAAGAAAGAGTCTCTCACTTTCTACGCACGAAAAGGACAATATGGAAGCAGAGGCAAAGCATTTAAGAGGCACCAACAGAATTAAACTGTCATTTTTGCTTCTTTGAAATTGTTTTACCGTGCGAAAGGCTTCATATAGACTTTGGATATGTTCTTTTCCTTTGCACATCACACAACTCGATGGAACAGTAGTTTTTTGAGCCAAATATAATAAAAAAATAAATTATTTATCAAAATGTAATATGTCAAAAATTATTTACTATAATATAACACTTGAAGTCGATTTTCTGCTGTGCGATGAGTTGAAGCAAATATGTTGCAATCGACTTCCTTATTTTTCATTATTTTCCACATATTTAATGGCTTTCCATTCCACTTGCTCTTATTTAATTTTTTTTTAAAAAAAGAGCACATCAATGGCTACCCATTTGAGTTGGTCTTGATTTTTTATTTTCCAAAAAGAAGCAAGTCGAATGGTAGCATTTCTTTTTAAAAAAAATAGAAAGCAAACTTTGCTATAGTTTTTTTCTTAATTTTTTTCAGCTTTCGGAAGATTTGACATATGATTGATAAAATTAGTTAATAATTTGTATAATAATTAAAAAGAATGATTTCTACCATGATTAGAAAGAATGATAATTCCTTTAATCATTTTTATAAGACACTTTCAACTATCTCATATAAATTAAAAAAATGAGTTAATTCTTAAAATCTTAAAAAAAAATCAAACATTTCTTTTTTATTTCTATTAATTAAAATAATGGAATCTTTATTAAATTAGGCTATTAATCATGATTACATGGGAAAGGGCGCAAACTCAATTAAAACATAGGTTGAGAATATTATTTAAATTATAATTGACCAATTAAATTTGAGTTTTCACACAAGATTTTACTCTTTCGGATGGTAATTTATGAGATTGAGAAGTAAATGACCAAAAATAAAAATGGAATAGCATTGCTAAATATTATAAGGTGTCTTATAAAAAAGATCAAAGAAATCTTCTGGATGATACCTTATAAAAAGAACCAGAAGAAGTAGTTTACAATATAAATTACTAATAATTGATATATTATTAAAAATAATTATTAGTAAACAAAATTTAACAAATATTAAATAATTTTTAATAATGTAGTTTATATGATTTTTAGTAATGTAGTTCTTTGCTATAAAATATTTGTTAAATTATATAAACTCCATTACTAAAAATCATGCATATTTTAATAAACTACATTACTAAAAATTATTTAATTTTTTAAGATTTTAATATTGTAACTAATTTTTTAATCTACGTAACATAGTTGAAAGTGTCTTATAAAAAGTACTGACGGAAGTATTATTCCTTCTAATCATTGTAAAAATTATTCTTTTTAATCATTATATAAATCAGTCATTAATTTTATCAATCATTATATGTCAAATCTTGCGAAAGCTTAAAAAAATAAAAAAAATTATAGCAAAGTCGCATGGTTATTTTTAAAAATTATCCATGCGGCTTTGCTTTCTAATTTTTTTTTTTAAAGAAATGAGCAGTCGATTTGCTCCTTTCAGGAAAAAAAATCAAGAGCAAGTCTAATGGAAGGCCTCCGACTTGTTCTTTTAAAATATCCTGAAAATAATGAAAAATAAGGAAGCCGACTGAGGCATATTCACCTTAACTCGTAGCAAAAACTTAACTTCAAGTATTATATTTTAGTAAATAATCTCTTACATATCACAATTTGTTAAATAATTTATTTTCTTATTATATTTGACTTAAAACACCTTATATAATTATTTTAATTTTAAAGATAATTATTTTTTAATAATTTTTAAACTAAAAATTTATAACATTTGGATCTTATGTAATTTTGCCCCCTTTTTTGGCCCATTAAATAAGCTTCACCATCACCAATCATTTTCACTGTTTTTCCTATGGTTAGTGTTGTATTAGTCTTACAATTTGCAGGTCTTCCCACGATAGTCATTTAAAAAAGAGGTTTTTTTGTGTGGCAACATTACGATTCTTTTAATTTCAAGTTAGTAAAATTAAAATAGATGAGATGCATATGGCCAGAAGCTGAGAGGATTTTTGTTGCCCAAATGCAAAAAATTTAGTGAGAAGAAAGTAGATAAAGTTGTCGTAAGAGATACTTCCAAAACTTCAAAGAAGAAAATTTACGAAAGTTGATTCGGAAACAAGAGTTTAAACCAAACTTGACGTTCAATTTCTAATAGTCATTACCAGTAATACCACTATATATATTCATAAAATTATTTAATTAGCAGGATTTTTTTTACCAGATTAATTAGCGGGAGTTGCTGCATGGGATTCCACTCTGCTTTATTTGTATTCATATTTTTTTTTATACATAACAATTATGTGTAGCTATCGTCTCAGTTTTCCTGATTTGATTTCGATGTAATCTTTCTACGTCTACTTAAGAAAAAATTATTCTTACAAAAAATATTATTCCATCATGTTGAAAAATAATAATAATAATAATAATAATAATAATAATAATAATAATAATAATATATTGACTTGCGCGACAATATTCAAACATTACTGTTAACCAACACATAAAACAATTTTTGACGAAAACAAAATACTTCTATAAAATTATAGATATATTTAAAGTGTAATTAGTATGAGTCCCCTGCTGCGTTGTGCAAAATCTAAAAATGTGTCCCACTATTCATGGCAGTCATTAAAATATTTATATAATATATATATATATAGGTTACTAGTAATATTTTTCAAATAAATATTATCTTTTGGGTTTTGTGTAAGGATTCATTTACATGAGCAATGTGTTGGGCAGCATTTGAAAATAAAACGTTGGACAAATGAAAAAGTACCATGCATGAAACCCCAGACCTTCCAGATTTTATAGATAAATGATAACCCATTATGATGGAGGAATGCCAATCATGGTCACAAAGTTGATATAAACAAGAAAACATCAAAACATGCGATAAATCCCACGTCACGGAGTCTCACTTACAGTAGTGGAATTTACATGTGTAACACCTTAACTTACTAGGCTTTTAATCATATTTCATATATCTAGCGGAAATAATTAAAAACCTAGAACAATTAAACTTTTCAAAATTTGGTTGCTCAAAAGACAATAACTTAACTAAAAGTTTTCTTTAATTAATAAAAATTAAGCCAATTATACTGTAATTATCTGACTGTTGTTCCAGAACATATCAGCATAATTCAATACATTTATTCTAATATAAAATAATATCTTCCAGCCTGCTTCTTCTTACTTAATCACCTCCTTGCCTTTGCCTTTGCTTGTGCTTGACCCTAACATTGTTACATTTGCTGTGAGATTTGGGAAAAATCTCAGTAGTATATATATTCATTCATACAAATCATGCTCATAATCAGTTAGTTATGCAAACAACCAAATAACTCATATTTCATGCATCTATAAAAGTCTCAATAGAGTTTTCTCTTAATACTAGACATCCATAGCATTTCAAAACATTTATATTGAAACAACTCATCCAATAATATCACATAACATCCATAATTAACTCACAGAAAATGCATGAAATAAATAATATACTACCTCCACCAAAAAGTATCCTGAGCTAAGCATCTTGTCTTCCTTCTTGAATTTTTTTTAAGTACCTTACTTGAAGCTAACCTTCCTTTCTTTTCCTTCTCTTTCACTCACACTCTCTTTCTTTCCCTCGGCTTTCTCTTTCTCTCACTTACTCCCAACTCTCACTCTCAACTAGTGATGTGTTGAAATGAAGAAATGGGAGGGGTATTTATAGTGTTGATGTCTTGACCAACAAGTGACATCAATTCATCATAATTCAATGTAACTCATTAAAACTACTATTCATTGTATAGCTTCATTCAATGTATACTCATAAGAATTCAATGTAACTCATTGAAACCACTATTTATTGTATACATTCATTTAGTATATACTCATAAGAATTCAATGTAACTCATTGAAACCACTATTTATTGTATACCTTCATTCAGTGTATACTCATCTGAATTCAATGTAACTCATTGAACCCACTATTTATTGTATACATTCATTTAGTGTATACTCATAAGAATTCAATGTAACTCATTGAAACCACTATTTATCATATACCTTCATTCAGTGTATACTCATAAGAATTCAATGTAACTCATTGAAAACACTATTTATTGTATACCTTCATTCAGTGTATACTTATCCGAATTCAATGTAACTCATTGAAATCACTATTTATTGTATATCTTCATTCAGTGTATGCTCATTAGAATTCAATGTAACTTATTGAAATCATAATTCATTGTATATCTTTATTCAGTGTATATCTTCATTCCTCATATTCTAAACATAAACCGTATGGAAATTTATGGATGTTACATTTCTATCCCCCTTAAACAAAATTTCGTCCTCGAAATTTAAAACATACCTTAGTACCTCTTATTTCCCAATTTTCCATGCCATTTTTTTTTACCAGAGAAATACTTTTACTTCTTACTTGTTTGACTTATTAGTCAATATTTTACTCTGGTATCTTACTTATTTATGGTATTTGAAATGTCTGGTTCATACTTTTTGAACTGGGAATTATGAGGACATCATAAATTATCTTTACTTTAAGGGTATAGAAAATTTCTATTCATAACATCCTTATTCTTACTTCCATAATTTTCTCTTATCTTGTTCATACTATACTCTTTTCATTGGCACCAGACATCATTCATTTCTCTTCTTTCATAACTTTAGGCTATCTATATGAATAATCTTTCTACTAAGGCATAAGCTCATCTCATCAGCTTTGTCTAGATGACACTTACAAAGTCATCGCATCTTTCTTTTGATTCTACTTTCTGTGCCTCAAGTTCAACTTTTCTCTTATCTCATAATTACTTGAGGATATTGTGTTCTCAGACAATTCTATGGTAATACCATAGATAACTTATACTAGCTATAACAACTTTTAGTCACTCTACTTCTTGAGAGCATTACTTACCGCTGCTATAAGTGGAAACAGGCTTTTCATAAAAATTATCATATAAAACTTTGGTTATTACCTACCACTCAACCCTGTTACATTACTCGTACCCTGATCCAACACTTACTTTCATCATTATAGACCCTTAGGGTCATTATTGGATCATGATTAATTATCTCGGGGGAGGAGGTTTAACTTCTTTAGCTCATAAAAACTCATTTCATAATCCATTTCCCACAAAAGCTTTCTCTTCTAACTAAGCGGCAAGACAACTTGAGAGAAATTTTTTTCAGAACTTCTTGCTAAACTCAGAGACCTTTTGTCTCTATTAGTGTTCGGTCTCTCCCATTTCATAACTTTACTTGCTTTACTAGGATCTACTGCGATTCATATGGGAGATTCTGTAACATACTAACCTTACTTCTTGGAGCCCAGCTCCCATCTATTAAGTTCAGCAAGTTTTTTTTCTTTAATTATATTTAAAAAATACTCAGTGGTCTTTCATGCTCCTCTAAATATTTAGAGTACTTTTAACACATCATCCCAGAGAATCACAATAAATTGCTCACACTTTTATCCATGTAGCCTAACAGGTACCTTAGTATGACTAATTGGTATTATCCTGATTCATAATGCCCAATTTTTAACTATCAGCACATCTTTCTTACTTTTTACATCTTTTCATACTTTCCAGTAGGTTACTCATTATAAAATTTCTCTCACCAATAAACGCTTAAGTTTAAAGTGTTGAGGGGTTTTGCTGCACTCTTGCCATTCTTTAGAGAATGTGGCATTGAGTTTCCTTTTAAGCCATAACTCATCTGTGTGACCTCTGGCTAACTTACAGCTTTTAACTCTAGGGCATTCAATCTCAATACTCATACTACTTCTTTTTACTTTAGTCTTCCCTAGTTTAGAGATTCATCTTACCAATATGCCTTTACGTATAAACATACCCTTGAACCTTGTACTCTATTCCTCTTATCATAGCCTTTAAGATCATTTGGTTCTTTGTGAGTCGAGGTCTAAATAATATTAAAGCAGTGGTTATTCACTCTTTGCTCTTCAACATTACTACTCTGTCTATTCTCATACATAACTTTTCTTAGCTATTTAGCCAAGGTTAATCAGTAGTCTAGCAATTAAAGGAAAACTTTTCTACCTTTCGAAAGTCTCTTGCTAGCCTAGTTAGGATCTAGTCTCGACCTCTCACCATTACTCATTCTTACTCAATTGGGCATCACCCCAAGAGCCACTTTCCATTACTTTGCCTTAGTAACTTATCTGATGGAGGATTTCATCTCTTCACTCAATTGGGCTTCTCCCCAAGAGCTACCTCTCATCTGCCTTGCCTCGGCTGCTTTTATCATATGGAGAATTTCATCTCTTTACTCAATTGGGCTTCTTCCCAAGAGCTACCTCCATTTTTCATCTCCTTGGCAACTAATGGAAGATTTCATTCATTGTGAGATCTTTTGGCCAAGAACTTTCTTTTTGCTAGATTTCAAACTAAGCTCAGCAATCCACTATCTCAAGGTTTCATAGTTCTCTAACTGCATGCTACTATTTTCACCTTAGGCTAATACTTTATACCTTAGATTTATACCTCATGTCTTAAACATCAAAAATCCATTACTAACTTTTCGTTTTAGAGGCATTGAATCCTTATCAAATTTTCATGTCTGTTCTTTACATCCTTTTTCAAGCATTTCTCAGCTTGAGCTGTCCAAAATAACATTTAACTTAATCTCAACACATGGAACATTTTCAAGGGGTAGGCAATATCATCATCTTGTTCTTACAATCTGGAAGGAGATTATCTGTAAAAACCTAATTCATGCCAATGCTCACATTACTACTAGGAAAAGGCATGCAACTTTTTTTTTTGTATTGCTACAGTGCTTATTTAGACAGACAATGGAGATTATAGCCTTGTTTCTCATTAAGACATGCTCGTATAACTTATATAATAGTAAATTCCAGACCTAACTTCTTAGCATAGCTATAGGATTCGGCTTGCACCTAAATCATACCTTTACTAAGGTCAAGTGACTTACAGGCCTTATACTGAGATTACCACAAAGACTTTATCCTGTATGTATGGTCTGGAATTGGCCACCTCCATAGTACTGTCACAGGTATAATATCCTGATTCTTTACACTTGAAGCACACATTGTTCATTGCTAAGTGTAGCATTTTGCTATTAGCCTTTCCGTATTCTTAAAAATAAGAGCTGGCTTACTCAATTGTCTCCTCTGTGCTTATTGCCTTGCTTCTTGAATCCCATGTTATTCTATGGCTTCTTATCATATTGACCAGAGGTACTGGAGTACATACTTATGACTCAGACTATTTTTTAGTAATTTGATTCACTTCAATTACTGAACTAAAAGTATGAAGCTGCATTGAGATAACTCTTCTTTTATGGCTAGCTTTAAGCCCCTTTCCAGCTTCTCTATCCTCCGTCACTTATCAACATATTGTTGAAGGAAGATTGGGTATCAAGCCAATTGATTGTACCTTGCTATATATTTAATGACTAACTCATTCACATCTTAGATCCTTATAATTCCGCTTTCTCTTACAGACTAGGGAAAATACTTTTTGTAAAACTATTCTTATAATACTTCCCAAGTCAATAAAGTTCCCTTTACCTGATTAGCTTATTTCATATTTTGCCACCATTGGTCAGCCTCCTTTACCATTAAGCTTCCATTTTCGATGTGCAGTCCATTATTTTGAAAAATTTTTTTAGGGCTCACAATCTATTTTTTGGCAACTTTTACATTAAATTTACTATCAAAGGATGAAAGCTAACACTTGCACAATAGTATATTGGTGGCTGGTACTCTCAACCAATTACCTTACAGCTTGTCCTGAAGGAACTTACTGACTTACTTAAAGCTGTCGCGGTATAGCGGAACCTTAAGGGCTCTAACTTTCTCCCAGTTGTCTCTGAGCATTAACTACCTGTTATAGCTACTCAATGGTTTACTACAACAGATCCCTGACAATTAAGAATCACTTGTAAGGGATCTAGACCAGGAGTACATTCATTTACTGCTACTATAGTCATTTGAGAGGTTTATACTTGTACCTTCAGCCTTTGTTGAACACCTCTTCGTATCTTAATAACTCTTACCTTGCAATTAATAATTGCAATTGATAACAACTTGAACTTCACAATTACATTTACTACTACTTTCATTATATCCTTACTGGTCATGATACATCATCATGCCTCAACCCATAGTCTCTTTCCTTTACTATCCTTAAGTCAGCATCTTACTATATGCTTATTGTCATGACACTGGCTTATAGGGATCAAGTACTATTGTCAGATCTAGCATTGCCATTTGTTATCTCTATTAGATCTTCCTCTAGATCCTTATCAGAGACTTCTACTATCTAGATGCTCATCAGAGACTTCTACTATCTCAACCTTTTTTTTCATGATAGCATTCTACTTGGAGTGTTTAGGCAATGACACAATCTTTCAGAGTGTGAAACACTCAACCTTAAGGGAAACTTCTTGATACGGTTCCAGAACTCTTGACCCGATATGACATCAAGTACTAGCTCAACCCATTCACTTGCAGGGAGCTTATAATCATAATGCCCTTCTAAGAATCTCCTTGACTTCTAGTACCGTACCAAGGAAATCTAGAATTGAACATATCTTCCCATATCCATCATGATATTTATTGATATAGCTTTAACAATCCTTTGGATTTGGAATCCTTGGTTTAGTTGGAAAAAGCTACCTGTTTAATCCAAATAGTACAGTTAGTCCAAACTTGCTTACGATAACTCATGAGCTGACCCACCTTTTCCCTAGAGGTGTGATTTCTTACTTTTAGTAGGACTATACATGAAGGGACTAGTACTATGGGTCGCTTCCTGGATTCAAGCAATCTTTTCATTTAATGACTACTATATGGCTGTTGTTACTGGAAAATTTTGTTGGATCCTATGTCATCCCTTATAGGATCTTAATTAGGTTCAAGTCAAATTCCTGCACTTTGGGTAATACTCATCTTTTTTTTTTTAACTTATCTTTTTTTATACATTAGTTTCCCCCATTGATTCTTTTCATAACTATCATTTATTCCTTATTGGCCTCTTACATTCATTACTAAAAATATCCTGCCACTTATCTCATTTTCTAGGTAGGATACCTGCTTTTATACTCATCAGCAACCTACCATCACGTCTCTAAGCTATATTCTAGCAAGTGTCTTAGCATTAGAGTAAAGCCTTAGGTAAATATTCATACTAGTTGCTGATTAATGAGGTTTTATATCTTTCTAAAATTATCCTAGGCCATCCTTTTTCAGAGAACTATTAGAACTGTAGTTATACAAATAACCAAATAACTCATATTTCATGCATCTATAAAAGTCTCAATAGAGTTTTCTCTTAATACTAGACATCCATAGCATTTCAAAACATTTATATTGAAACAACTCATCCAATAATATCACATAACATCCATAATTAATTCACAGAAAATGCATGAAATAAATAATATACTACCTCCACCGAAAAGTATCCTGAGCTAAGCATCTTGCCTTCCTTCTTGAATTTTTTTTAAGTACCTTACTTGAAGCTAACCTTCCTTTCTTTTCCTTCTCTTTCACTCACACTCTCTTTCTTTCCCTCGGCTTTCTCTTTCTCTCACTTACTCCCAACTCTCACTCTCAACTAGTGATGTGTTGAAATGAAGAAATGGGAGGGGTATTTATAGTGTTGATGTCTTGACCAACAAGTGACATCAATTCATCATAATTCAATGTAACTCATTAAAACTACTATTCATTGTATAGCTTCATTCAATGTATACTCATAAGAATTCAATGTAACTCATTGAAACCACTATTTATTGTATACATTCATTTAGTATATACTCATAAGAATTCAATGTAACTCATTGAAACCACTATTTATTGTATACCTTCATTCAGTGTATACTCATCTGAATTCAATGTAACTCATTGAACCCACTATTTATTGTATACATTCATTTAGTGTATACTCATAAGAATTCAATGTAACTCATTGAAACCACTATTTATTATATACCTTCATTCAGTGTATATTTATCCGAATTCAATGTAACTCATTGAAATCACTATTTATTGTATACCTTCATTCAGTGTATACTCATCAGAATTCAATGTAACTCATTAAAATCACTATTCATTATATATCTTCATTCAGTGTATGCTCATTAGAATTCAATGTAACTTATTGAAATCATTATTCATTGTATATCTTTATTCAGTGTATATCTTCATTCCTCATATTCTAAACATAAACCGTATGGAAATTTATGGATGTTACAACATGTCTAGAAAGTTCTCTTGCATAATGGATTAGTATTTTGAGATGGACTTGAACTTATATGCTTAGAACATATTTGTTTTTTTTTTCGTCGGAAGGCAAGCATCACATAGTAGAGACTCCTTGAAACCCACACCTTCCAAAATTGCTGACGAGAGACCTAAGGCAAGAAAATAAAACAAAGCAAAAGTACAGTTTGATGATAGAAGCACACATTGCAAAACCCTATGGCGATAAAGAAAACTCCGTATTTCTAATTCACCTGGATGAGCAAAGAACCATATCGGCAACCTCTTGTGCTACAGCTCCCCCAGGCAACGACTCTATAATTTATAAAACAAAGGTAAATTAACTTGTTAGTCAACAAAGTCAGGTGCTGAAAAAATTTAACAAACACGAAGTTTAAATTGAGAAAAGTAAAGTTTCATCACCGTTCAAGATTTTTTTTTTTTCCAAAATCGTCAATGTTCTTTACAAGACTATGATTTGATGCTGTTTCTATTGTCTTTCAGCAATATACATGCACCATATATTTACTTTTGTAAAGTTATATTTTATATAAATATATTTAAAAATAAGATTACTCGATTCATTAAGAAGCTAAAAAAATTTAGCAGATTTTTTTTTTGGAGGCAAGGGAAAAAGCAATTATTTTCAAAAGATCATATTTAATTATCATTTTAATTGCAGGAAAGAAAAACAAAATTGATATAAACGCGAGAAATAAGGATTCTTTTTAAAAATATAATGTTCAAATACAAATTGAAGTTAGTATGAAACTAATATAGAGAGAAAGAAAACTAACAACCCAGATTAATATAAACAGGAAAAAAAAAACAGATAGAAATAGGACTAATATTAGTTACCTATCAAGCTGAAGCTTGGTTTGACTTGCGCAATCTGGCTACGTTTATCGCAACCACCACATACACTTTGTCGTATATATTACCCATTAACCTAAAATAGGCATATCTCCATGATTTGTTAAAAAATATTAAGCTGCAAACTCCCCAAAATCCTGTGCTAAATCCAATTGACATGCTAACGAAAAAACCTTGATCGAAGAATGACTCATCGTTTGTAGAACTTTCATCAATTGGATTATCATTGGTTGGCTTTGCAAGACATTTCGGAAGGGGAGCACCACAAAGTCCTACATTTCCCACATAAAAGGAGGGATCATAGCTTTGGAGTTGAGTGCCATGAGGAATTTCTCCAGACAAATTGTTGTATGATAAGTCCATTACACTGAGACGAGCAATTTGTGAAAGTTCAGAAGGGATTCTTCCAGACAAGTGATTCCTTGATAAATCAAGAAAGTCCAATGACTTCAGTTGCCCAATGGCTATAGGTATTTGTCCACTTATCATATTTCTTGAAATGTTTAAGGAAACCAATCTAATGAGATCCATCATTTCACTTGGAATTTCTCCCGTTAGCATGTTGTTGGAGAGATCAATACTCTTAAGCAAACCCAATATACTTTGATATTTAGACTCCTTACCTTTCCAAAACAATGATACACTATCCTCTGCTGAAAATTTGTCCAGATTAACAATGAAACTATAACTATAGCTCATCATTGCATCGGAATTTGTTTCGTTAGCCAAAGCAGAAAGATGATTGAGGCATTTTGGTATACTTCCAGAAATATTATTCATAGAGAGGTCTAAGATATGAACTTGAGATAGATGACAAATACTATCAAGCAAACTCCCAAAGAACATATTGGATCTCATATTAAGGATACGTAACCTTTTAAGCCCATCACCAATCCAACTAGGTATTATACCAGAAAAGTTGTTTTGTACAACATCGAGGGTTCTTAGCTCTGTGCACTTATTCAAAGCCAAAGGGATTTCACCTATAAATCTATTGTTAGCTAAATGTAATGCTTGAATATGTGTCAAGGAACCCATTGATATTGGTATTTTTCCCGAGAGATTATTGTTTGCAACACTAAGAAAGATCAATGATTTAAAATACATCCAACAATCTGGAAGTACACCAGATAACTGATTATTTGATAGATCTAAAATATATATTTCTGTGAAATCATTTGGACATAAGACGGAACTAGCATCTGTGAATTTATTATTGTATAAATCCAATAATCCTTGAAAAGAATATGATAAATTTGATGGAATTGAGACTTCAAACAAATTTGAGCTGAAATCCATATAATAAGAATATTCTTGTGTTGAAAGATTTGGAATTTGACCACGAATTTGGTTGTGTGAAAGGTTCAACCAAAATGGCGGCAAATTAATCCAAAACCAATTTGGAATTGTACCAGAAATTCCATTGTTGGAAATATCTAACATATCATAACTCTTTTGAGTTTGAAGCCACATTGGAAAGGCAGGGCCCAACTTACAATATGCTAAACGAATGTAGCTCAACTGAAAGGGAGGAATCCAGTCAGGACTAGTGTTGAAGATCAAATCATTATAAGACAAGTCTAATTCATTGAGCTTCGAGAGTGTGGAGAAATGAGTTTCAGATATGACACCTTGCAAGGAGTTATGTGCAATGCCTAACGCCCATAAGTTTGAAAGTTGGCCAATGCTATCATTTAGAGTTCCATTTAATTCATTGTAATCGAGAATTAAATTTTCCAGAGACAAGAACTGCGAAAAATTGGGGAGTGGCCCTGAAAATCGGTTATTTGATAAATACAAGGATTGCAGTGATGTGTTAGCACAATGGATGAATGATACAACAAAGTCATCTAATTGGCCACTCAAGGAGTTGTTGCTTAGATCTAAGGAAATCAAACCGCATAAAGCCAAGGATTTGGGTATCCCACCTTCAAGCTGGTTTCCCGAAAGGTCTAATATTTGCAAACGAAACAAATCTCCCAACTGGTAAGGTATTTTTCCTTTCAAATTTGTGTAAGAGAGGTCAAGATATTCCAATTTCCTTAGAGAAGAAATGAAGCTTGGGAATTGGGTAAGATTGAAATTATTCCCACCAAGTTCCAAAGCATTCAAGTGATGTAATTTGGCCAATGATGGAGTGATTGTACCTTCCAAATTGCAAGAATGAAGATGAAGTTGATCCACATGGGCCGTTCGGTTGTCACAGCGAACACCTGCCCAGTCGCAACATTCTGTTTGGTTCTCTGCATTACCCCAAGTGTTGAGGTAGCCATTGCGATCAACAAAACCGTGTTTGAGAGAAAGAAGGGCGAGTCTCTCACTCTCTATGCACTTTACAGAAGCGTTGCCAACTGCAAACGCCATTGAGTACAAATAATGCACCAAAAGCACAATGGAAGCACCGAGAAATCTGATATCCATCCTCGTTCTGGATGTAAGGTTTGTAGTATACAGAACTAAATATTATCAGCTCAATGTGAGAAAAGCAATGAAAACGGAGCCGCAGTATTCAATAGGCACCATGAGAATTAATTTGTCTTCTCTTCTTACCAACCGTCCAAATTTATTATGCCGTGTGGGAGACTTCATAGACTTTGGAAATTTTAATAATTGGCTTGAGTAATGTAAATAATGAAATTAAATTGAATGGCAGTCATATTTAATTATTTACTCTGCATTCCAAAACAATGATTTTACTTTAATATTATTTTACTAATATTACTACTAATAATAAAAATAATAATGGTAATAATAATAATAATAATCTCCAACAACATAAAAGTTTACGGAAGACACAAACAAGAGCCCTTTATTTCCTCTGTTCGAAGTTGTGCAGAGTGCAAAAGAAATTTTAAAGTAATATAAAATTTGAAAATGCAAATTAGTCAACACATCAAAATATATAAAATATGATATTATTTTACTTTATTATTTAATGATTTATTGATATGAATATTAATTAATTCAGTAATATTAAAAAGAGATCAGTGAAAGGAATAAGAAACCTTATATCCATCATCATTCCGGAAATACTATATATATGCATTATACAGAATTCACTTTTATCAAAAAAAGAGGCAAAGCATTTAATAGGCAATATAAGGATTAAACTGTCATTTTCTGTTAACAACCTTTCAATTAATTGCATGATAAATTTCCACGCGGTGAGATTTTTAATTTTCTTAGTCTCACGCGTCGTTTTCGGCCTACGTACATATTCTTCAAAGTGGTTGCGGAGCATATGGTTGTAACCTCCGAGAGTCACTTCATTCCACATGACCACTATTGTGAGTTTTGTACATTTGAAGCAGCCTTATAGAAATGAAATGGAAAAGAAGGTTACTCCTTAAATGAGTTTGATATGTGGAAAGGGGGAGTTTCAAGAAAAATTACTTTGGATCCGTTTGGTTTGTAAAATTATTAGGAATTAATTGGAATAAAATGGTTGGAAATGGAATGAAATGGAATCTTGTAAGACAAAATTTTGTTTGGTTCACCATAGGAAAAATATAGGTAACAACTTAAATTTGTTTGATTGGACATAAGAAAATGATGGAATGAGATGTAAATAATGTGCAAAAAATCAGAATTGCACCTAAGTAAAAATTTAGCCCAACATCAATTACTCCAATATTGTGTTTGTAACGTAACTTTTTTTTATTTATTTTTTAGTTACAAACGGGTGGCATCTTTTTTTTTTTGTTCAGACAATAACCTCATATTTTAAACTTTTACATATTTTTATTTTTATTAAATAAAAAATATCTAAGTATAAATTGTAATATAAAAAATGAAAGGAAAACTTACGTATATTTCAATTTTTATTATTTTTTATTTTAAATTTTTTAAATTAAATATTTTTAGAGAAAAAAATCATATAGAAAAATTACACTAAATAACTTGAATGAATTAATAAAAAATTTTCAAGAGAAAATGGGGTACATAATCAGTGAAGGGTATTTTAAGAATAATATTTTATAATTAAGGTCATTTCTGTCATTTGATCTCCATTTTTAATGGTAGGAATAAACAAAGTCAGGGTCCAAGGTAGGAAAGTTAACTCCCAAATCTTTGATAATCTTTATTCCCATAAGAGTCTAGATTCATATTCTCATATCCAACTAAACAGTCCAAGTGTGAGAATAGAATTTGGATTCCCACTCCATAGGCACCTAGAAAATGAACCAAACCGGCCCTTTATTTATTTTGTCGGAACCAATTTTTCTCAAAAACAGAAGAGAAAAATGGTTGTTTTCCATGAACTAAAATTAATGGTAAGTTTATCTTTTTAAACATTTTTTTAAAGACTTATTTGTGTTATTTAATTTTTTTTTTATTTTTTATTTTTAAACACTTTTATTTTCTATTGATATACCAAACTTCCATTTAGATTATAAAGTTATTTTTTAAAAAGCTTTCATCTCATTCTTATTCCTATTCTCATTTTGATTCATGTTGTCATTTTATGCCAAGTGTAGGAGGCCCACTATACAAATCATCATGACGAAACAAGAAATAGACTTTGATGATGTTGTGGAAAAGACTTTCAATATTACTTCATCCCATTCGTCACTTCTAATTAATTTCAAATATTTTTTTATTTTAAATTATAAATCATATTTACTTATTTCATAAATTAAAAAAATAGTTGCAACTTATAAACCTTAATTTTTTCAAAAAATTTTATACTCTATCATTTTTTAAAATTATCTTCATTAAATAGGGACAAAAGTGAATTTTTTCCTTACCCCATAACTTTTTTTGTTCATTCTCCCTCGTAATTGAGTACTATTATTAAATAGTAATAAAAATTTAAAAAAATACTCCCTCTGATCCCATTTATAAGAAAAAAAATTATTTCACAAATATTAGAAAAAATAATTTTAGTTAGTTAAAGTTAATTAAGTTGTCTCATATTTTAAGTTTGTTCGAAAATTTCTTCTACTTAATTTAATAATAATTTGAATCACTAATATATTTAATCTCTCTCTCACATAATTAATAAAAGGTAATTTTTTAAAAAGAAAATTTTAATGCATCACTAACTTATTTTTTCCATTTTATTTAGGAGTGCCACCAAAAGTAAAAATTTTTTTCTTATAAATAGGATCAGAGAAAGTATTAAATACTACCTTCATTTTTAAATATAAGGAAGATTTGAGGGACCTATCTTTTAATCTAAAGTATGAAGGATAAATAATGTTGGCTGGTGCATTTAATTTTTTTCTAATAATGTCCTTTATTAAAAATTACTTTTTTTAATTACATTTTAAAAATTTTAAATATATATTAGCATGCTAAATTCAAAAAGATGGCATTTGCGAAAATTCTCACTATTTCAATGCAATACTCCAGGAGTATCTCTTATGATAACTTTAATATACAATCCAGAAGTTATTCTTCGATACATGCTCCAGCCATATATGTCAATGCAGGTGTTTTTTTCCCCCACCTACTGAGGGATATTAATCCAACCACTTCCCAATAACGAATTATTTTAATTTCTTAACATTATTTTCCCAAAGTTCCCACAGTATCAATGCACTTATCATCTATACAAGCTTTGGATACTTCAACGTTATCAGTTTTTTTTTTTCCTTCCAAAGTTCCCAATAGTCAGAATTTATGATGGTAGAAGGAAATAAAATTCTCCGGATTTAAAATGAAGACACGCATGCATATAATTACAAGAAAAAGAATTGGGAAGTTGCAGCCACCATGGAAGTGAGTAAACTAGAAGATGGTGATGAAGCTTTCCTGAAAGACCAAAAAAATATTCCCTCCATCCATATTAAGGGATGTTTTAAAAAAAAATCACATAGGAAAATGATTAAAATTAGTTGCAAGTATTAATTTTGTCCAAAAAAATATCTTTTCAAAAATTATCTTTATTAATTTTATTGGCTTTTCTTTTGAAAAGAGAACTAGTCCCTCTTCCCCCTTCCGTGTGATACTCAGATTATTCAAGTTATTATAACGGAAAAAAATATATATGTAGTCTTAATACAAAAAATTTTAGTACCATCAATTAATTATAAATTTGTCTAACCTGTGCTTTCTTAAACTGTTAAATCTAAATCACTTCACCAGCCAATATCAAGCAATGCATGGGTGGTTTTTGTGATTTACACCTAATAATTGAAATTCTTTGACACAAGCATACTAAAGATTGTTGGCTCTATATTACATAACCTAGTCTCACATTAATGTGACACTACCTAAATTAAGATGAAGAGGATGACTCCCATTTTGCTAGGTGAAACCCATCATGGTGAGGTAAAAGGATGGTAAATAACTTTTATACCCTTCACAATTACAAAAAATACAAAAACAAACCTATCAAGTCATCCTTCCTTTGTCTTCCATCTTCTTCTTCAACCTTTATTGTTCTTCCTCTTCTTCTTCCTCACTGCCCGCATCTCCAAAGGGAAGTGAACAGAGAGAGCTAACATTGATGGCCTTCCATCTTCCAACTCATCCTCACTGCCAACGTCTCCAAAGGAAAGTGAACAGAGAGAGCTAACACTGACAGCCTTCTGTCTTCCAACTCATCCTCATAGTCAATGTCTTCCATCTCCTCATCCTTCAAACTCAACCTTCATCCTCCCTCTCTATCTGTCATGCATCAAGCTAACGCTGGTGAACCCTACTCCCTTCCATTTGTCAGATTCAATGACCATCAACGCCAACGAACTCTAGATCTAGGTACATCTTCCCATATCTTCGATGTCAAATGAACCTTCCATTTATCTTCTTCCCCAAATCTTCGATTTCAATATTGAATTTGGTTAATCTGTATTGGATTGTTGATATGTGAGGGAGATCTATATTGATCGGCAATGGTTCTTCCATCGGGAAAGGAGTTCAATAGGGGAGGGAGGTTTCTTCTTTGGCAAGGGGTAAAAAGGTTATTTTATGTGTATTTTTATTTTTCTTTTTATAAAAAATAATTATTATCCCATCATTTGTTAATGTCATATCAAACAAACTCTCATATAATTATCATCACATTATATTTCCCCACACCTTTCACATTATGATATCTAACCTCCTTGGTAATTGAATCAAACAGGATATTGATGTCCCAAGTATCTTATGTTTATGTAATATCCACATGAATTAATTAAGCACTTTTTGCCAACAATTAATATCCACATGAATTATAATATTTCCTTGTTGTACCTCTCATATCTCAGCCAAAACTATCCCTCTTCGTGGCGAGCCCTTATGTCCTGCATCCCCACTCAACCCGTGTTATTTTGTAGTTTAATAGTAGGTTTTAGGGTTTTGTGTAGTCTAAACTTAGGATGTTACATGATTTACTCTAATTTGCAACTAAGATAGAAATATGCCTAGAGCCTTATATAATCAAACTAAGAATTGTACTAAGTATCTTAATTAATTGTGTAAGGAATTGTATAATTAAATTAAAATAGGGTTATAGATGATTTAGAAGACATCTATAACTACATTTATCTCTTAATTACCATAGTAAAAATTAAACATAAATAATTAGGTCAAAACTAAAAAATTAAGTAGGGGATTAGAAGCTGTGGGTTTCCTTTGAGGTTGTTTGGTTTTGTCCAATGTTGTGATTAAATTTTGTTTCTTTGGCTTTAATGTTTGTTTTGTGACTTAATTAGTGGGTTTCACTTAACTTGACAAAAATTGGATTATCTATTACCCACTTTTATTGATTAAATTCCTCATGGGATGACACTTGACTCATCAATTCATTACTTGATAAAGCCCATGTGTCAATAAACAAGAAAACATATCTCCATGATTTGTTAACAAATATTAAGTTGCAAACTCCCCAAAATCCTATGTTGAATCCAATTGACATGCTAATAAAAAAACCCCAATTGAAAAATGAGTCATCCTCTTTAGAACTCTCACTGATTTGATTATCTTTGGTTGGCCTTATGGGACATTTTGGAACGAAAGCACCACAAAGTCCTGTGCACATAAAAAGAGGGATCATAGCTTTGGAGTTGAGTACCTCAAGGAATTTCTCCTAACAAATTATTGTAAGATAAGTCCATCATACTTAGACTATAATTTGTGAGAGTTGAGAAGGAATTCTTTCAAACAAGTGATTCCTTGATAAATCAAGAAAATCTATTGACTTGAGTTATTCAATGGCTGCAAGGATTTGTGTACTAATCATATTTCTTGAAATATTTAAGGAAACCAATCCAATAAGATCCATTAATTCACTTGGAATTTCTCCCATTAGTATATTGCCAGAGAAATTAATACTTTTAACCAAGCCCAATATATTTTGGTATTTGGATTCCCCACCTTTCCACACCAATGATGCAATATCCATTACAATAAAAGGGCCTGGATTCAAAGCAGAGATTCCAAGATAATACTTGATGGTTGCATGGAAATTGTTTGATTAGCCAAAGCTAAAAGATGGTTTAGGCATTTTGGTATACTTCTAGAGATATTATTCATAGAGAGATCTAAAAGTTGAACTTGAGATAAATGACAAATATTGGAGGGCAGCATCCCAAAGAACATACCGGATAGCAAAATAAGGACATGCATTTTTTGAACTCCATCACCAATCCAGCTTGATATTGATCCTGAAAAGTTATTTTGGGCAACATCAAGGGCTCTTAACTCTGAGCATTTATTCAAAGCCAAATGTATTTCACCTATAAATCTATTGTTACCTAAGTTCAATGCTTGGATTTGTCTTAAGGAACCTATTGGTGTATGAATTTTTCCAAATAAGTTATTGTTTGCAACACTAGGAAAAACCAATGGTTCAAAATGTTTCCAACAATCTGGAAGCACACCAGATAATTGATTATTTGAGAGATCTAAAACTTTAATTAATTCAGTGGTTGTGTTTGGACAATAAGAAAGAACAAGCATCTGTAAATTTATTATTGGATAAATACAATCCTCCCAACAAATATATATATGATAAATTTGATGGAATTCAACCTTCAAACAAATTTGAGCTAAAATCCATACGTGAAGCAAACTCTTGTTTTGGAATATTTGGAATTTTTTCCAGTAATCTGGTTGTGTGAAAGGTTTAACCATCTAAATGGCAAATTAATCCAAAACCAACTTGGAATTGTACCAAAAATTTCATTACTTGAAATATCTAACCCATCATGGACCTTTTGAGTTTGAAACCATATTGGAAAAGCGGGGCCCAACTTACAATATGCTTAAAATAATGGAGTCCAACTGAAAGGGAGGAATAATCCAGTGAGGACTAGCTTTAAAGACCAAGTCATTATAAGACAAGTGTAAATATTTTAGCTCAGAGAGTGTCGAGAAATGAGTTTCTGATATAACGCCATGTAAGGAGTTATGAGCAATGCTTAGCATTGATAAGTTTGAAAGTTGCCCAATGCTATCATTTACAATTCCATTTAATTCATTGTAATCGAGTATTAAATATTCTAGAGACAATAACTGCGACATATTTGGGAGTGGTCCTGAAAATCAGTTATTTGATAAATCCAAGTATTGTAGTGATGTGTTAGGACAATGGGATGATGCCACAAAGTCATCTATTTGGCTACTTAAGGAGTTGCTTTGTAGATCTAGCTCTACAAAATTGCATAACGGCAAGAATTTGGGTATCCCACCTTCAAGCTGGTTTCACCACTAGACAAATTGATACTCCCTCCGTTCCGCTATATAGTGCACTTTTTTGAGAAATTAATGTTTCAT
Source organism: Adenanthera pavonina (assembly GCA_026686845.1). Taxonomy (NCBI): domain Eukaryota; kingdom Viridiplantae; phylum Streptophyta; class Magnoliopsida; order Fabales; family Fabaceae; genus Adenanthera; species Adenanthera pavonina. Next base: position 28,264,226 of record JAIVEN010000013.1, read on the forward strand.
AATATAATGCACTTTGCGGATTACATAGTATAATTTTGTTCTCTTTCTAATATTACCCCTAATTAATAAACCCAAATATGTGTTTATTATTAAAATTTTTCATTCTCAAAGCATTTAATGAGGGTAATTTGAGAAAAAGTGGAAAATTTTGTTAGTTATTAATTATTGTCTTGGTCTGTGTGCGGTAGTTAAAAGTGCACTATAAACTGGAACAGAGGGAGTATTACTGACAAACAAATCTGTCACTAAACAATCTATCACTAAATAATAAAATACATCACTAATTTTGGATTTAATGATGAAAATATCTGTCACTATGTCTATCACAAATATGATGTCACTAATTTAAGTGACGGATATGTATCCATCACTAATTTTGTGCCAGATAATTATTTTTTTTAAAAAAATATTTAGAGCTTCATAACTTGCTTTTCATTATTATTATCCTTCCCCATACCAAACTTACCATAATTTTATACTCCTAACACTCTTACTTTGTAGTCTCATTATCTATTATATATTTTTATAATTATGTGCATCCTCTTATGCTTAAACCTGTGACCTCCAAGACCCATGAATTACCTATATACTTTACCAGTTGAGTTGCAAAAAACATTCAATCCTTATACTCAAATTTTAATATATATACACACACACACACACACAAACACACACACACACACACACACACACACACACACACACAAAAAAATTATACACTATTAAATAATTTATGATAATGTATCTTCAATTTCATTCACCCATATACTAAATTTATATTTATTTATTTTATTTTCTGATATATATAAAATGAAATTTTATTTATATTTTTTATTTCAAAAGAAAATAAAAAATTATATATATGTATTATTTTGAAAAAAATTTTGGACAATATTTTATTAATTTTAATGATAAAAATGTCTATAACTAATTTGTCACTATAAGATTAATGATGGATGTAATGGTCATCACTAATTCATCAATAAGTAAAACTTTAGAAACTTTTAATGACGGCAAGTTGTGCATCAATAAAGATTAATGCACTTCAATGTCCAATACTAATCCATTACATATATTTAAAAGAAATTTTGATAGGTATTAGTGACAGATTTATATGTGTCACTAAAATTAATAACAAATTTAACAGTCATCAATAATCTGTCACTAATTTAAAATTTTCGTGACAACTTTTAGCGTTTATTATTAATCTGTCACAAATTTAATAATTTTTGTGGTAGAAATTAGTGACGGATATATATCCATCATTAAATTTATAAATTTTCAAAAAACTTGTGATGATTTTTGCTAATTATCACTAATTTGTTATTATTATTTAAATTTAGTGACAGATTTCATTTTGTCACAAATATTCTGTCACTAATTTAAATTTTTTTTAGTAGAGAGTATAACGTTTTCAACCGAAACAAATCTCCCAACTAGTAAGGTATTTTTCCTTTCAAATTTATGTAAGAGAGGTCGAGATATTCCAATTTCTTCAGAGAAAAAATGAAGCTTGGGAATTGGGTCAGAATGAAATTATTGCCACTAAGAACCAAATATTTCAAATGATGCAATTCAGCTAGTGATGGAGTGATATTGTACCTTCCAGCTGAGAAAAACGAAGATCAAGTTGATGCACATGACCTGTTCAGTCGTCACAGTGAACACCATGCCAGTTGCAACATTCTTTCAGGTCCTCTGCAATACCCCAGGAGTACTTGAGATAGCCATGGCCATCAACAAAGCCATGTTTGAGAGAAAGAAGTGAGTCTCTCACTCTCTGTGCACTTCACAGAAGCATTGCCAACTGCAAATGCTCCTAAGTACACATGCACCAAAAGCACAATGGAAGCAATAAGAAACCTTACATATCCGTCTTCATTCTGGAAATAACGAAATAGTATACTGAACTCAATGTGACAAAGAAATGAAAACGAAGGCAAAGTATTTAATAGGAACGATGAGGATTAAACTGTCATTTTATTTCTACCCACCTTGAATTTAATTATTATATTGTATGAGAGACTTCATAGACTTTGCATATTTAACTTGCACGACGTGTCATTTCACTTTTTATCTTCTTTTCCTTCCTTTTTGACCTATATTTTTTTTATTCCTCTGCCTATCGCACAACTTTGTTGAAAAGAAGAGATAAAGAGTTCGAGCTTTCGTCTTAGGTGAGAGAGGGATTTCGTTCCAGAAGGTCTTCTTAACAATATTACTTTACAATGAAAAGTCCAAAATACTGACTTGGAAACAACCTTCTCGTTTTTTTTCGGGAGAATTAGTCTACAAACTTAAATTTTGTAAATTTTTAATTAAAACATATTAAAACACTAAATTTTTTATAGAGAAAAAAATAATTATAAGTTTTATGAAAGTTATTATTTTTTGATAAGAAAAATTTATTATTAAATTTTATAAATACTATCAAAAGTATTTGAAACTATAATAAGCACCGAAAGAAGCGGAAACAAGACGAGGTTAAATGTACACTCCCATCTTAAGCGTAATACAAACCCTTGGGCTCATGGGCTGGCCCCATGACATAATTGGGCCGGCCATTATATAATAAAGTAATTTTTTAAAATTACTATATAATTGAGGTCCATTGCTGTTATCAAGTCTCACTGTTGTAAAAAATTTTGTCTAAAAAAGGAAAAAAATTCAGGGTATGAATAGTATAAATAGTTGTGCGGCAATTCATCATACTTTTTTCTTTACAACAAAAACAAAAATTAAAGGCAGAAAAATATTATTTAATTATACCAATAAACCACATTATTCATGACTTATGAAAACTACAGTTTATTGCTATATTTATATCATATATATATATTTATATGTAAAGATTAATAAATTTTCAAATTAAGTATTGGGTTTTTGGGTTTTGTGTGAAAGGATCCATTTACATGAGCAATGTGTTGGACAGCATTTGAAAATAATACATTGGGCAAACCCAAAAAGTCCAAGTACTTTTGTACATACGCCATTGTATTTCCTAATTATTCACACTTTTCTTTCAGGGGAGAGAATAGTACAGACAGTTGATATATACAAGAAAACGTCAAAACATGAGACCCATACCTTACAAGGTTTCTGACATGAGACGTTCTATGACAAGTAAAACCAGTGCCCTAAGGCAAGAATATAAACAAAGCAAAACACTTTGCAAAAGCACACATTGCAAAACACTTAATTTGGTGATAAAGCAAACTCCTTATTTCTAATTCATCTGGAAGTTCAAGTTCAAAGAAGCATATCCGGCAACCTTGTGCTAGAGCTCCACCAGTCAACCACTCTATAATTTATACAACAAAACCAATTATTTTCAAAAGACCATATTCAATAATCATCTCAATTAAGAAAAAGAAAAACAAAAATGACATAAACACAAGAGCAACAAGGACTTTTTTGTTTCCTTATAGAAGGTTCAAATACAAATTGAAGTTAGCATACAACTGATATAGAGTGGTTGTAGCCAAAGAAAAAAACAGAGATGTAAGGACAAATAATAATTACCTTTCAAGTTGAAGCTTGGTTTGACCGACGCAATCTGGCAAAGTTTATGGCAACCCCCACATAGATTTTGTCATATATATCACTCATTAACCTAAAATAGGCATATCTCCATGATTTGTTGAAAAATATTAAGCTGCAAACTCCCCAAAATCCTGTGCTGAATCCGATTGACATGCTAATGAAAAAACCCCGGTCAAAGAATGATTCATCCTCTTTAGAACTTTCATCAATTTGATTATTTTTTGTTGGTTTTGCAGGACATTTTGGAAGGGGAGCACCACAAAGTCCAACATTTCCCACATAAGAAGAAGGATCATAGCTTTGGAGTTGAGTGCCATGTGAAATTTCTCCAAACAAATTGTTATATGATAAGTTCATCACACTGAGATGATCAATTTGTGAAAGTTTAGAAGGAATTCTTCCAGACAAGTGATTCCGTGATAAATCAAGAAAGTCTAGTGACTTTAGTTGTCCAATAGTTGCTGGAATTTGTCCACTAATCATATTTCTTGAAATATTTAAGGAAATCAATCCAATAAGATCCATTACTTCACTTGGAATTTCTCCTGTTAGCATATTGCTAGAGAGAACAATACTCTTAAGTAATCCTAATATACTTTGGTATTTGGACTCCTTACCTTTCCACACTAATGATGCACTATCCTTTGCAGAAAAACCAGGCATATTAACATCACTGAGTCCAGAACTATAGCTTATCATTGCATTGGAATTTGTTTGATTAGCCAAAGTCGAAAGATGGTTGAGGCATTTTGGTATACTTCTAGAGATATTATTCATAGAGAGGTCTAAGATCTGAACTTGAGAAAGATGACAAATACTAGAAGGTAAACTCCCAAAAAACATATTAGGTCTCATACTAAGGATACGTAACTTCTTAAGCCCATCACCAATCCAACTTGGTATTAATCCTGATATGTTATTTTGTACAACATCCAAAGTTCTTAGCTCAGTGCACTTATTCAAAGCCAAAGGTATTTCACCTATAAATCTATTGTTGGCTAAATGCAATGCTTGGATTCTTCCCAAAGAACCAATTGATATTGGATGTTTTCCTGAGAGACTATTGTTTGCAACACTGAGAAAAATCAATGCTTCGAAATATATCCAACAATCTGGAAGCATACCAGATAACTGGTTATTTGAGAGATCTAAAAGACGCACATTCATGGTCTTATTTGGACAAAAGAGAGAACTAGCATCTATAAAGTTATTATTGGATAAGTCCAATCCTCCCTGGAAATATGATAAATTAAATGGAATTGGGCCTTCAAACAAATTTGAGCTAAAATCTATATAAAGAGCAAACACTGGTGTTAAAATATTTGGAATGTGACCAGTAATCAGGTTGTGTGAAAGGTTCAACAATGTCAATGATGGGAAACTAATCCAAAACCAACTTGGAATTGTACCTGAAATTTCATTACTTGAAATATCTAACTCATGATAGGACTTTTGAGTTTGAAGCCACATTGGAAAGGCAGGGCCCAATTTACAATATGCTAAATAAATGGATTTCAACTGAAAGGGAGGAATCCAGTGATGACTAGTTTTAAAGACCAAGGCATTATAAGATAAGACTAAATACTGCAAATTAGAGAGTGTTGAGAAATGAGTTTCAGATATGACACCATGCAAGGAGTTATGTACAATGCTTAACAATGATAAGTTTGAAAGTTGCCCAATGCTATCATTTAGAGTTCCATTTAATTCATTGTAATCGAGAACTAAATCTTCCAGAGACAAAAACTGCGAAAAATTTGGGAGTGGCCCTGAAAATCGGTTATTTGATAAATCCAAGTATTTTAGTGATATGTTAGCGCAATGGTTGAATGATGCAACAAAGTCATCTAATTGGCCACTCAAGGAGTTGTTGCTTAGATCTAAGGAAACTAGACTGCAAAAAGCCAAGGATTTAGGTATCCCACCTTCAAGTTGGTTTCCTGAAAGGTCTAGTGTTTGCAAGCGAAACAAATCTCCCAACTGGTAAGGTATTTTTCCTTTCAAATTTATGTAAGAGAGGTCGAGATATTCCAATTTCCTAAGAGAAGAAATGAAGGTTGGGAATTGGGTTGGATTGAAATTATTTCCACCAAGAGCCAAATCATTCAAGTGATGTAATTTAGCCAATGATGGATTGATTGTACCTTCCAAATTATATGAAGAAACATCAAGGGTGTGTTTGGAAATCAGTTAGAAACGTAGTTTGTGGCCAAAAATGAGTTTGATAGGATTTAGGGTGTGTTTGTCTCATTTATACTTTTCCGTTTGAAACGGATTCTGGGCGCAAAACGTGTTTTGGGAAGAAGGAGATTGATTGCTGCTTCTCCGTCTTCCGTTTCCATTTTTATCTATTTTATTTTAAAGCAAGATAAAAATAGATCAATAAAAATAAGAAAAAATAGTAAATTTAGAAAAATAAAATTCCCATAAAATTTTTTCTACCTATTGACTAAAATATTCCCTCAAAATTTTAATTTTCATAGATCATGCCTATAAAAAAATGTTATATCAGATATAATATGTTTCCAATTAAATAAATGCAAATTAAATTTTAGTTAAAGAAAATTAAATTAATCATAAAATAGAGTTTAAACTTAATTTAGAGAAAAATTATGAGTCTTGTCAAAACCAATTTTTAAATAAATCATTCAAACATAAACACGTTAGCCCAAAACCAATTTTTATCATAACTACGTTACAAAACCAATTCTACCCAAACTCATTTTTAACTAACTGAAAACCAAACGGGCCCCAAGTTGTTCCACATGGCTCGTTTGGTCGTCACAGTAAACACCTATCCAGTTGCAACATTCTTTCGGGTTCTCTGCATTACCCCAAGAGTTGAGGTAGCCATCGCGATCAACAAAGCCGTGTTTGAGATATAGAAGGGACAGTCTCTCACTCTCTATGCACTTCACAGAAGCATTGCCAACTGCAAATGCCATTGAGTACAAATAATGCACCAAAAGCACAATGGAAGCACCGAGAAATCTGATATCCATTTTCGTTTTGGAAATAAAGAGTGTAGTATACAGAACTCAATGTGACAAAGAAATGAAAACAAAGGCAAAGTATTTAATGGGAACAATGAGGATTAAGCTGTCATTTTCTTTTTACCCCCCTTGAGATTAATTATTATAACGTAGTGTGATTCCACGCGGTGTCATTTGCCGTGAAATTAATTATTTAATGGGAAAGATGCATGGTACGTATAAATTTCCACGCGGTGTCATTTAACTTTTTATCCTCTTTTCCTTCCTTTTTGACCTATATTTTCCCTTTCCTTTGCACATTGCATAACTTTGTTGAAAATAAGAGAAAGGATCTGAACTTGCATCTTACGGAGAGAGGGATTTCATTCCAGAAAGTCTTCTGAACCAAATTAGGGAAAAAGGGAGTCCTCTTAACAATATTACTTTACAATGAAAAATCCTAAATATTGACTTGGGAAACAACCTTCTCGTATCTTGTAGGGAGAATTAGTCAATTACTCAATAGAATTAAATTTTATAAATTTTAAATTAAAACATCTTAAAACACTGAAGTTTATATAAAGAATAAAATTGTTATAAGTCTTTTTAAATTTTATAAAAACTGCTATCAAAATTTTTTGAAGCTATAATAAGCTCCAAAAGAAAAAAGCGGAAACGAGACAAGGTTCGGTAATTGTGTTTTTTTATTTTTTGGCTGAAGAAAGAGGGTGAGCATAATTGGGCTAATATGAAGCACAGCTTCCCTGACCTCTTGAGCTAGGCCCATGACAAAATTGGGCTGTCTACTCTGATATGTGCGGCCATCATATCTTGTTTTAATTATTTTGGCCCAATATGGTCCTTGGTTCTCAATTGACTAAATCTCGGTTATGATTTTACTCAGTTTTAATTATTTTATTTAATAACCTATGATATCTAGTGATGGCTATTCCTAGTCACCATCATGGTGCCTAATCACTGGTTAACGAAAAAACCTCTCACAAATATATTTTGTAATATCATATTATACATCGATAATTTTTAGTTTAAGGGTCTGCAAAGATCGGCTTCATCTCAACCCCATGTTTAGTCTAATACAAAATAAAATTTTATAAAAATAACATTGATTAATTAACTTCACTTATTAATGAAGAATATAATTACCGTCAATCAAAATATATTTTATTAGAAAATAATATTGAGATTAAAAGAAACAATTGTCAAAATTATAAATATTCAACAATTATAAATTATTTTTATATAATATTAAGTTAAGAAATAGATTTAAAATTTTAAATAGAATTAAAATATTGGAATAATAAAAAAAATCATTATGATACTTATAAAATTAATTTATTACATGATATATGTTAAGAAAAACAATCCTATCAAATAATTCAAAAAAAATAAAGAAAAAGTATTAAAAAATATAATGCATATACACAGTGGGTCAAGAATGGATAACATGTTGGCCCAGTATGTTAGCCTGGTCCAGTATGGTTGGTTTTCCCCTTTCCTTCATTTTGGGCTGGCCTAGCTTGACTTAAAGAGATTGGGGAGGACTGGACCTATTGAGCGTACTAGTATATGTATATATGATGAGAGGTATTTATTGTTTCGCTACTTAATTTTTTGTAGAAAATTTTCATGTGTTGATTTATGTGAAAAATATAAAATATGTCTTACATGGCTTGCACTTAGCAATACGAAAGTGGAATGAGAGTGGACTTAGGTATGAATATAGGGAAATGGATCCATTTCTATGCATAAAATGGAAGACCTTGACAATTAATTGCACTTAGAAATACCGAAGTGGACGTCATAGCGATCAACAACGTCAACATTAAAGTGCCTTGGTGCTTTGTTTTTAATTCTTATACACTGGTAAGGGGGATTTCATGTCCATAAAACTCATTGTCTTTATAATTATAAATTATTTGAATAGATATATTTCATTATCTTCATTACGTTAGGTCTAATCTTCCATAATCGATTAAAAAGCTGTACATGAATTAAGAAAATTCACATTTCCACATACTCTTATATAATTGGAGAACTTGACCTTAAGGATATTATTTTGGATCCTTTACAATATTGGTGCAATACAATAATAAGAGAGAATGTGTAAAAATGTATGCGACGTATATCTCATTTATCTATTCTCATTGACATTTTTTATATGGACAATATTTGTAATAAATTAATTATTGTAAAGAATTCGAACTCTAAATGTACAACATGATTAAACACGTGATTTAAAAAAGAAAAGAAAGGGCATCATTAGTGAGTTTGAAGCCAAAAATAATATCTCTTATCTTTTACATAATCAATTAATTTTTGAATGCTAAATTCATTTATGTCTTTGATTAATCAAAACAAAAATTACAAATTGAAAAGTAAAGATTAGGGTGTTTATAATTTGTCATTTATATAGGGTGGCTAATTTCTAATTAAAATGAGTTCAAAATAGGTGAAAATTACTAGAACAGAGATCTTGCAAGATGAAATTAAATCCCTTTAAAATGGTGATAAAATATTTTACACAAAAAATAAGAATAAATTAATATAAATACAACATTATCAAGATCTCAAGTTATTATTAACGAAAACAAGTATGTTCATACTTATAAGTAAGCAATAAGAAATCACATAATTAACAAACTTATCAGGATAATGACCTTGTATCCAAAATAATCATCGTTAATGAATATGCATTATGTAAGTGAGTTTGTAGCCAAAAACAATATTTCCCGAGTCACGACCCCAGGTTCGTGCTTACAGATTTTTCACTTAAACTAAGCTCCAAAAAGAATGCATCTAATCTTATAATTATTTCTCTTATTAACCACGCAAAGAAAGCAAAACACTTTAATTTGGAGACAAATTGATACATCAAAACCATACAGCAAATGCCATATTTCTTTTTTTTTTAATACCCAACAGCGAAATTAAAGGAGGAAAAACTATCCTATTCACCCTCTCGGCAGGGGAAAAGAGAACCCATGCCATCAATAATTCAGTGGCGGACTTAGGACTCTAGGTCAGTGGGTGCAATTTTTTTTTCCAAATGATAGAAACTATTATCATATAAAGATATGCTAAAATTATATAAAACTTATATATATAATTAAATATATTACATACCTTACAATTGTTTTTGTCGTGATTTCATATTTTGAAATTTTTGAATAATCAACCCATTATTAACGTTATTGAAGACAACTTTTTCAATATAAGTCACCAGATAATCATGTATCAATGTATTTTATTTGGGCTTACTTTTTTTCTGAATAAAGTTTTATGTAGTTTACTTTGAAGCTCTATTTGAATATAAATTTAGTGGGTTCAAAAATAATACATATATGGGTGCAAAATGATAATTATAACACAAATGTATATGTAATTTTGTGGAAGTAAGGGGGTACAGCTGTCTCCACTAAGACCAATGTAGGTCCACCCCTTATGGACATGCTTCAAAAGAACCTCCCAATCTCTTGATAAGAACTCGTGAGTCTTACCTAGGAAAAAAAAACATCATTAGGGTTTGTATGGTCTGATAGAAACTACATGTACCACATCATCATCTTCAAAAAGTTTATTTTATAAGCAGATTAACGGCCTGCATAGTTTACGTTTTTTTAAATCAAACCACAGTTTCTATTTATCATTTTCTATTTTTTTATCTAAATAAATTTATGATAAACTTTTTTATTTTTATTCAAACTTTATTTTTGTAAACTATAGTTATTCTCACAGATTTTTTTTTAAAAAAAAATCCAAACGGACACTAAAAGTAACATCTTTTCTTATTTATTTTGGCACATTTTGGGACCAAAATAACCACTTTATTATATTTTAGAACCTATTACTATTTGCCTTCCCAATTTTACTATTCAATCATCCTGGTTTTACTACCTCTTATCAATTAAAAATCCTTTTTTTTTGTAGTTAATCCCATCAACAGGTTCTTAATGTGATTCTCCCTTTTGTTTTTCGGAAAAACCAATTATCCTCGAAAGATTGTATTTAATCACCAATTCACATTAAGGGGGAAAAAAAGAAAATGATATATAAACAAAAAAGAGAAGTAAAAATGAATGTTAATTACCTTCAAGTTGAAACTCCATTTCACCTGCACAATTTCGCCACGTACGTGGCAATTACCACATATATTTTGTCATATGCATCACTTAGTAACCTGAAATAGGCATATCTGCATGATTTGTTCAGAAATATTAAGCTGCAAACTCCCCCAAATCTTGTATTGAAACCAATGGCCATGCTAACAAAAAAAACCCCTACTAAAGATTTGTTCATCTTCAGATTTCCCATCATTTTTATCATCTTCCGTTGGCTTTGTGGGATATTTCAAAAGGGGAGGCCCACAAAGTTTTGCATTTCCCTCATAAGTAGAGGCATCAAAGCTTTGGAGCTGAGCACCTATTGGAATTTCTCCCAACAAATTATTGTAAGATAAGTCTATCACACTGAGACGATCTAGTTGTGAAAGTTCGAAAGGAATGTTTCCAAACAAATGATTCATGGATAAATCAAGAAAGTCCAGTGACTTCAATTGTCTGATGGCGGTAGGGATTTGTCCACTTATCCTATTTCTTGAAATGTTCAAGGAAACCAACTCCATAAGATCCATTACTTCACTTGGAATTTCTCCAGTTAACATGTTGCTAGAGAAATCAATACTTTTAACCAATCCCAATATATTTTTGTATTCGTACTCCATACCTTTCCACACCAATAATACAATATCTATCACAAAATTAGGGTCACCATTTTTGGAATAGTGGAGAGGATAATAGCTAATGGTTGCATCGAAATTTGTTTGATCAGCCAAAGCAGAAAGATGATTGAGGCATTTTGGCATACTTCCAGAGAAATTGTTCATAGAGATATCAAGGATTTGAACTTGAGATAAATGACAAATATTGGATGGCAAACTCCCTGAGAACATATTCAATCTCAAAATAAGAACACGTAACTTTTTGAGTCTATCACCAATCCAACTTGGTATTGATCTCGAAAAGTTATTTTGGACAACATCAAAAGTTGTCAGCTCCATGCATTTATTCAAAGACAAAGGTATTTCACCTGTAAATCTATTGTTACTTAGATGTAATGTTTTGATTTTTTTCAAGGATCCTATTGATGTTGTTTTTTCAAAGAGGCTATTATTTGCAACATTAAGAATGATCGATGATTCAAAATATATTCAACAATATGGAAGCACTCGAGATAGTTGATTGGTGAGAGATCTAAAACACTTAATTCTGAGGTCCTATTTGGACATAATAGACAACTAGCATTTGTAAATTTATTCTTGGATAGATCCAATAATACTATTGTTTTATCTGACAAACTTGATGGGATTGAGCCTTGAAACAAATTTGAGCTAAGATCCATGTGGAAAACATAATGTTGTAAATTTGGAATTTTTCCACCAATTTGGTTGTGTGAAAGGTTCAAAAATGCGAATGGAACATCCCAAAGCCAGCTTGGAATTGCCCCAGAAAGGTCATTACTTGAAATATCTAAGTCAATAAATGACTTTTGGGTTCGAAGCCACATAGGAAAGCCTAGGCCCAATTTACAAGATGTTAACCAAATGTGGACAAACTGAAATGGGGGAATCCAATCGGGACTAATTTGGAAAACCAAATTATTAAAAGACAAGTCCAAGGAGTATAGCTGAGAGAGTCTCAAGAAATGAGTTTTAGATATAACGCCGTGCAAGAAATTATGTGGAATGGATCACTCCTGTAAGTTTGATAACAGTCCAATGTTGTGGCTAAGAGTTCCATCGAGTTTATTGTAACCCAAACGTACAAATTCTAGGTTCAAAAGTAGTGAAATATTTGGTAGTGGCCCCACAAATCAGTTTCTAGATAAATCTAAAAGTTGTAGTGATTTGATAGCACATCGACTAAATGAGACAACAAAGTCATCTAACTGGCCACTCTAGGAGTTGTTGCTTAGATCTTACTCTTTTAAACTGCATAAAGCCAAGGACTTGGGTATGGCTCCTTCAAGTTGGTTATCTGAAAGGTGTAAGCTTTGCAAGCGGAACAAATCTCACAATTCATGAGGTATTTTTCCTTTCAAATTCATGGAAGAGAGGGAGAGATATTGTAGCTTCTTCAAAGAAAAAATGAAGCTTGGGAATTGGGTTAGATTGAAAGTATTGCCATCAGGTGAAGTTCTAAGTTAAAATGAGCTACTAAGGCCATAATGATTTTATAAAGAATCTTTGGTGAACACTGGCAAGAAAGTTTCAATAAAATCAATTCCTTCTTTTTGCAAATAACCTTTTGCTACTACCCTAGCTTTGAATCTTTCAATTTGACCCTTAGAGTCTTTCTCCGTTTTGAACACCCATTTACAACCAATTGGTTTACAACCATTAGGTAGTTCAACAAGCTCCCAAACTTTGCTATTCACCATAAACACTATCTCATTTTTCATTGCTTCCTTCCACTTATTTGATTGAGGACTATGAACAACTTCAGTATAAGTCAAAGGGTCTACAGTTTAGCTAACATCAAATTTTGCCTCTCCTAGATAGACATGATAATCATTTGAAATTGATGGTCTTCTTTCTCTCTAAGATCTCCTTAGAGGAACTTCTGGTACCACTGGCTCGTGTTTCCGGAATCAATTCAGTTATCTGAGGAGTCTCATGTGTATCCAGGCTTGTTTCAACTATCTGATCATTCATCACAGGGTCTTCTACCTAAGTATATAAATCCATATTAATAGTCACATCTTTTAATTGGGGCAATAGAACATCCACTATGTTTGTTGACTTATGTATTTTAGGAGTTTGAGAAAATTATCCTTCAGCAACATCAAATTCTAGAAATTTTGCCGTCATTGATTCAACAATTCTAGTACCACACATGGGACAATAGAATTTATATTCCTTCGAATGCTCTGGGTATTCAACAAAGAAATAGCTCGAAGTTTTAGGATCTATCTTCCTTTGAAGAGGATTCTAAATTTTTACTTCAGCAAGGCATCCTTAGACATGAAAATGATTAAGACTTGGCTTTCTACCTATCCATAATTCAAAAGGCGTTTTGGGCGTAGATTTACTTGGGACACAATTAAGAATATAAGTCGTAGTTTTTAATGCATCACCCCATAGGAAATCTGGTAAATTAGTTATACTCATCATATTCTTAACCATGTCTGTGAGTGTACGATTTCTCCTTTCAGCCACGTCATTCTACTCAAGACTTCTAGGCATAATGTATTGGGCAACAATTCCATAATCTTCTAAATATTTAGCAAAAGGCCCATTTTCTTCTCCACTTTCATCACATTTGTCATAATACTCACCACCATGATCAGACCTTACTATCTTGATGACACTTCCCAACTATTTTTCAACTTCAGTTCGATAAATTTTAAATATATTTAGTGCATTAGATTTTCTTTAATTAGGAAGACATAACTATAATGAGAGAAATCATCAATAAAGGTGACAAAGTACCTTGTCCCACAAATATTGTTTGAGTAAGGACCACTAATGTTTGTGTGAATCATTTCTAAGAGACTACTACTGCGAATTGCACCCTTTTTTCTTAGTCTTGCTTAACTTTCCTTTAGCACAATCAACACAGGTTCCAATCTCTCCCAAATCAAGATAAGGGAGAATATTATCTTTAATTAATTTATCAATTCTTTCCTTTGAAATATGACCTAGACGCTTATGCCACAAAAGAGGAGATTTTTCTTTGATTAGGGTTTTTTAACCACAGATTTTTCAACATTGAAACATTCATCATTTGAAGACAAGCATAGTTTATATAGTTTATTCAGCAAAATACAACTTCCAATCACCTTAGAATCATAAGAAATATCAATTCTTTTATTTTCAATATTGAAAAAATATCTAGCTTCATCAAGCAAAGAAATAGAAACTAAATTTCTCCTAAAGGAGGGAACATAAAATAGTTCTCTAAACAAAGTTGAAGACTAGAATAAAAAAAAACAAAATGACAGTCCCAATGCATTCTACTTCAATTTCAACTTCGTTCCCAACTTTAAGCTTGGATTCCCTTTGACTTGGCCTCCTTCTATCCTTAAGACCCTGCAATGTGCAAGTAATATGAATGGTAATTCCATAGTCAAGCCACAAAGAATCTAAAGGATCAACTAAATTTGCCTATAAACAAACATAAGCCAACAACTCACCTTGTCCCTTACCCTTCTTTTTTAACCAAGCTTTATACTTCACACAATCAGTCTTCTTATAACCCTTTGCCTTGCAGAAAAAACATTCTAGATCAGCAACATTCTCTTTGATCACTACTCCACGATTGTTTCCTTGTCTTTTGAAAGTCTGAGCACTTGTGTTAATCTTAGGAGCATAAGTCTTTGTTTTGTTGAATTTCTCTTTTCCCTTATAGGAAACACGATAAGCAACCTCACTTTTCTCCCTTTTCAATTTTTCTTCCTTAGCCGCACATTTCGAGATCATATCATTGATACTCCAAGTCTAGTCTTGAGTATTATAAGCAGTCTTAATCTGACTAAAATCATACAAGAGAGAGATAAGAGTGTGATGAACAATTAAGTTATTAGGAAAAGGAATCTTGTAAGCTTTGAACTTAGTCTGTGTATGCACCATCCTCATAATATATTCCCTGACTCCCTCAGTACTATCATGTTTCATGGATGTTAACTCAATCATCAATCTACCAGCTTTGATATTGTCAAACAATTGATATCTTTCCCCAACAACATTGAGGAATTCTTTTGTATTATTAGTATCTGGCAGACCACACATCAAGTGTTCAGCAATTGATCTCTTCATTGCTATGAGGCAAAGATGGTTAGATCTTTCCCACTTAGCATAATATTTCTTATCCTCAGTGCTACTTTTAATAGTCAGTTACAGGGGTTCATCGACTCGTAGTGGCATATCTATATTGACTATGCCTAAGGAAAATTCCACATCTTGTTTCCAGGTTTTGTAATTAGAACTAGTCAAGACCTCAATGGTAGCAATATTGTTGTTCACAACAAAAGAAACTAATTCATAAAATGCAACATGGTCAGTGTATAAGTCAATTACAAAAATAGCTCAAAATAAATAAAACCCTAGACAAGCTATCTCTAAGGGCACTACATGCATAATCATGGATTCTCCTTTGGGCAAAGAACTTCAGGCAATTGGTCCCACTTGCATAAGGCTAACAAGAATTAATTTAAAAAATTTATCCCCTTTGGACAGATAAATTAATCAAATTGTATGCCTTGTGATTTCAAAGGAGCCATCTCCATGGGCCTTCTCAACCACATTCCCAACCATATGCCTCATGTAATTTTAGAATTTATACATACAATTACCCCATTTGGATAGGTAACTATATGTAAAAATTCAAATAATTCCATCAACAAGGGAAGTTAATGATTTTGTAACAATTTACAAAACAATATTCTCATACTAGAATAAAATTGCCTCATTTTCCTATCAACAATGGAGCTAAGTAGTTTTACAAAATTTCATGACTAGGAAAATTAAAATAATACAAAGTTGCAATTAAATATGAACAACAAATCATCTAACTATATGATTTTAATCTTGAAAATATTTTCGGGTGATAAAATAAAAGGAGGGTATAAATAAAATTCCATAAAAATACTAGGATTAAAGTATAATTAACAAAAATTTAGGGCCTAAATATAATTATGGAGAAATATGGGTCCAGCGGTGCAATTCAGAAAAGTATCAGGGTCAAAGTATAATTAATAAAACGTAAGGGCCGAAATATAATCATTGAAACATATAGTACAGAAGCGTAATTTGCCCTGAAAATAAACTTAATCCGTCAAATAGCGGGTTTCGAATGTCTGATGATCACATCATCATGACGTCAGCCTCTCCTTTTTTTAATAAATATGAAAATTGAATATTTAATTACTAAAAAAAAAGTGCATCGTATTTATAAAACTTGCCACCAATTGCTATCTGTAGAAAAGATAAGAACAGTGGCGGCAAGAACACTCCGTCCTGCGGCATAAGTCTGCTACCAACGACAGCAACCAATAGCGGTTAGGATCTGGCCGTGACAACGTCATCATCACGGCCAGATCTGGACGATGCGACACCGTTCGCACCGTTAGCTCTGTGCAACGCGACAAGCATCGCGTTGCTTTATACCGTTACCCGTGATGGTAAGAACGGCTATTGTCGCCAGTGATACTGAAGTTGTTTTTTCTTCTTCAATAAATTAAGAATTAAAATACCCAAATCAACACATACATATGTAACCTGCTTTGATGCTACATGTAAGTTTTAAAGATCTAAAATAACAACTAGATTTATTACATGTGTATGAATATAAATAAAATAAATAAATAAATAAATAAATAAATATTTACATACTTTTGATGACATTTTGAAACCAAAAATGTCTCTAGATCTTCTTTTCTAGATCTAAAGATTTTTAGCGGATTTTAAATAGAAAAGTTTATAAAGATAGAGTTAGAAAAAATACTCCTTAAATAATTTGACTTTACCAGACCCATCCACTGTGAATTTTAGTAAAACATAATAATCCCATATTTTGTCACCTGTATATTAAATTTAAAATTAAATTATGTGTTTCTACTCCATTAATTTTTATGATCACAAAATAATATTGAACTTTAATATTTTAATGGATTACTGTTAAAATATTTTAGAAAACACAAAATAATTAATATGAGTTCACAAATAAAATATTATAAATTTTTCTAACAGAAAATTCATTATTTTTATGTATATATATATATATATATTTTTTTTTTTTTGGGACTGAAAGGGGAATTCATTCAACGGGAAACGGTACAAAACTAATTACAAAACAGAAAAGACAAAGCAACAGCAAAAAAAACTAGAGGTCAACGAAGGGATCATAAAGTCCCTTCCTTTGTCCAAGAATTTGATAACAGAAATGGCAGTATGATTCACGTAAGAATAGATCGCAGCGACAATTCCTTCAGTAGAGGATTTTTCATCAGTGAAAAACTTGTTCCTAACCTGACAGAGATACGCGGTTCCACAAGCACTACAATATGAGGATTATAACCTTGGAAAAAAGACTTGAGGACTGAATGAAATATGTTTGCAGCTGCTACTTGGCAGTTCCAGATGAAGATTGACATAAATGGAGGAGTTAGTGCTCAGAGTCTGAGCAGTTCAAGGTATCGTCATCGTCGAAAGTACTCCCGTAGGTATCTTCTTCATGGTCTGAACAAAAAGCTTCAAAGGAACTATGGCCCAGTCCATAATGTGGTTTGAGGGGAGCCCTATTGTCCGAAATAGTAATCCCGCTTGTCTTGAAGGCTCTCGGGTGGTGGCCGCCTGAACTACTCTGTATCCATCAGTTGTGAAAATCGAGTCCTTTTCTCTCCTTCCTTGCACGAGAGAAATTTGCTCGTTGTAGCCATTTATCCGGTACATTTTAGTGAATGTACAACAAGCTGGATTAATCCTGAAAAAAAAATTAATGAATATGCACAAGCATTAATTCTATGTTAGCGATGTTAGAGCCAAAAGCAATATCAAAAAACTAAATCACAAGCTCGTGCTTTTAAATTGACTGTCAGAATACGTACGTTTAAAGTACAATAATTTTTGTAAACTAAATGATAAAAAATGCAAGCATCAAGCAATTATTTTATTTCTCTAATTAATCACGCATGCAAAACAAAACATTGTGGTGAGAAATTCATACATCAAATCGATAAAGAAAATGCCTTATTTTTAATTCAACTGAAAGATGAATAAAGAAGCAAATTAGGCAAGCTGGTGCAGCAGAGCTCCTCCTGGCAAGAACTCTATAATTATAGAACAAAGGTAAATCTTGTTAGTCAAGAGGGAGGAAATTAAAGTTTCACCATTTAAGATATATTTGACATAACCTCTTCACATATATCTATAAGCTATAGTGTCACACCCAGAAATGTGACGCGGATGAAGTGGAGGTAATGAAAAAGGGAGAAACAGGCCCGCGCGGCGGAAGGCCGGTTTCGGAGGGAGTTGCCACCAAAATTTTGAGGGAAATTTTGGAAAACTGAAATAAAAACAAAAAAGGGATAAGGATGGTCTGTGAATCATAGTTGGGTTCGGGAGTACGATTGTAAGTGAGGAAGGTGTTAGGCACCCCCACAACACCCGTTCCTAAGAACGGTTACCTTAGGTTGATCATGCAATTTTTATGGCTTTTAAAAGAAATTATTTTGATTGTCCTTTTACCATTCACATGCAAAAATAAATATAAGAAAAAATGTAAAAATGAAAATAAAGAATAAAATGAAGGTATGAAAAGGTGGGAAAAATAAATTAAGAGAAAAATATTATTTATTTACAAAAGTGAACTTGACCCAGAATGAGTGTCTGGGGCCTACGTACCCTGCGATAGGGATCAAAGTCGAAGTAGTTCGGACTAAAAAAGCGTGCCATTGGATTGGTGTTTTTTATTATATATATTCTTTGAAAAGAGAAGTTTATAGAAAATAATTTGTCTTTACACAAAGAAAACAAATTTTAGAATTGGTTTGTGTGTTTTAATTTGTAAAAGACAAGTTAATTCCCATTATTTTTTCTTTTCATTTATTTATTTTATTTTTTATTTTTTTTATTTTTTGGTTTAATCAATTCTTAAAAAGGAATATATGTTTTTCCCTCAATTTAGAAAATATGATTAAAATTATGTGTGATTTTTTAACATTTTATTTTGATTTGAAAAAGAAATATTTGAAAACAATTTTATTTTCACAAAATAAAACCAATTGACTCATGTGGTAACTTTATTACTCACATTTACCCATTGATACCTAAGTGTCAACGGTAGTGTTACTCGAGACAAAAAGGTACAAAAAGTTTGACAAAAAAAAAATTTCCTTTGTACAAATATATTTTTTTTATTTTTTATTTATTATAAAAATCATTTTGACACCTATTTATTTATTTATTTATTTTAAAAAAAAATTAATAAATGTGATCATTATTAATGTTTTGAAAAGTAAGAATCAGCATATGTGGTGACTTTATCACTAACAAGTTACCGATTTACACGTATATGATTACGGTGATGCCACTCGTGACAGATAAGGGATAAAAGCCTCAATGAAAAAAAAAATTTATAATAATTTTTTATTTTTTATTTTTATGAAATACAAAGAAAATCAGAGATAAAGATTGGAGGAAAATAAATGATTTTGTTATGAATAGTTTTATGAAATCATTAAGAGGAAAACGTCTAAAAAAATAATCAACATATGTGAGGATTTTGTCACTCATAAATTGCTGATTAACCCTTAAACCTCCACGGTGTTACCACTCGTGGTAAATAAGTAAGGAAAGTAAAAATTTGGAAGGACACGAATAATCCTTATCCAAATTATTTTATTTCTTTATTTCAAATTATACAATGAAAAGTGCAATTAGAAAATAAAATTTTTTCAATTACTTAAAAAAAATTCGAAAAAGGGATTTAAGATAAAGTTAATACATCCAAAATATATCGTTTATCTATTTATTTTAAGATCATTTATTTTATTCTTTATTTATAAATTACTTGCATTTTCTTATTAAATAATTAAAGATCGTTCTCAAAAACTTGGAAAAAAATAATAATAATAATAACAATAATATTAATGAATAAAAAAAAAGTAATTAAGGTAACCCTTTTATCCATGTTTTTGTTCTCGAAAGTCAATTTCTAACCAAACAGCATATATGATAATTTGGTCACTCATAATTTACTGATTGGTGTTCAAACACTCAAAATGTTACTACTCAAAGTATAAAGATAAAAAAAATTTGCAAAGGAAATTTTTGTTCGTTTAAATTGTTTATTTTTTATTTTACTCATCTATACAAATAAAGCAAACATTGGAACTCAAAACATTTGAAGGTTAACCTACGTGAACACCATGGCAACTCCTTACTCATGACACCCTTTGACTGACAACTTACTTATCCACGGAGACTTAGTCCCTCGGGGTAGACCCTAACACAATTCAAATATTTGGCTCATATCCACACCACAAAATTACAGTGCCAAAAATCCAGCCCTCAGGCAAACAGATCTAAACAATTTCCAGCATTCATCCCATTAATATAATTTATCAAGGCTCAAAATAATAAAGGCGGGCCAAACAAAATGTCATATCCAAGGGTATAGCATACAAGCAAACACCAAGAGGAAACAAAAAGGGCACCCGATTGTATGAACTAAGTGATTCCAATCTTGTGGCCTTAACTTTTGGAATCAGAAACTCACCACAAGATTTGGGAGTTCACATCATGATGGAACAAAGCATTGCAAATCATCTAGTCCATCAGCCAATGTATGATGACGTTACTAAGCAACCAAAAGAAATAAAAGACAACAAAATGCAAAGGATCATAATGAATATGTGAAATCATGACAATATCCAGATTAGGCAAACGAGCTCCTTCTTATGAGCAAAGGCATTGCCAAGAGCAATCCACAGAGACAAAATAAATTTTAGAACACAATTATAAACCAGATTTTCAAACACCAACAATTTCGGTCCATACAACTTCAAACTATAGAATTCCATCCCCAACAGACAAATTTCAAGGAGTATGACATCAACTCCTGAATCGACAGACCCAGAAAATTCCCCAAAGACGTACAAAGCATGAGCAATCAAATATATAGTCGTAAAATCAAATCCTAATTCCAGCAAAGCTCACATCAACGCAAACTAACCTATTAACCAATTTCGACTAGTCAGTAAAGAAATAGAGTCCACAGAATGCTTTTAGACAACACACAGAGCTTATTCTTGAGTTCAGAGTCCACTGAACGCTTTTAGACAACATTCCAGTAACCTCAACCCATTAATTAACAACTTTAAATTCGAAACACTGATTACCCATACAATATCACAGCACCATCTAATCTAATCTAATGTCTACAACAAACGATATCCGAACCAGAATCATAAATCCAGTTTTGACAAACCAAAAAAAAAACCTCAATTCATTATCTGTAAACTAAGCTTACTAGTTGAAGTTCTTAGGTTCTCTGCAACTTGGCCCTTTCTCTAAGTTGCTTCCTTTTTGGCCCCAGCTTCCTCTTCTCTCGGTCTCACCAATATCTTGCCCTCGGACCCTCTTCTCTGTTTCTCCAATTCTCCAGTTCTTCAGCCCTCTTTTTGTGCCATTGCCTTCCCTCGGCTCTTATAGCGTTCCCGTGAGTGACCTCCCTCTCCAGACCGAACGCGTGACTGCTTTTTTTTTTCTCCTTCCATTTCAGGTGCCCTCCCCTTCTGTCCTGTTTCCATCACCAAATTGTGCTCTCCAAACGCTGTCTCCTTCCCACTACTCTGCTGTACTACTCTGCTGTACCGAGTACGGAGTAGTGAAGGGATTTTTCTTGTCCATTTCTGCCTCTCTCATGGATGAATCATGGTTGGCCTCTCTCTGTGTATCAAAAATTTTCGTACCCTAGCATCTGCTACGACCCCCTCTGCATCACGGACACTTGGCTCCTCCTCCCATGTGGCTCTTCTCTCCTCGTGTCGTGCTTCACCGCATGGTCCATTCTCGGCTTCTCTGCCTCACGAGTTCAAGCTTCAGCCCCTCTGGTTCAGCCTCCCTCACCCGCGGCCAGCTCTCCCTCGTGCCTTCGGTCTTCTCGGCTTCGTTCTCGATCCCCCACCCTCTTTCTTTAGTCATGGTTGCTCTCTGGTTTGAGCCTCCTCTGTTTTTCTTCGGCCAAGCTCCCTATGATTTTCTCTCGCGGCCGAGCTCCTTCTGTGCTTCCTCCTTCCTCTCAGTGGCTCCCTCTCTTGGCTGAGTCCTCCGGCCTCTTTCTTCGTCCTCGAGTGCCGGCCTCCCTCGGTTCAGGCTCCCTCCATGGCCACCCTCTCAGATTTTTCGCGGCTAAGCTCCTCTGAACCTTTGATCCTGAGCCCTAATTGAGGGCTCAGGAATTTGGTGGTGAAACGCTGAGCTTTCAGCATTTCACCCCCTTCCCACGTTCGTTTTTTTTTTTTTTAGTTTCAGCCCAAAATTTCCCCTCTTTTTTTTTATTTTTAGTATTTCAGGTTTTGGGCCGAATCTCAGCCCAAAATTTTTTTTTTAAATATTTTTTGGATTTTGGGCTGAATTTTGGCCCAAAGTATTTTTTTTATATTTCGGATTTTGAGCCGAATCTTGGCCCAAAATAATTTTAATTTAATTAATTTTTTTTAGGCTTTGTTTTATTTATTTAATTTTTTTTAGGCTTTAGTTTTTATTTATTTATTTTTATTTATTTATTATTTTTGTTTTGTTTCTTCTTTTTTTCTTTCTTCTTTTTTTATTCATTTATTATTATTTTATTAGTATTATTTTTTATTTTTATTATTATTTATATATATTTTTTTTTCTTAAATTACCCGGACAAAATACGATGTTCACATATAGAGTTTATGATTTGTGAAGAACAAATAATTGTGCATCTTTACTAAATTATAATGGTATTGTATATTGAAAATTACTCCCTCCGGTCCTATATATAGGATTTTTTACCCTGATCCTAAATATAAGACCCTTTATAATATATGATGTAATATTTATTATACATTTCTAAAAAAATGCCCCTATTTAATGTATCCAAAGAAAAAGAGAGAGAGATTAAATAATGATAGTTTTAAAAAAATGTTGAAATTTTCAGAGAAATCAAGATAGTTAATTAATTTTAATTCTAATTTTTAATCCGCGTATTCAGTTAAAAGGTTTTTATATTAAGGATAAGAAGGAATATAATGGCATTGTATATTTACTAGTGTGACAACTCAGATTACTATTAACCTGTAAGTTCCATATGTTGCACGAATTTAAAAAATGAGTTGTACTAGTCATAATTTGAATATTACTTATTAGAATATTTATATATTATATATATTTTATAGAAGGTAAATGATTTATGTTATATATAGATATATAGATATTTTTTAATTAATTATTGGGTTGTTTGTGAAGATCCATTTACATGAGCAATGTGTTGGGCAGCATTTATTTTTTTTTTTACCCCGTGTTGGGCAGCATTTGATAATAGAACGTTGGAGAAAAACAAAAATTTCAAGTAGCCGTGACAATTATTTCATAATCAATCATACTTTTCTTTCAGGAGAGCAAATAGTCCTTTCAAATTTTATTGATAACTATCATTTATGCTGGAGGAAATACCATGCACGGTCACACAGCCGATATAAACAAGAAAACATCGCAGCATGAAGACAAATAGAACCAGTGCCCTAAGGCAACAATATAAAACAAAGAAAAACAATTTGGTGATAAAATTAGCACACATTGTAAAAACACTTAATTTAGTGATAAGGCAAACGCCTTATTTCTGATTCATCTGAAGATCAAAGAAGCACATCTGCCAACCTTGGGCTGCAGCTCCACCAGGCAACATCTCTGTAATTTATAGAATAATGGTAAATCAACTTGTTAGCCAACATAGTCAAGTGCGGAAAATTTGAACAAACACTAATTAAGTTTAAATTGAGGAAATTGAAGCTTCACCATTCAAGATACTACCTTTATTTCTTATTATAAGTTACCTTCAAGAAGATTTCAGTGTTCCTAAACATAAATCACTTTGCATATGCATGGTTGGAGTATTTAATTTTTTTATTAATTAATACCATCTGTTTATTTGCATTTAATTAAGATAAATTAGAAACAGTTATTACATTTAATTAAGGGTAATTTAGGAAAAAAATGGCAATTTTGATAAATTTAATGACGAAACCTACTTTTAACTAATTTTATTAACCCATATGAAGTAATATAATAAGAAACAGAGAAAGTATTTTTTTAATCAATGTTCTTTACAAGAAAACCATAATCAATATACATGCACCATATATTTACTTTTCAAAAGTTTTATTTTTATAAATACATTTAAAAATAAGATTACTCGATTCTTTAATAGGCTAAAAAAAATTAGTAAAGTTGATTTTTTTGGGGGGACAAAAACCAATTATGTTTTCAAAAGATCAGATTTAATTATCATTTCACTTGAAGAAAAGAAAAACAAAATGGCATAAACACAAGAAATGAGGACCATACAAATTACTTCAAGTGGAAGCTCGGTTTGACCTGCGCAATCTGGCCACGCTTATAGCAACCACCACGTACACCTTGTCATATATATTGCCCATTAACCTAAAATAGGCATATCTCCATGACTTGTTTAAAAATATGGAGCTGCAAACTCCCCAAAATCCTGTGCTAAATCCGATTGACATGCTTATAAAAAATCCCCGATCAAAGAATGACTCATCCTCTTTAGAACTTTCATCAATTTGATTATCTTTGCCTGGAATTGCTGGACATTTTGGAAGGGGAGCACCACATAGTCCTGCATTTCCCACATAAAAAGAGGGATCATAGCTTTGGAGTTGAGTACCATGAGGAATTTCTCCAGACAAATTGTTGTATGACACGTCCATCACACTGAGACGATCAATTTGTGAAAGTTCAGAAGGAATTCTTCCGGATAAATGATTCCTTGATAAATCAAGAAAATCCAGTAACTTCAATTGTCCAATAACTGAAGGGATTTGTCCACTAATCATATTTCTTGAAATGTTTAAAGAAACCAATCCAATAAGATCCATCATTTCATTTGGAATTTTTCCCGATAGCATATTGCTGGAGAAATCAATACTTTTAACCAATCCCAAGGTACTTTGGTATTTGGACTCCTTACCTTTCCACATCAATGATGCAATATCTATTTCATTAATTTTGTCTCGATCATAAATAGAGAAAGGAAGAACATAGATGATGGATGCATCCAAATTTGTTTGATTAGCCAAAGCAGAAAGATGGTTAAGGCATTTTGGTAAACTTCCGGAAATATTGTTCTGAGAGAGATCTATGATTTGAACTTGAGATAGATGACAAATAGTGGAGGGCAAAGTCCCAAAGAACATGTTAGATCTCAAAATTAGAACACGTAAGTTTTGAAGATCATCACCAATCCAATTTGGTATTGGTCCCAAAAAGTTGTTTGGACCACATCAAAAGTTGTTAGCTCTATGCATTTATTCAAAAACAAAGGTATTTCACCAGTGAATCTATTGTAACCTAAATGTAATGCTTGGATTTTTCTTAAGGAACCCATTGATATTGGAATTTTTCCAAAAAGGCTATTATTTGCAACATTAAGAATGGCCAATGATTCAAAATTTGCCCAACAATCTGGAAGTGTTCCAAATAATTGATTACTTGAGAGATCCAAAACGTATAATGTTGTGGTATTCTTTGGACATAAAAGAGAGCTAGCATCCGTAAATTTATTATTCGATAGGTACAATGTTATTTTTATATAAGATAAAGTTGATGGAATGGAGCCTTCAAACAGATTTGAGCTGAAATCCATATGAAAAGAATAATCAAATTGAAAATTTGGAATTTCACCAGTAAATTGGTTGTGTGAAATGTTCAACAATTTAAATGGAGAATCCCAAAACCAACTTGGAATTGCACCCGAAATTTCAGCACTTGAAATATCCATGTCCACACATGACTTTTGAGTTTGAAGCCAAATCGGAAAGCTAGGGCCTAACTTACAAGATGCTAACAAAATGTAGGATAACTGAAAAGGGGGAACCCAATCAGGACTAATTTGAAAAACAAAATGATTGTAAGAGAAGTCCAAGAGGAATAGCTGAGAGAGTCTCAAGAAATGAGTTTCAGAGATGACACCTTGCAAGGAATTATGTGCAATGGATAAGAACTCTAAATTTGACAACAGTCCAATACTATCGTTTAGAGTTCCATTGAGTTGATTGTGATCGAGATACAACTCTTTCAGAGACAAGAGATGTGAAAAATTTGGAAGTGGCCCTGAAAATCGATTTTCAGATAAATCCAAGTGCTGTAGAGATGTGTTTGCACAATGGTTGACTGATGCAAGAAAGTCATATATTTGGCCACTCAAGGAGTTGCTGCTTAGATCTAGCTCAATTAAACTGCATAAAGCCAAGGATTTGGGTATCTCACCTTCAAGCTGGTTTCCTCTAAGGTATAAGTATTGCAAGCGGAACAAGCTTCCCAATTCATGAGGTATTTTGGCGCCTTTCAAATTTGTGAGAGAGAGGTCGAGAAATTCCAATTTCTTTAAAGAAATTATGAAGTTTGGGAATTGGGTTAGATTGAAATTATTGCCCCTAAGGTTCAAATAATTCAAATGATGTAATTCGGCCAATGATGAAGTGATTGTACCTTCCAAATTGCTAAAAGAAAGAATAAGTCTATCCACACGGCCCGTTTGGTTGTCACAGTGAACACCTCCCCAGTTGCAACATTCTGTCTGGTTCTCTGCATTACCCCACGAGTAGAGGACGCCATCGTGATCAACAAAGCCGTGTTTGAGAGAAAGAAGAGCGAGTCTCTCACTCTCTATGCACTTTACAGAAGCGTTGTTGCCAACTGCAAAAGCCCTTGAGGTCGTATGCACCAAAAGCACAACGGAAGCAACAATAAACCTGTTATCCATCCTCATTCTGGAGAAAAGGAATGTACTGTTCAGATCACAATGTGAGGAAGCAATGAAAACAGAGGCATAGTATTTAATAAGCACCGTCAGGATTAAACTGTTTTCCTCTCTTAACGTGTGAGAGACTTCACAGAAACTATGGACAGGAAATTTTCACGCGGTGTCATTAAACGTTTTGTGGATAACAAGAGTGAATGGGCCCAACACTGTGACTTCCGAGAGAGGGACAATGAAATTGTTTTCTTTCATTCATCCATTCATCCATTCTTTCTTTTCTATTTTTTTTTTCAAAGAATTAGTCTGTAGACTTAGATTTTATAAATTTTAAATTTAAATTGTTTTGTAAAGATTATAATTAATATAAAGTTTTAATTGAGTTACTGTTATATTTTATGAAAATTAATTTCAACATTATAGAAAACTTTAAATTTTTTAAACCTAATATTAATTTGTCCCCCCACAAAAAAACTAATCTCATCAATTTTAGTTCTGGTAGATAATTGTAATTTTTAATAAATTTTAACTAAAAATTTACAAAATTTGGATCTTCATATGGAATTTTCTCTTCTTTTTTTGAGCCCGTGAACTAAGATTCACGATCATCAATCATTTTTTCTACGGGTTGCCCTGTATTATTAGTTCTGCAATTTGCCGGTTTCCCCATAACGAGAAGACTCTTGAAAGAAAATAGCGCTGACTGATGCAGGAAAAAATTTCCAAGACTTCCAAAAACTGTGAGATCCAAAATACAAATCCATGGCCCTGCACCAATTTCTTATATCTTGTGAATAAACAAAATAAGTATATAAAATCTAAAAACTAAATTATAATTTTAGGCAGTATGAATGCTAATTTGATGAAATACTCATTTTTATAATTTTTAAAGAAAATTAAATTTAAAAATAACATTGATATTAATTGTGAATATATTGTTAGTATTAATTATAAAAATAATATAAAATTTGAAAATGCGAATTAATCAGCACATCAGAATATATAAAATATAATATTATTTTACTTTATTATTGAATGATTTATTGATATGAATATTAATTAATTTAGTAAAATTAAAAAAGATCAATGAAAGGAATAAGAAACCTTATATCTATCATTCCGGAAATACTATACATATATATATATATATATACTCTCTCCAGTCCCATTTATAAGTTATTGTCTTAAAAATTTACTTAATCCTATTTTTAAGGTATTGTGTTATTTTTTTATTTAAATTTTTTTATCCTTCATTTAATAATTTTTTTTTCATAAATTATTTTATTTTTTAATTAATAAGAATAAAATTGAAAGGCTATACTAATTTTTTATAAATTTAAAAATAAAATTATATTTCTTTAATATCTATATAATAAAAAATAACACATTATAAATGAGACTATAGGGAGTATACATTATACAGAATGCCCTTTTATCAACTCAATCTTAGAAAGAAATTGAAAAAAGAGGCCAAGTATTTAATAGGCAATATGAGGATTCAACTGTCATTTTCTGTTGACAACCTTTCAATTAATTGCATAATGAGATTTTTAATTTTCTTAGTCTCACGCGTCGTTTTCGGCCTACGTACATTTTCTTCAAAGTGGTTGACCTCGAGAGTCACTTCATTCCACGTGACCACCAAGTCCGCGATACAAATTTGAACAAGAAATAGACTTTGACGATGCTGTGGGGGAGACTTTCGATATTACTTCACCCGATTCATCACTTCTAATTAATATATAAATGTTTTTTATTTTAAATTTATAAATCATATTTACTTCTTTCTCACATAATTAATGAAGAATAATTTTTTTAAAAAAAAAATTGATGTATCCTT
Source organism: Adenanthera pavonina (assembly GCA_026686845.1). NCBI lineage: Eukaryota > Viridiplantae > Streptophyta > Magnoliopsida > Fabales > Fabaceae > Adenanthera > Adenanthera pavonina. The sequence goes on from JAIVEN010000013.1 coordinate 28,293,121, forward strand.
AACTCATTTTTTCTATTTTATTTAGGAATACCACTAAAAGAAAAAAAAATTTTCTTATAAATAACCAGAGACAGTATTAAATACCACCTTCACTTTTAAATATAAGGGAGACTTAAGGGATCTTCATTTTAATCTAAAATATCAAGGACAAATAAGGGTTGGCTTGTGGATTTAATATTTTTTCTAATAATGTCCATTATTAAAAAATACTTTTATTAATTACATTTTTTAAATTTTAAATATATATTAGCATGCTAAATTCAAAAAGATGGCATTTGCGAAAATTCTCACTATTTCAATGCAATAATCCAGGAGTATCTCTTATGATAACATTAATATACAATCCACAAGTCATTCTTCGATACATGCTCCAGCCATATGTCAATGCAGGTTTTTTTTTTTTTTGTCCCACCCACTGAGGGATATTACTCCAACCACTTCCATATAACGAATCATTTTAATTTCTTAAAATTATTTTCCCAAAGTTCCCACAGTATCAATGCGCTTATAAAAGTTATGCATGCTTTGGATACTTCAGCGTTATCAGTTTTTTTTTTACTTCCAAAGTTCCCAATAGTCAGAATTTATGATGGTAGAAGGAAAAAAAATTTTCCGGATTTATTATGAAGACACACATGCATATAATTACAAGAAACACCATGGAAGTGAGTAAACTAGCTAGAAGATGATGATGAAGCTTTCCTGAAAGACCAAAAAATTATTCCCTCCATCCATATTAATTAGGGATGTTTTAAACAAATTAGACAGATTAAGAAAGATGGTTCAAATTAGTTATAAGTATTAATTTTATCCAAAAAAATATCTTTTTGAAAATGATCTTTATTAATTTTATTGGTTTTTCTTTTGAAAAGAGAACTAGTCCCACCCCTATGTGATACACAAATTATTCGAATTATTATAACGGAAAAATAATATATATATATATATATAGTTGTAATACAAAAAATTTTAGTACCATCAATTAATTATAAATTTGTCTAACCTGTATTTTCTTAAACTGTTAAAACTATATCACTTTACCAGCCAACATCAAGTGATGCATGGGTGGTTTTTGTAATTTACACCTAATAATTGAAATTCTTTGACATACAAGCGTACTAAAGATTGTTGGCTCTATATTACGGAACCTAGTCTCACATTAATGAGACACTACCTAAATTAAGATGATTTGGACTACCTAAATTAAGATGAAGAGAATGACTCCCATTTTGCTAGGTGAAACCCATCATGGTGAGGTAAAGGGATGGTAAATAACTTTTATACCATTCACAACTATGAAAAACAAAAAACACAAAAACAAACCTATCAACTCATCCTTCCTCTATCTTCCATCTTCTTCTTCGACCTTCATCGTTCTTCCTCTTCTTCTTCCTCATTGCTTGCATCTCCAAAGGGAAGTGAATAGAGAGAGCTAACACCGATGGCCTTCCATCTTCCAACTCATCCTCACCGCCGTCTCCAAAGGAAAGTGAACAAAGAGAGCAAACATTGATAGCCTTCCATCCTCCAACTCATCCTCATAGTCGGTGTCTGATAAATCATATTTTTATATATTTTTGTTATCAATACTTAATTTTTTTATTAATGAATTTTGGCTAATTAAGAGCATTTGGACTGCATTTTATTTTATTGAACAATTTTGGATTAATGAGATTTATTTAATTAATTTTTTTAATTTTATATTTAAAATTCTCATTTAATCATTTTGCACGTTGTAGATATTGACTAATATTTTATTTTGTGCAAATTATTTGAGTTTAACTGAATATAATTTATGTTATTTTTAATAAATTGAAATTAATTAGAATTATCTAATTTATTAATTCAGTCTTGAGTTTAAATTTATATTTTATATTTTTTCACAATGTCTCTATTGAATTTTATTTTATTTTGTGCAGATTATATAGAGATTCTTTTTAAAGATAAATTACAATTAGAATTGAACAATTTTGGATTTAAATAAAGATATCTTTTTAAATTTATTTATTTTATATTTTATTTTTATTTTTAAGAATAAATTTAAAAATATTTAATTTTAAGTCTTTATAAATAGTTTTAATCTATAGTATTGGTATTGAGTTGCAGTTATTATCTTTTGAAAAAAAAAGAAGGGTTCAGTGTCCTAGCCGTAAGAGCGTCAGAGAAAGAGAAAAGAAGAGAAGAAAAGGAGAGAAGAGAGCGGGGAGAGAGAGAGACGAAAAATAAATATACGCACATTCACAAAAGACGCCGTGCACAGGACAAAAAGAAATTGATGACGTGAAATTTAGGAAAAAACAACTCGAGTTTTCGGATCTATTTGATAGGGATTTTGAAAATAGTTTTTTTATTTTTTTATCCAACGCTTACCAAATATAAAATAATTATACAGATGAACAGATAACTGATTTTTTAGTCTCCAATTTTACTGGTGAATTAAAAAATTAGTGAGATTTTTATCTTTCTCCTGAAGATAAAGATACCATCTATTCTTCTGTTAAAAGACATGCAGATGAAACACCCATTATCCATAATGGTCAACCAATCCAAGACTCAACAAACCATCTCATTTTTACAATTATTTAACATTTTATAGGTGATCCTTCTTTATGGCAAGATAGATCAGCTGAACTTCTTGCAAACTTTAAGTGCATAACACTGTCTGACTTTAGATGGTATAAAGATATTTTCTTTAGTCGAGTTCTCATGAGAGAAGGCTGATTTGTGGTACCATTTTCGGAAATGGTTGGGTAGCCTTTACCATGATCCACTCGTCAGGTAGCTTTACTTCATCCCACATAATAGTTTTTGGGATGGAAACGTTTATTTTTAAAAATAAAAAAACTTGTTTGATAAATCTGTCTTTTATAAACTGTTCTAGAAAATAGAAAAATAAAAAAACAAAAAACTCATAACATTTTTAAGGTGTTTTATAGTTTTTGTTCTGAAAAGAAAATGTGAAAAACACCCACATCATTAATGGTAAAATTATAAATTTTGAATAACTCATTTATCACTCACTAGTTAGGATTTGAGAACAATTATTCAAATAGATTTTTTATTTTCTTGTTTTTAAAACTTATTCTCTAAAACAGTTTTACAAAACTGTATTAAAACAATAAAATATAAAATACTATCAAACAATCAATTCATCTCTTATTTTCATTGTTTTCTCATTATCTCTATGACTAACTTTGCTTCTTTTCTTTGAGTTATTCATCTTAAAATTATAGGTCACTAATTTTTTTATAATCAGTCACAAATTATGAACATAATACTTTGATTGGGGCTTGAGTTTAATATATTTTTCTAGTTTAGTTTATTTTAGTTCATCCATAATTTTTTGTCCTTTATTTTTATACTACACTATTTGCTACTAATTAAAGCTAATCAAGTTGTACAAATTTGGATTTAATGTTTAATCTGAGGAGTTTGATTACTGTAATTGATTAATTTTAGTAATAATGGGATATTCTAACTCCGTTTAAATGATTATTTAAGTTTTGTTCTTGATATGTTTTACATTGAGGTTGGTGTTATATTATATATTAATTGAAATTTCAGTTAATTATAATATTAGTAGTAGCTTAATCTCTTGATGATCATTTAGAGAAATTTTTATTAGAACACCAAAATATTAAACTGAACCAAATTAACAAACTAAAAGAAATGGCGTGGAAGATTTTGCATCAGAAAATTAATTTGTGACTAGTTACACTCATTTAATCTTGTCATTACTTCAATTACTTCATTAATTAATTTTAGTTAGTTAATTAATTGAGTTCAATTTCTTAATCCCTGAATTTTTTACTTTTTGTTTTAGTAAATTTTATTTTGATCTATTATTAATTTAATTAAGTAACTCAATTGATTCCTTGAGAGACGACTTAGTTTGCGCTATATTACAAATAAGTTTTAAATTTAATTTTGACCAGTTTGACAGCCATGTCAGTGTCTTCCATCTCCTCATCCTTCAAACTCAACCTTCATCCTCCCTCTCTATTCGTCATCAAGCTAACGCTTGTGAACCCCCTGCTCCCTTCCATTTATTGGATTCAATGACCACCAATGCCAGCAAACTCTAGATCTAGGTACATCTTCCCATATCTTTGATTTCAAATGAACCTTCCATTTATCTCCCTCTCCATATCTTCAATTTCAATAATGAATTTGGTTAATTTTTGTTCGATTATTGATATGTGAGGGAGACGTATATTGATCGGCAATGATTCTTCCGTCGAGAAACGAGTCCAATTGGGGAGGGAGGTCTTTTCTTTGGCAAGGGGTAAAAAGGTTATTTTATGTGTATTTTTATTTTTCTTTTCATAAAAAATAATTATTATCCGGCCCATCATTTGTTAATTAATGTCATACCAAACAAACTCCTATATAATTATCATCCCATTACATCTCCTTACACCTTTCACATTATAATATCTAACTCCCCTGATAATTGAATCAAATGGGATATTGATGTTCCAAGTATCTTACTTACATTTATGTAATATCCACATGAATTAATTAAGCAATTTTTTGCCAACAATTAATATCCACATGAATCATAATATTTCCTTGTTGTACCTCTCATACCTCAACCAAAACTATCCATCCCTCTTTGTGGTGAGCCCTTATTACCTACAGCCCCTCTCAGCCCATGTTGTCCTGTAGTTTAATAGTAGGTTTCAGGGTTTGGTGTAGTCAAAACTTAGGATGTCACAGGATTTACTTTAATTTGTAACTATGATAGAAATATACCTAGAGCCCTATATAATCAAACTAAGTTGTACTAAGCATCTTAATTAATTGTGTAAGGAATTGCATAATTAAATTAAAATAGGGTTATAGATGATTTAGAAGACATCTATAACAACATTTATCTCTTAATTACCATAATGAAAATTAAACATAAATAATAAGGTCAAAACTAAAAAATTAAGTAGGGGATTAGAGGCTGCAGGTTTCATTTGAGATTGTTTGGTTTTGTCAAATGTTGTGATTGAATTTGTTTTCCTTGGCTTTAATGTTTGTTTTACGACTTAGTGGGTTTCACTTAACTTGAAAAAAAATTGGATTATCTATTACCCACTTTTATTGATTAAATTCCTCGTGGGATGACACTTGACTCATCACTTTGTTGCTTGATATAGCTCATGTGTCAATAAACAAGAAAACATATCTCCATGATTTGTTAAAAAATATTAAGCTGCAAACTCCCCAAAATCCTATGCTGAATCCAATCGACATGCTCATAAAAAAACCTCGATTGAAGGATGACTCATCCTCTTTAGAACTTTCATTGATTTGATTATCTTTGGTTGGCCTTATGGGACATTTTGGAAGGGAAGCACCACAAAGTCCTACGTTTCCCACATAAAAAGAGGGATCATAGCTTTGGAGTTGAGTGCCCCAAGAAATTTCTCCTAACAAATTATTATAAGATAAGTTCATCACACTAAGACTATAATTTGTGAAAGTTGAGAATGAATTCTTTCAGACAAGTGATTCCTTGATAAATCAAGAAAATCTACTGACTTGAGTTTTCCAATGGCTGCAGGGATTTGTCCACTAATCATATTTTTTTAAATGTTTAAGGAAACCAATCCAACAAAATCTATCACTTCACTTAAAATTTCTCCTATTAGTATGTTGCTAGAGAAATCAATACTTTTAACCAAGCCCAATACATTTTGGTATTTGGACTCCCTACCTTTCCACAGCAATGATGCAATATCCATTACAATAAAAGGGCCTAGATTCAAAGCAGAGATTCCAAGATAATACTTGATGGTTGCGTCGAAATTTGTTTGATTAGCCAAAGCTAAAAGATGGTTTAGGCATTTTGGTATACTACTAGAGATATTATTCATAGAGAGATCTAAAAGTTGAACTTGAGATAAATGACAAAAATTGGAGGACAGCATCCCAAAGAACATACTGGATAGCAAAATAAAGATATGCAATTTTTGAAGTCCATCACCAATCCAGCTTGGTTTTAATCCCAAAAAGTTATTTTGGGCAACATCAAGGGCTCTTAAGTCTCTGCATTTATTCAAAGCCAAATGTATTTCACCTATAAATCTATTGTTCCCTAGGTGAAATGCTTGGATTTGTCTTAAGGAACCTATTGATGTAGGAATTTTTCCAAATGGGTTATTGCTTGTAGACCAATGGTTCAAAATGTTTCCAACAATTTGGAAGTATACCAGATAATTTGAGAGATCTAAAACTTCAATTAATTCAGCGGTTGTGTTTGGACAATAAGAGAGAACCAGCATCTATCTGTAAATTTATTATTGGATAAATACAATCCTCCCAACAAATATATATGATAAATTTGATGGAATTGAGCCTTCAAACAAATTTAAGCTAAAATCCATCTGAGTAGCAAACTCTTGTTTTGGAATATTTGGAATTTTTTCCAGTAATCTGGTTGTGTGAAAGGTTTAACCATCTAAATGGCAAATTAATCCAAAACCAACTTGGAATTGTACCAAAAATTTCATTACTTGAAATATCTAACCCATCATGGACCTTTTGAGTTTGAAACCATATTGGAAAAGCGGGGCCCAACTTACAATATGCTTGAAAAAATGGAGTCCAACTGAAAGGGAGGAATAATCCAGTGAGGACTAGCTTTGAAGACCAAGTCATTATAAGACAAGCGTAAATACTTTAGCTCAGAGTGTCGAGAAACGCCATTTACAATTCCATTTAATTCATTGTAATCGAGAATTAAATATTCCAGAGACAATAACTGCGACATATTTGGGAGTGGTCCTGCAAATCAGTTATTTGATAAATCCAAGTATTATAGTTATGTGTTAGGACAATGGGATGATGCCAGAAAGTCATCTATTTGGCTACTTAAGGAGTTGCTTTGTAGATCTAGCTCTACAAAATTGCATAAAGGCAAGAATTTGGGTGTCCCACCTTCAAGATGGTTTCACCACTAGACAAATTGGTATTACTGACAGACAAATCTGTCACTAAACAATCTATCACTAAATAATAAAATTAGTCATTAATTTTGGATTTAATGATAAAAATGCCTGTCACTATGTCTATCATAAATATGATGTCACTAATTTAAATGACGGATATGTATCTGTCATTAATTTTGTGATAGATAATTAGTTTTTTTTAAAAAAAATATTTAGAGCTTCATAACTTGCTTTTTATTATTATTATCCTTCCCCATACCAAACTTACCATCATTTTATGCTCCTAACACTCTTACTTTGTAGTCTCATTATCTATTATATATTTTTATAATTATGAACATCCTCTCAGGCTTAAACATGTGACCTCTAAGACCCATGAACTGCCTATATGCTTTACCAGTTGAGTTGCAAGAAATATTCAATCTTTATACTCAAATTTTAATATATATATATATATATATATATGCACACACACACACACAAACACACACACACAATATATTATACACTATTAAATAATTTATGATTAAGTTAAATAATGTATCTTCAATTTCATTCACCCATAAACTAAAGTTATATTTATTTATTTTATTTTCTGATATATATAAAATGAAATTTTATTTATATTTTTTATTTCAAAAGAAAATAAAAAAATTATATATATATATATATATATTATTTTGAAAATGTTTTTTGGACAATATTTTATCAATTTTAATGATAAAAATGTCTATAACTAATTTGTCACTATAAGATTAGTAATGGATGTAATGGTCATCCCTAATTCATCAATAAGTAAAACTTTAGAGACAATTTTTAGTGATGGCAAGTTGTACTTCAATAAAGATTAATGCACTTCAATATCCAATACTAATCCACTAAATATATTTAAAAGAAATTTTGATAGATATTAGTGACAGATTTTACCCCACATAGTGGGATAAGGCTATTGTTGTTGTTGTTGATTTAGTGATAGATTTCTATCTGTCACTAAAATTAATAACAAATTTAACATTTATCATTAATCAGTTATTAATTTAAAATTTTAGTGACAACTTTTAGCGTCTATCATTAATTTGTCACAAATTTAATAATTTTGTGATAGAAATTAGTGACAGATATATATATATATATCAATTACTAAATTTATAAATTTTTAAATAAATTGTAACGATTTTTGCTGATTATCACTAATTCGTCATTATTATTTATTATTTAAATTTAGTGACAGATTCCATTTTGTCACAAATATTATGCCGCTAATTTAAATTTTTCTAGTTGAGAGTATAGTGTTTTCAAGCGAAACAAATCTCCTAAGGTATTTTTCCTTTCAAATTTATGCAAGAAAGATTGAAATATTCCAATTTCTTTAGAGAAAAAATGAAGCTTGGGAATTGGGTCAGAATGAAATTATTGCCACTAAGAACCAAATATTTCAAATGATGCAATTCAGCTAATGATGGAGTGATTGTACCTTCCAGCTCATAAAAACGAAGATCAAGTCGATGCACATGACCTGTTCAGTCATCACAATGAACACCATGCCAGTTGCAACATTCTTCCAGGTCCCCTGCAATACCCCAGGAGTACTTGAGATAGCCATGGCGATCAACAAAGCCATGTTTGAGAGAAAGAAGTGAGGCTCTCACTCTCTATGCACTTCACAGAAGCATTGCCAACTGCAAATGCTCCTAAGTACATATGCACCAAAAGCACAATAGAAGCAATGAGAAAACTTACATATCCATCTTCATTTTGGAAATAAGGTACTGTACACTGAACTCAATGTGACAAAGAAATGAAAACAAAGGCAAAGTATTTAATAGGAACGATGAGGATTAAACTGTCATTTTATTTTTACCCACCTTGAAATTAATTATTATACCGTATGAGAGACTTCATAGACTTTGCATATTTAACTTGCACGCGGTGTCATTTCACTTTTTATCTTCTTTTCCTTCCTTTTTTGACCTATATATATATTTTTTTTATTCCTCTGCACATCACACAACGTTGTTGAAAAGAAGATATCAAGGGTTCGAGCTTGCATCTCACGTGAGAGAGGGATTTCAATCCAGAAGGTCTTCTTAACAATATTACTTTACAATGAAAAGTCCAAAATACTGACTTGGAAACAACCTTCTCGTTTCTTTTTTGGAGAATTAGTCTACAAACTTAAATTTTGTAAATTTTTAATTAAAACATCTTAAAACACTAATTTTTTTATAAAGAAAGAAATCATTATAAGTTTTATGAAAGTTATTAGTGTTTGATAAAAAAAAAGTTATTATTAGATTTTATAAATACTACTATCAAAATTATTTGAAACTATATTAAGCACCGGAAGAAGCGGAAACAAGACGAGCTTTGGTAAATGTACACTTCTATCTTAAGCGTAATACAAAGCCTTGGGCTCATGGGCTAGGCCCATGACATAATTGGGCCGGCCATTATATGATACAGTAATTTTTTTTAAATTACTATATAATTGAGGCCTATTGCTGTTATCAAGTCTCACTGTTGTAAAAAATTTTGTATTGAAAAGGTAAAAGAAATTCAGGGTATGAATAGGACAAACAGTTGTGCGGCAATTCATCATACTTTTTTCTTTACAACAAAAACAAAAATCAAAGACAAAAAATATTATTTAATTATAGCAATAGATCACATTATTCATGACTTATAAAAATTACAATTTACTGGTATACTTATATCATATATATATATATATATAAATATTTATATTTTTTTCAAATTAAGTATTGGGTTTTTGGGTTGTGTGTGAAAGGATCCATTTACATGAGCAATGTGTTGGACAGCATTTGAAAATAATACATTGGGCACATCCAAAAAGTTCATGTACATACGTACATATGACATTTTATTTCCTAATTAATCACACTTTTCTTCAGGAGAGAGAATAGTACAGAGAGTTGATATAGACGAGAAAACATCAAAACATGATACCCATACCTAACAAGATTTCTGACATAAGACATTCTAAGACAAGTAAAACCAGTGCCCTAAGGCAAGAATATAAAACAAAGTAAAACACTTTGCAGAAGCACACATTGCAAAACACTTAATTTGGTGACAAAGCAAACTCCTTATTTCTAATTCATCTGGAAGTTCAAAGAAGCATATCCGGCAACCTTCTGCTGCAGCTCCACCAGTCAACCACTCTATAATTTATACAACAAAACCAATTATTGTCAAAAGACCAAATTCAATAATCATCTCAATTGAGGAAAAGAAAAACATAAATGGCATAAACACAAGAGCAACAAGGACTTTTTTTGTTCCTCACAGAAAGTTAAAATACAAATTGAAGTTAACATACAACTGATACAGAGTGGTTGTAGCCAAAGAAAAAACACAGAGAAGTAAGGACAAATAATAATTACCTTTCAAGTTGAAGCTTGGTTTGACCTACGCCTGGCAAAGTTTATGGCAACCACCACGTAGATTTTGTCATATATATTACTTATTAACCTAAAATAGGCATATCTCCATGATTTGTTGAAAAATATTAAGCTGCAAACTCCCCAAAATCCTATGCTGAATCCGATTGACATGCTAATGAAAAAACCCCGGTCAAAGAATGATTCATCCTCTTTAGAACTTTCATCAATCTGATTATTTTTTGTTGGTTTTGCAAGACATTTTGGAAGGGGAGCACCACAAAGTCCTGCATTTCCCACATAAGAAGAAGGATCATAGCTTTGGAGTTGAGTGCCATGTGGAATTTCTCCAGACAAATTGTTATATGATAAGTCCATCACACTGAGACGATCAATTTGTGACAGTTTAAAAGGAATTCTTCCAGACAAGTGATTCCGTGATAAATCAAGAAAGTCTAGTGACTTTAGTTGTCCAATGGCTGTCGGGATTTGTCCACTAATCATATTTCTTGAAATATTTAAGGAAATCAATCCAATAAGATTCATCACTTCACTTGGAATTTCTCCCGTTAGCATGTTGCTAGAGAGATCAATACTCTTAAGTAACCCCAATATATTTTGGTATTTGGACTCCTTACCTTTCCACACTAATGATGCACTATCCTTTGCAGAAAAACCAGGCATATTAACATCACTGAGTCCAGAACTATAGCTTATCATTGCATTGGAATTTGTTTGATTAGCCAAAGCCGAAAGATGGTTGAGGCATTTTGGTAAACTTCCAGAGATATTATTCATAGAGAGGTCTAAGATCTGAACTTGAGAAAGATGACAAATACTAGAAGGTAAACTCCCAAAAAACATATTAGATCTCATACTAAGAATACGTAACTTCTTAAGCCTATCACCAATCCAACTTGGTATTAATCCTGATATGTTATTTTGTACAACATCCAAAGTTCTTAGCTCGGTGCAGTTATTCAAAGCCAAAGGTATTTCACCTATAAATCTATTATTGGCTAAATGTAATGCTTGGATTCTTCTCAAAGAACCAATTGATATTGGAAGTTTTCCTGAGAGACTATTGTTTGCAACACTGAGAAAAATCAATGATTCAAAATATATCCAACAATCTGGAAGTATACCAGATAATTGGTTATTTGAGAGATCTAAAAGACGCACATTTGTGGTCTTATTTGGACAAAAGAGAGAACTAGCATCTGTAAAGTTATTATTTGATAAATCCAATCCTCCCTGGAAATATGATAAATTAAATGGAATTGGGCCTTCAAACAAATTTGAGCTAAAATCTATATAAAAAGCAAACACTTGTGTCAGAATATTTGGAATGTGGCCTGTAATCTGGTTGTGGGAAAGGTTCAACAATGTCAATGATGGGAAACGAATCCAAAACCAGCTTGGAATTGTACCTAAAATTTCATTACTTGAAATATCTAACTCAAGATAAGACTTTTGAGTTTGAAGCCACATTGGAAAGTTTGGGCCCAACTTACAATATGCTAAATAAATGAACTTCAACTGAAAGGGAGGAATCCAGTGATGACTAGTTTTGAAGACCAAGGCATTATAAGATAAGACTAAATGCTGCAGATTAGGGAGTGTAGAGAAATGAGTTTCAGATATGACACCATGCAAGGAGTTATGTGCAATGCTCAACACTGATAAGTTTGAAAGTTGCCCAATGCTATCATTTAGAGTTCCATTTAATTCATTGTAATCGAGAATTAAATCTTCCAGAGACAGGAACTGCGAGAAATTTGGGAGTGGTCCTGAAAATCGGTTCTTTGATAAATCCAAGTGTTTTAGCGATATGTTAGCGCAATGGCTGAATGATGCAACAAAATCATCTAATTGGCCACTCAAGGAGTTGTTTATTATATCTAAGGAAATTAGACTGCAGAAAGCCAAGGATTTGGGTATCCCACCTTCAAGTTGGTTTCCTGAAAGGTCTAATGTTTGCAAGCGAAACAAATCTCCCAACTGGTAAGGTATTTTTCCTTTCAAATTTATGTAAGAGAGGTCGAGATATTCCAATTTCCTCAGAGAATAAATGAAGGTTGGGAACTGGGTTGGATTGAAATTATTTCCACCAAGAACCAAAGCATTCAAGTGATGTAATTTAGCCAATGATGGATTGATTGTACCTTCCAAATTGTATGAAGAAACATCAAGTCGTTCCACATGGCTTGTTACGTCGTTGCAGTAAACACCTGTCCAGTCGCAACATTCTGTTTGGTTCTCTGCATTACCCCAAGAGTTGAGGTAGCCATTGCGATCAACAAAGCCGTGTTTGAGAGAAAGAAGGGCGAGTCTCTCACTCTCTATGCACTTTACAGAAGCATTGCCAACTGCCAATGCCCTTGAGTACATTTGCACCAAAAGCACAATGGAAGCAATAAGAAACCTTACATCCATTTTTGTTCTGGAAACAAGGAGTAAAGTATGCAGAACTCAATGTGACAAAGAAATGCAAACAAAGGCAAAGTATTTAATGGGAACGATGAGGATTAAACTATCGTTTTCTTTTTACCAACCTCGAAATTAATTATTATACCGTGTGATTTCCGCGTGGTGTCATTTACCGTGAAATTAATTATTTAATGGGAAAGATGCATGGTACGTATAAATTTCCACGCGGTGTTGTTTAACTTTTTATCCTCTTTTCCTTCCTTTTTGACCTATATTTTCCCTTTCCTTTGCACATTGCACAACTTTGTTGAAAATAAGAGATAAAGGATCTGAGCGTGCGTCCTACGGGGAGAGGGATTTCAAGTCTTCTTAACAAAATTAGGGAAAAAAGGAGTCCTCTTAATAATATTACTTCACAATGAAAAATCCTAAATACTGACTTGGAAACAATCTTCTCGTTTCTTGTTGGTAGAATTAGTCAATAGAATTAAATTTTATACATTTTAAATTAAAACATCTTAAAACACTAAGTTTATATAAAGAATAAAATTGTTATAAGTCTTTTTAAATTTTATAAAAACTGCTATCAAAATTTTTTGAAGCTAGAATAAGCTCCAGAATAAAAAAGCGGAAACCGAGACGAGGTTCGGTAATTGTGTATTTTTATTTTTTTTGGCTGAAGAAAGAGGGTGAGCATAATTGGGCTGATATGAAGCACAGCTTCCCTGACGTCTTGAGCTAGGCCCATGTCAAAATTGGGCTGTCTACTCTGATATGTGCGGCCATCATATCTTGATTTAATTATTTTGGCCCAATATGGTCCTTGGTTATCAGTTGACTAAATCTCGGTTATGATTTTAGTCAGTTTTAATCGTTTTAATTTATTTTACTTAATAACCTATGATATCTAGTGATGGCTATTCCTTGTCACCACCATCATGGTGCCTAATCACTGGTTAACAAAAAAACCTCTCACAAATATATTTTGTAATTTCATATTATACATCTATAATTTTTAATCTAACGGTATATATGGGTCAACTTCACTTCAACCCTATGTCTAACCTAATACAAAATAAAATTTTATAAAAATTAACATTGATTAATTAATTTCACTTATTAATGAAGAATATAACTATCCTCATTCAAAATATATTTTATTGAAAAATAATATTAAGATTTAAAGAAACAATTGTTAAAATTATAAATATTTAACAATTATAAATTGTTTTTATATAATATTAAGTTAAGAAATAGATTTAAAATTTTAAATTGAATTAAAATATTGAAATAATAAAAAATTCATTATGATACTTATAGAATTAATTTATTACAAGACATATGTTAAGAAAAATAATCCTATAAAATAATTCAATATTCATAAAAAATAAAAATAAAAAGATTAAAAAATGTAATACATATACCACACTGGGCCAAAAATGGATAACATGTTGATCCGGTATGTTAGCCTAGCCTAGTATGGTTGATTTTCCCCTTTCCTTCATTTTGGTCTAACCTAGCTCGATTTTCATATAAAATATGTCTTACATGGCTTGCACTTAGCAAAACGAAAGTGGAATGAGAGTGGACTAAGCTATCAATATAAGGAAATGGATCCATTTCTATGCATATAATGGAAGACCTTGACAATAAGTGTGGAAGTTGACAATTAATTGCATCCCAAAGTGCATTTTAGTGCTTCTTTTATATGGAAGACTTTGACAATAGACGTGGACTTAGAAATACGAAGCGGACGTCATAGCGATCAACAGCCTCAACATTTAAGTGCCTTAATTAGTGCTTTGTTTTTAATTCTTATACTGGTAAGGGGGATTTCATGTCCATAAAACTCATTATCTTTATAATTATAAATTATTTGAACAGATATATTTCATTATCTTCATTACGTTAGGTCTAATCTTCTATAATCGATTAAAAAGCTGAACATGAATTAAGAAAATTCACATTTCCACATACTCTTATATAATTGGAGAACTTGACCTTAACAATATTATTTTGGATCCTTTACAATATTGGTGCAATACAATAATAAGAGAGAATGTGTAAAAATGTATGCGAGGTATATCTCATTTATCTATATTCATTGACATCTTTTTATATAGACAATATTTGTAATCGATTAATTATTGTAAAGAATTCGAACTCTAAATGCATAAGATTAAACACGTGATTTAAAAAAGAAAAGAAAAGAAAAGGCATATCATTAGTGAATTTGAAGCCAAAAATAATATCTCTTATCTTTTAGTTTACATAATGAATTAATTTTTTAATGATAAATTCATTTATCTCTTTGATTAATTAAAACAAAAATTACAAATTGAAAAGTAAAGATTAGATTGTTTATAATTTGTCATTTATATAGGGTGGCTAATTTCTAATTAAAATGAGTTCAAAATAGGTGAAAATTACTTGAACAGAGATCTTCCAAAATGAAATTAAATCCCTTTAAAATGGTGATAAAATATTTTGCACAAAAAATAATAATAAATTAATATAAATACACTTTTTTAACTGCACATTATCAAGATCTCAAGTTATTATTAACGAAAACAAGTATGTTCTTACTTATAAGTAAGCAATAAGAAATCATATAATTAACAAACTTTTCAGGATAATGACCTTGTATCCAAAATAATAATCGTTAATGAATATGCATTATGTTAGTGAGTTTGTAGCCAAAAACAATATTTCCCAAGTCACAACTAAGCCCCAGGTTCATGTATGCAGATTTTTCACTTAAACTAAGCTCCAAAAAGAATGCATCTAATTCTAATAATTATTTCTCTTATTAACCACGCAAAGCAAGCAAAGCACTTTTATTTGGTGACAAATCGATACATCAAAACCTTAAAGCAAATGCCATATTTCTTTTTTTTTTTTAAATACCCAACAGCGAAATTAAAGGAGGAAAAACTATCCTATTCACCCTCTCGGAAGGGGAAAAGAGAACACATGCCATCGACATGCTTCAAAAGAACCTCCCAATCTCTTTGATAAGAACTCGTGAGTCACAGCTAAGGGGAAAAAAAAAACATCATTAGGGTTTCTATGGTCGGGTAGAAAATACATGTATCATATCATCATCTTCAAAATGTTTATTTTATAAGCAGATTAAAAGTAACAGCTTTTCTTATTTATTTTGGTCACATTATAGGAACAAAATAACCACTTTATTATATTTTAGAACCTATTACCACTTATCTTCCCAATTTTACTATTCAATCTTCCTAGTTTTACTACTTCTTATCAGTTAAAAATCCTTTTTTAGTAGTTAATTCCATCAACAGCTTTTTAATGTGATTCTCCCCTTTTGTTTTTGGGAAAAACCAATTATCCTCGAAAGATATATAGTATTTAATCACCAATATCACGTTAAGGGGAAAAAAAGGGAAATGATATATAAACACAAAAGAGAAGTAAAAACGAATGTTAATTACCTTCAAGTTGAAACTCCATTTCACCTGCACAATTTCGCCTCGTATGTAGCAATCACCACATATATTTTGTCATATGCATCAGTTAGTAACCTAAAATAGGTATATCTGCGCGATTTGTTTAGAAATATTAAGCTGCAAATTCCCCAAAATCCTGTGATGAAACCAATGGCTATGCTAATAAAAGACCCCCTACTGAAGATTTGTTCATCTTTAGATTTCCCATCATTTTCATCATCTTCAGTTGGCTTTGTGGGACATTTCAAAAGGGGGGCCATAGAGTTTTGCATTTCCCTCATAAATGGAGGCATTGAAGCTTTGGAGCTGAGTATCTATTGGAATATCTCCTGACAAATCATTGTAAGATAAGTTCATCACACTGAGTCAATCTAATTGTGAAAGTTCAAAAGGAATGTTTCCAAACAAATGATTCCTGGATAAATCAAGAAAGTCCAATGACTTCAATTGTCCGATGGCGGCAGGGATTTGTCCACTAATCCTATTTCTTAAAATGTTCAAAGAAATCAACCCAACAAGTTCCATTACTTTACTTGAAATTTTTCCAATTAACATGTTGCTAGAGAAATCAATGCTTTTAACCAATCCTAATATATTTTTGTATTCGTATTCCCTACCTTTCCACACCAATGATACAACATTTATCACAAAATTAAGGTCACCATTTTTGGAATAGTGGGGAGGATAATAGCTAATGGTTGCATCAATATTTGTTTGATTAGCCAAAGCAGAAAGATGATTGAGGCATTTTGGTATACTTCCAGAGAAATTATTCATAGAGAGATCAAGGATTTGAACTTGAGATAAATGACAAATATTGGATGGCAAACTCCCCGAGAACATATTCGATCTCAAAATAAGGATACATAACTTTTTAAATCTATCACCAATCCAACTTGGTATTGGTCCCAAAAAGTTATTTTTGACAACATCAAAAGTTGTCAGCTCCATACATTTATTCAAAGACAAAGACAAAGGTATTTCATCTATAAATCTATTGTTACCTAGATGTAATGCTTGAATTTTTCTCAAAGATCCCATTGATGTTGGAATTTTTTTAAAGAGGCTATTATTTACAATATTAAAAACGATCAATGATTCAAAATGTATATAACAATCTGGAAGCTCTCCAGATAGTTGATTGTGTGAGAGATCTAAAATACTTAATTCTAAGGTCCTATTTGGATATAATAGAGAACTAGCATTTGTAAATTTATTGTTGGATAGATCCAATAAGCTTGGGAATTGGGTTAGATTGAAAGTATTGCCACTAAGATCCAAACAATTCAAATGGTGCAATTCAGCCAAGGATGGAGTGATTGTACCTTCCAAATGGCAATAAGAATCAAGTCTAACCACATGACCAGTTTGGCTGTGGCACCAACACCTGCCCAGTTGCAACATTCTTTCTGGTTTTCTCCATTTGCCGAAGACGAGAGGTTGCCATAGTGATCTGCAAAACCATGTTTGAGAGAAAGAAGTGAGAATCTCTCACTCTCTATGCACTTTACTGAAGTGTTGCTGACTTCCGCAAATGCCCGTGACATATGCACTAAAAGCACAATGAAAGCAACGTGAAACCTTACATCCATCTTTATTCTGGAGACAAGGTATGCAATATTAGGAACTCAATTTGAGCAAGCAAAGCAAACTGAGCCTACATATTTAATAGGCACCCTCAGGATTAAATTGTTTTTTTTTTTTCCTCCTCTTGCCCACTCTCCAATTATTATGCCCTGTGAGAGACGTCGTAGACTATGCAAATGAAATATTAAAACAAAATGATATATCTCCGTAGAAATTCGCATTCCCTCACAATCAATTTTTTTTAAAAAAATCAGAAAATAATATTTTAATAATTTAAAAAATAATTACATACCTAACAATTGTCCTCTATGTGACAGATACATAGTACTTTTCATTGTTCAGTTTTTTTGCAAGCTATTAGGTCTATGTCAATTTTTTTTTTAGAAAGAAAGTGATTTGATTTTGTAAATAAAGATAAATAATGATGTATACCAAAGAAGAAAAAAAGCTAAAGAATGATATATTTAAAAAATATATATATTTAGTGTTTGGGTAGAATATTGGATTTAAAATTTTGGTTAGAGATTATTGGGCCTGAGTTTATTTAGTTTTTATATATTTAAAATGTGTAAATGGATCTAGATCAAAACTTGAAGATTTCAAAACATTACAATAAAACAAGAATTTTCTCATGGACAAAATTCCTAAGAAAAGATAAAAAAATCCATGAGAAAAGCCTTTCTCAAAAATTTTCTTAGGAAAAAACTAGTGAAAGAATAATGCTCGCGAAAAAACTAAATTTCTAATTGAATTAGAAATTATTTCTCAAGGAATATTCTGCAAGAAATTGTTTCTAATGGAAAAATCCGTACGAAATTTTCTGATGGACAAGTCCATGAGAAAAACTCTCAAGAATAAAGCCATGAGAAATTTTCTCATTGAACCATTTCCTAAGAAATTTTTGCATAATAGAAGAAGAATGATACAAACTTGACTTTTGATCGAAGGAGATTCAAACACGTAACCTGCCAACCTACCATACCTATGTAATTTGTGTACTAGTTAGGCTAATGCCTCAAGTTTACTAAGTAATGCAAATAAATATATATATATATATATATACTTTTATCATACACTAATAATATACATATTATATAAATTATTGCAATATATATCTTACTTACATTATATATAATTCTTTTTCATAATTACTAATATATATTTTGCCAATATAAACTATATCACAAATATTATACTATAATTTTTTCTATCACTTACTAAACTCATCATCATCTTTACAAGTTATATTACCCTCACTTGTAATAGTTAAACTTTCATACCTGTATTTGATACTTTAATTAAAAACTATTTCAGTTTCCTTCAAAATAATTAAACTAATGTATCATAAATCTTATAAACACAATATCCAAATTACTTAATTATATCTAAGTGATAAGAGATAATCTTTAATAAAATTATAAAAAATAAAATACTAATTTTATTGAGTAACTTATATAAAAAAATACTAATTTTAAAGCAATACATATTTTTAAAACATCACATATTAAGTAGATTTAAAAATTTAATTTTAATTTTATAAATATGTGTAATATTTCTCTGGAATACAATCTGTGAGAAATTGTATTTATTCTCATAGAAAAATTCTTGAGAAAATTTTCTCACCCATATTTCCCTGAGAAATTGGCTATGTTTCTCATGGAAAATGCTATAAAAATTTTTTTTATTATTTTTCTCAACACTTCTCATGGAACTTTCCCCCAAAAATTGTAAACTTTCTCAAACTTTCTCACAGGACAATCCATGAAAAATATTGCCGCCTCCTTCCTACTCTTCATAGCCACAAAAGCTGTCGTTTCTCACGGACAGGTTCATGAGAAATGCTAAAATTTCTCATAGAAAAATTTGTGAGAAATTTTGGAATTACTTCCTGTCACGAAGCGGGTATTTTTTTCACTTATTTTCTCTTGAAATTTCTCTCAATTCATCTTTCTATGAGAAAGTTTTCTGAGAAATTCCTTTTTTTCATGAGAAATTTCTTGAGAAATTTTTCTGAGAAAAATATTATTTTCTTGTAATGAAATATCAAAGGGACAGAATGCAAATTATCAAAAATTATACCCATACTTGTAATTTTCCTCAAATGAGATTTGGGGATGCACCCCCCATCACTCCGGGGAAGCTCCGCCACCACTGATGGAAGACCTTGACAACAAACCCCCTCACGCCAACGCAGCTCCACCACCACTATGGAAGACCTTGACAATAAACGCGGAACTATACAATCAATTGCGGACTATATTTTATTATTGGCAAAAATTTATTTCTAATTTTTAATTTTATTAAAGTTCATATATAATACCTCTTCCAATATGATTTTTTCAATTCACAATATTTAAAATTTAAATTTTACTTAAAAAATATTGAGTATCTTACTACTTAATTCAACTACCATTGGTTCAATTCTTTAATTTTGAAAATATAGTAAAAAAATTTTTTCTTGTTTAACACCACTAATTGACTTAACAAAAGTGCTTACATGGATTTAAATTAAATTACTGATAACAAGTTTAATTATCTCATTATGTCAACAAAGCAAATAGAAAATGATATTTCTTCTTTTATTTACTCTCTATTATTTTACTGTAAAAAACTAAATTTGGTATCATCTAAATCTAGAGAGACTTGGAGTTTTTCAGAAAATATTGGATTTATGTGATCATCTAATGCCTTTTTCTATTTACTTTTTTATTAGTTTCTGTATTTTAGGTTCTGTTATAATTTTTCGCTGGCTGATTTTTTTTTTCAAATCGTTTATATATCATCTTTATTCTGTTAGTGGTAATTAAATTTTAGAGGCATCTGAAAATCTCCCAATTCGCGAGGTATTTTGCCTTTCAAATTTATGAAAGAGAGGTGTAGAATTCCAATTTCTTTAAAGAAATAATGAAGCTTGGGAATTGGGTTAGATTGAAACTATTTATTTTGCCTGAGGGACAAATAATTCAGATGATGGAATTCAGTCATTGATAGATTGATTGTACAAAAGCAACAAAAGCACAATGGAAGCCATGAGAAATCTGATCATATCCATCCTCATTCTGGAAATAAGGTATGTAGTCTACAGAACTCAATGTGACAAATAATTAAATTAGTCAGCAGACTTAAATTTAAAGTTAACGTCTAAAAACAGTGATTATTTTTTTTTATAAAGATGAAAATTATCATAAGTTTCAACTAAGTTATTATTAAATTTTTTTTGGCCACAAATTTTATAAAAATTATTTAAAACTATAATATAACTTTACTTGAAATGTTTTTTTTATTTCTTTCATTTTTTTTTCATTTGGCCCATTAACCAAGCTTCACGGTCGCGTGAACAATTATTCTCACTGTTCTCCGGGCATGTATACATTTATGACGTACAGCCTAATCTCGTCTTTGTATATTAGGTAAATTTTATAATTTTCAAATATATGTAAAAAGATATTTATATATATAATATTATTTATATAATTATTTATATATTTAATTAATAAATCTACTTTTTAAAAGAAGATAAACATTAAATATTTTTAAAATTATAGTATAAATATTAAAATAAATTATAAAATATTTATAATAATTTTAAATAATTTTATTTTACTTAAAAATTTAAAATAATGTATATAAATATGATATAATATAGATAAATATATATGTATAAATATGTATTATATCGTATTATATATCAAATATAGGTATGTTTATTTTTTTTAAAATATCAGTGATTCATAAAACACAATATAATTTTTTTTATAATTAGTAGAAGAAGAAGACTGCGGGAAAGGCAAATTCCCGATGTAAAAAAAAAACAAATGGAGAAAGCGGGAAAGAAGATGAGGTTCAGTAATTGTGTGCTTCCATCTTCAGTGTAATACAAGGCTTTGGGCTCGTAGGCTGGGCCAATGACATAATTGGGCTGTTTACCCTAACATGCGCGGCCATCATATAAGGAGGTTTTTTTTTTCTTTTTAATTACTATGATTGAGACTTGATATCAAAGAGAATCAACAAGCATCAATGTGGTCAGAATTTTAGGGTATTAGTGCATCCCAAAAAATATTTGGAGATATGAATAGTACAAATATTTGTTGGGAAAAATTTATATGATTTTCGCTTTTCATACTATTTTTTAATTAAAAGTTAACATATTAATTTTTTTTATATCATAAATTTATTCATTAACAATATACTAATAGTTTTAATTTTTAAAATTTAAAAAATTCAAATGGTCTACTTATCAAATTTCAACGGAAAGATAACACGAAAGGTACATAAAAAATATAAGTTTTCTCCTATTTATCTGTCAATTCATCATTTTTTTATATAACTATATAATATTTATGTGATTTTTTCTATCAATAAGGTTTGAATACTTAATCTTGTTTAAAAAAATTAATTCATTTTCATTCCACCTAACCATTATTGATATCATACTTTTTTTAATATGAGAAAAACAAAAATTGAAGAAATAATAGTAATTCACTGTGTAGTGTTGGTGCCTATTTTGATAAATGGTGGAAGCCCAGAAATATTTTTTTGTAATTGTAATCACCTTTGTAGTTTTGTCACAGAAACTGAATGTGATGATATGAAAACTGAAAAGAAAAGTAATAAAAAATCTAAAATTGAATAATAATTCCTAAAAACTAAAAAGCCATTTGAAAGTATATAATATTTAGCAATATTTTAAAAACTGGACTGGACGTTGAACCAGAAATGTCACCGAATTACGATTTTTATGATTTAATTGGTTAGACCGGTAGTGGAACCGGTGATGTAATAATTAAGTAAAAATAATATTATATATAATAATATATATATATATATATAAATAAAATATCAAATTATTAAGGAAATAAATTTAAATAGTTTAAGTTTATAATAAGTTAATAGGCTCAAATAGTAATAATATATGTTAAATCATTGAAAATAATGTTAAAATATTTTAATATGATAACACCACATAATCATAATATTATAAAATAACTATATTTCCTCCATTATCAACTATAAAAAATAAATAATTACTTCATCTGTATCAAGAAAAAATAGTTTTAGTAGTTAAATTCATTAATTATACTACAATTTCAATTTTTTTCTAGAATTGCTTACATTGAAAGTCTAGAGTAAGACTAATTAATTATTAGTAATTATCAATACAACCTTAATTACTCAATGGTATAAAAAGAAAATGATATTAATTATTTCATAAATTTTATTCATGTCTCCGATATTTTGGGATAAATGAAAAGTTTCAGAATTCTCTTATAATTTGGGACGGAAGGAGTATAATATAATGAAAATTTTCATTTTTATAATTAATAACTTTAAAATAAAAAGGGAAATAGTATTTTACTTTCTAATAATTTTGGTAAAAAAAAATAAATTTAAGTTAAATTTTACCCAATTTAAAAAACCGTCTGGTTCTTTAAGAACCACTCTTATTTCCGGCTCAATTCCAATTTTCAACTCAAAAGCCGGTTTAAAGCGGTCCAACCCAGTCCAACCCCTAAAACGGTCTAAAACTAAAAATCAAGGTATTCTTTATTCCAGGTGATAGTCCAACTAGTCCAACCGTCCGGTCCAGTCTGATTATGAGAATATTGATATTTAGGTGGTAACTAATTGATATTGTGTAAAACAAATTTCAATGAAGGTAGAATTAGTAACTAAGTTATTTTTAAAATTAAGACTTGTCCTCACATTTAAAAAAAAACTCATCGTTGCAAAAATTTCATTACCATCTCCTGTTCTTAATTTTTTTATGCAAATGCTAACAATCCGATCTTCTTGAAATTAATTATTAGTGATACTTCTTATATTCACTTGTGCTAGAAGTTACATTTGAATATATTTTTGTCTTCGCAAGTCAAAATTAGGATCCTATGATTATTGAAAAAATTATTTTTTACAAATTACAGATCTTGAGTGACATTTTCCGTATAATTATTTCATTTGGAGGGTGAACCGTGAACGGCTGCGTCTTGGTTTGAAAGAGTATATTCGACTTTGATTCGATCAATAAGAGAGCAACTCATCCAGGTAAAGTACGTGGCGCTGTACAGGATCAGAGCCGAACAAAGCCAAGAGCACCTCATCCTCGAGCACTGTTCTCTTGGAACTGAAATAATGGTTGTGGATAATGTCATACTCTCATCAATTTGAACTCGTAACGATGATGTTAATCGACCCAGCCATGGCTCGATTCTCCGCTCCTAGCGTATCATGTATTTTTTCTCTCTCACTCGGTATCTCTAAACCATTTTCTTTGCACATCTATATTTTTTAAGGCTTTCATTGCTTCAATGATGTTCGTTTAGGCTCTGAAAGCTACCCTGACTGAAACTTCAAGAACAGCAAGTTAGCTTTTGCAATGCTACAGGCTTCACTAGTCTTTCCTGCATTGAGCATTCTGCTAGGTGTCAAATGGAGTAGTGATAAATGCATCCTGACACGTTCCTCTTTTGTAGATAACCGTTCAATGTGGAGCACAGATGATTTGAATGGGATAGTCCATGCGGCCTCCTCCCGAATCGCTTGTGCCTGCAGTCTTGACAAGCCATGGTACTTAGACCTCACTCTCTGTTTGTAACTTATTATTCTCCTAAGTATGTGCCTAGTTGAAGTTGAAAACTTATTCTTGAAAGATATGTAACTTTTAATGAATAAGGGCTGGAAAGTAGTGATGTCTGGGCTTATTTTGAGTTTCTTGGCAAAAGAACTATCAAAGATTACAGATGTGAGCTTAACATAAACAATCCCAGGAAAGAAATTTCCTCTGGGAAACCTAAGAAGGAAGAGACCAGGGAGCTTGATGATGAAACTTTGTTCATTGGACTGATTTGTAGAACCAATTGGCCCATGTCTCAGCGATGTAGAATGCCACTTCCCTACCTTAAAAGCAGTGTAATTTCATGGTTTTTGTTAAAGCCTCTTAAAAATGCAGTGATGATTATGATTTCCTACAATGTAAGATTTTGAAATTTTTACTCTATAACGTCTTGGTTGATAATTTGCCTGCCTTTCATGTATAGCAGTACAAATTTTTATTGGAGGAAAATTATAATTGAGACTATAAATGCACAGGGGTAGAAGTAAAACATCCACTGGGACTCTCTTCACAAGACGGAACTTAAAGAATAGAATTCAAGCATCAGCAGAGCATTTGGGCTCAGATGAGGGTCCTGTAAAGCCAAATGGGAAGCCATCTTATCATCCATTTGAGGAAATAGCGGATTCAGCATTAGAGAATAGTGGAGATGCCAGACTTACAACGGCAGAAACAAGTAGAACAATTATTGAGGTAGTATTTTTTATTCTTTGGCACATGATGGCATACAGGATTGAACTTAGGATGTGAGGTAAATTACTAAAATAAAATTGAAGCTAGAAAAGTTATCAAGTTATTAAAATGATTAGCTTTGCCAATAGATGAAGTAATTTATAAAAAGTAGAAAATGAAATTCAGTAAACTTAGACTTGTAATCTTGTATGGATTGTGCAGTATACATGAAGAGAGTAAGAAGAAGAATCTATTTGGATAAAATGATGGTTAAGAGTCCATCATATGCCCAGAATTCTATAGTATTTGTATTTGATGCATTAATTATGATGATTGTAGATATAGATGCTAAGGTCTTAGCCAGCTTCCCCATATCAATCTAAAAACCAGTGTTCTAAGCTTCTTTGAAATTGGTTTCGTAATATTTGCAACTGGAATTCTACATAAGAATGTCTAATTTAATTTCAAATAAACAGGGTCGCTTTAAGGTTGGCCTCACTAATCCAACAAAAAAATAACAATTTGAGCCTCATTTTTTAGGCTTGAATTAAATTTATGCTCTAGGATTAGAGTGAGGCCTACCCTATTCCTGATGAGCCTCTAAGACCCAATTCACCTAAAACTTTCTTATTCACGAAAAAAAAATACTTTGGTTTAAATTTGTCTTCCAAAATTATGTTTGTTCTGGCTCAGACCGATAAACACTTCTATTTTGTTTGGGCTAGGTCTGAATTAAAATGTTGAAAATAACCTGGGCCAAATTTAACAAAGCCTAACTTGTGATCAAGTCTAGTTGTGGGGACTGGGTAAT
This sequence comes from Adenanthera pavonina, assembly GCA_026686845.1. NCBI lineage: Eukaryota > Viridiplantae > Streptophyta > Magnoliopsida > Fabales > Fabaceae > Adenanthera > Adenanthera pavonina. Next base: position 28,319,049 of record JAIVEN010000013.1, read on the forward strand.
AAAGTTTATATAATAAAGAAAGCATTTTATTTCTATGTTTTATACTTGGCCATGTAGTTAGTTACCTGATCTATAAGATAGGAATTAATTGACCTCTTTGTTTGTATGGTATCATTCTTGGTTGTACAATACAGAACCAGAGGTGTGATTCAACTTTTAGAAAGACTACTTGTAAGTTTTCTCTCTGCAGCATGCACTTGACCTGTGGCAGGTGCAGAAGTCTACACGGGTGCTGGCAAACCTAATTTTATAATGACTTGAAAGGATAATTATTAGAAAGTATTTAAAGTTGTTCACAACTTGTTTCTTGCACTAGTAAGTAGACAGGCCACGAGAGTTTCTTTTAACAAATATATGGAAGTTAATGGCTACTATCATTAACGGTACCATCTTCTCGTCCAAATAACAATGATCAAACTCATCACAATCGAATTTATATCATCTATGATGCAAATGCGAAAAATTTCTTGATATTATATTGCACTGAATGCTTTAATTATTTGTATTTCGTAGGTTGTACTTGCTTGTAATCCTAAAATTTGATAGAATAGTGAACCTTGGATCATTTATCTCTATGAAATTTTAATCAAGACCGAGATCAACTGCTCTGAACAAGCTGAACTTTATGCAAGACTTTTATGCAGAAACTTTTCTTTAGCCTTATCATTATTAACCTTACAATACAACTCAGAATGCGAAGCTAATGTTGATTTGATCTGTCATTTTTAGGTCAACAGTAAGGCAACACTAATGTTCTCAAGCTTGATCAATGATGAAGCTCATGAAAATATCATTTGGCCAGATATGCCCTATTTGACTGATGAGCATGGAAGTAAGTGGAGGCAAGGAGTTTGCCATTTAGGCATGGTGTTTGCCATTTAGGCATACTTGTAAATTTTCTTGTGATTGGATGGCTCAACCACCCATTAAATGCTGTGTAATGCAGATATATACTTTCAAGTGAAGACTGGTGAACATATTTTCCAATCCCTAACTTCAGAAAATAACTTTGTGGTATGGACAATTTCCAATCCCTAAGCATTTAATTTTTCACATAAATTTGCATGTAAGCATACCCAAATTCCTCTCAGTCTGATCTGTTTGTAACTTGGTTTTATATGTGTGTGTATGTGTGTCTCTTTATCTTTTTGTCTTACTGAGTGGAAAATTCAGCTGTATTACTGTGCTTATTTAAATTATTGTCGATTGCCTGGTTGGATATCAAAACTGGAAACATTGTGTTTGGCCTCCAGTAGTGGGAGGAAGTTAACCTAGATGTTTGTGACGTTCAATGCTTACTATTCTGTACGTTGCAGCAAGTCATTGTTGGTGTGGATACCATGGAAATGATCAGTGAGATGGATTTATCAGGTCCTTCAGAAATTGACTTTGGGATTGAAGAATTTGATGATCAAGACAGTGATGATGTAGATGACAGTGATGAAGAGGATGAAGATGAAGATGGGAACGATGATTATGATTCGGTTGGATTTATTTTTTAAATGTGCTGCTGACCTTTAGAGTCATTTCATAATGTAAGTATAACTATAAACATCATCAGCTCTTGTTTGCAGGAATGGGTTGCTGTTCTTTCAGATGACGATGAGCAAGATGATGCTGATGAAACACTTGAAGGGTGGGCAAAATTGGAGACTATGCATTCTTATTCTGATCCTATGTATTTTGCCAAAAAGTTGGCTGAGGTAAATTTTAAAGATAGAAAGTCTAGTATATTACGGAGCTTGGCCGCAACTTTCAGATGACAGGACAGTTACTGTTGTGGTCTTCAGAAACTTATCTGTTGTAATTATACGTGAACTTATGGTAGTCAATTAAATATCTCTATATGTTTTTTGTTATCTAGATTGCTTCAGATGATCCCATTGATTGGATGGAACAGCCCCCAGCTTGCCTAGCTATCCAAGGTCTTTTGAGACCTGCCTTTATTGAAGAACAATCTGTCATACAGAAGCATTTATCTTCCAATCTGTTCAGTAATACTGACATGGGTGAACCCACAGAAAATAGCGGAGAATATCTTGGTGTGATTAATGGTCAAGTGCATAATCCACCCTCATCTAGAGATAATGTATCACAGGCGGAGAATGATGAGAATAGTGATATTCCTGCTAATGTGACTTCATTTTTCAAACTGGAGATGGTCAAGATTCAGCTGTTTTCAGCTTATGGACATCCGGTATGTTTGTGGACTTGTATTTGTTTGCATTTGATTGCTGCTTGCCAAGTTGTTTAGACACAAGCACGATGAACTTGGACATACATCAGATTAGGCACTTTGTTTATAGTTACTAATGCTGGCGTTTCACTTATTATTTTGCTGACTTTTTGATTGATAATTGTATTTAGTTAAGGAATACAGTTGTCCAATATTTTTCTCTTGTCCTATCATCAAAGTTATCTCTTTTTTTCATCTAATTGCTTGCAATTAGATCATGTATTTTATGTTTAATAATTTATAGCCTGTCATACTTATAGAATAATTGATAAAAATGAACTTTAGCTTGTTATATTGACCTACTTGTGTATCACGAAATCGAATAGTTCATTCCATCAAACACTTACCTCATGTCATACTTGTACAGTAATTTAAAACAAATTGAAATTTGAGTGTGAGTGGGTTTTTAGTTTTTTTACTTCCTCCAAAATTCCCAGTAGTTGGAGCAGTATATCACCTGAGCTGACATTTTTATAATTTGCTCTCCAGTCACTATACTGAAGAATTTCTATAATTAAAAGAGAACGTATGAAAAGGAGAACCTGTGAAAGCAATTTTATTGAGGCTATGATATATTCTCCCGTTCTATGGTGTACTTTTTTCTTTTTTTTAGAGAAAGAGGGGGGGGGGGGGGCGCGCCTGAATGGTGTAAAAATTTTGACAGTTATGTAAAATGTTCAGATCTATTGGTTAGTTGCTAAGTGTTGCAAATAAATATAATCATGTGTTATTTAACAACTCAGCAATGAAGATCCTATTTGCTGCCCTAGGGAATGAAGTGAGACATTACTTATTCAGGTCGGGTTAAAATTGGAAATCAGACGATAGTTGACTATGATATGTCTACACTTTTGCTTGATAAACAATTTTCTTATTCTGATTCTCTGTAGAGTGACCTTGAAGTAGAAGACTACATGAAAGCTCAACCTGATACTATTGCTCACTCAGCTTCCAAGATCATATCTCGTCTGAAAGCTGATGGAGAAAAGACCACGCAAGCCTTGAAGTCTCTCTGTTGGAGATGTAAGGGTATACAAGTGGAGGTAATATCAAATCTCTTTGAAGACTTTTTCCTGACTTTTCTCATGCCACCCATGATTGCCATAAATGCTTTTCACTGATACGTGAAGTTACCTATTCAACGAAAAAACAAAATGCAATGTCCTGTACATTTTGAACTACTAAAAGTGGTAGTATCAGGCTATGAGCAATTTTGGTAACACATTTTTAGATACTTCTTTCTAAACAAGAGCTCCTAAGCTACAACTGGACAATAATTTGTCAAAAGAAAATAAGAATGACTAAACCATTCATGCAACTCATTAGCTCCCCTGTCATCCACGCCCTTTCTTTAAAGCATTTTTGCTTAACATATGCACATATAAGTGCTTATTGTTGCGGTCAATGATTTCTCTTGGTTGCGATGCAGGAAGCACAACTTATCTGTGTGGACTCCCTCGGATTTGACCTACGGGTTTGCTCAGGGACTCAAGTCCAAACACTGAGACTCGCATTTAAGAAAAGGGTACATCAGATGTTTTCTAAGCTACTCATTCTGTCTCCATTGTATTTATTTAGTTATTCCAGGCATTATACCTCCAAACCAACAAAGTCAGGTGAACATTGACATGCATGTGGCAAACTTATAACCCATTACAGTCTAGATCAAAATAAAGCTGATATCTTAAGTCAAATAAAAGTAAATCTTTTTATTTATTTATTTTTTATTGAGCCCCCCAAACAACATGTAATTTTTCAAGTGGCTACTTTGTATTGAGTTACTTGGTCTTTTTTCTAGTGTCATAGTTTGATTGGTACCACCTATTGCAAGAGTTCAGAAGATAGTTGCTTATACTTAGAGGCTCAACTTCACACACATTCACATTCTTATGTCATTTTCTCCCAATGTATGAATATGTGAATGTAGATCATCCAATTTGATTTCATAGCTGGTTTCTTTTTATCGACACTAAATTCAACTTGCAGGCCACATCGGAGTACAGTGCTGAGAGACAACTCAATGAGTTACTGTTTCCAAGAAGTCAGCAAAAGCAGCAAAAGATGAAGCAAACACATCAAAACGAAAGCTAAAACCTTTCACATATCCTATTTTCAGGTGAATTCCTGTGGTTTGTTGTACGCCTTTAGCCAACTGAATGTGTGTAGCAGGTAAAAAGAAAGAGAAAAAAAGAAGCAATGCAGATGCTATCACATTTTGTTTTGTATTTTTTATTTCATTTAATGTTGATCGAAAAGTAAGGAATTTTTTATCATTGCTCAAGAATGCTCTGGTATATTATTCTTATGCAGGTGCTAAAATCTATTTAAAAAAAAATCTACAAACAAAAAGTTTAAATATTACTAAAGGAGGGGTGCTCGCCCCCCTTACATCCGTCTTTGAGTGCAGTATGCTTGGTTAGTTGGTCAACTTCTTTTTTAAACCCAAAAAGGAAGAAGAAGAAGAAGAATCAACACACTTTCACATAATTTTGGCATCTTATTTTTACCAGAAGATTTAAAATGTATTATGATAACTGCTTCGAGAATATTTTAAACAAACAACTCATTTGAACACAATCTCCTAGTAAACACATGAAAAGAACGTTGTGCAGGGCCGTTAGAACTACTTTATATTTTCTGTACTCATTCCTATTATACCGCAATCCAAACAGAAAGACTTGAGAGAAATTCAATTGGTAGAGAAGAAAGGAGAATGGATGATCCAACAAAAAAATCTGTTCCTCTTGTTTTGACAAAATTTCGTGTAGCGAAAATTCGTGAAGTTGAAAATAACTTATTAGTCTGATGTTATTATTAATTAGTTGAAAATGGGAAATATTTCAATGGAACTTCCCATTTTTCCTTTATTGGCCCTTATCTAAAACATGGAAAACAAGAAAAGGGAGGAGAAGAGTTGATGTAGAGTCACGAAAAAGGCCTTCAACTTACAGGTTGGTCTGATTTACTAAGAGAAACAAAACTCATATGTAGTTTTTTCTCAACTCAAACCGGGCTAACCCACCAAACCCGCGGATTAGTTCGTTTTTTTTTCCCTCTTCAAATTAACTTTTTTTATTTCTTTATGTATATTTTGTTTAATATTTAAACTTGAAATTGGAATTACCTTATACTTAGAGTTGGAATTGCTCCATGATTCATATTTAATATTGTTGAATTATGATACTTACATAAATGATGATTAGTATGTGTTAATGTAATTTGATAAATTGGTGGTTTGCATGGTTTTTATTTTTAATTTAATTATGAACTAATTATGTTATTTTTTTATTATTCAAATTAATGATTTAGGTTATTATTCAAAGGAAAAAAATTTGAATATATATATATGGCAAGTTAATCCGCTAACCCATTTTGATGGTTTTGCCCTCGACAAATCCCAACCGGTCAAAAAATGGATTGGCCGCCCTTGACTTATTTCCTAGCCCTAGTTGGTAGAAAGGTAATTTTACTTACTTTAGAAAAAAAAATTCTTGTTCAAAATTCCCCAAATTAGAGGAACATTAAATTAAAAAGGAGGGCGAGATTGCACTAGTTTTTAATATTAGTTACGAGACAGTTTTTTAGTGCTAGTTGAAAACCTTACATTCTCTTATAAACTACCCAGTAGCGAAAAGGTTATGACGAATTCTCTCCTCTCAGAATCCTCCCTCCCAAACATGTCTAGAAATTCCGTATTTAATTACTAAACATAAATATTCTTCTAGTTGTGATGTCCAACAACTTTCAAATTATGCTGAGTGCAGTTATTGTAACAGCTGTTGACCAGGCCGTCAAGATTCCTAGTATCTGCCAAAAACACAGATTCTTATAAGAACTCCAACTCATAAACAATGACATAAACAGAACAAATGAATCAAATAGTATAGGAGCTGAATATTCATACTTGGCTAATGGTGGAGGCTGTTCACAACACAGTCTCGAGTACAGTGATAGCTGGCTTGATCGGATGGCAAAATCTTGCACTTGGCCAAGCACTTAGCAAGGCACATCATTCGAGAAATCCCATGCTTCTCTGCAGCACATTGCATTGCACATTTTTCCTTGCAAGACAGAGGAGGTGAAGTAAAGGGATCAACTTGTGGAGAAATTTCTGGGACAGGAAGGGGTGATGGAGAATCAATGGAAGATGGTGCAGCAGAATCAATAGAAGGAGATTGTGCAGGAGAATCAGCAGCCGGAGAATCAATGGAAGGAGAATCAGCAGCAGGAGGAACAGTATCTGCATGCGTAAGTACAGCTACAATAATATTAAAAACAAGAATCTTCATGGTAGTAGATGCTTCCATGGCTGTTCCAAAGCTCTCAAAGTCTCAATCTATTATACTCTTCTGAGAAGCTTTTGGGACGAGGAAGATGATACCAACCGACAGAATTTATAGGGTGTCACGGAACTACAGCTCTCGGCCTACTACTATGACTCAGTCCATGATATCTTGCAAACTTCGAAACTCTCCGCCGGCCAATTACTCTGCAATAGTGTAATTTTCTTATAAAAAAGGTCTTCAGCCATACTTTTAAATTGGATAAACGTTCCCTTAACATCACTTTTATTCCTAAGAGCCTGGTGAATCTGCTAAAATCCTCAACAAAACAAAGTGCACATAGTATTTGTAACCATTCATCGATTAAATCGAAGAAGGCCCCAAGACATCAGGGTGCACAATTTCAAAAGGACTAGTTGCATTAGAATTAGATTTATTAAAAGGAAGATTGTGCATTTTTCCATACGGACAAGCCTCACAAAAAAGAAGGTTTATTTCCACCACTAATTTTGAAACTACAATTATTCAAGACTTTAAAGTACTAGACGGAAGTCATGCCAAACTTCTAAAATGCTACCTGAAAGTTCATTATTATTCTCCCTTACTGAAAAGCAAACTGGTCCTTGACCTGTGTCTGAATCCATGCGACACATACCAATGCCATCATCAAGGCTCCCTTGCAGCATCAACTCTCGTCTTTTTTGTCCTTCACAAAACAAGCGTGTGGATGGAGTTCAACAAATACATTATTATCACGTGTAAGTCAATATGAACTAAGCGGATTCTTTGAAACTCTGGGAGCATTCAGAACATTTTTAAGTCTTAACTTCTTTCCATTTTCACTCAACAAACTACATTGACCAACATGAGTGACAGGAGTTACTTCAACATTTGCAACAACTAAACCTTTATTACCTGGGTATTTCAGAGTGTTTTCAGGGGAACTGAACCATTAGTTACATGAGTAGCTGCTCCACTATCCATATACCAGTTGGGATCATTGAGTGTCTCAGTAATTGTTACAGAATGTTACGGAACTACAAGACCTAGAAACTTTTCAGATGGCATAGTTGACAATGCCGTCTCAGATAGCTCCTTCACTCATGATATGGGCTCATCGTATCCTACAAATAACTCACATACTGAACCACTTGAGCGGCAGTCACAAGAACCAGTACATGAAGTGGGGCATCCCATGGTCACTAGGTCCAAACTTGGTGTATTCAAGCCCAAGTACTTGTTTGTAGGAACCATTCAATTTTTAGGTGCTAAAGGTGAATCTGCTTCAACATCCAAAGCTTTATGTCTTCCACATTGGCGTGCCGCGATGACAAAAAAAGTATAATTCTCTTATGAGGAATGGAACTGGGTTCTCATACCACCGTAAAAACATCACAAAGGTGTTGATTGTTGTTGGGTTTCCAAAACAAAATATAATGCTGACGGCTCTATTCAACCACATAAGGCAAAACTTGTAGTAAAGGGCTTTCAATAAGATGCAGGTGTGAATTTTGGAGCTACTTTTAGTCCAGTTGCAAAAATTACAACTATAGGAATTATTTTGATGATTGCAATATCTTTGAATTGGCCAATCAGGCAACTTGATGTCAATAATGCCTTCTCGAATGGGCATGTTACAGAAAGGGTCTTTATGGCTCAACTAGAGGGGTTTATTGATCCAACTCAGCCCAAATATGTTTGTCTTCTTAACAAAGTACCGTATGGTTTGAGATAGGCTCCTCGGGCATGGTTCCAAAAGGTTAAAGGATGTTTTGCATGGTTTGGGTTTCTCTCATACGTAGAGTGATAACTCTCTGTTTCTTCTTCATACAAATAGTTATGTGATCTTGGTTCTCATTAAGGAACTTGCATGGGTGATGTTCATTACTTTCTTGGGTGGGACCCTAACTTGGATGGGTCAAAGTAAGTATGTTGAAGATCTCTCACAAAAATTCAACATGCACTATGCTGCACCATGGCTCTCTTCCATGGCAATCGCGAAAACACAGACAGCAGAGGATGTTGAATTGCTTACAGACCCTACTAAGTTTTGAAAGGCCATAGTTAGCTTACAATACCTCAAACACAAGGCCAGACATTTTTTACACAGTGAACCATCTCTGTCAATTTCTTAGCAAACCCACTTCGGCTCATTAGCAAGGTGTAAAATGCATACTAAGGTACCTTAAGGGCACAACTCATTTAGGACTTCTTCTCCAACCGTTGAAACATCTCAATGTTACAACCTATGTCAATGCCAACTCGGTAGCCTGCCCAAGTGATCGAAGGTCGTTCTTGGGGTATTGTGTATATCTGGGCAACACCCTAATTTCATGGTCATCAAAGAAGCAGGGTGTTGTTGCAAGATCCAGCACCGAATCGCAGTACCGTGCTTTAGCTAATGTTGCAGCAGAGATTATGTGGGTGACATCTCTTTTGACTGAACTCAAGGTTCCACAGTTCAAAAGCCTCTCATTTGGTGTGACAACAGGAGTGTAGGTGCCGTAGCTGAAAATCTTGTCTATCAAGCACAGACGAAGCACATTGAGATCGATGTACATTTTGTGAGAGATGAGGTTCTTGCCAACAAAAAAAAAAAAATCCAAACATTTTTATCGAAAAAGTAAATCCAAACATAAATCATGTCATCATAGATTTACTTTTATCTCAATTTCATTTTAGCAAATTTTATTTATTGTAACTTAAGTTTACAAATTAAAAATCAACCAGGCCCTAAAACTCAGTCAAAGATATCCTTGTTGTGTGATTCTAATGTATTCCCTTCATACTATTTTATCTTTCTTTTAAGGTTTTAGTACAATAATCAAGAAAGCTAATAAATAAATTAATGAATGATGTAATTTTATTAAATTATTTTTTATTATTACTCTTTTATTATTCATATTATTGGTTTTTTGAAACCACACATACTATTACATGCTTAAGAGTATATTTAAAAAAAATAATTAATTTTTCATTAGTTTTTTAAAATAAGAGATAAAATTGAACATTTAAGATTCTTTAAAACAATAAATAAAATGAGAAGGAGAGAGTATTAGTTATAGGTTGTATCAATTGGTTAAGTACATGATTTTATATTATCGTTGGTTGATATTATATTATCCATAGGCAGATATTTACATCAAACTGCATGTGTATGTATCATGATATAACCCTAGTGAATACACACCTTTCCTTTATTCTCATACACTGCTTTTCGGCTCTTGATTCTTTCTTAGGGTAGCAATGAAGTTAGTTTGCAGAATCATGTATGGAAATATCATCAATTAAGAAAGAAGAAGAAATACTCCCTCCATATCATATTAAAAGACAACATAAGAGGTTTTTTCTTATTCCATTATAAGGTAATATGTAGTAATTTATTATTTTTATTCTTAATTTATTGTATTATTAGTATTATAACTTATACTATATCTAATGAAATGAATGGAATTAATAGAAATAAAATTGAAAATTTTGATTTTTTTTTAAAATTTAAAGACGTAATAAATATTTATTAATTTGCGTGAAATCTTCTCATTATCTTATACTCCCTCCGTTCCAGTTTATAGTGCACTTTTAACTACCGCACACAGACCAAGACAATAATTAATAAATAACAAAATTTCTCATCTTTTCTCAAATTACCCTCATTAAATGCTTTGAGAATGAAATATTTTAATAATAAACAAATATTTAGATTTATTAATTAGGGGCAATATTGGAAAAAGAAAAAAATTATACTACGTAATCCGTAAAGTGCACTATATTATGAAACATTAATTTCTCAAAAAAGTGCACTATATAGCGGATTGGAGGGAGTAATATGAGATAAAGAGAGTATCACTTATAATGATTAGTTATGAATTCCCATCATCATCGACAGGGAGCCCTGCTGCATGTTTGATATAGGAATTTTCAATGAATATATTGGATTTAAGTACAGAAGCGTGAAGATGATGCATATTTGAAATTTTGAAGTATTCTGGTAGTACCATTTTTTTTTTCTTGGCCAAGTGGTAATTCCATATTACGATGCTTTTTGTACAATGTAAAAGAGTTAATTTGCAATTAAGAAAATTTCGTAAATGATAATGATGTTAAGGGGGGCTTCAAATAAAGGGATCAATTATTAATTATACTTATACATAATGCAATAAAATAAGTATAATCAAATTAAATTATTTCAAGTTTAAATATATTAAATAATTTTTTTAAAAAAAAAGTCTAGTAACGTGACTTTTCAGTAATTCTAATTTCCATTTGCTAACATCTTTTACCAGCATTAATCTACATTTATTTGGAATAATTCTTTTTTATAGTGCCAAAATTTAATACGTAATCCAGATATTTTAGTAAAACAGAAATGTAATCAAGGAGATTTCAAATGATAGGATCAATGACTACAAATAAATGAACCAATCAAATTAAATACACATAAATTACCTCAAAATGAAATTCGAATATATTAAACAAAATTAAAGGTCAAAAAAACTATATATATTAAACAAAATTTTAATTTAATTGTAATGGAAAGGCCGAAAAATTTTCTAAAACACCACTTGTCATCAATCATAAGCATCACATGTTATAGGATTTCAAGAGTTAAAAATAAAATTAATATTAATCGATCAAATTTAATTTGAAATGTTGATCAAATCAAATATGACTTAAATTAATTGGGATCAAGCTATATTCACTAAAAATAATACTCTTTCAAACATGTTAAATGCTTTATTTGTAATTAAAAAATTATGATAAAACATAATTATAATTAAAAATATTACAAATGACAGTTCAATAAATCTTTTTTTTTTGGGACAAGACAGTTCAATTAATCATTGAAAAAAAAAATAGCATAGTTTTAATTTTGGTCTGATAAATAGTAGAGTAGCTAGAGTTGGATATAAATGTCAATACACACTTAAGAATAACTTACTGTTCTTGCGCGTCGTTCCTTGTTTCAGAGTAGACAAAAAAAGTTAGGAATTCTATCTAAAAAAAAGAAAAAAATTTCTTTTATTACTAATCAATTAAGTTTTGTAGTAATTAATTGAGTTGAGGACTAGCTAGTGTGTGCTCACGCTTACATAAAAAAATGACTCAGGAAGAATTTTCAACGTTTCTAGAATTAATTTTTGTGTTTTTTCTTGTAATTTTTATTGCATTTAATAATAATCGAAATTCAGGCCAAAAAAATGTTAATAGAAACGGCCATATTCTTTTACACTCAACAGGATGGTTAGTCTGTCAAATATATACTACACCGAATGAATTAAGGAAACAGCACACTTTTACATAATTTCTTCTCAAACATTTAAAATGTATTATGATAACTGCTTCAAGAATACGTTCATTTTACACCAAATAGTTTTATCTAAAACACACTTTCACATAATTTTATCTAAAACATCTAAGATGTATTATGATAACTACCCAAGAAGATTAAATCATAAGAAAGAGGCTCCCGGATGATGAAAACAAAAATAATAATAAAAAATTAACTATTCTTATTTGAACTCCATCTCCACGTAAACACATGAAGAACGTTGTGTTTGGTCTTTAAATCTACATTATGTCATTTATTGAGTACAGGCTAGACCACAATAAAATAAAATTCTTAATTCTCTTAAGTCAATTAAAAGAAATTATTTTTTTATTGAATCCACCAAACAACTTATAATTTTTCAAATGGCTCCAATATATTCAGTTTTTTTAAGAGTCAAAATTTGATTACTACCAACTCAAATATTGCAAGATTTCAGAAGATAGTTACTGTTCTTAGAAGTTATTATTTCATAAGAAAATACAAAATTCCTGGAATGAACAAACTACAAAATAATTTGAACTCAATCTCCACGTAAAACAACATGAAGAGAACGTTGTGCATGGTCTTTAGAATTAGAACTACACATTATGTCACTTGTAATAATTCGCATTCAGTACTGCAATCCAAAACAAAATGACTTAGAAGAAGTTCAAGTGATGGTTGAACAAATTTTCTATACCTCTTGTTTACTTTCATTTTTTCAAATTTTTCTCTATTTGAGAACATAAAAATGACTTAGAAAATCATTCATTATTCTCCTATTCTCATTAGTCGAAAATGGGAGAATGCGTCAATGAAACTTTCATTCTTTCCTTTAATTGTAACAATAATGACATATATATATATATACATACAGACACAAGCATAAACACACACTTGAATTAATCAACAAGAAGAAAAGTGGAGAGCGGAGACGAATGAGGTGCAAAGACTTTATTTTTATATTTGAATTACTGAAGGTAAAAGAAATTACAAGCCAGTAGCCGTTTAGATATGCTGTATTTAAATACTAAACATAAATATTCTTCAACTTGTGATGTCCAAGAACATTCAGATATGCAGACTGCATTTATTGTAACAACCATCGACCAGAACGTCAAAATTCCTGTTATCTGCAGAAACACAGATTCTCATCAGAACTCCAACACATAAACAAGATATAAACAGAACAAATGAATCAAATAGAAATAATATAGGAGTTTGAATATTCTTACTTGGCTGTTGGCGGAGGTTGTTGATAACACAGTCTCGAGTACAGTGATAGCCGGCTTGATCGGATGGCAGAATCTTGCACATGGCCAGGCACTTACCAAGGCACATCATTCGAGAAAGCCCATGTTTCTCTGCACATTTTATTGCACATTTTTCCTTGCAAGATAGAGGAGGTGGAGTAATGGGATCAACTTGTGGAGGAGGAAACTCAGGCAGAGGCGGGGTTTCAGGAAGAAGAGGAGGTAAAACGGGAAGAGGTGGAGTTTGGGGAAGAAGGGGGGATGGAGGTGGAGAAATTTCGGGGACAGGAAGTGGTGGTGGAGAATCAATGGAAGATGGTGCTGGAGAATCAGTGGGAGCAGAATCAATCGAAGGAGATTGTGCAGGAGAATCAATGGAAGATGGTGCCGGTGCTGTTGGGTCATCAATGGAAGGAGATGGTGCTGGAGAATCAGTGGCCGGAGAATCAATGGAGGGAGATTGTGCAGAAGAATCGGTGGCCGGAGAATCAATGGGAGGAGGAGGAGCAGTATCCGCATGCACAGCTACAGATAGAAGCATATTAAAAACAAGAATCTTCATGATAGTAGATGCTTCCATGGCTGTTCTAAAGCACTCAGAGTCTCAATCTATTACACTCTCTGAGACGCTTTTGGGATGAGGAAGATGGTATCAATCGACAGAATTTATAGGGGAGAAATGAAGTTAGTTTGCAGAATCATGTATGGAAAACTCCTTCAATTAAGAAATAACAATCATGATGATTAGTTGTTAATTCCCATTATCATCGATCGAGCCTTAATTCTAGTACTTGTGCTTTTGCTGCATGTTTAATATGGGAATTTTCAGCCAAGGAAAGATTTTGAATTTAAGTACAGGAGCGTTAAGATGATGCGTATTTGAAATTTTGAAGTATTCTAACGTGGTACCTTTACGATGCTTTCTGAACAATATAAATGAGTTAATTTGTTATATTTATGGGGGCTTCAAAAATTATTACACGTAAATCCAGTAAAAATAAATATAAATAAATTAAATTACATCAAATTTAAATAGATTAAATAAGTTTTTCATAAAAAGAATTCATGTGACATAGATCTATAATTCTAAGCTCCATTCGCTAACATCTTTTAGGTGTGTCGCTCTCAAATAAAAATGACACTAATATTGATTGATATATGACTTAAATGTAATTGAATTAATCATGACATAATTTCCGTGCATTAATTTGCATAATTTAATTGGGATAATTCTTTTTTATAGCGCGAAATAATTAATATGTAATCGAGATACTATAAATAAGGAGATTTCAAATGGAGGGATCAATGACTATAAAGAAATGAATCAATCAAATTAAATATAATTAACTCACCTCAAAATCAAATTCAACTACTCCATTTTAATTTAATTGTAATGGAAAAGGAAAAAAATTCTAGAACACCACGTGTCAGTATTCTTTTTTTTTTTTCGTTTGACACATCTCATTCATAAGAATGATCACTTGTGATAACATTTGAAAGTGTTTTGATGTGGGTTGGGATTAGATTATCTATAAGTGATTATAAGGATAAGTGATTATTCATAATTAACTATGATGATAAGTAATTATGTTAAAATTAATTTATGTTTGGATATTTTTATCTCATAAGTGATTTTGAGAAAAGAAATATGTTTAGATTTTAAAAATTTAAATAATTATTGGTTGGATAATAAGAAGGAAAAATAAAATAAGTAATTATGAGAAAATAAGTGGTTATTATAAATAGAAAAAATCAACTTCTCTCATAATCACTTATTTAAGGCATAAACACTTATTGAAAAGTTGTTATGTTTGACAACTTTTCAAAATAAGCAATTCTATTATCACATAAGTGATTATTTTCTGAATCTAAACAAGAAACAATAAAATCAATAATAATCGATAAAATTTAAAATATAGATCAAATGGATTATGACTCAATTTGATTGGGATCAATCTATATTCATTCGAAATAATACTTATTCAATAATGTGAAATACTTTATTTGTAATTAGAAATTTTTTATAAAACCAACAAAAAAAAAAGAGTCGGTATTGTTGGATATGTGATTACATTAAATCGGGAAGAATATTCTCAAATATAAGTAAAAGTTTCATGCTCAGACCATTCACTTGCTCTTGAGAGACACGTAAATTTCAACTACGTACTGATGAAAAATAGATTTCTTTTTTACTATTAAGTTGTGTACTACGTACCTTGAGTTGAGGACAAGAGAGACTTCAGACTAGCTAGATGCTTGCACATGAAGTAACTCGGAAGAATTATCGATGCTTACACATGAAGTAACTCGGAAGAATTATCCATGTTTCTAGAATTCATTTTGTTTTTTTTCTTGTAATTTTAATGCATTTATTATAATGTTAATAGAAAAGTAGTGACCTTTGTTATCAGTGCATATGACTTCATTCTGCTATATTCTTTTACACTCACCATGAAAGTTAGTCTCTGTCTATAATATATATGTGTGTGCGCGCGCATTACACCGTAAGAATTAATGAAACAGCACACCTTCACATAATTTTGGCATTTTATTATTACCAAAAAGTTTTAAAATGTATTACTATCAATGTATTAAAAACCAGACCGGCCATTGAACCAGATGAAACAACTGTTTAAGGTTCAATGGTTAGACCGGGGTCGGGCCGATTTAGACCGGTTGTGAATAAATTAATATATTTTAAATAATATAGATAAAAAATATGAAAAATATTTATCCATGATTATAAAATTAACATTCAATCTAGGATGAAAAATAAATTTAATAATATATAAAAAATTAAAAATATTAATAATAAGTTTTATAACCAAATATTAAAATCTAAACAAATTAATATTTATCTATTGAATTCAAAATAGTCAATTGATATTTTATTTTTATATTATTTGTTAAGCAAATTTATCATGATTTATAATTATGTATCATAATAATACTTATACCATATTATAATTTAGAAAGAAAAAATTTATACAAAAAATAATACTATTTAGTACTAAAACTAATGTTATTTTATCTTAAAAATTTAAAAAAAAAAGGAGGCAAAACCGGTTTTGGTTTGCACCGGTTTTGAAGAGCTCCAGTTTTCATCTATGACCGGACTGGATCAGGGGCTGGTTCCGGTAGACCGATCAAACTAGCCAGCCCGATCCGATTTTTAATACATTGATTACAATAACAGCTCCGAGGATATGTTCCTTTTACACCAAGTCTTCCAAGAAGATTATTTAATATTTAAGAATTAAACTTCCGGATGATGATAACCTACTCATTTCAACTCAATCTCCACGTAAAACACATGAAGAGAACATCATGTATGGTCTTTAAAAAATCTACATTATGTCATTTGTGCTAATTCCTATTAAGCCAAAAATTTCAACGATAAGCTAAAAATTCCTATTTGCTAAGAATATTAAATAACAGAAAGTATAATTTTCCACGATTTTTAAGACTGCCGCCGCAAAAAACATTTGAGACAGTCACATTTTTCGCAATTTTAAATAAACGTGGGAAATGATAAGTAAACCGTAGCAAATTTACTACACGTGATAATTAGTACACTTTATCACTTCAGAGAAGTTGAAAAGTTAGAGAAGAGAATAGAATGAATGGCGTAAACAAAAATTTCTATACCTCTTGTTTGGACAAAATTTCGTCTGCAAAATTTTTCTATATTGGGAGAATTAAAAATACATATGAAGATGGACTTCGAAGGTTAAAGATCCTTCATTATTATCCTATATATTCTTATTAATAAGTTGAATAAGGGAAATACTTAAATGAAACTTTGCTTTTTCTTTTATTGTCCATGATATCAGAAACATGGAAAGCGAGAAAATTAGGGCGTGAGCGATATGGTTAAAAGGTAATTTACTTTTCTTGACAACATAAAATTTTCATTCGAAATTCCCCAAATTAGAGGAGCATTAAATTACAAATTACGGAGGGAGAAATTAAAATATTAGTTGAAAATCTTCCATTCCCTTGTAAAAGACTACCAAATAAGTACAAAAGGTTATGATGAATTCTCGATCTCCTTACGTTGACAGATAATGTCAGCCGGTTTTCCAAATCAATTCTTAATTTCATAAATTGATCAATCATCGAATTTGATGTTGTCTTTAAGGATGAGAGTGCAAATTAACTTTTAAGAAATAGTAATGTGTGATAATATAAGCGCTAGAACCAAACTCTCATTGCTTTCTGTATATGTCTTCAGCTCTGATAATAACTGTTTGATGCAAGAAGCACGAGAACATATAGTATATTTGGATTGCATTGAGGAGAAAATTTAAATCTAACCCTTCACTCTAATGACTTAAATAATTTCACAATACACTTAATGATTAGAGCAGATTATTTTATACTCATTTCAGGAACAATTAACTGTTACGTACTTCAGATATGATGAGTTGTTCGGATTAAATGTAAATATCAGTAATAATTTTATTGAATTGAATAATTAAGGACAATATTTTTATTTTGTCTTCTGTATCTTTTAACATTAATAAAGAGTTTTTAAATAGACATATATATATATAATCAAAGCTATTTAAATTTATTATATATAGACCCCCTAGATCAAAAAATAAAGCAGCACTCAAAAGATCGAAAGAAGAGTAATGGAAGATATAGTTGAATTAAGAAACAAAAAGGAAAACAACGCAGAGAGGAGACATAAGGAGATAAGCCTCTTTTTCGCATATATTTCGCAAAAAGGAATTACAATCTCAATAGAAATCCTTCTAGTTTCGATATGAAGGAACTATTAGACATGCTTATTGCATCTGCTGAAGCAAGTGTTGACCAGGCCATCCAGATTCTGAGTATCTGCCAAAACACAAACCATCTCATTATCAGAACTACAACTTAAAATTAGGACAAAGCAAACAGAGCAAATTAAAAGAATCAAATAATATATACAAGAGGTGAGTATTCATACTTGATTCATCATGGTGGAGGCCGTTCATAACACAGTCTCGAGTGCAGTCGAAGCTGGCATGATCGGATGGCTTAATCCTGCACATCACCATGCACTGAGCACGACACATGGCTCGACGAAAACCATGCATACGACCACATTTCATTGCACAATTCTTTATGCATTGCCTGGGAATACGAGGATCCAGACCAGGAATTGGAAGAACAGGAATATCAGGAAATCCGGGAAGAAGGGGAGGAGGTAGAGCAATTTCAGGTCCAGCAGGTGGTGGTGGAGAATCATTGGAAGGAGGTGGATATAACAAACCAATGGGAAGAGGAGAAGCAGGATCTGCATGCACAGCTATAGCTAGAAGCAGAATAAGAACAAGAATCTTCGAAATTAGAGTAGCTTCCATGGTCAGAGTCTCAAGCTAGAACACTCTTCGAGAAGCTTTTGTGGTGTGTGGAAGATGGTCTCAAGAGACAAGAATTTATAGGCCACACAGTCCACAGTTGAAGTGAGTTTGCAGAATCATGTATGGAAACTCCGTAAATTAATTAAGAAATATATATATATAAATCAATGACGATACTGATGAGTCATTTCCACAAACATTAAGCCTTAATCCTAGTACTTGTGCTTTTTGCTGCATGTTTGACATGGGAATTTTCATCCAAGGAATGGTATTGAATTTAAAAACAGGAGCGTCAAAATGATCATGTGTATTTACTATTTCCAAAAGCACAATAGTGTGAAAAATAACTAAAGATGGGAAAGAAAAGGCAATGAATTATACAGATCAATTTTAAAGTATTTCACCAATTCAAACATTTAAAAGTATATTTTGTCCAAGTGGAAGAAAAATATCAGTGATTCACAATAAATGAGGTGCACATGACAAATTATATTATGATCAAGTATAAAAAGTTTCCAACAATTATAAACAAACCTGAAAGAATAATATTAATGCTTTATTAATAATGTAAAAGGAGTTAATTTGTAATTAAAAAAATTTAATTCATTATAATTATATTGAAAAAATTGAATGTAATTCAATCAACTCAAATTAAAACATAAAAATAGTTTTAATAAATTTAAACATAAGACCATGCTTCATGGCTTGTCATCAGTAATTGGAAGAAGCGCTAGAAATGACATTAATACTGATTAATTGATATGATTTCAATACTGATTGAATCAATCATGACATGACGGAATTGGGGGATGTGCTTTTATTAGGAATAATTCTTTTTTACAATAATAATATATAATTGTAATTAGATAGATTCAAATAAAGGATCAATCACTGTAAATGAATCAATCAATCAAATTAAATATAATTAAATCATCTCAAAATCAAATAGATAAAATAAAATTTTAATTTAATTGTTGGAAAAAGTGTAAAAAAAATAATAATACAACGCAACTTGCCTGCAATTGATCTAAGCACTACTTGTTATCATTGACCGAGGAAAAAAAACTACTTGTTAGCATTTCAAAGTGCTAGAAGAAATGAAGTTAATATTAATTCATAAAATTTGTAATATTGACTGAATCAATTATGACACAATTTAACTGGTATCAATCTATTTTATAAGAAATAATATTTTTCCTATAATTTAAAACA
Organism: Adenanthera pavonina; assembly: GCA_026686845.1. Taxonomy (NCBI): domain Eukaryota; kingdom Viridiplantae; phylum Streptophyta; class Magnoliopsida; order Fabales; family Fabaceae; genus Adenanthera; species Adenanthera pavonina. Next base: position 28,338,695 of record JAIVEN010000013.1, read on the forward strand.
TTTAACTTGCGTTTGGTCACAAAGTAGATTTAGTTTGAAATTACTAATTAATTACAATTTTAATAACACATAATGACAATTAAAAATATTTCATACTGCATTGAGAAGAATTTTAGATTCATCAAAGTTCCGGTCTCCGACCTTTTTTCGGAGGGACATATAAATTTCAACACGCACTGTTCTGAAGTGCAATTATGTTTTACTTGTGAGTGATGATTGTATTTAGATCTTATTTATAAGCCATTTTTGTTGCAATTATATATTGCTTTTGCTCCTTCATATTCAGCCATCGAGAGATATCTATATTAATACTATATTTTCTTATCAACATATTAATACTATATATCCTTACGCATTAGTCCATTATTTTTATCTTGAACTAGATTTTTTTTTTTATCCGTGCAATGTACAAAAAGGTATAAACATACGAAACACAACACAAAATAAGACATATGAGTAATATCACAATGCAATTAGTAAGCTATTTTTTTAAATTGGCTCCTATAATAGTTGAATAATTACTGTAGGTAAAGAGTATTGCAAGCCACATTACGAAGTGCCTTTTTGCAAATCCTAAATATCCTAAGTGCAGCTTTTGTTACATGTAATGTCTTTTTTTTTCTTACGGAGCTTAATAACATCTTCATTCCGGCGGTATATTCTTTTACCTCACTAGCTTTATAATTTCGGCATCTTATTTTTACCAAAAACTCATCAAATGTATCATGATCATCACAGCTCTGAAAATATTTCATTTTACAGTACTACGAGACGCAAACAGATTATTTCAAGAGATAATTGCTACCGGATAATGACAACAACAAAAAAAAGAGCATTCATTTTGAAAATTGAGCATCGAATATGATGATGTTTGTGAGGATGATAATCACAGTATCTCATATTGGCTTCGCTTTGGCTTTGATATATATAATATGTGTTTGATGCTGATAAGTACGAGTAGATTACTTGGATTGCATCGAGGAACAAGTTTCTTTCTCCATCCCTTCACTCTAGAGAAATAAATTTCATAATACACTTAATGATGAGAGCTGGTTTTTCGATAATACTTTTCTCGGAAAAACTGTGTTATTTTAGATTTGACTTGTTAAGATTAAATGTAAATAGTCGTCTAAAATTTGTATTTTAATATTTTTTAATTTTTAAATGTCAATCATAATTTTATTGGAATTAATTATTACGACATCATTATTATTTTTTCCTATGTATCTTTTAAAATTAAAAAAGTTCTACTAAATTGAAAAAATTATATATATATCTATATATATATATATAATTTAAGCTAATCCAGACAATATTGATCCAACGCAACAATTAATTGTTCCAAAGAAGAGAATTAACGGAAGAACCGCACTCATATATATAGACTATATGGAGATGGAGATGCAATACGTAGCTTGAATAAATGAGAAACAAAAGGAAAATGGAGAATGGAGACATGAGGTATATATGAAGCCTCTTATTTTTATGTTTGAAAGTACAGGTCGATGGCAACTATGATCATGATGTATTTAAGTTCTAAACGTAAATATTCTTCTAGTTGGGATGTCCAAGAACTTTCAGGTATGCTGAGTGCAGTTATTGAAACAACTGTTGACCAGGCCGTCAAGATTCCTAGTATCTGCCAAAAACACAGATTCTCATCAGAACTTCAACACATAAACAAGATATAAACAGAACAAATAAACATTCTTACTTGGCTGATGGTGGAGGTTGTTGATAACACAGTCTCGAGTACAGTGATGGCCGGCTTGATCGGACGGCAAAATCTTGCACATGGCCAGGCACTTACCAAGGCACCACATTCGAGAAAGCCCATGTTTCTCTGCACATTGCATTGCACATTTTTCCTTGCAAGACTGAGGAGGTGGAGTAATGGGATCAACTTGTGGAGGAGGAAACTGAGGTAGAGGTGGGGTTTGAGGAAGAGGAGGAGGAGCAAACATAGGAAGAGGTGGGGTTTGGGGAAGAAGGGGAGATGGAGGTGGAGAAATTTCTGGGACAGCAAGTGGTGGTGGGGAATCAATGGAAGATGGTGCCGGAGCTATTGGATCATCAATGGAAGGAGATGGTGCCGGAGAATCAATGGAAGATGGTGCTGGAGAATCAATAGAAGGAGATTGGGCAGGAGAATCAGTAGCCGGAGAATCAATGGAAGGAGATTCTGCCGGAGAATCTATGGCCGGAGAATCATTAATGGAAGGAGGAGGAGCAGTATCTGCATGCACAGCTACAGCTAGAAGCATATTAAAAACAAGAATCTTCATGATATTAGTTGCTTCCATGGCTGTTCTAAAGCTCTCTCAAAGTCTCAATCTATTATACTCTTCCGAGAAGCTTTTGGGACGAGGAAGATGGTATCAATCGACAGAATTTATAGGGGAGAAATGAGGTTAGTTTGCAGAATCATGCATGGAAACTCCATCAATTAAGAAACATCAATGATGACGATTAGTTATTAATTACCATCATCATCGATCGAGCCTTAATTCTAGTACTTGTGCTTTTTGCTGCCGTTTGATATGGGAATTTTCAGCGAAGGAAAGATATTGGATTTAAATACAGGAGCGTCAAGATGTTGTGTATTTCATATTTGAAGTACACACTGGTTTGGTCGTCCCATAGTTAAAATATAGGACAAGGTTTATTTAATCATGTACTTATAATATGATATAAAAAAATAACTAAATCCTTGGGGAAAAAACAGCAATGAATTATACAGATCAATTTTAACATAGTTCATCAATTCAAATATTTAAAAAAAATCTTTTATCGGAGTGGAAAAAACTCTGATTTACAATCAATTAGGTGCACACCTTACATAATATTGTGATGAAGTAATCAATTAAAAAAAATGCTAACACGAATGATGTTTTATTAACTATGTAAAAGGAGTTGATTTGTAATTAATAAAATTTAATAAATTATAACTACTATAGGCTTAAAATTTCAAATAAAGGAGCCAATTATTATAAATAAATTAATGGATCAACAAAATCAAATGTAATTCGTCAATGATCACCTCTTTTTTTCTTTTTCTTTTTTTTTTTTGTTATTTTTACTTTTGAAATGAAATAAAACTATTTAACACGGGTTACAATGATCACCTCAAGTTAAAATATTAAAATAGTTTTAAACAAAGATAAGCTTTTGCGCGCGTGCATCAAGGCTGGTCATCAGTAATTCTAATAAGTGCCGCTTTTAACATTTCAATGGTGCCACCTTATAATGAAAATGACATTAAAACTAATTGATATGATTTAAATATTGATTGGATTAATCATAACATGATAATATTAGATCAATATACATTTATTACGGATAATTCTTTTTATAATATTATGAATTGTGAAAGATTAATTTTGTAACTGGAGAGATTCAGATAAAGGATCAATCACTTAAATGAATCAATCAATCAAATTATAAAAGTGATGACTTTGTCTATGAATAATTTATAAATAATTTTGTTAGCATTCTTGGGCTTTGTTTCTAATGAACAAAGCCATTTAAAACTATTTCTAATGAACCCTTATAATGCAATTCAAAAGTTTTATGCACTAAAAAACAAAATTCATAATGAAACCAAATAAAACTTGTATTGAACGGATTCGTTGTAGGTTGGCCCAATCTTAACCCTTATTAAGATCACAGACAGAGTGACCCAACCTGATTAACCCATTTGAGTTTTAAATTTAATAGCCGGATTCGATATATAGGACCATATTAAAGGTTGAGCTGACAGCATAAGGGCTCATGGAGATATAAATTCTTTGTATTTAACAAAGAAATAAATAAATAAATAAATATTATCTTAAATAATACATGTCAAATAATAACATTTAACAAATAATATTTTTCTTAAAAAATATTTAACAAATATAACAAATAAATAAATATTAGGCTTCTTGCTAAGGAGGTCTCTACTTCTTGGGCTTTTTTTTTGGCGGTTTTCTTTTTCTTTTCTGTTTTTTTTTATCTATGAATAATAACAACTAAAATTCAATAACATAAAACTATTAAACAAAGTTTTGGCGGATGTTTAAGACCTCCTTTTGTAGGTTTAATACCACATTTTTTTATGTATTTTATCTTAACTTATATATATATATATATATTTGGCCAAAATATATATATATTACTCTACCATTTTTACCATAAAAATGAATATATTATCTGAATTTAGAGAAAAATAAATAAATAATGAGTAAAAAGAAAAGAAGTAAACTTACAAACAACTTCTATATTTTGTTTTTTTTGTTTAACGTATGGTGCATTACAGCTAGAAATTTTTATCCCACTCATAGGTGTTGTTTTTGTTGACCCTATTCAAGTCATAGTATCTGTGTTTAGTATGTTGAATTCTTAAATTATTGAACACGGGAGATCCACTTATTTGACACTTTTTTAAATTAAACAAGCTTTCTTAAATTAACACTCATCATATAAAATTAAAAATAAATTTTATATTTATAAAATACTTTAAAATTTATAGCATAATATTTACAAGTTTCATTGTGTTAATAGTTTTGGAAAGTGTCCAACCTTAGGTTGAACAATGGACGTAGAGGTCCAACTTAATTGAAAGATCAGTCAGTAAAGAGGACAAAGCCAATTAACTCTTTGTTGAGATAGCCATTGAAAGCTCCTCTTCTTATCATAACAAAGTAGAGATATCCGCCAAGACGTCCCTTTTATCTTTTACTCACTTTTAGTAATTAAATGTTATTACTACACCCAAAAGCATCCTTAATCATCTCCCACTTTTTAATTTGTGCATCACAATTGTTTTTCTGGGTTCAACCATCCAGTATCCAATAATAATATGGGACTTCAACTTATTCGGATCGAGTCTGGTAATAGCATAATGACAATAAAGTTCTCCCAACAAGTATTTAATGTTACTGTGTACCTAAGTTTAAACTTGAACCCACTACTTGAGCCTTACCATAACCCCCATCCTACTAAGCTATGTTTTGCATCATATGTATTTTAACATATGGGTATTGGACTCTATGGCCGAATGCTTGGTGCTCATATAAAAATATTTTCTTCTACTTGTCTTTATCCATGTGTTTTCTAAAGAACCAGTGCTGACCATTTCTCTTGAAAAGCCACATGCAATATGTAAATACGTTATAATCTCTCTATTGTATCTACAATTGATCTTCTTCTTCTTCTAACAGCTAGATCATTAAGATAAAGAGCTACAATGGAAGCAATGGAAGAGGCAGAACACCCATGTTAGTAAGACCTTCTGGCTTCTTCTGGTGGCTTATGTGGGGGCTTACGTTACGGGCAGGCATTGTCTCAAGTCTAGCTCTGGGACTGTTGTCGTTCAGCCACGTACATCTAGAGGTTCTAATTAAAGCTGGTAGTCCAAACGACAGAAAAAGTGCAGGTTTGTCATTAAAACGACGTCACCACATTCTGCATTGTTTTATTATTAATCTTCAGTTTCTCATTCATTATGATTTTGATTTCTATCTGCAGCAAGAATTTTACCAATTGTAAAGAATGGCCACTTCGTCCTCTGTACTCTCCTTATAGTAAAATCACTTGCTACTTGCTGCAGAGGTGTGATATGCATATATGACATCCTTTTAAGATTTTTTTATTTTCTTCCAAAAAATTATCAATGAATCTGTATTACAATTTTAGAGCCTATAACATGATAAGGCAATGAAATTAATTAAATGTTGGTGATGTAAGGCAATGCCAGTTGCACTGGACAGAATACTCCCGACCTGGATGGCCATTCTGGCATCAACTCTTGTGGTCACTGTCATTGTGGAGGTAATTTGGTTGTGAAAATTCAATCAAATCACCCAAAAGAAATAGAAAATCAATTAATCATTCAATGATTTAATAATTTGGTTACCATAATTCTGTTGGTAGATTATTCCCCAAGCTGTTGCTGCCCATCATGGGCTAACTTTAGGAGCAAAGATGGCTCGCTCTGTTCAACTCCTGCTTCTCATCTTCTTTCCCATATCCTATCCTGCCAGTAAGGTAAGTAACAAATAGCAATATTACAATATCCCATAACAAATATTTATTTAAGAAGCAGTTCAATTAGAGATTCAACATGAAAGGAAAACAATCTTGACAAGAACTTCTTCTAGCAGATTCAATTCATATTTTCTAAAGATCTTCCTGTTGTGGCATCCAGCTTCTGGATTGGAATCTTGGGAAGGAGCACTCAGTTCTCCTGGGAAGATCAGAGCTAAAAACATTTGTGGACTTACATTCAAATAAGGTTTATTCACTTCCCTCCTCAATTTTTTCAGAATTGAATCTCCATAAAATGTAGGGACAATTAAAGGTGGTGGCTAAAAATGTTAATATGCAGGCAGGGAAAGGAGGAGAACTATCTCAGAATGAAACTTCTATAATCTCAGGTGCAATGGATTTGACTGAGAAGACAGCAAAAGATGCAATGACACCCCTATCTGAAGTTTTGTCCCTTGACATAAACTCCAAACTCGACATATAATAGCTCAAATTTACTGAGATATATATATATATATATTTATGCATTTATTTCTTTCTTCTCCTGTCTTTCCGTAATTTAGTTCAACTTTATCTCTGGGCATACAATGACTCTAATAAATAGCAAAGGTCACAGTCGAATACCTATATACTCTGGAAGCCTGAGAAACATAATTGGCCTCATATTGGTATATACGTTTTAATGGAATGAAGTTGAATATAATTTCTGCTATAACTATTGGATGTATAATTGGAGACCATAGTATTCTCCCTTATATCCATTAAAAATTGCAGACTTGATAGAAATCTGCCATATGACATTTGAGGCAATACTCTGATGCATCATCTTCATATTCTCAAACCTCAAATTCCAGTCTTTGATTCTGGCCCAAAAAAAATTCCAGTCTTTGAGATTCAGACTCAATAACTAGTGAATCATTCATTTCCTGAAACTTCTTATCCATGTTCTGCAATTCTTTTTGTGCAGGTTAAGTATCTAATCCTCTACCGCCCAGAAGATGAGACCCCCATCAAGAATTTGAATATCAGGAAAATTCCTAGGTATGAGAAATACTATATCTGGCAATAATGTATGCCATATATGCCATCCAAAGTTTCAATATCATGACTAGCCACTAGGCAATTGCTGCTGGTGATTTTCATACCTGCAATAATTAGTCATTATCATTACCACTATTCTTATTTCTGATATGGTGTTGTTACTTCAGTATTATTTTGGCATAATCTTATATAGGGTTTATGAAAATTGGCCACTTTATGAGATACTGAATCAATTCCGGAAGGGTCATAGCCATATGGCCGCTGTGTTGAAGGATAACAAGAACAAAGAGAACACTGCAGCTCAAGCCGCTAGCGCATCCACCTCCTTGAATATACTTGTAGATAAATTTCCAAATGGAGTACAGATTATCGAAGGAGGTAACATCTTATGGCTTTTAGAATGGTATTGTATCATAGCTATTATGTTGTCTTAGAGATTGTACCAGTCTTGGACTGGGCCAGACATTGCTCGGATCAAGTTCAAGGTAGCTTCACTCATCTTATGCTTGTTATTCTGGATTCTGTATGCAGAATATAACTCCTCCTTTAAAATGGAAGAGAATCACAGAACTTCCATCTATGAATCAAATTTGTCTTCTAGGAACACCAAATATCATAGCGCAACACTGAATTGTGTGATGGAACTAGACAATGAACCACATCAACGGCGGACATACTCATGGGAATACAAGAGTAGATGTTTCACAAGAAGAAATAGAGTCTCTTCCAACTGTCTTGGATGAGGAAGCCACTGGCTTCATTACCATGGAAGATGTTATGGAGGAACTATTACAGGTTAGTTTAGTTGCTCATGTTATATACTCCAACTTATCTTCTAAAGGCTATAAATTGTCTCAATATGGTCCCTTAACGTGAGGATCTTTAAAACATTGTGTGTGTGTGTGTGTTGGAGAACAAAAATCAATTACCGGACTCCAACGAGAGAGTTAAAACTTAAAACAGTTTTTTTGGCATCATCTTCTCTATTTTTCATGCTAATTGCTTTCGTTTCTGTCTACAAGCGGGACATACTGGATGAAACTGATGAATACATTCACCTTCAAAAGAAGTGAGTAAACATCCTAGCTATTATTCCCAAAAAAAAAAATAGCCATTGCATATTGAATTAACTTCCCATGTTCATACCTTATATTTTCATTAATACAGTTATAAGAATCTAATTTTCCCCATGTTTCCTTCTTATGTTCAGCATTAGGATTAATTTGCAGCATTCACAAAGATCACGGTCATCATCAAGGAGATGTTGAGTCTAGAATTCATTACAGAACCTCATAACAATTTTTACTTCTGTCAACATTCTATCAATTACTTTGATATTGTCGAAAGCTTATATGTGTATGTGTATATATTTCAAGAGCAAGAATTTGTTTTTCAAATAAATCAATAAAAGTAAACTATAGAAAAACTTTCAATCACCAGAGGTGAAATTATATTTTTTCCCCCTAAATAATGGCAGAGAGGTTTGGATTTTAAAACTTCTACAAGCTAACCCTTCATCACAAAATCAGATCAGCTTGAATGCCAAAACAGTAATTTTATTTGCCAAGATTGGCAAAACATATTCAATATAAAAGCTAGCTAGTTATAATCAAACCAAGCTATAAAATAGTCCAATATTAAATGTAACTAATGGAATAAAACCAAAGATGTTCCCTAAGACATCTGAGACTAGTCCAGTTCAAAATGTGAAGATAACTTACCTGAAGTGGCGGTGTTACTTTCTCAGAACCAGATTTAACCAAAGCAGCTGTGCTACGATTTTTATATCTGTAGTCTAGAGTGAGAGAAGGACATCCATAGAATGAGTTCCTATATTGCTAGAAGATTAAAAGTGATGGAAGGACACATACAGAGTAATCTTAGTTCTTATATTCCTCTTTTGACTGACAAAAAGAGTAACAAACGTGATCAACATTCATAGTAATCTTAATCTGTTAGCTAAAGGAAAATTAAAGTCATATAACGAAATAGACCAATATTTGCCATCACATCAGTGGCTCAATATGGACAGCAAACAATTTTCACATGATTGCAAGAAAAATTAAAACTTAGATGGCTCTGGTGTCTCTATCAACTTGAAATTGACATCAATGTCCTCCCACATCTTATAGCAACTTAATATTTTTGGAGTCTTGCAGTGCACTGGAGAGGCAGTATGCGGTGCTAGGAACTGCTCTTTGCTTGATGACTCCACTTCAGGCAACTTCTCAGGAATCTCTTCCAACTCCAAGTGCTTCAGCTCACTGTCAGGCTACAAAGAAATGAGCAATATTTTTAACAGAAAACAAAATAAAGAGGCTAAATTCTGCAGAAACAGGAGAAATTACATACTAACCTTAAGTTTAGTAAGTGCTTGAACTTCAGAAGAAGAAGCCAACTTACCATGTGAATCTGATCAAAATACATATATGTAAGAGTAAGTAACTCAAGTTTCAATCAAACACAACAACAAAAAAGATGAACTTCTCAAAGTATCATATATGGGGAGCTCTAACTTTGAAGAGGCTAAGCTTTCTCACCATAAGATCCATGGTAAGATTCTCACTCTGATTTATAAACGATTAATATGAGAATCTCAAACCTCTTAAAAAAACTCAACCTCTTGAAAAAATAGAGCTCTCTGTAGAATTAACTTCAATTACCACTCTCAAGTCCAACAGTCTTCAAAAAATTGCACAAACGCATATCTTCAGACTGTGATTTGATACACTCTTGATGATTGTGCAAGCATTGTTCTTTAGCAATTGCACTAAGATGAAGAGGTTCCTCAGTCAAAGCACTTAGCTTCTGGCTACTTTTGTTTTTTATCTTCCCAAAGTTGGAAATGTCAGAAAGTGCTTTCCTGTTACCAGTGGGTAACTTCTCTGAAACTTTGGGAGCAGTTCTTTTACTCTCAAGGTTTTTTATCTTAGCAGGGACAACTTCTTCTTTCACAGTAGTAAGTTCCTTAGACTTCAGCTGTTTGCTGGAGTTTAATAAACCATCCAGCGCTTTCCTTCCACCTGCTTGAGTAGAAAGCTTCTCTGAGTTGGATAAATCACCAAGTGGTTTTCTCCCACCAGCCCCTACCTTCCTCTGTCCTGTAAAATTTGCCTTGGCAGAAGTTGAAATAGTTGCTCCTGAAAGTGTTAGAAAAATTAGTCTTAAAATGATTAAAAAAAATTAATCATATAACAGGTCGAAAAATCTAGATTAGTAATTACAATACCATCCATGTGGATGCCAAGATTCCCATTTTGAACCAAACTTCTAGTTCGTGCTGCCATTTGTACCTATTTGGCAATTTTTGAATCAATTCCCTGCAATTGGAAGAAATTTTGGTAAATACACAGGATATCACATGGCTTTAGGAACTATAATAAGGAAAATCGCCCCAAGAAATAGTTTCTGTGAACATAAATAAGTCCTACAAATAGTTGTGCTCAAAATGTTTACAACTGAATACTAATTTACATCCAAGGAAAAGAAAAGGAAATGAAGTTGGAGAATAGTGAATACAATTATGTAAATGTGATTGCAATCTGTCAACTTATAGTTTTTTTCCTCTCGTACATTAGTAAATAAAAACATAATCATATGCACAGATAATGTTCTAACTTTTGTTATCATCAAAGAATCAAAAGACAAAAAATGTTCACATGATATCAAAAGGTAATTAGAGAAACAAAAGCATGACTTTAACGAAATGTGTAGAACTTCTTCGAACCAACAAACAAGACATTTTAATGCTTTCACTTGTGCAAATTTCCCCCTATATCAGTGGCCTGAAGGGTTAATATAGATTCGATCACAAATAAAGAAGACAAGGAAAGTCCTTTGAATAATCAGCCTGCGACTATATGGGGAAAAACAGAGAAAAACCTTGTAAATTATTTAGACCTAGTCGCGTTTTCAGTCTCTTCTTCTCTAGTCGGTATGAGAGAAGGAAGTGATACAGGAAACAAATCATTTAGGGGAAAAACATAAAGAAACCTTATAAATCATTTAGACTTAATCGCGGTTTCAGTCTCTTTCTCTCTAGTCAGTATAAGAGAAGGAACTGATAAAGGAACCAAATCGGAGTAAAAACAATGCCAATCACAGAAAGGAAAATACGGCCAGGATTTCGGTCCTACGAAACCCTAACATTCAACGTCAAGTTTCTCGAATTTCCAATCATTTTCATACCATACAATTTAAGAGCGGTTTGAAAGGGAAAAAGAAAAGGCAAAAATAAGAAAAAGAACATGAACAAATATGGTCGTAACCTGCAGAAGAAAATATTTTCTCGGCTTGCTCGTTCGTTCGACTTTCTCGGAGTCGCTCTGAGATTTCTTGAATAACAATCGTGAACGTTTCAAAGTTTGAGTAGATCGGCCGGGCGCCTTTTTATATACTAACACAAGCGGCAGTGTTCTTCAACGGTAACTTCTGGCCTTTGTATGTACTAACTGCTTGCTTACATGCGGGAGGCAGGGGTCTCCAACGGCTACTTTTGCCATCTCATATCCTCTCCTTCTCAATTTTCGTTTTTTTATTTTTGATAATATGTTTTACTTAAAATATAATAATAAATATATAATGTCTATTTTTTATTTTTAACTTTGAGTCATATTTCACTTTAATCTTTTAATTTTGTTTAGTTTCATTATAATTCTCTAACCTCTAAAATTATAATGAAAAATACTATTAAATAAATAATAATAACTTGACATATTTAAAAAGACAATTAATTAATAGTATTACATATTTATTAATCTTATGATTATAATTATAGGTGAAAAAATATAATTATAATCAAATTAAAATAAATTCAAATCTTATAATAAATCACTATAAACTTAAAACCAAAATCTAAATTATAAAATCTTAAAATGAGGCAAAAACATCATTTTTAGCTAACCAATTGAAATATACATATTTTTTTGGCCAGAAATTGAAATAGTCATATTTATCGTAACTTAGCCTGGTTATTAGAATGTTGGTTTTCGTACTTCCTACCAGCCCATATTTCTCATCTTTTGCTCTTTGCTTCTCATATGGAGTATTAGGCATATTTTCTCATAATATCATATGTATTTTAAAGAGAGTTATTACACTATTCGTAGAAAAACTTTGAATTTACTGTGAATTTAATAATATATATTGATCTTCCCAATTGAGCCTTTATTAATATTTCAAGCATATCAATTAGTCCATCAAATTATTGAAATGCCAGATTCAAATTTAAACATTCAGATAATTCTTTATTGAACAACTAAAATCATGTTATCATCTTAAAAAATAACTAATACAAGTCCTTCGTTACATCAAAATAATTAAATTGAAATATATATTAAATAATAAAATTTTAAAATATAGAAATTTACAAGTTCTTTAATCAAACAAAAAAAAAAAGATGAGACTTGTTCAAGAATGATGGAAGTACTTCGAAATTTTATTTGTAAACTATATCCCATGATTTCATTGAAAATGCCAAAAAAAAGGGACCTTGTACCAAAACCAATGCTCTACAACTTTACACCTTAAAAATCTGATTCAAACAAATAATATAACTCAAATCTACAAAACCTTGAAAAATCAACAATTGAAACTATGTCTAATTTGCATCAATTAATAGATCATGAAGGATCTTCTAAACCAAACAAAACCCCTTGGAATTGCAAGAGATTCAATTTATGTTTGGAGATATCCATGACTTTCCTAAATACTTGAGAGATTACAAAACTATCTGACCCAGCTTGGTGATTTTCGCCACATACACGTTTAACATTCAAGATCTTGGCCACATTCTCTAATCCACCATACAACCCATCATAGAACTCGATCATATGTTTTACATCATACACTCTTGGACCGAAGAATTGAGCCACTAGAAATTTAAAATCCTTTAAGCAACAAGGCACCTCTCGTCCAATTAAGAGTTTCACCATAAATCCAAAATCATAACATGGCTTTAGATAGTTTCAGAAAATTTGAATTCGTGCCCATATAAATGAAGAACTCTCAAATGTTTAATTTTATTTAATATAACTCTTCATTTTTATATAAAACTGTAATAGTATATATATATATGTATTTATCCATGTAAACTAAAAAAATCCATTCAACAAAAAATACCTTTAACATGTTATCTCAAAGTTGCCAAGGTCTTTATTTGTCATCTAAAATTCTATGTTGGATAGCAAATTATTAATCTACATAAAGAAATGAGATAAAGATTTTAGACACAAGTGTTAAGAGAGGGACTTTGATGCACAAAACAAAATAATTAGAAAATTAAAGCATACTTTTAGTTCTTTAACTTTATAGAACATTTTATCTTTATCCTTTAATTATATTGAGTTTTTTTATAATCTTGTAACTTTTAAAATGCATTCATAATGGTCCTAATTTTTAATACTACTAAACAAATTAACGGAAAATGCTTATTTGTTATTTTTTTAAAAGCCATGTCACCATGAAGAGATCCCAGCTCAATATCAAAAATTACCTATTCATTATTCATTAATATTTTTTTGGTGACATATTCGTTAATATTTTAAATCCTTAAAATAAGTTAATATATTCTTATAATATAAACCTAGATTTATTATACACAAATGAAAAATTGTAGTGCAAAACCCCTTTGTTTGATCCTTAATATTAATTGTTAATATTTTAATTCTGCAAAACCCCATTGTTTGAGCCCTCTTGACCCAAAAAAAAAATACAAAAATATATTATTATTAGGCATTAGGGTCATGAGTCTTATAAGAAATGGTTAACAGGTAGCTTTCTTCTTCTTTTTTTAATTATTATTAGGTAAAAGTAGGTTTTTTTTAATTAAATAGAGAGTTGGATTTTAAAGATGGCAAATCGGCATTTTCCATTAACTTATTTAATGGTATTTAAAGTTAGAAAGATTTTAAATACATTTTAAAATATATAGTATCATAATGAAACTTAATAAAGTTAAACAATTAAAATGAAACTCATTGCAAAAGTAAAGGATAAAAAACTTTAATCTAAATAGAAATGTTAATAGCACAACTTCATTTTTTTAATACAAAAAGTAAACCACCCTAATAAGAGGAGGGCATTTTACAACTTCATTAGTGGAAGAGTTTTTCACATTTTAGTTGAGAAAATGTTAAAATTACCTTACAACCCGTTTGATTCACAAATGAATATTACACCTATTGTAATTCACATTATGTAGTCTAGATAATATAAATTTTTTTGTATGAAACCATTTACATATTGGGTTGTAATTAGTTTCACACATGTAATCCAAAATACATAGATTTTGACAAACCAAACTTAACAACTCCTATAATATAAACTTATTTACATTTTTTTACTTGCCTTGTAAACGAACAAAACAAGGTGTTATAGGTTAGAAATTACTTTTTTCTCTCTTAGAGCAATAAGTAACTAACAGTTACATATGGCTGAGCCTTATATAAAGTAACCTTTCATCATCCACCATATGATCAAAGGTGCAACAATATTTGTTTTGGATCAATAAGAAACCCACCACCACACAACACACCCACCGCTACTAGAAATAGGCCAACTTGATGTCTAAATTCTTCTTTATTTTTATTTTTTTGTCAAACAGCTTGATGCCTATATTCAAATGGGAAGAACTCGTGGTTCTTGCATGATCTTCACAGGTTTGGATCGGCAATATTAAATTTTTATAAAATATAATATTGCAAGGTATAATTTTTTTTTTGGCCAACACAAGTTATAATTGCAGAAACTAATGTTGATTTTATTTAAGTTGATGTATAGAATAATATCAACAACCTTATCATTCAAGATGATGTTGATGGATATGAGACTTTCCATTAAAGATGAGCATATGTATTTATTGGTATCATTTTATAATTATTTATATAGTTTCAAATTTTGATAATAAAATATGCTTATTTTGAGTTCTTAAGGTAAGACAAAAAAAAATCTCATAAATATTTGTAAAAATGTAATATTTTCACTTTTTTTTAAATAATATTTTTTTGTGGAAAAAAGAATAAAAATTTTATTTATAAGTTATTATAAATATTTTATGATTTATTTTCATATTTATACTATAATATTAAAATATTTAATATTTATTTTTTAAATGAATTGATTTATTAATCATATATATAAATAGTTATATACATAATATTATATAAATATAAATATAAATATTCTATATTTATGTCTTAAATTTAAAAAAAATTGGTGTATTTTTGTGTCATATTGTATGTGTAGCACTGGGAATACGGGCTAGCCCAACCCATCATGGGCTGAGTCTAATATGGGCCGGGCCAAATAAGCCCGTTTCTAAATTGGCTATGTTTTTTCAGGCTCAGTCCGCACACAACAAGCTTGCACGTTGGCCCATAAACTCATAGCATTTTACTATTTTTTTTATCTAAAATACCAAATTCTAACTTCCATTTAATTCAACATGCACAGTCAAATTTATCTTCTTATATAAACTTCATATATTTTCAAGTGTGAGTTTATAGAATGAAGGCACTAATCAAGCCACTTGATGTGGTAATCTATCTTGTTGGAAAAAATATTTATATAATACAATATAATGTTACATTATTTCTGTTATAAACAACTAGAAATAGGGCCTGAAAAAAAGATGAAGAGTTTAGGCTATCAGTAATTAGCTAGAAACAGAGTATTAGAGTATTGTGATAGTTGTCTACTTTTTTAACTTTTTTTTTTTTTATTTTGTCCCTCTCTAGTTTAATTTAACTTAAATGTTTTAAATATATACATATATATATATATATTCGGGTTAAATAGGCTAGCCCCTAACCCCTACAAATTAACCCATTTTTTGACCGATTAAATGAGTTTGGGCTTAAAAATTTATTTGTTATTTGAACCTCAATTTTTCTAATTAGCTCATTACTTTCTCCAGGATAAATGGCTCAAACCATTGCCATATTTCCAGCTCTGTACATGTGATACACTGGCCGCATGATGTAGACTTGAGGCTACACCTATAAATAGCCCTCCACATATCAAAACTAATAAAATATTTTTTTAATCCTTGAGGATACTGTCCTTGTTTAACTTGAGGCGACACCTATAAATAGCCCTCATATCAAAACTAATAAAATATTTTTTTAATCCTTGAGGACACTGTCGTTGTTTTGATTGTCAGTGAAAAAATAAAAAGCTTGTTAGAAGTGACAAAATGTCTTTTAATAATCTCTGCATTTTATAAAAATTAATTTTTATTTATCAATTAGAGAATATTTAACACTAAAAAAATTATTATTTAGATTTTTCTTAAACTTTTAATATATTAAAATAATATGTATTTACCTATGTCAAAATTGAAAATCTTCAGAATATTTATAAAATTTTCTTATGCTCAAATTTAAAGTGAACAAGGAACTCTTTATGCTTAAATTTAATAGTCAATTATTCCAAAAATAGTAGTTAAATTACCATGCAATTTATTAGTTCTCAGTTTTTACTTCAGCCCCCCACTCTCATGATCAGTCGTCATCCTGCTCACTCTTCACTCTCATCGTCGATGCTGTCTCTCAAGCTTCTTCCCTCCAATGCTAAAGCTTCAAGTTCGAGCTTTCCGACGACAACTTTTAACCCTTCGACCGCATTCTTCAGTAACAACTTCATCAGCCCCATCTCCTTCAATGTCAAACCCCTAAAACCCAAATCAAAACCCTACTCAACCACCCTCGTAAAAGCAGCCCTCCAATGGAACAGAAAACCTCAGTTGGCCGGCGATACTCCTCGCGTCGTTGTGATTACTTCCGGCAAAGGTGGCGTCGGGAAGACTACCACTACCGCCAACATCGGCCTTTCGCTTGCCCGCCTCGACTTTTCTGTCGTTGCCATTGACGCCGACGTTGGGCTTCGGAACCTCGATCTCCTTCTTGGGCTCGAGAATCGAGTGAACTACACTGTTGTGGAGGTCCTCAATGGCGATTGCAGGCTTGACCAGGCTCTCGTGAGAGATAAGCGATGGTCCAATTTTGAATTGCTCTGTATATCGAAGCCCAGGTCTAAATTGCCGATTGGGTTTGGTGGGAAAGCCTTGGTTTGGCTCGTGGATGCCTTGAAGTCGAGGCAGGAAGGTTCGCCAGATTTCATTCTTATTGATTGTCCTGCAGGGATTGATGCTGGGTTCATTACTGCCATAACCCCGGCCAATGAGGCAGTCCTGGTTACCACGCCAGACATTACAAGCTTGAGAGATGCTGATAGAGTCACGGGGTTGCTTGAATGCGATGGAATTAGGGATATAAAGATGATTGTGAACCGGGTTCGGACGGATATGATCAAAGGAGAGGATATGATGTCTGTGCTTGATGTTCAAGAAATGCTGGGATTGCCTCTTTTGGGGATGATTCCTGAAGATGCCGAAGTGATTCGGAGTACAAATAGAGGGTACCCGCTAGTATTGAATAAACCGCCAACTTTGGCCGGTTTAGCCTTTGAGCAGGCAGCTTGGAGACTTGTAGAGCAGGATAGCATGCAGGCAGTGATGGTTGAGGAGGAGCCAAAGCGTGGTTTTTTCTCCTTTCTAGGCTGGGGTTAGAATCTGGTTTGAGAAGTGCGAGTTTTTGAGATTGGTTGGTTTGTCATGATATTTTGGTGTTTCAGGTTGTGGTAAAGTAAGTGTTTTTTAGCTGCAATTATTTGTTTTAGATGTAGGTAGGAGGAAGCTACGTACAGAGGGGATAGTAAAGCTTAACTTTCTTCATCAAGCATTTCTTCATTTTATTGGTAAATTTCTATTATCAGTGTCAGGATTAGTGTCTGTAAGTTAGATGCAGCCATTTGGATTCTCTTTGTTGCCACTGTAACAAGTTATTGGTGGTTCAATGATAAATACCTAATCTGTGAAACTTTTTGTTCTCCTCTACTATGTTTGGCATGTTGAATTATTGATCCTCTGCAGTCATGCGTATTTTCAGTGTTAAGATAAAAAGGACTTTACTTCAGTGGTTTAACTGGAGAAATTAGAAGCAACAAGATAAACTTCCATTTAGTGTTGAAGGTCGTGAAAGTGTTCCAGCTGCAACTACTTGTTCTCCATGAAGAGAAAAGGAAAAAACTGTGTACCATCAACTGTGGGGTTAGTAAAGCTTATCGTTATTCATTCTATTTGTTCAGCTTTTCTTCATTTCACTAGTAAATTTCTGGAGTTAGTGCGAAGATTACTCTCTAACTTTTCATTGAGATCGGCTCAACTCTTGCAGTCTTTAGTGCCGTTATAGCATGTGGTGGTAAGTTCAATGTTGATTCTTTACCGAGTCTGTGAAACCTTTTATTTAGTTCTGCCATGTTTGTTGCTTGTAGTTCAATTGTTTGATTAATAGTAATATTCTATGATATTTTATGAAGTGGGGTAAGTGTATACAATTTTACACTGGTCTCAATGGATTCTACCCCATCTGTTAATATAGATACAGGTATGAGTATGGTACTTGGTACTAGACTACCAGTATTGGTACTGCATTGTTTATAGAAAATTATGGGGAATGGGTCGGGTTACTTGCAGTTAACTCTAGTAGGGAACATTATAGGCCTATGTTCGTGTTTGCAGAACATTAGATATGAAAGACAAAGCGAAAGATGATGTGAATGGAAATGACTCCTCGTCCATTACTAAAAAAAATAATAGAAAGTGACAGATACCTTTTTTTTTTTTTAAATTATTTATGACAGATACTGTTGACTAAGAATTACAAGGGAATAATAGACATTACATAAAAAAATAGTTTCATTTTTTGTGCTTTACCTTGTCTTCTCCCTTTCCCATGTCTAACTAGACATAGCCTGAAATTATCTTGACACTCTTGCTGCCTACAAGATTATCTTGGATAAAAATACTTTGAAATGAATTTATAAACAAATACTGCCTTAGATGGTTTTACCGAAATCATATGTTTATTTATATTGCCAATGAGCTTGTGCCTTTATTGTAAGCATGACATCTAGAGCCAAAACTCTTATCCTAATTAACTTCACCATATTAATTATTTGGCTTATAGTTTAACAAATTTATGGATTATGGATCATGGTTCCATGTTATTTGAAGTGTCCAACGCTGAAGTTGCTTTAATCAGTATATGCTAGTTATAAATCTATCCACCATTATTAAGGGCTCTCCATAAAGTATAGCCATTTTAATTAGCAGCTGTAAGAGGGGATAATCTTCAATGATTCTCTGTTATTCTTGGATTGTCTTTGTGCAACGAAGTAGAATGAAATTCTCAAGAGCAATCATCTATATGAGATGTGAGGCAGATTTCTATTCAAGCTAGTCTTTTAGAGCCAAGCCTTTATTGGCTTGACTTAGAAAATTACTGCTAAATTATTGTAAATTGCTAGGAAGTTTATCATTTTTTATTCTTTACATTCACAAAAGTGAAGACATATAATATAGAGAATTATAGTTAGGGATAAATAAAGTGAATTAATTATAAATAAAAATTTTAGCTAATAAAAAAATATTAAAATCTAGAATATTGAGTAGTAAAATTAAAAAAATATGTAGTAACAGGTTTTATTTTGTGATAAATTTGTTATTTTAGTTTCAAAATGTAATTCCCCTTATAATATATCCACAAACAGTTAGGGAAAAAAGATAAATATAAAGATGAAATTTGTGCCTTATATATAATATAATATTACCTCTTGTTCTTAATATAAAACCCTTTTAAACCGAATCACACGGATTAAAAATTGGAATTAAAACTAATTAACTATCTTAATTTCTCCGAAAATCTCAACATTTTTTCAAAATTACTCTTATTTAATCTCCCTCTTTTTCTCTTTGAATACATTAAATATGGGCATTTTTCCGGAAATGTATAATAAATACTACCTCGTATATTGCAGAGGATCTTATATTTAGGATCAGGGTAAAAGATCTTATATATAGGACCGGAGGGAGTATAACTATATAGAGTTATATTCTCTTATATTACACTCACCCAATCTCTAATTTAGAAGTTTTTAGTCATGTGACACTGTTCAATCACCCTCGTTATAATCTCTGCTACACTTGTGATGGTTCACTGCTAAGATGCCCTTGCAATAGTGGCAGTTCTTGTAATTGTGAACAACTGGGGACTTTAGCTGTGCTAGTGGAAAACCGGCTCTAACCTTAGCAGTAGTTTGGTCAAAACTGCCGTTAAGTCATTATCATGTCCCACTATTATCAAAACGGTTTATGCTAATCACCGTTAGAACTCATGTTTTCTTTTTGGTAGTGATTTGAAATATTTCAAATCCCTCTATTTAGGAATGTTCAAAATATTTATATCTAAAGGCTGCAAAATTCATACGTTTGAATCCATTTATGAGCATAGAAAAATTAATCTTGAGATGTTATGAATGGTCGGCATTTTCTTAAAATTTTATGATAAAATTCGTGTAAATGTAGATAAATGTTTCTCATGTTTGGTATCTAGAATGTGACGAATTTGATCATTTTAAATGATAAAATTTTGAATGTGCAATATCATATGTGTTCTTAAATAAAAAATTAATCATAAAAATAAATAATTGTTGGAGTAATAATTATATAAATATAATATATATATATATATATATTTTATGTCTTGATTATTGTGCAATAAAAAAGGAATCACTTTCCTTACCTGTGACCGAAAAAAACTTCAGTCTATTTATGTAAATCTCATCAACAGATATATGAGCTCATAACATATTATAAAATTTTAATTTTAATTCTCTAGTTTCCCTTGGAATTCTGAATAAAGTTCCGGATAACATTTTACATACTGGTGCTATTCTTTGGTTTATTACTGCCTTTTGCCTCTCGTCGTTATTCTTTGGTTTATTACTACCTCTTGCCTCTAGTCTTTTATTATATTATAGGGGTTTTTAAACAACTTAATACTAATGTATCACAAATTGAACTGGATCTGTTGATTTGATCAATTGGTGTTAGATCTGATTTGGAAGAAAAAGAAGAAAAAGAGAACCGGTGGAATTTAGAACCAATAAAAAATCAGTGAAATTAGATTTGAATCAATAAAAATCGGCTATAACGAGTTTGAATCGGTCATAATTTTTTTTTTAAATTTTTAAGAGAATATACTATTATTTTTAGCACTAAAAGTATTATTTTTTGTATAATTTTTTTCTTTTTACATTATATTATATAAATATTATTATGATAAATTATTAGTAATGATATATTTATTTAACAAATAATATAAAAATAGAATAATAATTGATTATTTTAAATTTAAAATATGATTATGTAGATGAATATTGATTTATTTAGATTTTAATATTAAGTTATAAAACTTAATAATAATTCTTAATAATATAAAACATGTAAAATTAAAAAATCATTAATTGTATTATATCGATTTAATTATGGTTCAACTTGAACCAATGCTTAGCCCAATTTAATGATTAGTCTGATTTTTAATACATTGTTTAATATATACTATCTCTGTTTTTTAATATAAAACCCTTTTAATTGAATCACGTTGATTAAGAATTGTAATTAAAATTAATTAACTACCTCGATTTCTCCAAAAATTCCAATATTTTTTTAAAACTATCCGTATTTATGCTCTTTCTCTTTGGATACATTAACTAGGGGCATTTTTTGGAAATGTATAATAAATATTACCTTGTATATTGTAAAGGGTCTTATATTTAGGATCAGGACAAAAGATCTTATTTTGTTCTATATATAGGACCAGAGGGAGTATTAAAAAATTCAATTAATATTAGTTAATGTTCTTATATTTGTGAAAAACTTTCACAAGCTTCACGAAAATACCCCTAATGAATATAGGTGTTGAGAATGTAAGAGAAATGCAGTAAAAACATAGGATATTAATAAGAATGGGTATCAAGGGAAAAATAATTAATGCTTCAAGATCATTTGAAAAAGATCATATACAATAAGAGATTTAGGGAATATTTTTTTATTATGAAAATCAGAGGGAATATTATTTATTAGTTTCGTTTAATAATTAATATATTTATTAAACGATATTTGCTCTGACAAAAAAATCACAAAACATACCAATTTTAATAACTTTTCATTGATTATTCGCATTGACGAATAAAATGAAAAGAATTTATTAAAAATTCTTTACCGTTATTCTGTATTGAAGACTGTATACATAGTTCGATTAAATGAATGAATTTTTATCGTGAGCAATATAGAGTAATACTTAAATGCATGGTCAAACAAAAAACAATGTGTGCAACCAACGTAACTGTTTGCAATCAAAAGAGTTGACCAATGTTCCAAAAGAAGAATAGTTTCCAAATAATCAATCAAGAAGCTGATTGGACCCTAATCAATTTATTGGCAAAGATTCTAAAGTTGTCGTGTTTTTTTTTCCCAGGTAAGATATAAAGTTGTTGAAATTAGATATCCATCCATTTCCCAAATGAATTATGAAGTCAAAATTCAAAGGCACAAAAGGGTCTTGCATGAACTAACATGCAACTGATAGACTGTGCTTTCATTGCACGTCATTATTATCCTTTTATTTGGATGTGATCGTTATATGTATTTTCTACCCCATTTTGGTTTCAGAAGCAACCATAGTTTTCTCAGAAAAGGAAACAAACAAACTAAAATCTTGGATAAGATATCAAGGATAAAATAGACTCCATTGCATTCGATTTATTAGAGGAACTAAGATTTTTAGAAAAAATAAAACAAAATGGACCATATTAATGTCATGATTTTTTTCTATATAAGGTTCTGATTCTATTCTGTTTCTGATGCATTCACAAATCACAATCCTTAAAGCCCTCTTTATATGTAGTGCTTGCCTTTGTCTTTCTCTGCGTGTTCCTAAGAAAAATACAACCTCATTACAGGCTTTTCTCAGACCATGAAGTCGCTGTGTCTAGAGCTCAGAAACTCCTATGTAAATTTCTTCCTGTTCTTCAAGCTTGTCTGATATATTTTATAACCGATGATTATGCTTTGATTCATGTTTGGAGTCAAATTTTTCTTATTATATTATATATTCACGTTTTTCTGGGTTTTGTTTCTTGATTCCTTTTCACTTTGTTCATGAACCCTTTTCATGGCTATTGTTTTCATTCCATAATATTATGTGCTTCATGAGAAACTAGTTGGGTCCCTCGTACATTGCACAAAGTTTGAATAATAAGCCGTATTGTTCACATCTTGAGCATAGTGACACTTTGATTTTATATTTTATATTGATTCTTAGATGCACTTTTGTATTTGCTCCCCACAATATATATCTACATGAACCTGACATTAGAGAAGCATGTCATGTTAACCAATGCATCTGATACTCTTTGGCTTCATACAGATTATTGGGATAATCTCAATAGTTGTAATATTGGGAACAGTAGAGTGCAGAGGAGGGATCGGATTGGAGAAGATAGAGTATCCTGCCATTAATTGCAGAAAGCACAGTGCAGTGTTGACAGATTTCGGAGGGGTTGGAGATGGCAAAACATCAAACACAAAGGCCTTTCAATCTGCCATAAGTAATCTGAGCCAATATGCATCAGATGGAGGAGCAGAACTAATTGTGCCACCAGGGAAATGGCTCACTGGCAGCTTTAATCTCACTAGCCATTTCACTCTTTTTCTTCATAAAGGTGCTGTCATTCTTGGATCTCAGGTATACTATTTGTATATGCTATTGGGGATTAAAATGATAAAAAAAAATGAAGTACTAAATTGATTCTTGAGAATTGAAATATTTTGCCTATCTAAATATGATTTCTTGGTACATTAGATTATGATCACTTGTTTTGTTACCGTGTCAAAGACCTTTTCAAATCAAAATTTTAAACTATGAAACAAAGGCACTAAATTGCTTTTATGTTTTTTCCTTTTGGTGATAAACTATATTGCTTTTATGAGTGTCTCTAACATTGATCAACTGAATTGACAGGATGAATCAGAATGGCCTCAACTTCCTGTACTACCATCTTATGGCAGAGGAAGAGATGCACCTGATGGAAGGCTTAGCAGTCTCATTTTTGGAACCAACCTGACTGATGTTGTAATCACTGGTAACAATTTACATTAATTATTTACAGACAATAATTTTGTGTTCTTGTGTTCATGTCATGGTGGTTATAATTAACTATGACCTGTTGGAATTTGATCATTAGGTAACAATGGGACAATTGATGGGCAAGGATCTTATTGGTGGGATAAGTTTCACAAGGTTAAATTGAAAGTCACAAGACCATACCTGATTGAGATCATGTACTCTGACCAAATCCAGATTTCTGATTTGACTTTGCTTAACTCCCCATCTTGGTTTGTCCATCCAATTTACAGCAGGTCTGATCATTAATCTTTCATGTTCATTATGTTCAAACATCTCATAGATAGGTTTATCCATATTCATTATGTTCATGTATGATTATTCTGATCAAAACCCTTTATCCGCAGCAATATAATAATTCAAGGGTTAACCATTATTGCACCAATTGATTCTCCCAACACAGATGGCATAGACCCTGGTAATTTCTTACTGATTCTATTACATGCTTGTTTCTACTTGTTTTACATGGAAAATGAAACTGGACACAAACTGCACTAGCTGAAAATGTATCCCACTGTCTAATTATCATTTTTCTTCCTTCTTTTTGTTATAGATTCATCTACAAACATAAGAATTGAAGATTGCTATATTGTCTCTGGCGATGATTGTGTCGCAGTAAAAAGTGGTTGGGATGAGTATGGAATTAAATTTGGAATGCCAACCCAACATCTTATTGTCAGAAGGCTCACATGCATATCCCCGGATAGTGCAATGATCGCTTTAGGAAGCGAGATGTCTGGTGGCATCCAAGATGTTAGAGCTGAAGACATCACAGCTATCAACACTCAATCAGCTGTTAGAATCAAGACTGCAGTTGGGAGAGGAGGTTATGTGAAAGACATATATGTGAAAGGAATGAACTTGAGCACTATGAAATATGTGTTTTGGATGACAGGATCTTATGGGTCTCATCCAGATCCAGGGTATGATCCTAAAGCACTCCCTCAGATAAACGGAATAAACTACAGAGATGTTATAGCTGATAATGTGACATACTCAGCAAGACTTGATGGTATTTCTGGTGATCCTTTCACAGGAATTTGCATTTCTAATGTGAACATCAAATTGACTGAGAAATCAAAGGAACTGCAATGGAATTGCACTGATGTTGAGGGAGTTACAAGCAATGTGACTCCTGAGCCTTGTGATTTGCTGCCAGGGAAGGGAGAGAAATTTGACTGCCCTTATCCAAATGACAAATTGCCCATTGAGAATGTTCAGTTGAAGACTTGTTCTATTTCCAGTACTACTCTCGTCTTCTAAGAGTATTTGCTTAATGTTTTGGCTCCAGTATTGTATCTAAGAACTTATGTCAACAATGCTGGAGTTTCCAGAAAATAAAGTGTAACCAGAAGTAGAGATGCTAAAAGTAGTTATGATCTATGTAACACTATGGATTACATTTCATATTACCTTAGGCCTATTAATATAATGTTTCTAAATGAAATTTAACGTACTTTACGTTAGGATCTCTGCACAGAAACGCTCCAACTCCCATGAATCTTACTGCTTGCGCTTCGAAGTTAGGTACATAAGGTAAATTCTTCCAAATAATTAGTCTTCAGGAGCAGCATTATTACTTTTCTCCGATTGTAGTGATTGCTGCTGCTGCTGCTGCTAGTATGCCTTCTGTTCCTCTCTTAAGGACTGTCACCTAATTCTGATGCTGTATGACTCTGTGGAGAGTGGTTATATTCATGAACTTCCCTAGCGATTTCGTGTTCCTTCAGGAAAGGAAGAGGAAATTGTAAAATAGATCAAAAGTTAGTAAGATTTTACGAACTGGAATTGAAACTAATTGTTCTTACATTAGAAAGAAGCAGGTCTGGTCGCTCAAGCATGCGAATGACATCTCCCATTTTGAGTTTTGGATTCACATCAGGATCTACACATCTAAGAGAAACTAGAATAATTTGTTTGAGTTCCTTGGAAGGAGGCATTTCAGGCAATTTTGAGTCCACCAGGTAGTCAATCTTTTCATCTGCAATCTTGGACTTAAACCAGTCAACTAAATGTTCCTGCAATTTAAAAGTCATGTTAATTTCATCATATAAAGGATGCTTTTGAGGCGACGTAGGATTGAAAAACGACACTCCAAGATTACCTGGGGTTGAGTCTGAACTAAAGGAATCCTTCCTGATACAATCTCCATTATAAGAATACCGAAGCTATAAATGTCATTGCTCACGCTGAAACTGCTAGTGGAATGATGTTTTGGATCTATATAACTAAAATATCATGAAAATTTAACTTCTTAATCTAGGAATTGATATTTAGATTCCTCATAAAACGTCAAGTTATTGCGTGGAAATAACTGATATTTGAGATTTTTGTGAAGCAAAGAAACAGACCTCCATGTTTCCATCATATTATGAGTCTGCTTAGCAGTGAAAAGGTTAGCAAGGCCAAAATCACAGATCTTTGGCTTCCATTGGTGATCAAGCAATATATTACTAGACTTTAGGCTTCCATGAAGAATCTTTGGTTTAACATCCTCATGAAGGTAGGCCAATCTGCAAAAATTCATTAATTGTCTTGATGTCATATATGAGCATAAAGATTTCTGTAAAGGGAATAGAAACCTTGATTTTTAAGATTCCATTTCTCACCCTCTTGCCACACTCTGGATAATATTCAATCTCGTTTCCCATGTAAGAGGGCTGACATGTCCTGGAAATTCATGAAGCCATTGATGTAGATTGCCATTATCTACGTATTCAGATACTGACAACCTAATAGACAAGGAACCTGTTAATGCAAAAAAATCTTCAATAGTAATAATTCATAGACTTCTTTAATAATAATTGAAGTTACACCTGTAAGCTCCCTCAGTGCAATATCCAAGCAACTTGACCAGTTTCTTGTGTCTTACACCTCCAATCGCCTCCATTTGCAATGCAAAATCCTCAGTTTGGCAACTGAAAAAAAAAAAAAAACTGGAACAATCTAAAGCATAACATACAATTACAGATAAAAACTATGTGGAATACTTTTGTAATAAAACTATAGGCCTTCCTAATGTAACAAAACAAACTAGAGTCAACCGATACATATTTACGCATTCACAAATTAAAATTTAGTTACTTAACACAAATTTTAAAAAGCATAGTAATATAACAGTAATAACTATTCAGCTAGTACATATTTTTTTCCGGCCACCAACTTATATAGATATGTGTGTTGATTGAAAATCTCTTCCCCATTCAAGTTTTAGCAATTAGAACACAGAGATAAGTCACATTGCACGGATTTAAGAGAAGAGCCCAACAATTTAAAACAGAAAGCAGATAGAAGAAAAGAGAGAAAAACTTGTAACTGAACACAAGTCATAACTTGTACTATCTAAAAGTCATGTTGTGCACATCTCACTCTCTAAGTTTATACATTTTGTGTGTGTATGAAGGATAAGAGAAAGTTTCTTCTTACTTTTAAAAGTCACATAAAAAAATCATAATTGAACAACATTTAGAGGATGAATGAATGCACTTCTATAAAGCACCATTAAGGATGCAACACCTTGACAATCCAACCCTCAAATTATACGAGAAACTTAGATTTTGTTATATTATAATGTTGTGCCCTTTAGGTGCGCTATGAAGTCGTTTAAAACATTTAAATTTTTTTAGTTACTCAGAATTCAAATTGTTAAGCAATTTCTGTCATATTAAGAAGAAAAAACAAAAACAACGACAATAATGATAATAATATTTTATATATTTAATTTAATCCTCCCACACGCGGAATGGTGGGCTTCAATCAGTTTTACCTGTCGTTCTCAAGCCTCTTCACTGCCACTCGAGTATTATCCCGCAACAGACCCAGATAAACAATTCCATGATCTCCACTTCCAATCAAATTATCTTCAGCCAATCCATTCGTAGCCTCCACGATCTCCTGCAAGCTGAATTCAACACTCTGTCCCCAAACATTCTTACCCCTATGGGAGCATCCAACAATCGATTCCAAAACTCCTTCCTCCTCCTCGACTCCATTGACATGTGGTAAGAACCTGTCAAAGTTCATCAGAATTCCGGAGACGTCACTGTTGCCAGAGAGTAGCCTCTTGTCGAGGGAGGACGACGAGCTGAAATCGTGACGACGGCGGTGGTGATGCTTGGAAGCAATTGGTTTGGGCAAGGAAAATCGGGGTTCGTGTGGTTTCCGATGATGACGAAAGCAGATGAAGCAAATGCAGAGAGCGATGAATATCATGAGAGTGATGAAGGCTGCAGTGGAAGCTAGGAGCAGAATCCATAATGGAACGCCAAAGAAGTAGGTCGGTTTTCTGATAGTTGCTTTTATGGCTGATGTATGAGAAGACATTGGTAGAGGAAGATGGAAATGCCGGGGACTTTGAGCGGTAGAAGAACCCTTCAGGTAAATTCAAACTGTTTCAGTCACGCTCTCGAGTAACGAATATACTAACGAACTCGAGAACTTAGCGGGAATTTGATTTTAGATTTTCTCACATTAATTTGGATCTCTTATGAAAAAAATAAAAATGAGGGACGCAAGTGTCATGTGTAGATTTTATTTCTAACGTTGCGTTCTTTGATCGCTCCCGTGACAGTTATGGTCTCAAATTTTTCTTATTCTTTTTAAACCAGAAGCAGCTCATTCATTCAATAAGAACGAAGCTCCCGTGCGAGATCAAACACATTCAGTCAACAGAAAGGCAAGTAACTTTAAAAAAAAAACGCAAAACTAAGAAACAAAAAATAGTAGCAAACATGAAAAACTAGAAACAGACACACATGATCATCCTACGTCTTCTCTTTGTTAAGTTGATTAATTAAGCTGATTTTTTAGGTGAAATTAATTAAGTTGATTTATTTTGATTAGGTTTTTTTTTTATGTCCAACTTTCATTAGTAATGAAAATCATTATTGGACGAGGACAGATTAAATGGAGGTCCTCTGACATTCTAATTTGAACAGATTAAAAAAATAAAATTAAACGACTATTTGAGTGAATATGAGAAAATTTTGGAAAATTTTGAGAGGTTATGTTTGTTTTTTGATACAATAAATCGGATATTTCTGTACTACCTATTGTTAATTTGAGAAAAAGTTGCGATTTTCAATGATGATTAATTGAACTAGCATTAAAAAAAAGGAAAAAACTATTAATTTGGGATAATTTTATAAAAATTATATGTTTTATTAAAAATTAAATGAGATTAAGTAATTTTTTTCTGGAGACAAGAGGTTGTACTATTAATTAAAGATTAAAGTAAATGATGGTTCGGGTGAAAAAAAAAAAAGAGTAAGCGACGGCAAAGTATAACGGTGCGTTTGGTTACCAAAAAAAAGGGAAAAACGATGCGTTTGTCGTTTTTCGCTTCCACCGCCGTTTCAAGGCTTAGAAGGTTGCAGCTTGCCGTCGTTTTGTTTTTCTTCTCCGGTTTGGTTACAGTTGCGTCTAGCGTTCGAGGCTTCGTTTTTCACTTCATACTCAACCCTCGGACCAATCAGTGGCCACCAATATTTCGCTGCATGACACGATACATTCTCGTAAATTCTCCATTTTCTTGTTCTGTTAATTCGCGAAATTGATAAGTTATCTGCCCTATTTTTGGTGCAATTGAGGAAGTTCAACCCAAGAGTTGCTTGACGAACTTCCAATCTCGTGGAAGAAAGAGAGCGGTCTGAGATTCAACATAATGCGGGCCATAGCAGTTCAGCTCGCTAATGTAAGTGCCATTTAATATTTGTATTCCCATGTTTTACCCTTAACTTTTATCTAGATCCGTTTGTTTCATTTACCTTAATACAACTTCTTATAGATTTCCAGATAATTTCGTTTCTTGGGTGCTCTTTTACTAATTACTTACTTCTATTCATTCTACTATATTTTAGTGTCTATATAGAAGAAGAGCTGGGGTCAGTCTACAATCTCGCAATTTTTCATCCTATAATGGCAAGGGTAATGCTGTATTTCTTCATATTTAATCACTTATTTGTGCCCACATTTTCCTTTAAAGAACAGAATTAGGAGGAAGCCATAAACATTAGTTCTGCTGCGGAAACACCATACTGAGATATGGACACCCAGAAATTATAGGACTTGTCTCTTGTGAGCGTAGTTCTAAGCAAAAAAATTGTGGTCGCAACAGGAAATGATATGATTGAACCATGAATTAGAATCTTAAAAAATATAAATTGCAGACAAAGAATTTTTGGGTGTTTGATTTTATTCTGAGCTGTTATTATGTTCTTCACTGTTGGTACAACTTCACCTGTAGCTGTTGATTTCCAGAGGAGTTAACCGTTGAACAAGAAGCTGAAAGAAAAATTGGATGGCTCTTAAAATT
Source organism: Adenanthera pavonina (assembly GCA_026686845.1). NCBI lineage: Eukaryota > Viridiplantae > Streptophyta > Magnoliopsida > Fabales > Fabaceae > Adenanthera > Adenanthera pavonina. The sequence goes on from JAIVEN010000013.1 coordinate 28,369,160, forward strand.
GATGTTTGCTGGGACAGCATCTGTAGTGGCATACCAGTTCTTTCCTTACATGGGTATCTGTATTCTAGCAGTAATTTTTAACTAATTCATTTGATCTTAGTGGTTCAAAGCAGACTATATTCTTATAACTGTAGGAGATAATTTGATGCAACAGTCTGTGTCACTTTTGCAAGTCGAGGATCCTTTGTTTAAAAGGATGGGAGCATCTAGATTGACCCGTTTTGCAATTGATGGTAATATATGCTTTATATTCATTTTTTATAAGAGATTGCTTGCTAAATGTGGTAATATTACTCACTTATAACACATTATCATTGGGAATAGTGTTGAAGCACTTTGTGCTGTGTACTAGCCTTCACTCTTCAGTGTGTTGGGATAGCCCTTTCCTCGACAGATTTATTTGTCCCTCGTATATTGATGCTGTTTTCATTATCTTTCTGCTCTATATTTGTTAAAGCCAAGAACAATCTAAAATAGCTTATGAATTAACAAAATTTGTGTGAATTGATTTAGTAGCTTGAAGACTTTTTACTTAGATACAAAGTTTCTGCGAGTAGATTTTGTTCTCATTTATTGAACAAAAAAATAAAAAGTAGAGGAAATAAAGAGAATAAATTTTTCGAGCAGAAAGTCAGCAACGCAAGGAATGCCCTCTAGCTATTTGAGAAGCTAAAAATATCCCCAATACTTTTCCAGAATCCACATATGTGCCTCTCTTTTCTTTCTTCACCCTTAACCTCTCCTACAGCAGAATGACTCTCAAAACTGTTAAAACGGTTACATAACCTCCTCTATAAATGATACATTTATGCTGCTCAAAACAGTCATAACAACCAATTATTACCCTGTCTGTTTCCTTAGTCTAAACTGCCTAAAACAATCACATAAACAACTCTCTCACCACCCCTGTTTACAGGATCTATGATTTATTAAATTGGACTGCAGAAAAGGCTACCTTGTTGTGAACTGTGGTTCTTTCTTGACTTAGAATTGACATTCCAGTAACCAAAAACTGAATTCTATTCTGAAATTGAAACTCATAAAATGCCTTGTTAATTCATCTAGTCTGGGCCTTCGATAAGTACTTGTTGAGTCTCCAATTACATTCTCTCTACATTATTGTTTACCTTCTGGAATGTAGACTCTTGTATAGCTGCATATATAACATCGAGAAGTGCTTTCTCTCCTTTTTGATCAAAAGATGAAAGAAGAATGAAGATAGTTAAAATGGGTGGAGCCCAAGAGCTCTTGAACATGTTGAACACAGCTAATGATGACTGTACACGGACAGCAGCTTTGAAGGCTCTTGATGCACTCTCACAATCAGGTAGCACTTTTAAGTGATAATGTTTTTTAGTGTTCATTTATGACTTCTTTCTTGCTAATTTAGGCCAGCCACGCTCTTTTGCGGTTTTAATTATTCATAAAATATTGTAGCTGGAAAACAATTATACGAACCAAGTTTGTTGTGGAATTTAAAAAACCTAAGTATCTGTCATCTACATTCATTAATGCAGGCATTTAATGATAAAGAGGAACATGAACAATTTTGCTTTAATTTTGGAATATTAAATATCTTAAGAGGCAAGAGCTCTTGATAATTTGCATGCTAATGATGCCTTTAATTGCTTTCTTCAATATGTTGTAGAATAATTCAGTAAAAAGAGTATCATGAGGTTCTGAGTTATGTAAGAGTAGAATCACAAGAAGGAGCATCTGCTAATCCTTTCTCCTTATTTCTGTTGGACTGATTATACTTCATTGTTGTAGATGAAGTTCTCGCATCCTTACATCATACTGGCGCAATCTCAATTATTAGGTCTACACCAAATTCACTTGAGGATGCAGATGTTGAGAGATTCAAGTTTTCCTTGATGAAAAGATTCCAAGATCAAAAGATATGATGGGTGATCATGACTTTTTGCTGAGGTGGTTGCCGCTGTTTTGTTAGGCTCAAAGCATACAATATGGTCATGAATAAGCTAGCCACGAAATGCATATGTAAGGACAAGTCGAATCTACCATATATCTTTAGTTCAAATTTAATAGAGTACCGTGGCTCAAGCTTCTTTGGTTCACACATCATTCTAATGTGGAATACATAGTTTCTTCTTGTCCTTTATTCTAATTCAGAGTATTATAGTTCGTGTCACCCAAAAAAAAAAAAAAAAGAAATCCAGAGTATTATAGTTCATGCTTTATGGACTTCTTTCTCATACAACCAATTCCTTTGTTTTGTTTCTGACAAACCCATGGATCTCGTTAGTCATAGAAAGGAAAAAAAAATTAAATGCCAACATGAAAATACTTCCTAAAAGGATATTTAATCACTATTTATTGACTATATAATAAAAGGATATATTAAACAAAAAATTTATTTAACGAAAGAACTTATTTAATCACACCATTAGTTTTCACTCTGTTTATCTACACAACATCTCACAGGAGTTCTTCGGCCTTTTCCTCTAACATTTCACACGAGATATTTTAAAGTTACTTAACAAGAGATTTGGTGAGAGAAGTGTGATAGAACCCATAAGACACAGGACAGACTAACATTATACTTGAGAGGATACTGACGTCACCCATTCTTGTTGATGACTGCTACTCAAGCTTTCACTTCTTTCATTTGTAAATTTGTCAGGTTCATACAAGCAAAGCTGCTCAATGACCCCTTCTGCAACTGGTTTCTTTATAGGAAATACTTTGATTTCGTATAGCTTTGACCATAGTTTTCCTGTCACTGCAAGCAAAGATACAAGTCACGAAAAGTAGTTACTCGAACTGTAAATGGTAAAGGGATTGAGAAGCAATCAAATTAATTTTCATTGGCTAAAGCTTTATTTAGGTCCTTCTCATATGAACAAATTCTAATGTTGGAGCAAAATAGTTTTCTGGGTCAATTTTCATAGCCTATTGATGCTTGCTAGGCAATTCCTAAAGGGAAAAAAAAAATCATGGCACCCAAATTGCAGGGAGCAAAAAGAGAGAGCATTATTTTATTTTTGGGAAGAATATATTTTTAGTCCTTTAACTTTACACTAAATTTCATTTTGGTCCTTTAACTCTATTTTATTTCTTTTTAATCTTTTAACTTTCAAAATATAATTAAAATATTCTCTATAATTAACACAATTAATTGTATTAGTAGAAAATACTGATTAATCATTTCTAAATGTTAATAAAATATTTTCTAAATGCTTACATTTTTATCCAACTCATTTTTCATAACAAAAAAAAATCTAAGATTAAGGTTTTGTTTAAAAGTTTTTATTTGTAATTATTTATTTTTAATCTTTTAATTTAATTAAAAAATATTTTAAATCCAAGATTAATTAGAAATATTGATTATTTGACAATAAAAATTGACATGTTAATATTGAATAATATTTTATCAGCATTTTTGTTAATATAATTAATGATGTTAGTAATAGGGAAATGTTTGATTATATTTTAAAAATTAAAGGATTAAAAAAAATAAAATAAAGTTAAGGCACCAAGATGAAACTTGGTGTAAAATCATGGAACTAAAAGTGTGCTTTTGCCTTTATTTTTCTAATAATTTATTACCGGATCTGGATCTTCTACACTTATAAGTAAATATACATTGTGCATATAGAAAGAAAATAGATATTGAGTAGAAAGAGAAGACTACCCTATTCACGCTTTCACTCGTGTGTCACTTACTTTCCTAATTGCTGGGTGTATCAAAACAAATAATCCCATTCCATAGTTTTATGCGACAAACATAAGTTAATAGCTCACATAATATCATCCCCAATATTTAAGATTGACATGAATTTGAAGTTTATGGATTCAACCTCAGCCACAACCCTTTTCCACGAACCCAATGTTCAGGTTTGGACGACCTCCTCGTGGAAAAAAAGTGGTTGAACTCTGCTTTGACTTCCATATGGACCTCTATTTTCATGATATTTCATGCTTGAACAAAATTATTAAAAGAAATAAAGAAGCTTACTAGCTTAGGATGGGTGGAGATTATCCCCACTATAATTTCATTATTTGCTCTTTAGCCAAGGAGCATCTAAGCACCAGCATCTATAAAGTATCATGTTTAGATTTAAGCCTTTTTTCTTTCTTTGAGCAATAAAATGTTAGTGCTTACCAAAAATCCGCTTCTTTTCACTATCCCATGCTATGCCATTCAAAACCTTCGGCTCCTACAATATAGCAAGATCCACATGTGAGCAATATATATTTTTCAGTTAATCTTTTGTCTAGCTGAGATTCAAAGTTGAATCTTCCATTTGTGGAAATGTCTGCAATACCACTGAGATAAAGCTCATTGATTAAATTTAAGCAATAGAGCATGGACATGAAACAGTTATCTCTAATAATAAGTTGATCCTCAAAAGAGGATCAAAATAAATTCATTATTTCAAGCAGCTAGTTCTTTGTCATAACTTTTAAATTATAGCTACCATCACACCCAAACACCCGTGTTGAAAACTTATGCCTTGCTTGCATGTCACATTTTTTGGTGTGACAACTAAATATTTATATTGACAAACTTAATAAAAAAAATTTCTTATATTCCAGAAATGAAAGGGCTCAGGTTCCTTACTTGATTCTCAGCTACCACAACTTCTTCCCTGCATAGGATTAACAAAATGCAACTTTAAGCAACACACTCAACAAAAATGTGTTGCTCTTCATTTCTGTATTTAGAGAAGGGGGAAGAAAGCTAGACCTTAAATTTTGGAGGAGAATCCATCCAACAACACGACCATCCTTGGGAGAGATTCTTACAATGCAGTCAGCCTATGGAAAGAAAATATATCAGCCTCAGAAAATTGTGCACAAAAAAGAACCTTGAGCAACACATTTATCTGCATTTCGCAGAAATACAGTCATCACTGAACATGCCAGAACATACCCCCAAAATATTTGCCCAAACTTCACCATTTACAAACTCCAATTCATTGAGAAACCGTACTTGATGACCCTTGTAGTAGACTACTGGTTTTGACATAACTGCATCAAGGCAGGCAAGTGAATTCAGTGAACAATAAAAGGCAAACAATGATAAACATGTCAAAACAATGTTGGGTTTGAAAGCTGGATGAGTAACTCTTAAATGTATGAGGATCAATATGATACAATGTTGAACTGCCATCACTTCCGAACAAAACTTTTCCATCGGTTGCCAGACCCCAACCATCATTCATCTGATGCGTAAATTCTCCAACCTACAGCCAAGATGTTTGAGATCTAGGTAGGTATTTAAAGTTTTAAACAGACATTTTGGGGCACTAAACCCTGTCCTGAAAAACATCTCATGAAAATTTATGAAATAGCAAATAAGAAATTTGTATCTTGTGAGGGTTGGAAAAGACATAAGATATTGTGTATAGAATTAGATAAGATCATAAGAAAGCAATATCAAACTTAAGTCTAAGCAAGGAACTTCACAAAGACATCTTTTATCAGATAGACTTCACAGTAAAGTAAGGGATATTGTATCCCTTTTAAAAGATAGACCTAACACAAATTCCTTCCTTATAACACAATGACTACTGACTCTAACATAGTACACTACCAATATGAATATATATATTGAGAGTATTTGATTTCTTACTAAAAATAACGACTCAAACCATGTCAAGGACAAAATATGAGTGAGGTTAGGCACAAACTCTGCTTAAATTATTCCAGTCATATATGAAACCAGTACTCTGCAGCCAAGCTACTTGGAACAGCCTACAGAAAGTATAACAAATTGTCTGTTAGACTAAACCCAATTATCAAGTGTAAGAGTAAAACAAAAGTATGACAAACCATAGTGTCTATAACCCCTTTAAAGGTGTATACATCCCCTTTGAGGATGGGGTTTTCAAGTGAATCCCCAATAATGAATTTCAGTACGCTTATACTTTTGAAGAAATTAATAGTTCTGACTTCTGATATGTAAATGGAACAAATGTATACTATTTTTGTAGCACCAAGAGTGGCAACAAGGCTTTATCCTGGTTAGCGGATCAGCAAAGCTTTAGTCTTCTTAAAGATCCACAAAAAGATTACATATGTTTATTTTTCATTACCCCATAATTTTTCTAAAATTGTTGCACATGCCACTGAGCATTCAATTAGTGAAATGTTTGTGAAGGCTTTAGACCTTTCTATCTAACAGGTTTAGGATTTTATGCCCCTCCTGTTGGATAAGTTATCAAAGACTGATTCAAACAGTTATGCTTCCTATCTTTAGTATGTTCATCAGTTTTACGACTTATGGCTGCAAATTTCTCCCTTCTTGGTAGTGTGACATCTAGATATCTTCTTTTCTTCTCCTCTACCACTATTTTGTTTATTATTATTTTCTACCCACCCAGGCCTGATTTCTTTGACAAGCACCAAAGCCTTTGTTATTTCTTCCTTGGTTTTGGCTTGAAACCCAGATACATTCACTCCACATCAACAATCACTAAACTAATCTTAAAACCAGTGTTGTCTGCACATTGGCCTTCCCTGAGCATAGCACTAATGAAACTTCAATCCACAACTTTTCTATCTTCGAGCAAAACCAAAATCCAACTTTCAATCAACAAAACCCTAAGCACCTTTGTTTTAGTAATTGACTTTCATGTCAGGAATAAACCAAATTGCAACATAATTTACACACCTTTCACCTAAAAGAGTTAATCCTTCTCCAAATATAGAATCATCAATCTTCTCAAGAGTCTCAACCTGTAGGTAGCAAAAATAATAACCAGACAAATTTAATCCACAAGCATCTTATAGTATAACTACCACTCACTAAGTCCAGTCAAACAAACTTTACAACACTACACACAAGGGGGGTTTGCATGCCGTAGTTCTCAATACTCAAAGCACTAAACATACACAAACAATTCCTATATGTATTTGTGCATATTTAAGTTGAACTTCAAATTTCTTATAAAAGGTACCATAGCCACAACTAAGTCATGGCTGTAAATTTTTTAAGTTTATTTTTGAGAGTACTAAGTGTATCCAGTAGTGTTTAACAGCCAGAAAAAAAAAACAGAAATATCAGGAGATAACATTGTCTTTTCTTTTTAAAACGAACAGAAAAAAATCAAGTGAAAAGAGAATGGCGATACATGAAGTCCATTAAAAGAAACAATAATTAGTATTCGTAGTTGTTAAGACAAACATGCCAAGTGCCACATTGCCTTGGCAATGAGCCATTGACATGATTTCCTTGCTTAACAGGTTTCATGCAGTGCTGTTTTCCAGGCAATATATAAATGTTCTTTTCTGGTTTAACTATATCAATTAGAGTACAATGAGAAGTATATGAATAATAATATACAATTTATCAGTAGCATAGGCTTAACAGAAGTTGTCTCTCTGGGTTGAACCAATTAATAGTTTGAATAACACCAATCATCATTCTCATTGTAATTCAAAAGCAATGAACCGAGTAATTGAACAAGTACATGAGAGAGTTCAAGAAACAGGGGTCTGTACCTTCCCAGTATGAAGAGCTACTTTGCGGACAGATGACTGAAACAAGTAACTAAAAGGTTAAATAAAATATAATAAATATACTATGAAAGATCTCTAAGTAAAGTTCCAAAGCAGTTTAATCCTAGCTCATAGTTAACACTAGTACAAGTTACATTGGCATTCAAGCTTAGTTTAATATTTAAGTTGATTTTAGATTAGGAATATTCAGAAACCACCGTACTGAACAAAAACAATAAGGAATGAATTTACAGCTTAGTCAAGAAGCAAGCTCCAAAGAAATAAGTGCCATGGCAATTCAAACAGCCGTAAGTTACTCAGAACTTACATAACCTATATAAGAAAAGACAAAATCTTTCCAAAGAAGTTTTTGCAGAATTTGAAGGGGTTTTGCTTAACGTATGGTAGATCTTAGGCCAAATTGCAAAATGTCATCTGGTTACATTATATAGACTGGATTGGAATGATCCCACTGGAAAAAAGATTATAGTAACTATGACACTCGATTATAATGAAAAGCTCTAGTAACCATCTTAAACTGTATGGACAATAATGCACCGGAATACAACTATCGTACTAATCATTGAAAAAATTACAATAGATGAAGAAGCAATTATTTCATTTGTAATAACTCTAGCCATTGCAGATTTAACCTCATAATCATTCTTCGCAAAAAATGACCACAGACAATATCCACCTACCTTTTCACCTTTTATAGATAAAATATCCACTCTCACCTCAAAAGGAAAAATGCTCAGACAAATAAAAGAGAAATGAGAGAAAGAAGCGCAAACAAGGGAAAAGAAAATATGCAACCTTACCTTCCCAAAAAGACCCGTTGACTCGAATAAGGTGTCATTTCCACCATAAACAAGTCCCTGAAATTGAATAAGCAGAGACAAGAAATTTTCCTCTTCCGTGAGTGACAGATAAGACAATTCCCAGAACAAAATATTGGCTCTCCATTAATAAAGCAAGGGTACACATTTACCAACTCCATAAAGTTTCTGAAATTATAACACTACTTAGCATAAGCCATAAAGCATGATGTTCGCAATCATCCATAAAGTTCTGTTACTGAGGGTAGAGCATCCAATAAAGATGTCAATCATTGAGGTTAGTTCTGCTTTTATACCAGTCCTCATTTATTTTGGGTAGAAACCAGTTGTCTTCTTCATATTCAATTGAGAAGTCACAGGGCTAACAAGTAGTCCTTTGATGAACTTGGATGTCTTCAGTTCAACCGAGGCCTTCTACAAAAGTCCTTCAAGATTTAAAGGGCTGTTGTTATAAGACACTTCAGACGAAGACCCAAATTTATTATTATAAATTTAAGGCAATAAAAGAAAATAAAATTTTGTTATGGCGGGTCCTGATTACTTATATCCCTCTCACGTATTCATAAAGAACCATGTCCATGCCTTTGTTGCGTCACACTCACAACATTTGTACGGGACAGAAGAGAAAATGACGGTTTTAGTCTCACTGAGTATTCTTGAACAAATTAGCAAAATGAACAAAAATACTTCAACCCCACATTATATAAATTTTATAATAAATGTAAGAAAAGGGAGAAAATATTACCAAGGGAGATCTGCAGCAGTAAAAGGAGAACAAGAAATACACAGTAACAACTCATCCTAATTTTTGTCAGGAAGAATAGAATTTCCGGTTTAAGTTAACCCCATTAACAGCTATCAAGAACACATTGGATTTGGATATATTTACCCAGAAAGTTATACAAAATGACAAGAATCCCCAACCATATCACATCACGGAAACCCCAAATCTACCTCGGTAAAGGCTTCGGGATCGTGAGGAAATTCATTAATCACACTGACCATCTCATAAGAATATGATTCCCCATCTTTAAAGTTGCTCCACTTTTTCGACGGAACGATGAGAGCAATGGCAAGAGAAGCATAAAGAAGCAGGGAAAGTGCAGTGTAAGCACCAGTCTTTAGCCAGGAAGAAGCCATGCAAAACTGGTTTTCTCTAAAAAAACGAAAGTTCTCAGTACTTCCGGCGGGTGGCTCAGACGATGAAAACGATGACAGTAGTGGAAGCTCTGGTTCGAAAGCAACAGCCGAGTGTTGACCTTTGTGTTTTGCGTGAATAATGAACGAAATAATGAATTACAAGTGTCGGCTTCTCGGAAAATAAAAGGATGACGATGGTGCGATGGAAATGTACAAGTGTTCCTCCATGCACGTGAGAATTACATAATTGTTTCTTTTTTGCAATCAAAATTCCCAATTCCAGATTTCACCCAACAACAAAATTTATCCTCAGGTTAGTTGGAATCTCACTCTCGCAAGATTTCTGCTTGACTTCGAAGCCTCACACTAACTTCAGATTCAACACTATGAAAGAGAACGATCCCGTGAATCAGAGTGAGATTTGTCTCGAATTATACTTCCACTTAGGATCAAGGACCAATGATTTTGAGTGAGTGGAGTTTCAAATGTGAGGAATCTCAAGATGAAATACTCAAGGTTACGGATATTTGCCTTCCGAGTGTGAAAAATTGAAAGTCGTATGACTTTTAAGACATCAAAAGTTTGACACAAATTTATATGTGTTTTTTTTAAATAAAAGAATAATTCTAGCTTTAGACAATATATATGCTTTTTCATACGTTGGAATGGAAGCCAAATTTAGTACCTAAAGAGATCCAACTTCAAAAAATTCCTGTTTGGATCAAAATTTGGCGTTTACCATTTAAATACTTTAACATGGATGTTGCTAAAGTTTTGGGTAATATGTTTGGAGATTTTTTGGAGTTCAATGAGAGTATTGGGAATTTCAAAAATATTTGCTACTTTAGAATTAAAGTAAAGAGTGACATAACTCTTCCATTACTTGCGGCAGTGTATGTTCAATTAGATGACAGGAGAAGCATTTGGGCTGAAAAGTAGGGATGAGAGTGCCAAGAGGGAATGAATATCATTAGGTAGAGTTTGAACTGGTGTGGATGTAGATTTGCTCATGAATCTCGGTCTTCTTTGTTCCCAAATCTCTGCAAAAAAAGGATCGCTTCGGAAGTCTACTAAGATTTAGAGCTGTAATGATCATTTTTCTGTTAGAGATTTTAATGCATTTAAGCTACTTTTTTGCATTCATCATTCTTCATTGGATGATGACCAATTTGGTTTCTTTAGAGCAGAGCAAGGGGATGTTTATGGTGATTGGGATCCTCAAAATAGAGGGGATTTTCAAGAGGACGGTAAAAAGAGAAAAAAATTATGATAATCAATCTTCTACACATGTAATAGATGACTCTAAAAGGAGAAGATGTTAGCAATGGAGATGAGGAGCACCACCGGTATAAGGATTCAACCATACCCCATTATTCATCCCTTGATTGTTTGGACTCGAAGAAGGTGCTACAACGAGTGGTGGAACATAACAGTGGAGATCCTTATGGTGTAAATGGCACAATGGATCTTCTTACCATAATGGCAATCGAGGCAAGAGGAAAAATTTGTTGGGAACAAGAAAATGATGAAGTTCGTTTATATAGCATTGGGAAGCATGGAGCCTTTGGGTTGTTGATTAAATGGGGGAATCCTTTTAAAAGAAGAAGAATGTTTACTATGGTTCATCATCCTCATCCACCTATTCAGAAAAGATGCGTATGTGTTGGATGATTTGGACCAAGAGGGGAAAACTTTGAAATGAAATCGATTTACTTATGACATTAATGTGGGGACTTCTTTGATTTCTAAAGATGCTGAAGGGCTGTGGGAGACTTGCACAAGAAAGTCGCCCCAGGAGCCGTGAAGCTTTTAGTGTGGAACTGTCAGAAGTCAGCGTGCAGCTTTGGCAGTTCATAGTCTTAGTACGCATAGTTTGTGGTTGTATTTGGTATGTATTGCTCACAGTTTGGTTGGATCTTCTTTTTGCTCTGAGGGACTTGTTAGAGATTTTGTTCGTGATGGTTGGAGGTCTTTCTCTTGGGTGTACTTAGATTTCTACTAAAGTCATTATTGCTGCAATTTTTACGGGTGGTCATAAGTCAACAAAAATCAAGTTGGACATCCTTCACTGGAGGATTTGGGATCAAAGACATATCCATGTTATATGGAATTTAAATAATTCCTTTTATGGTTCAAGCTTTCTCCACCTTTGGAGACAGTGATCAATGGTTCCCTTGGGAGCAGCAGTACTCTCCTTTCAGGTCTGATCTCTTCCTCATCATAAATAGTTTGCTTGGATCTCTTTATCTTATCTTGTGTTATTTATTTAGGGCCTGTTTGGTTCTCAGTTAGTTAAAAATAAGTTTTGGTAGAATTGGTTTTGTAACGTAGTTATGAAAAAAATTAGTTTTGGACTAACGTATTTATGTTTGAATGATTTATTTGAAAATTGGTTTTAACAAAACTCATATTTTTCCTCTAAATTGAGCTTAAACTTTATCCCATGATTAATTTAATTTATTTAGACTAAAATTTAATCTGCATTTATTTAATTGTGAACATAATATATCTGATATAACATTTTCTTACAGGTCATGATCTATAAAAATTAAAATTTTGAAGAGACATTTTGGTCAATAGATAGAAGAAATTTTATGAAAATTTTAATTTCCTAATTTTTTTATTTTTTTCTCATTTTATTGGTTTATTTTTATCTTACATTAAAATAAATACAGATAAAAATAAAAAAGAGAACAGAAAAGCATCAACCCATATGCTTCTCTCCCAACTCCGTTTTCGACCAAATTCATGGTGGCAACGTGACTGCTTTTTGACATCCAAACATCAATAAAAATGAAAAACGTGATTTTAAGCTTCAAATGGGTTTTGAAAATTGAAAACAAACAGGCCCTTAGTCATTGTACGCTTTATTGTTTTCTCTCTTTTGGCTGTTAGTTCTAGTTTGTACGTGTGTAATACTCTTTAGTATTAATATACTACTATCTTTTTATTAAAAAAAAGAATTATTCTAGTTTTTATGTTAAGTAATAAAACTAAAATTATTTCTCATAATATTAATATTTATTTGCTATTTATTGATATTGATATATCAATCAATTCAATAACAATCAATTAAGAATCAATTCAATAATAGGTAATAAAATTATGTATCACTATTTATCACCCTATTGATTTGATATTCTTTTAACTATATAAACATTACTCCCTAGAATTTTAAATATAAGTTGTTAAAGAGAAGAATTTTTGTAGTTTGAAATATAAATTATATTTGGATCATTAAATAAATTTATTTTCTAAATATCACTTATTAAATATGTCAATGTAACTTATAATTGGAAAGATATAATATTAATTAGAGGTAAATCTAGAAAATAAATATAATTTAAGATAAATTTAATGAGTTTAACAACTTTTCTTATTATGTATGAGATAATTAAGAATATCTTATACTTGAAATTGAAGAAAGGCCATACTTCTTGTCAAATCTTTTATTTAGCAATTTTCTGAATATCTAATAAGAATTAAGAATTTCATGAAAATTTAGAATCAAGATTTTGGTTTTTGGTGAAGGGGCACAAATGATGAAATGGGATAGGGAGAATCAAATAAAAGGACATGGGAAGATTAAAAATTGTTGCAAAAGATCTTGAATATTTAAAATCTTTTAGAAGGATCTAAGTTTTCGGAGGGGGGGGGGGAGAAAATAAATTAATTAGACAAAAATACTCTCTTTTCTCTTCCTCCCTCATTGGCAGTGATGATGATGTCAAAGCACTTATTGCTAGCAACGTCATCAAAGCTCCGTTGATCAAATGACGTCATCAGAGCTTCAACACCAATACTAAAAAACTCACTAGTAGTAAGTTTAAAAGAAAATTTTAACTTGAATCGACAAAATTTTCAAATGAGAACCCCAAATTTTCTAACTCATTGTAATTATTTTCAACAATCTAAATTTTATTCAAGAAGGTAAGTTTAAAAAAAATTTACAAGTTCACGCATAGGATTTTTTAAGTGAAAAAATCATAATTTATAACTTCCTATAACTCATTTCAGCAGTCTCAATTTTATTTTAGAAAATAAGTTTGAAAAAATTTTCAAGTTAACTTAACAAAATTCTTAAGAGAGAAACTCAACATTTTTAGCTCATTATAATTATTTTTAGTGGTCTAAATTTTACTCAAGAAAGTAAGCTTAAACAATTTTTCAAGTTGAATCGACAAAAATTTCAAGTGAAAAATTTAAAATTTCCAACTTTCCATCACTATTTTCAACCATCTGAATTTTATTAAAAAACAAAAGTAAGTTTGAAAACAATTTGCAATTAAAATCATCAAAATTTTCCAAAAAAAACTCAAAATTTTGAAATTACTATAACTATTTTTAATTGTCTCAAGTTTATTTACGAGGGTAAGTTTGAGAAAAAATTTTAAGTTTAACGAACAAAATTTCTAAATGAAAAACTTAAAATTTCCAAATCTAAATTTTGTTTAAGAAAATGTACACTAAAAAATAATTCCCAAGGGGAATAAATTCAAAATTATGAGCTTTTCACTAAACAAAAATGTAAGCTTAAAAATGATTTCCAATTGGAATGAACAAAATTGTTAAGTGATATAGTCAAATTTCTGAAATTATCTTTTGAAAATTCCGTTGATTTAACTTAAAAAATTTTTTAAACTTACCTTTTTGAATAAAATTTAACTTGTTGAAAATAGTTATAATGTGTTAAAAATTTTAAATTTTTATTTAAAAATTTCATCAATTTACCTTAAAAATTTTTTTTTAAGTTTATCATCGGTGACTATTTCAATATCAGCACCAAAACTTTGATGACATCACTTGCAATAAGAGCTCCAGTAAAATCACCGGGAATCGGAATTTGGATGACAATACTAGCACCATTGTGAAAGGGAGGGAAGGCCGGAGCGAGGAGGAGGAGGAGGAGGAGGTGGTGGTATTTTCTTAATCCTACTAATTTATTTTTTTTTCTCTTCAAGTACCCAAGTCCTTTTTAAAAGATTTTAAATATTTGAATCCTCTGCCTATAATTTTTACTCTTCCCCAATCTCTCCCAATCCATATATAATTGGATGGATGCTTTCTGCATCAAAAGTTCAAAACATGTATTTTGGGATTAAAATGTCAAAAATAATTAACGGTATTAAATGATAGTTAGTGACTACTCCGTAGATTATTATTTTCACGTACCAAGAAAAAATGACTAGAATATTTTGAGGCGAAAAATAAGTACACACGTTTATTTTCTATTTTTCGGAAACGGGGCTAAAAGCCCAAAATAAGTACACATGTTAATAATATATACTCCCTTCCATTCAAAAGATGGTATATTTTTTATTAATTTAATAAATAAAATTATTTTTTTTAATTTTTATATAATTAGTAAAATATGACTTATATATTAGATTAAAAGGAATATATATAATTAATGTTGAATTGTTGATGAATTGAATGTCAAGGTAAGATTAATTATGGAAGTTGCTTTGTTTCATATGTATTTTTTCATAAAAATTTGAATTCGAATATCCCAACAATTCTATTCTAGTTAGTTATCATTATCATAACAAAACAAGAGGGATTATTATTATTATTATTATTATACGACAGTTTATGATGTCACCGACGAGCCTTCGTTGGTCCGCGAGAAATGTCATTGACTTCTTCGGGTGATTTTTTTTTTTTTAATTTTAATTTAATGAAACCGCGTCAGTTGGAAACGTTGCATTGGAGGGAACATTCTAGAGTCCAGACTTTAGCAAGTTGTCCCGAACCTTCCTGATTATTTGCTAAGAAATTTCCATTTCTCCGGCAAACGACACCGTTTGTTACGACACCCAACATGCCCCTCTAAAATATTTCCCCATGAAGAAGAGAATCAAAAACGGTCCAGAGAAAGGTAGAAGGATCCAGAACCATAAGCTCACTCTGTAGGCACCGCTATATAAATTGCCTTCTCTTTATTTGCTAAATCCAATCCGAAACGAAAAGCGTCGAAATTTTGAATCGTCTTCTTCGTTATCTTTATCTCGTTTTCGTTCTTGCTCGGGCTAGTGACCTTTGTTTGAGTTTCAATGGCGGATGTTCAGATGGCTGACGCTGAGACCTTTTCCTTCCAGGCAGAAATCAACCAGCTTCTCAGTTTGATCATCAACACCTTCTATAGTAACAAGGAGATTTTCCTTCGTGAGATCATCAGCAATGCCTCCGATGTAAGTTTCTCGCCCCCGTGAAGTTCCAGTTTCCTTGCATGGTTTAATTATTGGTTCTGTTCGGAATGTGCGGCATCTTGCTGAGGGAGATACTCTAGTTAGCCGCAATTATCTTGATTGTAGTGGACTTTTTTCGGTTATTTCTTAAAATTCGGTTTTTAATTTGTGAATTTCTTGCCGGGGATGATGTACTTGTTAGGCTTAAACAAATAGGCTATAGTAGTGGACGTGGTGGTAGTATAGGACTTTTTTTTTTTTATGTGAATTCTGTTTCTTCTTTTGTGAGGCGGGATGTGGAATCTGAATTGACTTGTGTTTTGATGGTACAGGCTTTGGATAAAATTCGATTTGAGAGTTTGACGGACAAGAGCAAACTCGACTCTCAACCAGAGCTCTTCATTAGACTCGTGCCTGACAGGGCAAGCAAGACTTTATCAATCATCGACAGTGGTATTGGGATGACCAAAGCAGGTAATGCACCTTAAAATATTTAGAGGTGAAGTTTAGAGAGGAATTAATATGCATTCGTTGTGTGCGAAAATTGTGGATAAATCGATGTCCAATGGTTTTTCGCTTACGAGACGTGTCAAATTTACTTTGTTATAGATCTGGTGAACAACTTGGGTACCATTGCAAGGTCCGGGACCAAGGAATTTATGGAGGCTTTGCAAGCCGGTGCTGACGTGAGCATGATTGGTCAGTTTGGCGTTGGTTTCTATTCAGCTTACCTTGTTGCCGAGAAGGTCATTGTGACCACAAAACACAATGATGATGAACAATATATTTGGGAATCACAGGCAGGTGGTTCCTTCACCGTCACTCGGGATGCCAACGGCGAGCAACTGGGAAGAGGAACCAAAATCACCTTGTTCCTCAAAGAAGATCAGGTTAGTAATGTAAGTAAGTTATTACCTTGAGTAATTTCTTTTCTCCGATTGAATATTAATTGATTGACTGTATGTTTTTTGGGCTTTGTAGTTGGAATACTTGGAGGAGAGGAGAATTAAGGACCTTGTAAAGAAACACTCTGAATTCATTAGCTATCCCATCTACCTCTGGACCGAGAAAACAACTGAGAAAGAAATCAGCGATGACGAAGATGATGAGCCTAAAAAGGAGGAAGAAGGAGATGTCGAGGAAGTGGATGAAGAAAAGGAAACCAAATCAAAGAAGAAGATCAAGGAAGTTTCCCACGAATGGCAACTTATCAACAAACAGAAACCCATCTGGTTGCGCAAGCCAGAAGAGATTACTAAGGAAGAATATGCTGCCTTCTATAAGAGCCTGACCAATGACTGGGAAGATCACCTTGCTGTCAAGCACTTTTCTGTGGAGGGCCAGCTTGAGTTCAGGGCCATTCTTTTTGTCCCAAGAAGAGCTCCTTTCGACCTCTTCGACACCAGGAAGAAGATGAACAACATCAAGCTCTATGTCAGGAGGGTCTTCATCATGGACAACTGCGAGGAGCTCATCCCAGAATACCTTGGATTCGTCAAAGGTGTTGTTGACTCGGACGACTTGCCTCTGAACATCTCTCGTGAAATGTTGCAACAGAACAAGATATTGAAGGTGATCAGGAAGAATCTCGTAAAGAAATGCATTGAGATGTTTACTGAGA
The DNA here is from genome assembly GCA_026686845.1 of Adenanthera pavonina. NCBI lineage: Eukaryota > Viridiplantae > Streptophyta > Magnoliopsida > Fabales > Fabaceae > Adenanthera > Adenanthera pavonina. Next base: position 28,386,415 of record JAIVEN010000013.1, read on the forward strand.
TTGCTGAGAATAAAGAGGATTACAACAAATTCTATGATGCTTTTTCGAAGAACTTGAAGTTGGGTATTCACGAAGATAGCCAAAACAGAGCTAAACTAGCTGATCTGCTTCGATACCACTCAACTAAGAGTGGAGATGAGATGACAAGCTTGAAGGACTATGTCACCAGAATGAAGGAGGGCCAGAAGGACATCTACTACATTACGGGAGAGAGCAAGAAAGCTGTAGAGAACTCTCCATTCTTGGAGAGACTCAAGAAGAAGGGCTATGAGGTGCTCTTCATGGTAGATGCTATTGACGAGTACGCTGTTGGACAATTGAAAGAATACGATGGCAAGAAGTTGGTGTCCGCTACAAAAGAAGGATTGAAGCTGGATGATGAAAGTGAGGATGAGAAAAAGAAGAAGGAGGAGAAGAAGAAATCCTTTGAGGACCTCTGCAAGACCATCAAGGAAATTCTGGGAGACAGAGTTGAGAAGGTAGTCGTGTCAGACAGGATTGTTGATTCACCATGTTGTTTGGTGACTGGTGAATATGGCTGGACTGCCAATATGGAGAGGATTATGAAGGCACAGGCTTTAAGAGATACAAGCATGGGTTCCTACATGTCGAGCAAGAAGACCATGGAGATCAACCCAGACAATGGGATTATGGAAGAGCTGAGGAAGAGAGCAGCAGCCGACAGAAATGACAGGTCAGTGAAGGACCTTGTGTTGCTTCTCTTTGAGACCGCTCTCTTGACCTCTGGATTCAGCCTGGAGGATTCCAACACTTTCGCTGCGAGAATTCAGAGGATGTTGAAGCTCGGTCTCAGCATTGATGAGGAGGAGACTGGTGGGGACGACGAAGACATGCCTGCTCTGGAAGAAGACGGTGCCCAGGAGAGCAAGATGGAAGAAGTGGACTAAAGGCCAAACGGTTTGATGTCCATTTGTCGATAGATTCAAAATTATCTCATATACTTTGGTGGATGCAGGGTAGTCTCTGACATGCATTTTGTTGTTTTTATATGTTGTGTTCTTCGTTTGGCAAGTAGTTTGGGTCCTGTTTACCAAACAAAAAGGGTGTTTGGGTTCTTTTGTGCGGTAATTGGTTTGTAATTTGGGTCTGAAGTTGTCGCTCTGTCGCGCACCTACTTTAGTAGCATTTTAGCTGTGCTCATATTTCAGCTGCTGTATGAAATATTTTTCACCCTGCTGATAATGGAGTTTGTCGGACGAAAGTAATTTGAATCAATCCGAACTCATCCTCCCTCCCTCACGAATGGATCAAGCTAGGGGGGAAAATGAGTGCCTGTACATCAATTCAATCAACGTGTAACTCTAGAACCAAAAAGCATCCTCACATGTTGAGCTTTAAAAGATTTAAAAAAAAAAAAAAAGAAGAAGAAGATCCATCAACAGGTTAAAAAAGAACCACCCCTATAAAAGCATCTAAGATGAGTACTATTTTTTGATAAATAAATAAATAAAGATGAGAACCTTTATCAGAATGAATTTGTTAGTCTGCTCTACCGCATCAGCCGACTCGTCATGATTTTCTAGTTTTTTTATTTCATTTCATTTTTGGCCCGATTTTGTGAGTCATTAAGTTATTATTACCTCTTTTCCGGATTTAGAGTTCGAGGTACGTAGAATATGACTATAAATGGCATGATGAAATTGCTCGACGTAATTAATAAACAAGAGGAAAAACTGTGATCATAACTGTGCTCATACTTAAAACAAAATAATAAACCGGGTTACCCATAAAGAAAATATGACTATGAAAAGTTGAAAACATACGTATAATTAACTTATTAAACCCAAAAAGCTTATTAAAAGAAGAAATTAGTTCTACACAATCACATACTAATGTCAAAACTATAGAGGTGCTTTGACAGCAGTGGAAACGGAACTATGGTCAACGCCATCCTTGCAGTCGAAAATGCTAATCTTCAGAACGATGATATTTCTTTATAAAAAGCTGGTGCCGGGTGCTGCGCCAAAACCTCCACCACCTCGTCCAAAGCCAGGCCTTGTACCAGGACCCTGTATATTATAAAAGAATTAGTATTTTGCATGAAGAAATTACAGCAGCAAAAACGGGTGAGAGCAAATGTCATGCATATTACAAGTTCTTTAAAATTATTGCTCAAGTTAAACGGCCTTCAAAAAGTCAAAAGTCATGCATAAAATATATTTCCTCTCTAATTATAGACGGACCACAATAGAGTGAGTGACTAAAATCACTAAGAAACTTCATCAACATCCTACTTTTAAATTATGTCATTTAATATAAAATCAAAGAGATAGTGTTTTCAAGGAACTAATACTATTCTAAATAATATTATAATCTATCTCGAGGCAATGATAGTTATATGCAAATTATCATCACAATACATTCAGGGATGCAAGTTGAACAGGACTATAATCATGGGGTCAAAACATGATCTTAAACAAGTTAAAAAATATAATTAGATTGTAAGCTATTTAAAATCCCCAATAAATTACAAAACTAAAAAATATTCGACAAGCGCATGCTTAAATCCAAGACCATACCAAAATATGATAGAATTAAAGAACCATCAAATCAAGTCACGCACTGGCAGTGACAGTCTCCAACACCCCCCCAAAAACAGGTTTGTAAGTTCCTTTGGCCACCCAGAAACATTTTGCTTCTTATCTAGAATTAAATCAGAATCCCCTGCTTTCTATGGATTTGTTTGTATTCATGTAATATGAACAAGCATAGTTGATAGAACATTAGGGTACAGATAAGAACTTACCCTAAATGATGGCTGGAAATCCGCCGGAGCTCCTCCTTTGTCACCACCAAATTCACCAGGAGGTCCTCTAGGGCCTCCACGGTATCCATCACGGTCCCCAAACCTTGAACCTCCTTCAAACCGAGGAGGACCACTACAGAACAAAACATCCAAAATGAATGGTCCAAATTGATACAAACACAGCAAAGAGTATAAATTGCAAAGTGAGGTTGACTCTCTTGTTACCGTGGGCGATCACCCGGTGGGCCACCAAATGGCCTGCCACCTGGTTTAGGAGTTTTCTTCAAGGTAGCAGGCACAATTTCTGATGGGAGATTAAGGTATGTTCTTAAAAACTCAATTCCATCGTTTGTGAGAAACCAATAATAATGCATCCATGCAAAAGTCTCACGCACATATTCCCTGGATTTGAAGCTCTGCATCAGCTTAATGACCTGCAGATTTGGGACATCGATCTCTGGGTGTTTTGCAAGATTATAATCCTTCTTCGCAAAACATACTCCCTCTATAAATATTCAAAAAAACCATAGTGTAAATCATAACGGCTAACAGATATAGGAAATCAGAATGTTAGCCAATAAGGAACGACCAACGACAGTTGCACTTGATCAGTAATAACACAGGACTGAGATACTTTTAAAGGCTTTTACTACTAATCAAAAGGTACAAAAATAGAAAATAAATCAACCAAACAAAAATCACAGACACTGAATCATTAGAATTAACTAGACTGAATTTATGCCTAAATAGCCGGATACAAACAAGTATAGATGAAAAACATGTACGTACTCATTTGTACTTTAAGAAATGGTTAATACAATATTCCCCCATTTTTCATCCAAACAAAAATTAACCACTGAAAATAGAAGGCATGAAATTCAAATAGTTTTCATAAAAAAATAATAATAAAAATATAATAGGAGAAATTTAAATAAACCTTTGAAGAGATATTTGCAGATCTCCTTGCGATTCTTCTCCTGTATAATCTGAGAAAACATAGAACAAGACAGTTAAAAATATACATAACTCCATGCTTTACAGAGAGAGCGAGTGTGAACTGGAGACGAAGATACCATGGCTGCAGGGCCGAATAGAGGTAGCCTGTGCTGTCGCAGGGTGTAAAAGGAGACGTAGGTTTCGCGAGAAGCTCTGAATGATTAGCGACCAGTTGCTATATAAGGCTTTGGTGGAGAGGTGGCGGTCTTTCACAAGAGAAGCCCATTATTTACCGGGCCGAAACGCATCAATATCCTATCAAATATATCACCAATATTTTCACTAAAAAAAAAAGAATATATCAATATATATATATATAATAAAATTTATAATAAGTCACAATTTTCATAAACTATAAGTAGTGCAATTTTTTTTTTCAATTTTTTTGCAACACAAAAAAATGCATCTAGTTTTTGGGATAGTCAGTTTATGACCGAAATTAGGATTTATACTTTAATTAAGAAATGACGGCAAAAGAAAAACGTTAAATATTGAATATGGATAATAAATAATTAAATAATAACTTTTTCATGTGTCTTAAAATAATATATATATATATAGTAACAAATTCATAGTGCAAAATTGTTATGTGAAATGATTTTTAATTAAACAACTTAATATTGTTAAAGTTATTGTAAGAATGGTCTTTTGTGAAGTTCGAACCTTCAGATACAGGATTTTTATCGCATTCGATAAAAGTGGGGGGAAACTTCTGAAATTAATAGCAAATAGGACTGTGTTACTACTTCAGTTTTGAAGTTTTATTTCTTAGTAATTTTCAGTTTTTGTCGTTTTTTATGAGTTAAAAGTCTTTATTTGATATTTCATTTGGGAAAGTGATCCTACACTATAATTCCCCCTAGATATAACTCCCTAAAAGATAGAACTGATGTCCAGCGACGCATGTAATCTGTTGTGATGGTTTTCCCAAGAAAATGAATAAATAAATACAAAATTTAATGAAGTTTTTCTTTTTTTAATCGTTGGGGAATTCTTTTTTAATGATTTTTAGTTTAACCAGCATAATTTTTTTTAATTGTTAACTGAATTTTCGTATGAGAAAAATATAAAATATGGGAAGAACGACAAAACTTTTCAGTAGAATCATAAGTAAACTTTACGTGGAGCTCTTGCAATTTGCTTTGAGTTGAGATCTTCTCTCATGCTACGCAAGGAGAAATAGGAAGGAACAAACAGGGGAGGGAAACAGAGGGGCTCCTTCTATAAAGTTTGTAGAAGAATCTTGTAAAAGAGAACTTCGTTGATTGAGTGGAGTCAAATAAAAATACTCGAACTATGGTTTCTCCACTATTACTACTAGTACATTGCGTTGTTTCTTCCTACACATGATCATCTTTGCCCAAAATAGAATACAACTCCCAAAAACTCAAAAAGCCCCTCTTAATTAGTCCTGAATTACAAAGCTCCCTCATACAGAATATTCAAATTATTGATAATAAAAAAAATATTGAAAAAGCTACGATCATTTAAACCCGTCAATGCTTGATTTTAATTCAATAGTATTAAATATTACATAGTTGTATCAAAATAATTATCTACAATAGGACCCAGATTCTTACTCCACATGATAGCACATGAATGAACCCAGCTCTGCTCATCTTGCTCAAATGCAATCTTACATGCTTCACTGTATGATCGAAGGAAGCATTTAAAGCTACGGACTCTGAATGAATAGCTTGTCCAACATTCCAAATACAGAATGACCACATGCTCACATGCTCTCTTTTTCCCTGTTAACTAACCATAGAAAATAAATAAGCATGAACTTCCCTAATGAGCCCCCAGTTCCAACGACTCATCCACATCCAGCGCCCACAAATTAGTACTCTGAAAATCAATTTAAGTTTACTACAGGACTTGCCTCACATACTGGTATTTCAAGTTTGGTCAAAACTCATTACATAGAATGGGTACTGTACTAGCCCCCCAAAAATAAAAATAAATAGCTCTGGTACTGTACAGACCTACACAAAACTATGCAGACTACACATTCTCGCAATATTATTGTTCCTATACGTACTGTTATATTTATAATATACAGTATGGCACCAAAATATATAAAGAGAATAATAAAGCCCGTGCTTAGCTGAGTTGAGTAGAAACAGCAGTTACAAATAAAGTAGGCTCATAATTTGACTGAAGCCGTAACCTCTCAGCTTGTTTCCTTTTCCAAGGCATGTTTTTACTCATCAAGCAAAAACCATGGACAACCATTTGCATTGCATTTCGAAGCCAGAAGAATCGAGACATTTCCTGAATTCACCACCACCATTAAAGTATAACAGTCTTCAACTGTTCATTGCTCCCAGGTCTTTCTGCACTGATATACCTTGTCTCTGGTTCGACCTCGTAAGAAGAGAGCAACTTTCTCTGCATGAATTACAACACGAACAATGATGAGTGTGGATGACCAACATATAATGAGTTAATTATATCCTTTATTATCTTTCCTTCTTTCTTTAAACATGTATTCCAGGACTTTTCAATCACTTAATTCTTCCAATTCAACCTAGTTGTTGGTATTTTTTGGGACTTACAAATACCATACAATCTAAACATGTGTATAGATTGTGAAAGGGTACGCTGGTTTTAAGGGGAACTGGCATCAACGGAATCCACTCAGTGTAAGAGAGGGAAAAAAAAACATTTCAACGATCACTTAACTCTTCAAATGTCTGTCATAGAAAAGTCCAATTAAAAAACCTTGGTTGCACATTATTAGCATTTCACCTGATCTTTCGCATCTTAGCTAGTCCTAATCACCTTATGTGACCAATATTGGAGCTCAAGCAGAAAATAAGATAACTACTAATTTTTAAAGCAATTGTCTTAAAAAGCAGAATACATGTCTCTAGAAAACCTTCGTTGCTGCACAACCTCAATAAAATCAGGGAAATGAATACTTACATGATCCTCAAAATCTGGGCTTGCTAAATTGATAGACAGGTTTCTCATCAATAGTAGTACCTGGATGGACCCAAGAGGATAGAAAGGACAATCTTGTCAGTACTTCTGAAGCATGGGTTCTCATTCATATAGCTGTAGTTGTTTCAACAAGTTAAATATAAAACATTCAAAGCCAGAGGTAAGCCTTTAATGCCTCATACCACTAGCCCACCAATGAAAAGAAAAAGCCTCATACCACTGAAGATGGAGAAACAATTTAATTGCCAAAAGAATATTTTAACAGCAATTTGCCTCCCAAAATATAATTATAGAACAATCTTTTCCACCTAATTACAGAACAATCTACATGAACAGAATATCAAAGATTATATTGAAAAATACGAAGAAATATACCGTCTCAACATCTATAGGGTCCATCTTTTTTAGTTTCTGTAGATGTCCGGTGGCATTTGGGTCAAATACACTGCCAATGAACATGTATACTTGTGCAAAGTCTGGCAGAACTGCATTAAAAGAAATGTCAATCTTTCAATATAAATATTGATGAACAATAAACAAAAGAATTGCCACTATCACACAGAGAAGCTTGCAGGCAACAACAACAATTGCCTAATCCCACTATGTGGGGTTGCACACAGAGAAGCTTAACCAAAAAAAAAGGCTTAAAGCACATGTGCACAGAATGTTAAATAAGTATCTGTAGGCAGGTAGGAGACATTTTTTCAGATATGACCATAAAGTGATAGGAGACAGAAATTATGAATATGAAATAAAAAAGCCAAAGACCTTCAATTCAGTATTTTATCTCAAATGTCTGTTACTCTGTTAGTATGCAAAAATTCCTGCAGTTAAAGCCCAGTTAAATGCACAATTTGGTTCATAGGATGACACCAATCAAGATCTATAATGAAAAAAATTATTGAAAATTTAAGAGAAACAAAATAAATTTTGAATCCCTCACAATTGAGTATGTATACGCACGCACGTGTGCACATACATATACATATACATATGCATGCATACATATAACAGACACACACACACACACACATGAGAGTTGCACAAACACTCAACCATCCAAGATAAAGGTGGAATTAGTAAAGAAAATAATCAAAGCCTTGCCTCTCAATGAATGGCTATTATTCCCCTGACCAGTAGATGCACCAATTGGCCGTGCTCTCTGGGTGCTTTCACTGCTACTGCAACTATTATTCACTCTGGGTCCTGAAAAACACATAGGTTAGAAAAACAAACTATTGGCATGTAGTATCTACAGTGAAATACTACTTAATAATTCCATAACCTGAATTGCAGGATTGCATGAGTTCACTTTTAGGCATTAAAGAAAAAGAAAGAAAGAAAAAAGAAACCCTCCGTACCATGCTGTAATGTGGTTGTCTGCAAGGTGTTGTTTGACCACGAAGACATTGCAGCGTTAGTAACTGGAGTTTTGATCATTGCAGAGGAATCAGGCTTTAGTATATATCCAGGTTCAACCAAAGGAGATGAAGATTGAAAGGATCCTGATATTTGAGATTGTAACAGAGCTGCCAAATATTACTGACAATTATCAGATGCATCTAAACAAGATAATAGAATGACAGGAAGATATGGCAAGAGAAGCAAACCATTTTTGGAAGCCTTCTGAGGATATGGATGAGCAGCTTTTCTTTTTGGCCTGGGCGGAGGTAGATGTTCATTTGCTCCACTCTTCTGAACTTTCAGAAAATATTTCTGTGCATGGCTACGTATCTGCAGAAGTCAGCAAATGAGCAGATGCCACACGTCAGTCCTACTTATGTAGGTAGTGTTAAAATTAAACCTCTCAAAAAACATAACATGTAAATTTCACCAACTTAAATGACATTAAAACATTCATACACCTGCATACCAAGGCAATTAGTGCAATACAGAATGATAAGACAGCAAGAAATGGGAGAGAAGACAAATATTTCCTTGCCGTTCATTTCTACCATGCTATGCTTGGAAAATATTAAAGTGACATAACCAAAACCAATTAACTAAATTCCAAATTTCCAACAAGAAGAAAAAAAACAGCTTTGAACTGAAGCATAACAAGCTAATGTTAGCCGGAGGTAAAACAGCATCAATTTGAACTCAATTCTCACTCAATTTTACCCCATCCTTATCCAAATGTTTCATATGCATGACGGACATATTATTCCCCGCCAAATATAATTCTACACCTCATCCTCTTCAACTTTCATGCATGAATAATCTCACTTATCAATGCCAAATAGGCAAGGAATTTTTAAAATTTTACATGGAATATAAGTACTTGACAGACCACCTTAAGTTTTCCCTTTCATTAGGGAATATTGTCTTCTATTGCCATAGTTCCTTCAATACACCTCCCAAAACAAAAAACAAAACAAAAACCTCCAAGGGAAAAAAATTGTACATGAAGATGTGAAATCCACAGAAAGAATAATGAAGATACAGTGAAGGATTTAACCACCAAAATTACCTGTATAACTGTCTTTGATCCAACAAATGCTTCAATCTTTTTCCAGTCACGGTCAAAGCTACATAGAATGAAAGGAACAAAGCAATGTAAGGATAATGCGGTAAGGCAAATCAGAAACCAACACCAAAAAAGGGGATTAAATTTAAAACAGAGCATTCTATTTGGGGATAGAAAATAAAGTTTTGAAGGTCCAATGAAGTTCTACACCATGAGGATGCAATGTTTATAACAATTTTATGTTATCATCCAAATTAGAAAATTTTGAAAACATGATAATCAATATCAATCATCAATATGAAATATAAAATCTATAGCAAGTGAACAGTGTAATGAGCTTAAGACTCTGTGCAATGCACGGGAGGCCTACTTATTCTCTTAACATGACCATAGTAAAAGGCATCTAGAGTAACTTGGCAATGGTCAAAGGACTCTAGGTTCTGTATTATGAACCAAAAAAAGAAAAAATTGACCAAGATAGTAAGATACAATCCTTTGACGAAGAAACTTATTTCCAAAATGTGGGCCTACATAACAAGGAAATCTTCATAAGACTAAAGCCGTTTGAAATTACTTAGTCAAAAAAAAAATCTTTTACATATTATCTCTAGCTGTCAGCAGTGAAACTAACAACATTCTCAATGTAATTCCCAACGATCTATGGTACAAAATAACTAATTATCCCTTCTTTATTCACTAATATATGTTTTATTCTAGTTAAAAGTGAAAATGGCATGTCTGTATTAGGTAGAGAGGGGGAGCTCCTATAAGTCATAACTCATAACTCAGAAGGGAACCTCTATTCAGCACCTTTAAGCCTCAATTCTGTATGTTATGTAAGTAATCTGATTCAGAAGAATCTGAAGTAATTTAACTGCACTACACATTAACCCATTCTCCCTCCGTGACAAGTGACAAGTGACAAGTGACAATCCAACTTTGAATTCACCTCAATCTTTCACTCGTGCAATTTAACCCTCAAAATCAGCTCATTTAAAGTGGCTCGAACACCTGTCGGGACCATTAAAAAGGTATAAAGTGTTAATTTCTGCTTCACAAAACGATTTTTCAAAAGAATATGAAACTCCGTAATTTCATTTTGATCCCGTCTCTTCCAATAAAATAGCTCATGCATCTCATGTTCACCATTTCTAACATGACTACTCTACAAACAATCGTTGGGCATAACACATTTCACAGATGTAAACAAAGCACCAACATATTACATTGACATGTGGACAATCAGCTATAAAATCAAACAATACAACTAGACACTGTAAGGCGAAGAAGGAGCTAGAAACACAAAATTGATTGTTTTCCTCTCAGAAGTGAGCACAAAACACTAGGAATTCACACTGCTCATTTGTCACTTCCAATTTTTCAAGCAGGCTCCAATTCCTCTCTCACAAAACCTAAAATTTCGACCTTGAGATGCTACTCTCCATACGCATCCATTCCATACGAGGCTGTGTCTGACTTGAATAGTGAAATTCATCCACTACATTTTTTTTAAGAAAAAGGAAAATATGCACCCAAAAAGAAAAAAAAAACGGAAAGAAGTAAAAGCGGACTTTACAGTTGGAGGGCTTCGAGGAATTTGTCGTGCTCGGGTTCGCTCCAGCTCTCCCTGGACTTGGTTATAGTGTACGGTTTACGGATCTTCTTCGAAGGGTCCTCCGACGAATTAGCGGCGGTGGTGGTGGCTGCGGCGGCGGCGGTGGTGGTGGTGACGGAGGCGAAGGGACCAAGGCCAGGAAGCGCCATGCCAGGGGGATCCGAGTAGAAGCCCTCTGGGGGGTTTGGGTTTTTGGAGACCATAGAGAAAATAATAAAGAAATAGAAGGGGTTTAAGGTTTTGAGAGCGAAAGGGCAGAAAATGCGGTGGTTATTAACAGAGGAAACGGAGCATTTTATAAAAAAAAGTTCCAGAGGCTGTTTCTGTGTACGGCAAGGTTTTCGGTAGGCACATGAGGGGGACGAATTGTATGTAGCCACAGCCAATATACGAGAAAGTTTGAAGATTTTGGCTGTGTTTTTCAGACAAGCGTTGTATTCAAGCATGGGATTGTAACCTATGTGATTGCCTTAATATTCTTCTTCAATCGTCATTTTCAGATATTTTGTTCCTCTAAACCTTTATGACACATGCAAGTAGATTTTTAGTATCTGAAAAATCAATCAAAGCTGCATTGAGCATAATTATTTGATCAGAAAGATAACAATTAGATTGTAAATATAGGCTCAAAATTAACGAATTATTGTTCATAGTTCTAATGGAACAAAAAAAGAGCAATTATTCTCCCAACTTTGGTTATCCATGAAAAATTGCATTTTATAAATCAATCTCAATATCAGTGAATATATAATGTAAAATTTAATTACATGTAATACTGTTTATAAATCAGTTCATTTTTCAGTCTCTATAAATGGTACAAAGATACAGATATAGTTTATAAAAAAAATCCAGTAAGACTATAACAAAAATAATACCGTAAACCGTACCATTGATATACATACCCACACACATATGTATTTTTTAATAATTGCTTTCTAAAATTACAATATATTGGTAATTTAGACAAGCGATATCAATAAAGCAACTTGGCCAGAGTGGTACATCTCAAGCAATTTGTACCTCGAGATATTATTATCGGTGGGGTACTCTTGTCGCTACTGAAAAAAAATATCATAGCACAATAATAAAATATCAATAAAGCCATCATATTATTTTTTAAAAGTAACACATACACTATGTTAAAATTTTGATTTGAATTATTTATATCTTAATTTTATAAATTTTAATTTGTTTTTCGAAGGAAACTAAAATTTGATCAAAGGAATTGATTTAGATTATATTAATCAATAAATAATTTTTTTTGGCTGCAAAGAAAATCATCATAATAAAATAATGAGTCCAGATCTGCAGCAAGAAGTAAGAAACAAATCAACCAACACTTGCATGAAGATATATGAACATCAAATCGATAAATAGTTTGAATTTTCTTACCACCAAAATAATTTGAATGTTAAAGATAAACTCTTCAAATATTTTGGATCAATACACAAATTCGTAATTGTAAATTTAAGAGGAAAAATTTCACACAAAAAAAAATTGAATGAAAAAGTGGGGGGAGCACGGTGGGGTGGGTCGCACCTGATAAATTCTCGTGGAATGACGGTTGAAGCAGCGAAAAGAGAGTCGGTTAGTAGGTGAAAAAGACAGTGAAGAGTGGAAGGTGGAGGCGAGAGTAAATGGTGAAGCCACGTGGCAAGCAAAGACTGATCCTGACACGAGTCCATGGGCATATCATGTTCCGTTCCGTGTAAGGTTGTCAGTGCCCCTCCCAGAAGCTAGGCCACATAATATCTTCCAAGATATTTTTAGTGGGTCCTCCACTCACAGGGCCGGGCCGGGCCCATGCCCATTTATGCCCATTCATGTTGTCCTGCCTTAGGCCCATTATCTTCCTTTTCTTTTTCTACTTTGTCCCCTTTTTTGTCCTCGTGATGTTTGTTTCTCACTCTTTTCATTAGTTGGGTTACTTCAATCCCTCCTTTCTTGACACATAATAACTTCAATTGTTTGCTTCGTGGGAGTTATTGTTATCAATAAAACAGTACCTATGAAAGATAGATAGGTTACTTTGATATTATTTATCAGGACTTACCCAAAAAAAAAAATGTTTATGAGGTTTTCAATAAATCATGAGATATTTAAGTTCCACATCTAATTTACCAAAACTTGGAGAAAAAATTATTCCGCTGAACCAAGGACGGAGACACAAATCCAGTAGAATTCCACAAGTCTATTAGTCTAGGATGTTTCAATTAAATCACTCTGCTTTTTTTCTTTTTGCCAAAAAAGAATCACTCTATTATTCACACTCACAAAATTGAAAATTTAACTTAATGCTTTTTCTTTTTTAAAAAACAAGAGCATGTGAGTCACATTTTCACCAATGGCTTATCAAAATGGTGACAAATTTCATGCTTCAAAGAATATTTATAGAAATATTTATAAATTACCTATTAATAAGGTTCTCATATTGATAATATAATTCAAACACACACCCCTTTTAAAATATGAGTCACATTTTTTACCAATTGAACCACCTTTTATTTTCAACATGAACTTAATATTGATATATAAGAGCATGCATTCCCCTTAAATGCTTGGGACCAATGTGAAAAGACTACTTTCAAAATTATCCTAAAAAGAAATTTTAGTTGTAATATAGAAACTAACTCGAAAACAACCTCATGGAATAACTTCTTTTTTTATATAAAAAAAAGATCATTTTATAAATACTTACCCAAGCCGTACAAGGACAGAAGGCTTGTTATTTGGTCACGCGGACATGAAATGTATAGAGATGAAAGCTGCATTTCAGGCCCCTGACAAAAGGGATGAAAGCGCATTAAAATTACAAGGGGAGAAACGGGAAAAGATTGCGAAATCTGACATCATTTCTTGGAGAAATGTTAAAATTATGCTCATTGTAATTTGTATATAATTTTATTCAAATGGATTGTGGCATGCATGAGCACCAAGCTGTTTTTTTTTTTTAACTCGTGTGGATTTTTTATGTCCCATGTCTCAAGTGAAATTAATTTCCTCGATTTTTTTTATTTTTGAAATTTTTAATCAATTGAATGAATTAGGCTACATAATAAATTATTTGTGTTAATTTATGAAATTAAGGAAAATCAAGTCTAACAAGAGACTGGGAGATAATAATAGGATTGAAGCATTCGATGAGACACAAAAAAAATTTTTTGGTTTTTTTCATAAGCAATTATCAACTATTTTATATAAATTAAGAAAGTTAGTTAACTTCTTAGAATTTTAAAATAAAAATCAAACATTTCTTTTTATTTCTATTTAATATAATAATATAATCCACATTAAACATTATTTGACCAATTAAAAATATTTTTTTCATCCAAAAAATTTAATAATAATTTATTAGAAGAAATAAATTATGAGGATAAAATAAAAAAAATTTTATAAAATGTTATAAAATTCCTTATAAGAAGGGGCAGAAAAAATTTATATTATTAAGGAAAATCAAGTCTAACAAGAGACTAAGAGATAATAAAAGGCTTGAACCATTCGGCTAGAAACAAAATACACCTTTGATCTTTTTTATAAGGGACTACCGACTATTTTATATAAATTAAAGAAATTAGTTATTCTTTTAAAATTTTAAAATGAAAACTAAATATTCCTTTTTATCCCTATTTAATAGAATAATGCAATTCATATTAAATATCACTTAACCAATTGAGAGTGTCTCTTTTATCTAAAAAATTCAATAATAATTTATAAAAAAAATAAATTATGAGAATAAAATAGAAAAAATCCTATAAAATATTATAAAATTTTTTATAAAAAGAGACAGAAAAAATTTATAGAATATCGTTTATAAAAAAAACTCAATGGAGTAGTCCACGAGGCTAGTCCTTCAAAGCAAGAGAAGAATAAAATTGACTATTGAAAGAAAGAGAGACAAGTTACTTGGGATCAATCAATAAAAAAACAAACATTAATTTTGTGACAGATCAGGTGATTGGTTCCTATAACCTGTCTTTTTTTTTTTTTTGGCCAAGGTTCTTATAACCTGTTTACAAGAAAAATCTGAAGAGGAATTATTCCAAACACGGATAAGGACAGGAGAAGAATAAGTTTGTTATTGGAAGGAAATAGAGTTTTGATTTCTTGAGGTTAATGCTAAGACTAGGGCGGAAAAAAGTCGATTATGCGACCAGCCTGTTAACTAATTTGAAATTTATATAATAATAAATATTATGAAAATAAAAGTCTCTTTAGCTTTCACAAACTAGATCTAAAAGTTGACAGTTCAATATCTTACACTTTATTTCATTTTTACACTTCAACCAATACAATATAAAATATACTTTCTCGCTTTCAAATGAAAAATCTCGCTTTCAACCAATACAATATAAAAACTACATTTTTTTTCTGAAAAAACAATTTCGGAAAAAAATTATATTCCATATACAAATGAAATTAGTTAAACTTAGTAAAACATACTAAATTTTTTTTAAAAATTATCCCTAATTAATAATATTTTTTTATACTAGATTAATTAATAATGAAAGTATCTTTGGAGTACCATATATATTATTATAGAAATTTATATTTTTCCATTATATTTTGGACCGAATCTCTCCTTCAAATTTACTTATATTTGAAACAAAAAATAGTATAATTTATTTATTTTTTTTTGTGAAAGAGTAAAATTCATAATCAATCATATTATTTATAAATAGTAAATAGTATGCCCAATTTTACTAATATTGTCTGATGGAATGGATAGTTTGGACTCTATTTCCATTATTGGGCCTCACTTTGGACCCCTATTTAAGTTTTTCTTCTGTTTGTCCATGCGTAGCCCAAATAATATATAACTAGTCTCATGGAGTTAACTCAAAAAACAAAAAGTTCAAGGGAGATATAAAATCTAGTAAGAGGAGATTTCAAATTATTTCTCTAAAAGTAGGGTGGAATTGAATTACATCACTAGCCCCGTGAGGACCCAATCCTAATGCAATGCAATTTTTTTATTTCACAGGTATATTCTTTTTTAATCAAACCATCCAATATTATACTGCTATATTAGATTCTGACTTATTTAAATCAAATCGAGTTGAGTAAGATTACACGAATGCTTTCCGAATGAATATTTAACACATTGGTTTTTCGCAAGTATACTTTGTTAGCTTTAAAGCTTGCATGAGAAATTGGGAAAATGATATTATCTCTTCTTTGTGATTTAATGCTTTAAGTTTGATATTTTGTATTTGGGCATTACTTATTTCACATTTTTTTTATATCCATCTGTGTATAAAAACTTGTTTATTTAATCAATATAATCTGATCATTGCCATGAGTAGATTCAAATTCTTGAACCTTAGATGAGATTAACTTCGACTCATTTTTTTACCGAAGCAACCAAATTCTTACGTGAAACCACATCTAATTTATCACATCACTAGGTTCAAAAAAGTGCTGAACAAATCCCAATTATTAATTGGGAACCACTTTATGAATCTTAATTATGAAACACCCCCGGTAAAGTAAGAATTCAAAATGCAATACTCTCTCTTAACAACTTAATATTAAGTTATTGTTTGTTAGAAAATGAGAGCGGAATAGGGAACAGGACTGGGAAAAATCTCTCCGACAATATGAGAAGCTTTGTTTTCATCACTTTTTTTTGTCTATCAAACACAACTTTCAAACTTTTTCTCATCTTAGAACTGTTTCTTAAACTTTATTTTTCACACACCAAGCACAGCATAAAAGTGTTTAGCAGATGACACAAGCATTTGGATGTTCTTCCACAGGTGCAACATAGTAACAATAGTAGGGGGGTCTCACATGATAGCAATTATAGTAGCAGCCACACACGGCACAGGGCATTACTACCTTTGGATCTTCTTTCTTCTCTTCTTTCTTTGGCTCTTCTTTCTTAGGTTGTTCCTTCTTCTTCTCCTCTTTGGCTGGTCCTACAGACACTATCAGTGTCTGACACAACTTCAACTTCCTCAGCTTCCCCACTACATTCACTGGGTCTACGTCTCCAACTACAGTCAATTTGCTTTCCTTCATGTCCACTAATACTGATTCCACCCCTGCACATTTTTCAGTTCCATGTTATTACTAATCCAACACACTTCATATATTCAATTCAACCCCAGACACTCTTGTAAAAGCTCTGAGTTTGAGTTATTAAGTAAAGATTGATGAAACAATAGCTAAAGATGTTCATAATTTCGGTTTGATCTGTTTGGAGTCAAAACCAAACACCTGATTTGTAAAAGGTTGTGTCAGTCAAGAACAGAGGACGGAGAAGAAGTTGGAATACAATACCGGGGATGCCGGAGACTGCCTTCATAGCTTTCTGCTTGATTTTGTCATCGTGTAATTCCACCTTCAACACTACTTTCTGTCACAGAAGAATTGAAATTACTGTTAGGACCCAAACAAAGAGGAAGTTGAGAGCTAGAAATGCAGAACAGAAAGAAAGATTGATGGGGCATGCAAGTGAACAGAGCAAAACTCTCATCGATCAGGGACAATGAGTCTAACCTTCATTTTTTATGGAGGGTTGGGGAAGAATTAGTGAAGAGTGAAGTGTAGAAGAAGATGATACAGAATTTTTAAAGTTGAGATGAAGTGGTGAAACGAAGCTAAGATTGGAGGGATGTTTTAAAGAGGGAAGCTGGAGATTTACAGTGGCCATTCGCCTGATGGGACAAAGTCACCATCAAAGTCGATAAAGACTTTAAAACGTTATTAAAAGACTTGACTAATCTCCTAACGCGCTAACTTTTTTAGTTGCCCTTTTTTTGCCCAAAACTTTTTGCCTGGTAGTTTTGTGGATTTTTTTAAATAATAATAAAATTCTAAAGTTAGTATGTTTTCTTAACAGTGGTTAAATTACAAGAGTAGTAATTCAATTATGAAGTTGTACATTTAGTTTATTCTCATAAAATTGAAATATGAGTAAAAGAATAGCACAATGATTTTGCAATCATTATAAATAGGTTGTTGGACGTTTTGATCGGGGGATATGATTGGAAATAAAGCGTGAAAGTAGACAAAAGGAGAAAGGTTTCGTGGAAGGCAAGTCGAGGGTTCCAGCTCGGAGACATTGAAATCTGATGACCTCACTGCTGAATCACATGTTAATATTAATATAAAACTAATATTACAGGGTGTTTCGCACGTGGTTCGTTTGTATGAATATTTCAAATTACTCTTCCATTCCCACCTCCCTCCATTTCCCATATGGTTCAATGTTCTAACATACGCCCTTTATCCCTTTTATAAATATTATTTAGAATGTTTGGTCGATCATTTTTATAAAATATTGTATTATATTTTGATTTTTTTCCTTTTGTATCCTTAATTAATTTACTATCTATCTCATTAATTATTATCCTTAATTCATTTTTATTGGTCATTTTTTTTATTTTTTTTTACATTTTCTCTCTTTCCACATAATAATTGATAATTTAACGATAAAGGTAAAATTGATATATTATGCTATTCTTTTAAAACTTTAAGAGTATAACTAACTTTCTTTAATACCTATGTGATGATTGAAAACACTCTGAAAAAAAGGATCGGGGGACTAAAAATTAAGAAAAATAATAAATAACTTAATAAATTATATTCTCTTATTTCAGTTTAAAGATATATTTTTTAGAAATCTATATTTTATAATATAAGGTATTTACAAATTACATAGTGTATTTAATTTTTTATTTGCCTAAAATGCCTTTGAGAAAACCTGAAATGTAATTAACATTAGCAGGTTCAATTCATAGGTCAATTATATTAAATAATAATAAATGAGGGAAACTTAAAAAATAAAATTTTTTTAGTTATTGACTGACACTTTTGATTTATGTGTAATAGTTAAAATTATCTTATAAACCAAATTGGAGTTAGTATAATTTTACTGAATTGTCCTTAATTATTATTCCCATTTTAATGGTAGGGAACATATATAAAGTATTAAACTACAACAAAAAATCCGTACATACTACTAATTGTTTAAGAGTAATATTAGAAATAACGAAATAATTCTTCATTAGTTTTCTAAATGACAAACAAAATGGAACTAAGAGAGTCTGGTTGTTGTTATTGTTTATGCTGTTAAAAGTATCAATAAACTCATTTTGCCTAAATATTTTAACAATATATAACAGCATTGTAAGAACTGGATCAAACCAACTGGTTCAACCAACTGGATCGAAAACTAGTGCTAGGTTCGATCTGGACAAAGGTCATGATTGGCCGGTTTAGGAGCCGGTGCGAATCAAGCTTGAACTGGCTGAACCGGTTTGTGAACTGGTTTGATTTTTAAATTTGTTAAAGCATTGTTTTAGTTTTTAAGATAAAATAATATAATTTTTAGTATAAAATATTTTTTATATTATAATATTAAATAAGTATAATTATTGAAAATTATAAATTTACTTAATAATTAATATAATAATAAATTATCAATTGACTATTTTGAATTCAGAATGTGATTATTGATAAATATTAACTTATTTAGATTTAAATATTAAGTTATGCAATTTATTAATATTTTGTTTGTGGTGAATAATAGATTAATCATTCAGTATTATTTAACTTGAAGTTTTAATTAAGTCATAAAATTTATTTAAACTCATGTTATTTATTTAAGATATGTTATTTTAATCACTATCAGTTTAATCTTGATTATATTACAATTAAATCATTAAACATTAAACCAATATCTTATTCGAGTCTATATCCGATCTGATCTTGACAATATTAGTATATATTGACTTTATTTAAAATAATGAGAGGGCTAAGGGGATGAAGGTTTTATATTGATTAAGTATCCAAAGTTCCCAAACAGTGTTTGCGTCCTAACAGTGTTTTGAATTATATATTTAAAAACTAGAGATAAGAATAAAATGGATGAAAAGAAAAAAAAAATGAGTCTCAAAAGCTTTTTTTGTTATCTATTTTAAATGTATAATTCATAATTAGAGAAAATTGTGACCCTTGTTTGTTTGTGAATTGAGATTGCCTGCTCTGTCAATTTGAAGTGTTTAAAAGTCTTTTGATTTTCATTACAAAAAAAAAATGCAGATCATTACTCTTATTTGAAATGGATCTAAATTGGTTCTGGGGAGATTTCAATGAGGTACTTATCGATGTTGTTCCATGGTCATTGTGGTAATTGTGAGTCTGTGACTGTTTCCTAGGGAGATCTCACTTGTCTGTGTTTAAAAAGCGAGAAATAGCAAGACACGTGACAAGAATTTATTGGCTTCACCATTGGCTTGTCTATTTTGGGCATTTGGTAGTATTTATCCCAAAACTTGTAATTTAATAGTTACTAGCATTTTGCCTTACTTCTACATATAGAGCCCTTTTAAAAATATAATGCAATATTTATTATATATTATTAAGAAATATTTCTATTTAATTTATGAAAAATAGAAAAAAAATGAATTTGATAAGCATAATTTTTTAGAAAGATATTGTAATTTTTTTAAAAATTAAGATAATTTTAACTCATTCTAAGTTTATGTGATTCATTTAAATAGATGATGAAAGCAAGCATTTGATATTAAATATTCCCTCTATCCTATTTTATTTGTTATTTTAAAGTTTTTTATACAACTAATAAAATTATTAAATGACCTAAACTATAATAAGATTTAATGATATTTTATCAAAATATTCTTAAATTAAATAATAAAAAATAACTTGTATTCCATCTACCATTATTTTTAATAAAAGATAAAAAAGTAAATAGGATAATTAATATTTTATTAATAATATAAAATAATAAATAAATTATGATATTCAAAATTCTCTAAAATAATAGATAAAATGAAGGAAAAAAAGAAGAAGAAGTATTGAATAAGATGTAAATAACAAAATTTGAAATTCGACTAACTAGTAAACAGAGTTCTCGACTCGACCTAGTGGCCCAAAGGAAGAGCCCTTGGCTAATAAATACCTGGCGACACTAATGAGAAAATAAGATACTCAATGTCTGATATCGCATAGTCATACCTATAGAATATCTAGACAAAAGAAAAAAGAAGACAAATTCCATATAGTTATAGTGACTAGTGAGAGTGAGAGGATAAGCATGTAGGACAAGGGATAAGTTTATGCGTCGGAAAATATACGAATACGAGTTATTTTGTACATTTTCTTCGACAACTTTGGTTTTATCCAGAGGGCGACACAACGTTGACTATCCAAATCCCACCTCTTTGTAGTGTTGTACTTCCTAGTATTCAAAATATAAGGTTTTTTTTTAATTTTTTAATTTATAATATAAGATGGATCTATTTATTTATGAGTAGTCTCTTGTAACTTATAATGAAAATAAGAAAAAATAATATTAAATAATAATAATTAATAAGAATAAAAATGAAATTTTAAGCTCTTCTTTTTTAAGTTTAAAAATATAATTAATTTTTTAAGATACATAAAGAAGTAGTTAGAAATATTTTATATTTTAAATAAGAGTAAGTATTTCTCATTTGGATCTTCTAACCCCCTTATTCCCACCAAAAAAAATGAAAGAAAGAAAGAAAAAAAAAATTCCTTCTCCTTTAATTTATCACAGAAATCTCCCTCCTTCCACGGCTTTCATCTCAACCTTCAAGGTTTCAATAATCCAACCCCCAAACCCCAACAAACCCCCCACGACACACCCCCCCCCCCCCCCCCCCAAAAAATCAATTTCACCACCAATCCTATTTTCTCCCTCACACTTTCCAACATAAATAAATACTCCCTACTCTTTTTTTTTATAAGGTGTCTTTTAGAAGTAATTTTTTATCATTTTTATATAGTGTTATATATATATATATAATATTATAGAATAATTTTCCTTTTTTATCTTTACATTTAATTATTAGTCTGGTAAATTATTTTTTAGAAAAAAAATATATTTTTTATTTCATAATTGGTTCTCTCTCTCTTGGATTTAACTCAAAAATAACTCAAAAAAAGCTCATAGAAAGATAAAATCTAGTAAGAGGAACTTCAAATTATTCCCCCAAAAATAATGTGGAATTGAATTTCTTCACTAGCCCTTGTGAGGACCCAAACCTAAGATCAAGATGTGGGGATGCTAATACACTACAAAGTTTCTTTATTTTCACAGATATATTCTCTTTTAACCAAACAATCTAGTATTATATATATTCTTTTTTAACCAAACAATCTAGTATTATATAGTTATATTGGATTCTGACAAATTTAAATTAAGTACGACTATAAGAACCTTAAAATTCTCATAATATATATTTAGCATAGTTGCATACTAAAATCTTGAATTTTAAGTCACTAATTAAGTTAGTATAGTTTGCGGACTTTGATTTTTCACAAGTATACTTTATTGACTTCAAAGTTTTGGCATGAGAAATTGGGAAAATGATATTATCTCTCCTCTATGAATTAATGCTTTAAGTTTGACATTTTGTATTTGGGCATTACTTATTTCACATTTTTTATATCCATCTGTGTAT
Organism: Adenanthera pavonina; assembly: GCA_026686845.1. Lineage (NCBI taxonomy): Eukaryota > Viridiplantae > Streptophyta > Magnoliopsida > Fabales > Fabaceae > Adenanthera > Adenanthera pavonina. The sequence goes on from JAIVEN010000013.1 coordinate 28,408,662, forward strand.
GAAAAACAGTTTTTTATTTAATCAATATCATCTGATCACTACCATGAGTCGATTCAAATTTTTGCACCTTAGGTGGGATTATCGTCGACCCTTTTTTGACAGAACGCAGCCAAAATCTTACGTGAAACCAAATCTAATTTATCACATCACTAGGCACAAAAAAGTGCTGAACAAATGCCAATTATTAATTGGGAACCACTTTATGAATCTTAATTATGAAACACTCCCCAATAAAGTAAGAATTCAAAACGGATTACCCTCTTAACAGTCATATCTACTTATTGAACAAGAAAATGAGAGTGGAAAAGGGAATCGAAGGGGAAAAATCTCTCCGACAGCATGGGAAGCTTTCTTTCCATCACTTTTTTATCCATCAAAGACAATTTTCATGTACCAAACACAGCATAAAAGTGTTTAGCAGATGACACAGGCATTAGGATCTTCTTCCACAGGTACAACATAGTAATAGTAGTAGGGGGGTCTCACATGATAGCAATCATAGTAGCAGCCACACACGGCACAGGGCACTACTACCTTTGGATCTTCTTTCTTTGGCTCTTCTTTCTTAGGTTGTTCCTTCTTCTTCTCCTCTTTGGCTGGTCCTACAGACACTATCTGTGTCTGACACAACTTCAACTTCCTCAGCTTCCCCACTACATTCACTGGGTCTACGTCTCCAACTACAGTCAATTTGCTTTCCTTCATGTCCACTGATACTGATTCCACCCCTGCACATTTTTCAGTTCCATGTTATTACCAATCCAACGCACTTCATATATTCAATTCAACCCCAGATTCTCTTGTAAAAGCTGAGTTTGAGTTATTAAGTAAAGATTGATGAAACAATAGCTAAAGATGTTCATAATATCGGTTTGATCTGTTTCGAGTTAAAACCAAACACCTGATTTGTAAAAGGTTGTGTCAGTCAAGAACAGAGGACGCAGAAGAAGTTGGAATACAATACCTGGGATGCCGGAGACTGACTTCATGGCTTTCTGCTTGATTTTGTCATCGTGTAATTCCACCTTCAACACTACTTTCTGTCACAGAAGAATTGAAATTACTGTTAGGAACCAAACAAAGAGAAAGTTGAGAGCTAGAAATGCAGAACAGAAAGAAAGATTGATGAGGCATTCAAGTGAACAGAGCAAAACTCTCATCGACCAGAGACACTAAGTCTAACCTTCATTTTTGATGGGGTGTTGAGGAAGAATTAGTGAAGAGTGAAGGTGTAGAAGAAGATGATTCAGAATTTTTAAAGTTGAGATGTAGTGGTGAAAAGAGGCTAAGATTGGAGGGATGTTATAAAGAGGGAAGCTGGAGAGTTACAATCGCCATTGGCCTACCAGGACAAAGTCATTTCCCAAGTCAACAAAGACTTAAAAATGTTATTAAAAGACTTGATTAATTAATCTCCGAACTCGCAAACTTTTTTTAATTTCCCTCTGTTTGTCCAAAACTTTTTGCCTGGTTGATTTGTGGATTTTTTTAAACAAAAAAATAAAAAAATATAAAGTTTGTATGTTGTCTTAACAATGGTTAAATTATATGAGTATTTCTATTATGAAATTATAAATTTATCATTCTGCTGAAATTAAAATATGAGTAAAGAATAATAATCTCTCCAGTCCTAAGTATCCTAAATATAACACCATTTTCAGTATACGAGAATAAATAAAGATGATTTTAAAAAAATATTGTAATTTTTAGAAAAATTAAGATAATTAACTAAATTTAACTCTTATTTTTAACCGTATAATTAAGTTAAAATGAACTTATATTAAAAAATAAAATAAAAAAATATAATAAATATTATTTTTGTAATTATAAATAGTTGGTGGGATATACTTCATTTATTTTTTATTATATAAAATATTTTTGAAAAATTTAAGATTTCAAAATAAAAGTTATTTTATAAAATTTATGTAGTATTTAATATTTATTTTTTATTTTTATTATTCTTAAGAATACTTAAAAAAATTATATTAAAAAAATTAAAAAAATATAATTAAAATAACCTATAATTTAATGAGAATAAAAATATCAAAATTTTTAACTAATCTTTTAAATATGGACCTATGACATAATAAAAGACGGTGTAATGATTTGGGAACGTGATTGAAAAGAAAAGGAGAAAGTAGAAAGAGTGGAGAAGATTTTCGCGAGAGGTAAGTGGAGAGTTCTAGGTCGGACACATTGAAATTTGATGACCTCACTTCTCACTCACATGTTAGCCCTAACATTTATTACAGTGTTCCCCTTGTACTTCGTTTGTGGTTTGTTAAGTCTGGTTCTTCGAATATTCCTTCAAAATACTCATTCTATTTAAATAGGGTATTTTATCCTGATCTGAAATGTAAGACTCTTTATAATATATGAGATAATATTTATAATATATTTATAAAAAAATACCCATATTTAATATATCTAAAGAGAGAAAGATTAAATAAGAGTAATTTTAGAAAAATATTGAAATTTTCGGATAAATTGAAGTAGTTAATTAGTTTTAATTCTAATTCTTAATTCGCGTGATTCGGTTAAAAGTGTCTTATATTAAGAAACAGAGAAAGTATTTTTTTTTTCATTTTTAACATAATATTTTTAATTAAATTATACAGATTAAAAATAAAAATTAATTAATTACCTTATTTTAAAAAAAACATATTATTTTTTTAAAATTATTCTTATTAAATTTCTTTCTATTTCTCTCTTTCATCAATTAAATAAGATTATTTTTTGATAATATAAAATACATACTGTTTTATATTTTGAAAATGAACATATATATATATATAACTAAAATAAAAAATTATATATTTAGAACCAGAGGGAGTAATTATCATGAAAATTAACAAAGCTAGTATATAACATTCCTAAAAATTAATAAAACTTTATTTTATTTTACTAAAATACTTTATTAATTATGTAGTAATTTTTAATGTTTTTTATTATTGTTGAAGGGTAAATTTATCCAAATATAATTAATACACTCTTAATAATTGTAAAGTGACAATTATTTTGAAATAAAGAAAAAAAAACTTTAAAATGATAATTATTTCAAAATAAAGGGATCATTATTATTATTCCTTTTAAAAATATGAATAAACTCATTTTGCTGAGGTATTATTATTATTATTATTCTTTTAAAAATATCAGTAAACTTATTTTGCCGAAAATATTTTAACAATACATACTGGCTTTATTTTGAAATTAAATTAAAATAATGAGAAAGCTAAGTGGATGAAGGTTTTATAGTATTGAGCAGTTATCCAAACCAAGTTCACGAGTGTTTGGATCTTAACAGTATTTTCAATGGATGAAAAGAAAAAAATCATTGGGTCTCAAAAACTTTTTTCTTGGTTTTTAATTTTAAATATATAATAAATTATTAGAGAAAATTATGACCCGTATCTGCTTGTGAATTATTGCCTGCTCTGTCAATTTGAATTGTTTAAAAGTCTTTTGATTTTCATTACAACTTAAAAAACAAAAATCAAATCATTACTCTTTTTGAAACTGATGGTTTCAATTGGTCATAGTTCTAGGGAGATTTCTATGAGGTATTTATGTGGAAACTGATTCCGTGCACGAAGTTTGAAACCACGTATGAGCATGAAATTTTGTGATAGCAGCCCTTTTTTCTTTACTTCTTATTCATATAATAAAAAATAATAGACAAAATCACATAAATTAAAAAAAGTAATAAATTTATTAAAAATATTTTTTTTAATTTTTAATAGAAGATCTTTTTAATCGAATTACGTGGATTAAGAATTAAAATTAAAACTAACTAACTACCTCAATTTCTCCAAAAATCTCAATATTTTTCTAAAATTACCTTTATTTAATCTCTCTATTTTTCTTTTTAATATATTAAATAGAGATATTTATTTAGAAATATATAATAAATACTACTTTGTATATTGTAAATGATCTTATATTTAGGACCAGGACAAAAAATTCTATATATAGGACCGGAGGTAGTATAAAGTAATTTCTAAAAATACCCTCATTTAATATTAATAACTCTTCTATCATGTAATTAATATAAATAAATTATATTAAAAATATACTACCTTAATTAGAAATATTTTAAAAAATAATCATTAAATACACCAGATAAACCCTATGTGTTTTTTATATTTTTAAATATAAAAACTTTCTCAATTATCCATAATATTAAAAAATGGAGAAAATATAATAAAATTTTTTTTTTAATATGGTCACACTTTTTATGTGTGGATTCTGGCCCCACACCAAAATGACGCCTGTAGTTATGCATGTGCTTCAAGGTCACTGTGGTAATTGTGTGTGTTTAATGGAGATCTCAATCTCAGTTGTCTCTGTTTGCAAAGAAAGAAGTAGCAAGATAGTGGAAAAAAAAAACAAAAGTAGCAAGACACGTGACAAGCATTCATTGGCCTAATTCGCCATTGGTCCGTGCATTTTGGCGTTTGGCAATATTTATCACAAAAATTTTGATATTGGAATGTGCATGTTTGAGATAGATTTTGAAACGTCATAATCAACTTTTTCCATTCCGAAATTAATTATCATTGTATTTTGTCAATCCCCCCTCAAAATTTAGTTATATAGAGGAGTAAAAAATTATCACTTTTTATTTTTAATTATTAATTATGATTCTCAATTTTTGTCCATTAAAAATATTTAATGAGAATTTAAATTTCATTAAAATTTTAATAAAAAATTATTAATAAAATTGTTATAAATTAAAATTTACTTTTGATTGAAATCATTCAAACATATTTTATTTTATCAAAATTACTTTTGAAGTGAAAGCATTTAAATATAAATTATTTTTACCAAAATTAATTCTACTCAAATATGAAGACTAGTATTATAAAAAAAAAAGGAGGAATTATATTTTAAGACCAAGATAATAAATTAATTACAAAATAGAATCTATTATTACTATTTTTTCAATTTTATCACTTAGTATTTTAGATTTTAACATTTTTTTAATTAAAGTCTTTTTTTATAATTAATTCATTATATCGTTTCCTTATATGTAATTTTCCTAAAAAATATTATAGTACAAATATTTTTATTTTTTTCTGGGAAAGTTAAAAAGAAAATGAATTTTAAACGAGTAAAAAATGTTTTAATTACAATGGGACAATTATCCGAAATCTCATATTTATAGAAATATCTAGTCTATATAATTATTTATAAAGAAATAGTCTATTTATAATGTTATAGTGACGTACCTCTCAGAAGATAAAGTTACAGTGACGTGTGAGAGTGAGAGAATAAGCACGCATGTGGGACAAGGAAAGGCTGTGCGTTGGAAAATATACGAATACGAGTCATTTTATATATTTTCTTCGACGACTTTGACTTTATCCTGAGGGTGACACAACGTCCACTCTCCAAATCCCTCCTCCTTGAATTTATTACAGAAATCTCCCTCCTTTCACCACTGTCATCTCAACCTTAATCTCTTTTCTTCCCCCTTAATTTCTTCGTTCAATTTCACCACCAATTCTATCTCCCCCCTTAATTTCTTCATTCAATTTCACCACCAATTCTTTCTCCCCCCTCACACTTTCCAGCATTAATAATATATGAAGGTTTTAGCTCAACCTTGCCATTGTATGTATTTATATATATATACGTTTATGTACACCCGCATATAACTTATTTGAGTATGGAATCTGATAGATGAGTCTTTCACCATTTATGAAAAGTAAAAATTTTTTAAAATAAATTTTATATTTTAATTTTACATTGAATTTTGATTTGTTCAGCCATAAATCTCTGCCAACCTTGGTCTGTTTCCTCGTGTGGCAAATGAAATTCTTTTTGTTTTATATTTTTTAGTCTATTCTGGTTTGAAATTTCAAAGTTTAGGTGGTAATAGTGACTAATTTCACTTTGTGGTGGGACACAGTAGTGTTGAAGGTGGAATTATAGGATGAGAGGATGTACTGAAAAAGTCTTCTACAAAAAATAAGTTCTACTGGATTAATTACAGATTTATAAAAAACTTATATTATTTTTTAATATTATCCTTTATAAAGATATTTTTTAAGATGATTTTCTCCCTTACAAGTTAATTAAAAACAAAAATTAATTAAAAAAATAATTAATACTTTTAACTTTACTTGAATAGGACTTGTGGATCCAAAAATAATTCTAAAACAAGATTTATATTTTGGACCTGAAAATAATTCTAAAATATTTAATATATGTGTATATATTGTAATTCAGCTTCTTATCTTCTTCCTCTTCTAATATAATAATCCCTGATGTCTTCTTCACTGATACAACCCAAAAGTTCTTTCAATCTTTAGTTTAAGCTTTCAAATATTTATTGTGTCTCAATGTCCCAAAATCTACCATCAGCCTAAAAATTTATCCAACAAATGCTTAGCCTAATATGAGATATAAAATATAAAACTCTCCATAAGTTATAAATAATACAATTTATCTCATATTTCATAAAATAAAAAAAGTGTAAAGTAGTACTAAATAGTCAGCTGAAAACACCAAACCAAAAAAAAAAAAGCAAAATTCTGTTGTTCTAGTGCTGCTCCATGCATAGGAAATGGTCTTCTGCTACATTTTCTCTGCTTCTTGTTTGCATTTTCTCACAAGAAATATTTTATAAAAAGATTTAAAAAAAAGAAAAAAATAAAGACATAATCCTGATTTTGATTTAAAAATGTGAGAAAATGTAGAGAAAGTGCAATAGTTATATTCAGAACTCTATCATGATGCCAATAGCCTAATGATTTAGAGCCTGTTTAGGTTTCAGTTTACAAATTTAAATTAGAATAAAATAAAATTTAGATAAAAGTAAACTTGTTATAACATGATTTATATTTTAATTTTTTTATTACAAAAATAAGTTTAATAAAATAATTGTGAAATAAAGTATGTTTACAAATTAAAAAGTAACTTCTTCTTTTCATTGGTTAAAAGTATATTTAGAGATAAATGTAAATTTATAGAATGACCTTTTTAAAATGAGTCAAACACAAGATTAACTCAAAATATATTTACAAATATAATTTTATTAATCTAAAAAATTTTCCAAACAGCGGTATGAAACTCATCTTTGTTGGTGAAACTTGCGGGTTTGATCGCTAGCTACTTTAAGCGTTTTGCTTACCCAATGTAATAATAAAAAAAAATTAAAAAACGAACTCTGTCATCATAATATCGACTCTGCTGTGAAACGAAGGTTCAGCCTTTTTATTTTTTTTTTGATGAAGGTAGTATTTCAGCCTTGATGAGGGAACCAGGCTGCTCACCCATGTTGGGCCTTGGACCAACTTCTAACAGTACGCATAACATGTCTTTTTTGGGGTTAATTAACATTAACAAGGTTTAAAAACTAATTTGAGAATTCACCAAATTAAAATTGAGAAAAAAATTCAAGCTAGACCAGACATAAAAAAGGCAGCTCAATTTTTGAGCAGGCTACCTTTGCCTGTGATCACTACTTGAAGTTCCATCCAATTTTGGATATAATAATAATAATATTTTCCAGCTTGCCAAAGTCTCCATCACCAAAGATTTAAGCAGCGGATTTAAATTAATGTCGCCTTTTATGTCAACTTTAGAGTTAGTGAACCAAATTGACTGATGTCTAAATAAAGCTTAATTAATCTCTTGGGATGAATTTGACAAACAATTGACTCTCCAACCTGATGTGGCGTCTTGTGTGTAAGTCTGATCCATGTCATTGTGTTATATTGGTTCATCATCCGCCACCTCACCACTTCTGTTAGCTTCTTTTCGCCATGTTATTGCATCAAGGACGGGAGAGGGGTGCTTGCTATGGTGCTGCCATGGCACTTTTGTTTCTTTTTTTTTGAAATTAAAGCTTATTGATTAAAAAATATATACTTTTTAGAGTCATGCACTTATATATTTATGTAGTTTTATCTTTATAATGCTTGTTTTATTTGCTACTTTATAACTATATAGATCCCAATTTCTACTCATTAGCATTGTCTTTTTTTTTTTTAAATTTAACTACACAAATATATAACTGCGTAATTATAAAAAGTGCATGTTTTCATCAATAAGTTTTGATTTAAAAAAAAATTTTAAAAAAACCGTGGCAACATCTCTCCCATCCAGGACCGGGAAACAAAAGTTAAAACTAGCTAGGAGGATTAAGATGGTCCCTTTTTTTTTTGTGCCACAACACAACAAATTAGATTAAAATAAACCAAACACAGTACAAGAAATAATGGCTAGAGCAGGCAAGCCGGACTCGACCAAAGACAAAGCCCTACCCGACCTGAAACAAACCTAACCCTGCCACCAACAAAGAGAGCTGTCGGAGAGAATCAGAAATCACAAAACAACTACCCAACAAGAAAACCACGAGAGAAACAGAGCAGAGAACGAAAAACAAGCTAACAGCAATGAGACATCTAGACAAAGCACACCACCCACAGAACCAAGGCAACTCCGAGCTTGAAGGCGCAAGAAAAGCAGATGCAGTAACAATATCACCATTGTTGGGGATGGTGGTTCGATGAATCCACTTCTTTGAACCATACCCTTCTTTGCTGAATCCGTCCAAACTGGGGCAGATTTCAAAAGGCTCCACGCACCAACCACGTGGAATAGTCGACTCCAAAGGAAGACGACGCAAGCGGCCACACGAACATTGGAAAGCACCATATTTCCATTCCTCATATCTGAATCAAACAATGAAGATTCTGGAAACATTAGGCTCTTCAAGTTCCAAATCACTCGCCAATCCTCCCTTTCTTGGCTAGACATCATAAACGATGGCGCTCTCCAACTTTCAGCAAGTCCTAAAAAACATAAGTATGCCAGCAAACCCCAAAATACACGAGACCGACGCAAGCACACTATGAGCACCTTCTCCTTTGGCAGATGCCGAGGAGAAAGGCACCATGGAAACTAGATCCCAAAAGAAGGGGGACAAACTCGCAAAATGATGAGGGTTTATGCTCTCACTATACAGAGAGAATTTGAACTCTCCTATGGAGAGTATTTTTAGGTATTCTCTATGCTTTAAGATGGTTCTTGATTGGGATCTTGCAACTGTACAGGGTTGATCACAGTAATAAAAGAAAATCTTTGGAGTATTCCAGAGGTCGAACCCAAGGAAAGTTGTGAATTATTCAATTACATAATTTCAGTCAAGATAAACAATTTGTGAAACATTAATCAAATATTAAACTAAGAGAAATTAACAATAAAAGCAACGAATTGAGTTTAATTCAATCACTGAGAGCATTAGGGAATTGGGTTTCATCTTCCTGGAACAACTAAAGTTACTCTTAACTTGACTCCTTCTATAATTATAGTGACATTTATTTCTAAATTATCCTAATTACCTTTCAGTCAATTAGTCTGTATTTAATTAGGTTTTAATTCACTTTCATGCAACTAAAATCCCTAATTAAATCTTGAAGTTATAACTAAAGTCACCATAAACCCCTAATTCTATCTCTAGAATTGTTGTTTATGTCTATTTCTCTAGGTTTAGGTTCACTCTTCACCTTTTAGTCTATCAAGTTTACCCACAGAATGAATTTCATTGTGGCCAATCATAAAATCCACAATAAAACACAAAAGAGATAGATACAATCAAACATACATATATTGGAAAAATTCAATCAGAAACAAGAGTCATAATCCAGAGTAAACTCTAATCAATCCCAGTTAGACTACATCCCTATCCCTAACTGGGAAGATTAGTTACGCATAAACATAGTTCTTAAATTCAAATTAATAATAAACTCCCAAATCATTCGAACAAAATCTAAAGGAAAAAAGGTAGTAGAAGAATAGAGTGATTCAACTTTACTACGCCTTCAATCCTATCATATTTTCCTTTTGAAAGTGCTCCCTCAGTTCCAGAGAATTTGAAATAAATCTTCTAGGGCTCAGAATAGTGATCTCCTTTTTTTCCCAAAACTCATATATATATATATATATATATTTCATACGACTCTCACGGAAGAATTATTCAAAGTCTATTTAAATCCTTCACTCGGCGACGTATCATGTTATATTTTTCCAACCGGCGCCGGGTGAACAATTTTAATGTGCTTTTTCGTGTTCCACCTGGCGCCGGGTCAACTCGTAACCTGGGCAGCTCATGTCTCCTCACCCGGCCGTGGGTGAGGGTGATCAATGGGGATCAGATGTATTTTTATTTGTGCCTTGTTTTCTTCTTCCACTCTAAAATCCTCATTTGTCCTTAAAGTTTTCTTGAAATACAAATATATCTCATTTTAAATAGAATTATGCAAATTTCATATCAAAACTTAATATTTTTCAAACAAAACAATATCAAATGTGGGTATTTTATAGGTATAAAATAGACACATAAAATCCCCCCACACTTGAATTTTTGCTTGTCCTCAAGCAAACACTAAGCATAAGATCAAAGAAATTCTTTTTTTCTACATAAAATTCACATTCACCTATTTCCAAAATTTAAGGACAACATACTACCTATCCAGTCAAAGAGTACTATGTATATATGAAATACTAAGCTCAATATCCAGCCAATAAATTTTTACTCATATTCAATAACCCAATGGTGTGTGTGCTGACCAACCTATAATTAGTATCAATAAATAGCCAGACAAGTGGATTGAAAATTACGATACTTATTTAGAAACTTGCAACATCTCAATCACAAGTGCCAATTCAATAACAGGAGATCCTCAGGTTTCATTTCATTCCTCAAGACATTTTCTAATGTTATTTTTTCCCGCATATTTTGTGCTTCAATTTTATCTAGGGATTATTGCTTTTCTTTGGTTGTCATGTGCCCTTTTGACACGAAGGTCTTGCATTTGTGATGCGTACCCCCGGTTACTCAAGCTAACATCACTTTGGCACAGAGATGCCTTTGGCTCACTCATAGCTCACTTTGAATCTTTTGACGCGAAGGTCTCACATTTGTGATGCATATCCCCGGTTACTCAGCACAGGTCGAACCAGTGGAGTGGATAATTTTTCACATATATATATATATATATATATTTTTTTTTTCTGCTTCCTGAGTCATGTCTCATAAATGATAATATTCATAAATTCTATTTGAAATTATGCAAGTTCAAAAATAAATATATAATTCACTATCCTACTTATTTGACTACTTATTTTCACCTCTCATAAGCTAACTATTAATGTTCAATTTTAGGTTGCATGATTCCCTTCTTATTATAATTGGCTATCTATCTTACTTAGTTAACAATGAAGCTTAGACTTATGACTTTCAAGATAGCAATTATACTTAAATAACAGGAAATAGATGATTGTCAATTCAAAATTACAAATAAATATAAAGAATAAATTAGAAAATTTTTTCTTCTTTCTAATTTATGCTCCCCCCACACTTAGCATGAACACTGTCCCCAGTGTTAAAAATGATAAACAAGACAAGTGAAAATAAAACTAATACTTCCTTGGTGTATGTGGTGGTGGTTCAGTTTTCTTTAATTGTTCTGCCACTGCATCTCAGGAACTATTCTGGTTATACAAAAACTCAGAGGGAAGGGGTGAAGCAGATCAAAAGACAATCAAAAGAAGAAAAAAATCTACTTAATTGGAAAAAAATGAAAAAGAAAGGGAATGATTCTAGAATAAAGAAAAACTAAATGATCGAAATCATGGTGGTGGAGGCTGTCTAGCTTGGATCAACTGATGTAGCAGTGCCTTAGTACGCTGCCAATGCTCCTCATCCCTCATATCACGTTCAGCTTGTTCACGTCGCATTTCATCAATTGTCTTCTCTATGCGGGTGATCTTTAGAAGGCATTTCAGCAAGTTGCGCTTAGGTCGTATTTCCTGAACCTAGACAGTTGGTTGTGATGGTTTGGGATCCTCAGCTGGTTGTTCTGGGACTGCCTCAGCCTCAGCCATATCTTGTGCTTTGGGAATTGGCTGTGGTGGTCCTTCACCTCTTTTTCTCCATAACCCATCCACTTTTATATATTCCGGGGAGCCAAGTGTCTTCTCAGATAGTACATCATTATCAGTTGGCGTTCTGGCTACCTCCCCACTCACATCAACTTCCGCAGCCTCCATCAGAACATTGATCAAGACAAGGAACAAGAAGGCTATCTTTTTGCGTTTGGCCTGGATGACTTCCCTAATAGAGCGGATGATGATATGGGCCAGTGGTATCCCTGGGATAATCCCCATACCGTGTGTCATCTTGTGGAGGAAGTACAGGTCAGTGAATTGTACTTCATTCAGACTGCTTGTGCATGGTATGATATTGAAGTGCATGAGATAGACAAGTAACTTGTGAGGAATGGCCAAAGACTTTGCAAGAAGGGCTTGCCTTTGAATACCCCTAGTGGACACTCACTGGATCTGAAGATCATTCATGGCTTGGAGAATTATCCAAGTGGGGTCCGAAGAAATCCAATCTCCAGTAGAGTTGAAAATAGGGCCCTGTTGTGGGAGTCCTAAAAGCTAAGATAACAGCTCAGGTGTGATGATTACTAGAGTTCCCTTGACTGATGAAACTATACTCTGTTAAGTTTTCGAGTCCTTCTGTTCGATGTTGGCATAGAATTGTTTAACCAAGTCGGGGTAGTGAGGTCCATATAATATAAGAATACTGCCCTATCCAAGTCGTTGATAGAATTGGCTCAGATGAAATTGATTTTCTATTGCTGGATGTATAGTCTTCTCATAAATGAATAGGTTGTCCTTTTTTGCATTGTACCAGGCTTCATTATCCGCACTTGTAAATCGATATGAGTGAGATAGAGGTGGATCAGCGGCAGAGTGAGATGAACTGGCCCTAGATGGGCTACCACGGGAAGAGCTTCCTCTTGCCATATGTGTACCTACAAAACAAAGAGGACGCTCTCTTTGAGTGCATTTCTGATCAAGAAAGCAATCAGGAATCAAGCTCACGCATTATCTAGAAAAATAAGTAACTACATAACTGATGCGAGAGTGAAATTCATAATCAGCAGTTACCCATTATATGCCAAAAGAAATAAATTGCGACCTTAGATGTGATCCTATCCAGTAAGATAATAGACATAACAAAACAAAAAGGGGTGGACCCCACTAGTGTGCATGGAAATATGCATATCAGTACCATCTACTGGGGTCCACAATAGAGTAGAAAACAGTCAAATCAGTATCATGCAACTGTCATTTAGCCGTATCCAAGTTTAACAGGACCCCTAGGATAAGCAAGTCAAAGGACACAAGATAGAACCGTTCACCCCAGCAAACAATAGGAACTAGGAGTGTACACATGCATAAATAGGACACAGTAACCATACGAAAGGTATATCAGAAACAACATATCCACTATCATGTCTCATGAGGTTTCTATTACAGTGAAGCATGTAAAGCAGGAAAGACCACAGATGCACATAATAGCAATTCAGAATGTCCAGGAACACTACTTCAGCCATTTGCTAATTCTATTCAATCAACTCAGAAGATTATTCGATATAAAGCACAAAAAAATCGGCTTGAAGTTGCTTAAATAATATCCCGTGTCAGCAATGGTGGCAGCAGTGAAAGAAATGAAGGGAAATAAACATACCTTGAGCTAAGAATCAAACCCTGAGTAAATAAATCACTATCCCCAGACCACATAACGATGAAAAACTGAAAACCCACGCGCTGAAGCTAAAGATTTGTTATACCCATAGTTCAGAATGTGTTAAGTGATCAGGATCCTGCAAGTGTACAGGGTCGATCGCAATAATAAAAAGTCTCTGGAGTATTCCAGAGATCGAACCCAAGGGAGGTAGTAAATTTATCAGTCCAAACTTTTAATCCTAAAAGCAAGTGATAATCAAATTGAGGATTCAAATTTAAAAGGAAAAAAATAGAAAACAAAATGAATTCTGAGTTTGATTCAGTTCTAGAAGCGTCAAGAGATCAGGATTCACCTTATGAGATAATTAGATTTTATTTCTTAATTAGACTCTGCATGATTATAGTTACTGTTGTTTCTAAAGCGTCCTAATTACCTCTCGATCAATTAGTCCTTATTTAATTAGGATTCAATTCGCTTTCGCGCAACTAAATTTTCTAATTAAACCTTGAATACTACAACATATATCACCATGAATTCCTAATTCTATCTCTAGATTAGTTATTCATATTTATCTCTCTATATCTAGGTTCACTCTTCACTTCTCAGTCCATCAAGTTTACCCATTAATTAGATTCTATGGTGATCAAGCATAAAATCCACATGAACGAATAAAAGAGATAAATATAATAAAAAGATAAATTAAATATAAATTGAAGAACAAATCAAAGAGTCTTAACTAGAGAAACAAATCCAATTCATCCCAGTCAGGCTCTATCCCTACCCCTGACTGGAAAATTTAGCTACTCATAGAAATAGAAATTAAATCACAACTAAAATCCCAAATCATAGTAAAAATAATAAGAAAATAGAGTTATATTAGAGAAGAATGAATCTAGCACTAATACTCCCCAAATCTCCTTGCTCTTTCTCTATAAGATGCTCCTAGTTGCTCCTAGATACGTTTGGAACCGTGTTCTCTGACTTCTGAGTGCGTTTCTGAATCTCCCGTTGTGTTTCAATCGTGTATCTTTATATAGGAAAAATTTAGAAGCTCATAAAAGTCTAAAATATCACTAAAACGCGTCAAAAATGAGTTTTTATGGGCTTTTCGTGCTTGACCTGGCGCCAGGTGACCATATATTCATCCCATATGGTGCCAGGTGGCTCCAGAACACAGAAACGCTCAAAATTCGCGTTGACCTGGCGCCGGGTGGGTACTGTTTGTACGGACATATGCACCTTTCCAGATCGTATTGACACTTTGAGTTTGATTTTTGCTATGATAACACTAGAATTTGGGAAAACGCAAAACATGAAAGTTGTAGATCTTTATCTTAGCTTTCCAAAGAATCTTAAATAACCTCAATCGAAGCTCATATGTCAGATTTATGATTAAAATACCGAAGGGTGTCACAACTTTTCAGCATGAACTATTTGTAACGTTTTTGCTCCGAATGCTTCCAAATGAGTCTATAACATCATGAAACACAAAAATATGTCAAATCATGCTAAAATATGTCAATTTAAATATATTTAAATATAATTTAGAGCTTAAATATGGGTATTTTATATGTATAAAATGGACACATCATTAAGGCAAAAATCAATCGGTGGATCTTGAAGAATGTGTGATTTAATCGGTGAAAAAGTATGGAAATGGTTGAAAATTGACTAAGGAGGGCCAAAAACCTCCTTTGGGTGGTGGAGCAAGGCTCTCAGTGAGAGAGGAAGAGAAACGGCCGAAGAACTGTGAGGAAGAAGACGCTCAGGACTTTAAACATGTCCACCCGGCACTGGGTGGGTCCAATTTAATGGACCCAGCGCTAAGTGTAATTTTCAAATTTTTTTTTTATAATAACCTGGTGCAGGGTGGATCCAATTTAATGGATCCGGCGCCGGGTATGGTTCTTCTCTGTGCTTCTCTCTACAATTTTTCTTTTCAAAAATTTGCTGAAACTTTCCTTTTTACCCTTGAAAAAGTTCTTAAAGAGCTGACACTTTCCCCCACACTTAGAATGAAGTATTAAAATAAAAATGAAAGAATTAAGGGGGTTAGAAACTTCCCTGAATTATTGTTGAACCTTGTATATGGCTTGGAGACAAGTTCTACGCAAGTGACTTAGAACCTAAAAATCAGTACGAAAAAGATTAAAAGAAGATAAAATTTAAAGAAAGGAAGAGAGATTGGGTTGCCTCCCAATAAGTGCTAAATTTAATGTCCATAGCTAGATGAAGCTGTGGCAAGGATGTCAAACTTCATTTAAATGAACTGATTGTGGTACATCAACTAATTCCCTTTCATAATAGATCTTGAGCCTCTAACCATTAACCACAAAGCGATTTCCATTAGGTCCTTGAACTTCCACAGCTCCATAAGAACGCAGATCAGTAACTTCGAATGGTCCCGACCATCTGGATTTCAATTTTCCTGGAAAAAATTTAAGGCGTGAATTAAAAAATAACACTTTCTGTCCAACCTTAAATTCTCTCTTATTCTTTTGTCATGCCAAGCCTTGGTTCACTCCTTATAAATGCGAGCATTCTCAAAAGATTCCTGTCTAATTTCATCTAGCTCAGTCAATTGGAGTAACCTTCGCTCACCTGCAGCTTTCAAGTCATAGTTAAGAGTACGAATAGCCTAATATGCACGGTGCTCTAACTCTACAGGGAGGTGGCAAGACTTTCCATAGACCAATCTATAGGGAGACATTCTTAAAGGTGTTTTAAATGCAGTCCTATAGGCCCATAACACATCATTTAATTTTTGTGACCAATCTTTTCGAAATGCATTAACAGTCTTCTCTAGAATGCCTTTGAGTTCCCTATTAGAAACTTCAACCTTCCTACTAGTTTGAGGATGATAAGTAGTGCTAGTTTTAATGTGACATCCATATTTCTTTAATAGGGATTTAAATTGATAATTCTGAAAATGCACCCTATTATCACAAATAAAGGCTTGAGGGACACCGAATCTAGCAAACAATTGTTTCACAAACTTAACCACACTAGCGGCAGTATTATTAGACAATGCAACTGCTTCTACCTATTTAGTGATATAATTAACACCAACTAAAATGTACAAGTTACCGTTAGAAGGAGGAAAGAGACCCATAAAGTCAAGCCCCCTAACATCAAAGGGCTCAACTTCCAAAATTCCAGTCTATGGCATCTCATGATGCTTACTAATGGAACCCGTCCTCTGGCACCTATCACATTTTATCATAAAGGTTGGTGCATCCTTGAAAAGGGTAGGCCAATAAAATCCACTTTGCAACACCTTTGCAGCAGTCTTGTCAGGACCATGATGTCCACTATATGGAGAGGAATGACAATGTTCTAAGATAGGAGTCATCTCCACCTCTGGTACACTTCTTCTTATAATACCATCAGCGCATCGCCTGAAAAGTAATGGATCATCCCAAAGATAGTGTCTGACCTCTGCTAAAAATCTCTTCCTCTGATGAAAATTTAGATCCTCTAGAATAATGTTTGCAACTAGAAAATTAGCAATGTTAGCAAACCAAGGCAAAAATAACGGATCTAGTGCCCACAATTTTTCATCAGGAAATTCCTCCTTAATAGGAATATCAGATTTAGGCACATGCTCTAATCTAGACAAGTGGTCAGCAACCAAGTTTTCAAAGCCCTTTTTATCTTTAATTTCCCAGTCAAATTCTTGCAAAAGTAAAATCTATCTTATCAGACGAGACTTGGCTTCCTTTTTCTGCATCAAATATCTAATAGCTGCATGATCCGTGTAAATAATGACTTTTGAAAGAGCAAGATAGGATCTGAACTTATCTAGAGCACACACCACAGCCAAAAATTCCTTTTCAGTGGTAGCATAATTGAGCTGTGTACCATCTAAGACCCTACTTGCATAATAAATCACATGCAATTTCTTGTTTTTTCTTTGTCCTAACACTGCTCCAATAGCATAATCACTAGTGTAACACATCAACTCAAAAGGAATGCTATAGTCAGGGGACACAACAATAGGAGCAGAAATTAAGGTCTTTTTCAAATAATTGAAAGCATTCAAACAACTGTCATCAAAGATAAAAGGAACATCTTGGACAAGCAGTTAGTTAAAGGCTTAACAATTTTAGCAAAATCCTTAATGAAGCGCCTATAAAAACCTGCATGTCTAAGGAAACTCCTAACAGCTCTTATCGTTATGGGAAGAGGTAAGTTTTCTATAACCTCTACTTTAGCATGATCTACCTCAATCCCTTTTGTAGAAATTTTGTGCCCCAAAACTATACCTTCAGTCACCATGAAGTGACATTTTTCCCAATTGAGCACTAGATTTTTCTCCCTGCATCTTTGGAAAACTCTTGCAAGATTAGATAAACAAATATCATAAGAGTGGCCAAACACAGAGAAATCATCCATGAAAACTTCAATTATATCCTCAACCATGTCAGAAAAAATAGCCATTATGCATCGTTGAAAGGTAGCAGGTGCATTGCAAAGACCAAAAGGCATCCTCTTATAGGCAAAGGTACCATAGGGACAAGTAAATGTGGTCTTTTCTTGATCTTCAGGGGCAATGGGGATCTGAAAATATCCTGAATACCCATCAAGGAAACAGTAATAGTCATGCCCAGCCAGTCTCTCGAGCATATTATCAACAAATGATAGAGGAAAGTGGTCTTTGCGCATCGCTTCATTTAATTTCCTATAATCAATACAGACACGCCAGCCAGTAACCGTTCTCATAGGAATGAGTTCTTCTTCTCATTTGGGACCATTGTTATGCCACCCTTCTTTGGAACAACCTGCACAGGACTCACCCAAGAACTATCAGAAATTGGATAAATTATACCTGCATCAATGAGCTTGAGAATCTCAGCGTGCACAACTTCTTTCATATTAGGATTCAATCGCCGCTGATGCTAAACTTTTGGTATAAAATTTTCCTTCATTAAAATCCTGTGCACACAAAGTGAAGGGCTAATACCCTTTATGTTAGAGATGTTCCAGCTAATAGCAGTTCTATGCTCCCTTAGAATTCTCAATAATTTTTCTTCCTGCTCAAAATTTAGATTAGCAGAGACAATGATAGGAAAACTACTAGAGTTGCCAAAAAATGCATATTTCAAATGAGATGGAAGTTGTTTTAACTTAACTTGAGGAGGTGATTGTTCAGAAGGTGATGGGAGTAACTTCCCTTGTCCTAATGCCTCAAATTTTCTAAATTGTGATGTATATATAAGACCTGAATCTTTTGATTTTTTCACAGAATCAATAAAATTAACTGCTTCCACCTGTTCACTAAGGTTCAATGCAATGCATGCTTCTAAAGGGTCTTTATATAAATGTTTAACAACATGCTCTTGAACTAGCTTATCAATTATATCAATACTAAAGTAAGATGCTTCAGTTTCATGAAATTTTACTGCCCTTGAAAATTGAAATTCTTCCCACTCATCACTTACTCTTAGAATTAATTTCCCAGCGGCTACATCAATCAAGGCACCAGCAGTTAACAAAAATGGTCTTCCAAGAATTAAAGACACATCTAAATCATCATCAGTGTCTAATACTATGAAATCAGCAGGAATAATAAGCTTACCGACTTTTACGAGCATATCCTCCATGATTCCCATTGGATATCGTACTGATCTGTCAGCTAGTTATAGGGTCATACTTGTGGGTTTCAATTCTGTAACCCCGAGTTTCTTACATAAAGAATAGGGCAATAAGTTTATACCAACTCCAAGATCACATAAACAATGTTTAACAAGTTGAGAGTCTATAACACAAGGAATAGAAAAACTCCCTGGATCATTTAGCTTTTGTGGCAACTTCTTTTGTAGGATGGCACTGCATTATTCATTCAGAGGGACTAGAGCACAATCTTCTAGACTCTGCTTGTTAGAAACTAGCTCCTTAAGAAATTTGACATAGGATGGCATATTCGCTAGTACTTTAGCAAAGGTGATGTAGATGCGAAGCTTTTTAAATATATCCAGGAACTTCTTAAACTTGACATCCTACATCTTCTTTTGAAGGCGTTGTGGAAAAGGAATAGGAGGAACGTATGGTTTAACTTCAGGAGGTGTAGGATGATCCTGAGCAACATCTTTGGAATTAAGTTCCTCATTGTCCTTCTCGTGTGCGCCCTTTTTCAAACTCTTATCTTTTTCTTTTGAATTTCATTCTTCTCTCACAGCTTCTTTTAACTCTTTTCCATTCCTTAGTGTGATTGCCATAACTTCTTCTTTCGGGTTCACCTCTGTGCTACTAGGAAACTACCTTAGATTCCTTTGAGCCACTAATTTAGCTAGGTGATTCATCTAAACTTCCATATTTCGAATTGCAGCTTGAGTGGCATTATTTGTAGTGACCTGGCTAGCCATAAATTGATCAAAATTCTTGTTTACCGTTGCTTGACTAGCCATGAACTGATCCAGATTTTTGTTAGTGGATGCTTGACCAGCTAAGATCTAGGAGAACATACCCTTTAATTGCGGAGTCTTCCCTATGGATGATGCAAGAAACTGAGGGGATGCCTGAGTCTTATGCTGCTGAAATCTTGGTGGTGCTGATGGATTTTTTCCAAGAGAAGTTTGGATGATTTCGCCACTCAGGATTATATGTGTTTGAATATGGATCATTTTTCCTTGCATTAGTTGTGGACGTTCTGCATTGGGACCCATATAATTGACTTCTGCATTCCCTTCAATCATATGCACACATGTGTCTGCAGTATGGCTTGAACCCCCGCATGCAAAACATGACTCTTTAGGAAGATTAGAATTATTGCTCTGTTGTTGGAAAAGAAGATCTATGAGTTGATTTAACTTCTCTAGCTGTGCAGACACATC
This sequence comes from Adenanthera pavonina, assembly GCA_026686845.1. Taxonomy (NCBI): domain Eukaryota; kingdom Viridiplantae; phylum Streptophyta; class Magnoliopsida; order Fabales; family Fabaceae; genus Adenanthera; species Adenanthera pavonina. Next base: position 28,429,047 of record JAIVEN010000013.1, read on the forward strand.
AGAGCAAGAGTTAACTTCATTGACAAGTACTCTCCTGCCTCGTACTCCTTTTTGTCTGGTCTGAGTTGCCACTTGATCATAAATATTCATCATTTCATCAGCAATCAAATTACCATCCCTTGCAGCAATGTCCACTAGAGACTGGGAGGTAGGGTTCAGAGCATTATAGAACAGTTAACAAGCATCATATCTTGAAACCCATGGTGGGGACACTCATATAAGTAATCCTTGAATCGATTCCAAGCTTCATAGAAAGGCTCGCCCTCCAGTTGTGCAAAGAGATATATTTTATCCCTCAGATCTACAGTCCTCTGAGAAGAGTAAAACTTGGCAATGAATGCATCGTAAATCTCTCTTGATAATGTCAAGGAATTTTTCGATAGATTAAGAATCCATCTTTGAGCACTATCCTTCATGCAAAAGTTGAAGCATCTCATTTTAAGTTCCTCTGAAGTCAGACCATTAGGAGGAAGTTGATCAATCCAATTGTAAAAGTCTTTCAAGAAACCCAATGCGTCTTCACCCATTCGACCATGAAAGTTTGGCAAAGAGTTTAAGTGAGTGGTCTTAAACTCATAGTTCTTTGCGTTGTCAGATAGCCTGATACAAGATGGACTGTCATACGCTGCAGGCTTGTTTGCATCCCTCCAAAATAGACGATTTGGATTTTGAACAATTGGATTTCTATGCGAGATTATTTGATCATCTTCAAGTAGGTTATTGATGTTATCAAGATTATCATTATTCGCACGACCGTTTTGAGCCATCTCTCTTCTTCTAGCTCGATTTGGCCTGCAAACACATTCAATTTCGAAATTAATAGGAGTCAAATCAGAAGTACTATTGAGACTTTTGGATCTCAATAACATGGAAGAGAAAAGTAAATTCAAGAAAATCAATGAGAGAAAAAGAAAGACTAAAATTAATAATTCAGCAAATCGTTAGCCTCCTCGGCAATGGCGCCAAAAACTTGATCGGGATCCTGGAAGTGTACAGGGTCGATCGCAATAATAAAAGAAAATCTCTGGAGTATTCTAGAGGTCGAACCCAAGGAAGGTTGTGATTTACTCAATTACATAATTTCAATCAAGACAAAAAATTTGTGAAACGTTAATCAAATATTAAACTAAATTAACAATAAAAGCAACGAATTGAGTTTAATTCAATCACTGAGAGCATTAGGGAATTGGGTTTCATCTTCCTGGAACAACTAAAGTTACTCTTAACTTGACTCCTTCTATAATTATAGTGACAGTTATTTCCAAATTATCCTAATTACCTTTCAGTCAATTAGTCTGTATTTAATTAAGTTTTAATTCACTTTCATGCAACTAAAATCCCTAATTAAATCTTGAAGTTATAACTAAAGTCACCATAAATCCCTAATTCTATCTCTAGAATTGTTGTTTATGTCTATCTCTATAAGTTTATGTTCACTCTTTACCTTTTAGTCTATTAAGTTTACCTACAGAATGAATTTTATGGTGGCCAATCATAAAATCCACAATAAAGCACAAAAGAGATAGATACAATCAAACATACATATATTGGAAAAATTCAATCAGAAACAAGAGTCATAATCCAGAGTAAACTCTAATCAATCCCAGTTAGACTTCATCCCTATCCCTAACTGGGAAGATTAGCTACGCATAAACATAGTTCTTAAATTCAAAATAATAATAAACTCCCAAATCATTGAAACAAAATCTAAAGGAAAAAAAGTAGTAGAAGAATAGAGTGATTCAGCTTTATTACGCCTTCAATCCTATTAGATTTGCCTTTTGAAGGCGCTCCCTCAATTCCAGAGAATTTGAAATAAATCTTCTAGGGCTCAGAATAGTGATCTCCTTTTTTTCCCAAAACTCATATATATATATATATATATTTCGTACGACTCTCATGGAAGAATTATTCAAAGTCTATTTAAATCCTTCACCCGGCACCATATCATGTTATATTTTTCCAGCTAGCGCCATGTAAACAATTTTAATGTGCCTTTCTGTGTTCCACCCGGTGCCGGGTCAACTCGTAACCTGGGCAGCTCATGCCTCCTCACTCGGCCGCATTTGTGCCTTGTCTTCTTCTTCCACTCTATAATCCTCATTTGTCTTTAAAGTTTTCCTGAAATGTAAATATATCTTAATTTAAATAGAATCATGCAAATTTGATTTCAAAACTTAATATTTTTCAAGCAAAACAATATTAAATATGGAAATTTTATAGGTATAAAATAGATACATCAGTCATAAACCATGAGGATGGATTTAAAAAAAAATTCAAAATATAGGGACTAGTTTACAAAATGATTAAAATTATAGAGATCAATTTTTCCAAATTTATATGGTACTTGAACCTAATATAATAATCAATCTAAATCTAAATATAATTTAAAAAAAAAAAGAAAAAAAGATGGTACGGGGAAAGAGTACACACGTCTGCAGAGTTCCGTGTTCAAGCTAAAGTTTTCTTCTGTATCTCCGGATCCAACCACGAACCAACATTCTGGCTTCCGCGAAACTTTTCTCACTCACTTTTAACTTGTCACAACTCTCTTTAATAACATTCGAAAAACAAAATTGGGACTAATAAGTTTAATCTGAAGTTATGAGCAAGTAATAAATTTGGTTGAAATTTATCGAATTAAAACATAGAATAAAATTAAAAATTTATTTTTAATTTTTTTCTTGTTTAATTAATAAAAATTATCAAAATTTATTATTTCTAACTTCGAAAGATTCATATTAAAAATATTATATATATATATATATTTAACAACTTGATCTTGTTAATTAAAAGTTTATTTCTCTCGTCGTCCTCCATGGAAAAGTAACTTTGTGGTGAGTCTCGTAGTTAGAGCTTGAGGCAATCATGCAAAAAATACTTTAAAAATAAATAAAATAAAATAAAAAAGTTTGCGCGTTGCAGACGCGAATCAATTATTGCTGCTATGAAGAAGCCTTTTCTTGACTTGACTTGACTTTGACCCATCAGCTACGTCATCCTTCCCTATAAAATCTCCCTCAACCTTCACTTCACCTCATCCCATACCCACCCATCATCATCACCATTTCTATCTCTTCCTCATCAAGTTCCCATCAGCAATTCTATCTTAGCCTCCGCAAATTCCAACAGAAAAATGAAGGTTAGAACTTCCCTCAAGCATGCATTAATTTAAGCTTAACCTCTTAGTTCAACAATTGTCTGAGAATTTTGCTTAATTTGTTTCCTTCCATGCCTGATGAATTTGTTGATTATGTGACAGAAAGTGGTCTTGAAGGTGGATTTATACGATGATAGGATCAAGCAGAAAGCTATGAAGGCTGTCTCTGGCATTCCAGGTATATATATATATATTTGTCTTCTTCCTCATCTATTTCTCTGACTCGAGCTTCAAGTTTTTACATTGAAAGATTAATTTCCTTGGAATAACATGGTAGTGCGAAAATGTGCAGGAGTTGAGTCAGTATCAGTGGACATGAAGGAAAAGAAACTGACCTTGATTGGAGAGATAGACCCAGTGAACGTAGTGGGGAAGCTGAGGAAGTTGTCTTCCACGGAGATAGTGTCAGTAGGACCAGCCAAAGAAGAGAAGAAGCAAGAACCTAAGAAGGATCCAAAGAAGGAAGAAGACAAGAAAGCTGATCCAAAAGTAGTAGTGCCCTATGATGTGCATGGCTACTATTATAATTACTATCCCACGAGGCCGCACCAATATTACTATGCCACAAGCGTCGAACATGACCCTAATGGATGTGTCATCTGCTAAACATCTTCTGACTATGATTTTGATTTCGAGTTTGATGGAAAATAAATGATCTCAATCGTCTAGTCCCTGTAATTTACCATCATTTTCAATTCAATCCCTAGAGTTTAAATTTTTCTGATTACCCTCTATAGTTTTCAACGGTCTGTTTCAAAGTTAATCCCTGTACTGTAAAGATGTTTGAGATGTAGTCCCTGAGAGCTAAATCCAAAACAAACTCAAACGGGTCCATTTGTTTTTAGAATAATATATTAATATCAGTTTTGGCCTAATTTTCAACCATGATCAGTACTATGTTATAATAGAGAACCCAAACAGGGGAGTGCTATGCCTCAATGTCGGCTTCCATTATCAATTTCACAACTGCATATATTAATATCAACTATATGTGTCTCCGTCAATCTGCAGATTAGAGTGACCCAAGCTGAAATTCCTTACATGTCAACTTATTCTATTTCAAACCCCCTGTTTCTCTCTGTTCTTCTGAGATCAAACAGGGCCAGTTCGATCAATCCATTAACAAATTGACGTGTTTCCCAGTTCATTCCCTTCTCATCTTCAAATTTAATCCCTATACTGTAAGATGTCTAAGATATGGTCCCTGAGAGCTAAATCCAAAACAAACTCAGTATTAATGATATATTAATATCAGTATTGGTCTCAAATTGACGTGTTTCCCAGTTCATTCCCTTCTCATCTTCAAATTTAATCCCTATACTGTAAGATGTTTAAGATATGGTCCCTGAGAGCTAAATCCAAAACAAACTCAGTATTAATGATATATTAATATCAGTATTGGTCTCATTTTCAATAATCAGTATTATGTTATAATAGAGAACCCAAAACAGGGGAGTGCTATACCTCAACTATATGTAAAGTGACCGAAGCTGAAATTCCTTACATATCTACTTATACCATTTCTGATACAATACCCATTTTCAATCACGTCTTCTTGTCATTGCTTGTCTCAATGAATAGTATAGAGTGTTTAAATCTTTAATTGTTCTGTCCCTTCAATCAAACCCCCTGTTTCTCTCTGTTCTTCAGTGATCAAACAGGGCCAGTTAGATCAATGCATTAATAAATTCACGTGTTTCCCACTTCCCAGTTCATTCCCTTCTCATCTTGTAAATTGTTTTCCTCAATTATTCATGAAATCATATGAGACTGTGTTGTGTGTTTTTCTTTTTAATGAAAGCAGGACAAGATCACGAGATTTAGAGGGTGAAGAGTAAGAGAAAGAACATAGATAAGAGTTAAACCTACTCTAAGGGCTTTGAGCACTCAAGTTTCAGAGAAATATCACTTGAACCAACAACATTATTATGCATTTTAGTCTCGCATATACCACTTGCATTTTAATAAGTCAGCACTTCATTAATATTTGCGTGCAAGCACTTTAATTAATTAGTGCCTGGTTAAAGGATTAGTTCAGTTTTGGAGCGCATGATATATCTCTTTATCAACTGTTGCATTCAATTATTCTAAAATAAAAAATGGTAAAATGTAACTAGATAATTGGCCAAAAAAATGTAAATGTAGAGAAATATTTGCTTGAATTGAAATTGTTCGGAGAAAAAAAAACTGTGACAAAGTTAAGGAAATCTTGACTATAATATACCAAAAAATTACTATAAAGGTGTTTTTTTAAGTACAATACAAGTCAAAACACCCAACTTAAGATGAAGATATGTCTAACCTTTCCTATGACGTCCATCACGGAATATTTTATTAAATCTTTTTTTTTATCATATTCGGATGTAAATTATACAAAGTAGTGGCTTTAACAACTGGCACAAATAAAATACTGTAATCACACGTTGTGGAAATCAAAAGGGCGAAAAGGATGGCAACCTGCTTAATTGGTTTGGATTGGTTCTCTGCTTAAATTCAAATACCACATCAAAAATAATTATGTGTCCCAAGCTAGTCATCAAAGTTTTAAGAGTGCATTTTTTTTTTCGGGCATGGATAAGGGTATTTCCGTTGGTGGGCTAGTCTCCTTTAGATTATTGAGGTTCAGAGATGGAGGGAGGGGGCTGGTGGAAGCCATGATTCCTCCAAGTTTCTATATTTTCATGTTATATACACACACACATCCACACAATACCTACACACTCCCCAAGTTAAATTCAAAGCTTAGTCTCCCCAACTTTCGATGCTAGTTCCGTCTCTACTAAGGATGAAGGATAGATTTTTTTTTAATTAAATTTGCCCTATATATAAAGGTTAAAAATCAAATTTTCAACTACCATCCTTAAAGTATAAGAGTATTTACCACTCATACCGTTAGGATATGTTAGGATGTTAGTAGGTTATTGTATCTTTTACTCCTTGATAAAAATGTACTCTAATTATATTTACACACACACATACAATTTCGTACTCTATAAATAGTTTCAATCCTAGCTTGGTTTCGCTCTTCAATCAAACCATTAGCCAGCTCCTTCCTGCTTCCCTGTCTTCATTTGGGTTTCATCAGAAACTTCACTCAAAATGGTGGTAGGTGTTTCATTTTTTTCTGCTTTTCATGACCCAAGAAATGCATTAATTAAAGCCATTACTGAAAATGTCTCTTGAGAGATTTGCTTTTATTTTTTCATGCATGACTCCCAAACTCTCAATTTTGTTTCAGTTCGGTAAAACCCCGTCATTTTGTTTTAGTTTCTGATTGTTAATTAGTAGCTCCTTGGTATTCAAAGCTTGATCTGGTTTAACGTCGCTGTGTTGTGTGACAGAAAGTAGTGCTGTGGGTGGACTTTCACTGCGAAAAGATGAAGACAAAAGCCATGAAGGCAGTCTCTAAACTTCCAGGTATTGAAACGCAAGACACAGTCAACAAGAAAATTCTAATTAACGATCAACTGGATCGATTGAGAATTATATGATTTCACTTTTGCAGGAGTTGAATCAGTATTAGTGGACATGAAGGAAAAGAAATTGACAATAACTGGAGATGTTGACCCAGTAAGTGTCGTAGACAAACTGAAGAAGGTGTGCAATACAGAAATAATATCTGTAGGACCAGCAAAGGAGCCGGAGAAGAAGAAGAAGGAAGAAGAGAAGAAACAGGATAAGTCAAAGCAGCAAGAAGAGAAGAAAAAACAACTAGAAGCAGAAAAGTTAGCTGAGCTTACGAGATTGTCTGAGTTCTATCACTATCAGATGAGGTATCCATATTATTGCAGAAGCATGGTGGAAGAGGACCCTAATAGCTGTGTTATCTGCTAAATTTTTAAGCATATTATATATATCAGAGTCATCACATCAGTTTGATGTAGATTCTACATGAAGAAGATGCGTTTGCTTTAGTTCTGCTTCTGTTTAGTTAATGGCGTTTTTTCTTGGTTAAATTTGTTCAGAATGTTTGTAATAATGAGGTGATTTTATTTGATTTTGTTGGGGTTGAAGATTTTCTCTCTTAGCCATGATATTTGAGTTAATACATGAAAGGGAAAAAAAGTTGAACCAATGCAAAATATATTCTATTTAAAAAAGCATAGATCAGTCACTTGTGTCATAATAATACTCTGATGACAAAATTTTGAGTTCTCTTCCATAGTCCAAGTCTTTTCACGAAGTCTTTCTTTTATTATTATTATTGTAGCCGTTGGACCCATGCCACTGAAAGCACAGGGTTTTTATTCACCTTCATTAAATTTTCAGAAGAAGATACTGATCTATGTGCATGGTTCCAGACATTTTTCTATGCAGCCATTCAAATCTGAAAATTTTATATTTTGTGGGAAAGGATCAAAGGAGGTCTTTAATATACATGCATGCAATAGAAGTGGGCTCAACAAAAGATGCACAAATTGTTAATTTAGTGGCCAAGTTGCATGATATTGATAGGTCAATCCTGGCAACTTGATTAATATAAATTAAGAAGCACGTGTTGGGGTTTAGTGGGAAATTATTGCTTAGGAGGGATCTTTAATCTCATTGATTAATTTGATATTATTTTTTTTAATAATAGATTAATTTGATATTATACTAGTACTTATATATATTAACTCACTGCAAAATGACAAAAGGGTCATTAAAATGACAAGAGTCTGATTAGCTGGGATCCCGGATCTGCTTGGTAAAATACTCCTACTTCATATCTTGGATCAATTCAAAGGATTATTCCCAGTTAATTAGTGAATATAATTAACATATAATGAGATCTTGTCTCTTTTGAAGTCACTGAATCTTTCACTTCAATAAGTAACTATTAAGTCACTGTACTTTCCGAAATTTGATTAACATATATATCATGTTTAGCAACTAGAGCAAACTTACATCCTATTGTTTATAGTTTGTTTTAATTAGGACCTAGGGTTCAGTCAGTCGGTGCAATCAATGAGTTCCAAAATGCTATGGCTATCATCTATCTTCTTTTTGCAATAAAGTTAAATATGACTGTCACCGTTTAGTTTTTAGTTTACAAACTTATATTTAAATAAAATGAAATTTATCACAATAAAATGTAGATATAAATAAGTTTGTTATAACAAGATTTATGTTTAAAAGGTTTTTTTTTACAAAAGAAAACTTGACAAAGTTACCTATTTAGATAATAAAAATTAAAAGTAGTTATGTGTAATGCCAAACATGCCTCACCAAAAAAAAAAAAAAATTCAAACTTCATTTTTCTCAACTAAAAAAGTAACATTCCCGTTTGGTTCCAATTTTGTAAAACTAAGTTAAGATAAATGAAGTTGGTAAATGTCACGACCCAAAATCTAGGCCATGACCGGCGCATAGACTAATCTGACACAAGCCTATTTAACTTAGCAAGCCTAACAGAAAAACTTCCACAACTAGTCAATTTAAATGAAAACTAAAATGAAATACCAAAATACTTCCAACAATTAATCAAAATTCATGACTTATCTCAATCCTCATATCCAAAAAAAAAAAAAATTAAAGAATCAACAAATAGATAAGGTTATCTAAATCAACAAGACTCGATCATAAACTCCACTATAGTAGTCACATCACCACGAGATCTGCGTTATCATAAGACTAGAGATGTCCTACCAAATGTCCAAGAAGTCCAATTTCCTAGAGTACTTTATTCAGCTACCTGCTAATATGAAAATATATAAAATATGAGGGGTGAGTCTACCACTGACTCAGTGAGAGCATAAACAACAAAGTGTACAGAAGGGAAGCAAAGATCGCACAAGAATTTTTTTTTTCAAAACAACCTTACAAGTATATCTACCTATATTTAAACTAGTCATCTACATATAAAACATTTTTATACCAACAACAAGGGATCAATATAAAATACTATTTCACTCGTCCAATAAAAAGGGAGGTTTACTTAGAATACTAAATGCTATCACACTTAGCACATCACAAAAATCCATTTTCCATATCCTATAACAAATGGTGGGGAATAACCGTCCCACATAGTATAATAATATAATAATATCTTATATACCAAGGGAGAAATAGCCGTCTCACCTGATAATTTATATAATGTTATATCTCATATAAATAAATGTGAGGAATAACCGTCTCACATAGTATAATGCTCATATTACAAATCAATTAAACTCATACCCAAAATGAAGGAAATAGTAAAACAAAGAAAAAAAAACAGTAATAATAAACAAGACAACATATATATGTTTAACAACACAGTAGCATATCCACAATATTAATTTTAGTGCTATTGACAATAATTTCCACCACTATGGCTCATCTCATTAAAATTGTTATAAGATTAATAAGATTGAGGAACTATAGGTAAGTTATGAAAAGAGAAAAATATACTATAACCGGAAATTAAACTCAACAAGCCTTAAGATCTAGAAGTGTAAAAAAAAGAAAGGAAGGAAAACAAGTTTTGGATTTGCTTCCCAAACAAGGCAGAATATACAAGGGGAATAAGTAAAAATTATTTGAGGCTAGGGGAAATAGAGAAGGTATAAAATGAATCGTGACACATTGCCATCTATACACTCACCAGTTGGGACCAATAGTATAGATCCCTTTTTTCCTTCCGCTAAGATTCAATCACAGTTGTTCAAGTTTCAATAATACCACCTAAAATTATTATCACATAAATACATTAATACATCTACTCAAATTTATCTTATCTTCTATCACCAATGGAATATATCCTTAGATATTAATCATAACTCTCTTTACTCTAAGTTTTTATGGTTCTCACTAAAATAAAATTTCTAAAATTTTTAATTGTCAATTGAGTATATAAATTATCTTATAGTGTCATCAAGTGAAAATAAATGAATAAATAAAATAATAATAGTAGAATAAGTAAATTTCAGATTTTTCATTTTATTTTATAAAATATAGAAGTCTGAAATATAGTTAAAGTAAAGAAGCATTTACTGCAAATTAAATCTGGCTATTTCTTGAAAAAGTTTGTATAATTGTGCTATTCACTAGTTTCGTGGGACCTATCCATCACCAAATAAATGTTTTACCATCAATTTATATTTCCTATGGTTCAAAAAGAAAGAGAAAACAAAAGAATTTGATATATAATTCAAAGGGAGCAATCTGGCAGTAGGAACGCTAATCACAATAAGGACTTTGAAGAATGAAACAAGAAGGACATTTAATAAGACATCCTAATTTGCATCGAAAATAAATATGGCATCATATTTGAAGGACCAAATAATAAACAAAAGGGTGGGATCACTTTACTTATGATGGTTGATGATTGCATGAGCGTGACTAAAATTTGATAATGAAATAATGAATAAAGGATGAAAGAATAGAGCTTGAGAATGTATCTATGTATTAATCAGATGAAAGCTTTGGCTAGAACAAGGAATGAGAAAAAAATTATGAAGAAAGGTTGAGAGCTTTATTGATCAGAGTGGCACTGACTCTTGCAGCAGAAAACGGACTAATGAGATAACAATACTAGGGTTCTCTATCTATATTAGATTTAGGATAAAATTTTAAATCATTATCTTAAATACTTTAAAATAATAATCAAAAAATCTATCCCAAAATTTAAACTTAGTTTTTTGAAATATATATATATATATATTAATCTACTAGATAGCAACATATCAAGATTTAAAATAAATTCCTAAATATATTTCAAAATAACTTCGTAAAAAAATAATAATAATTATATATTTATTTATAACTGACATTTTAATTAAGTGTGTCACAGTAAAAATGAAATTTAGATAAAGTAAGTTTGTTGAAAATTGTTTATATTTGGATATTTTTTTTGTAAAAGTAAGTTTGACAAAAAATCTGTTGGATGATAAGGGTTAAAAATACTTTTAGATGTATAATATAGAACAATTTTGCTTCTCTTTTTTCAAAACCCACGTTTTGTTAAAGGAAAAATAACTTTTCTCCTCATTTTCCAAAATTATAGTTTAATCCACTTTTCACTTTTCAAAAAAATAGTTTCTATTTGATTAAATATATTTTCTTAGAAAATCATGGTTTTCACCATGGTTTTTCAACCATGGTTACTTTTTGAAAAAGTGGGTTCCAAGCCAAAATGAGGTTTGTAGAATAATGTTTTAGGCCCGTTTGATTTTTCATTTTGTAAAATTAAGTTAAGATAAATGAAGTTTGTAAAAATGAAGTTTAGATAATGTAAGTTTATTGTAAGTTGTTATGTTTAAATATTCTTTTTGTAAAAGTAAGTTTGACAAAAAATTTATTTGGATGATAAAAGTTAAAAATACTTTTAAATGTATAATATAGAGTAAATTTGTTTCTCTTTGTCCAAAACCCACATTTTGTTAAAGAAAAAGTAACTTTTCTACTCTTTTTCTAAAACCACAGTTTAACCTACTTTTTATTTTTCAAAAAGTCAGTTTATGTTTGCCCAAACATATTTTTTAGAAAATCATGATTAAAAATCATAATTTCTTTTTACAAAAGGTGAACCAAACATGCACTTAAAACTATCCAAACACATTAGCTCAAAATGAGGTTGTGAACGTCATTTTCCCAGACCCACCAATTTTCCAAACAGGACTGGTTAACACATTTCAATACAGCAAAATAAATTACTTATTTTTCAATAAATCACATATAAGTTATTTACATGTTGAGATCATTACAAATAATTATATAATATTAAAAATAATGAAACTTTAAAATTTTGGCAAATAATCCTTCCATTAGTGCAACACGTCAATGATAATAAGTTTTCTTAAGTTTTATTAAATTTGTTGCAAATAACTTTCTTAAAATTTGAGTTATAGTGTACAAAGCTTCCTAATGTGTCATACTTTCATTTAGTACACACTAGTTAATACTCACAAGAAAGTTATTATTGATATAATTTTGAGAGTTTAAGAAATTTCTTGATCAAATTTTGGGAGCCGAATAATTTAGTTGCACATAATCTAAAGATATTTTATGTAATTTATCCTTCTCTAGTATAATACACATTTCAAATAATATTTTGCATACTATATTCATGAATTAGAAGTTAAATAAATTCAATTCAATTTGGTGACTCTAAATATTGTTCAAAATTGTTGGCTATTTATTGTAGGAGAAGTGGAGAACAATATCCTATATATAAGTTATGAATAGTACAATTCATTTTTTTCAGATTTTATGTAATACATAACTACTCTCTTTATTTCTTTTAATTGTCATTTTTTAGATTTTTGTTTCTTTTATCTATCATCTTCAACTTTTAAAATAATATTAATTATTATTTTTCAACTATACCCTCATATATCATTTTGAAAGCCAAATATATCATTAATTACGCTTTTTTATTTATCAATTTTTTTAAGGATAAATTTAAAAATTCAAAATAAATTTAAAAGTCAAAGATATCATGAATGAACCTTCATAGTTCTCTCAAGCCCTATAACTACTTGGCCCATCTTCTTAGTAGGAGCATGTCCCATTTCTATTTTCACTATATTCTTTGAGAGAAGGATGATTTTCACAGAAGCCTCGTTTTGGTCTTTGAAAGATGGTTTGCTTATCACTGTAAAGAAGTTATCCCTTTCCTACCCACAACTGTAAGTTTGCTCCTATTTCTTCCTGTCAAAGGTTTAAAATCATATTATACAGTCTTTCAACAATCAAACATTTTCTGAATTTGACACAGATAATCTTCAGAGTATGAGGACCAATTAATGCAGAAAAGGAATATGTATTTTGGCAATGATTTGCTTCATATTTTCTGTTTAAATTTGATTTCTTTCCAGAAAAGGTTACCTTGAGAGTTGCCAAGCCATAGAATTGGACCATGTTGCCTGTTGGAGGATGGCCTTTGAAAGGACCTTCAAAAGAAGCCCCAGTGCCTGAGTTTGAAAATGATTTCAGGAGGTCCAGTATAGACCTTGATCAATTCCCATGCAAACCCACGAGGGAAAGCTGATTTGAAGGCTTCATGAGACGATTCAAAGTTCTCTTCATCTGCTTTGTAACACTTGAATGGTTCTGGCAGAGAGTTCTGCAACAGAGCATTGTAGCTTCCCATACTAAGAGTTTCCTCTGCAGATAATCCCTTCCCACCTGCAAAACCAAATTTGTTGTGTTGAAGAACTTAAAGGCAAAGTGAAAACTCTTCAATCTCTGAGCTGTTTGGCACACTTCAAGTTTAGATTAGAAAAAAGAAATTCAATTATCTTTGAATGTATCTTTATGTATTTATTAGCATCAGTTCGGATTGTTTGTTGCTAAACCAACGTGCAGGACAATTAAGTTCTGTAGATCTATAACACAGGATACCATACATATCCAACTTTCAAAGTAGGAGAAAAAGATATTCACGTCAATATATAACAATTTTTCAAGTAGGTAGATAAGGCCGAAGTCGACCTTTACGTACGGTGGTAGTAAAACTAAAATACGTGATAACTGGACAAGAAGATTATTGAATAGAAGAAATTAAAATGAATTTCAGAAACTTTTAGGTGTAGTCCTAAGATCAATAAATAAACATACGTACAATTGAACTCATAGGATCACTATGTTTCTATATTTATTGAGATTTTTTCAAAGCTAGCAAATATATATATATATATATATCTTTCAACACCCTGATATACAATTCAGAGAAATAAAGTTACCATTGACAAAAAGCTTGAACTTTTCTGGATTTATGGACTTGAAGTCCTGCAAGCGAGTTCTGTGAGAAAGCTTCATCTCCCATGATTTTACAGCTTTTTGCACTGTCTCCTCCAACGATCCTTCTGGCCACACCTGCAAAAATACACACACATGTATATATATGATGATGAAGATAAGGAAATTAAAAAACTTGAGAGAGAGAGAGAGAGAGAGAGAGAGAGAGAGAGGATAAGAGGGTGTATATATATATATATATATATGAGGGATGTGAAGGAGGGAAGGATTGGCAGGTGCCTTCGTTCGGCCTTGCTCAAAAAGGAGGTTGACATCATGGTAGGAGGGAGGGTCACCATGTCTCCGAAGGGTTTTCTCTTCTTGTTCTCCGAAGGGTATTTCTCTCCCCAACCTACTGCTTCTTTAGGCGCCACCTCCAAAGTTAACTAATTATGTAGTGTAACATATGCCTTCGGCGACTTTTGCCCTCAGCATGCCCACTTTATATAGGGCCTCGCTACCTGTCCTTGTATATCTTGAACTACTGCACCAGATAAGTTTTCCTCTATTCTTAAACCTAAAAAATTCCCGGAAAAAAAAAATGAAGAAGAACTTCATTTGATCACAAAACTGCAAAATACAATATCCTGTTATACAATTCGAAATTATATTTTCTTCAAAATATTTCTAAGGTTATTTTTTTTTACCTTAAATTAAAATATATCTGAAAAAATTATGCGCAAGAATGAATATTAGAGTGACTCAATCTTAAATCAAATAGTAGTAATTTTAATTACCTTTAACATCATTTCAGAATATTTTTTCTTGATGACAAAGGAATAATTACAACCAATTTTTTTTTAAAAAAAGAAAAATGAAATGAGACTTAAAGTATTAAAATAATTATTCCACCAGTTTAATCTTTGATTTTGTCTATGGGAAATGTCTTGATGGGAGAAGTAAAAATCACTTCAAGATTTCTACATGTTGAGGAAATTATTCAGTTGTCAGTTGGGGATTACCCTGGTACTAAAAAAAAATTGCTCCACTGAAAAAATCATTAGCGGGAAAATGTTAAAAGAATTAATTTTTTTTGTTTTTAATATAAGAGTTTTTTCAAAATTTAGTGAAGCATTAACGTGTGATTTTCATAAATATCCTTAATAATTTTAACTTTCTCTCTCTCCAATCACTAATGTGGACATACTCCCTTCAGTTGGTAAAAAGTATTATTTTAAGATTTTTTACACATAATAAGAAAGTCATTGAATGATCTTGATTGTTGTAAAATTAAATAATATTTCCTACAGTTCATTAAAAATTGTCTTTTTAGAATTTTTGAGTTTTTTTATAATATCTATCATTTTAAAATTTCAATGAAGTATTAATTGCTTGTTTTGCTATTTTATCTTTCATTATTATCAAATATATTATTTAAGAGAGCATTTAAATTAATGACTTCGTGATTAAATACTATTAAAATTTACAAAATTCTAGATCATTTAATAACTTTCTTGTTATGTGAAAAATCCTACAAAGACAGTTTTTATTAACTAGAGGAAGTATATCCATAAACTTATAAAAAAAGCCAAAATTTCTAGTTTTACTCCAATTAATTTTACTCCTCTCGTTAAATATAACATAAGTTAATATATTAGTAATATACTAAATGAGAGACAAAAATGACAAACCACTAGCATCTTATAATATGGACCAAGAAAAACCCCTCAAGTTATTATATAATATGGATCGGGGGGAGTATATGTAAAGTAGTTATTTTTTCTTATATTTGAGATCGGAGGTAGTGAAAAGAAACCGAGGTGGTAACTACTCCCTCTATTCTTTTTTATATAAAGGGATGCTTTTTTTGTTCCTAAATATAAGATATATATTTAGGGTGTTTGGTGCATTTATTTTTATTTTGCCAATTTTACCGTTGACATTAAACCATTCATTTCCCCATATTATGGCACATCATTAATTACATGATAAAATTTCCACACTTTAAATAGGCGTATTTTAGGAAATTATTTTGAAATTCTTACAAATTTATTGCTCCTAACAATATTCTTTAATTTGTGTGATTTAGCTATTTATATCTTGTAAATAGAAACAATGGAAGCATAATTTATTCTTGTTATACCTATATATAAACTAGATGTGTACCTGTGCATTGTATGGGTTCATTAGGTAGTAAACTTAAATAAAAAATAAATATTTCAAAAATAATTAAATATAACAAAATATATCACAAAAAATAACAACATTACTAAAGAAAACTAAAGGCCCATCTGGTTTTCCATTTTGTAAAATTAAGTTAAGATAAATGAAGTTTAGATAAAGTAAGTTTGTTGTAAGTTGTTATGTTTGGATATTTTTTTTGCAAAAGTAAGTTTGACAAAAAATATGTTTGGATAATAAGGATTAAAAGTACTTTTAGATATATAATATAGAGTAAATTTGCTTCTTCTTTTCCAAAACCCACGTTTTGTTAAAGGAAAAATAACTTTTCCCCTTTTTTTCCAAAACCACAATTTAACCCACTTTTCATTTTTTAAAAAGTCAGTTTATGTTTGGCTTATATTTGGCCAAACACATTTTTTAGAAAATCATGATTAAAAACCATAGTTTTTTTTTTTTTGTAAAAGGGGAATCAAAGAGGCACTAAAAAGTACTAGAAACCAAACTTAAACAGTAAAGTTTAATTGAAGGCATGATACGCGACTTATCATCATGGACAATTGAACACTTATTATAATACAACACATTATGTGGGGTCAAGTTGATCATGTATAAATAGAGTTTGAGGCATATACATTCTAATACTCATTTTAGTCCTTAATATAAATCACTAACTACCTTACAAAAATTAAAAAAAATTAGTTCCATTAATAAAATCGTGAAGTTGCTTTGTTTTCCATCTTTGCCATAATGAATAAGGGGATGGAGTAAACTGAAAAAACAGTTATATATTGGAAAATCATGGGTCAAATTGTCCCTCAAAACAAGGCAAAGAAAAGTACTGTACTAAATGCCCCAAGCTCCACGGTCAATAACTTTATATCATTTTCACCTTGAAATTTCAAAAGCAATATGAAACATGGCAAAGAAAAGTATGTAGAATTAATCAGTTATGTCCCAAGCTTCACGGTCAACAATCACACGTTTTCATTCAAATTTCAAATTGATGCAGTTTGGTGAGGTAGAAAATATGTGTCAGGAACAAAAAATTTCTCACAAATTAATCCTTAACGCCAAAAATAAATAAATAAATAAAATCCAAGAAAACAAAAGCCTTTATTTGGGGGGTAAAATAGCGGTTGTCATGAAGGAATTCCCAGGCCAATGGTTTCATAAGGGAGAGACTTCGAAGACTTTAGAGAAGAGTACAAACATTTACGCTTTAGTCCTTGACAAGTAATTTAATAGTTTTCATATATATTCTACACATTGAGATACTTTGGAGGCTATCATTAAGTTATTAAAATTATTTGCTTCATAAAAAATATTCATTTTGGGACATTTCTAAAAATACTATATTTATGTGTTCAGTTCATGCGTGTTTAATTTGTAGCTCTCCACGAATTGGGAGGAAGCACCTCTGAGTCAAGCAGTATTATAGCTAACGCAAGCAATGACGGAAAGCCCACGCACATCCTCTTCTTCCTAATTTTGAAAAGTGAATCTATGAAATTGATAAGCAATTCCCTGGCCAATCGGTTGTCAATAAGGAAGACTTCCAAGACTTAAAGAGAAGAATGCATACATACGCTTAGTCCTTGACATATAATGTCTAAATTATATTATATTTTTCTCTCAATTTTTTTTAAGAAAAGAAAGTATTACACTAACCACTTTTGCAATGAATTTAAAGTTCGAACCTGGGATACGGCTGTCCTCAGTGGAATGGAAACTAAAACTATGGTTCCAACACATAAAAAATTGCAACCCATGCACTAATCTTATATTTTCGTAGTCATATTTGTATTTCGTGAAAAAAAAAATCTTTCATATGTTATATTTTCAGCAGATAAATATAAATCTATTTACGTCGTGTAAGATGTTAAATACTATTATCTTTTTAATGAAAAACAACATCTCATCCGCAAAAGATAAATTTGCGAACTGAGTGAAATCTACTGTTAGACTATACCGCCATGCTTAGTTTAACAGTGTACATATTCTACACATTCAGATTCTTTGGAGGCTGTCTTGAAGTTATTAAAATTATTTGTTTCATTAAAAATACTCATTTTGGGCATTTATAAAAATATGCACATCGATCATGTATATATTATATGAGGATTGGAAGAAAAACCAAAAGAAAAAAAAAGACTGGAAAATTAAAAACCAAGTGGTTATCATTACTTGGCAAATTTTCTGCATGCTTTGATTCCTTAGTGCATGTTATTATTATTTTTTTTAATGGAATGTAATGGAATTGGATGGTAGTAGATTCTAGCCGTTATTTAGGAGCTAGAATTTTTTTATAAGGGAGTAGGATGACAAAAATGGGGTCAATAATGGAATAGCTTGAAATTAATATTATAATTATAAGATTACTCCCAACCCTTTGAAAACATGTATCACATCATGCCTCTAGCTTTCCTCTTATTCTTACTACTACATCAACCTCTTTCTCCTTCCATTCTCTCCATTGTATCAAACTTGCTTCTTATTCTCTCTAATGTATCAAAGTATTTTTTCCCCTCAGATCTATTTAATGTAGATTCTCGCTTGTATCTTCATCCTAAGTTGCTTTTCATTTTTTAATTAACATTTGTTCACAAATTCACTTGATGATGGAATTTTCTTTTATTAGAATAAATATTTGATTATAACTTAAAAATTATTATAAATTAAGAAAATATAGAAAGCAAGAGATATGAGAATAAGAACAAAATGTATAGATAAGAAATATGGGGAGAATATATTATTCACTTTGATTTGAATGTGTCTATATATAATGCCAAGAGTTTAATCTCTATTTATAGGTCTTCCTCCTTAAAAAATAATTTAAAGGTATAATGTATCAAAAAGAAAGAACTCATGTACATTAGATGGAAACTCTTCATCTTAATGCCTTGGATTCTTAAATGAATGAAGAAAATATATTACCAATCTTTTCTGAAGATTCATTCATGGAACTCATAATTAAAGTTATCACTTCAAAGAGTTGGAGATTCATGAACATGTATAAATATAATGATATAAATTTGATTTTTTCAAATTAATAGACACTATAGTTCTTTAATCTTATCGTTATAAGGATGATATTTAAAAGAAAATATTATAATCAATTCCATTCAATCCATTTTATAATAATAACTCTCAAACAGTAATTAAACAAAACCATTCATTTTCCTCATAAAACTTGCAAAATAGAATATTATGTTGCATTTCACTTCATTATATTCCATTCCTCACCATTTCATTAATAATTGCTCTATTCCATTTTATCATAAACTCTCAAACATACTTTGAATTTTGCTATGAATACAATTAAAAGAAAATTGAATGGGGAGAAAAAGGAGGGAAAGAAAGAAAAGATTGATACCAACAGTCATTATGTTTCCTAACAACTTGGGAGTTGGGACAAATAAAATAGGTATAACATAAAAAATAATGTTTGGGATAAGTAGGGAAAAATTATATTTTTTTAAATGATGTTTGATATGATAAAAATAATAAAAGTAATTATATTGAAAAAGATTAACTGCCATTGACTCAAAAATTAAAACAGCATGTTAAGTTTAATGAAGGAAATATATTTTCAAGAGATGAAAAAGCTATTTAATTTAGATATCTCTCCGAGAAAAGGGGGTAAAAAAGTGATGAAACTTTCCTTATAAATTTTTTCAAGACATGCCACTGAATTTTGAGTAAAAATATTCCTCAAAGCAAGGCAAAAAAAAGGATATACTCGATGCTTAATGGCCCAAACTTCCCACTCAACTATTTTTTTCACTCTAATTTCAAGAAGTAGTTAGAAACACGGCAAAGAAAAGTATAAATCTGTTCCTAATGCCCCATGCTCCACGGTTAATAAATATCACTTTCACTCTAATTTTCAAAACCAATTTGATTAAACAATGTAACAAACCACATTTAATCATCCCAGACATGTAAGTGAATCAATGGAAGGGTATCATTGGAATTATGCAAACCGAAGGAGTTAGGATAAGAGGAAATAAGTAATGAAGTGAAGCATCAAATTATGGGAAAATTGTCCCATCTTGCATTCCTCTATCTTTTCCATGAGTATAAGCTTAACTTTGTCTAAAAAACTCAGTCTTTAGAAAACTCAAGCTCAACTTAAACCTAAAACTATTTCGTGCTACTTTTGCTCACTTGCGCAGCAATTTTCAAAAATTTATAACTAATCATTTAAAAATCATTTTAGAGTTATTCAAGTATCTAAAAATACCTTACATTTTGAACTTTATGGGAAAAAAAATAAGAAACTAACATTTCATAGCATGAAATAGTACAAGTTATTCTAAAATTTTTACTATTTAAAATTTGCTCCAATAAACTGTCCAGTTTCATAATCTCAACTTTGATATGTCATTTCTTCCTATATATAAAGCCAAAATGTTCAAACTTTATATTATGAGAAAACTCTATCTATTTAGTTTCAAAATATATAAACTTTCATGGTGATATTAATGCTGTTGAACTAAGATTCATTCAAAGCACTAGTATACCAAATTGCTTCTAAATTTGCACCATTTTGCAAAAATATCAATTTTTATTATTGCATAAATTCAATATACATTCATATAATACCAAATGGAAACAAACACATAAAGGTACATGGAAACATAGTCCACTAAATTTTTGGGCAATATCATGAATTTATACATATTAATAAAACATGAGCAGTTACATCAATACAAAAACTATTCCTAAACAACATTTTTTTAATAAAAAAGTTTCTAAATCAACCTTTTCTCCATTATTCTTTTTGGTTTACACTTCTACTCTTGGGAAAATTTGTTCCTAGCGTTTGGAATCTTAGGGGGTGAGATTGGACATCTTAGTAGCAACAATGTATATATAGTTATATCATTACATCAGTTTTGAAAACATTGAAAATATTTTATAATCTTTGTAAAATAATCACATAAAATCCACATTATTTTTTAAAATATTGGCATAATTTCATCATAACATAAATAAGATATCCAAATAAATATTTAAAACATGCCAATCATTTATAAACATATATCATTCAACATGAAAATTTGCAATAATATAAGAGTAATACAAGTCACTACCTTAGAACTTTATTTTTTTCTTTTAATCTTTGCCTTAATCTACACTCCCTTGCCTAGTTTTGCCTTGATTCCTTGCTTCTCCTTTAAGCTTTCCCTTCCTTATTTTTCCTCTCCCCTTTCCTTCTTTTCTTCTTTCTCTCTTTTTCTCTCTTTTTTTTTTCTTCTTTCCTCTATTCCTCTCTTTCTCTCTCATGCCATTCTACTCTCCTCTCACTCTCTTCCTCATGTCAATTGTGAGGATTGAAGAGTGGGGTGGGGGTGGGAGGCCGTATATAGGCCATTCAAAACTTAGCCTTCAAGTTCCTCAACTTGCCTTCCAAGTCATTTGATTGGGATCCTGCAAGTATACATGGTCGATCGCAGTAATAAAAAGTCTCCAGAGTATTCCAGAGATCAAACCCAAGGGAGGTAGTAGATTTATTAGTCCAAACTTTTAATCCCAAAAGCAAGTGATAATCAAATTGAGAATTCAAATTTAAAAGGAAAGAAATAGAAAACAAAATGAAGTCTGAGTTTGATTCAGTTCTAAAAGCGTCAACAGATCAAGATTCACCTTATGAGATAATTAAATTTTATTTCTTAGTTAGACTCTGCATAATTATAGTGACTGTTATTTCTAAAGCGTCCTAATTACCTCTCGGTCAATTAGTCCTTATTTAATTAGGATTCAATTCGCTCTCGCGCAACTAAATTTTCTAATTAAACCTTGAAAACTACAACATATATCACCATAAATTCCTAATTCTATCTCTAGATTAGTTTTTCATATTTATCTCTTTAAATCTAGGTTCACTCTTCACCTCTCAGTCCATCAAGTTTACCCATTAATTAAATTCTATAGTGATCAAGCATAAAATCCACATGAACGAATAAAATAGATAAATATAATAAAAAGATAAGTTAAATATAAATTAAAGAACAAATCAAAGAGCCTTCAGTAGAGAAACAAATCTAATCCATCCCAATTAGGCTACAACTCTACCTTCGACTGGAAAATTTAGCCACTCATGGAAATAGAAATTAAATCACAAATAAAATCCCAAATTGTAGTAAAAATAATAAGAAAATAGAGTTATATTAAAGAAAAATGAATCTATCACTAATACTCCCCGAATCTCCTTACTCTCTCTCTATGAGATGCTTCTAGTTGCTCCCAACTACGTTTAGAACCGTGTTCTCTAACTTCTGAGTGCGTTTTTGAATCCCCCTTTATGTTTCTATCATGTTTCCTTATATAGGAAAAATTTAGAAGCTCATAAAAGCCTAAAATATCACCAAAACGCGTCAAAAATAAGTTTTTATGAGCTTTTATTGCTTGATCCAGCGCCGGGTGCTCCTAAAAGGCTAAAAAATGTTAAAATCATGTTGACCCAGTGCCGGATGGGTTTGACTCGACGCCGGGTGCCTCTGTTGTACGGAAATATACTTCGTTCAACTTACAAAGTCACAAACTCGTGTTGACACTTTGAGTTCGATTTTCACCATGATAACGTTGGAATTTGGGAAAACTAAAAACAAGAAAATTGTAGCTCTGTGTCTTAGCTTTCCAACGTATCTAAATCACCTCAATCGGAGTTCATATATGAGAGTTATAATCAAAATACCGAAGGGTGTCAAAACTTTTCAGTATGATCGATTTGTAATATTTTTGCTCCGAATGTTTCCAAATGAGTCTATAACACCATGAAACACAAAAATATGTAAAATCGTACTAAAATATATCAATGTAAACATATTTAGATACAATTTAGAGTTTAAATGTGGGTATTTTATATGTATAAAATGGACACATCATCATTCTTCTTGCTTCCTAAGTTCATGACATCATTCCATTAACGTCATCCTTGTGAAATCATATTTATGACATCATCTGGTTTAATTATGACATCATAAATGGTACACTAAAATTCCATTATCCCCCTTCAATTCTGGCTAAGAGAGAGACAAGAAAAAGACACATTTCTTTCTCAAAAATTCTTTAGGATGTCTAGAGAGAATTAGAGAAAAAAATTTCCTTTAAACTAAAATGCTTTTACATTATACATGCTTTTCCTTCAATTTTACGTTACGTAATTTCTTGCATTTTGACATCTCAACATTTTCCCATATTAATTTCAAAATTATCCTTTAAATTTCATAAAAATTTTGAAGCTAATTGCATTTAAGGACCAAACATATTTCCTTATAAGGGTCTTAAGAAACTTAATTCCAATTAATATCATCCTTACTCTATTACATTCCTATACATAATAATCTAGATATAAAAATTTGGGATGTTATAAAATTCTAGGTTGTGGAAGTGTCAATTTGTATTTTTGCATTGAAGAGGAATTCTCAAGCTTTTAATCAAGTCAAAGATCACTTCAATTAGATTTTTGTGGATTAAATTATGATTTTTGAAAGGTGACTAAATTTTGGACACAAAATTGGCCACCGCTGCGATGCTAAATGAGCTTGTTGCGGTGCCATTTCAGAATCTTGGGGAGACAAAAGTGGCTAGTGCTAGGGCTCTAAATAAGTTTGCTGTAGTGCCATTCACAAATTCTGTATAAATCAAAAAGCCCTCAACTTGACGGAACAATATTTTGTTATGGGATATAGGGAAGCTCTGCTAGGGTTTCATATTTTGAGGTTGTGGACATGATTTTAGTGCTTTGGGAGGCTTGATTCTTCAAGGTAACATGATTTCTACAACATTCTCTTCTCTTTTCTCAAGCTTTGTGGTGTTCTTTTGTGGGTTATGTTTGGGTTTTAGATTCATGGGGTTTTGGCTGAATTTTCTATGTTTAAATGCTTCAATAAAATGTTGTTTGGTATTTACAAACTATGGGTATTGATTTTTAGGTGTTTAAGTTGTGATTTCTCCAAACCCTAGCCTCTGACTTTGGGATTTTGATGTTGTCCAAATTTTGTGAATTAATGCTTGGTTTTGGGAGTTAATTTGAGTTCAAATATGAGTAGGTATGGTGTCAATTGCTTTATTTTGTGGGATAGAAGCCTTGGATTTGGATTTATGGCCAATAGGGGCTATGTATAGACTTGATGTGTATATAAATTGTTTGTATAGGGTGTGAGCTTGATTGAGGGCTCTATACTTCAACAAGTTGCATGGAAGTGATGAATTCATTGGCAAGTAGTTATTTCATTATGAGATGAAATTGGGCATTATAGATGTTAAGAGACCTTGGTAATTGTCAGGGTTAATATTGAATTTTGATGTGGTTTTGGACCTTGCACCATGTTTAAAATTTTGTGTATTAACTGGTCTGAATCCCTCTTATGTACTTGTAGTTGGTCGTCCAATGGCCTACTGAGGTGTCGAGTAAGTTTGAGCAAATAATCGAGGGGTAACTTTTATTTACAATATATGTCTTGACTTTTCATATCATGATATGTATTTTTATGGCAAAGTTAGTAAGTTTTCTCGTACCCTTTACTCTCCTGAAAACTATGACAAGAAAGTGGAAATGACTAGATGTATACATGCATGAAAGTATTGTAGAACTTGATATATGATTATCATGCATCCTCATAATCGTAAATTGTATAAAGATCCTATGCTTGTATGGTGATGATGATGATGACAATGATGATGAATAGAACATAAAAGCATGGTGGCATGATATATATATATATATATGAATTGTAGTACATCCCCATGTCTATATCTTGTATGATATAGTAGTACCAGCATAACAGTATATATATGATGGAATGGCATGTGAGCATGACATTATGACATTATCACTGGATGATGAACACGTTGAGTATGATTTGATTTGGGTGATGATGTTAGTGAATATCACGTGGTATGTCGATCCACTAAATGGCATATGAGGCCTTGTGTCCAGGTGGTGAGACTTATTATATCCCTATCATTTAATAGTTGTCACTAGGAAACTCAAGTGGTTGTGGATTAGGATACATATTCTCTAAATGGCCACTAGTTTTGGTGGTTCAAGTCAATGAGAGCCATGATCCAACCATTAGTGTAATGGTCTTTGGCTGGGTCATGATTAGTGGGATATGAGCTTAGTAATTATCTCGGAATCGGCCTTTATTAGTTGTTGAAAGGAGGCTACTTGTTGAAGTTACCCTGTGACTGTAACTAGTTCATGGTTCTGACCATGATTATTGGGGTTCTATTACATGTCATGAGCATTATATCTTGCATTGTGTATTTTGTGGATATAATTTTGTATTTTGAACTCTTGTATATATATATATATATCAAAGTTGCCCCTTTAGTTACTGCAACGTTTGTTTCACCCCCCTGTAAATAACATTTTTAGGAAATGATTCTAGCTCTAATAAGAAAGAAATTGAGGAGGATTAGTTCTTTTTAGTGATACGCGGGATATTATTATTATTATTCCTTTAGCCCTTGGACCCATGCCACTGAAAGCACAGGATTTTATTCACCTTCATTAATTTTTAGAAGAAGATACAGCTGATCGCCATGTGGTTCCAGAAATTTTTTTATGGAGCCATTCTAATTTGAAAATTTTATATCTTATGGGAAAGGATCCAAGAGGTCTTTAATATGCATGCATGCGATAGAAGAGGGCTCAAGAAAGGATACATAAAGTGTTAACTTAGTGCCCAAGTTGCATGATACTGATAGGTCAATACTGACAACTTCATTAATAACCCCTTTGATTCATAAAGTATTATTTTAGGATTTTTCACACAGGATAAAGTAGCCATTAAATAATTTAGATTATTATAAAATTTAATAGTATTTTACTAAACCCTTAATTTAAATTTATTTCACATATACCAAGAAAATTAAGAGTATTAATGAGGGATAAAATAGTGAAAAATATAATTAATACTTTATTAATATTTTTAAGTGACAAATATTATAAAAAATCTTAAAAACTTTAGAAAGATAATTTTTACAAACTAAAGATGGTATAAATTAAGGAACACAGGGTTTAGTGGAAAATAATTGATTTGGAGGGGTATTTAATCTCATTGATTAATTTGATTTATACTTCCTCCAATTAAATATAAGTTACTTTTAATTATCTTATACATATTAAAAAAATTTGTTGAACTTTTTAAGTTTGTCTTAAATTTAATTTACTTTTAATTAAATATCGTAACTTTTCAATTATTATTTTCCTTCAATATGATTAATGAGAGACATTAATAGAAAAAATATTTAATGATTTAGAGATTATTTATATTAAGGACCATGAAACATTTTTCATTGCAAAATGACAAAAGGGTCATTAAAATCATTTGAAATTTCTGATTAGTTTTAACCTTCTTTCCTTCCTTCTTATATATATAAAGTGAGTGACAAGTGTATACTGACCCCATCACTGAGCTGCGGATTTGGAGAAATGACACAACCTTCCTGTGCATTTAGTCTTGAACCCAAGACCTTGAAGAATTGCCACGCAACACTACCATTAAGCTGCTTGAAACTTTTGATATACATTTGCAATATTTTATATATGTTTGTTCATTAGAAATTTGCACAAGCTACATCACAACCCTACAATCTTATATTATTAAAATACCACTCCACTAGCTGCAAGTTCTTCTTATTATATGAGTGTAATATTTAATATTACATGTTTATTAAATTAAACTTTTGAAATTAAAGTTAATAAACAATCATATGCAACTGCATTTTTTTAACTACAAGTTATTATTGTTATATAATTTAATATATATATATATATATATTAAATTTAACTTTTGAAATTAGCTACAATACCTTTTATACTATTTATTATCATGGAAATTATGCTAAAGTATGTTAATCTCAACTAAAATAAATCCAAAACCAATATCAACAAGTGATGCGATTTATATATCTTATTCTTCTTTTTATATATATATTTATATTTTCATTACATAATAATATAAATTTTGACATTCTTCATTTTAATTTTTTTCTTATTTTTGTTAATTTAAAAAGAAAGTATAAAATTTGTAAATTTATAATGTTTTATAGTAAATGTTGATTAATTATTGTACCAAATTATTATTTTTATCTTAGTTTGAATATTAATTCTATTATTATAAATAAATATTTTTATATTTTTTATTCATATTATTTAAAATATATTAATTTATTCATAACCGGTTTGGTCATGATCCAACCATTGAACTTTGAATTAGTGTATTAGTTGGTCCAGTTTTTAATACCTTAATTATAATATCTTTTATAAAATTTTTCTTATCCCATAATATAAGATTTTTTACAGAATTTAGTGAAGTATTTATGAGTTTTTTTTTTTAAAATACTTTTAATAAATTCATTCTACAAATATTTTTCTCTTTTAATGTTCTAGTTAATGTGATATGAAAGTCATTTTGGAATCACTATATATATAAATATATATTTTGTAAAGATCAAGACTCTTAACTAACTTAAATTACCTTTCTTAATATATGTGAGTTTCATAAAAACTCTTATATTATAGAACGGGAATTACTTATTGGATCAATTAAAGGATTATTTCCAATTAATTATTTGTCAAAATAATTAACTACTCATGAGATTTTGTCTCTTCTAAAATTTTTGAATCTTTCACTCAAATGATAAATTATTCACTGTATACACTAGAAATTTAAATTTGAGTAACATATCATGTTTGGCATCTAACAAACTTACAATCTTATCGTGTAGTTTCTTTTGGGCTGTAGGGCTCTTTTGGTGCAATTAGGGGTGAAAATAGGTTGGGTCCCTATAAGGAGCCTATAGCCTAACCTACAAAAGGCTGCTTAACCTGGCCTATTTATTTAAATAAGTTTGACTCAAACTAATAGTCAGACCTATTTAGTTAAATAGTTCTTGCATATTTAACACAGGCTTGGCTTGAAGCATGTCAAATTAGGCCAATTTACATTTTTTTATGTATTATATAGAAAATATATAATATGAATTAAAATTTTTATTATAATATAATATTTTTTTAGTCCTTTCTATTGCGCCTCCATGCTCCACTTTTACTTTTGCTTTCATCTCATCTCTCTCAAATAATCAAACCGACAAACCCTAACCTAAGCTTAACTTTCATCGGTGCCTCTGTCCTCTCAAGCCATCACCCATTGATCACTCTCTTGTCTTCGACCAGCCGCAGTGCAGCCTTCGCTCTAATTAGTCAATTACTATGGAGATTTAGCAAGCTTCAAATCGGCATTGAGTCTTATCACTTTCATGGCAATATTTCAAATTTCCTTGTTTGTTCTAGCTTTCACTTTCTACTTCTATGTTTTTCTATTCATGAGCTAAATTTACTTTCATTCGTTACATTTAAACTTCACTTTATCACTGGCCATGTGCTCTAGAATCTTGCTCTATGCATATGTAATGATATCAGATTAACACAAAAAATTTACAGTACCAAGACTTGATTAAAGCTCTTAAGATGACTTGATTGATATAATAAAGGCTAAACTCTGTTACACATCAATTCTTAAACTAAAAACTAGCTTCAAATAGAAATGGCACATCATTCGAAGTTAAAGGAAGAAAAGACATCATTGAGAAAGAAAAGACCACATAGGGGAAGATACTCCACATATTTCTCTAACCTCCCACTAGCAGCTAGCTAGGATCATATATCCTACAGTGCCCTACTTTTCCCCTAGCTTCCAAGTGGGCCTATGAATTCTTGTGCTCACATGTTGTTGGCCCAATTTTGATTTTGTCTTTTGTTGCTCCTCAATGTTATGTATCATGGATGAGCTTGATTAATTGGGCCTAATCGTAATACATTTGAAAAACTAAGGTAAGAACCAAAATCCATCCCAATTCTTTTCCTGCTTAGGACAATATTTTGGTGCTACACTAGATGAATCACATTTTGCAGTGGCATAGGGTCGGTTTGCTTCACAACCTACCACTCGTGTATGCCCGCATGTTTAAATTTCTGCCCAATGTCACTGTCAACGCCAATGAAAAATAAAACAGATCTTGCCCCGAAAAAGAAAGAAGAAAAAGAAGGAAGATGAAACTGATCAGGGTCACAATTCTTTGCTCGTGCGTGGAAAAAATTTCCCTAATGCTCTTACAAATGTTTGTACATGTTATACCTGTTTTAACTTATCAGACACATTGATATAGATATATATATGTATACTTTTTTTTTTCTTTTGGTACAATATTTACCAAAGGGTTTAATGAAGGACTGTTACACATTTATTATGTGTGTTTCTTTAGCATTCTTGCTATTGATAGCAAAATTTTTCACTTTATGGAGCAGACACTAAAGCAACAACCAAATTGGAGGCAGTATATCATCCATGCAAAACTTGTATGTGGTACTAACCTGTCTAACACTATTCTTGCTATCAAATTGTGTGGAAAGACATGATTGGCTGTTACTCCTTCTATAGTTTTCTTTCAGATAACTAGTTCACTGTAAGCTTTCCAACTTCTTTATCCACATTGACTTAACTAATAGACATGTGAGTTTGTTGCTTCTTCAATTTTATATTAATTAAATTCTACAGACAGTTGACTTCAAATTTTTATGCAAGTTTATATCAGAGATTAAATTGTCTACTTTGAGTCTCTTAATGAAAATCTATTAATTGCACAACCAAGCAATCTGTAGGGCCATGTTTTCAATAGTATATTTGATTTAGTTATTAAAATGAAAATTCTTCAATTCAATATACAAATTACATATTTGATGGAGCCACTAACTCTCGTGCAGAAATCTATCTAGTAATAATTTGGGTGGGGAATTGCCTTTATCTCTAGAAAACTTGTCAACTCAGACCACTTCAAGAGTATTTTGTCCTAGTGGATCATGTCAAGCAACTTGCTTGTCTTTTGTCAAGCAAACCAATTATTTCCCTTGTCACATACGCTTATATTGAAAATATGTGGAATAGATAATATTTAGTTACACATTGAGTATGGATTGTACTGTAAGATTAATTTTTGTGATTACTATGCAGGATGATGTATAAGATAAAGCCTTTGTTTATTTTTTTTATTCAAACATAGATATTTCTTTAACTTATTTCATATTGTTATGTAGGCTTTGAATATGTCACTAGCCTATTTGAAGTCTTCAAGGCCTAGACCTTCAAACCTATTTGAAGGCTTACCAATTTATTATACCTTCAAAATAGGTTTTAGGTCAGCCAAACTTTTTATAAGTTTATGTGTAAGTCTGAAAAAAAGGCCTAATATAGATTTATGGATTAGGCTCAAGTCTAATGCCTACATTGCATGCCTAGCCTGGCTTGACCTATACCCAACCTTAGGTGCAATGAATGAGTTCCAAAATGCCATCATCTATTTTTTTACAATAAAATTAAATATGACTTATTATGCCATTGCTAGTTAACACATGTCAATACAGTAGAGTAGATTACTTTTTTTTTTTAATAGAGAGAGTAAATTACTTTTCTTCATTGAACTGCATATAAGTTACTTACATTTTCATTATCAATATTACAAACAATTCTTTAATTTAAAAACTAATGAAAATTTTAAATTTTTAAATTTTGGCAAAAAGTCCTTGTGGTAGTCCCATATTTCAATGTGCACGTCAATGGTAATAAATTTTCGTAAGTTTTATTTTTCTGCAAATGATTTTCTTGAAATTTGAGTTATGTGTAGATAGTTTCCTAATGTGTAATGCTTTCATTAGTAAAATAAAGACACTAGTTAATACTCATAAGAAAGTTATTATTGATATAATTTCAAAGTTAAAAAAATTATTGATGAAATTAAATTTTGGGAGCCAAATTATTTATTTGCACATAATTTAAAGTCATTTTATGTAATTTATATCCATCTTTATTTTTTTTTCCGGAATTTATCCGGCTTTATTACACTATACACTTTTCAAATAATATTTTGCATAATATATTCATATTCCAAGTTAAATAAAAGGAAAATGACAAATGAGTACATTTGGAAATAAAAAATTATAAAAACATATCTTAAACTTATGAAATTAAAAACACATACTAAGATACCAAATTATAAATATTTTTAT
Organism: Adenanthera pavonina; assembly: GCA_026686845.1. Lineage (NCBI taxonomy): Eukaryota > Viridiplantae > Streptophyta > Magnoliopsida > Fabales > Fabaceae > Adenanthera > Adenanthera pavonina. The sequence continues at coordinate 28,460,111 of JAIVEN010000013.1, forward strand.
CATGCAAAATGACATTTTTGTGCTCCCTCCCTTTGTGCCAAAATTACTATTTAATTAAATATATTCATTTGCAACCAATGTTCAGTGATTTACAATTGATTTTGGTAAATTTGTAACAGATAATAGTTAATTTACCAGTTGCAACTGAGACGATAGTCAACAATCAGAGGGAGGTAGTTCTGATGATCGACTAGATTAGCAACTCAGTGAGAGTTAAGCTGCTGATTTGGTTGACCACAGAGGGACCTCCCTCCGATGGTCGACCATTGCCTATTTATAACTGACAATCGATAATTTGCAATTGATAATTAACAATCATATAATTGCAACTATCATATAGTGATTTGCAATTGAACACAATACAACTTCATAGGCAATATCATTCCTAAAAAATAATCTCACACACATTCGCAACTGATACAAGTAAATTTATAATTGTTCTATCTATATTTGTAACTGATGCAGATCTATAATATTTCAAATCATCAAACCCAAATTTAAACAAAAAAAGCCCAAAAGATGAAGGCAAGGAGGAAGAAGAAAACGAAGATGAAGATGGAGGAAGATGAAGACGAAGATGAAGGCGACAGAGGAAGATGACGATATTAACAATGAAGACCAACGAATTTGAGCTCCCGAGTTGAGAATTGGATGAAGAGATGATGGATGACGAATCTAGTTCCTCTTCTCCTACATCTTGACATAAGGATTATAGAGAAGGGAAAGAGTAGAGGAGGGAAGGAGAAGAGGAAGGATATTATTGAATCTTGACAGCTTCTCAACGGATCTGGCCATGAAACAATAGGAAGGAGGAAGAGGAGGGAAAATAGGGAGGGAAGAAGGAGGGGGGGGGGGGAGAGGAAAAAGAATCAAGGGCAAAACAGTTTTTTCATGTCACAGCAATATTTGCAATTTAGTATCTTGGTACCTCATTATAATTTCACATATTTAAGATACGCTTTTTAGAATTTTTTATCTTCAAGGGTATTTGACTGTCATCTTCCCCTAAATAAATTCAATTGAATTTAAGATACATTGTTATTATTATTGCTATTATTGTTATTATTATTGTTGTTGTTATTACTGTTGTTATTATTTAGATACGTTTTTAGAATTTTTTATTTTCAGGGGTATTTTACTATCATCTTCCCCTAAGTAAATTCAACTGAATTTAAGATACGTTTATTATTATTGTTATTGTTGTTATTGTTACCATTGTTATTATTAAGATACGTTTTTAGAATTTTTTATCTTCAGGTGTATTTTACTGTTATCTATCCCTAAATAAATTAACTGAATTTAAGATACGTTTATTATTATTGTTATTGTTGTTGTTGTTACCATTGTTATTATTAAGATACGTTTTTAGAATTTTTTATCTTCAGGTGTATTTTACTGTTATCTATCCCTAAATAAATTCAATTGAAATTAAGATATGTTGTTGTTGTTGTTGTTGTTGTTGTTGTTGTTGTTGTTGTTATTATTATTATTATTATTATTATAGCCCTTGGACCCGTGCCACCGATAGCACAGGGTGTTATACCTTTACCTTCATTAAATTTTCAGATGGAAGATACTGATCTCCATGTGGTTCCGGAAATTTTTCTATGAAGCCATTCAGATCTGAAAATTTATATCTTATGGGAAAGGACATATCCAAGAGGTCTTTAATATACATGTATGCACTAAGAGTGCTCAACAAAAGATGCGCATAAATTGTTAAATTAGTGGCCAAGTTGCATATATAATTGATAGGTCAATACTGGCAACTTGATTAATATAAATTAAGAAGCGAGTGATGGGGTTTAGTGGGAAATTATTGATTAGGAGGGGTCTTTAATCTCATAATTGATTAATTTGATATTGTACTTATATATTCACTGCAAAATGACAAAAGGGTCACTAGAATCACTTGAAATTTCTGATTAAATCTGACCTTATTTCCTTCTTATCTGTAAGAGAGTGACAGTCTGATTAGATGGAGAGAGTGATAGTCTGATTAGATGGATCTGTTTGGTAAAGTACTTTATAGATTGGATCAATTGAAGGATTATTCTCAATAATTATTTGTCAATATAATTAACTACTCATGAGATCTTGTATCTTCTAAAGTTACTAAAAAGTAAAATAAAATTTATTAAAATGAAATTTAAATAAAAGTAAATTGGTTATAATATTATTTATGTTTGGATATTTTTTATTATAAAAGTAAGTTTTATAAAATGATTATGAGATAAAAGTACATTAATAAATTAAAAAAATAACTTCTTTAATTCACTAGCTTAAAATGTGTTTAGAAATCCTTCACTCCAATGATATTTACTGTATACTCTCACTAGAAATTTGAGTAGCATGTCATGTTTAGCAACTATATCTAGCAAACTTACATCTTATTGTTTAGTTTCTTTTGGGTACTAGGGTTTTATCCGTGCAATGAATGAGTTCCAAAATGCTAGTCATCATCTATTTTTTTAACAATAAAATTAAATATGTGACTTAATACACACTATATATAGCTTGTTAACACATGTAAATATATAGTAGAGTAAATAAATTTTCTTCATTGAATTGCATATATGTTATTTACATTTGAGGTCAATATTACAAATAATTTTTTTATTTGAAAAAATAACGAAAATTTTGAATTTTTAAATTTTGGAAAAAAATCCTCGTCATTAGACCAATATTTCAATGTGCACGTCAATGATAATTTTCTTAAGTTTTATTCTTTTTGCAAATAATTTTCGTAAAATTTGAGTTCTGTGTAGATAGTTTCCTAATGTTTTCATTAGTAAAATAACACACTAGTCAGTGTTTTTCCAAAAAAAAAATAACACACTAGTCAGTACTCATAAGAAAGTTATTATTGATATAATTCCAAAGTAAAAAAAAAAATTCTTGATCAACTTAAATTTTGGGCTCCAAAATGATTTATTTGCACATAATTTAAAATTATTTTATGTAATTTATCGTTCTTTATTACACTATACAATTTCAAATAATATTTTGCATTATATATTCTTGATTCGAAGTTAAATAAATTGAATTTAATTTGATGATTCTAAGTCTCTAATATCATGCGAAATAGATGGGTATCGGTTGTAGGAATAATGGTAAGTGAAGTCTCTAAGTATTAATTATTTTTTTCTGCTAGTTTACCCTTCATTCAAAATAATGGTAAGTGAAGTATATGTCATATTTTAATATTTAAGTCAAAGATATTTGAGCAAAATATTATTAAATTTTATTATAATTAATATCATTTAATAATTTTATTGATCCATATAAAAAATTTAAAGTGACAAATAAAATAGGTTGAAGAGAGTACATGAGAGAAAGAGAGAGAGAGAGAGAGAGAGAGTAGTGGTAAGGGAGACTTAATAGTCTTGTGGAATTAATGTAGAGCCAGGTTGTAACTGCACAAATGAGGAACCTTGCCTCATTCCTACCTTACTTCAGGTTTTCTGTTTAGATAGAGGTGAAAATTTGAGCAATTTGAGTTTTATTCACTTTTGCCTTTTTTATAAATCACGTTCCAGAAACTTTTTGTGATTATAAATAAATCACCTTTCATGAGTTTTTAAATGTATTATTAATTATTTTATTTTTAAAATATTTTTATTTAATTATGAGCAAAAAAATACATTGCTTAAATTTATAGTATTTATTAAGAGTAAAGGTAGAAACTTTGTCAATATTAAGGAGTAAAATATATACATACATAGTCAATTTACAAGTAAAAAAAAATAAGCACATAAATAGCATCACATTGAGATAAAGAGGCTTTTTAACCTAAATACATCAATAAAACAAATAATTTTCCAGGATGCTATAAGTTAGAAATTATTCGTTGAGATGCTACAAATAAAATAAAATCTCAATCCGACAAAAATTAAGAAAGTGAATACTAACAAGAATCTCAATTTTCCCTAAATCGAGATATGCATCTCGGTCTATCAGAAACCGAGAAAAAGCATGTATTTATCTATTTTCGAAGATTGAGAAATGGATCTTGGTTTGGTATAAATTGAGATATTTTTTTTTTTTGACATCAAGATAGCGGTTTACTAAAAACCAAGATCCTTTTTTAGGAAAAAAAAAAAAACAATGGGAGATTATGAACATCACATACTATCAGGTCCAGACTTCTAAAAGGACATAACTTCTTCAAAATAATGTACTCCCTCCTGTCCTTTTTATAAGGGACCTTTCAAAAGTTTTTTCTGATCCTTTTTATAAAGGACCTTGTAATATTTAGCAAAATTTTTTCTATTTTACCATTATAATTTATTTCTTTTCATAAATTGTTATTGAACTTTATAGATGAAAGTGACACTCTTAATTGGTCAAATGATATTTAATATAGATTGCATGATTATATTAAATAGGGATAAAAAGAAAATGTTTAGTTTTTTTTTAGGATTTTAAAAAAATAACTAACTTCTTTAAGTTACGTAAAATAGTTGAAAGTCTTTTATAAAAGGGATTAGAGGGAGTATACTTTATCTAAATATAAGTACAAGATACTTTTAATTATTTTACACATTTTAAAAAATTGTTATATCATTAAATTTGTTATAAAAATTTTAATATTTTTTCTTATTAATTATATTATTTTTCATACTTCTCATATTATTTATTTGTCATTTATTAATTATAAATCAGAGATATAAAAAATAATTATTATTGAAAACAACATTACAAAATATCTTATATTTGAACCAAATAATGCTTTAAAAAATATCTATTATTCCTAACCCAAGGAAATATATAGCTAGCTATGAGAACATATAATCTACGATGCTAAAAAATTTTTTCAATTCACACCTTTTGTTGGTAAAAAAAAAAAATCACACCTTCTATCACACATGGAAATGTGACATGGATGGCGCGGAAAATGAAAAATGAAGGAAAAAGGAGAAATCGGCCTTTACGACGGAGATTGATTTCAGGAGGAGTCGCCACTAAAATTTTAAAGAAAACTTTGGAAAACCAAAAGAAAAGGGAAAGGGTGGTCTGTAAATCAGAGTTAGGTTTAGGAGTACAATTATGAGTGTAGAAGATGTTAAGCACTCCCACAACACTCATTTTTAAGAACGGTTATCTTAAGTTAATTTTGCAATTTTTATGATTTTTAAAAAATTATTTTGATTGCGCATTAATCATTCACATGCAAAAATAAATAAAAATCAGAGAAAATAAAAATAAAAAATGAAAATAAAAATATGAGAAGTTAGGAAAATAAAATAAAAGAAAAATATTATTCATTTACAAGAGTGAACTTGATCCAGAATCAGAATTTGGGGCCCACATACCTTGCAATAAGGATCAAAGTCGATGTAGTTCAAGCTGAAAGCGCGTGTCACTGAGTTAATATTTTTTTTCATTATACATATATTTTTTTTAAAAGAGAAGTTAATATAAAAAATAATTTATCTTTCCACAAAGAAAAAAATTTTTAAAATTGGTTGATGTGTTTTAATTTATGAAAGATGGATTACTTTTCATTATTTACTCTTATCATTCATTTTTTTATTTTTTATTTTTTTAAAAATAAAATATGAAAACAATTTTATAAAATCAACTAGCTTATGTGGTGACTTTATCACTCACATTCCGCTGGTTGGTATCTAAATGTCTTCGGTGTTACCACTCAAAATGGATAGGCAAAAAGAATAAAAAAGTTTGAAAGAAAACAAATCATTTTTATTTTCTTTTTATTATAAAAATAGAAATAGACAGGATCATTTTAACACGCATTTCTTCAAAAGAAAAAACATTAAGAAAAAATCAAAATGTGATCATCACACATAATTTCGAAGAGAAATAATCAGCATATATGGTAACTTTTTCACTCACAAGTTGTTTATCAACACCTAAATATCCACGGTGTTACCACTCGGGGCAGATAAACGGAAAAGATAAAAATTTGGAGGAAAAAGACTAATTTTGGTTTAAATCATTTTTTATTATTATTTATTTTTTTTATTATGAAATGAAGAGGCTATTTAGAAAAAAAAACATGAATAAATAAAAATTGAAGGAAAATAAAGAATAAATAATTTTGGGTATAAATTGTTTTTATTTTCTTTTTATAAAATGAACATAAATAAGGTCCTCTTAACACATATTTATTTAATTAAAAGAAAAACATTAAGAAGAATTCAAAATATGATTATTACATATATTATCAAAAAGAAATAATCAACATATGTGGCGACTTTATCACTCACAAGTTGCTGATCAATATTTAAATATCCACGGTGTTATCACTCAGGGCAGATAAGGGATAAGAGCTTGGATGAAAATGAATAATTTTTTGTTCAAAATATTTTTATTTTCATATTTCAAATTATGAAATGAAAAGGATAACTAGAAAAAGGCATAAAAAGTAAAAAAGAAAAAAAATAGTTCAAAGGAAAGCAAATAATTTCTGTATAAATTATTTTTATTATAAAAATAAAAATAAATAAGAGATCACAAAGTTTATTACATGAAGTGAAGCACAATATTCATTGAGACGATAATGAAAGAGAATATGGGTCTGTTTGACAGTGTTTTCTGTTTTATTGTTCTGAGAACAATTTTGTAAAACTATTTTCAAGAATAAGTTTTGAAAATAAGAAAACAAAAAAATATGTTTGAATAATTGTTCTCAAAATCATAACTAGTGAGTGATAGATGAGTTATTCAAAATTTATAACTTTACCATTAATGAGATGGATGTTTCTCACTTTTTATTATGTTTTCCAGAACAAAAACTATAAAACATCTTAAAGGTGTTCTAAGTTTTCTGTTCTTTTGTTTTTCTGTTTTCTAGAACAGTTTATAAAAAATAAGTTTACCAAACAAGTTTTCTAATATTTCTGTTTCAAAAAACAAAAAAGCTATTTTCAGAAACAGAATCAAACAAGCCCTATATGGTTCTAACTCTGATGAATCACCACAGGTTATTGCAATCCATAATTATTCATCTTTTCAAAGCTAATGAGATGCACACGAAATGACTATATGCAGTGTCTCTTGCATTTGCAACATGTGGGTGTAGAAACAGATAACATCTTCATTAACAAACTAGGCATTATTGCGTTGTATACGATGTTTTATACCAATATGAAAAATTACTATGTAATCTGAGCTAAATTTTTAAAATGCAGAATCTATTCAAGAGTTGTTGTTTCCTTAGGGATGACATAAATAATGAAATTGAACTTTATGGAAGTTTGACCATGCATTTCAGTTCCTAATACTTTCAAGATCAGCATTCGTTTTGAAAAGATGCTGACAATACAGAATCAAGGAGCATTTAGAAGATATGATCCGTCATGTACTTTTCTAAACAGCAATTATCACATTAAGTGAAGTTAATTACATGTTCTTTTTAAATCAACCTTATATTCTCATCTAAATACAGAAATATAAATACATTTTTGAGCTAGAAAGGAAAGCGAACACTCCAAGCCAACGACATTTGAGGCTTCCATAGCCTCACTAAGGTTGGGGATTTCTTTGAAACAACAACACCCAAAATAGCATAACCTAAGAGCATAGATTCCCTTTCTCTTGGAAGAATAATTCTCTTATTAACTTTTTATTTACTATATTTATTATAATTTTTGTTATTTTATTTTTACTTTTTTTTTCAAGAGGCATTAAATTCATAAGTTCACAAAACTAAGAAACTTAAGCATTCAAAAATTGAATTCCTAATCAATTTCCCCCTAATGCTAATATACCATTTCAAAACCAAAACAATGACAGTATGACGGTCTCATAAACAAATCACAAGACCCAGACAACCAAGCATAATCCCTATGATATCAGCAGCAATAGAAACAATGTCCCAAATAAAAATACACCAGAACAGGATTTCCCAAATACAAAATTTTCCAATGACAAAGCCCCCATTGATAATGCCAGAAACTAAATATCCCACGGCTCTAAACCAAATTTCCAGTGATAGAACACTACAAATCAAAATGAATCCTAGACACAATAATTATCCATGGTTTAACCTATCAACTATCAAACTTATATCTAGTATCAAAACAAGTTCATCCCTAAATGAAGAAAAACTTAATTAATCAAAATGCAGCAATGCAAACCCATAAATCTCATTATCTACAATTTATTCTTTGAAACCTTGAGACAAACAAGTTCACAAAAGGCCAAGGCAAAACATTCCAGAATTAGAGATTGAATTAACAAGGGACTAAAACAAGGTTCATGGTTCAGTGCGGTAGCAAGGGACTTTTTTTGTGTGCACTTAGCAAACTACTTTTCTATGAAACCTCATCAGGACAAATAAAAATGTGCTAGAAACATAACACCATACCAATATGCCAAAATAAAAATGAGAACGCCCACTGATCAAATGAACATAAATGAAAGCCTGACCGATCACAATCAAACAACAAAATAGATTCATCTTGATAAAATAGAGTCTAAGAAGAGAAGACAGCAAAGCAAATGGGTCCCAAAGGAACTAAACTCAACACCATTTCTCGAAAGGTAGTAAATTCAAAAGATTCACAAAATTAAGGAACTTAAGAAATCACAATCAAATCTCTAATAAATCCCTCCTAATGCTAATGCACCATCTCAAAATACAATTAGAACAAAAACAGTATGGAGGTCTCATAACCAAATTGCAGGACCCAGATGATAAGCATGATCTCCATGCTATCAGCAATGAAAACAAGGCATCCATTAAAGCCAACTGACCAAAATACTTAAGTAAAGTTTACCATCTAAAGCCACACAATTCTTTGCGCAGAATACTCTACTACTTCCCAACTCCTCTCAAACCTTCAATGGACATAGCTACAGAGAAATCAACAACTCAGAGCCACCCTCAAGCCTACTCTATTTTCTCCCTTGGTCTTTTCTCTGTGTCTCCCAATTCTGCTCTCTTTCCCTAAGGTTCTTCTAAGCTTGCAATCGCTTCCTGACCCAATTATAGGACCTTTGCAAGTGAAAGAAAAGAACCTCCCGAGCATGTGATCCTTGCTTTTTCCTTCCCTCATTCCCAATTTCACGCTCACGTTCTCTGCTTTTCCCTCTGCCATTTTCGTGCCAAATTCGTGAACCTCCAAATGCTCCCTCACCTCCACTACACTGCCGTACCTAGTACAGAGGAGTGGAGGGAGGTAATTTTTCCTTTCTACACCTCCCTTGCTCTACTTCTCTCACCCCCGCTTGAACCCAGACATTAGCTTCCTTCCCTCTGCATCGTGCTCTTCTTCTTTATCTCTGCTCACTCGCTCTCTCCCAGGCTTTCGCGAACCTGAGCCTCTGCTCAGAGGCTCCTTCTGTGCCTTTTGCCCGAGCCTTGATTAGGGCTCCCTCCACTTGCACCTGAGCCTTTGGCTTCCTCTCACTCAAGCATGCCCCGCCCTCGATCTCGTATGCCTTTACCTCCACTACTATACTGTAGCAAGGTATGGAGTAGTGGAGGGTATTCCTTTGCCTTTGATCTCCTGTGTACTTGAGTCTGAACCACTCCTCCCTTTCTTCTTCGGCTCCTTCTTTGTCTTGTCTTCCACAAACCCCAACTCTTTCTGCTTCTCTTTGGTCTGTTTGAGCCTCTTTGCTGAGGCCCTCCCTAAGACTCTCATGTGAGCCTTAGGCTAGGGCTCCCTCTGATTCGTGCATGAGCCTCTGCTCATTGACACATGAGTCCTGAACCAGGGCTTCCTCTCTCTGGTCCCCCCTCGCGGCTCCCTCACTCCCGAGTTGTCTCTCGCCTAGGCTTCTCTCTAGATTTTGTGAGATTCCCCTGTCCTCCATACCTGAGCCCTCTATTAGGGCTTAGAGTGATCTCAAACTTGAGCCCCATTTGGGGGCTCAGGATTACCTTGGGCTGAAAACAGCCTAAGCTAAAATTTGTTTTTTTTTGTTGTTTTTAGTTTTTATTTATTTTTTAATTAAATGATTTATTATTATTATTATTATTTACATATTATCATTGTTATTTTATTATTTTTTATATACTTATTTATTTATTTGTATTATGTATTATTTATTTTTTGTTAATTGGCTTATGTATTATTATTATTTATTTATCAATATTAAATCTTAATTTATTATTGTCATTTTTTTATGTATAAGATGTGAATAAAATATGGTGTTCACATCTTTAAATTTTATTTTTAAAAAAAATAAATAATAAGACATAACACTACATCTAAAAGAATAAATGATAAGAAGCAGAAAAGAAGAGTTGAAAGACCTGAGATTCATATCCAATACTATATCAATAAGAATGGGAAAGTAATAGAGGAGGGGAGTACAATGCATTTAATTATTTATTTTCTAATGACAAGTCCCAACACTAGGAAGGAAAAAAGGGAGGGAGTACAAGTCATTTAATTATTTAATTTTAAATGACAAGACCCTGGGAAAGTAACGGAGGGAGGGCGTACTATATATTGACTAACATACCAAAGGCCACGGGAAAGACAAATGACAAGACAATAGTAATGTTGAAAATTTTTTAAAAAAATTATTTAAGATCTTGATTTTTCTTGAACCGAGATCTTCTTGATTGAATCTTAGTTTGGCAGCAACTGAGGTTTGGTTAAATTATTTTCAAAACAAAAAAGACAAGTGCAGAGTTGAGTCTTGTCTGATCAGGCTGAGACCAGGCTAAGTAGGGGGAACGTGAGCAGTAGGGGGAGCTTGAAACCGGAAGTCTCTGACTTGTTTAAATGCACATCATTATCATTGTGTCCTTTGTTCATTTCATATTTGTGAGTAAGGTTAAGCAGCGTAATTTGCTTATTCTTTTCATTTCAAATTTCAGAGGAAGCTAAATGGAGCTCTTCAAATCTTTGTTACATGCCCATCTTCTCAATTGTAGTTCTGTTTTTATAATTTTTGGTGCATTTTACTTGAAATTTTACTGTATTTTTTTTTATGCTCAACTTTTATCTCTATATTCACTTTTTTTTCAGTCTTTACTAAAATAAGTATAATCATGATTAATAGTATATATATCTATGTGTGTATAGTTTGATATTATATGTTGTTAAATACATGATTTTTTTTAATTTATGTATTTTATCGTATTGATAATAAAAATTAGCAATAGCATTCCAACTTAATATCAAGTTTTCAGATCTCTAGGAAATTGACATATATACATATTGCGCGTGAAGTTTGCTACAGAGTGAATCCTCAAAAATTTTTCCGTAAGTTTTTCTTTAGATATTTTACTCGTAAAATTGTGAGATTCATTACATAATTATCTATTTTCAATCATTACTATCTATTATGTCTATTACTTAATTATTATTCATTATTATATAATTATTGCAACAATTTTTGTCAATTTTTTTATCATTGGACAATACACATCTCGATTTATTGCAAACCGATTTTTGCTTCTACTAAAAAGAAATCAGTTTGTCTCAAACTGGGATTAGTTATAGTATTTTAAGAAAACTTTTCAAACTTATAGGATATTGGGAAAAACTTATTTTACTTGTAGTATTGTGGTAAATTTTCCAGATAAAGATATTTACAACAACATTACTCCTTCTATTCTTTTTAATTGTCACTTAAAAAAAATTGGTTCTACTCCCTCTATTTTTTTTATTTGTTATTTTGGAAGAAAATTTTTGTTTATATTTATCTCTCACTCTCAAATTTTAAAATAATTTTAAATACTATTTTTCTAATTATACTTGTATTTATCATTTTAAAAGCCAAAGATGACATTAAATGCTTTTCTTTGTCTATTTATTATAAGGCATTGATTATATTTCTTAATCTGTATGCTAAAACTTTAAACGATGCATAAAAAGAAATAGAGATACTAGGTTGTATTTTTCTTTCATTTTTAAATTACTTCCTCTGTCCCATATTATAAGACAACATGAGAATTTTTTCTTGTCTCATAATACAAGGTAATGTATAGTGATTTATTATTTTTGTTCCTAATTTATTGTATTATTAGTATTGTAACTTGTAATATATTTAATAAAAAGAATGAAATTAATAAAGGTAAAATTGAAAATTTCAGTTCTTTTAGATGTTTAAAGATGTAATAAATATTCATTAAATATGCATAACATCACTCCTATTACCTTATAATATAGGACAAAAGAAGTACAAAATAACATTAATTATTGTTTCTCTAATTATACCCTTCTTTATCCTTTTAAAAATAACAAATACCATTAATTGCTCCTTTTATATTTTAGTTTTTTTAAATGCATATTAGAAAATTTAAATGAAATTGTAACTTGTTAAATGCATTTCCTAATTTGAGTGTTAAAACTTTAAACAGTAACATCTAGTTTCAAATATTAAAAAATCTTGATAGGGTTGTATTAGTGCAAAATATAAGAAAAAGAATGTAGAGATTTGGTACAATAAATGAAATATTTCAACAATATCCCTCATTAATTTAGGTAAAGTTGTGCTTTTTTAATAGTCATTAATTGATCAAATGTGAAAAATATGCCACTAATTCGGGAAAATTTTGGGAAAAAAAGATATATTTTATTACAAATTAAATAAAGCTAGCTAACATTATTAATATTCCCTCTTATTAATATTATAAGGTGTCGAGACCACTTTCATGTATATTAAGAAACTTTTCTTACAACTCTAAATTTATGAAAAAAAGTAAAAATTTCTTATTTTACCTCTATTAATTTCACTCTTTTCATTAAATAAAACATAAGTTACAATATTAGTAATATAAAAAATTAGGGGTAAAACTACCAAGTCATTACATAAGACCTTATATTATGAACCAAGAAAAATTCCTTAAATTATCATATACTCCTTTCAATTCATATTATAGAGTGTTTTTTTTTTACAAGTTTCTAGTCTAAAATATAGTGTGTTAGATCATTTTCATCACATTTTACCTCTGTCTTTAATTTTTCATTACTCTTAATTTATAATCTTATAATGAGAAATGAATAATATATTTAATAATAGTAAAATAGATAATATTTTGTACTTTTTTACATTGATTTAAGGTAAAAAAATAATTTCTTTAATTTATGTGTAATTTATATAAAATACTTTATAATGTGGACAGAATGGAGTAATATGGACAAAGGGAGTAAATTCCCCTTGATTAATATTATAGGACATTTTAAATGACAAGTTTCTAGTCTAAATTATAGGATATTGGAGAATCTTTTTCCCATTTTATCTATGTTTTTCAAAAATTTTACCTTAATACTATAAAAAAAAATCAAAATTTCTAATATACTATAAGTTAAAAAATATTTCCCCATATACTATAATTTAAACAATATCAATATCTCAAACACCAAAATATAAATTTTTTTTTTTTTTCATTAAATGAGAAGGATCCTTCTCTTTTCAGTACAAGGGGGGTTAGGCAATGCCTGACCCTACTCCCCCCACCCTCCCTCATGCTGACAGCCCCTTGAAAAACCCTCCCTCCTCACTTTTCCCCACCCCCTTCGGTTTTTCTCTTTTTGTTTTAAAATTATAACTATTTTTTATTTTAAATTTTTATTAATTTTTTTTATTTTTTTAAACACACAAAAATAAGTAAAAATATAAAAAATAAAATAAAATAATTATACTAGTAAAATATATTATTCAATATTATTGAAATTATATAGATTTTCTTATATTTTGAAAACATGTATTTTAGTTAAACTTTTAATATTAGTAAGAAAATATCATTTTTATTAATTAAAATTTATATTAATATTCAAAATAACTATAAGAGTAGGATATATTGCCCTTCCTTTAATATTGCCAAAATAATATAAATCTCCCATATTTTCAAAATATATATTTTAGTTAAATTTTTAGTCCAATTAATGATGTAAATATGAAGAATAAAGGAGATTGATAAAAAAAAAGAATGAAAAAATATAAGTTAAATTATAAGGAATTAGGAAATGATCCCCTCCCAAAATTTAAATAAGTTTGGAACATTGCTGGACCCTCGTAAATATTTAACTCATATTTTTTTTTCATATTTTTTTATGTCTCTTCCTTGTTCTTCCTATTTACATTATTAATTGGGTTAAAAATTTGACTAAAATGTATATTTTAAAAATAGGGGAGATTTATATTATTTTAATAATATTGAAGGAAGGGTAATATATCATACTCTTATAGTTATTTTGTATATTAATATAAATTTTAATTAATAAAAAAGATATTTTCTTAATAACATTAAAAGCTTAACTAAAATACATGTTTTTAAAACATAAGAAAATTTATATAATTTTAATAATATTGAATAATTTATTTTACTAGTATAATTAATTTATTTTATTTTGTATATATTTTTTTATTTTTATTTATTTTTGTGTGGTTAGAAAAATAAAAAAATTAATTAATATTTAAAATAAAAAATAGGTATAATTAAAAAAAAAAAAAAAAAAGAAAGAGGAAAGAGGGTGGTGAAAAGTGAAGAGGGGGGGGGGGGGGGGGAATGTGTCAGCGTAGCGTAGGGGTCAGGCATCCCTTATACTAGGAAGGGAAGGATCGCAGTGTCAAAGACAGCAAGATCCTTCTAATTTAATGAAAAAAAAAATTTATATTTCTGTATTTGAGATAGAAAAATATTTTTTAATTTGTAATATATTAAAAATTTTGATTTTTTTTAATATTGATGTAAAATTATCTCTTTAATTCTTCTCTACTTTTTATTTTTAAATTTATAATAATAATAATAAAATAAAATATTTAATAAGAATAAAATAAAAAATATTAATATTTTTTATATTAATTTTAAATAAAATAATTATATATATATAATTAATATAAAATATTTTATAATATAAATTAAACGGTGTATATATAAAAGTATTTATATTTTTCTTACAGGTGAAACCCGAGGCACTGAGAAGAAACCAAGGTGGTAATTATAATTTATTCTTGTTATATCTATATAAATATATCTTTTATCACCCCAATTCTATTCTCGGTGCATATGTCCTCGCATTTGCACGCACAAATCACTCCCAGTTTCACGCTCTCCCACGCGCCTCTGCCGCCGATACCATGTCACCAGCGCAACAACACTTCTTGCTCCTTGGATTCCCCTTACAAGGCGTCCTGAACCCTACCCTTCAGTTCGCCAAGCGACTTATTGGCTTGGGATCGCGCGTCACTCTCCTCATCACCCTATCCATGTACCGCCGTATCAACCAGAAGCCCATCATTGACGGCCTCACATTAACCACCTACTCCGATGGCTATGACGACGGTTTCACCGACATCACTAACGACGCCAAAGCCAAGCTCTTCGTCTCTGAGTTCAACAGTCGCGGAAAGCAAGCTCTGACCGATCTTGTCGTCTCCAAATCCAACGAAGGCCACCCTTTCACCATGTTAATATACACGTTCTACCTTCCTTGGGCAGCAGAGGTGGCGCGTTCACTTCACGTGCCGTCGGCATTGCTGTGGATCCAACCGGCCGCCGTGCTGGATATATTCTATTACTACCTGAGGGGTTACACTGACTACATTGACAGCAAAAGTACAGACCCCGAATCTGAAATAAAACTACCAGGGTTGCCATTGCTGACGGCGAAGGACCTTCCCTCCTTCTTACAACCTTCGAATATCTACTATTTTGCCATTCCGTCATTAGACGAGCACTTTCGTCAACTGGAGAGGGAAGTGAAACCAAGGGTGCTGGTGAATACTTTCGGAGCGTTGGAATCGGAGGCACTCAGGGCCGTCGATAAGCTGAACATGATCCCGATCGGGCCGTTGATCCCGTCTGCGTTTTCAGACGAGAAGGATCCGAGCGATACGTCGTTTGGGGTTGACATTTTTCGTCGTTCAAGTGGTTATATGGAATGGCTGGACTCTCATGCAGAGCGTTCGGTGGTTTATGTGTCGTTTGGAAGCCTCGTGAAATTATCGAAGAAACAGACAGAGGAAATCGGTCGGGCTCTTTTGGATTCTGGAAGGCCGTTCTTGTGGGTCATCAGAGACAGTAAGGAAGAAGAGGAGGGGTTTTGGAGGGAATTGGAAGAGAAGGGTAGGATAGTAAATTGGTGTAGTCAATTGGAGGTTCTGTCCCATGGAGCAGTGGGGTGTTTCGTGACACATTGTGGTTGGAATTCGGTAATAGAAAGCTTAGTGTCGGGGGTACCCGTGGTGGCGATTCCTCAGTGGGCAGACCAAGGGACCAATGCAAAGATGATACGAGATTTGTGGAAGACAGGGACGATGGTGGTGGTGAACGAAGAAGGAGTAGCAGAAAGTGGGGAAATAAGGAAGTGTTTGGATGTGGTGTTGGGGAATGAAGAGAGTGGAATGGAAATGAGAAAGAATGCGAAAAAATGGAAGGAATTGGCAAGAGAAGCCGTGAAGGAAGGAGGCTCTTCCGATCAGAATCTGAGGGCTTTTGTGAATGAGTTATATTCAGAATAGTGGAAGATTAACTGTGTTATCTGCTAAATTTCTAAGGATATTACATATATCAGACTCATCACATCAGTTTGATATATATACATTGGATCTACATGAAGAAGATGCATTTGTTTGAATCGTGCTTCTGAGTTCATGGCTTTTTCTCTTGTTTAATTTTGTTTGGAATGTTTGTAATATTGAAGTGATTTTGTTGGGCTTGAAGATTTTTTATCTTGGCCATGATATTTGAGTCAATAATATTTGTGCTAACTAGTATAGGGTGGTCTATGAGGAGCATTTGTCGTTCTTCATGTATGGAACACTAGTACAATTGTGAAATCTATAATCTATCTATAATCTTTATAATAAAAAATGGAAAAATACTAGTCACCTAGACTAATTTTAGTTTAACATTCATGTTTTTTCTTTTGTTTTTTTCCTTTGAGTTAGTATTGCGGTTTTTCGATGCTGTGGGTCCCATAGAAGAATTCATTCAACATGCAGTTAATAATAATAAATGTGATCCCAAAATTGTTGCTTCT
The DNA here is from genome assembly GCA_026686845.1 of Adenanthera pavonina. Classification (NCBI taxonomy): domain Eukaryota; kingdom Viridiplantae; phylum Streptophyta; class Magnoliopsida; order Fabales; family Fabaceae; genus Adenanthera; species Adenanthera pavonina. Next base: position 28,477,030 of record JAIVEN010000013.1, read on the forward strand.
TTGAGCTAGTATGGCGTTTTTTCAATGCTGAGTCCCATAAAAGAATTCACTGTTCAACATGCACTGAATGATAATAAATGTGGTCCCAAATTTTCCGTAAATTAATTTAAAGTCTGAATTTCAACCGCTACAATAATTAATTTGATCTAAAAGTTCTTCTTTTTTTTTTAATATCTGAATCTATCTAGTACTCTCTCCGTTTCGCTATATAATGCACTTTTTTGAGAAATTAATGTTTCATAATATAGTACATTTTATGGATTACGTAGTGTAATTTTGTTCTCTTTCCAATATTATCCCTAATTAATAAATCCAAATATGTGTTTATTATTAAAATATTTAATTCTCAAAGTATTTAATAAGGGTAATTTTAGAAAAAGTGGAAAATTTGGTTAGTTATTAATTATTATCTTAGTCTGTGTGTGGTAGTTAAAAGTGCACTATAAACTGAAACATAGGGAGTATAATCTTTAGTTGGATCTATTATTACAAAATAGGCTTTTTTTTTTTTCATTGTTATTAACTTATTCGGCAGTTCTTGTGTGGGAAGTTCCCCAATAAACACAAAATGCCATCACTGGCTTTTCATGTCTCCTGGGTCCTACTTGTGAAATTTGTGAAATTTTGGGATTTTGTATTTAAAACTTTTTGATTGTGTAATTAATGCTTCCATTTAATGTCTTTTAACTGTTTCTTTTTCCATTTTCTTCTGCGCCATTACATGGTACTCTCTCCACTACTATATATAAAATTTATTATTTTGATCTTAAATATAAAATTTTATAATATATAAAATAATATTTATTATATATTTTTAAAAAATATATCTATTTAATATATCTTAAAAAAATAAGAATAATTTTAAAAAATATTAAAATTTTTTAAAAAATTAAAATAATTAATAATTTTTAATTTTAATTCTTAATTCATATTATTTGATTAAAAAAATTTTATATTAAAAATGAGAAGTATCATTTTTTCTTTGGTGCACTTTCATTCTTCTTTTAGTGTTTTTTCTTCATTCTCTCTCTCCGATGTCAGCCATAAGAAATGAGGCTTTGGTGAGGGTTAATACTATTTTCTTATTTTGTTAATCAACTACGCAGATTCAAAAATTTTCAGGGCAAAGGGAGAGAGATATGTGAAGTGGTTGCAAATATAGATTTGGAGGAATTAAGTGCTTGATATTTTTTTTCTTGCAATCATCTAGGGAAGGTGCTGGTAACCAGAGGTGGTGATGACCTCCATTCAGCTTACTTAGGCACCCATTGAAGGAGGCAACGGACAAGGACGCTGGATGTACGCAAATTTTTGGGCCTTCATAGAAATAGGGAGCCGATTCCGTGCGTGCCACGCACAACATACGCGGCCTTTTGTGAGAGGAGGGGTTTTTTTTTCCTTTTTTAATAAATTAAAAAAAGAGGGAGAAACAGTCATTTGTCTCGGGCGCGCATTCCGTGGATTTACGCTATGCACAGAAACGGCGCCCATAGAAGTATTCATCCAAAGATCTTTCATCACACACCACTTTAATTACTTTTACAGTATTTTTTATTAGTCATAAAAGTTTCCATAATTTTATATATAAGTTTACTTCCATGAATTTATAAAGTATTAATTATTTTATATTAAAAATATTTTTATTTAATTATAAAAAAATAAATTATTTAAATTTGTGATACTTATCAAGGAGTAAAAATAAAAATTATGTTATTTTTAAGATAATTTTAATGAGATAATAAATTTTTCTTAGTTCTAGTTAGATAGTTTAAAGTGACTTATATTAAGAACTGGAGGGAGTATATATGTATTGTTTTATTGTTTTATTTATAAAAATATTCCAAAAAATCAAGAAAAAAATCGTTAAAATATGAAACGGAGCAAAAAGCGTGTAAACCCGTGCTTACTTTACTTCGATGAAATATCTGCATTTTCATGAATCCTGTATGAATAATTGATTGCTGCGTGTAATTCTATGAAGATAGAATTTGTCACAAGTGAAATATCTAGAGGTCTTCAAAGCAGTTTCTGAGGTTCTCTCAACCAGTCACAGTTCTTGTGTGATTTAACAAATTTGTGTTTCAACATGAGCAGTGCAAGATGTGATCTAATTAAAAGAATCACAGCCAGTAAGCCAGGAAATTATCTTAAATTGTAAAGAATTGAAGACAAAGTTCTATTTTCCTGGTGAGGTTTATTTTTCTGGTTTTATATTTACTGTCTAGGAAATCTTTTCCTATTAGAATTGTTTTTTTCATTGTAGCACTTCATATTTTGAACTATCGCATCAAATAATATGGATGAAATGACACTGAGATCATCGATGTATGGGTGAAACACGTTTATTATATGCATGAAAGTAGGCACTAATTTCATGTTCAGCATAGATACCTATTTGCCATCGTGGGAATCATAGCAAAGTTTCCACGAATGTAAAATATAATAATGATTAAATATAATGTGAAAAATAATAATAACATCGACTAAAATATAAAATAATATGGTTAAGTACAAATTGATATAATATTATCAATGTAATCAGATTTAGTAGAAGTAAATATATTAACATTATTTTGAAGTAATTTTTAAGGGACTAAAAAACACTCCTGGAAGAGAATGAATTATAACAAAAATTGCTCATGTACACCCTAATTAAATTTACATATTATATCCCAATTATATTCTTAATTAAGAGAATAGAATTATTAAATTTATTTAAAATTTCAATTCATAGATAATAGAATAACTAAATTTACATATTGACAATCTCTCAAATATTATTTTAAAATAGTGCTAATTTATTCACCTTTTTTTAAATAAGTATTCACTTTTTTCGTTCAATCCAACTATATTTTTTTCTTTTTTTAGCCACAGTTCAATCTAGCTATATTAGATCCTTATGATTAATTCCCAATTGATGATATTATTATCTTTAGAATTATATTCTAATGTACAAATGTCTAATTTAAATAAATTTTGAAGTCACGGTTTTTATTGCGCTAATTATTTTCATACTTTCACTGCTCCAATTCAAGGAAAAAAATTATTATATTTGGTCATATTATATTTTAAATTCCTACACACAGGATCTTATATCTAATTTCTTGCTACAAAATTTTTTGGATATTACCTTTAACTTTCTTAATTAGATGCTTTAGAAAGATATTAACATCTAAAGATTATTGGTTGACATATTTCTGTTCTTTATTATACTAAGAAGGTAATCCTTTCTCACACTAGACTATGTGCCTCACACGCAGTAAAATCAAGAAAAAAAGGGGGTCGCAATTACAAAAAGGTTGCACTAAGCGTGACCAGGAAAAAAGTGACCTTGTAAATTAGCTAGCTAATGAGAGAAGTTGATCCATTTGTGTTTAAAATACTGATTCATAAGGTTTTTTTTTTCTTGGTAAAATAACTCATAAGATTCCAAAATCTCAAGAAACTATTCATCAAGACAGCTATTTTATAATTGTTATTTTTTTAAAAAATATTATTATTATGTAAAAAATTAAAATTAAAAACTATAAATACAAACCATTCAAATTAAAATTGAACTTATTACATCCTCCCAAAGTGATGGATGCACAGAATACAGATTCAATGGAAAGATACAGACTTAATAAGCATAAAATAAAAGCATATTAATTCCATGCATCTTACGGACTGTTTCATTATGCAGCTTCATAGGACTTCTACAAAATTAAGATTCCATGTGCTATGCTTTGCTTAACAGTAAAATCAGGAGATAGAGGCTTCTAATGTGCAAGTATTTAATTTTCGTAATTTGACTGCTCAAATTCAAAGAAAAAATGATTTTCTGCACATTTGCGAGGGTAAGCAGCTCTACGTAACTATAAATCCTCTTAAGTAATTTATATTTAGGCAAAACCATCCATCACACTCAGTTGCAAAACGCAATCACTACATAACGCTCTCACCCTTTGGTACTAAAAGTCAGTTTAAATGTTAGCTATGATTATTATAACCATAATTATTGCTATAGTGCTATAATAATATTGTTGTAATTAATTATAAATTAGTTATGAATGTCATATTTAAAAAAAAACTTAATAATGCTTGAAACCGTAGACACTAACAACAATAAATATTAACAACTAATAAATACTAAAAAAAAAAAAAAGACCCAATAGCTATAAAGGGCATAGATTATTTTTGAACCGTATATTTAAATTCTTATATCTTTAACTAAAAACTAAATCTTTGCCAAACCAAACTTCTCATGATCCAATAAAAACTCCACAAAAACTTGAATTAACTTTAAATTCGTTAAATGAAACAAGTGAGGAAATTTCAATTTAGAATTATTTAGCACCAGGAATAAAAAAATGTATGCATTATACATGACAATAATTTTTTTCATGATACATATTAACTTTTTTTTTCCATTTTCCCCTTCTTTCTACTGGTCTTTTCATACCCTAAGTAGTGTTAAGTGACACATCAACTATCTGCTTCAACTTTTCTGAGAGGTACTGTGACATCTGAAGCAAAGAAGACATTGTTGTTATCCACATTTACAAAGTCCACACAGCCATTATAATACAACAAACCATGTGATTCCAGGAGAATAAAACACCGATCAAATATCATTTACTTCAATCCTTAAATCTTTTACTAATTGATCACAGCGTGAGATTTATAAGTTCATTACAACTCTTCAAACCGTTTAAACTTATTTTAGTCCATAGAATCCAAAATCCAAACATCCTTTTACTATTGTTTCATTACTTTTATAGCATATCACCATCCATGCACAGGTTCCAAGCTTTGGATTATTCGCAAAATACGCATCCTAGATTGAAGAAGGATCTTCATATATCTTTAGTAGGTTCCTGTTGCCTACAACTGTCACTATGGAAGGCCCACCAAGTGTTCCTACATGATTACTTTTCATGAAGATACACACTTCATCAGACTTGGTGCGGCAATTCCGCACAATTTCGCTTCCTTTACTAGCGTACAAACAATACTTGAGTGGGCTGAGCTGCCGTGGGACTTCACAGGTAACCAGAGTTTCATTTAAATTTTTATAGAATTGATCTTAATTCTTTTTCATTCCTCTCAACTAAATTACTCCCCTGCAAATCCAAAATATAAGTTATTTTTTAAAATATGTTTTTATCAAAATATAAATTCTCTTTAAATAAAAATAAAAGTATTAATAATTTTTTTTAATTTATCTTTGTCATTAATTAACTCATGGGAGAGAAAGTTATTTTAAAAATTATATTTATTAAGAATAATATTAAAAATAATATAAGTTTTTAACAAATTTAAATAGTTTAACTCCCTTCCTTAGTTCGTATGCATTTTAACTTATATTTTGGAGTAAAAAAAATAATAATTTCCTTAATTCATCGAATATGTCTATTTCTATATATAAGTAGATGTCATTTAATCTTATAAACTTCACTATCTAAATGAATACTAAGGGCCCGTTTGGTTTTCCGTTTTGTAAAATTAAGTTAAGATAAATAAAGTTTGTAAAAATGAAGTTTAGATAAAGTAAGTTTATTGGAAGTTGTTATGTTTGGATATTCTTTTTGTAAAAGTAAGTTTGACAAAAAATCTGTTTGGATGATAGGGGTTAAAAGTACTTTTAGATGTATAACATAGAGTAAATTTGTTTCTCCTTTTTCAAAATCCATATTTTGTTAAAAGAAAAGTAACTTTTCCCTTCTTTTTTCAAAACCACAGTTTAACCCACTTTTCATTTTTCAAAAAGTCAGTTTGTGTTTCATCTGTGTTTAACCAAACACATCTTTTAGAAAACCATTATTAAAAATCATGATTATATTTACGAAACAATGAACCAAAATATGCACTAATTTGTTCGGCCAACTAATTTTTTGTAGCAAGACTGTCAAGTGCACGCTCTACGGAGATGTGGCAAGAAACGCAATGATGCGCTGGCCTCGCTCAATTTTTGGACTTAATATGTAACACAAACTCAATTCTTTTGCAGTGATCTTTTCAAAAAGTGAAAATAATTGAAAATAATTATCTTTTGAAGAAATTAAAAAAAAAAGTAACGCTTCATATATTCATTTACTAATAAAACTTCTTAATGATGTTAAGAATAATAATAAATATTAACAATTTATTAAAACACACAATATTTCAAATATAAAAAATATAATACTTCAAATATAAATTAACTAACAAAACTTTTTTTTTGGCCTGAAATTAACTAACAAAACTTAATATAAAACCAAATCATTCTTAACTCAGAAACTTAAGACAAAATTAAATATAATGATCATTAAATATAATGTTAAAAGGATCAATACCTTTCCATAAATTTTAAAATTGTAATTATTATTGCGTTAATTATTCTCATATTTTAATTGCTTAGATTCAAGAGAAAAAAAAATTCCGCGCATTTGCGCGGGTAAACTGCTATAGTTGATATAGAGGTTGATTTCAATATATAATATTTCTCAAGTATCATCTCTCTTTTTCAATCCGGTGGTCCAAAATTAAAACCAATCAATTTAATTTTGTTCAATAATTATTTTCTAACAAAAAACAATACCTCAATTAGAGTGGGGAAAAAAATCCGACCGGGATCACCTAGAAATGTTTGACTCCCAAAATGACACTCCTATCAAAAACCAAGTTTAGATGCATGCATCGATCAGATATTAAAAAATGTTCAAAGGGATTATTTTGATTAGAATATCAAAATATGGAAGAATTATTTTTACACAATTAGATTAAGAAAAGAATAACAATTAAAAATCTAAATCATAAGTTTGCCCTCATAAATATTAGTTGTAATTAATAATTAAAAAAGTATCAATCACTTGGGTCGTACTCCCTCCGGTCCTATATATAGGATCTTTTGTCTTGGTCCTAAATATAAGATCCTTTACAATATACGAGGTGATATTTATTATGCATTTCTAAAAAAATACCCCTATTTAATGTATTCAAAGAGGAAAAGAGAGAGATTAAATAAGGGTAGTTTTGAAAAAATGTTGAAATTTTCGGAGAAATCGAGGTAGTTAATTAGTTTTAACTTCCTTTCTTAATTCACGTGATTCGGTTAAAATGGTCTTATATATAGGACCAGAGGGAGTATAATGTACTGATGACAAAATTGAGTCTCTTTTCATAGTCCAAGTCTTCTCACAGTCTTTCTTTTATTGTTATTACTTATTATTATTGTGTACCCCTTGGACCCATGCCACAGAAAGCACAAGATTTTATTGTCCCTCGTTAAATTTTCAGAAGGTGGTACTGATCTCCAGTTCCAGGAATTTTTCTGTGAAGCCATTCAAATCTGAAAATTTTATATCTTCGGGAAAGGATCCAAGAGGTTTCTTTTTTGGGGTTATCGGATCCAAGAGGTCTTTAATCTACTAATTGCGCATGCAATAGAAGAGGGCTCAACAAAATATGCATTAATTAATTAGTGGCCAAGGTGCATGGCTTAATCATATAATTCACGATTAATTATTAGTCATTATGATTAACTAATAATGAGATCGATCTTATCTCTTTTAAAATGTTTCACCACAATGGTAAATTATTAAGTCACTGTAGTTTCAGAAATTTGATTAATATATCATGTTTAACAATTAGCAAATTAACTTTTATGTTTTTTCTAGCTGTTTATACTCTTTTCAATCTAAAAATAAGTCCTATTTAACTAATTATGCAGGAACTAAGAAATGTATGATGTAAGAGAAGGAGGAAAAAGAAGAGAGAGTAGAAAGAAAATAAGGGAGAATAAAAAGAACTAAAGGGCAGAGAGATAAAATAAAGGAAAGAAAAATAGAAGAGTTTAGGGAAAAAGAAGATAACTAAAACTCAACTTAATTCAACTCAATCTTGTCTTCCAAATGATAGATATTTATAGATTCAATGCAACTTTCTAGAAGATAGATGAAATATAATAAAATAAGGAATTATTTAACATAATGACTAAATTTGGGAAGATTACAATAATCTCATTTATTTAAAAATTTCTTAAATACTAAGACATTTTAGAACATTTTAACTTAAACTTAAAGAAAAAGAAATCATAAAAATAGAAAATAAATAAAAGATCATATAAATCCTAAAAAATGTGATGAAATCTTATTAAATCTAATAGAAATTTTAAATATCCTAATTTTTTTCTATCATGTAGTGTTATTCATTAAATCGGCTAAAAATATATTATCTTTCAATAATACTCCTATTTAATGCATTGTATTCAAAGTATGTTATTTCTCCTATATTTAATTACAAATAATGGCAAAAGAGGAAAAAAAATTTAATGTGCTAACAATTATTAAATGAAAGTTATATTTTAAATCAAAACAATATTTTAAAATAAGATTTATATCTTAGATTGCAGTGAATAATTTTTTTTTCCTAATATTCAGGTGCAACGAATGAGTTCCACGATGCTAGTCACCATCTACTATTTTTTTTTACAATAAAATTAAGGAAAAAGCTTATATACTGAACCTTATACTTATATCTTTTATATCCAATTTTCCAATAAAATGTTGCCACATGAACCTTTTAACAACTTATCACTTAACTTCTTTTTCTCTCCGTTAATCCCGCGTTAAAAATTTATTTAAAAAGAAAAAACCAGAAAGGTAATTTTACAACCCAACATAATTGCTTCTTCGTTTCTGAGCCTCGTTGATTTCGATCATCACGAGAGGCATAATCTAAAATAATTGCCTCAAATTCTTCGAAAACTCTTTGAGGGTTGTCGAGCAATGAATTGCAAAACCTTTCAGTTCCATATAAAACCTGAAACTTGCCCCAACCCATTTCAGTATTGGCCAAAACTTGCAACTTTTCAATTCTATCTATGGTAGTTATTTTCCTAAATAATGCTTTCGGGTTGATAACTACTTATTTCTTCCTAATTGGGTGAAGCCAATAACAATGGAGGCAAACAAGATAGAAGAAGCAGTGCCACGTAGGGTTGCAAAATATGTTTATGATCTTTTTAATAAAATATAAATTTAATTGTTAACCAAGGATAAACAGAGAAAAAGGGGGTTAAATGATGAGTAAAAGAAAATAAGTCCATGTGTTAACATATAATTGGAAAACAGGACATGAAGGATATAAGGTTAAGTATGCAAGTTTACTCCTAAAATTAAATATCACTTAATACACTATAGCTAATTAACACAAGTTAATGTGGCAAAAAAATTCACACAAGTTAATGTATAAAAAAAAAGTTAATACAAGTTAACACATGAGCAAATCGCAAAACCCTAAACAGATATTGCTGGGAAGACGGCGGCCAAAACCCTATTAAAATATAGTTCTCTCGTATCCCCGCCTTCTTCTTGACTTAGCTTTTTCCTGTGTCCCCGAACAATCCATCGAAGTTGAGTCATGGGGAAGGCTAAGGGTAAGGATCCTTCGGATAAGTACCACCGCTTAGCCAGAGAAAGTGGCTACAGATCTAGGGCCTCATGGAAGCTTCGTCAGCTCAAATCTAAGTTTCACTTTCTCGAATCAGCTCATGCCATTCTCGACCTCTGTGGGGCGCCGGGAGGGTGGATGCAGGTCGCCATCCAACGTGTTCCCGTTGATCACTTCGTCCTCAGTGTCGATTTGGCGCCGATTGCACGCATTAAAGGTGCGATTGCTATTCGAGAGGACATAAGGAAACCTGAGTACAAGGCGAGGATTAAGAAGTTAATGGATGAACACGGCTGCCCGGCGTTTGATGTAATTTTGCATGATGGGTCGCCCAACATTGGTGGAGCTTGGGCTCAGGAAGCCATGAATCAAAACGCTTTGGTAATTGATGCGTTGAAGTTGGCCACTCAGTTTTTGGCACCCAAGGGTACATTTTTTACTAAGGTTTTCAGGTCACAAGACTACAGTTCCATCTGTATTGCTTGAAGCAGTTATTTATAAAGGTTGAGGTGGATAAACCAGAAGCTAGTCATTTTAAATCTGCAGAAATATATGTTCTGGGCCTCAAGTACAAGGCCCCTGCTAAGATTGACCCCCGTTTTCTTGATGGGAACCATTTGTTTCAGGGCACCATGGAGCCTCAGACGAAGATGGTAGATGTTCTGAGACCAACAAAGCAAAAGAGGCAACGTGGCGGCAATGAAGATGGAAACACAACTTTAAGGAAGGTGTCTTCAGCTGCAAATTTCATTTGGCTAGATTCTCCTTTAGAGATCCTTGGTTCGGTCACTTGTATAACCTTCACTGATCCAGCTGATTTAATAATTAAGGATCATGAGTTAACAATAGAAGAGGTAAAAGCTCTCTCTGATGATTTATAGGTTTTGGGCAAGCGAGAATTCAAACGTCTGCTAAAGTGGCGGATTCACATAAGAAAAGCTTTGTCGCATACTGAAAAGAGTGATATTGTTACAAGCACAGAAGTGGATGATGATAATAAGGAGGATGAAGATGATAAATACTTAATGAAATGAAGGAGTTGGCTTATGCGATGGACCACAAGAGGAAACATGAAAAGAAGCGTAGTGCGAAAAGAAAAGCGAAGGAGAAGGCATGCAAAGCTACTGGGGTGCAAATAGATGCATTAGAAGATGGTTATATTGATCATGAGCTGTTTTCTCTTTCATCTATCATGGGGAAGAAGGATCTGGTGGCATTTTCTACCACAGAATTTGAAGGTGATGAAGATGAAATAAAGGGTAGTGAAAATGAAGAAACAAATGATGGTCAAGAGAATTCAGCCAGTGACATAGAAGATTCTGATGAAGAACGTAGAAGATGTGATGAAAAAATGGAAGAGTTATTTGATCAAGCTTATGAGCGTGTGATGGCCAAAAGGGAAGGTACTGCAAAGCAGCGAATAAAGCACATGAAGAAATCCTATGAAGCAGGGAATCAACTGTTAGATGATGGTGAGGATGATGATATTGTTCAGTCCAAATATGATTCTGACGACAACCAAGGAGATGAAGAAGCAAATCCTCTGATGGTACCTCTTGATGAAGGGTTACAGCCCACCCAAGAGGAGATAATGAAGAAATGGTTTAGTCAGGATGTGTTTGCCGAAGCTGTGGAGGAAGGAGACTTTGGAAACAATGAGAGTGAAGATAACATGGATATAGATGGGCATGAGGAAAAGCCTTCCATTACAAAATCTTATGCTGTAATGGATAACCTTAAATTTCAAGCTACTAGGGTAAAGGATGATGATCTTGAAATAGTTCCTTCTCCTGCAACCGATGATTCCAGTGATGACTCATCATCGGACGAAGATGTTGATAATCTTCCCATTGAGGTAAAACCCAAGATATTAGCCGTTGCAAAGAAAAAAATGCTACGGTTGCGGATGATAGATAATTCTTACAACAAGTATATGTGTGATGATGAGGAGGAGGGACTGCCTAAGTGGTCGTGGAGGATGAAAGACGCCATCGCCGACCAATACTGCCCGTGACTAAAGAGGAAATTGCGGCAATGAGAGTGCAGTTTAAGGAAATCAATGTTCGGCCTGCCAAGAAAGTGGTAGAGGCCAAAGCACGAAAGAAATGTGCTGCAATGAAGAAGCTTGAGGAGGTACAAAAGAAGGCCAATGCTATATCCACTACAAAAAAAAAGATTTTCAGCAACGACTTTCTTTCGGTGGCGATAAAAATAAATTATCGCTAAAAATATGCTTTTGGTGACGATAGAAAAAGTTGCTGCTGAAATTGCTGAAAGTGTGACTTTCAGCGATGACCAAAAAAGTCGTCGTCGAAAGTCACACTTTCAACAACAACAGAAAATGTCGTCGCCGAGAGTGTGACAACAAGAAAAGTCGTAGTTTATGTATGACTTTTAGTGACGACTTTTTGTGTTCAGTGACGACTTTTTCTGTTGTCGCCGAAAGTTATACTTTTAGCGGTGACTATGTAGTTGCCAAAACTAATTTTTTGAAATTTTATTATTTTTACTTTAAAAATTAATAAATAACATATTGAAATAATAATTGTATTATGTTGATACAATCTTATAATAAAAAATAAGATATTCTACATATATTTTGTATTATAAAGAATATTTAATTTTTTTTGTTAAAGTCAAAGTATTTTACTATTTCCTTTTATTAGAATTTTTTTATCAAATTCATTTGAATTATTTTAAACATTTTGAAAGTGCTTTGTTTCTACTTGAGATTAAAGACTTCAATTGTCAAACTATTGAATTTATTCCACATTTATCTTTATTTTTCCTTCATCTTAATTAATAAAATATGTTATTCTTATTAGGATAATTTCTTTAATTAATAAGGGGATTGATAACACTAATAACAGAGAATTAAGAGGATAAACTAATATCTAATTATTTAATATGATCAATTCTATATTTGGAGAAATTTTTATTAGGCTAAGTAATTAATTGCTAATATATTTAACATATAAATTAATATTAATGTTATTTATTACTAATAACAATTGATGAACCAGTAATGTATCAAGACAATAATCAATAATTAATATATCTAAAACAATAATTAGTCATGCTATGATTGAAACTCTCAGTCCAAATTCCTATGGGTGTTGGTAGTGTAGATATTTTCACATAATGTAAAAGTCTAACAGAGCAATGTCACAGAAAAAAAAATGCTTATAGATTGTTAATCTACTTTCCTAATTAATAAGTAATGACAATATTTAGAAAACAAGTATTAGCGAATTGTCTTTCTCACTATCTCAACCTTTTTTATTCTTTTTATTCTCTCAATCATAACAGATTGAATTTATTACATTTTCTTTTAAATCATATGATAATCAAAATTACAATATTTGTAATAATGATTTTTTTTCCAAATTCCTATTATATTATATATAATATATAGGGGTGAGAGAATAAACCTAAACCCGATCAATCTGGTCCAACCCGAAGCAACCCAACTAAAAACAAATCTGGTCATTTTAACAAGAAACCAAAACTTGAGTATCGGGCAGAGCCATTTGACCGGGTCAGACCAGGTTTCGAGCAACATTCTCAGATCACTTGGTCTGACCCGGCCTAAGGGTTTTTATTTTTATTTTTTATATTTATATGTATTTTCATCAAGTATTAAACATATTTTATTGGGAATACCATCATAGTAGAAGTTCAATTTTCTAATTTTCTTTTAAAAATAAAAAAAATAAAGAATGGATATATATAATACTCGATCAAAACTTTGAGTTAGACCACGAGTTGGTATAAAATCCACTCATACACAATCTCATCCCACCTCTAATATATATTAAGCATATATAATATAATTTATCAAATAATATAATATATGATATATATTATATGATATGACTATGCAAAAAATAACATAAAATAATATAATATTAATACATATGGATCATAAATGTTATATATATAACTATTTTTGTTTAAAAATAAAAATCAATTTAAAAGTTAGCTAGAAATCAATTTTTTCTTGTTAAAGAAAAACAAATATATTTATAGGAAAAATATTTAAGATTTAAAAATAAAAAATTATAATATAAATATTCATATAAATATAAGTATATCTAGATAAAATATTTTATAAAATTAATAATTGAAAATAAAACAAATGTGTATTTTTTAATAATATATTGATTTATAAATATATGTGTGTATATTAATGTGTAGATAAATAATATATATATTTAATATTTCATAGAAATACTGCAAGTGCATTTCAGCTCAACCAGCAAAAGAGTGAATATAAGGCTTTGGAAGTAAGAGGTCATGAGTTCGAAACCTAAGGTGAACACATTTGAAAGTATTATATGACGTGACGGTGATATGGTGTAGGCTCGTGGTGACATGGCGATGATGTGGTGGTGATGTGGTGTGGGCCCGGGGTGACATGGCAGTGACATGGCGATGGACCCAGGGTGATATGGCGGTGACATGACTTGACCCGATGATGATGTGGCAATGGTGTTTTATAGCCTTTTGGCGGCGACTAAATGTCGTCGCCAAATGTCAACTTTCAGCGACAATAATTTGGTTGTTGCCAAAGTTCGACTTTTAGTGATGACAAACTTTCAGCAATAACAATTTTACATTTTCAGCGATAACTATTTTCGACACCAAATGTCTACTTTTGATGGCAACATCTTTTGTTGTCACCGAAACTTTTGGTGATAGGACTTATGCCGACGACAAAATTGTTGTCGCTGAAAGTTTTCGATGACGACATTTCAACTTTCAGCAACAACTTTTGTCCTCGCTGAAAGTTAAATTTTTTTTAGTGATCACAGTAGGCAAATATATGTGATTGATCCAAGAGGAAGCAAATTGAACAACTATATAAGAAAGCTACACCAAAGAAGCCTCAAAAGGAATATGTAGTTGCAAAGAAAGGAGTCCAAGTTAAGGCAGGTAAGGGGAAGGTTCTTGTTGATCGGAGGATGAAGAAAGATCTTAGGAAGCATAGAATGGGTAAACCTGGAAAAGGTGGTTCCAGAAAGAATGTCGAAGCTTACAAGGGCAAAGGATCTTCGAAGATGGGAAGAAAGGGAGATAAAGCACCATAAGTAGGTACATTTGAGTTGCCAGATTGCACTATTGTTATATTGATTTTTATAATTATTTTTATTTTAGGAGTGGACTATTTACTTGTTTTTGAATTTTAATTATATGTGGGTAAAATACTTTTCTTAATTAAGTTACATATAATTTCTTTAAATTTTGACATCATTGCAAATAATTCTTTATTATTAAAAAAATCATGAAAGTCTTAAATTTTTAAATTTTGGCAAATACCTAGTCTATTATGTCATTGTGACACGCCAACGATAATAAATTTTCTTTTGTTTTATTTTTCTGCAAATAATTTTCTTAAAGTTTGAGTTATGTGTACATAATTTCCTGATATGTCATTCTTTCATTAGTAATTTAACAAACAAGTTAATAAGAAGAAAGTCATTGATATAGTTGTAAAAGTCTTAAAAATTTATTTATTAGGGAGTCAAATTATTTATTTGCACATAATTTAAAGTTTCTTTTATGTAGCTTTTTCTTCTTTATTACACTGTACACTTGTCAGATAATATTTTCATGAATACACTATTAGGAAAGGTAAAGCCCATTTCATTGATTTTTATATTTTAAAAAATTAGTTTTCAACTGTTGATTGAAAAACATCTATGATGTTCAACGGGCAAAGAAAAAGCCAATTCAATTTGATGACTCTAGATCCCAATTATTGGGTTTTTATTGAAGAGAACATTATACATGTATATGTATATATATAAATCTAGAGTAAGTCTTATAAGTCATGACTAGTGTGCTTTAATTTTAGATTTTGTGAAATGGATGAAGAAACATGTTTAGTTTACCTTTTTCAAAACCAAATCATAGTTTTTCAAAAAGATGTGTTTGGTCAAATACAAATTACCTTTTTGAAAAATGAAAAGTGGGTTAAATTATAGTTTTGAAAAAAAAAATAATTACTTTTTTGTTAGCAAAACCATGTTTGTTAAAAAGGAGGGAATAATGACTTTATATTATATATTTAAAAGTATTTTTAACTCTTATTATTTAAATAGGTTTTTGGTTAAATTATAATTTTATAAAAAGAATATCCAAATATAACAACTTATAATAAATTTATTTTTACCAAACTTTATTTTTATAAATTTCATTTATTCTAACTTACTTTTATATAATTGAAAACCAAACGAACCCTAAGTATAATAGGAGTGAAAGAAAGAGATGTGGAGAGAGTTATGTGTGTGGGGGTAATGGAAATCGAGGCCACAAATAGTCATCTCAACATTCATCTTGTTGAATTAATGTTGGACTAAGTAGTGTTGTCAAAATTGGATTGGGTGCCAATTCGACCAGTTGATATTATTTTTAATAAGATAAAATAATATTATTTTTAATATTAAATGATATTAATTTTTGTATACATTTTTTCTATCCAAATTATAATATTGTATAAATATTATTATGATACAAAATTTAAGTTGACTATTTTAAATTAAAAATATAATTATGGATGAATATTAACTTATTTAAATTTTAATATTAAGTTATGAGAATTATTAATAATAATTTTATATTTTCTTTATATTATTTAACATATAAAATTAAAAATATATTAATTTTATTACTATTAGTTAAACCATAATTGAATCATTGAACTTTAAACCAGTACCTTAACTGGTTCAATGACCTGGTTCAATGACCGACCTAATTTTGATAACATTGGGATCCAGTTTTGATAACATTGGGACCAGGTTGTAACTGCACAAACGAGGAATCTTGCTTCATACCCACTCAACTTCAGGTTTTCCGTTTAGATCGGACGTGAAAATTCGAGCATTTTAAATTTTACACAAACACTGTCATTTTGCAAGACAGTAAAAATAAGGATATTATTTAAGTGCATCACATTGAGATAAAGACATTTACAGCAACAACAATACTTCAATAGTTAACATAATTGAGGTCACCAGGTAAAGCTAATGGACTCAAACTCTAAGTTATCTATCAAACCAGATGCACAGATTGATGCTACTTCATGTCTCATTGTCCTTGGCCCACTCACCATTACTCCAACGCTTGATCCTTCACATCCCCTCAGTATTTCTGCCATACAAGTCAAAATTTACCACTTTCAGTTTGACTTAACTATATCTTGTCTTCTTGAATTAAGCCCTGATTACAATTTTATTATATTAAATTTTAAAGTGCAATAAATCAGACCTCAATCTTTGAAAAAAGAAACACAGAATATACGGGTTAGATAAGACAAGAAGAGGGTGTTTAGTGTTTTTTTCTTTCCAAGAACAAATAGTTGCCATGTTGCATTTTAAATTTTTAATATTGAGTTAATATAGTCGTAGTGAAGTTACCTTGTTTAAGGAGTAAAATCTATATTCTCTCTCTTTTTTTTTATGAATGACATAAATTAGCTGGAAATTTTGGGTCCTTAAGTGTCATTTTTCCATCAAATATCTTGCCTCAACATATTGTTCCAAAAGAAGCTAAGAGTCATTTAGACAGACAATGACAATATTTAGGTGTATGAACTCAAGTTTAACAAATGGCCAGCGCAAAAGAAAAGAAAAAAATGAAGTGTGGCAAGATAATCTTACTTTTAATATCAGGACTTTCACCATAATGCACTCTAGTTGCATGGACAAAGGACTGAAATGGAAGATTCTCTAGTTCTCTCTCAGAATCGCAGTAGTTCCCTGAGTTTGAAGAAGCCATTGAAGCTGGTTTGTCCGTATTCTTAATCTGCCTCAAATCCTTATTCTTTTTCTTGTTCCACAGAAAACCAGAGGTAGCTGTAATGGCTATGGAGACGCATATGAGCAACATGCTTAGACTTGATCTTGAGAAATAAGGGTATATCATATCTGAATTATGGTCAATAGGGTATATGTAATATCTAGTCAGCATAGAAACAAGTAGAATGAATAGTATAAAAGAGGATGATATGACCATGCCAAGATAGAGCCAACTGTTTTGTCCCAACACTGCAGAAACTGTCACATCTGATGCATTTGGTATGAACCTTATTGTTTGAAGAAGCTTTTTGTCATCTTTTCCAGCTAATTTTTCTCTTGTCACATAGGCTTCGATCTGAATTTGCAAGAGTGAGACGTTGAAGGTGGTGCCTGAAACAGGTAGGAGGAGATCTAGCATGGTAAGATCAAGAGACTTCTTGAAGGCACATATGAGAAGAACTCTAGGAGATTTTCTTCCCTCTGTATTGGCTTGTAAGAGCAGTGTACGGATTATGGAGATGAAGGGAGCAATCCCACTTCCTCCACTCACCATCACTAGCATTTCATGCCTGCATCAGAAAAGTCAGTTTTTCTGTAATCCTCCCAATGATATAATATTTCATTAGTAATTTTTCTGTTTCAAATGTGAAAAGCCCCAGCACCTAGAGAAAAAGTTTGAAGAGGGACCATATGGTCCTTCAATTGAGACTTCAAGGTGGCTCAATTGAGATGAAGATGACAGTTTCTGATACAAAGTATGAGACCAGCTGCCAGCACTTTTAACTACAATGCTTAGTGTATCAGGATCAGTTTCACTGCTAGAAGTGATGGTAAAAGGGTGCCACTGCAACTTGGAAATACTAGGAACATTTATGAAGATAATACTTGTAGGAGCATAACACAACCCTATATATGGAAATGAGAAAAAAGAATTGGTCACATAAAATGAAGCCAAAAGTACACTATTCATTGTTTCCATGGAAAATTTCAGCCATCTTGTTAAACCTAGTAGGGCCATTTTAACCTGGGTTCTTGGAGAAATTTAACTCAACAGCTTCACAGGGCAAAACTTGAGCAGAAACCAACTGAATTCGCTGCTGAGACTGAAGGAATCGCAGGTATCGATCGATTAAGAATAAGTAGAATCCTGGAAGCACTATGCAAGAATAGGAGAATCCCACATGCAGCACAAAGAAGACAACAAAGAGAATGTATAGGTTATGAGTGTAGAAGAAAAGCTCAAAGACTTTTCTTCTTATCTGAGGGAAGGTAGTAGACCACATGGTTAATCCTGAGAGCAAAGCTATTCCTCCTGCAACATTTGAGACGCCAACTTTTTTCCATGTGAGCATCTGCAATAAATTTCATAGGTCATGATGTCTGACAAGAAGCATAATTTGTATGAATTTGGATCTTTTGAAGTTACAAGCTTGTGAAGCCTCAGTCTCATTTTAAAAACACTCAATAACCTAATTCGATGCAGCACAAATAACCAAAAGGCTTAGTTGATGCTTAAGAATACATTAAGGGAGGTTACTATAAACATTTTTGAAGCTCTAAAGGGTTTTAGGATAAGTAGTATAGACTTCGGGGGTGGATTTTTATAAATTGAAACTGAATGAAGTGTGTGGGTGTAAGTGGGTAATTAAAATTAAAGTATGACTAAGCAAGGGGCAAAAATCAACACAGTTTTGTATAAGTTAACAGAGTTCACTGGTTACTACTTGCCTCTGAGATTTGATGTGTCTTTGCCCAAAAGATAATATAACACAGTCCATGTGCTGTGAAGAGGGCCATTGCACTATGCCCTAGCCAGATATGATACTTGACGCTTGCCTCAGAGGTTAGGCCAATGAACTGCAAAATTGAAGATCCTCTTGCCACTGGAAAAAACAGAAAAGCTAAGCATATATTTCCAACAAGACCTAAAGCAAGTGCTGAATTTTCCAGCTTGGCTTCCCACCTGCAATATTTATCATTCTGCTATAAGGGAATACAGCAAAGATAATGCTTCAAATAAGCAATAAGATGGTATCTGTGAGAACTAAGTAGTAATTAATCCTTTTGTCAAGAAGACAAATGAACTTAAGAATGAATATCCTTGTTTTCTTACACTCGGTCCCTCTCGCTGGCTGCCTGGAGAGTGTCATTTTCTAACAAGCCATGTAAGTAGGAGCAGAAGGACCAAATTAATAGTGAAACAAACATGACAAAGAAGAAGAGCTCTGTTCCTGTGGCAATCCCAAGAGGACCTTTCACTAGCAATGGTCTTTTCCATGAGGCCAATCCAAAATATCCCTCCTTTCTAAGAACAATAATTCAGTATGCATTGTTTGTTAGGTTCACAATATCAACACACTTTGACATTTTAAATACCAGTAAAAGATAAGAAATGAACTGGGAATGGAAAATTGTACCTCTTAGTATAATAACCGGAACGTTTGAGTTTCAAATGGAGATATAAACAGCCCAAAGTTGCTATGAGCAAAATGGGAAATGTGTAGAGAAGCATAGTTGTCCCTATTCAAGGAAACAAGTATGCAAGTAGTTAATTTGAGTTTAAATAATACACAATATAAGACAAAGAAGCTCTCCGTATTAAAGGGGTTTAACTATAACTTCATCATTTTGAGGCAAAGAAGTACAAACACTAACTAACGTGGAATCACAGCAAAGTTTAAGGCGTTTAGAAACAATTTGAAGTATATACCACATCGTGCTGATATAATTTCAGATGCAGATGATTTTGTGAGTGAAGAAGATTATATACCTTGTGTGCCGAAGTATGGGGAATCTACCTTTGCCCGAATGCGAGGGAACCACTGTAGAAAGAACATGTTGGTGGGCATCATAATCCAAACAACTAAACTCCCAAGCAAGACCAACACTGAGAACCACCATATGCCCATTTCAACAAACACCATTGCAGCAGAAGGACTTGCTTTTCTCTTCTCTGCGGAATCCATTTCCCCTTCTCTCTAATGCTACACTATTTTGTCTTTTCTCTGAGAAAGTAGTTCCTTTAAGTTATACAGAACAAAGGCTTTGAACAATAATTTGAGAATAACTTAAGAGATAGCACAAGGGTCATAAAAGAAGGCTGAATTCGCGGTGCGGCTCAAAAGCTTGTGAAATTTGTCGCAATGCGAGATATTATTGTGTGAGTTAAAGGAAGTGCCATACATTCCATACAGATTACAGGCCATAGAAAAGAAAAAGATAAAAGGCATCACACAGAATTTCCAGTATGAAACTTTGACTCTTTTTTAGGCTATTTGACCAATTAGACACTCTTTTTATGCATTTACATTGAGTTTGAGATAAGTTGTTCTGATTTATAAATAGTTTAACTTCTATAGATTGATAATATATATTGATTATATAATCTTTTAAATTCATTAGTGTATATAAATAGATTTTATGTCCTACACTCAATCATTCAACTTTGAATATTTGACTCCTCACGTGAGCAAAGGAAGGTGTGCTGGATTCTCCATTCATCTACTTTATTTTGTCATTGTGCGCTTTAGATTTAATTCATCATCATTTCAACACCACTCCTTTTTTCTTGTTCCTTTTCTGTTTTTTTCTTTTTGGAGGATGCATTTCAAGATACTTTTTTGTTCCAAGAGTCGAGATATACATGAAAAAAAATAGAGATAAAAGTACAAAGAACGTATAAAGAAATTTTAAATCTTACATATAATCACATCATCATCGTCATGATTATTATTTTTATTATAAAATAATCGTTTAGAATATTTGACTCCTCACCTAAGGAAAGCAATGAGTGTTGGAGGCTCCATTCATGACTTTATACTTTTTCTCGTTATTATGCGCTTTATAGGTTATAATGTTACGAAATGTGACGGGTAAACAATTAGAATGGGAGACTCTCTCCAAAAGTATGAAAGAACTAACTCACGTAAGTGTACGTGTTTAAGGCAGTGATTTACCACACCCCGCCCCCGGCCCCCAAAAAACAAAAATCAAAAGACACTTTTTCTACAAATTACCACCTTTTTCTACAAATGACCACCTGTTTGAACATTTTATATTACTCAATATAGGATTTAAACATTTTAGATGTTTCAGCCTTAAATTGAGTTCTGCAACTTTTCTCATGTGTTTATATGTTTAAACTAAACCACGTTGAAAATTTGTTTTTCCCTCAAAACAAAAGGGAAAGCAGCTAGCTAGCTAGCTACTTTCCCTGTTGCCTCAACCAGTTTTGTATTAATTGTGTGGCTGTTGGAAGAAGTTTTATTGCATTAATTGTTAACAATCTCTCTTCCGCCATCCTTCTGAAACCTCAAACAACCAAGGGGTTCCTTCTGTTGCTCGGCTTCTGCAACCTCAACAAGTCCCCAGATTGAGCAAGAAAGACCGATCCCCATCTGCTTCTGCTGCTTAGCTTCAGAAATTGAAGCAAGCAGAGAGAGAGAGAGGAGGCAATTCAGGTTCGTGTATGGCCATTGTCCTTCGCTCTACTCCCTTTTTCTTCTCCTATGATCTGCTCCTTCTCTCTCCTTTACACTGCAAAAATGCTCGCATAGCTTCTCTTTTGTGGTGGAGATAACAGAGAATGGCGGAGGAGGCACCGAAAGTGAAGAAGAGAGGGGGCTCCAGGTAAGACAATGAGAGGCCAGAGAAAGGTTAGAGGTAGTGGACGGTGTCGAACCGAGAGCCGTTACGGTGCGTGGAGTTACGATCCACGCACCGCGTGCGTGTACCCACGTGGCACAATTTTAGTCACTATTTTCTTTTTCTATTTATTATTTGTGTCATCATATATTAATTATAATAATATAATAAATTATCACCATTTTTTTGTTTTAGAAAATTGTAATTTTAGGTGTAAAATATTTATATTTTTATGATATGAAAAATTTTAACTTGAACATAACAAATTATAATTGAGACATAAAAATATCTGATAAGAATTTAAAAAATTTTATATAAATTCAAAATTTTCAGATAAAAAATTTCACATATAAAATTTTATTAGGAATGAAATTTTTCAAGGATAACTGAGACATTCAAAATGTCTAATAGGATTTTTATTGGGTATTTTTAAGTATCAATTAAAATTTTTCAGGTCAAATTTAAAGTTTTTCAAGTCATAAAAACATAAATATTTTTCTTAATTACCATAAAATTTCAATTTTCCTTTTTTTTAATATATTTTTTAACATATTTTTGATTAAATATATTTTTTATCACATAAATTTTATTTAGCATTTCACAATGGCACTTCTTAAAATAACATCCATATAAAATGACAAGTGGTTAGATAAGTATGACCATAGCTTTGGTTACTTTCAACAAAATAAGATAAAGAAATATATACTTATCATTTTAAAAAAAACTATTATTGCAATGTTAAATAAAAAAATATATTTAGAAAAAAATATAATAAAAAATATATAAAAAAGGGGAAATTAAAATTTCATGGCAGCCATGGAAATTATTTATGTTTTCATGATCTGAAGAACTTCAAGTTGAACCTAAAAAGTTTTAACTTATATTTAAAAATATTCAATAAAGATTCCAAAAATTTCATTAGGAATGAAATTTCATATTGAAAATTTTGGATTTAAAAATTTTGAGCCTACATGAAATTTTTTAAATCTTCATCAAATATATTTATATCTCAGTTGTAATTTTTTAGGTTCAAGTTAAAAATTTTTAAACTATAAAAACATAAATATTTCACCCTTGAAAATATAATTTTCTCAAAAAAAAAAAAATTTGGTGGTAATTCATTACATTATTATATTTAATATAATGATACAAATTAAAAAAAGAGAGTGGTTGAAATTGTGAGACGTGGGAACAGTCACGCGGTCCGTGGATTTGCTCCACGGGAACGGCTCCCATGTCGAACCATCTGGAAGAAGAAGTTGAAAGGACTGACTTCTTTTGTTTTTTTAACGAATACTCAATCAAAACATATATCTTTTATTATGAGAATCAATTATAAAGGATCTGCATCCAAATTCCATCCTTAATTCAGATAGAAAAAGATTTTCATACTTAATTATTCAATAAAAGTATATTTTAATTCATTTTAATATGATAGATAATTTAAGAAATAAAAATACAAATTAGTTTTTAAATTAAATAAGTTTATTTTATTTTTATTATAAGAAAGAAAGAGAAGAGGGAGAGCCGAAACTTTTTAATTTTTGAAATTTATACATACATCTACATAGATATATATTTATTAAATAGATCAACATCATATAATCTTATTTTATTATTTAATATTATATATCATATTGTTATTTTAAAAATATTTTTTATTAAAATCATTCAAACATATTCATTTTTATCAAAATCAATTCTCAAAAAAATTATTTAAATATAAATACATTAATTTAAAAATGATTTTTACTATAATTATAATATAAAATCAATTCTATCAAAACTTTAAATTTTTAATCAAATGAAAATCAAATTGCCGCTTATAATTATCAATTTCCTATCAAAAGGATAAGGTTTCCTTATGCCATGTCACTTTACATGGAAAAAAGGCCACTTTAATTGTCAGTTAAGGAACCATAGCTCTGATTAGTGTCGGATCCCATCTTAATTCTCGATTGTAGGAGTACATTAAAGATTTCATTTTTAAAATATCAAAGTAAGCAGAGAATAATCTTTTAAAAACTGAACTAAGGGTGTGCTTAGACTGGTGTATGTATAAGTAATTCTAAAAATAAGTGTTTATTTATAATAGATTATGAAAATAAGTGATTATCTCAAAAGTAATTTGTGTTTAGATATTTTTATTCCATAAGTGATTTTGAGAAAAGAAATGTGTTTGGATATTGAGGTTTAAGTGATCATTTGATGGTTAATGAGAAAAAAATGAAATAAGTGATTATAGAAGAATAAATAATTATAATTAGAAGAAAAAATTAGTTTCTTCTACAAACATTTACTAGAGACATAAATGTTTATTGAAAAATTGCTTCCAAGCAGACCTACATATAAATGAGGGGAGTCAGTTGACCTTCCTCAACTTAGAAAAATTGTATGCTATAGTATTAAGTTTTAACATTTTGATACCATTAATTTTGATATTTTAACCCTACTAGATTCAAGTTTTATTTTTTTAACATCTAAACTCAAATTTTGAATACATTTTTATTTAATTTTTTTGGATACATAGTTCAAAATTTTTGTAAGGATTATACAGATATATAAGAGAAAATATCAACTAATTTAAATCCTCAAATAATTATTATAATAAATATTATTTTATTTTGTAAAATCTAAATTAATGTGGGAGAAAATTGAGAAATCATTAAATTAAATCTTCTTCATATTAGGTTACCCCTATCAATTCCGAGTCCTAGGTCCGTCACTGGCTACTTCTATTTGATAATTTCACTGCATAATCACTTATCGGATCTCCTAGTCATTTAAGATCTCAATCCAATCAGTCACTAAATTATCTATTCCGAATGATAAGCAAATAATTTATAGATATAATGGTATGTTCGTGTAATTTGTTGAGATGTCACTTTTTATTTTGCTGTTTTCTGTGTCACATCGAGAGATGACGGATGAGGAGGAAAAGAAAAGCAATCATTTGAGAAAAGATACATACCTAATGAGTAATGAGAAATCAATCAATTTGGATTAACCTTTACCTTTGCTTGTCTAAGAGAAAAAAATAAGGAGAGAAAAAAGTAATGGAGAATGATTTTCTTTTTATATATTTGGTTAAACAGACAAAAATTAAAAAGAAAGAAAAATAATTAATTTTATATTAACAATAATACTCTTATTATTTTTAAGAATATATTTATGTATAATAAAATTTGTTATTCTACAATATTATTTACATAATTTTCATATCATATTAATAAATAAAATTTAAATGTAATTTTAATTTTAATCTTAATTTAAAATTATTTTATCTAATCTTAATTTTATTAAATTTTTAAAATCATTTTTTATACATTGATTTCAAAAATTTTAAAATAATGCTAAAATTAAAAATATATAACATATCAATATTTAAATCTAAAAATAACATAAATATTTTTTTCTAAGAAACAACATAACATTACACTAAGAAGCAATACAATATAATAAAGGCAATGGAAGCAAAATTTATTTTACCATGTAACTTTATTTTGAGGATTTGTTCTTTCGTTATTGATTAAAAAAACAAAAAAAAATTAGCTTTTCACTATATTTATCATTAGTTCTATTTCTGTTAGAGGAATATATGATATTGAGAGTGTCAATTTATTGTTCTATGATAACAATAAATTAAAAAATGGGGAAATATCTTACAATCTTTGAAAGAAAATTCGTGTCACGAAAATGATAATAAGTGAATAACCCAAATGCCGGTGTGGAGGAAAGGTTAAACATTGATAAAGAATTTTCTAATTTGGTTGGGTGAAGGATTATATGCAAATTACAACAATATACTATAAATCAATTTACATGTAACTTATATATATATATTAAAAAAATCTATGTTTGACATACTTTAACTAATTTGAATTAATTTTTTTGGAAAGTAAATAATAAAACATCCATTTGTCCAATTAATTATTTTTAGAATATAATTTATAACAAATGAAATAATTTAATTTGTTTTTTCAAACTTTGAAAGAAAGTGAGAGGAAGATGGAAGGAACGAGAAGAAGCGAAGCCGGATGAAGAAGAAGCGCAAAATGATAGTGGGAAAGTGAAAAAAAAATTGGTGGGTAATTTTGGAAGGAGAGTTTTCTCTCCAAAATCTCTCCATTTTGAGGGGAAAGAGTTGGGGGGAAAATCATGTGGAATTCACAAGTTATTTTTTCCTCATTTTTCTCACCCCCTCACTTTTCTCTCCTTAGTCAAATAAAAGAAAATATAGTTTTCTTCTCAGTTTTCCTCCTTACTTTTTTTCTCCCCCCCTTCCCCCTCTTTTTACCCATGCCAAGCAAAACATTAGTGGATCAGATTAATTACTAAAATATATTATAAAAAACCATGGTTTCATTTAACGAATATGCAATCAATTTAGACCATTTGATGTCGATCTAATGCTAAAAATTGGAATCAAGATAAATTGAGAGAAGTAAAAATTAAGAAGATTCAAAAGGCAACCTATACATTTTTTTTTTGGAATGAAAGGACAATTTTTTTAAGGTCAAGAAGTAAGCTCATTAGTTACAGTAGAAAATCAAAAGGAGAAATAAAGAAAGAAAGAGTATGCACCACCAACATAGAAATGAGATATGAGTTACACCGATAAGCAATATCTTCAGAAATAACAGCTATAATATTCTTCCCCTTCAGATCACAACCATTGAAACAACCTTTTTTTTATAGGTGAGAATTACCAAATGATCCCGATTTTGAACCTAAGACAGCCCATACTTGAGGAGAATTATGGATAAGAAGAGTAAAGATACCAATTAATTTGTTCACTGAATCTTGGACTGCTTCAATGGTAGGTTCCATTTTAAAATATTGATTTTTAATGATATTTCCTTTTACAAAAAGTTTTTTTATCAACTTTTTTTTAAAAATAAATGTATGGTTAAAAATCACTCTTTTTATTTTATGCTAGCTCATGACGGGGCCTCAGCCCAAAAGAAGAAATAGACAGGACTTATCTCTAATGAGAAGGCTAGAGGCCACCGGAAGCCAATTGGCTGAGCAATGCATTATCCACATAAGCTTCTGTTTTTTTTTTTTTTTAAATTGCCTTCTTAGTTCTTACCTCTATTTTTCCAACATAAAAAACGTCACAACTCTATTGCGAGGATAACAATATTAAAAATAAATTAATGATAATTCCCACGAGTGTCGCGAGCGCATAGAAGAATGACAACGTTCTTCGTGAGTTGCCCGAGGGCATAGCAGAATTATTAGAGTGGACCAGGACCCCTAAAAAATATTTCTAAAATTAGATCTCTAATTTTGCTAATTCAAAAGGACCTTGACAAGAAAAAAAAAAATAGAGTGGACCAAAATACTCTGTTCTCTCCCTTCTTCCCTCTCTCCCTCATGGTTGCCTAGTGCCTAACATCTTGGCCAGAGCTCTAGTGATCGGGAAAGTGGCCGGAGATCTTGTGACCAAAAATATTGTTGGTGCAGCTATAGTTACCAGTGTTAAGTTTGATAAAATTAAAAATATTAAAATTAATAATAATGAATTAAAAATTATAAATTTTTCACTTAAAAATTTCATTGATCTCATTTAAAAATTTTTTCAGGAAAAAATTTCTAAGTTAAATTAACTAAATTTCTAAATGAGGAATTCATAATTTCTAATTCATTATAACTGATTTCAACATTTTCAATTTTATTTCAGAGAGTAATCTTAAACAAAATTTTCAAGTGGAATTAGTAAAATTTCCAAGTGATATACTCATAATTTTTAACTCGCTATAACTAATTTTAACATTTTTAATTTTATTTCATAAAGTAATTTTGAAAAAAAATTTCAAGTTGAATCAACAAAATTTCTAAGTGAGAAAATTATAATTTCTAATTCACTATAACTAATTTCTACATTCACAATTTTATTTCAGAAAAAAATTTTAAGTGAGATTAATGAAATTTCTAAATAAGAATATCATAATTTCTAATTTAGTATAACTTATTTCAATACTCTGAATTTTATTAAATTTACCATTGGTGACTATATCGATGCTGGTGACATTTTTGGTCACCATAGATCCGGCCATGTTGCTGGTGACCGAAGCGTTGTTGGCAATGGTGAGCAAGGGAGGAAAGGAGGGAGGGAGAAAAATATTTTGGTCAACTCTATTTGCTTTTTTCCTTAATGAGGATATTGATTTTTTTTATTAGCAAAATTAGAGATCTTATTTTGAAAATATTTGTTTTAGCTGTTCTTATATGCCTTTTTCCCATTATTATATCGTTCCTATCACTTATTTATTCATTTATGGTATAATTTGTAATTATAGTTATAATTTATATCTGTATAAATATATCTCTTTAGGACCCAATTTTATTGCAAGTGCATGTGTCCTCGCATTTGTACGCTCAAATCACTACCAGTTTCACGCTCTCCCGCGCGCCGCTGCCGCCGATACCATGTCGCCAGCGCAACAACACTTCTTGGTCATTGGATTCCCAGTACAAGGCCACCTGAACCCTACCCTTCAGTTCGCCAAGCGACTTATTGGCTTGGGATCGCGTGTCACTCTCCTCATCACCCTATCCATGTACCGCCGTATCATCCAGAAGCCCATCATCGACGGCCTCACACTAGCCACCTACTCCGACGGCTACGACGACGGTTTCAAAGACACCACTAACGACGCCAAAGCCATGCTCTTCATCTCCGAGTTCAACCGTCGCGGAAAGCAAGCTCTCACGAATCTCCTCGCCTCCAAATCCAACGAAGGCCACCCTTTCACTGGGGTAATATACACGCTCTACCTTCCTTGGGCAGCAGAGGTGGCGCGTTCACTTCACGTGCCGTCGGCGCTGCTGTGGATCCAACCGGCCGCCGTGCTGGACATATTCTATTACTACCTGAGGGGTTACACTGACTACATTGAAAGCAAAAGTAAAGAACCCGAAGCTGAAGTAAAATTACCAGGATTGCCATCGCTGACGACGATGGACCTTCCCTCCTTCTTACAAGCTTCGAATATTTACTCTTTTGCCATTCCGTCGTTAGACGAGCACTTCCATGAACTGGAGAAGGAAGTGAAGCCAAGGGTGCTGGTGAATACTTTCGAAGCGTTGGAATCAGAGGCACTCAGAGCCGTCGATAAGCTGAACATGATCCCGATCGGGCCGTTGATTCCGTCTGCGTTTTCAGACGGGAAGGACCCGAGCGATACGTCGTTTGGGGGTGACATCTTTTGTCGTTCAAGTGGTTATATGGAATGGCTGGACTCGCATGCGGAGCGTTCGGTGGTTTACGTGTCGTTTGGAAGCCTTGCGATATTATCCAAGAGACAGAACAAGGAAATCGCTCGTGCTCTTCTGGATTCTGGAAGGCCGTTCTTATGGGTCATTAGAGACAGTAAAGTAAAGAAGGAAGAGAAGCAAACAAAAGAAGAAGAGAAGGTGAGCTGTATAGAAACTGGAAAGAAAGAAGAAGAAAAGAAGCTGAAGAAGAAGAATGGAGGTGAAGAAGAGAATGTGAAGGGCAGAGAAAATGGAAAGAAAGAAGAAGAGGAGGTGAAGCGTACAGAAAAAGAAACTCATCAATGTAACATTGGAAAAGAAGAAAAGAAGAATGGAGAAGAAGAAGAGAATGTGAACTGCAGAGAAAATGAAAAGAAGGAAGAGGAGGATGTGAACCGTGGAGAACAAAAGACTGTAGGGAATATTAAGAAAGAAGAAAACATTAAGGGAGGTGAAGGAGAAGAAGAGGAGGAGTTTTGGAAGGAAGTGGAAGAGAAGGGTAGGATAGTAAATTGGTGTAGTCAACTGGAGGTTCTGTACCATGGGGCAGTGGGATGTTTCGTAACACACTGTGGTTGGAATTCGACCATAGAAAGCTTAGTGTCGGGGGTACCGATGGTGGCAATTCCTCAGTGGACAGACCAAGGGACCAATGCGAAGATGATAGCAGATTTGTGGGAGACAGGGACAAGGGCGGTGGTGAACGAAGAAGGAGTAGCAGAAAGTGAGGAAATAAGGAGGTGTTTGGATGTGGTGTTGGGAAATGAAGAGAGAGGAGTGAAAATGAGAAAGAATGCGAAGAAATGGAAGGAATTGGCCAGAGAATCCGTGAGGGAAGGAGGATCTTCCGATCAGAATCTGAGGACTTTTGTGAATGAGTTTGCACGTTGCTGAATCAATAGGATTGGAGTATTAAATAATGGGTTGGTATTGTCGATTCTCATTCCTCGAATTTTATCATTGTTTAATTAATTTTGCAAAAGAATGATATGGTATTTAGTACTGTATTTTCTTTTTTTTTTTTTTTGGAACAAATGATGGGTGTGTGAATTGACTAGGTGGGAAATAAAGGGATGATGGATTAAAATTGTGTGAATTTTTTATTGGAGTTATAATACACTTTATTTCTGAACTTATAATGAAGTTGTTGCTGGCATTTACAAGTGGCTTCTTCTAACTCCATCGAAAACCTGCCAATCCATCGACCACTCCTCTCTCTCTCCCCCTCTTTAATTTCATGATCATCTCATGTTAATGTTATTGTAAAGAAATACTTCCTCCATTCCTTTTTGTATATATGTGTTTAAAGTTTTAACATGCAAATTAAAACAAATATAATTACACTTTCTATTATGTTTTATAAGATATTTTTAATCACTGAACACACTAAAAGTGATAATTATTAACTGAAAAAAATATTTTTTATTTTCTAAGTTACACTTATTTAATATTATTTAATATAGTTGACTCATAAATTAAATTTCTTATTATTAATTAAATTTCATCCTTTCTCATGAGCATTTTGGAAAAAAAAATTAAATACACTATATAATCTGTAAAATGTCTTATATTCTAATATATAGATTTCTCAAAAATATACCTTATAAACCGAATCAGAGATAGTAATATATTAGAATTTCTTAACACACTCTTCAAATAATATAGATAAAAAAATAATAATTAATATTATCTTTAATTTAAAAAAATACATGTATAATTAGATAAGTAATAATTAATATTGCATTTCAAAAGAGATAGATAAATATAAGCAAAAGTTTCGTTTTAAGTTAAAAAGGTATTTAAATATTACTAATAAAACTAGAGTGATTAATTGATGAGTCTCACAAGGGGTCGTATGGCTTCAAAATGCATTATGGTTTGATTTGAGTGTTGTGGGTCATTGGCACTTGCTGTGTGTCTCGTGACGTAGGCCTGGATTTGCAGTTGGAGTTGAGATATGTGAGCCGTTGATTAGGGGAAACACAGTGTGGAAGAATGAGATCTAACATCGTTCGTTAACTTCAATTACATGGATGCCAAGGACCAACCCAAAAAAAGATTTTTATTTTAATTAGTTTGATGTGAATTAGCATGACCATACATATTGTTAACTAAAATAATATATACGTTTATGTCGGATCCTAATTTTCCTACTCCAAGTCCCAAGACACGCACACGTTATAACTAAAAGAAGTATTGACAGAGTCCTTTGTGGCCAAAAAAAGAATTATCGAGAGAGATAAATGAAATTAAGGGGTTAAGATATCTATAGGCTATGTTTGGTATGATATGATGAAAATATTTGCAAGAGAATGAAAATGATGAAGTATTGTTTGGTGTGTTAGAAAAAATAGATGAAATTTTAACATGAAGTTATGTTTGACATGATAGAAATAAGAAAATAATAGAGATAAATAAAATGTAAATAACATAGATATCCTCATATAAAAAATAAAAACTCAAAAAGTAAGGATATTTTTTACTTTTTCACCTCCATTCCATCATTTTATCAATGGAAAGATTAAAGGCTTTGACTTCCTCAATGGATTCTCACACATCTTCTTTTCAATCGCACCAAACTAGGAAATCATAAACTTTTCCAATTTTTCATTCCTTTTCCATTATACCAAATAAACCCTATGTTATTGAGTGTGCATAGCATGGAAGAATGAGCAGTAAAATAAAACCCATTCACTTTCTATAAAATAAAATCAAAGTTTGGATTTTAGAAATGAGAGCTAATGTACTACTTCTCTTTTTTTCGAAATTTCCTATCTCTAAAGTCTAAAGTGCCTTTCCTCTTGAAAGAATGGGAGGAATGCCTTAAGTAATGGGTCTGGAGTCACTTATCTTTCCTCTTCCTTATGGCTTAAAACAAAGTGATACATTGCAACTATAAATAGGCGCCCGGGGGGGCCCAGGAAAGGAGGAGGGGGGGTTGGGGGTGGGTAGAGTCGTCAAAATGGGTCAAGTCCAACAGGCCGGTCTGAAAAGCCTGAAAAAATGAGCGGGCTCGTGCCTCAATTTCGGGAGTAAATACATAATCCGGGCTTTTTGAGCCCGGTCCGTGGTGAGCCGGCCCGAGCGGGCCACGGAACGGCCCGAAAGCCCGAGACTTTTTTCTTTTTCTTTTGTTTTTGATTTAAAATATTAAAAAATACATATTATTTTATTAATTAGTGATATATAAATCGTAAAATTTAAATATTATATTAATTTTTAATGAATTATGATGATAATTAGTTGTATTAATTTAAATAATTGTATAAAAAAATTTATTAAAAAAATATAAAAAATATTAAAAAATAAAAAAAAAACCCTTGGGCTAGCCCATAGGCCCGATCCCGCGGGCTCGGGTTTGGAAAACCAAGCCCGTTTTTCAATTCGGGCCTTTTGGTCCGACCCGAGGCGGGCAGGCCCGAATTGACAGTTCTAGGGGCGGGGATGGTGCTCTCAGCTCCATATGCCCAATACAACTGCCTCATCGAATCTGAGTTTAATTCGTCTCCCCTCATCTTTTCTAGATCCAGTCAATACAATTAAGATGGAATATTTAATGTCAGTAATGAATGGGAGTCATTTTTATCTTAGCAATTAGTTTATTTTATTTTATTTTTATTATATTTTATTCAATGTATTGAATCAGTTTTAAATTACATAACTCTAAAAAGATTCAAATTTTTATATAAGCATTTATAAAATCAGTTTTTTACAAAATCATATTCCATTAAGGGTGTTTAAAAGTTGGATTAGACTGTAGTATAGCCTGCTACTTGGCCCAACTCAATATGATATGGAGCGAGGCCTAGCTGACATCTCACGCTAGACTTTTGCTCATGCTTGTTGATAAAAATTATAAAATGACTTAGGCTATGTTTGGGCCAGTTTGAAACCTTGATTTAGGATCAAAATTAAGGTTTGATAAAATTTGGATGTGTTTGGATGGTTTTCCCATTTCTATTGGAGAATGAGTTTGTACGGACAGGTTTCGGAGAAGGAGAATCAAGGCTGCTTTTCCATTTTGTTTCTCTATTTTTGTCTGTATTTATTTTAAAATCAGATAAAAATAAACTAAAAATAAGAAAAAATAAAAAATTTAGGAAAATAAAATTTTCATAAAATATTTCCTATTTATTGACCAAAATTTTCCTTTAAAATTTTAATTTTTATATATAATAACTTGTAAGAAAATGTTATATCAGATATAATATGTTCTCAATTAAATAAATACAGATTAAATTTTAATCCAAATAAATTAAATTAATCATGAGATAGAATTTAAACTCAATTTAGAGGAAAATTATGAGTTTTGCCAAAACCAATTTTCAAATAAATCATCCAAACATAAACACGTTAGTCAAAAACTAATTTTTACCATAACTACGTTATGAAACCAATTCTATCAAAACTCATTCTTCACTAACTGAAAACCAAACGGGCCCTTATAAACTTACAGTTATATATATATATATATTACATAAATATCCGTACAGATTAAAATGTAAAAATATATTAAAGCCTTTTTACATATGGGTAGGCCTCTTACCTAAGCTTCTTTCCCCCTTTTCAATTTTGAATATTATCAATCTCAACTTTCTTTGTAATTATGCTCGAGTCATGCATAATTAGTGTTGTTACAAAGCAATGTATATTATTTTGTTTCGAGTATGGCGGCTGCTTCAACAATGTTCTGCAATTATATAATCAGTGTCACCATCAGCTGTATGCAAAATGATATCCTAAACTGCATTAGAAGCATGGCTTTCAGATAGGTTGCAGTAATACCTGTTTTTGAAACCTTAGAGGTGTCTCAGAACCATAACTCCAAATCCAATACCAAGGAAAGTGGCAATGGAAATGCCAAAAATGCCTGCAAGAATGCCAGGAACCACTAGAGATTCCCACCCTTTGGCTTTGGCCATCCCGCAGGCAGTTGTAGGGCCTCCTATATTGGCATTGGATGCTAACAGTATCAGTTTCAAATCAAACCCAAACAACTTTCCCAACCCAATAACTACGGCCAGGTGTATGGTTATTTGGAGTAGTGCAAACATGAAAATACTTGGGGCAGTCTTCATGACATTCCACACACTCCCACTAGCTCCAATCACTGCAAAAAATACCTGGGCAACATATCTACTGTTAATCATCTTAGTTCATATCAGCTAATAATCACCACATCAAAGAAAACGAGGTCTTCATAAGGTTTGATCCACAGATTTTGCTACCTGCATCAAAACCAGTGCAACGGTATGACCGGCAGCTGTGAGGGAACCCATCTGCCTCGGGAAGAGAGTGGCCAAAATGACTATGATTGCTGTAATTCCTGGGAGAGTTCCTCCTTGAATTCCTGATAATTTTGTTAGGTTTTCCACAACTTTACATATTAGAAACGATGTAGCAAGTGCAGTAGCATACTGCAACACAGGAACCTTGTTCTCATCATTGGACTCCATATACATCTCATCATGTGCAATTCTAGCAATCTTAACAACCTTCCCATCAAATTACATAGAGTCTGAAATTTTCAGCTTAAAGGCAAAAGCTGAGAAAAACAGCAAGTGTATTTAGAATATCAGGCAAACTAGAGGAAAAGCTAAATAGACATTTGTCTTGTAGCCCAACGGATGTGAAAGAACAAGAAAATCTTACCAATGGTTGAGGTTGGAGCTTCAGGAGGTATTTTAGAAGCCAATGCAAACAATACCAGAAAATATATAGCACAAATAACATTGTCTGCAGCCACTCCAGCAGCTAAAACTGAAGCAGACATGCCAAGCGCCTCTGAAATAGCAACATAACTAACAGCTACAGCAATCAACCCGAGCAGGCAGGAAATGGACAAAGGAAACTCATTCAGTTATTCTATTATACTTGTAAAAATGAATGCATAAAAATTTCTTTTGGGTAAAATGGACGAGACTGATGTTCAAACTATAGATCACCCACAGAATTTTAAAGACTAAATTCAAGATATCAAACATAATTCAACGTAAACATCCATGACAAATTCTTCATCCTCATTGACACGCACCAATGTTTTGTCACACATCATTCGTTGGGCATCCCTTCAATGAGAAGGTTCCATACAGAAGCTCAAGAATAAAAAGAAATTAAGTGCCATATTAGCTAAATTAAACATTTTCTGAAGTTATATCCAGGAATTCTGTCATTAAATCCTATATATAAATGATAAATATGAACAAGATAAAATGAAACAGAAAACATAAAAGCAGAGTACCACAGCATTCCAACACAAAATTACCACTGGTTAGAGATGAAGATAGTTAACAGAAAATCTGCAATTAATTTAATATATTAATTATTTGGATCCTGACTTTAGGCATAGATGAAAACTACAAGTAAACTTGTTGCAGCTTGTTAAAGAACTTACATCCACCAATATAGCTACCCATGAGAGCTGGTGCTATTTTCCAGTTGTCAGGACCAAGAGATCGCATTGGCACTATAAAAAATGCTACCAGAGTTCGAACAATAGAAGCAACTGCCATCCACAAGATTAAACGAAAATTAACAAAACTAGATTTCCACGATACCATCATAAATAAGCAATGTTTCATTCTCTAAGACATTACCACCCTTCCATTCTTTACTAAGGGCAGATAGAAACAATAATGATTATAACTATCAAACATTGGCAGGCCAGTGACACAGAAGAACAGATTCTGAATCCTCCATGATCTGATTACACTAATTACACTTCTGGTGTGCAGTAAAGATTGGATTGCACCAAAAGAGCAAGAAAAAATAGATTTAGGGTTCACTATACTGACTAAATCGGGGCGACCCAATCGCCCAACCACAGCTACTCCCTCTAAGCAAAAGCAGCCTTCCCAATTTTGATACCTTTCAAGAAAAAAATTCCTGTGCTATTCAAAAGATTGCTTCATGGACTATGGATTGTGAGCTAACCAAATAAAGGATGTCAAAGAAATTGGCTGTTGTAGCAAATAACAGCTCAAAAGAGGCTCATGAACCTCATTCTGTTTCTCCCATGAACACAAATGAAATGACTGATGCATCCACAACTTATGACATAATCGTGGTTGCATTATTTATATACGTTTTTTTCTTCCTTTTTAATCGTGCCGCAAAGCATTAAGTATCCACGTGGGATCATCATTTAAGGCAAACTTATTCAGCTTTTCCACAGACAATAAAACAGGCAGAGGAGCATTTCTGGTGTTAGGGGAATGTTTGAGCGTACAAGACTATCCCAAGTAATTCACATCACCTGACCCAAGTAGGAAAGTTAACAGTAGTGTTCCAGTCGAGTGCACCACATGACGCAAGTTTGCTCTAAACAATAGCAACGGGATAGCTAAGGGTAGCAGAAACTCCAAGACAATTGAGTAGGCCGGTGCATCATAAGGAAGTATTCCTAGATTACTCGCTGCAAGGCCAACTAAGGTGCTCACCAGGGCAGCACTTACCATGCTTCCAATCTTGGTCTTCTCTGACCTTGCATTTCACGTAAAATATATTCACTTACAACTAAACTACCCAGATATGCCAACAAAACTAATAATTTCCTATATAATTACATACCAAGATAAGGAAGAGCAAAAGGAAAAATCTAAATTGAAAGTAGATAAATTTAGAGAATTTGTCAGCAATGGCAGTGTTGGCTTCGAATTACATTGATTTTTTCACAGCATGAAATAAAGTTCGTCCCAAGAATAACGTAGGCTTCAAATCTATATAATGCTTTTGCAAATAGCAGAATAACTTGGTTCTTCCATTTCAAAAAATAAAATTCACATTTAACTTTTCCCACATTTTCATACCGCAACCCAGGAATTAAGGAAGCAGAAAAGGGACAAAATTTTCGGTGATACAAAGAAGAGAGAGAGATGTTATTACCATAGACCAAAAGCACCAATGGTGAAGAGAGTAGACCATGTGCCCCAATGGTCATCCGGAGACACGATAGGATATTTCAGCTGCGACCTAACGGTGAAAGGTTGAATGGAAGCAGGCTTCAGCCTCTTCGGAAATGGTCTTATGGCACTTCCAGCTCCGGATAAGTTTTCAGCCTCATGTGGTGGTAATGCGTTGAAGCTGCCATAGCGGGAACAGTGGGACGAACGGAGCCACGACGGGTTCGGCGGTGAGCAAGAAAGGACGGTGATACTGATCGGCGACGGCGTTCCCAAGGCAGCCATCGCTAACAGAAATTTCCTACAGGAGTCACCATTTTATCTTGTCCTGGTCACAGCAGTGATTCTCTCGGTTCGTTTGGCCAAAAACACAAAAAAAACTCTCGATATGATCCATGTGCCAGAGGGAATTTTTTTTCTTTTTTTGAGTAAAAGGGATGAAAAACCATACGAAAAAATCTAACCCTAAAAGATACGTGAGAGTTAGCTACTATGTCTTTCTAACTCCGATAAACTCCCACTACCTAAAAGAGGATCAGCGAACATGTAAAACTGGACATCAATATTTATCACTCTACTCCTTAATATAAAATTATTTTAACAGAATCACGTGAATTAAAAAGGGAAGTTAAAACTAATTAACTACCTCAATTTCTCCAAAAATTCCAATATTTTTCCCAAAGTACCCTTATTTAATCTCTCTCTTTTTCCCTTTGGATATATTAAATAGGGATATTTTTTGGAAATATATAATAAATACTACCTCGTATATTGTAAAGGGTCTTATATTTAGAATCAAGCTAAAAGATCCTATATATAGGACCGGATGGAGTATAAGCCAATCTTACAAGCCAATTAACATAAGCTCCCCTGTAAACATGATCAATAATGATATTCTAATCCTTAGGATCAGTTGTCTTCTATCATTAGCAATGTCTTCGGTGGTTGACCAATGATATTATCTCTAACAATCAAGTTGACCACCTCTGTTGAGTCAGTGGCCACGAGTACTTTCTCGAAACCCACGTCCCAACAAAGTTTGAGCCGTTTGAAAATAGTTCCGCCACAATGCTACTTGAAGGCCCATTTTTTTTTCTGAATCCTTTTACACAATTGCCATGAGAGTTACCTATCAGCCCGCCACATGCAGCCTCCCCTGATGCTTCACAGACCCATCAACATCTAGGCGAACCCAATTAGCTTCTGCCGGAATCCAAAAATCTCTCTGAATTGTGCAATCCTCTCCTCTTGTTTTCCCTTGATCTTCCGAATTACACGCTTCAATGGCACTTTGGATACATAGAAACAACAGGTCTTCCACCTCTCGGGCATTAGTAGAGAAAACCTTGCTGCATCTATCTTTCCATATCCACCAACAAGCTTGAGTAAACAATCTCCTCCAAGGAATTGTCTTTAGTCTAAAGTTGCTTGTCGCTGTTTTTGCATTCCAGGCAATTCAATCATGCATTGACAAAGAAAAAAAATTCATTGCTATATGTGATGGTGATAACGAAAGTGGAAGAGAACTCATAGCATGGGGATTAGCATGTGAGGCAGTTATTATGAATGAGGCCTTTGGAGGAGTGAGACGAAGCAAAAGGAAAGATACTGATCTGGACCAAGAAACAAGGGCTGACGTGGACAATGGCATTGGAGCACAAGAGCAAGTCAGATTGCGCCGCAATGCACACACAAGGAGGCCTACATGGAAGCTAAGGGCAAGAGAATATGTAACAGAATAATCATACTAATGGGGGCGTGGTGGATGAACGTACATTCCTCTCTACAATACTCTCTAGCTCCCTCTCTGATATTCTTTTTCTTTCCCTCTGACCTCTCTAGCATTTAGCAGCTTTCTTCTTAATTTCTGCCATTTTTGTTATCTTTCCTCACCCTTTTCTACTTTTCTGTTGTACTCAAGGATATATAAGCTGTGACTTCCTTATATCATCTTCAATTTACTCTATATAACGAGATCCATTTTTGCTGAGAATATTATTGCTTAATTTAGTTCATAATAACCGGTTCTCTCATTGAGAAACTCCGCCTCCATTTTGATGACTGAAGACATCGAGTTAAGTGATGCTGATTAGACGATCTTATCACTATCGTAAGACGCTTTGTGGATTCCTTGGAGCATCATCTTTCTATGGATCTATCTTGTTATGATCGTTTGGAGGCTCTTTGTATTGCCTGTTTTAACCGTTTGGATGCTTCTCTTGATGCTATCCAAGACCGTTTGGATCCAATAATCTGCACCATCGAGCATCTACTTCCACCAATCGTCAGGGATTCCAGCTCCGGATCTACGACTATTTATCAACCACTAACTATCGCCTCTTCGTACTCTATCGAGTTGGTTACAACCCCACTAGTTGTAACTCCTATTTTTCCTCTCAATGTTGGATCCACTCAATTCCCACTACCACCTTCCTCCGAGATGCACTCCATCATTGGAGATGTTTCTGTAGAAATTGGTGTTGTCCCTTGCATTGAAATGCTATCCAATCAGTGCCTCTGGTGATTTCCATCGCAATTGCGAGCCCAAAGGATGCTGTCGTTCTTCCACAATCTTTCAACCACTATGTTCTTATGTACCACCTCCTTAGCAAACAGTCTGATTGATCATTAGTGCCCTGGGTTCAATTCTTACCGTCGGCAGCTCAAATTCGTCATTGGGTCAGCCTACACCAAGTCCTTGTTGGTCAACTAGGCCCATTAATAATGGCCCAATTCATCTGCTCTACAATTCCATTCGGCAAACACAGCCAACATGATTCTGTTGCCCTGTATTTTGCTGCTCCAATCGTCTTTGCTCCTTGCATCGCTATTCCCACAACCAAAGATTTATTTAGTGACTTCTTTAGTGTCGCGTCACTGGTGGTTGAGTGCACATTTCTTGCTCCGTCACCATCACTCCTTCATTCTGTGGTTGGATTTACATATTTCTTTCTTCAATGGGTTTTTGTTGTAGGGCAAATTCCTTCCGATGCAATTGACCCCGATCCTCCTGACTATATTGCTACTAGCGACCCTGTTTCAATTCCTCATTTCTTATATGTTTCTCTAGACTTGATCCATGTGCCACTTTGTGCTCTTCATAGTTTGGATCAGTTATATGTTGGTTTTCCTTATACGCAATTTATTTGCCTTTATCAGTGTGCTAATAGCCATTTTATGATCCTCCAAGTTACTTGTGATGTGATTGATCCTACTTCTCTTGATACTGTTGCACATGATGAAAATATTATTGTTGTACTTGTTAGCTTAATCTTTGATACCAGTTTGGTGCGTGTTTCACTGTGACTTTTTACTAGCTTGACTACTCCATTAATAATTGACTTTGGGCCCACCATTGACATCTCTGAATCAATTTTCCTTCCTCATAGTTCGGTACATATTCAGCTATGGTGCATCGATTCGTTCACTGATTAGTCCAGGAACTTTCATTACTTTCTTTGGGAAATGTGATTTCCAAGAATTTACAGCTTGGTCTAAGGATTCTGAAGAGTTAGTATGGTACGGAATTAACTTTAGTGAATATAGTGTTGCTGTTGGCCATGCTTTCTTCCTTCCCGATGAGGTTCTAGAGAGAACTCATGATGTTTATGTGAGGAGGATATGGCATCGCAATTGGCATATTAAAGTTTCCCTTCAAGATCTCTTGCAAGCGACTTTGGAGTTTGATTTTTCTGCTTATGCGATTGAAAACCAACGTCATCTCTTCTTGGAATGTCTTATTCCCAAGATCATTTGGTTTGGATCATTTTTTAGTTTCGGAAATGAGGTGATATCTGCACCAGTTTTAATTCACTAGCTTCATACTATTTTCCTGGAAAATGATGATTCTAAAGTTACTAGTGTCTGCATTATTTTGCAAGAAATGTGGTTTTATAGAAATTGCTTCCACTTTCAACTAGTTTTTGGTAACTTTTGTGTGTCTATACTGAGTATGGCCATGGAGGAATTATTGGTCATTACGTTGAAACCTTGTCAAGCAAGATGTATTAGGACTTACTTGTATGTTTTGTTTTGGGATGTTGGCTTGGATCACATCTTTCTCTTTGATCTTGGCATCTTCATCTTTATTCTATTTCCTGCTTTGTCTTGCGGTACAACAACAGAGATGGGTTGTTCTTTCCATGAATTATTACTTCACTGCCAACTAATCACGAAGTTTTTTAGATGCTCTTTTCGATATTACTATCCTTACAAGGTGAACATTCAATAGGTCTTCATTCTTGATATTTATATCCATCTTCAGTTGTCTTTCCTAATCAGCCATACTATAGCACATATCCTACCTTGGACCTTGAGGACAAGGTCCGTTTCATGGGGAGGGTATTGTAATGGTGATAACGAAAGTGGAAGAGAACACATAGCATGGGGATTAGTAGCATGTGAGGCAGTTATTATGAATGAGGCCTTTGGAGGAGTGAGATGAAGTAAAAGGAAAGACATTGATCTGGACCAAGAAACAAGGGCTGACGTGGACAATGGCATTGGAGCACAAGAGCAAGTCAGATTGCTCTGCAATGCACACACAAGGAGGCCTACGTGGAAGCTGAGGGCAAGAGAATATATAACAGAATAATCATACTGATGGGGGCGTGGTGGATGAACGTACATTCCTCTCTGCAATACTCTCTAGCTCCCTCTCTGATATTCTTTTTCTTTCCTTGTAACCTCTCTAGCATTTAGTAGCTTTCTTCTTAATTTCTATCATTTTTGTTATCTTTCCTCGCCCATTTTTACTTTTTTATTGTACTCAAGGATATATGAGTTGTGACTTCCTCATATCATCTTCAATTTACTCTATATAACGAGACCCATTTTTGCTGAGACAATTATTGCTTAATTTAGTTCATAACACTATATGAGTGATTCATTAATTTTCTCCATACCTCACAAGCTTTTTTGCAAACCTGAATAGCATGCATGGGAGTTTCAGGCACGTCACAACCAAAAGGACAATTACAATCTATCAACACACCCCTTGAAACACGAACATTGTTCATCTGTAAACTATTCGTTGCTAACCTTCAAAGAAAATGCTTAATTTTTTTCATAGGTCATCCACCTTCATATCTTTCTCCAATGTGGATGTTGTCTTTGATCATCATTTTTCCCAGACTCTTGTAAGTTGAGCTAACAGAGAAGTTTCCATCTCTTGAAGGCCACTATTGGATCCTATCTCACCATTCAAATGATTAAGGGGTCTGAATGATTTGATTTGATCCACAATATCTCTAGGAAGGAATCTATCCAGTTTACTAACATCCCAATCTCCAAATGGTCTCACAAAATCACAAACTTTCAAATGCATCACCGCCTCCGAGTTCCTACTAATGGGAGCTAGAAGCCTTCTATCTAGAGTCCATCTATCAAACCAAAATGAAATATCTTTACCATTCCCTATCTTCCTACCCATCCTTTTAGTCAAAGCCTCCCAAACTTTCACAATACTTTTCCAGATAACCGAACTGTTATAAGAATTAATCACATAGGAGATTCTATAAGTTCCCACTTTATACTTCTCACATAACACTTGTACCCAAAGCTTATTCTATTGTGTGGTAGGGTTCCAACAAATCTTCATTAGATAAGCTGTATTTTAAGTACGAATATTTCTTATCTCCAACCCTCAATTCATTTTATCTTAGGTTACTATATTCCAAGGAACCATGTGCATCTTCCTCTTATCCTTCATGAAGTTCCACATGAAATTTCTATAGATTTTCTCAAGCTCATTTGTGACTCCAACCGAACAGACGATAGTTTGCATATAATAACTAGGTAGGGCTAAGAGAACATATTTAATCAAGATAAATTTACTCATAGCATTCAAGTACTTTCTTTTTCAAGCAAGCAATTGTTGATTAGCTTTGTCAAAGATAGAATTAAACATGACCTTGGTCATTCTCTTATGAAGAAAAGTGATAGGTGAACCCTTATGGAATCAATCCAAAGAATCTACTTTGATGCGTATGACACTTGAATTTTTACGAAACAAGGAACATAAAACTAGACAGCAAAGAAAATGAACAAAAATGCCCTAAAATAGCAGCAAAAGGAAGCCAAAAATAAAGAAATAAGATGGATAAATGCTGGTATTCAGAAGTAGAACCCAAGAGAACTGGTCTTTTGAACCCTAGTTCTGGTGACAACATAAGAATTAACCAATTCCTTTCCTTGATAAGTCACAGTATTCTTTCTAGTACTCAAAGAATTGCAAGAGAAAAACTCACAAAATTGAAATTTTCATTCATTCAAATTTGGAAAATATACATAAAAGATAGTCTTAAATAGGTAAGGTAAAATCTAACCTAATGAGCCTAAAGTGTTAGGTAGACTGGTCACCCAAGAGAGGGCTGAATTGGGTGATGCAAGATTTTCGCTCTTTTGGATCACAACCAAATTTCACTAAGAGTGCAGCAAAACAGGGATAAACAGAGGTGGTTGTGTGCAGCAGCTGAGTAGAGAAGATAAAGAACAATACACAATGATTTATACTGGTTCAGCCCAACCACTTGGCCTACATCCAGTCCCCAAGCCACCACTTGAGATTCTCCACTATATCTCACAGGTTTGATCCGGGCACCTGTGAAGCCTCAGTACATTCCCACAAGTTTCAGTAGGCACTTGTGAAGTCACTCTCCTCACACCCTTACAAGATGTGTAAATCCTTTAGTGTTTCCCCACACTAAGATTCTACCCAGAATATGTAGAAAGAAATATTTACAGAATGAAAACTCTCTTGAGGAGTAGATAATACATTGAAAGTTCACTCTATTGAGGTGGGTTTTTCAAACAATACTGAGATAAAAGGATTTTACAAGTTGTAACAGCATTTTCGCATAAACTCTCTTAAGATTGTTACCCATGAGTTCAAATGAAGTTATATTTATAGTTTTGTAGTGTAATTAGACATTAGACACAAGATCTAGCCGTTAGAGACGTTACCCAATGGTTTACTCTGTAAAACTAGCTGTTACCAACTTTATTTAATGTTACTAATATACTGAAATTCGAATTTTGGATGTTTGACAAACGAATTTCGAAGGAACTGAAGGTTAAAGCTTCCAACGTTGAAATAGTGAAGTTCGTCTGTTCATGAAGTGAAATTCGAATTTTGAAACTTAGAAAACGTTTCCACATTGTGACATACGAATTTTCAAGAAGAAAGTTTTTCTGTTAAGTGTGAACAGTGTTTTAAATTTGCTACAGTGCCCTTGAAATTCGAATTTTGGAAGCCCAAAATTCGTCTGTCCACTGAACGTTCAAAGAGGCACAGTAGATCACTTTCTTCGAAATTCGAATTTTGAAAGGGTGAAGTTTATCTGTCAGAGAGACTCTTTTCAGACTAGCTTCAACATTCGAATGTTACAAGACTTGTCATTCGTATGTCAATGTTTCATTTCAACAGACTCAAAA
Source organism: Adenanthera pavonina (assembly GCA_026686845.1). Classification (NCBI taxonomy): domain Eukaryota; kingdom Viridiplantae; phylum Streptophyta; class Magnoliopsida; order Fabales; family Fabaceae; genus Adenanthera; species Adenanthera pavonina. Next base: position 28,521,482 of record JAIVEN010000013.1, read on the forward strand.
CATAGCTTCTGAAATTTGAATTTTAATGTTCAAAGTTCGTCTGTCAGAGAGCAGTTTTGAAACTTAAATTATTCTTGATCTCAGATGAACTTTAACATTGTTCCAGAAGTGTTTTCTTGTTTCTGGAATTGTGGAATTCAAATTTTGAAAGTAGAAAGTTGTTTGTTGGTTGTTTCAGAAGTATTTCCATGTTTCTGCAATCGCGAAATTCAAATTTTCAAAGTGGAAATTTGTCAATTGGTTGTTTCAGAAGTGTTTTCACGTTTCTGCAATCGCGAAATTTGAATTTTCAAAGTGGAAATTCGTCTGTCAGTGGCAAGCTCAATTCTACATGAAGGTTCTCTTCGAAATTCAAATTTCGGAGGCCCAAAATTCGTCTGTCGCAACGGAACCTACGTAACTTCTAATTTTGCACTGTAGACAATTTTGCAGAAGCTTTAACTCTCTCATTTTAACTCCAAATTAAGCAAATGACCTATGGTTGGAAAGCTCTGAATGTCTACTTTCAAATGAAATAAGTTTTACTTCAAAAACAAACGTGTTTTGTGAGATATGATCGAAATAGTGATAAGAGATCAAAACTGAAAATTCATATCTCACTACTCAACTTTAAATAACCATAACTTTTTCATATGACTTTCTTTTTGAGTGAAATATCCTTCTTTGAAAAGCTTATTAAGTATAATTTCATATGAAATAAGTTTTACATCAAAGCCATATGTATTTTGAGAGATATATTAAAAATACTAAGCAAAGGTCAAACTCCAGATTCTTGAAAACCAGATGCCTGACTTGAAATTCGAATTTCAACACCTGAAATTCGTCTGTCAGAGGTGATATCTCTGGAACTTCAAATTTCAGTCAGCAAAGTTCGTATTTTCACAAAGTATATGAAGTTTAACTTCCCAAAATTCATCTGTCATCAGAGTTTTTCAAATCTAACATATATTAATATCAGATTTACTTAATCTAACTCATTTAGAACATATGGAAACAAGATTAAGTAAGTTTTAAAGATTAATCTCACCTCAAGACCTTAGTGAAAATAAAACATACCTAGTGACTAGGTCTTCAAATGTTGAGTTCCACTTTCATTTGATCATTTCCTTCTTGGCATGCTCCCTTCTAATCTTCCATTTTTGGAGCATACTTTCTTTTCTTCTTTCTTAAGTGAGGCATGATATTGATTTCCATTTCTGTGTTCCAATGCTCACTCTTCTTACTTGGATCAACCTACATTTAATATATTACACTTACAAACCAAGTAGTTAGTTCAGTTTATATATCCAACTTATGTTATTCATTATAAAAGTACAATGGATGTATTTGCACATAGCATCATATATATATTATAACCATAATTAAAGACATGCTAATGCATATTTTACTTCTATAAGGAACATTATATATGTCATATACATATGATGCATTTGTTCCTTATTACTCTATATTTGTCATCATCAAAACTTATATTATACTAAACCTTACATAAAGAACCTACTTAATTTGGGCTCAAGTAATTCTAATGGGATTAGGAGACTTTGGACTCAAATAACACTCCTATTGGACCTAGAAAACTAGTAAAATAAAATCCTAAAATAAAATAATAAAAATTTATAAGAAAATAATAAAAATAATGTCTAAACCCTTATAAACATGTCAACACATTAATGAAATTACATGTTTGGCATATGGTATATTTATTTACAAGTTGGGCCATCAAAAAACTACTAATTAACTAATTGGACTTTATTAATCACTTAAGTTTAACCCATAATTAATAAAAATGAAATTAAAATAAATTAAACTCATTAGTACCTAAATCACATGATCTTTTAGTGAAACACGTGATTTTTTAAATAATCACCTCTAATGGGCTCCTATTGGGCTAGGATCTAAAACTTATAAATTTGAAATGCTTTCTAACTTTAGTTGGGCTACAAGTTTACTCAAATAATTGGACTCTAATATGTATAACAATATTTCCAAGTGATCAAGCCTCCTTGTCATGTTCTTGAATTTGTCCAAATCTTCTGTTTGAACCATGCTTAAGACATCCTCTATCATTCCATCCCTCTTCAAAAATATTCGTCCTTGAATCTCCATAATCTACATGAAAAGAAAGAGAATGATTAAACGCATCAAATAAATCATATGGAGGGAACATACTTTTCAAGCTTGATTGATGCATCTTTGCTTCATTCCTTGCATGAATGTAAAGGACAACATTCTTCCTTGGCTTTTGGAACTGAAACATTGTTTCGGGACAAAAAACCTTCAACCTTTAATTTGAATTGCATAAGACCTATCTTCAAGCATTGGTGAATAAAAACTTGAACTTTTTTTCACAGCAAAATACACCAATGGCCTGCAACAAATAGCTAGACACAAACTCGACACAAGTATACTTAAATGGGACCAAGATGTTAAGGGACACATTGGAAAAGAAATGGGGACAAAATGGCACATAATAAGACTCAATTAAAACCAAAGCGTTAGAAAAATTAAGGAAGACAAAATCTGGACAGATTTGAACATAATGCAATAAATGCAAAACCTGGACAGATTTGGATAACATTCGATGGAGATGTAATAACTAAAGGGACACATACTAACATAGAACAAGAAGTAGAGAATGAGTTAAATAGAAAATGGAATATAAAAGACTCATGAAGGCGAAATGAGACAAACCAATAAACAACCAAACAGACATATGACTTATGAGATACACAAGAAACATAAAACATGAAACGAATAGGGACTACTTCACAAATGAATAGGAAATGCAAAACACTATAATGAAGATGAGATGAAATGACATAAAAGGATGAACTAGAGAAAGAAAGTACTAAACTAACTAATGGACCCACTATGGACACATGCAATTGGGACTCAAAAGAAATTGTGGATTCATGCAACATTGATGGATGACATAATTCAAAGAAATCATAAACAAAATTAAAAGAACAAAGAAAATACAATAAAGACACATGAGAAATATGAGGTGAAAAAGGAGAGAATTTTGTACAAACTACTTTAAGCTTACTTTCATTTTTATTCCTCCTCAAACTCTCTTTTTCTTTTCTCTTTTCTCTTTTTCAATCTTCTCTCAATCTTTTTCTCACTTACTCTTTTTACACTTTTTGTATTTTTATGGACTCTTTCTCTCTTATTTTTTTCTCTCATGTTTTTCCACCTAAACTCATTGTTTATTCTCTTATAAGTTTCACCTAAATTACATGGTAATGATTCATGCACCTTTTCCAAAACAAAAGCACCAAGACTAACATGCCCATTTAAGTTAGCATCACAAGCATAATCTCCAATTACCATGTCAATATGCTCAACATCAATGCAATTATAAGAGCCAATTTCCAAAGAAATCACACCATTATCCATAGAATTTTCAACCAAATTATTAGCAACAAATAAATCATGTTTCTTTTCTAAAAGTTGCACACAATTATGGTTAATCTCATTAGCACAATCATGAAATTCATTTTCCAATTAATGCAAATAAAAAACACCACTAGAATATAAAAAAACTAGCAACTTCTAGATCAATATTCTCCTCTAATTGATGCAAACAATCAATCTCTTCAACATAAGCAACATCATCAAAATTATTGATATTCTCAAGTTCAACACATTCATACTTGCTTTCCAATTCAATTGATCCATCGCAAGAGATATCATCAATGCAAGCAACACCATTCATCTCATCAGAATTATCATATCCTAAATCACACGAGATATCAGTATTAGAGTTTTGAGGTTTAGATATACTTGTAGTGGATTCTCTTGTTCCATCATTGGTTGTTGAAGTGGTAGCAACTTTATCATCCACTCGATCATCTTTCTCGATGTGGGAATCACACACATTAAGAGTTGAATTCTCTTCCATAGACATTTGCATCTCTTTAGGATGTTCATTTTCACTCTTAGACATAGGTTGGTGGTGATAAAAACCAAACTTTCTTCTCATAAGATTTTTCATATCCTCCCATGAAGTGATAGGTTTAAATCCATATTCAATCCATGTTTTGTAGAACCTTTCCCACCAAACTTCTGCATGGTCAGGAAAACTAATGATGGCATGATCAACTTTGCCCTCAGTGATATGGTAATGATCAAACACTTATTCAATTCCTCTTTTCCATTCCCAATAGAGATTGGGATCATCTTTGTCTTGGAAAGAAGAAATCTTCAACTTCAGCTTTCTTAAGTTTTGGTCATAATTGGAAATTTTCTTCAAATACTTCTTGTGAGATGCAAAGTTTAGAAATCCTGACATGGTTAGTAGCCAACAAAAGTATAAAGAAGAACAGAGCTCACCAATATCTCATGTGTTTCACTCAAATAATGTAAATGCAATCATATTTCACACTAAATCAAGACTTTTTCAAATATGATGCAATTTCTCTCCTACCTTTTTTCCACTCAAAGCTTGCTTTCTTATGAGAGTGTTAAATTAAAACCACAACTTCAATCAAAATATAATCAGTTTTTAAAGAAGTGGCAATCACAGAAAACAAAATGTCCAAAATTAGAGTTTCCAAAAATCCTAATTTAATTAAGTAATGACTAACACAAAATGAGCACAAAGGAACTGAATTTTCCAATAAGGAAGCAAATGAAAAGAAGCTGGAAAATACAAAAAAGAAAAGGAAAAACAAAAAAATTGAAAAGAAACGAAGAGATGTGTGGTGTATTATTTAAAAAAAAGAACTCAAGTGAATTAATGACCACCAAAGTTGATAAATTAAGTCAATCAAGTCTCAAATTAAATCCAATAAAATAATTTTTTTTGTTTTTTTACTATTCTTTTTTTTTTGCTGCTACATTCTTGTTTTTTTTTTTTGCATCAATCAATCTCTATTTTTTTTTTTAAATTTGATCTGGACGATGAACAATGAATGAAACAATAATGGGTGAACAATGACAAACAGTATGGATGAACAATGATGATAATTTTTAGAAGCAATGAAAATGAAATGAAATAAAGAGGAAGAAGCAACACCTTGATTTGCAAACCTAAACTCTGATACCAAATAATAGGTGAACCATCATGGAATCAATCCAAAAAACCCCCTTTGATGTATATGACACCCGGATGTTTGCTAAATAAGGAGCACAAAACTAGATAACAAAGAAAATGAACAAAAACGCGTGAAAACAACAACAAAAGGAAGCCAAAAATAACAAAATAAAATATATAGATATTGGTTTTGAGAAGTAAAACCCAAAAGAACTGATTTCTTGAACCCTAGTTCTAGTAACACCACAAGAATTGACCAATTTCTTTCCTTGATAAGTCACAGTGTTCTTTTTAGCACTCAAAGAATTGCAAGATAGTCTTAATTAGGTAAGGTAAAATCTAACCTAATAAGTCTAAAAAACCTAATTAATTTGGACTCAAGTAATCATAATGGAATTAGAAGACTTTAAACTCAAATAACACTCCTATTGGACCTATGAAACTAGTAAAATAAAAATCTAAAATAAAATAATAAAAATTTATAAGAAAATAATAAAAATAATCGTTATACCCTTATAAACATGTCAACACATTAATAAAATCATATGTTTGGCACATGACATGTTTATTTGCAAGTTGGGCCATAAAAAAAACTACTAACTAACCAATTGGGCTCTATTAATCACTTAAGTTTAGCCTATAATTAATAAAAATGAAATTAAAATAAATTAAGCCTATTAATACCCAAGTCACATGTCACATGATCTTTTAAATAATCTCCTCTAATGGGCACTTTTTGGGCTTATATCTGAAACTTGTAAATTTGAAATGTTTTCTTACTTCAGTTGGACTATAGGTTTGCTCAAATAATTGGGCTATATCATGTATAATAATATTTTCAAATGATAAAGTCTCCTTGTCATATTCTTGAATTTGTCTAAGTCTTCTATTTGAACTGTACTTAAGGCGTCCTCTATCATTATGCCTAAATATTTCCCTAGATCCCCTATAAGAGCAACTCCTAACTTCACACTGAATCTTATGGCCCCAGAAGAGTGGATATTTCTTAAACAGAAGAGTTTGGTTTTTGTTAGATTAGCATTCTGTCCTGATGCTACACAAAAGCATCTCATACAATCCTTCATATTTTCAATTTGTTTCATATAATCATCTGCTAAAAGAATGAGATCTTCTGCAGAAAAAAATGGGGATAACTACGGGCCATTATGAGAAAGTTTGATAGGTTTCCAATCTTTGCTCTCCACCCTTTAGAAAATTGCATGCCTAAATCGCTCCATACAAAGAACAAAAAAGATAAGAAGACATAGACATAGGATCCCTTGTCTATTCACCTTTCCTTAAAACTCTTATACTAGGAGTAGTAATACATGCCATTATAACATTTATCAAACTTTGTTGTATTCTTATGTCTATAAAAGTTTCTTCAATGAAAGACCATTTTAATCGGTCATGCTTTTTTAAGATCCACCCTCTCAGCAATAAAGCTTTTCTTACCCTTCTTTGTCTTCGTGGTATGAATAATTTCCCTATAAAAAAACTACATAGTTAACATAGGTTCACATAGGTTCCTATAAAAAAAAATAATCTACATAGTTAACATAGGTTCCCTATAGTTTCCACCTCAGTTAACATGAAGTGGACCATTTTTTTTTTTGGTCTAGTACATCAAGTAGATTTATATAATTCACTTTGTGCCAAGCATCTTTTCCATTCACATTCTAATTCATTTTAATCTTAACTCGTTCTGTCTTTTTCATTGACATTCGAATAAAATGTTCTATTGAAAAACCAAAATGGATTGATTTGGAAATTGAAATTCCTTACAAAGAAAATCTAAAATTAAATCAACATATATTGTTATCATGAAATCAAAATTTAAAGAAAAACTAAGTTTCAAATTATTCAAACTAAATATTCATAGTTTGGATTTATTAAATAATAAATATTTAATAGTAAGTATATTTATTAAGTTTTTATAGTTGATTAATAGAAAAGATAAATATTGATAAAAATAATGTGTGTGTATCACTGGACAGCCTGCTGGCAAGGAATATAAGAAAATTTTTATATTATATACAATATATAATTATATATATATATATATAAGGCAACGTTTAAAGAAAGCAGCACAGATGTTGAGATTAATCAAGCCGGTAGTTTTATCCAATACTAGTAGATTTTAGTTTCATATTATATATTGATGATTACAATGTAATTTCAGATTCTATGTTTTTTAATTAAAGTTAAATATAATAATTTTACCACAAAACTAAAATTTAATTTTTTTTCATAATTTTAAAAACTTTTGTAGCTGGCATATCCGTTAGTGGATTCTGGTATGCTATGAAAGATAAAAATCCTCACAAAACCTCAAAACTACACCAAGAAAACAAATCTATAGAGTGCAGGATAGATCAATACTGGTATGCTATGAAAACTTAAAACTAGTTTGGTGTATTCCATCTTTTGATATTGGAAGCTAACATACATGACTTCAAATTCAAAGATGGACGTATTAATTTGAGAGGTCAGGAAAATACTTGTAAATTTCAGAGAACTGGCCAGGTACACCATTTAATGGAGAACTCATAAGTATTGAGTTTATCTCTCTTCAAAATTGATATCATTAATTTCCTAAAAAAATTAAGAAGATCTAAATTCCAAACTTGTAAATGTACTTTAATACAGTGACAGCAAATCCAATTCCTAAGAAAGTTGCAATGGAGATTCCAAAAACACCAGCAAGGATCCCAGGGACAATAAGGGAATGCCAGCCTTTGGCTGTGGCCATCCCACAAGCTGTGTTTGGGCCTCCAACATTAGCATTTGAGGCAAGAAGTATGAGCTTGTAATCAAACCTCAGAAGCTTTCCCAATCCAAGTATCACACCCAGATGAATAGCCAAGTGAATCAAATCAAACAGAAAAATGCTTGGTGCTGTGTTGATCACATTCCATAAGCTCCCACTTGCTCCCACCACTGTCAAGAATACCTGTTCCCCAAAAGCAAGGTTCAGAAACTTATATTTCGTCTTAACCCCCGTTTGGTTTGGAAAAAAAGTAGGCAAGAAAATTTTCCTTCTTCTGCCCTCTAAATCCCTTGAACCAAAAGAATACTTATCCAAGCACATAGCACAAGAAGAGTGCCAAGGAAACAAGAGAGAAAAGAAAATGCATGGGCACCATTTGAAGAAGAATAACTGACCTGCATGAGAATTAGGGCCATTCCTTGACCAGATGGAGCAAGATAAGCAAATGGTTTAGGAAATGCAGTTGCCATCATGACAGCTATTGCTGTAATAATTGGCAGTTGACCTCCTTCAATTCTCAGAAAGTTTGTGAGTGCAGTGGAAATCTTGCAGATGACAAAAGACACCGCAATGGATGTTGCCATCTGTAGCACAGGAAATTTGCTGCTATCTTCTGATCCTTCATCCAATTTAGCAACTGCAAAAAGTTCCTCAATGTTATTACCACTCAAATAAGGGATATTTATTGGAAAGATTTTTCTTAGATGGATTAGCATGTTAAATACGTGCAGAATAAGAAAAAACAGAATAGAGATATAAAAGTATGTTAGAAGTGAGTCTTATCAAAAATTGTGTGCAGAATAGGATAGAATTTGGAATACCTTCTGATGTTTCATCTTCTGGAGGCACTCTAGAAGCTAATGCAAATAGTGTGGCAAAATAGACAGCATTTAGAACATTATCTGCAGCTAGCCCAGATGCTAGAACTGAGGGGGAGAGTCCAAGGGCTTTGGCAACAGCAACATAATTAACAGCTACATCACATGAAAATCAAAAAAATGTGTCAATCATGATATAGAAAATTGAAGCAGATAAGAAGCAACGATATACTCCTGAGAAATAACATGCTCTCAAGTTTTTATCCTATCTTAATGAACAAAAGAAATAATGACATCTCAATCAGAAACGAGAAAGAGAATCCTATAAATATAATTCTCCTTATGCATTGGCAGGAAGTTTTTAAAAACAAGCCAGAAGAACATGATATAGCTCCCCATATAGATTTGCAAACTCAACAAAGTGCAATGCAAATTGTTAATGACTAGTTCAACTTAATAATTTAAGTTATTCAAATCAAACTCCTGAACACTTGATCAATGAATCAATGATCATGAAGGCTTTAACAATAATTCAACTCAAAAACATTATCAATTATCATTTTACCATGCTCCCAAACATAAATTACCTCCACCAATGTGTCTGCCCATCAAAGCTGCTGCTATTTTCCAGCTATCTTCGCCCAGCGACCGCATTGGCACCAGAAGATATGCCACTCCTGTTCCAACTGTTGTTGCAACTGTCATATGAGGGACAAATTACAAATGTCAGTATATAATGGAAGTGGAACAATATGACATGTTGCGTAGATATGGGTACGTGTTTGGGATACGACACAATACAATTTGCTAGATACAGCAAATTTTAAAATTTGAAGATACAAGTGTGAGAGGTATACATATATAATTATATGTATATTCAACAAATTAACTCATGAAAAATGAAAAATATAAAAAAATTGAGTTTTAAAATTGCATTTTGAGTGTAAAATTAAGTTTTATTCATATGATCAAGGTTTTTTATAAGTTAATGAACCATTTTGTTTCATTTCAAACAAAAAACAAAAAAAAAGTCAATGATATACACACACACATATATGAATATATTACACATATTGTGAAATATGATGTGTTCATCATATCGAAGATGTATCTAACATAGAAACTTATTTTTTTTTTAAATATTGGTGCAACATAAAATGTGACTCACACTGAGAATATTAGAATACCAAACATCATAAGTCCTAACTGCTAAGGAATAGGATAATAAGAATAAACAACAACCTCCATTTTACAGAATTACATAAAATTTTTTCAAGATTTATGACAGGGTTAGTCTCAGAGGCAATGCTCTGCATTGAGATTCAACATACACAATCCTCTCAGTATATGACAGCTCAGAATGTCAACTGAGATATAGATAGGCCACTGAACAGAACAAAGTGCCTTGGCATCCATGGTAAAGAAATTGACAGGCTTCGAAAAGACTAAAGCAATTTTTTTACCATCATTGGCAACCATGGTAAAGAAATTACAGACTTGTGAAGGCAACTATATTAAGTATACCTGAACCAATCAGGAAAGCCATGAGAAGGGTTCCAGTTGATTTGATGACACGGAACAGATCAGCTCTGAACAACATGAGAGGGACAATCAAGGGAAGCAGGAACTCCATTACAGTTGAGTATGCTGGAGCATCACTCCCAACGATTCCCAAACTAGCAGCTGCAAGCCCCACCAAAATGCTTGCCACACACCCGCTAATGGCACTCCCGATCTTGGTTTTTTCTGACCTTCACTTCCACAAAATATGCCAGAGTGCTTACCATGATTAATGTTAACAATACCTCAGCTCCAAAAATAAGATCAAGTTTTTAAATCTAAGTTCTTAAATCCACCCATTGTTCAAGTTGAAATTGAATCTATTGAGTGCTCTAACATACGCAGAACAATCATTTCGTCTTAGTTTTCTTTGTAATGATTCAGATAATTTGCTTAAATGGACACAATTTAAGTCACTTGAAATCTTTTTCAAATTATGACATCTTTAGTCAAACAAGCTTCTCTCTTCAATCTGTTTATATCCCAATTTTGAATCAATTTGCAAAAATCTTGTTTGATTATTTATCACATAAGGAGTCCATGTAACTCAAGTCACATCTGTATAGGCAGTTTAACCACAACTTCGTCACTTTTTTGTTATTACAAGAGTACAACTATAACTGGGGATTTAATTATATAATTTCAATATGATATAATACAATATTAAAATCAAAATGACAAAATTATACCTTTTACAAAGTTAGAAGAACTAAAAATATATCTAAATATAATTTTTATTATAATCTCGAATAAAAGCCAAAATATGAGGGTGGTAATATCAGCTCTTAATCACCGGGATATAGTCTCTAATACTACATAAAAAATTATTGCAATTCAAGAAATTAAATTCTGATGGCTAATAATTTTTACTATAGTTATAGAACCAATATTCCGGGAAAAAGAATGATGAAAAAAGAGACACAAAGAATTAACTTTTGCTGGGGGTAGCATTCATTACTTACCATATACCAAAAGCACCTGAGGCAAACAGAAATGTCCACATACCCCAATGGTCATTGGGGGAAACAAGAGGGAAGCTTAATTTGGATGTGACCCTCGTCGTCAATGATGGAGCTGAAGTCAACTTCCTATGAGGATCAGTAATGGTGGTGGCAGGAACAGGAGAGAGAAATGGGGTTCGGTTTTGGTTACTTCTCGACGAAGCTGATGATAACCGGTCATGGGAAATGGAACTTTTGGGAGAGAAACTCACCAGATTTTGATAGGCAGATGAACGGGGAATGACCTGGGTGGTTGACGGAGAAGACAATGGGGTGCGAAGAAGGAGAAGCTTGGAAGCCATTGGCGGCGACGCCTGAAGGAAAGAGAAAGCAGAAAGCTTAGGCTTTCTACTGAGAAAAGGTTTGTAGTGGAAGAAACCAGATGCTGTTGCTGTTGGGGTATGATTTTGATGACTTTGATTTTGATAATTTAGTGAGCACTGAGCAGAGTACTGGAAAAAAAGAAGATATGTGGTTGAGGCCCGTGGGAATATTCGGTGCTGAAATTATTGTGAATAGGAAATAGTAAGCTATTTCCAAGGAGACAAGCAGTCTGCATCAATCATGATATGTCAATGTGGAGAAAGCTGGGCGTGTGTGAGATGCCATTTTCAAAAGGGAAAATGACATTTATCAAAAAAAGAAAAAACAAAGAAGGAATATGACATATGAGCACATGTATAAATTATTAAGTTCAGACAAATAAATAAATAGATTTTAAATTTAAAAAAAAATTATTGGAAGAATAATACTTTTAAGTTTAAATATTTAACTTTTTTAAAATACCACCTAAGGATGTGGGTCCTTTTAGGCTATGTTTGGTTTAAAGGAGGAGAAGTGAGGAAAGAGATTTTAATGGAGGAAAAGAAAGGAATTTTAATTTTACCTCATTTGGAGGGAAAATAAGAAATTTTAATGGAGGGATTTTAATGTTACTTTGTTTGAGTTAGGAGAAGAAGGAAGGAAAAATCATTATAATTTAACTATTATACCCTTGGTTTATTTAAATTAATATTTCCTTTCTATATTAAAAAAATTTTTTTTGTTTGAATATTAGAAAAAGTTCTTAATTAGAAGCAAATGCTCTTCTTTTTCTTTTCTTTTCTCAACCTCAACCATGATTGTATGTATCTTCTTTTTTTTCTCAACTTTAACCATGATTGTATATGTTAATATACGAATATGTCTGTGTGTGTTTGTGACTTTATGTATGTATGTCACTAAGGTATTTTATATTTTAAGGGTGAGACTGAGGAGAAACACGACAAAATTGGACAGTATATTGTGTGATTGAGTTATTAAAAAATGAAAGATATTTTCGTCAAATTGGACACAATACCACATTTTCCTCCCAAATTACCCCAATTTGGGAGAAAAATATACAAGGGCTCCGAGAAAAAATTTTAATAACATTTTATCTCCCCTCCTCCAATTATTTGATTGTCAAGGAATTGGAGCAAAATCCCTCCCCTTCCTTTTCCTTCCCCCCAATTTCCCCCCTCCCCCAAATAACCATGGCATTAATGTTATAAAAATATATTTCAAGGGACACACATACTCTCAACTAGTATCCAAATTTCACCTCACATCCACCAACACAACTACCAACTCATCTGCCGCCGATGGAGTTCCTTCTACTTCCGAGTTCTCTTTCCCCAACCTCCACACCTTCAAATACTTGGCCAAGAGTATATGTTTTCTTTTCTTTGCTGCTGCTTCAATGGCTTCGCAAATCGCACAAACTGAGTACACAGGAGGTTCATTATACTGAGCTGCATTAGTATATAGATTGAATCCAAGTAATCCTTCTACTCAAAACTGTTGTCCAGATTGATGAAATGCGGAATTAAAATGTTTTACCTTGTCCTTCTATAAGTGGTGCAGGCCAGTAATAACAAGCAAACCATCAAAGGCAATAGCCCCAGTTGTTATCGCAGGGGTGATTTCCAAGGCTGCTGCAGATGAGACCGTCGCGCACAAGGAGGATGGGAGGAAAACTCCTGCAAGGGTAGGGTAGCGCTTACAGAGGGAGGAGGAGCCACCGTCGTGATTGCCGATGGCATCTCTGACAGGAGAAGCTCTGGTATATTTTTGTGGAGGGCATCCTTGTCCATTTAAAAAAATCTTAGGGCCTTGGTAGGAATTTTAAAGGGGAAATGACATTTGGAGACCAAAATTTGCAATTAATGTCAATAACAGATCCATAAATTGTAAAATACCAATAAGAGATTGACGGTCCGAAACTGATCAGAGTGTAATGGCTGAAATACCCTCATTAAAATAAAACAACCCCATGCTCGTATTCCAGAATTGCTCTGCTCATTCCCTAACTTTCTCATCTCCGACAAACTAGTTTCTTAGAAGCGTGAAGCAGTGGCTATGTTCTGTTGCTCCGTCACTCTTCGTTTGCTGATTCCATTGCCCATCGCATCACCTCATCTTATCTCCCTCCACTAATTCTTGCATGTTGCTTTAATCATCTTAGGTACAGAATTTTTTATATCTTCCTTTTCCTCCCATATTATGGTCTGTCTGTTGATTCTCGTATGTTGCTTTAATCATCTTAGGTATTGATTTTTCTGTGTCTTCCTCTTCTTTTAGTATGTTTGTAAATGCCATCCCTTTTATCTTCTTCTTCTTCAACCTGTATTTTGGTTTTAGTTTTATTTTGCTAATTTTTGAATTGTCTCTTCTTCCTATATTTTAGTATCAATTATTCATGTTCAGTTTTATATGATTCCTTTATTTTACTGCAGTTTTGCTATGTTGCATAGATTCTTTAAATAATAATTTCACTTTAAATAAGTAGTAGACACTAGAAGATGTAGTAGTAAAAATTGGTGCTATGTATTAATAGAGAAATATACGGAGGCAAGTATATTTTTCATTACAAAGCAAACATTATATATCATTTAATTTGATTATCAATTTTTCGATGTTGTTTAGGTACAATTTTGACAATTTTGAGCTAACTCAGTTTGGTGGCTAGTGCAGCATCTTAACAACAAAGTTCATGATCAAGTCAATGCTAGTATATCAAGAGATGGGAGAGACAAGCTGTCCAGGAAAATGTGAAAAGCAACAGCGTTAAGGATATTGATGCTTTGGATTATAATGTAATGGATACTAATGTAGGATAGTAGTATTAGGGATCTTGATTTTTTTGCTATTAATGTAATGGATACTTATGTAGTATACTAGTGTTAGGGATAATTATGTTTTTGATACTTGTATATCATTTTTAATTTTGCACTGTCATTTCAATAATTTCACATTATTCCTCACAAACTTGACACTAGAATTTTAACTTTTGTGTATATAACCATTCCTGATATAGATGTGCAGTAAATTCAGGGTTTCGAGTGTCAAATATTGGATATGATCACATTAAAATTTTGAAAACATAATTCCATCAATGTGAAATTTGAGATGTTCAATGTCAAATTTTGGAATATCAGTAGTAAATACAGGGTTTCGAGTGTCAAATATTGGACCTGATCACATGAAAATTTGTTTAACATAATATGAAAATCTGTTTAACATAATTTCATCAGTGTGAAATTGAAGATGTTAGTGTAAAATCTTGGAACATGAGTAGTAAATTCAGGGTTCCAAGTGTTAAATATTAGATCTAATCACATGAAAATTTATTGAACATAATTCCATCAGTGTAAAATTTGGGATGTTCAGTGTCAATTCTTGGATCATCAATAGTAAGTACAGAGTTCCGAGTGTCAAATACTAGATCTGATCACGTAAACATTTGTTGAACATAGTTCCATCAATGTGAAATTTGGGATGTTCAATGTCAAATATTGGATCATCAGTAGTAAATACAGGGTTCCGAGTGTTAAATACTGGATCTGATCACATGAAAATTTATCGAACATAATTCCATCAGTGTGAAATTTGATATGTTCAGCGTCAAATCTTGGATCATCAGTAGTAAATACAGGATTCCGAGTGTTAAATACTGGATTTGATCACATGAAAATTTGTTGAATATAATTCCATCAATGTGAAATTTGGGATGACTTAGTTTGTTAAATATTATATCTGATCACATTAAAATTTCTCTGTTTTCTACTTATTTAAAGTGAAATTATTACCTAAGGAATCTATGCAACATAGCAAAACTGCAGTAAAATAAAGGAATCATATAAAATTGAACATGAATAATTGATACTAAAATACAGGAAGAAGAGACAATTCAAAAATTAGCAAAATAAAACTAAAACCAAAATACAGGTTGAAGAAGAAGAAGAAGATAAAAGGGATGACATTTACAAATATACTGGAAGAAGAGGAAGACACAGAAAAATCAATACCTAAGATGATTAAAGCAGCATACGGGAATCAACAGAGAGACCAAAATATAGGAAGAAAAGGAAGATATAGAAAATTCTGTACCTAAGATGATTAAAGCAACATGCAAAAATCAGTGGAGAGAGACGAGATGAGGTGATGCGATGAGCAATGAAATCAGCAAATGGAGAGTGACAGAGCAATAGACCATAGCTATTGCTTCACGCTTCTAAGAAAACTAGTTTGTCAGAGATGAGAAAGTTAGGGAATGAGCAAAGCAATTCTGAAACATGAGTATGGGGTTATTTTATTTTAATGAGGATATTTCAATAATTCAGCCATTACATTCTAATTAGTTTCGGACCTTTAATCTTTTATTGGTGTTTTACAATTTATGGATTTGTTATTGACATTAATTGCAAATTTTGGTCTCTAAATGTCATTTCCCCAATTTTAAAAGTCAAGGCTTTTAAATGATATCTTTGCCTCAGTTTTTAAATATATGGCATTTACTTTTGTTCCTAAATATATAATTTTTTACAACGTAATATTTATTATATATTTTTTAAAAAATCACTATTTAATATATTTTAAATAAAAAATTATAAAAAAATTATAATTTTTATAAAAACTAATATAATGAATTAATTTTAACTCATAAACATTATTGGATTAGAAGAATATGAAAAAAGTAGTTTGTTTTAGTGGTCCTTGTTATAATTTTCCATTTTTAGAATGAGACTTGCTTTGGGCTTTGAGCTTTGAGTTGAGAGACAATAGAGCTATTATGAATATGAGTCATATATAGTGGCACTAGCACGACAAACTTTGCCTCCTTGTATATATTTATTTTTTCTAAAGAGATTGTGTATAGAGATTCATCAATATCAATATATAATTAAAAGTAAGATAGAATCGTATTGTACATTAGCCAAACAGTGTAGCTTTACCCCCTGCTTTACCCCCTGACTCTGTGCCCTTCTTTGTTTTTATTCTTTTCTATTTAAGTGGGTCCAATTTTTCCTCATTTATTCTTTTTCTTCTTTTGTAAGTAGAGTTCTTCTTTTCCTATTTTTAGGTGCAACCGCATTCTTTTTTTTTTGGCTAAATTTGATCTTTTTAATTTTAAAACCTATATTAATTTTAATTAATATTATTTGATATCAATTTTTTTAAGAATAGGAACTGTTAGTGATGAGATTCTTTTTTCAGTTCAATATATTTTAGATCTAAATAAAACATGTTTTTATTCCTCTGCACATCTACGTCTCCATGGGAGAGAAAAATCTAATTCTGTAAAACCTCACAACTCTGTCGTATCTAAATTAGTTTTTGAACTCATATATTTACTCACATTTTTTAATGATGAATTTCATTAGCTCTATCAAATAAAATCTCAAATTTAAATTTTGTACTTATGAAAAAAAGTTATTTAAAGAATTTTTTCAACCTAAAATCTAACCCAACTCAAATTTTAATTTAATTAGTTCATATTAATTAATAATATCAAATATGGAATTTTGTGGCTGAAAAAGTAATTAATATTAAAAAAAACATGTGACATCTTGAGGAATGTGCAGGACTAGGATTTGCAGGAGTAACTGTGCAAAGGATGGTAAATTAAATGGACACGCGTCAATTATTAATTGGAAGAGGATGTGGCCAGCCCACGACTGATCCTATCGTTTGCACCTGCAACATGTGCGTTGTTGCTATTTATTTTCATTTCCAGTAGCATTTTGTTGTCTTTATTTATAAGTTATTTTTAATTATTTTATATATAAATTAAAAATTAATTAAGATTAAATTATAATTTTTGAAATTTTAAAATGATTATTATAACTTTTTGATATTATTTCTATGAATTTATAATCTCATTAATTATATTATTTTTAATTTCTATATCAGTATATTGATCATAAATATTATAGATAAAATTAAAAAAAATAATTTAATATTTTTTAAATATTATAAAGTTATTTATATTTTAAATAATAAAAATTCTTCTACAACAGAGGGAGTGCCAGTTCCCCCACGGTCGGGTTCTACACCTGCCCTCTCAGCCTTGACCTTTTCACAAAAGCACAAAACTCCCTATCTTTCTTGTCTTTCCTTTGCTAGTTGAAAACAACCATTTCTTATATCAAATGATTTCGAATTTTGATTATATTACTAGTATATTAATATATATTGAAATTTATAAAATACCATACTATTGATAAATAGTATAATTTTTTTTTTAAAAAGGACTTTGATTCTTTGACGGAAATTTTAAAAATTAACTCTATATTTGAATTGGGGGAAAAAAAGTTTACCGGAAAAATAACAGAAAATATATTTTTTCTATTTGGATAAAAAAAAGGAAGAAAAGAAAAGTAGGAAAAAAGATACATATAGCCTACATATTTTTTTCTCAAAATTTTGTAGGAAAAGAAAAGTACGACGATTTAAGAAAACATTTTTTTAAAAAACAAAAAGAAGTATTGGCTCATATAATCAAATGATAAAGAGAAAAAATATTTGCTCTCCATTCTTCTCTTCTTTTAATTTTCTTTCCTCTCCATGTTCTATTTTTTATTTTCTCTCCACAGCCAAATAATCATTCAAACAAACAAATATCCAAACAAGGCAGTCTATTATACAAGGCATAGGCTCTATTATTTTGTTTCCTAAATCGTCGTACACCACTTTGTATTTTTGAGAGGAGAGTTCCTCTTAGAGACAGCATAGCAGAAGCAGCAGAGGTCCCAGTCTTCCATAATGAGTGCTAATTATCACTCACATATCGTCTACGTAGTGGGTACAAAGTGACAAACACTACCTCCTCCTTTCCTTGTATATTTATTACTTTTAAAAAGATGTTGTGTGCAGAGAATTCTGTTAAAAAATCATAGACTCTGATATAAAATAACCTTTGTGTTGTACCATCTCCAAAACAAAATATTTATAAAAAATTATATTATTTATAGTTTATAAATAGTATAATTTTTAAAAATTTTAATATTAAAATATTGATTAGTTTATGAACTGTGTATTTGCTCATGATTCTCTAATGATTAATTTCATAAGCTCTGTTAATTAACACAAGACATTTAACAAGGTTGAAAAGCATATTGATCCAAGGGAAAAAAAAAAGTAGTTGAAAAGCATGCATCTTTTGTATGATTTACGTTAATTTATATAATGTACACAACTAAAAAATTGATGATAAATAGTATATCAACAATAATTAAATTAAGAGAAAACCTTGATATTTTTAAATAAAATCTCATATTTAAATTTTGTAAATAGAAAACATTGCACTAAAAAAAATACTTTTAATCTAAAACCTAATACAATTTGAATTCAGATTAATTTATAGTATCGAATGTGGAATGATTTATGACATTTTTTTGGCCAAAAACAAAAGTCAATTTTATTAATATTAAAACAAAAATTACATTGACACTAATAAGATTCTAACACAATTGCTAGCTAATTGAATCTTTTAAACATATTATTTTAGATTTGATCTCTAATCATGTGTATGGAAAAGATTTTGTTAGGAAAAACAAAATTCACTTTGATAATCTCTATATTTTGAAAAAATTAGTCTTTAATTATTAATTTGGGAATGTACTTGATGCTAAAAAAAATACATTGACTAGTTGATTAAAGAAAACAAAAACCAAACCATTAAATAATACAATAACAAGTTCCCCGATGAAAAAAAAAAACCAAAGATAGAAAAGGACTACTAACCAATATCATCTCTCTCACTCTTCTCCGAGGTATTTTCCACACAAGCTCTTAAACTCACAACATTTTTAGCCAAAACAAACAAAAAGGAGAGTGATGGTGAATCCACTCATTCCATTGGACTCATCCCCTTTGCTACATCTATAAACTAAAAGTTAGAGAAAAATAACACCCTACCAAAGAACCTTTCAAGTACAGGACCTACCAACAATAGCTCCATACTTCCAATCACAAGAATCTTGAGTTATCATTAAGGGAGAATTACAGTTAAGGAGTGATAGAGTGAATTAATTATAAATAAAGATTTTAACTAATAAAATGTTAAAATAATTAATTATAAATAAAGACTTTAACTAATAAAGTGTTAAAATCTGAAATATTATATAATAAAATTAGAAAAATAAGTAGTAACATATTCTATTTTATAATAAATTTATTATTTTATTCTCTAATTATAATTTTTCTTATCATCAAAGACACAATTAGCAGGTTGTACACAATCTAGTTCAAAAATTACCTTACGAGAACTAACCTTCAAAGCTAAAGCTTCCACCATAAAAAGTTGAACCTGCCTGTACCTTTTCTCCAAAGCGCACAAGAGGTCACCATTACCATTCCTGCAAAAAATTCCAATAACTGCAAAATTAGAAAAATAATTTATGACTAAAACTAAACATACTCCCTCTGATCCTTTATGTAAGTTGCTTTATAGAAGAATTTTATAGGTCAAAATTTAAGTTATTTTGCAAGAGTTTATAAAGTATTAATTATTTTATTTCAATAATACTCTTCTTATCAATTGCTTGATGGTGCATTTGGAGAACATATGTTTTAAATTTATCGGGGATAAAGATGAAAATTAATGCAATTTTTAAACAATTTTATTAATATAATTAATTTTTTTATTCTAATGAGATAATCTCTCTAATTTTAAATATAAGACATCTTTTAAAAGTAATGATTAATCCAAAATATAAGACATTTTATAAAGTTATCTAGTGCATTAATTCTTTTATTCATGTCTCTGATAAATAATTAATAGATGAAAAATAAAAGTTATAAGAAGTATGAAAAATAATATAATTAATAAAAATAAATAATAGAAAATATTAAAATTTCTTGACAAATTTAATAATTTAACCTATTTTTTTAAGATATGTGAGATAATTAAAAATATCTTATATTGAGGAACAAATAATTAAAACTGGAAATATAATGAATATAAGGAAATTATGTGAATAGAGAGAATAAAATGTGTGGGATTTGTCGGAGGGGAGAGGGTGGGAAAAAATAAATTGACACTAGTTTATTAGTAATTCAATTGGAAGAGGATGCGGCGAACCCACCACATCTGATCGTTGGCACATTGCAACATGTATGCAGTTGCTACTTGTTATTCAGTGAGTGCTAGTGTCCCCCGCCATTGGGACACACGCCTTGTCGTGACCTTTTCACAAAATGTACAAAATTCCCCTTCCGGCCTTTCTTGCTCCCTTCTTTCGTCAGAAAAGAAAACGTCCATCTCTTATATTATCTCCGATCCTATATATAGTATCTTTTATCTTAATTATAAATATAAGATTCTTTACAATATATGAGGTGGTATTTATTATGTATTTCTAAAAAAAGTTCCTATTTAATGTATTTAAAGAGAAAAAAAGAGAGATTAAATAAGGGTAATTTTGAAAAAATATTGAAATTTTCGAAGAAATCGAGTTAATTAATTAGTTTTAACTCCCTTTCTTAATTCACGTGATTCGGTTAAAATGGTCTTATATATAGGACCAAAGGGAGTAACATCTTTTGGCTTATTTGGTTTTCATTAAAAATCATATTTTTCAATTGAAAATCAGGTTTCGGAGATTCAAGTTGCTTCTCCGAAATGTGATGATTTCCAACGGCAAATCAAATGGATCCTTTTACCCCCACCTCTAAATGTAGGGAAAAGACAATTTAAAAAAAACACACACCAACACATACATCTTACTGAAAAGAAAGGATTTATATTTTATACAATGATTTTGATTGATTCAAATTTTATACTCCCTGGAACATATTCTAAATATAGAATTTTTTATTTTGTTCTAAATATATAATTTTATCTAAAATATGAGACAATATTTATTATGTATTATAAAAAAAATATACCTATTCAATTCATGAAAGAGAGTAAGAGAAAATTTTTTTAAATAATGATCATTTTGAAAAAAACATGGTGATTTTGAGAAAGAAAATTAGGATAATTAACTAATTTTAATCCACATTCTTAATTTACATAATTTGATTAAAAGAATCATATATTAATAATTAGAGAAAGTAGAGTATATATAATGATGATTATTTCAAGGATCTCAGATAGGATTTAAAACCACAAATCATAAAATAAGATTTTTTTCATTAACTCATTAATAATTAATAAATGGCTAAAATTCGCATAACTTTCTTGAATTTTGTATCATTTTAAAATTTAGTAATAAACCTCCCTCAATTTTCACTTATCTACAAGGAACCACCCTTCTATTAACCAATTTATTAACTTATTAACAGCAATTGACACATCATATTTAAGAGAGACATGCCATGTGATATATATTGACATTGACTCAGGGGTATTTTATTCATTCTCACTTCCCACAAAACGCACAACATCCCTTCCTTAAATTAAGAACATCTTCTTTATGCTATGTTTGGTATCTCGAAAAGGTTTTTGAAAAAATTAGAATAAGAAAGGGAATGAGAATTAGAATAAGAAAGAAAATAAGAATTAGATTTTAAAAGCACGTTTGCTATGTATATAGAATACTTATATAATTTTTATTTAGTATGTGTATTTATATATTAAAAGACTAAAGTATCCCTAGTAAAGTTAAAAAGAAAAAAAAAACCTCCAAGAGTTGTGATCCACCATCATCAAAACCCATCTCTAACCACTGTCAAAATCCTGGAACATCGTGAAACCCCAACCACCATAACTTCATACATTACCATCACAAGAAGACTCCTATGCCATTGAAGAACAACAACACAAAGCATAGAATGCTATTGAAGACACATACAAAACAAATACCCAGAACGCAGAACCACCATCAGAAATCGCAAGCACCAAAGTTAGATTCAAGCTCCACTCACATTCAGCCACCACTGACCTCGACATCACAATCACCAACATCGAAGACCCAGAAAATAGAACCACCAAAAAAATAAAATCAACAAAGATGAAACAATGGAGAAGCAAGAAAGATCAATGAAACTATTTAGGGGCTTTGGTAGGCTGCTTGAGGGTTTATGGGGGAGGAAGACAATGGAAGTTAAAGATGAAGGAGGAGAGGGTGAACATCATTATTGTAACCGAAGGAGAACGTCATTACTGTCAAAGGAGAGGAAGTCGAGGAGATGCCAAATCTATCATTTGGAGAAGGAAAAGAATGAGGCGGAGGAGAGAAACAAAGAATAAGGTGGACGAGAAGACATGCTTGCGAAGGTGCAGCAGTGGGTGAGGCGGAGGTACAACGGTGGGTGAGGTGAAGGTACGGTCATGGGTAAGGTAGAGGTACGATAGTGAGGGGTCTACAAATGCTAAAAGAGTTGAAGGGCAGAGAGGTCTCAATGAATAGATTCCCTATAATTCATCCAATTCCATCATGGCTGAGAAGGAATTAGATTCAGGGCATTTTGCCTGAATATGATTTCTTAAGAATACAATTTCATGGCTACCAAACTTACTAAAATCAGGAATATGTTTCCATATCCTCAATTCCTGTGTACCAAACAAGACGTTATTCTTCCTTTTGCAATTAGTGTGAAGTCAATAAGCCCTAAATTTTGTCATGTGCATGTCTTGCGGTTTGCTTAGAGATGGAATGGCAATATCATTCAAGAATTTTCTCTAGACTTGTATTAATTTCTTACGTGACTTTTTATTTTCTTTCATTTTTGTTGTTTCAATCAACATTTTTGACTTCTAAAGGTGATGGACACTACACCAAAAACGGTCACTATTGGTGTTTATTTTCTGCTTGCATTGGCCTTTCCAAAATGCCAATAACTCCAGTGCTAATAAAAGTTTCTTGGTATTTGTTGCAGACACTAACTAAACATAGCTTTAGTTGGCATTTGTATACAAACGCCAACTTTTCTCTATTTTTTTTAAATTGCAAACGAATTGCACTGCAATTCTAAATCCAACCAAAATTAAAATATACTCAATTATAAAAATTTCACATGTTTTGCTTGGATCAGATGAAGAGGATGTCACAATACAAAGTTGAAATGATCACAATCAGAACCAAAATTCCAAATAACACCACAATACAAAGTCCAAGTAGCCATAGCCAGATAACATTAGTGTACCAAGAAGATTGAATTGTTGCTTCGGGTTCTACAAATTTTCTATAAAAAAAAAGGATAATCTTACCAAAAAAAATCAGACAAAAAATTGACAAAATACATAGCAACAACCAATACGAATATCACCATGTCTAAGAAACAAATCTGAGAAACAGATTTGGTGCGACTTTGAGAAACATATCTGGTACATCATGAACACCACGGAGGCCGATCGATGGTGGTGGCAAAGATGAGGAGGAGTTTGCGTGGTGGAGATCGTTGGTTCCCTCACTCTCCCACCGATGTTAATATTGTTGGAAGTTTCAGATCTAAGTGGCCCAAGATGAATCCATGAAGGCCAAGAGAGAACGTGAGTTGAAATGATGGAGACGATGAGGACGTAGGTAGACTCCGATGCATGAGACGAGAGAGAATGATTGGTGAAGCTACGGGTAAGACACCTCCTATGTGTTGCTGTAATTCATCACCACTGATGAAGATTGGTGAAGCTACAACGAACAAAGATAACTCAGAGAAGGTGAAAAAGAGTGATGAGAGAGCCAAGTAGAGCAGTGAGAAGAGAGAGGAATCAGGAGAGGAGACAGAGTGAGGTGAGAGAGAGGCATCGGGAAGTGAGTGTGAGATGCAAGAGGTTTAAAGGAATTGGGGTTGTGATGTTTGAAAAGGAGTGAGAGAGAAAAGAAAGTAGGAAAAAAAATTAATCAGGACCACTGGATATTTTTTATCAACGGTCATTATTAATAATCTGTGGCTTGTGTTTTCTGAACGATGCTTTAGTTAGCATTTTCATCACAAACACCAACTTTTCTCCATCACCAAAGTTGGCATTTACAAAAAAAATGCCAACTAAATTTTTTTATTTTTTTTTATTTTTAAATCATTTTAGATGGCGTTTTCTACACAAACACCAACTTTTCTCTATCTTAGATGGCGTTTGTATGGAAATGCTATCTAAAATATATCTTTAGATGGCATTTTCTTCACAAATGCGAACTTTTCTTTATCACTAAAGTTGGTGTTTTGGAAATAAACGCCAACTAAATTTTTTTTAATTTTTAATTTTTTTTTATCTTTTAAATCATCTTAGATGGCATTTGTATGGAAACGCCATCTAAAGTATATCTTTAGATGGCCTTTTTTTTTTACAAACGCTAACTTTTCTCTATCACCAAAAGTTAGCATTTGGGAAATAAACGCCAAATAAATGTTTTTAATTTTTAAATCATCTTAGATGGTGTTTGTATGGAAACGTTATCTAAAGTATTTCTCTAGTTGGCGTTTCCTATAGAAACACTAACTATTGAGCATTAATAAATTGTAAAATTGGCATAGTGGGATCATTATAGTGCTAGTTTAATGTTGCTTTTATGTCTTGATGTCTAAAATGTTGCAACCAAAATTTGGAACCCTAGCAATAAAGAAGGAAGAAGATGAAATTTGGGGCTTTAGACCAATTCAAAATGGAACAGAAACCATCATGCCCTAATGAGTGAGAATTGTGAAAATGAAATAATGAGATCTAGAGAGTTGAGAAATTTGAAGTTGCTTCTAGCAATAGAAAGAACGAGAATCTTGGCTTTTAGGAAAGAAGAAATGATTCTTGCATTTTGTGAGAAAAGAGAATGATTAAAATATCCTTAATGGCTCAATCCATATCTAATTCCATGCAACTTCGTTAAATCTAACGTGGCAAATTTTGTTAATAACTTAACAGTTTTCTAAATATAGATAGAAGTTCACGGGAGCTTATTATCAAGTTATAAAAGTTACATGACCCAAAGTTTAAAAGAGTTATATGTATTTTACACTTAATTAATTATCATTAAATCAGCTCAATAGATGAGAGATACTTCAAAAAAATTCTATAGGGGTACTCAGTAACAATGCAGACTTGTGTTACTTTATCTTTCCATGATTTGGCCAAGACCAATAATAGTTGTAACAAGTTTTTTTTTTTCCTTCTTCTTCTTGTTTAGAAAATAATACTTCTAACAAGTTGTGTGAACCAAAAAGTGATTATGATGCGCATACCACAGGGATTAGAAAAAAGTAAAATGAACCATCACAAAACAAATTATCACAAGACATGCAACTAAATGTAATAAAACATTGCTGAATACCAACTCAAACTTGGCGTTTGTAGTAAGGTTTTCATCCCCTAAATAGGTAGTTAGGAGAGATATATTTTTTGTCCTCAATATCTTGAGGGAGATTAGATTTTATTGCTGATAGGGAATACTTTTAATTTATGACCAAAATTAATTGTTGAATTTGAAAATGTAACTCACTTCCCTCCACCATTAAAAGTAAATATTACTTCTTGGGGATGTTCTATTAATCTTAATATTTATGTATCAATTTTATTATTAGTTTTTAATTCACGTCACTAAACTTTTTCCCAAAAATTAAGAAGTAGAGGAAAGGCATTAAAAAATTATTATATTTGAGAATATTGATATTACTTTTTCTACAAAAGTCTTTCTTATTTCACTATCCTATTTTTTGGTCCACCAAACGAAATGTATGCAAAGTATCTCAGTACTCCCTTCGGTCCATAATATAGATATTTTTTTTGTTCATAATATAAGGTGTAGAGAGCCAAATGAATAATTTTACCCTTACTATATTTAATTGTGTGAGTTGGTTGCTTCTCTCTTTCTTACACTTGTAAAGCTCATAAGGAATTGCTTGGTTTAATCATTTTAATATTTCTTCAATAAATATGGGTAAATTTGGAAGTTTTGATATATTTAAGGATATTTTTCAACTTTCTTAATTGGCGTAAAAATGGGTCTCATACCCTATAATATGGACAGGAGAGAGTATCTATCAAGGACCTCAGCTCGCATTTCAAAGACTTCCATCAGCAGGGTATCCGAATACTCATGGATTTGGATCACTTTAAAACGGTTTTTTTAAAGTAGATTTTATTTTAAAGTGGTTTTTTTGAAGGTTTTTTTAATGAAAAAAATCGCTGCATTACTAATCAAAAAGGAACAAAATATCCACAAGTTACATCAATTTCTGATCATGCACCAACTCTTTACACCAAGGTGGAGGATGATCAAAAGTAGAAAAATCATAATCTATATTCCTAACTAATCTAACCAAAGAAACCACACACTTGTTAGCTTCTCTATACATATAGTTAACAGTAATATTCCAATGCCTGTTAATCATTAACTTAACTACATGGATGATGTCATATAAGGATGATCAATGACATTATGTCTTGTAAGGGGCTTGACAGCCTCAACATTCGTTGTAAATATCTGAATTGATTGTAGCCCCAAGCCTCTTCCAAGTTGCATTCCTTTGAAGATCCCCATGAGTTCCACTACAGCTGTAGGGTATGTTTTTGTCATTACAATGAAGCCAATTTTCCAGTCAGCATTATGTTCTCTGATTATGCCGCCATACACACTCATCCCATCATTGTTGATTGTGGTACCAACGTCTAATCTGTAGTGTCCCTTTTCTGGAGGAAACCATCTTCCCTGTAAGTTCTTGGATGGTTTCCTCAATGTAAATGGGAGTTCAGAGAGATAAATGTCACTGCTTGCTTTATAAAAAGAGTTAAGGCTCTTTGTTCTGCTACACACTTCTTCTGCAAAACATTTGTTGCATCTAGAGGTATATATATCCCAACAAATATAGGCAAATAGGATGCTCCAGGGTACCTTTCTTGTAAAGTCCCTTCTTGCCTCATGTTTGATGTTCCATTTTATCCACTCCATTTTGTCCAAACTTTTGAAGTTTTGCCATAGCTATGGTTTCACGAATTCTCTCCATCTTTGCTTAGCATACTGGTAGTCTCTAACAAGGTGCATTGTATGCTCATCAGCTTGGCATCCGAACGAGCACTGTGCTGTTTGTAGACGACCCCTTCTCTTTCTAAGATAAGCTGTGTGCATTTGATCTTGTCCAATAAGCCATAAGAGAGTTTTCATTTTCTCTGGTGCTTGCTATTTCCAAATGAAGCTCCAGCAATTGTAGTTCCGTGTTTCAATGCCTGCACTTAAAAAATCATAACAAGATTTAATGTTAAAGTTCCCATCTGATGATGGATTCCATATGTAAGTGTCCTCTTCTCTCACAGTACTAGGAGGTTGAGTGCGAGTTATTTGGCTAACAATGGCATTTGGCAACTAGTGCTTCATCCCACTCTCCTGTAGCATTAATAAAATCAATTACTTTAGGATCAAAGTTCAGGTCCTGCCCATCAATAAAGAAGGATAGTAGAGCATCAAATCCAGCTCATTCATTGCTCCAAAAATGTGTTATCCCCTCTTCCAATTCATTTCCTCAATCCTTGTACAAAATTATCCCAACCATGTATGATGCTTCTCCAAGTTAAAGAAGAATTGGCTCTCTTCCTAATATTGGGTAGTGCATCGTTTCCACTAGAGCTGAACAGCTTGGCCTAATACTCGGTTGGCCCAGTCTAGCCCCGCCACTTCGAGTCAACGGGGCCGGGCCGGGGTTAGGGCCAAGTACTCTAACCCCGGCCCGGCCCGACCTATATATATATTTTTAATTTTTTTTTCTAATTTTTTATATATCTTAATTAATTTTTGTAGAATTTTTTTTCTTTATGTATATAATATAATACATTTACTATGTAAATATTATGAAAACTTTTTAAGATTTTAATGTTTCAAATTTTTTAAAATTTTAAATTAATTTTTTAACTTAATGTTTATGTAAAAATAATATATAATGGTTAAATATTCATAAATTTTGAACAATTTTATTTTTTTCTAAGATTATTTTCTAAAAAAATCTATTTTTAAGTATAAATAAATCTATTTTTTATTATTAAATATTTTTTTATTTTTTAATTTTTTTAAAAAAATATATATATAGTATCGGGTCAGCCCGGTACTGACCCGAGACACTTCGGGCCGGGCATCGGGTAGGGATTAAACCCGACCCTACCCGACCCATGATCACTCCTAGTTTCCACATTTACACTTAGACCATAAAGTCTTAAGCCAGAGGCTTTCTCTATCTTTAATCATTTTCCCGCAGAGTTTCATGATAAAAGATTCATTTTGTCTCTTTAAGTCTTTAAAACCAAGTCCCCCATCCCTCTTGTTTTTCTGGATTTCTTTCCAATTCAATAGGTGTAACTTCCTTTCTTCATTCGTAGAGCCCCATAAAAAGGTTCGGCTCATCTTCTCTAATTCATTCAGCAACTTCTTTGGTAGTAGCAAGGTCTGCATCAAGTAGTTCGGTATTGTAGACACCACTAATTTAATAAAGATGGATCTTCCTGCTATGTTTAGGTACTTGCACTTCCATCTTGATAACCTTTTCCTTGCTCTATCGAGAATTAGACCAAAGATATCAAAAGAGGCTCTTCTGTGGAGCAGTGATATGCCTAGGTATTTGCCAAGGTCACCTGTAAGTCCCACACCCATCTTCTTGCTGAGGTTCAGAAATCTAGTGATATGAACATTAGCTAAGCAATGCATCTTTGTTTTACTGTAATTTATTTTTTGTCTTGACATGTCACAAAAAAGCTTGAGGCAATCGTTAATCACATCCACCTGTTCACTATTAGCTTCAGCAAAAAGAACCAAATCATCTGCAAAGAATAAGTATGTAATTTCAGGGCCTCTCTTATTAAGTTTGATAGGTTTCCATTTTTTCATCTTCAAGCTATCTTCAATTATGTGGTCAAGCCTCTCCATGCATAGAATGGAGATATATAGTGAGATGGGATCTCCTTGACGGATTCCTCTTACTGGCTTGAAGCTCTCTATAGTTGCTCCATTCCATAGGACTTCCATCTCCGTGGTACTTATACAAACCATAATCGCCTTTCTAAGTTTGTCTTCTACCACTAGGGTTTTAAGTGTGTTATCAATAAATGGCAATTCAAATCTATCATAGGTTTTTTCCAGGTCCACTTTTATTGCCATGAACCCTTTTTGGCCTTTTTTTGGTCTTCATGGAGTGAATGACTTCTTTAGCAACAATTATGTTGTCACTGCTTTGTCGCCCAGCTATGAAACTACACTAGTAGTTGCCTATCACTTTATTCATCACCTTTTTCAAATGTTCAGCAATGAGTTTAGTTGCAATTTTGTAACTAACATTGCATAATGAGATTGGTCAAAAAATCTTTTACCATTTGAAGTTTGTCCACCTTGGGTATGAGGACAAGGTGAGTAAGGTTAAGATCTGAGATAGTGCTTAGGTCCTCAAAAATTTTTTTCACCAATGATGTGCCACTAGTCATGAAAGAAGAAAGCTTGTATACATTTAGGCCCCGGGGCTTTAAAAGGGCCAATTTCAAATGTTGCAACTTTAATCTCTTCATATGTGATCTCTGCATGTAGCTTCTGTAATTCCTCTCTTGTCAAAACTAGAAATTTTTTCTCCATTTCCAGATTTGGCTAACATCTACCGTCAGATTTAAAGAGATCTTTATAAAAATCCATCACCAAGGTCTTCATGATTTCTTGATCAGTAATTCATTCCTAGTCCTCACTTTTAAGAGCCACAACTCTAGTTTTAGTTATCTTTTTAATGGTTGTCGCATGGAAAAACTTGCTATTTTTGTCTCCCCACTTTAACCAGTTACATCTTGCTTTCTGGTACCATAAGAGTTCCTCTTGTGCAAGCACTTTGTTGTGTTCATTCCACAATTCCTTTTCAATTTGTTGAAGATAGAGACTATCCCTATTAGTTTTGGTTTTGTCTATTCCCTCTAGTCTTCTTGTCAATTTGTTCTTTTTCTAAATAATATTACCCACCCGGTTATTCCACTCAGTAGCTTCTTTTGCAAACCCATTAACTCCCTCAATCGAGTCACCATTAGCCCAAGCTTTTTTCACCACATCTTGGTAGTCAGGTTTCAAAGCCCAAGCTGTGTGGCATCTAAAGATTCTCTGAAATTGATTAGAAGAAGCATTGCTTTTATCTTTAGTTAGAAGAGGCCTATGGTCAGATCCAAATTTGCAAAGGTAGTGAACTTTGGCTGTATTTTATTTTCCAAATTGATAGGTTCTTTCCTTTTAGTGGAGCCCAACACTACCTGGTGGGTTCTTGAAGTTTGCTTTCTCTTCATAGTAGGAGATAAGATCTTGGGCCTTGATGCTTAAGGTCTTTTATTCCCCGTTGAGCTTTTCATCTTCTTGATTATAATTCCACCCCCCTCCCTCTTTTGGGCTTTGGCCCAAATTCTTTTCTTTTGTCACTTTGTCATTTTCAGCATTGAAAAAGAACACCTCCACTTAATCATGTATCCTTTTCAGGATTGTGGAGTGTAGCTTTCCCTTTCTCTATACTTCTCCGATCTTCCTTTTTCCTCCACTCTACCGTGTGTGCCTTTTGAGTGCTATTTGTGATTGGTGTCTTATCTGTCCCTTCTTTGAGGTCGGCTAGTGCAGAAATTCTGGAAGAGGATAGATTCCCTGACACAATCTGCTTTGACTTATCTTGCCTACTTTGTCATGGAGCATTGGAGCCTTCCCCTTCATGAACCCTCAGCCGTTAATCGCGCCTCACCACCATCCAAGGGCCATACTCTTTAGAGTCGGCAAAGTGAGCAAGCCCTATGGGTCAGCGTAAATAGCATGACAAAATAAGTAAACTGACCATTAAAATCAGAAACCCTAAAAGAAAATAAACTTTTTGAAGCCAGTCACTTTTTACCCGGCCTGATTGGTTCATTTTTTTTTTTTTATTTAAAATATTTAAAAATATACTATTTTATTAATTAATAAAATATAAATTATAAAATTTAAATATTAGGTTAATTTGTTATGAATAATAATAATAATTAGTTAAAAAATTTTAAAAAATATAAAAAATATTTTTTAAAAATACACCAGCCCAGCCGTACATCAAATGGTATATCTTCCTTCTTGTTTAACTATGCTTCCTTCAGTTTCTAGTTTCTACGGTGGCTGTGTACTGGTTTCCATCGTTGACTGCATCGATAGTTTAGGATTTAGTAGGCACTCATCCATGTGATGGCCATACCTTCCATACTTGAAGCAAATAACATTTAATCCTTCAAATTCAACATTGAACACAGGATCTCTAATGACAACTCTTGGGTTAAGTTGTTTACATAGATCTATCTCTTCACTAACTCTTGCATAGCTATCCCTTTCCACCCTTGGGTCTTGTTCTTTGGCTCTGTAAATCGTATTTAGGTCCACTTTCAGAGTTCTTCCTATGAAGTTTCCAATTTCCTTTAGGAACTCCTCATCATAGTACTAAAGTGGCAAATTTGGAACATGAACCCAAAT
Organism: Adenanthera pavonina; assembly: GCA_026686845.1. Classification (NCBI taxonomy): domain Eukaryota; kingdom Viridiplantae; phylum Streptophyta; class Magnoliopsida; order Fabales; family Fabaceae; genus Adenanthera; species Adenanthera pavonina. Next base: position 28,553,326 of record JAIVEN010000013.1, read on the forward strand.
TGCTACCTTACGCACCGAATTACATCTTTGGGTTGAAATTTGGACTCCACCTCTTGATTGCCAGATAATGTCCTTGAATCACCCAAGGGACTCCACTCAGCACCTTCTATGCAAAGGCCTTGTCTTTGAACCTCACTACATAATAATTATTTTCCACATCAATCAACTCGAAATCACACACACCTCAAAGGGTGGAAAGCCTGTCTCTCATCATTTTTCTCCTTAGCCTCATTCCTAGCAGTGTGATTACTAGTGCATCTTTCTAGGGCAAGCACAATTTCAACAACCGATCATCTGGGACCTCTATCATGGGTAGAGATTTGATGAGTTTCTTCTGATCTTCTTAGCCGTTCCTACATCAATTCTTGCACATCGCACTCTGCTTCCTTCTCCTCTTGATCGATTAGCAAAGCTTTATAAGACACAGGAGTCGGATTAATCGTAGACCCACCAGGTTTGGTACCTCGGCCATGATCCCCTATTTCCTCAACATTACCCATCTCTGTATCCTCCTCCCTCTTCTTAATATTCCGCCCGATGACATCCTCTTCTTCCTTCGAGAGTCCTTCTGGAGTACCGTTGCCATTGCCATTACCGTAGCCAGAGTTACTCGCACTTGCTGTCTTGTTCTCACTCATCTCTCTCTGTTCAGAAGGTTAAAAATTGGGTTTAAATATGATCTAAAAACCCCTTTCCTGATCTAAAAAAATAGTTTTTTAAAGAGCCCATTGGGTTTGGCATAGCTTTTGTGCCTCTTCCAAGATGATGGGAAGAAAAAAATAAAAAAACATAATGGAAAAAACATCTTTAAATTAACAAGCAACCTTTATCTCCAAAATTCACACACAATCATTGTAAGAATTCCCATATGCTGCATCTGGTTGGACGTAATCATCACTATATGGAATGGAATAGATCTCCATTCCATTCCTATGTTTGGCATGGCTTTCCAACAGTGCCATTCCATTTCTATGGGAATGGCCATTCTACAACTTTGAGGAATGACGATTCAAGTGAGAAATAACTGATTTACCCTTCACTTTCTCTTTTCTTTTTAAGAATACCCTTAAGTTTATAGGAACTTGAACGTGCTGTTTCAGTCTCGAAGACCAACACGCGACCTGATTTGCAAAAGGAACTTCCACCATGTGAGCTGAAATAATTATACAATAATATTATGCATTATTTAATACACACACACACACACGTATGAACTTCAGCATTTATTTTAATTATAATATATTAAAAAAATAGAAATATAATTTTTTAAATAAACTAAATTATTAAAAATATTTTTACAAAGTAACTAAAAATATATATTATTTTATTTTATTAAACAAATGTAAGAATATTTTTTAATAATTAAACATTAATAAAAAAATTTAATATATTTTTACATCAATAATATTATTATCCAACTAAATATAAATATATATTCTATTCCATAATATACCAAACATACTTTTATCATTCCATCAATCATTATTCCCATTCCAACGAAATGATTCTGCTTACCACCTATAGCAGTAAAGAAACAACCAAGGATTAATGCAAAAATAAAGCTGAGTCACATACATGGGATGCTTAACGAGGGGCAGTTGTGAACAGATGCCCCTCAATCATTTTCAAGTCACTTGATTTACCTCTGGTTGTACAAAGTTTATTGCACAATTTTCTCAAGATACATCATCAGTTTGCTTCTGTTTCTTAGGCCTAGAGCTTTCCTCCTCTAAGGATTTCAATTTGTTCTTTATTGCAGCTATTTTTGCACTACGACTTGTCTGTCCCATGCCACTACCAGCAAGGTGTATCTTTTGCCCTTCTCCCATGGCTTTTGAAGAGGTATCGGCTGTTTCTAACAGGCACTTCTCACTAGCAAGCCGAACTACCAGTGGCCGGCCGCAAGCTAACCTTCCATGCATTTTCCCCTTGGCCAGTTCTGCTTCCTGCATACTCACTTTAATAATGGAAATCAGGGATTGCTTTAAAAGCATAATAACTAAAATACTCCGTCAAATTACCTCTTTTGAGCTATACTGGATAAAAGCAAACCCGCGCGGCTCCCCACGTTTAGGGCCACGAGTGTGCCATAAGAAGTCCTCAGATACAATCTTTCCAAAAGGAGAAAACATCTTTATAAGAGCTGCCCTGGGAAAGAGAAAGGGTGAGAGATAAGAATGTGCATGACAGCAAAAACAAAATCATGTCTCACTAAGATATTAGTAAGTCTTACTCTGTTATTCTAAGGTCGAGGTTGCCAATATACAGTCTACTTTCACTTTTATCATCCACATAACCATTAGGATCCTGCATTCAGTCATTGCACTAAATCACATACCAGATAAAAGGATGATGACATGGAAAATATCAAAATGCACCAGGCCAGTCCACTTAGTTTCTATCAACCAGTTGGGAGACTCTAGAATTCCAAAAGTAAGAATTATTTCCAAAGTAATTTCTAAAGATAGGAAAAGTAAGATGCCAAGTCCTACCATGGACTGTGCAACAAGTACATGAGATATGCAATTGACAGTACCAGCAAGTTGAAAACACGAAATACATGAGAAACTTATAATTTCCATACAAAGTGGATCCATCATCTCAGTAACATAATGAAATGTGTAAATATTAGATAAAGGGTGTGTGTGTCTTTTCTTTTTTAGTTATATTATAGATAAAGCATGTTAAATATTGACAATGCAAATTCCCATTATACCCAAAGTAAAATGGGGGAAAAAAGAAAATGGCTCTTTCTAAGCTTCTGCAAGAAAAACGTGTACACGAATGTTTTGGACCCGAATACTTCTACTTCTGATTCTTAAACAGGGAAGAGTCGCATCATCTGTGGATCAAGAACCACACTTAAGTTGGTGAATTGGAAAAGTGGGACTGCAATACATAGAAATGGACATTGTGGTAGCTCATCACCACACATGGAGTGCAGCACGGCCAGATTCCAAGAGCTAAAATGTTAAATCAAACAAAAGGAAACGTAGTAAAGGAGGTAGACATCAGACAGAGAACATACCATGTCCTCAAGTTTGCAGGTAAAATTTCTTCCAAAACTTTAAAGCATCAACTTAGCATCGCCCTACATACAAACAATTCAATATTCATTTTAACATTTAGTGTGATCATACTTGAAAAGGAAAAATAATTAGCTCAATAAATTCATGGACACATTAGATGGAGTTACCATAAACAGTCAATTAAATGTACTATGTATATTGTCATCCCTTTTCACTCAATGGGGAAGGCCTCCTTAAGCAGTGCAATTAATAAAAAAGACTGAAAATGAGAATCCTAAAAGGCTATGCAATTAATGCACAATAAGTTAAAGCGAGAGACTATTCTAATCTAACCTCTGCCCTAATCTTTTAAAATTCTTCCAGCATCCATAATTTCAATGAAAAGAAAAGGCCAAATTCATCCCCGAAAAGTTTGCACTCCAGATCAAATTTTTCATAAGTCTACAGAAATTATAAGAATTAAAGTTTTTTAAAAAAAAAGCAAACTTAATAGAGAGCAGTACGGGCTTAATTATTTCCTGACACTAGTGTTGTATGTTTAAAAGGCTGTTACTCTAATCTAGTGTCATTGAGATCGTGTTTTATTAAGTTTTCAGGTCAAAAACGTTAACTATCAGCCTATCACACTTGCGACAGCTTGCAAATTAACACACAAAACAATGGACGGGTAATCAAATATGCAGTTTTGCAAATGGGTTCATACTGGCAAGGTTAGCACTATCAGACCTGTACCCGAAGCCCATAAACAGTTTCTAATACCTAGGCGGTACTGAATTTGAAGATGAAAATTTCAAAGAACAAATTGATATAGATGGCCGTAGATATCATGTCGCTACTCTGTGTAGTACTGATTTTGAAAATCAAAATTTCAAGGAATGAATTTCAGAGAGAGGGAGAGGGGCTTACCAAAGATATAAATATGACCTCCGCCTCATAGCCGTGGTCGTCGATTAGGGTTCCCACCAAGGAAAGAGAAGTAAGGAAGAACAAGAAGGGTTTTCTCTTTCCTCTACTAGTGTCTCTTTTTTTAATTTTCCGGACAAGAGAAGCCTCTCCTTTTTTACTTCCTTTTCTCATTGTAATTTTTGGTATACTACTTAGTTATCTATCATTTTCGCGCTTGAAATGTTTTTAAAATAGTTAAAATTATATATTATATTCTTTTATTCACAAAAATTAACAATATTTTATCAACAAAGTTATGATATAATTAACAAATAATTAATCTCTTAAATATGTTGTCTACTCAAAAAAAATGACACTATTTTTATTTTAACAAACAAAAATAACAATAGTTAAAAATGTTTATATGTTAAAAAAATGACTATGCTATTTAAAACTTTATGGGAATAATATTTTTCAAAATAACGTGTTATATATTGACATATTTTAACTTATTATATCATATCTAAAGTGAATCTTTTGAAGGCAACCAGAGCAAGATCAATATATTTGCATGAGGCTGAATGAGCCATAATAATTACAGTTTGGGGATAATGCAATTTCTTATATTTGTTATAATGATATATTTGACTGTTTGTAAAAAGTTTTAAGAAAATAAGATAAAGTCTAGTTGTGTGGGATTCAACTTGCACTTCTATTTATTTTTTACACTCTTCAAATTTTTGAGGACCAATTCTTATGTGGGTTGCGTGGTGAGCCCATGAAGAGTTTGTTACCCCCTCCATTATTTAATATAAAATTATTTTAATTAAATTATACAAATTAAGGATAAGAATTAAAATTAGTTAATTATTCTTATTTTTAAAAAAAAATTATAACATTTTTTTAAAACTATCTTTATTAAAAATATTTTTTTCTCTCATGAATTGAATACAAACATTTTTTTAATATATAATAAATACTATATTGTATCATGAAAAAGGTCATATATTTATGACAAAATTAAAAAGCCCCTTTGTTGGCAATAAATTTAGAAAGATAAATGCTCCAAACATGCTAGAGGTATAAATACCTCGATTTTAGAAAACTTGACCTCTAATCAGAACAATTGTAAGTCCCTTGGGTCTTCTCCCACAATTTCCCCAGATGTAGGTACCAAAAATAGAGATGAAAAGATGATATTGAAAACTTTAAAGCTTGTAGAGAATTTAAATGTAAAAGTAGATAATCACTCAAAGAAATAACAATGATGCCATCTGACTGAAAGTTACAAAATAGCGATGTTGGGAAAAGTAGATAAGATGAAAGATAAGATGGAGAACACTTAAGCAAAGTAGAAAAGTAAATGTATAATAGTGTTTGTGTGTTTGTGCTGCTGATGATGATGATCAAGACTACTTTTATGCTATTTATAGTCGACACCAAGCGATAGATTTTTTAAGCCCATGTATGTATCCACTAGCCAAAATTTCAGCTCCTCAAGGCCACGTACTCCCTACTTTCTCTCCCACTATTTTACGTGTTAATTTCACCCAAGTATCATGAAATAACTTTCACCCGTATGACTTCCACGTGCCATCATTAATAAAAATCCATAAGGCCTTATATATATAATAAGGGCTAATAAGAAAAATGGGCTTAATAAATTTTATTTTTACTAACATATTTGGGCTCTATAATCATATTTAGCTCAATTTTCTTTTAGGTCAAACAACTGTCCTTGCATACAATTTAGCCTTATTCTAGTAGGCCAAAATTATATGGGCATTCAAGATATTTTAGCCCAAGTATCCTCATCAAAACCAATGTCTACTTTACCTCTCTTTTTTTTTAAATAGATGGTCATCGGACCTATCTTCATTTCATTATACTAAAGTGGCCAAAAGATGCCTACTTACAAAGTCAAACTATAGAAGTCATGGTATTGGCTTGACAATACAATAATGTCTTGCTATTTATTTATCACTATTACCCTAAGACATACATTGTTGGCCATATTAATGGCCTTCATTTCACTCACTCTTGTTCTTTACCATTTTCCACATAATGGGAAAATATTTCTTCAAGTATTTGCCATTGATGAATCGCCGATGTGGCTCTCCGTCCAAACTTTCTAACCATTAGGAATTTCCTTTCAAGACTTTATGTATTTTAAATGGCCCTTCCCAATTAGGAGACCATATCCCATATTCTTTGTCTTTAGTTCCTAATGGTAGAATTGTCTTCCGCATTAGATCTCCTTCTTCGAACACTTTTTTTTTTACCCTTTAGTTATACAATCTGGACACCTTCTTCTTCTATACAATCATATTGTTACATGCTTGAAGCCTTAAATTATCTGCATTTCAATCTCTATCATCATAGATTTCGAGTAATCTTCAGTCATAAGTTGATTACGCTTGGCGACCCTCAAAGAAGGTACTACCACTTCCATAGGCAACAATGCATCATGGGTAAAGGTTAGGACAAAAGGACTTTCTCCTGCAGCACTTCTCTTATAAGTCATATATGTATATAATGTCTCCAATAGAATCTTGTGCCAATCTCTAGGATTATCTTCTAGCATTTTCTCCAGGATCCTTATAAGGATTTTATTTGAAGCCTCTACTTGTCCATTGGCCAAAGCATAGTGTTAACCTCTAGAAATTCATGTCATTTTTTGCATGTTTTTCTTGGTTTAAATGTGCAATTTGGGATTTAAAGGTTTTATCCATGAACTTTATTACTTAATTTGCATATATTAGCCTTGTTTATATATTTGGTGGCTTTTATTGTTTTGCTTTCTTGTAGGGGTTTTTTGGTGGAGAATTCAAGCCAATCAAACCATGTGGAAGATCCAAAGAAGCATTAGAAGATGGGAAGCAAGCATTAAAGGCCAAACCATAGCAAAATGAAGCAAAAAAGAAAGGAGAAATTATGAAGAAACAGAGCTAGCCGCAGTGCCTAATGTGACGGTCATGGCGCCCATCGAACCTGAAATATACATCATCACTTTATTTCGTGTTTCTGACTTAAGGTTCGTTACAAATTGCTTCCAACCGCTATTCTTCAAGATTCTGGACCTATGGGATGCTCTTGGAGGCTTTAGGAGCTTGAGGGAGGGCTTGGAGAAGCTTAGGTTGAAGATTTGAAGCTCCTTCCATAAGTTTTCTTTGCTTTCTCCTCTCTTTTCTTGTTTTGCTGCTATTGTTTGATGCTTTTGTGCTTTGTAATGGTTGATTTGGTTGTATCTCAAGCTTTATGTAGCTAAGTTTCCATTCTCCTAGGATTATTTGTAACTTAAACATGAATTAGTAGTTGTTTCCTCTTCCTATTAATGCTATGTATGTGTGTTTATTTCTGGTTTATTGTGTTCTTGGTTGATTGGCCATCAATTAGGAGTAATTAGGGTTCTCTAATCAATCTAAAGATGGAGAAATTAGAGTAGACCATACAATAAACATTGTGAGATTGTGAAATTCACATGATGAATGGAATGATTTGCTTATAGGATAGAGATGTATCTATGGGCCTCATAAAGTCACATTAGGCTTGTGTTTAACTAAACTAATTAACTAATTTGGCAAGAGATTATGGATTAAGTTGATTAGGAAGCTTCTTTGACATTGAGAAATGCTTAGAAGTGTAATTGAATGCTAGACTCTCATGTAATTGCATTAAGAAACAATAAAGGAAGAGATAATTGATCACTTTGAATTTATTAAGCTAGAAATAATCCTAGGTGGCCTTCCTTGTCTAGAACCACCAGTAACATCTAACCTTAATGTAGTTAGTTTTATTTGTACTCTTGCTCTTTGGTTATTTGTGTTGCTCAATTAAGCAAAAGTGTAACAATTGATACTTAATTAGGTTTTGGAACCAAATTCTCATGGGAACGATACTCTATTCATCATTATATTACTTGTTACGGCCCGTGCGCTTGCGGTATATACTAGGTGGCGAACACATAGTGTGGTGTTGAATTTAGCAACTAAATTCCATAATCTTTTACAAACTCCTTTACCTCATCACCTATAAACATAGTTCCTTAGTCAATTGTTATTGTTTGAGGAGTACTAAATCTATGATCTAGGTTCTCTTTAATAAATTGAATCACATCTTTTGTTCTATTTTCTTCATAGGCATAGCTTCAACCCATTTAGAAAAATAATGTCACACCTCATACTTAGACTCATTTCCCATATATTAAACTATATTTAAGTCTATTAATGCTTGATTAGAGACTTGATTATATAAAACAACTTAAACCAATTTATTTCATTTGGGGTACTATTCCCTTGGTTAACTTTGAAAATTCATAACTAAATCAAGAAAAATCATATTGACATGATTCAAGTCTCTAAATATATCTTTAAATATTCTATACATGGAAAAAATATTGAACATGGAAATTACTTGGCCAATTAATACAGTAAATTCATATTATCTGCACTGTAGCAATGGTCATTTTTGAAAATTTCTGATTCTGACCATAACTTTGAAAAATCACCATAAATCATACACAAATCCAAATTGAGTGATCTTTATGTCTTTAGAAAGCTACACATGTCTAGTTTTTATACATATAAAACACTTATACATGAAACCACAAAAATTCTAAACAGGACACGAGATTCTGAACAGTGTCACAATGGTCATTTTCTTCCTACAACTTGTCAACATAGACTTTAATATGTACATACATGGCCATTTCTTGTCTTCACTTAAAACATTACATCATAGTAAATCTAGATGAACATAATTACATTCATATAAAGTCCTAAAACCGTACACATCATTTTCGCAAGGTATTCCAAACAAAGCACCAATGCAAGCAAGTTCATTTTAATTAAGAGCTTGTTTTTCCTTCCCCTTTTCTTCTTGGGCAATCTTATCATAACTTGGACCTATGAAGTGAAATATTTGGAAAGAGGATGAGATTCAAAGAATCTCAGTAGTTACAACCAAGTATGTGCATATGTTATCATACAATTCATAGAATTATCATTTGAAAGCAATCAACCAATTTATACCATACATTTTCATGAAAATTTCATCATGTTAACATTTTAAAAATTGGACATCCAAGAGTCATAAAAGCTCTCATTCAAACAGCCAACACATTAAATACAACATAAAATATTAATGTCATAGCATGGCATGTTCAAAACATCATTGAAAATAGTTTTAACAACTTTGACATAATTGGTAAAATAACTACCTTTGGACTTTCCAAGTTCCACCAAACTTTGTACACATTTCCCTTGATCTTCTAACACTCCTTTCGATCCTATAACATCATAAAATAATGCTATTAACCTCTGATTATACAATTTCTTTTACAAAGTACTCACTTGAACTAAAATTTGTACTTTGTTATCCATAAAGCGTTTCTTGTACAACATACTTGTTCTAACCTATTTTGGACCCAAGGAATCCTTTTTTGAGGTCAAAATCATGAAATTTCTTTCCTAATTCAAACCCTAATTAGGCAGAAAATTTCATAAAAATATAGAAAAATAACTACCTGATCAATTTGAAATCTAATGTCATATTCATGTATCTTGAAGCATTTCTAAGTATTTCTATGGTTTAGTTTCTTCATGACTCCATTTTCTCTCTCTTCTCTCTCTCTAGGCTGAAACTTGAAGTGAGGGAAAAGAGGAAAATACATTATGGAAATACTCTCAAACACTTAAATAAACATGCTAGGGCCATAAGACATTACCTTGAATACTTGTGTTTGATACTTTGCCTCTTGGTTCCTCTTTTACTTCCTTTGAAAGTTTTACTCTCTCTCTCACTCCTTAACTCTGTTTCAGACGTGAAATGAAGGGGATGAAGTGCTCAAATACTTAACCCAAGTGCTTGAAGAGAGATATGAGACAAGTGAATAGTTTAGTTAGTTTAATTAACCATTTTGAGTTACTTTTTTAAAAGTTTTTCCGTAAATTCCTTCCTTATCCTTAGTCTGATAATATCACGCCACTTATCAAGTTTTTTGGCCAAAAAATTGCTCCAATAATTTATATTGACCAAAATACCCTTTACCGATTAAATTTACCATACCGATTGAGTATTTTTACCAAAATTTTCATTAAATTGGTAAAGAATTATCCAATAATTAATTTTGGTCCAAAATTACTATCTTGACACCAAAATATATTTTATCAAGATCCACTAATTTTTCTTGAATTAATACTGTCTCTTCCTACAGTCCAAACTAACTTTTATCAGGTAAAATATCAATATTAAATCCTAATTACCCAATAAAAATTATTTTGAACTTAATAAATTTCATACTATATTTCATTGGATTTAACTCATTAAGAGCTTCATTTTGATTATAATTTCTCATATTTATAAAAATGTCCTTGACTCAAGGTCAATTTATAATTTTTTAAGATTTTCGGGTCGTTAGATGTAATTTGATCCAAAATTCATAAACTTTTCCATCAACGTCCACCAACTTCCCCTTTTTTTTTCTTTTCTTTTTTCCTTTTTCTTTTATTCTTTTTTTTTGAGGGGTAAAATCATCATTTTTTTCTTTTTCTTTCAACTAAGATAATTGACCTCTTTGTCCTATTTCATACCTAACAGTGTATACCCATTTTTATAAATTTTTTGTAGATTTTAAAATATTGAGCCTTAAATATCTAGAAAAAATTTCAGAATATTACAAATAATCTATAGTAACTATTATAAACGAGTGTCCTTTAGAAAAAGATGGGTAAACTTTGCCTCTAATATCAATTGCCTAGCCTCTAAATGGCCAAGGCTTAATAATAGAATAAAGGTTTGTAGCTGGAATCCTTTGCTTTCTCCCATATTTTTTACATTGTTGACATCATTTAGCATAGTTAAAGCAATCTTTTATGATAGTTGGCCAATAATAGCTATGTCTGTTTATAAGCCACCTCACTCTGATGCCAGCCTGGTGAGCTCCATAGACTCCTTCATGAACCTTTTTATCACTTTCATATAATCTGCAAAACCTAAACACTTTAACAATAGACCATTAGGACTCTTCCTATATAACTCATTCTCGATTAAAATAAAGTTAGGAGCTTACACTTTTACTCTATACGGCACTCTTTGACTTAGGTTCTCCAGGTAGTTTTTGAACTCTTTTCTTTAATCCTCAGCTAAATTCACATCTATATTGAATGTCTCCACCTGGATACCCATTTCCCAAATTATAGGATGATTCTTTTGTTGTACCAAAATTAGTTTATGGCTCAGCTCCTCAAACATTCTAATCCCAAAGACTACTTGAGCTAATTCATCAGCTTCCCAATTAGCCTCCCTAGGAACATAACAAAAAGAGACATCGTTAAAATCATTAATAATCTGCATAGCAATAGTAAAATATGGAGCTAAAGACAAACTAGTACATTTATACTCCCCTGAGAGTTGTTTCAACACAAGTTGAGAATCACCCATGATTATGACTTCTTTTGCTCCCAATTTCTGTAATATTTTCAAACTAGTTACCAAAGCCTCATATTCGACCTGGTTATTAGTACATTTGAAGGCTAAATTCAAAGACAAAATCATCTTGATCCCCACAGGTGAAATAATCACTATCCCTACTCCAACTGAATTCTCAGTATTCGAGTCATCAAATTTCAACGTCCAAGGCTGAAGATGCACCTGATATATGGGTAGTCCAGCCTCTACTCCGAGCAAAACATCTATAGAAGGGTGATATGCTAAAAAGTCAGCTAAAATTTGACCTTTTATAGATTTCTGTGGATAGTATACTAAAGAAAATTTTGCTAGAGCCAAAATTCACTTTCCAATTCATCCAGAAATTAAAGATCTATTCAACATATAATTAACCAAGTCAGTCTAAGAAACTACATAGATCACTAAACAAATTAAATAATGTCTTAACTTAGTGTAAGTAAAATACAAGGCCAAACACAGCTTTTCTATTGGCGTATATTTAATTTCCATAGGAGTAAGAAACCTACTTAAATAATAAATCGCCTGCTCATGACCCATAGAATTTGTTTGTACTAAAAGACAACCCAAAGATTCATTAGCGGCAGATAAGTAGAGCTTAAGAGGTATCTTTTCCTTTAAAGGAACAAGTACTGGAGGCTTGCTCAAATATTCTTTTATCTTGTCAAAAGCCTTTTGGCATCGGTCCTCCAACACAAATTCTTTCACCTATTTCAATTTTAACAAGTCAAAAAATTCTTTTGTCTTCCCAGCAAGGTTAGAAATAAACCTTCTGAGATAATTGACTTGTCCAAGAAATCTTTGTAATTCTTTTTTGTTCTATAGGGGTTTAACCTCCCATATTGCCTTGGCCTTGTTCTTGTCTATTACAATTCCTCTCTAGTGAACTAGAAAGCTGAAGAAATTTCCTGCTTGAACACAAACACACATTTAAGAGGATTAAGTTTTAAATTATATTTCCTCATTCTTTGAAAACTTTTTTCTAAGTGTTCATTAAGTTCCTTAGCCAACTTTGACTTTATCATAATATCATCAATATATACTTCCAAATGTTTCCCAATCATATCATGAAATATAGTGTTCATAGCACTTTGGTACATTGCACCAGCATTTTTTAAACCAAACAGCATAACAAGCCATTTAAAAGTACCAATGGAGCTAGGACACCTAAAAGCCGTTTTGGAAATATCCTCTTCGGCTATCATTATTTGATTATAAGCAGAAAAAATAATCCATAAAAGAAAATAAGTCATTCCCAATAGCAGCATCAATCATCATATCAGCAATAAGCATAACATATACTCCTTCTGTTCCTTAATATAAGGGACAAAAGACAAAATCACACAAACCAAGGAAAGTAATAAATTTTTCTAGAATATAAAGTAGTTTTCAAAAATATCCTCATTTAATGTTAATAACTCTTCCATCATGCAATTAATATAAATGAATTATATTGAAAACATGACATCTTAATTAGGGGTATTTTTGAAAAAAAGTCATTAAATACACCAAAAAGACCCCATGTGTCCCTTATATTTTAAAACACGGAAACTCTTCTAATTGTCCCTTATATTAAGGAACGAAAGGAGTACATCCTTAGGTGTAGCTACATTTAGATCTCTAAAAATTGCACATACCCTTAATTTACTGTTCTTTTTCATTACAGGCATAACATTAGAAAGCCAAAAAGCATACTTGCAAGGCTTGATGAACTTGGCCTTTAGCAACTTCTATATCTCTTATTTCACCTTTAGCTCTACTTCTTTAGACATTCTTCTTGCTGGCTACCGGTAAGGTTGAAATCCAAGTTTGATTGGCAATCTATGTTCCACCAATTCTTGACTAAGTCCAAGCATCTCATCATAATTTCATGCAAAGCAATCCTTGTATTCTTTTAACAAAGCAATTAGTTGTTCTTTAAGACAAGACATTGGGAGAGAACTTACATACATGACCCTTGGCTCCTCCTTGGTGCCAAGGTTAACCTCTTCCATAGGATCATGTACTTTAGGTTGTATATCATCAAGTTTAGCAGGAGCTTTTTCTAATTCGTGCAACTGGATCTTATCTGCCTCATCTTCAAAAGTTATCTCTGCTCCATATGAATCTTCGACTTCTTCCATCACCAAACTCTCTAAAAGATGCTGCAGACATACTTTTTGTATTGCAGCTGTAGCCACCGCTGGTTTTTCTTTTGTGTAATTATTCAATATCGACCTCCTCAATGATAGGAGAACTCATTGGCCTACTGTAAGGCACAATGGCTATGAACTTCAGTAATTATTTTGCCTGCTTCCTGCAAACTAACTCTTCTTCGTTGGAAACAGTAATACTTGTAGGATCACCAAACCTATTCTTTCTGAGGAATTTGATGGAACCACAATTTGAGTCATAAAATCTTGCGTCTATTGCATCTGAGTCTATGTGAAAAGGCTTATCATCTACTCAAACTATTTACATATCCTCACCTTTCCAGAATCATAGAAATTGGTGTAATGAGGATGTCACACACTGATTTGCGTGAATCCAATCCCTTCCCAAAAGGGTTTTGTAATTAGTTAATGTATTCACAACAAAAAATACTGATAAAGAGGTTTTAGTGCCTATTGTAACCTCCATAGGGAGTATTCCTATTACTTTGTTGGAATCCCAATAAAAGCTACCACTGAAACTTCTGTAGAAATTAGATCTTCTTGAGATTTCCCAAGGGCCCACAATATTTTAAATGGCAAAATATTCACAGCTAATCCATTATCAATAAAAACTCTAGAGGTAGGTTTACTGTTCAAATGAACCTTAATATATAGTGGCTTAAGATGCTTTGACATTTGCTCCAATGGTTTATCAAAAACCACCTTCTTAGGCTTCCTAAGGTCAGCCTGAATAGTAGCCTTAACCTCCTCAGTCTTTTTTGCTGGTGCTTCACCCTTTATCTCCTGATTTTTCTTTCACTGTTGCTCTGAAAAATTGCAGGTAAAGTTAGAGTAAATGTAGCACACATAGGCACAAGAATATCACCTACTAAGAAGAAACACATTTTTTGGTTCTCATCTTCCTTGCTACTCGCCACAGACTTTGAATCTTCTGTTGCTTTCCTCCTAAATTTGCTTTTCTCCACAGTAACCTTATCCGTAAAAGTATTATCCTTTTGCTTCGGCATCTCCACCTCCCTCCTTGTGGTAGCTCTTTTTTCTTTAAAGTCATCTCTTCTGTGTCCTAGTAAGTGGCTGGGGAAATTTCTTCTGTGTCACCATATACCATCATTTTATCGGTACATTCTAAGGAGGAACCACGAACCTAGCTTGCTTCCTATTGAATTGGACTCTTTCCTGCGCCCTATTGAATGGTCTCTAACCTGGCAACTTACCCACTACGTGGTTCCTGATTATTGAAGGCGTGTATTTAACCATGAAATCATACTTTCCTGAAGGTTGCCCCAAAGTATCCCATACTGGCTCCTGTTTTCTCTAAGGAACTTCCTTCCTTTCTGGTGTACCAGCAACCTCAACCTTTCTCCACACATTTTTGGGGTATAGGAGATAGTATTTAGGTCTCCATTCTTTTCTGAACTTCCTTTTAGAATGAAGTTAAGGTTAATGGTAAATTCCTTTTGCCATCTTTTTTGCATAAAAAAAAATCTGCAAATCAAACCCCACAATATTGATGGTAGCTAGAAGAAAAGTATCCCCATCCACTATCATACTCTCCTTTATCTCAGGAGACTTGAGTATGCCTTTGTTTATTTTTTCCTACAAGGCATTCCTAAAAGACCAACAAGCATTCGTGTTGTAACATCCTACCTCCTGACACCTTCTGACTTGACCAAAAACTCTAAAATTCTACCAACCACAACTACGACAACTCAAAACAACTCTTCAAAACTTCATATCAGAGGAAACAAACCCCAAAAACACCAAACACCGGGCTGGGGCCGTGGTCGCTATAGTACTGCCGCAGCTCCGGCCTCCCCTACTTTGCAATCACTTCTAGCCTCGCTGGCGCCACGACCTGGACTCTGGAGCCACTGCGCCCCATGCTGATATTCCGTATCGGCAACTTTTATACTCCCAGGCGGACTTCCGAAGCGCATAACTTTATGCTCTGACCTCCAATTAACTTGATTCCAACTCCTACAAGACAATCTAGTCCTAAACTAGCAATAGACACCAACTTCATCTTAATCTAACTCCATATGGAGATTCTAGACCCCTGACACCATTTTGGTCACTTATTGACCAAAACTCACCACTAATACCCTCTAATTGCCACCAAAGGTAATTGATCACTCAAAGACCATTCATACAAGTCCAAAACCCCCAAACTAACTTATCCAAAGAAGTTTCACCCCAAAGAAACCACTCCTCTAAGATTTGACCTCTTAGAATCCCTACTTAACAAACCAGGCTACAGGCCCTAAAACACACCAATCAGGCCCAATTTCAACTTTCATCATACATAACACATGCTTATAATATACATAACCATACATCCATCCATAACAATTCCTTATAATGTAATACATCCATTACAAACCATTATATCCTACTTGACATAAGATACATTATCCAATTTATAAATACTACATAGACTATTCCCACGCACGTAGCTACTCATGTGTCTTCTCCGGACTTGTGCCAGAACCGTCACCTGAAAGGTTAGTTTATGGGGGAGGGGTGTGAGACAATGTCTCAGTAACCAGGGACAACCGCATACATACACACAGACACACATATATATCTCATGCAACTCATGAATGCAATATGAAATGAATGGTATGCATGTCTCCCTCGCACACAGCTAGAACCACGGGCTGTCGTTATAACAGGACATTTCGTATAGGTAATTCCCTTCCAACAATCAATGAAGGCTGATTTTGAGACATCAACAAGCTCACCTCCCATTAGTGCACCCGGCCAAAGGTAACACTAATGTTCAGACCATGGCTCTACTTCCCCTTTCCCACCACGAATTGGCAGCGATTTAGGGAAGGTGCAGTCCACTGCGCATCTTTCCCCTCCTGGTCATAGGAGGTGATTTAGTCGCAGGGATCCCATCCTTATCCTCCCTAACATATATATATATATATTCCATCATTATCCTCCCTAACATATATCATCATATATTATATCATCACCACCACCCAATCCACCATATATCACAATCTCACAATACCATGTGGTGATACTCATGTATCATAATATAGTCATCATCATCATATTACAATGTCATGTATGCATCATGTCATGTCATGTCAATATCATCATCATAATCGTCATAAACATCATCTAACTGTGCGCATACCACAATATATAGAAAACAGTACACAGAAACACATCAATATCGTGGTATAAAAGAAACATGCATATATACATAAATATACGTACTATCATATAATACAAACAATACAATACAAACAAACACCCGGTTACCTCAGGTTGTCAATATCATACACATGAGCTCCACGAACTTCTCGAATTGTCCCACACACGTGAACCCTTCTCGGTTAACCAAACAACCTTCACAATAACATAATTCTTCAATTAACACAATATATCAAATATCCAAATTCCACAATTCAATCGCTTTTAGCTTAACCCAAGGTTCCAACACCCCTTTCATGCATTATTAAGCTCCTAGGAATCATTCAAACATCATGCAATTCCATACCACTCTGATTCCTCATTCTCTCAACCAAGAATAACCTAAGGTTAAGCTCAAATCACATATAATCCCTTTAAAACTCACATCCAAGCAACAAGAACACCACAACACACTCCATTAACACCATATCATCCATTTCAATCGGTGGATTTCGGCCAGAACCGAAGATCCAACCTCAAAACTTAAAAATCCCAAATTTCAATGGAAGAAAATAGAGAGGGAGGAGTAGAGAACACTTACCAACTTGAATCCAAGCTTCCAAGGTCTGAAAATCTCTCCTAGGTGCCGAAAAACATGAACCCTAGCAGAGCTCCCTCGGTTCTCCTCCGTTTCTTTCTTTCCCGATCATCTGAAATGATTCAGATTTAAACAAAAATCTCGAATCTCGCTGCGGTTACAAGACATCTCGCTGCAGGGTCACCAAGTTCAACTGAAACCATGCTACTAGACTCGCTCTCGCCACAGCGTGGAGCTCTTTCAGACTTCACTTGAATCTTCCTCCGTCCTGTTTCCACCGGTGCTGCACACAATGCTAAGAAAAATATCATGAGGGGTGTTACGAGTGTTATGATTCCAAGAGTAATAATACTTACAATATTGTTTCCCCTTCAACTCCTCCTTAGTTGGAATCTTGTGGTCAGTTGGCGGTGTGATAAACTTCTCTTTTAATAAGTAATCAAAAATCTGTTCAGTCTTAGAAACATCAAATGTGTAATTAGGCTTAGCACTAGTTGTTGACATCTTCTGCCAAGTTTCTGGAGCCTTCCTAGCTAGCAAAGGACACACAACTGAACCAGAGTTAGTTAAATCAGCCACAACTATTTCATGATTTAACTCAGCACAGTAGATCCCCAGAACAAACTTCATCCTTTGATTCTCTTTGTACAACAACTCCTCATACTCAAAAACCTTTGCTGAAAGTTCATAAAAGTCCTTAATCTCAACCCCTTGAAACTTCTTCCTCAGCTATATGAGAAAACCTCTTTGCACCATCTTCATATACTCATGTTCGGGCAACTGAATTCTACACTTGTTTTTCATTTTTAAAACCCTGGAAATAAAATGATTACCAATCTAACCATTTCTTTGAGTAGCCCTTGATAACTCAACAATGCTTACCTCATACTCAGCTCTAATGAACTGTGTATAAAATAATCTCTCCATATCATTCTAGTTAAATATAGAGTTTCTAGGTAGAGTGACATACCATGTAAAAGTTGCACCTGTTAGTGAATTTGGAAACAGTCTCAATTTAAAGTTTGCAAAATTCTCATAGTGTGCCAACTCACCATATTATATTATGACCCTAGCCACATGTTCCATTGTAGATTGCCCTCTTTCCCCAGAGAATAAAGCAAACTCATGAACCCTATATCCTCTTGAGTAAGGATCCTCTCTACCAATCGCCTCAGGATACGGAGTATGGAACGTTGGCCATGCAACCTACCTTAAACCTGAACCATAGAGCTCTTGCACTACCTCTCTTATTGCATCAAAATTTGCTTGTACTGGCTATTCTCTAAGAAGTCTCTATTGAGGAGCTAGTTGCTACTAAGGAGTGACCTAAAGAACTGGCTAGGGAACCAACTGGGGAATTGGCTAGTAAACTGGTTGTACCCTTTTATAACCATTTTGAGGATTGCCCCCTGAGCCCTTTACATACATGTTAGGTTCCTGTTCATACACATGAAGGTTAATATTAGGATTAGTCATAGCAAAAATATAATGTGGTGCAAATGATCTTACTTCCTGGTAGCAGTTTAGGCAAGCCCTATTTGGTGATCCTCCTCCATTTCTTTTGTAGCGAGGTTGGTATCTCTCCTCAGCCTGAGGATTGACCCAAGGAACTTCATCATGAGATCGTTTAGAGGATTGCTCCCCCTATGAGTTCTCCAGAAACTACTTGCTTCACATGTTCAATACCAGCGGTTGGTTCTTCTATCCTTAGGCTTTGCACTTGTCGTAGTTGCTCACCCAAGGACTATAATACGCTTCCCCATTCTTCCTGCATCATGCGAATTAGAAATTAGTGATCATCCTTACTTTTATGTTGACTTTCTTCTTGGAGTTTTTGTTGTTTATCTCTCTACCTTCGTTCTTGATCCATCTTGTTTTGGAACTCCTCCACTATTCTTTGCGTCACTTCATTCTGTTTCTTAAAATGCTCATCCAGCACATTAGCAATCACAGAAAAAGTAGTGTTAGTAGGAACTATAATATTAGGAATAGGGCCTTCCATAAAAGTTTGCCTTCCAATGACTATAGCTCGTTCCTCTTCCTGAGGATTTGAAACTCCTCCATACTCGATAGTCTCCACTATCTGTGAAACATGACCCTCATGCCCTACTGTTGCAGCGATATCCTCTGGATCATGAGATCCAGTACCTTTTTTTCTAGAAAAACTCCTTGTTTTTGGCGGCATGATACTTGTACAGTATCCCACTGAGCATGCCAAAAATAATATATTGGCAATAAATTTAGAAAGATAAATGCTCCAGGCGTGCCAGAGGTATAAACACCTCGATTTTAGAAAACTTGACCTCTAATCAGAACGATTGTAAGTCCCTGGGGTCTTTTCCCACAATTTCCACAGATGTAGGTACCAAAAATAGAGATGAAAAGATGATATTGAAAACTTTAAAGCTTGCAGAGAATTTAAATGTAAAAGTAGATAATCACTCAAAGAAATAACAATGATGCCATCTGACTGAAAGTTACAAAATAGCGATGTTGGGAAAAGTAGATAAGATGAAAGATAAGATGGAGAACGCTTAAGCAAAGTAGAAAAGTAAATGCATAATAGTGTTTGTGTTTTTGTGCTGCTGATGATGATGATCGAGACTACTTTTATGCTATTTATAGTCGACACCGAGTGATAGATTTCCTAAGCCCATGTCTGTATCCACTTGCAAAAATTTCAGTTCCTCAAGGCCACGTACTCCCTACTTTCTCTCCCACTGTTTTATTTGTTGATTTCACCCAGGTATCATGAAGTAACTTCCACCCATATGACTTCCACATGCCACCATTAATAAAAATCCATGAGGCCTTATATATATATATATATATATATATATTATAAGGCCTAATAATGAAAATGGGCTCAATAAATTTTATTTTTACTAACATATTATGGGCTCTATAATCATATTTAGTCCAATTTTATTTTGGGTAAAATACACATATTTAAAATAAGAGGAAGTAACACGAAAATAAACATAGGAGTATAATATTGGAAAACGGCCAGCCCATTTCTGTGACCCATATATTGATATGTAATAGTATCGAATCATTGATGATTAACATTGCAATGATATTTCATTTATGCCATCAATCATAAGTTTTCTCCACTTCAATGGGAGCTAGGTCTTAAATCTTTGTTTCTGAAAATGTAAACTTGCAATAACATGATTCTCTATCATGTCAATAAACAATAAATGCACACAAAGGCTATGTTTAGTACAAATAAAAGGAATTTCTTGAAAGGGAGAATGAGAAAGAAATCTTTATAAAATTTGTTTAATACACATCATACAAACTTTCTATGAATAAAATATATATTTTTATAAAATTCTTCTTTCCATTTCCTTCTCCCTTTCCATTTCCATCAAAATGTCTCCTTCCTATCAAACATGACAAAAGATAAAAACCATCGCAACTGTTGGTACATTGCTCAGCATTATGTGTGTAAATTGAAATTGAAACAATGACATATTTAGTGAATGCAATTATAAAAGAATACAATTGATATAATTAGTAATTAAATTATTTATGAATTTGAAATTTATGCGTATGGCTTAATCAATTACATATTACATAACTTGTAATTTTATATATACTGATGCAATTAATTAATAATTCTATTGAAAATACAATCATTTACATCAGTAAATTTGAATTATTGAATGAAATGTATTTAAATAATCGACGTGGTTTTTGTTACCCTTTTGCTAATCACATCAGCAAAATCTTAGGTGGCTCCATGATTTTGTGACAACGCAACCTCATTAATTGTCAAAGGTGAACTTGCTTTTTCTTTCGAAAACAAATTGCTTTTTATATATTAAAGGAGTTTTTCTACAATCCTGTTATTTTGCTTTTGAAAAAAAAAAAGTAAAGTTGCACACAAAATTTGTGATTAAATGACTAAATCCATTCTACATTTATAAAACATCAACTATAATTTTCAAACATAAAAGGAATTTTCAATCAAAATTGAGATAAATTAATTTAAAAAATAAAAAATATATATAATTAAAACCTAGAAAATATTTTTTTCCTTCAAACGTTCGTATTAGTTAAAAAAAATAAGATCGCTTGTCTTTATAAAAGTAGCTAATCAATCCATACATGTCTGCAACTTTTCGCACATCAGCAGCCCTGCACGTATATAGATGAAGTGTATAAGAGTGAGAGATGAATAATAAGGAAAAAATTAATGTAATGTAGAGATGAATAATCAGGAAAAAATTAATATAATGTAGAGATGAATAAAAAAAAAATCATCAACAGCTTTGGGTAAATACATGCACAGACACGGAGTCACGGTGAACCAAGTACTACCAACAACTTGCTCCCTCCTAGTTTTATATTTTTTGTGGTTAAGGTTCTTTCACGAAGATCAATAAATCGTTTATTACGTCTAATTTTACAAGAAATTTGGCTTAAATACCCTCATTTAATAATTTGATTAAGAAAAATTTCATAGTTGCTATATTATTGATAATATAAGAGATTTTTTTTATCTCATAATATAAAGTAACATATAATGATTTATTATTTTTATCTCTCATTTATTTTATTATTATTATTGGGATAATTTAAAAAATTATAGTGATAAAATCCTACGTCCAATAGGAACAATCCCAAAATCTTTATAAGTAAGAAAGTGTAACACATGTTAAATGGTACTTTAAGAGACATAAGATAGTTTTAAATATTAATTAATATTTAAATACTTGACACTTAACACTTGACGTGTAAAAAAAATATCAACAGCTTTGGGTAAATACATGCACAGACACGGAGTCACGGTGAACCAAGTACTACCAATAACTTGCTCCCTCCTAGTTTTATATATTTTGTGGTTAAGGTTCTTTCACGAAGATCAATAAATCGTTTATTATGTCTAATTTTACGAGAAATTTGGCTTAAATATCCTCATTTAATAATTTGATTAAGAAAAATTTCATAATTGCTATATTATTGATAATATAAGAGATTTTTTTTGTCCCATAATAGAAAGGAATATATAATGATTTATTATTTTTATCTCTCATTTATTTTATTATTATTATTGGGATAATTTGAAAAACTATAGTGATAAAATCCTACGTCCAATAGGAACAATCCCAAAATCTTTATAAGTAAGGAAGTGTAACACATGTTAAATGGTACTTTAAGGGACATAAGATAGTTTTAAATATTAATTAATATTTAAATACTTGACATTTAGCACTTGACGTGTTCATAGGCGTTGGATTAAAATAGATTCAATGGTGTGCATTTGGTCTATTTTTTATTAAAAAAACCAATCTTAGTTTTATGTTCATACGTTTTTATCATCAAATTAGAAATTGTTTTTGGTTTAATTGCCAACGTTCAAAAACGGATTTTTTTTGTTAATCATAAATTAAAATTCTACTTCATACTCCTTAGCTATAAAAGGAGGTAGACCCAAGGCATGAAATACATACTCAAATAATCTTTATTTTTCGTTTTGCATACAGGGGAGATATATATAGTTGGTGACAGTTATCTCTTGTGCTTGGAATAAATCTTAGAAGTGATTCGTAGAAGCTCAGCAACGAATCAATAGGAGCAGATAACACCTTAAGAACAGTGTGCTGTTACACTTTTTAGGCACGGATAATTCTATTTTCCATATACTGTCAACAATTATTATTATTATTGTAACTTATACTATATTTAATAAAAGGAGTGAAATTAATGGAATAAAATTGGAAATTTTGATTTTTTTTTTAGAAATTTAAGGACCTAATGAATATTTTTTAATATGTGTGAAACCCCTCTATTGTTTTATAATATTTTTTAATGAAAAGGCAAACTCACATAATTATCCATGCGACTTTGCATTTGTTTTTCTTTTTTAAAAAAACAATTCTACTAACTGTAGCTTTTTTTTCTTTTAATTCTTGAAATGGGAAATTAAAATGCTCCCTCTTATCCTATTTATAAAATGTTATTGATCAATGAATAAGTATTAAGAAAAATTAATTATACTCTAAAATTTTAAAAAAAATTAACATAAACTTTCAATTTTATTTTTTTTCTCAGTCAAATAGTAATAATTATGTGCGAGAAAGAGATCATATTAAAATAGGGAATAATTTACAAGAAAATAAAGTTATTGAGGGTAAAGTAGGAAAATCATATGAAAATCTCACACTACAACTTATAAAAATGACCAAGTAAATATTTTAGATAACACTTTAAAAATGGGAGCGAAAAAAACATAATTTACTAATAATTGGTATATTGTTAAAAAATAATCATTAGTCAACAAATTTTAACAAATATTAAATAAATAATATTGAATCTTTATTTTTGTTGAATAATCATTAAAAGACATAAATTTAGTTAAAAGTCCGGCAAATACTAATTAATAATTAACTAATAATAAGTAAATAATAATGATTAGAAATAAAATAACGCTATAATTAAGTAGCAAATGTATATCAATGATAAAAATATAAATTTAATAATTAATTGATAAAAATGGTTAAATATAAAATGAGAAAGATAATTAATTAGTAATAATTAGTTATTAAGTATCAAAATTTGATCATCTTATACATAGTGACTATTGGTGCCATATCTTACTCTTCTTTTATTACGTCATGGTCGTTTTGCTCATATGTCCTCTTCTGTATGCTGCGATTCAAGTGACTCAACTCTTAATGATGTTTGGATAGGATTTAAATTAAACCAAATAGAGTCAGCTAGAGAAATTGACTTGCGAAGAGTTTCAAATGCTTGATTTGACGACTCACCATGTTAAAAGGAATACATGTTATACTCAGTACCAAATAAAGTTGGGTCATCTAATAAAGACATAAATGGTATAAATTAACAAGAAATGAGAGAGCTAAATGAGGGCAATGAGGATGGCAACATAAAAGAAGAAGAAGCGGCCCCTACAAATGTGCTGGATGTGGTTGAAGTAGTAATGTAATCACATTCCTCTTCATAGTCTTCTAGAGAAGTAAATGGTGGCCTGGTTAATAAATAGCGATCACATCGCTTACTTGGTCTTCTACGTTGAGGAATTTGTGGACGTGGTATCTCTTGTGTAGACGGAGCAAGCTCAGGTTCATTGTTGAAACATTGCTCTCACATTGCAATTAATATGTTAACCTGGTATTAAGCAACTCTCATATGAAAATCAATTGACATTTTCTGGAGGGTGATTAATGGCAAGCCTATATAAATCTTTTGCTATATCAGCCTAAAATTAATAATAAATCGTTAGGTTATGATGTTGTCCATATCAAAGAAAAATACAATGATGGTGAAAAGTGATAAAAAAAAGTTATCACATAACGGGTTACATTACTAGAAGGATGGATCCACCGTTGAGTATATCTCTAATACCATTGCATGTTCTTGGATGTACGATGAAACGCCTTATTTGTTGGAGGAGCATTAGTAGTAGCATAAGACCAATTAAACCATGTTTCAATGAAGATTCTATGAGTTTCCATCCAATTCTCTGAGGTTTTCCCTTGTAGCTGTGATGTGTGAAAATCATTCAAGTTAAATAGGGCCATCAAAATTAGTTGCTAGAGACCAAATTGCCTTAGAACACGATCAGCGTAATGCTATTCTACTATGTGAAAGCATATAAGGGGGATAAAAGCACGCCAAATGTCACTTGATTCAAGCAATAATCTGGAATTAGGCCAAGATTTCTAAGAGGTTCATATGGTCGCCAAATGATCTCATCATCAATCACTGTATCAAGTAAACTTCTATAACGTCATAAAGCTAAGCGATTAGAATGGGGGTCAGTTGTATGTTTTTCCACATATTAGTATAATAAAAAACATGTTAAAATATGCATGAGTTCGATAATAAGTGAATAAGAAATATTTAAAGCGTACTTTTAGCATACCTAAACCCAAGGGGTGGTAAAATAGGATAGACATTAGTGTTTGGATTTGATAGTGGTGGTTGCTCTGGTGCTAGCATGGAAAAGCGATCTCATAACCATAAACGTAGTAATAGTAAGTAGCTACCAATATTCACCTCAAATGGGTTAGTGGCATTACACATTTCTCCATATAGGTGAACTAAGACTGCTAAGTCCCAACTATATTTTCCAGCATCATCAAAATTCACTAATAATCGATGATACATTAAATAAACCCTATGATCAAACATATATGGCATAAGGTATCCACCTATTAATCTGAGAATATATGCATGTGCAAAACATTATATGTCTACATCTGATGTATCATCATCCAATTGATTAAAATTCTCATCCAACCAACTCAAAAATATCCTTTGACTGTATATGTTTGAGGAAGGTAGACGTTTTTCAAGGTGGCATTTGCACACATCTAGCCATTCCAATTCATATTTTGTGGGCCCAATGATGAAAAGTCCTGCACAAGGAAAGCACAACTATATAGCCACATCCTCTAAAGTTATTGTGCACTCCCCATATGTAGTGTAAAAAGTATAAATCTCAGGATGCTATCTCTCAATAAGTGCAGAGACCAAACTTCGATCATACTCAAATTTATCAAGTTGAGCAACACCATAAAATCTAGCTTCTCTAAGATATTCGATGATTTGGATCAATGGCTCACCCATTTGCCTAAATTGCCAAGTAATAAGAATCATATCAAACTACACAATAAATGAAAACTTGATTAATAAATAAGCATAACAATCATAAGTAATATGTGAAAGAAATTTACTTACATCATTATTCCACACTGCCTGTGAAATATGTCGTTCTTGTAGATATAATAATGAGTCATCATTTGGACCTGGTTGAATGACTTGATGTTGCTACTCCATTTAATAAATGTCTCTACAATGAATAGAAAATAAAATGTGTGATGACCCAAAATATTAATGTAATCTATTTTTTTTCATTAAGAATGTCAAAGAAGTGCAAGAAATTAATAATCCAAATTTCTTTACATTTCACAAATGATATAGTTTTATATAAGTTATTGTCTAGATGCTAAAGCATATGGACAATTCAAACGATTGTGGCCTATTTGCCTACATAACCAGCATTTATTAGGTTGCCCAAGTGTGGTCCAATCCATTTCATTACTAATGCGAGTTGAGTGAGGGTGACCTTTTGCCTATATCATTGATAGGACAAGAATCAAGTGAGAACTATCAAATTGTGGCCAGTGTACCTCATCTTCTATTGGTGTAAACTTGTTGCTATAAGCCATTTGCATGGATTCCAACCTGAATACAGGATCTACAAATGGTAAAGATCTATGCTTACATTAGCACATGCAGCTATAACATACATACATGGATACTTTTCTATTTAGAACTCTCCACAATCACATTTTTTTCACTTAAGTTAGGTCTACAACGACAACCAAATTGACGAACTGGGGACGTTGTATGGTTCTGAGACCTCATATGATGTTGCTCTTTTGTCATAGTCCTGGACAATACATGCAAATGCAAATTGTGTAACTATATCTAGTTTCTTGTTTAATGTCTCAGAAAATATCTGCCTCTCTGCTATTTGTGCTTGATCTTGTTGGGCACATTTAACAAAATAACTATTCACCCTATAGAACATCACCTTCACCAAACCTGTAATTGGAAAACTTCGTACGCCCTTAAATACACCATTCATGCACTCTACAAGGTTCGTTGTCATGTCATATGCTCAAGACTATTAATGTTTATTAATGACTTCAACCCATCTGGTAGCAACGGGACGCAACAATGCAAGTTCTTCTAATTGTTGGTCAACAATTGTATGCTTATATGTATGCCTTATAAATAATTGTTACGTTATTGACAAAAATGAGTAGAACTATAGTTTATAATTTAACAAAGGTTATGAATCTCACCAATGTTTATAAACTTCTCCTTTAGCCAATTTGTACTGTGTGCTTTATGGAGTTTTGAAGCCACATGCCTCAAACAAAAAACATGATGTATGTATGGTGATGTTATCCAACACGATAGTTTGCAACAGATTCCATAATTCATGGATGTCTGTCTGATATGAAACAAATTTCTTTTCTTCTCTTTACAACATAGTCATGGACGTGGTGTAAGAACCATGACCAAGCTAATTTAATCTCTCCTTCAACCACAGCAAAGGCAAGTGACATGACATTTTGATCACCGTCTTGAGATATTGTCATGAGAAATGTTCCCTTATATTTCCCATATAAAAAAGTTCCATTAACCTGTACTATGGGCTTTAGATGCTCAAATGCATCAATGCATGGTTTGAACGCCCAAAATACTTAATGAAACATCTCAACAGATTGTCCATTATCATTAACATTAGATGTTTGTTTATGTCTATATTTGACTATTGACCCAGGTATAAAATATTGAACTGCAATTAACCACTTTGGCAATAAAGCATATGAAGTCTCCCAATTACCTCAAGCAGTGGTGATTGCTAACTATTTGCCTTCCATGCTTTTTGATATAATACAGTATACCCAAACATGGATTGCATTTGCTCAATGATTTGGGAAACTTTGACATCTAGTAGATCAGTTACCATGGCCACAATACAAGAAGAGATGAGATTAGCATCTAACTTAGGATAACCCTAATTTAATAATGTAGACAAATATGTATAAGACTCCCTAATTTTTGTAATGGTCCAGAAGGTGTTACTTCCTTTCCTACAAGCACTCACTCTTTAGTTGCAATTGTTTCCATAGTTAATACATCAAAATTCTTGAGATTTTGCACCTGAAACATATATTTTGAATGCGTTATGCACTCGAAAGTTATATAGCTTGACTGTGCATCTTAAAATGCGAATATCACGAAACATCTGGTCAAGAAATAGCTCTTGGTTATCATTGATAGGTAGAATATCCCCCAATCCACTAAAATTAGATGCTATGGCAGAATTTACATTAACCTTTGATAAAAAAGCAATGGCAAACTCTTCATATTCATTGATGTCCTCGTTGATCTCATCATCATTGTCATTGCCACCATCAACATTGACATGAGAATCGTATTCTTCCTCGTCCTTAACGTCATCCATGATGTCTTCCATTGGAAGAAGAGAAAATGATGGTCTATCATTGCCAACATATGCAAACTATTCAAACTGGTGGATATTTTCAGTTGGAGGCACTACGCATGATAGTCCAGCATCTCCAATGGTTGTGTAGGGATGAAATGGGTGAAAAATTTTCCATGTATATGCTAATCATAGGTACTTCTTCCATTGGAAGTGTATATTCACCATCGTTCTCCAGATGATGATCAAATTTCAAGTTCAAAATGTTCATCTATAACTCTACTCATGTAAAATGAGTAGACAATCGAGAATGCACTTGCCACATTTTCTGTAAATCAGAATCATCTAGTAGTTTCTATGCTTGGTACCATAGTGGGTTTGTGGATGATGGAAATCTATAAACAAAATCCGATACAATTTGGTTTGGAGGAAGATTGATATTTTGTTCAGCAACTTGCTTCAATCCAACCAAAGTAATGTCTGGATCAACACTTATTATTCTCATCTCGTCTAACTTGAATGTCATGTCATTTGAGCCATTAACAATTTGACCATTTGTATATATGCACAGCAACACTGATCTACTATCAATTCTACTTCCTATTTTTATTTTCATGAATATAGTAACATTAAAAAAGAAATTGACCAAACTCTGCAGTGATAAATATATCATGTTTTTTCTATTTTGCATTTATTTTCATTCATATTATTAATATACGAAAAAAAAAGTAACAAAAAAGAAATGTACAAAAAAATATATTATTATAATCACCAAAATTAAATATTAATTTTAAATTAATTTATTGTTCTTATAATCAATTTAAAATCTAAAACTGAAGAAGTAATTAAAAAAATTAAAAAATGATACATTATGATTAATTAAATTATAATAAACAAGAAATACTAGATCAACAAAAAAAATTACACTACGCAAAAAATATATGTATTACAACATTGCAATAATGAAAAAATAAATGCACTGTTTGATCCCAAATTAATTTTTTTCCAAAAAATAATCACTCACAAATTTTCATTCTCACGTACATAAGTTAACTTTAATACCAAAAATCAAATATTTTTTTTTATCTCAAAACCAAATTATGCCTAAAAAATGTGTCTTAAATTTATGTTTTTTTTTTTATTTTTACTTGATCAAATTGACCAAGAATTTGGTCAAGAATATATTCCTAGCCAAATTAATTTTTTTAAAAAAATAATCGTTCATAAATTTTTATTCTTACATACATAAGTCAACTTTAATACCAAAAATTAAATATTTTTTCTCTAATCTCAAAACCCAATTATACACAAAAATAAAGAAGAAAAATATGCGGCCCCACGTTTATACAATTGGGGACAAGATATTAAATTGAAAGCAAATACAAATGGAATTATATCCTGTATGTATAAAGTAATCAAATACTGTAAAAATAACTTTATCTATTCAAGTATAAACTAAACCAGTATACAATATATTTAGACTAAATAAATTATGTAGTATTTTGGACACCCCTTGAGTTGGTGCCATTTATTTCAGCATATGAGGAAAATGGATTGTTTTATTAATTATGTCATTTTTGGGTGAAATTCCAGGTGAACACTTGTTAAAAAAGTGAACAACTTTTGTGAAAAAATATCCCTTTTGTCTCCTCTATGTTGGCCGATCTTATCAAGCTTAAAAGAGAGAAGGAAATCTGAAAATTTTCATAAGGAAAAGACAGGAGGACGTGAGGTGAAGAGGAAGAAACGAGAAGAAGAAAACCAAGCTATCTCAAAGTAATTCTTCCTCCGAGTCGTTCAAGATTTTAGCTTAGGTTTTTAAGTAGTTTGGTATAGTTTATTTGAAGTATTCTCTACCTCCTTCTCAAGTTCCAAATTCGGTCAAACCTAGGGAAGAGAAAAGAATGAGTTTTCATGCAAGAAACTTAATAGAAAGTATGAACAAGTTGAGAAAGTAAGATTTCGCAAAGGTTTGAGACAAGTTACATGAAAAATTCTTTCTTTCTCCTTTAGGTTTATTTCTAGCCATATGAGAAGTCATCTAAGGGGTGAGTTTTTCATGAAAACAATGCCAAAAATAGATTCCTGATAGTGGATTTAGCTAAAGACAAATATTGGTCTCTTGAAAAAAAACTTAAAATAAGCTATATAAATTTTTAGGATCTGGTTGGTACTTTATGAAGGATCCCCTTGAATTAGTGAGTTGAGCGACTATTTGATGATGCATTGAAGTTCAAGAAAGCTTATGGAAATCTTTGAAAAGAGAGAAACCAAGGGAAAGTCCAAAAAGTTTCACCAAGGTAGCAATTTTCTTTTTATTGTATTATGTTGTCTTATAATGCCTCTTAATGATTTATGAATTGCCATATTGCCATTTTGATGATTGGTGATTGTTTTGTCCAAGAAAATGTAAGGATTTTAATCCCGAGATATCCATTTTCTAAGAAAAAACTTTGCCAAAATGTTTATGAAATTACATGGCTCATTATGTCTTAATATGAATATTTATGTTTTGTGACTTATTTGAAAACATGCATGCATAAATTGATATTGCTATTGAGATTTTATAAATTTCACCATTTCCAAATGACTAATATATTACAAAATAATTCATGGCAAGGCTTCTAAGAAAAAGTGAAGAAAGGAAGAAGAGATTGATGACTAAGATGACAATCTTAGCCATAATCTTTTATTTTGAATTATTATGTAAATTTATATAAGTTGTTTTAAATATGTATCTTGAGGTTATAATATCCTTCTAGGGTTCATATGATGTCTACTATGGATTTGATACAAGAAATGATCATGTAAATATGTCATGAAGTTTATTTTGCCATGTTACTTTGCAAACATTTCATTCTAAAACACTAAAAGTAAAGTTAACATTGTTTAATTGAAACAAGTCAATTAAGTTAAATGTTATATATTCTTGGAAAGTAGACAAAATAAACTTTTCAACAAGCAAAGAGCATCTAAATTGGATAAGTGTGCAATTTTTTATGATTTTTCAAAGTTAGTGCTAAAAAACTGAAAAATAAAAAATGACCCAATGAACTATAAATTTTGTAGAATTTACTATACTAAATGGCGCGGAGAATACTCTATTTCATATTTTTTCATGTAAATGAGCTTTTAAGTTATTTTTAGAAAATTGAATTCATAATATTTTTTTATATTTAGTTATGAATTTTTAAAATTTAGTCGATAAAAAGAACATATCAAATGAACAGTAACTTTGGAAAAGAAATTTTTTCTATTTTAGTCTTTTATGTGATTCAAGTTTCCAAAACATGATTAAT
Organism: Adenanthera pavonina; assembly: GCA_026686845.1. Classification (NCBI taxonomy): domain Eukaryota; kingdom Viridiplantae; phylum Streptophyta; class Magnoliopsida; order Fabales; family Fabaceae; genus Adenanthera; species Adenanthera pavonina. The sequence goes on from JAIVEN010000013.1 coordinate 28,584,900, forward strand.
CGACTCAAATTTGGTAAAATACATGGAAAATGAACTTTAAAGATAAGGTGTTACATTTTTTATATCAGAACATAAGATTCAATTAGGGACAGTTTGAATCTTAGAAAAGGAATATATTATTTATTGGTATTCCTTAAGTTAGTTATTAATTGGGTTTGTTATTGTGATTTGAGGACAGCTAAAATGTCTTCATCCAACGACAACTCGGTTTTAGAATATTATGAAAAGTCTAATACAAGAGAACCTAATAGAGAGGAGAGTGTAAGCTCTAATTAGGTGCCTATTGAGAGTTTGCGAAAATTACAATTTGAGGCAGGACCCTTCACATATTAGACCAAAACCCATAGCTGCAATACCAGAATAGGTTGTTCCTCCTCAAATGGTACCTTCACAAGAAAGAGGAGTTGAAGTGTTTGAGGATATAGATTATGAAGCAAGTTTTATGCTAGACCCTTATAACACCAGCAACGATGGTCCATACGATGTTGAGTACATTGTTTTCAAAATGGTACGGAAATATTCAAAGGAATATGGAGCATACTCTGAAGGACTTGATCAAGTAATGTCATTCATAAACAGGGTTGGGAGGATAAGCAATTTTTGGAAAGTCAGAGATCACAATACCCTGATCTTTTATGGATTAATAATGTCATCAATGAGATCGCTAATGATGAATTCTGAGCATCGATAAAGGCAAAATTGGAAGGATGGATTTTTTGAGCCTAGCTACTTGTGTTAAGATTTACACAATTAAAGGAAGTGTTAAAAAGGTGAAATTGGAAAAGAAAAAGCTAGAATTACAGCCAGTTACTGTAGGCACAAAAACTTCCATATGATGATGCTCAGAAGACTAAAGAAATTGTGACTCGACTGTATAGGGTAAGTCACCAAAGCTATTGGGAATCTCCAATGATGGATTTTCTAGACAAAGTTGAACCTGCAAAGGATTTCATGGAATCTCAGGGTTACTTCTTCTTCAAGCCAACCTAGGTGGATGCAGTCATTAGTATACTGCTTGAGGATAATGAATACTTGAAGCTAGTGAAAGCTGAGATCAAGCATGTGTGGCCTAAGGACCTACAAGTCTGCATCCGACAACGGATATTCAAAGAACGATTGAGAATGGAACTGGAGGACTCTGAAAAGGCTGAGATAGACCATGTAGAGCTAGCACCATATGAGTATCCTATTGAGGAAGACCCTAAGGAAGATCTAATAGAGGCCTTTGATGAAGATACCTCCAAAGGAGACAATCCTAACTCCTCCTAGATAATCAACAAGAATGTGGTACTAGTGAATATGTATATGTGAGAACATAAAGTGACAGCAAGTTTTGACTATAATATATATACGCAGCCATAAGTAATGTACAAAGTAGGAGCAAATGATGAATATATGATGACTATAAAAGAGCACATATAAAGTTAGTTCATGTAAAGAAGGTGCTATGTTTATATATATTCTTTAAGTTCAATTATTATATTTATGATATGGTTATTGTATAGATAGAAAATGGTTCACACTAGGAGATAGACCAGGGTAGAAACTCTTAAGCAAAGAGAGATGCCATAGATTGACCATTCGTGGGCAATTATGGATAGGTTAGGCTAGCAACAAAAGACTATTGAAAATTTACAGCAAACCTTAGATATTCAAAGACAACTTCAAGAGACTAGAGCTAAAAATCAACCTCTAAAACGGTATCAGCATCAAGTAGCCCAGGCTACACCAACAAATCAAGCAGTAGGGACAGTAATTGACTTAGCTAATCAACGGCATGTGATAACTCAATTTAGGAAATATTGTCCTCCCTCATTTGATAGAAGGTTTGATGTGCAAGTTACAGAGGAATAGGTGTTGAGTTTACAGAAGATCTTTTGATTAATGGGTTGCTCCTCTGAAGTGAAATCCCTATTGGCTACCTATTTACTTGAGAAAGAGGCAGACAGATGGTGGTGCAACAATGAGTTGATCTTGCAAGCCTGAAACATAACCTTGATGTGCGAATTATTTTTAGAATATTTCTATGATAACTATTTTCCATGATCAGTTAGAGACGAGAAAGAAGTAGAGTTCATTATGCTTCAACAAGCTAAGGATCAATAAGTAGATGAGTATATAGCCACATTTATTTTGCTATCCAGGTACACCACCTACTCACAAGAACATGATGATGAAAGGTAGAAGATAGAGAAGGTGGAAAGAGGCTTAAAGCCAACCATCAGGGAAAGGGTAGCCCTAATGCAGATAAGAGAATCAATATGCTAGTTGCAATTATGCCTAAAAATGTGTCTTGAAATTTTTTTTTTTTTTGCTTTTACTTGGCTAAATTTACCAAGAATCTGGTCAGGAATCTATTCTTGACCAGATTAGATGGATGAAAGGCATGCTCTGTCAAAAAAGTTATTCCACAAACACTTTTTATAAAGTAAAAAAGTCGAGTGATAAGTCATTCGACTTCTTCACTTCTTGTTCTCTTTTCAATATTTTAAACATAAATAATTGACTTTAAAAGTAAAAATGGGATGATTAGAAGGATATTCAAAACAATAAATTATGATTAATAAAATTATATTAAACAAAGTATGCTATATCAATAAAAAAAATAACACTAGATAGAAAAAAACATATCACAAATTACATTAATAACAAATAAATATACTTACTAAATTTAACATTTCACTTCTTGCAAAAACTAAATGGAATTGGAGGACTCAGTTCAAGAAAAATAGAGTAATACTACACAAATTAAGTAATATAATTATTCAAATGTTCAATTCAATGAAATCTACTTGTACAAAACTTGATAATTAATAAAGAGGAGAATAAGTACCACGTAAGAAAAAAAGTTTCAATGTGAAATAAAGTTGTGGCAATAAAACCCAGAATACACACGAAGTTAACAAATATTGTTGAATGAAGATAGAAGTATCGATGTAGCACCAGGTAGAAATGAAGAGCTACTAAATTGAAGAAGAGCAATGAAAAATGAAAGAAACAACCCTTTAAATAGAATAGCAACAAAAAAAGTAACTCATGTAGTATCACAGGCTACATTGTTTAAACCATGCAAGACACAATTTTTTTTTTTCAATTTATTTTGAAGAAAAGTAAGGCAACAAATTATTTTTGAAAAAAACTAAAGAAGTCAAATAAGGAGCGCTTTGATTTCTTCATTTTAGTTTTTAAAAAAGTTAAGAAATCCAGTATGTAATTATTCGACTTCTTTATTCTTATTTTTTTAAAATTTCATTCATATAGATCAACATAGCATACAAGGATTCTCTACCTATTCATGCAACTTCAATGTGATATTTAAATGTTTAAAAAACAAAGCATATGTATATAATATAAGTTTAGGAAATGAGAAAATTTAGAATAAAACTTATACAAATATAATTAATTATTAATTAATATTTATTGCAATTTTAATTAAATTTCTATCTTCTTAATGATTATTTAATGAGAAGAAGATAATTTGAGATCCCTATAAAAAATATTTCTCACAAAGAACCATATTTGGGATTGGTGGAAGCTCACTTGGACAGAGTAGAAAGTCTATCTAATTATAGTAGAATGTACAAATGAGCATGACAATATTCTTTTATGGGGTCCCAAATTGTCTTTTTCCATGATTTAACAAAAATAAAGATTCAATATTCTTTATTTAAAATTTGGTGACTAATAATTATTTTTTAATAATATACCAATTTTTAGTAATTTATACTTCTTCGGGTCCTATTTTTAATGTGTTATCTAAAATATTTACTTGGTCGTATTTATAAGTTGTAGTGTAAGATTTTCATATGACTTTTCTATTTTACCCTCAATAACTTTATTTTCTTGTAAATTGTTCCCTATTTTAATATACTCTCTTTTCCACACATAATTATTACTACTTGACTAAGAAATATAGGTAAAATTGAAAGTTTATGTTAATTTTCTTAAAACTTTTAAAGTATAATTAATTTTCTTTAATACTCTTTCACTAGATAATAACACTTTATAAATAGGATCAGAGGGAGCATTTTAGTTTCTCATTCCAAGAATTAAAAGAGTAAGCTATAATCCGCAGAATTGTTTAATTAAAAAAAAATAAAGGTAAAGTTGCATGGATATCCATGCAACTTGCCTTTTTATTAAAAAATATTCAGATCAGAAGTCGCATACCTATCTGATCAATTTGTGTAAACGGAGTCAAAATTAAATGCCACAAATTAACTTTGTATATTATATTTTGATAAATAATGTGTGAAATATTATATTTTGATAAATTTTTCATTTTTCGGTTCTACTTCCTCCATTTCACTATATAGTGCACTTTTTTGAAAAATTAATGTTTCATAATATAGTGCACTTTACGGATTACGTAGTATAATTTTTTTCTCTTTTCAAGATTGCCTCTAATTAATAAACACAAATAAAAATACACTATAAGCTGAAACGGAGGAACTATTATACTCGAGGCCAAAAAAGAGACTGGTCTAAGAGGTAGGTGCATGTACGCGAGACGCCACCAAGAGGATTAAATGCGGTTGGCAGAGATTTGAAATCATTGAATTCAAATATTTGAAACTGACTCAACGACCACTATTCTGCATTCATTTGATTCATGGAATAGTGAATGGAGGCGGTTAAATGGATCTTCAATTCAAATTACATGAGAGGATGAGATGAACAACATCTCATTGGCATCACCTGCCCTACTGTGATTTCATGTCAGCATTAAGGGTGTTCAAAACCAAACAAAACCGATCAGACCGAACCGAACCAAACCAAACCGACAAAAACCGATCCAAACCGAATTGAAATGAGGTATATTCGGTTTTTTTCTTTTTGAAACCGACTCGGTTTGGTTTGGTTCGGTTTTAGTGCAATGAGACCTGAACCAAACCGAACCACACCTGATAACTATATTATAATAAATTATAACATATAAATTTACCCAATTACTCATAATCACACCTATTTTATTTCACTTTTGTAATATTTATAAAGTATATTGGTTAATAAATTATTTAGATTTAATTTGTGTTAAAAATATATATATATATATATATATGTAACCTATTTAATTTAATTTTTGAAAAATGATGCTATTTAAAAAAAATTCGAAAAACATGAACCAAACCTAAACCAAACCGAACCAAACCGATTAAAAAACCGAACCAAACCGATTAAAATTTAAACCGACAAGGTTCAAAGAATAGGCAAACCGATTGGTTTGGTTTGGTTCGGGTTTTACCCAAAACCGAACCAAACCACACCCTTGAACACCCTTAGTCAGCATCGTAAAAATTAGAGTTATCGCAGAATTAATTGCTTTCATCTCAGTTTTTTTATATACTCCTTTTAGTCCCAAATGCAGAATATATTTTAGGTAAAATTTGATCTAAAATATAAAATATTTTATAAAATTATTTGATATATTAATTATTATTTTTATTTATGCCCATAATCTATAATTAGTATGATAGAAATAAATATTATCGAAATAATAAGAGATAATATAATTAATAAAAATAAACGATAAAAAATATTATTCCCTCTGTTTCAAAATGTAAGACAAATTTGGTGGAAATTAAGATTTCAAAATATTATAAGTCATTTTGTAAAAGTCAGTAACTATTTAATGTTTTCTTTCCAGTTTTACTCATATTTATAATTGTATTTAATTATGAAATATAAAAATAAAAAAAAATTATGGAGAGAGAATAATTTATTTTTATTCTATTTAATGGGGTAATTTTGAAAAATTATGAAAATTTTTAAAAAAAAATTAATGTTTTCTTAATGGGTGTGAGAAAGGTAAATATGACTTATATTTTGAAAAAGATACAATGGAATTTAAAATATTAGAAAAATATATTAAAATTTTTTGTAAAATTTAAAAATTATTTTTTTCTTTTTTTTATAGCAAAAAAAACAGTTTTTTTCCTTATTGGCTGGATGACCCATGTCGTTGGCAGGCCTGCTAGAACTTGATGCGTCCCCTCATGGTCGTCCCTCTTCTTCGAGTAGTGTTGTTGGGCTGGTTTTAATGGCCATTTATCTCAGGTATTACTTTATGTTTGTATTAAAATTTTACAAAAAAATATATTATATTTTCTCCAATCTCATTTAAGATATGTTTTATTATCTTAAATTGAAATTGTAACATAATTTTAAATTTGTCAAAATAATTTAATCTACCATGTCAGATCATTTAATCCATTAATTTCGTAGGTTGAGTTGATTCCTTACTTTGAAAATTTTTTCAAGTATAATCATTTTTTTATAATTCGGTTCATTTGATACGTAATGAATTAACCTACCAAACACATAAGTTAGCCTATTTATATGTAATATATTAATTTAATATATGATAATATTTATATTTATATAGTTTTTCAAGATATTTGTTTTTATACACATTATAAAGTTATGTAGTGATAAATTAAAAGCATATTAAAAAAAAATTAAAAGGAGTTATGACATCTTAATCATATATTTCTTAATTTGTAAAATCTTAAAAGAACTATACAAAGAAATAGATGGATTATGTAAATGAACCTAGTTACTTAACTTACATTACATGACAAAGCCATATTGAATTATATTTCCAATCAATTCACTTAACTACTTGAATAGAAACTGATGAATTTGTTTAATTTGTGACCCATATATTGTGGGTTAACACACACCAAGATCCGGATTAAATCCGGATTAACTTGGTTGACAATTCTTCAATGAAATTTTTAGGTTTTCTTGATAATATATTTTTTTTAAAATCTTTTCAAATATGTAATATTTGTTGGCCAAATCTTATCATTAGAGATAAGAGATTAGATATAATTAACACTTTCTCATATTCAACATAGCATTTTAAATGAACAGAAACAAGGCGTCGCAGTTATAAATAGATATCACTTCATTATATAAAAATTCCAGATTCTGCAGTAGACAAAAAAAAATAATAAAATAAAATAAAATACCAATGCTAATGTGACAAAGTGGACAATGCATACATGTGCCTGTAAAATAAACAACGAATTTGAATCCAAGATCACAAAGTCTAGAAATATATATATATATATATATATTCAAATGTATTTTCCTATAATTAGTTGTTTCATATATCTATTAATTAATAAAATATTGTCTTAGGAAATTAAAGATTTGAAGCAACCGTGTCGATTGGCTTGGCGAGCTGACTTGATAGAAAATGACACTAACCACCCAATCTCCGACACTTCAATTTATTTTGGCTTTGATTTCATCTTAGACAGCGTTGAAGCACTTGCATGCTGATCATCTATGGATACATACATATACATACATACATATATATATATAGTGAGAGAGAGAAAGAGAGAGAGAGAGACAGTAGAGGTATATATATATATATAACCTTATTATTAGAAAACAGAGAATAAAATCTAAAGAGAGGATCTATATGCATAGTGGGCATATATCGATGGTGGTGACCACTGTGCCATGTGACATGTTGCACTATAATGAATTCCACTCATCCTCACAAAAGCACTATATTAAATAGTTCAAATTCAAATTAGCAACTGAAACGAATGAATTCATTGTCTTACACATATAAACTTAAATATTTCATTGTTCCAAAAAAAAAAATTGAATGGCTTGACAAGAACTGCAATCGATTAATAAAATTAATAAAAGTATAAAAAACATGCCAGCCTATCAATCAAATTACGCAATGTAAGTTTGGCCAAAAAAAATAAAGTATATAATATCAGAAGACATCATGAATTTAAGTTAATTATTTGAAGTCAACCGTATTTGTTGGAGTAATTAAGTAAGGAGTACTTCAATCCATATTATAAGATATTTTATATTAAATATATACATATTAAGAAAATTACTTTTCCATATGAAATTTATGAAAAAAGGTACCTAAGTTTCTCACTTTACCTTTATGAAATGCCTATTTAAAATTTAAAGATAAAATTTAAAGAAATATATCTAATGTCCTATTTTATGATAAAAAATTTGTTATATAAAATATCTTGTAATATAAATAGGAGGAAATAATAAAAGGATTGGGAATAATAGGTATATATAGTACACCCTCTCTTGAAAACATATATCACTTAGGGTTTTTTTTTATTTTAAAATAATTACCACTTTATGAGTTTCACATGATATTAATGATTTTTTTTACAAATTTATCCTTAATAATAATAATTAAGAAAGAGAAAAGTATTAAAGGGTACTATATGATTAATAAGAATATTATAGTAAAATACAATAAAATTTTGTTAATTTTTGTACTATTTATTAGCAATCTTAAGTTATGTGTATAATTCCAAAGTGACAAATGTTTTGAAATGAAAGAAGTATTACTAATATATTCTTTTCGATCCTTTTTATAAGAAACTTTTTTAAAATTATTTTGGTCCTTAATACTCTCTCTGTTTCAAAATATAGGACAAATTTATTAGGAATTAAGATTTCAAAATATAAGTCACTTTATGAAAATTAGTGAACATTTAATGCTTTTTTTCTAATTTTATTTATGATAGTATTTAATTATAAGAGAGAATTGTAAAAAACAAAGTTATGGGAGAGAGAATAATTTATTTTTACCCCTACTTAATGGGGATAATTTTGAAAAGTTATAAAATTTTTTAAAAGAATTAATTTTTTTTTTGGTATGAGATAGGTATATATGATTTATATTTTGAAATGGATGGAGCATAAGATTCTTTTAGAATTGTCTGGATCATTAAATTTTTTTTTACCCAGAATATTTTTTGTTTGGTAGTTAGCAATTGATATTAATGTGAATAATTACACTAATAGGTAATAATATATTAAATATCATTTTCTTGAAAAAAGGAAATAATGCTATTAATGAATTTTATTGAATAAGGATAATTCTGAAAAATAATTGATATTTTATATAAATTTAATGAGATTTACTATTTTTAATTAAATTTGTTAATATGTTTGAATGGAAAAGGTTAGCCAAATAATACTCTCCCGTTGATGTCTTTTTTTAGTTTTGTCCTTTATGAAAATGCCATTTACCAAAATCTTATCTTTCTAGTTTTTTTGCCACCAAAAATATCTTTCCATTAAAGAAAATCACAAAACAGCGTTCAATGTAGAAGCAACCAAGAAACACATCCAAGAAAAAACAATCATCAATAATAATAATAATAATAATAATAATAATAATAAAAGAATGGAAGCTTACTTTTCTTTCCATTGAACATATTCAAGAAGTTGATTAATCACATATTGATAATAATAGTAATAAAAGAATGGAAGCTTCCCTAGCTTTCAACAAACTGATTCAAGAAGTAGTGGTTCCGTTTAGAGGTGGTAAATGGGCCGACCCGCCATAGACCCGCCTTTTGGCTGGGCCGGGGCGGGCTGACGCCCGCATAAGGGCGGGCCTGGAAATTCCCAGCCTGCCCCGTCATACGGGTGGCTGGCGGGCTAAACGGGCCAGCCCGTTTTTTTCTATTTTTTTATATTTTTTTATTAAATCATAAAATTTCTCCTATTTTTTTTATTCTTTTTATTTGGCTAGCCCATTTTTTCCCCCTATTTAGTTAAATTATTAATTTCTTATTCACTATCATGAATAAAATAACTATATTCATGAAATCTTTTATCGGTTTGATACATAAAGTCTTAAAGCATAATATATTAATACATTAATATGGTAATACCACAGGTAACATTTAGTTCAACAAAATAAAACACAACTAAAATTAAAATATAGGAAAGATTGAGAAAGAAAATGATGCTTAAACCTTTTTTTTAGTTTTTATTTTTTTTAGATATAATTATATAGATAAAAAAATATAAAAATATTTAAAAAAAAAAGCGGGCCAGCCCGTGGGCTAGGTGGACTGACCCGCTTAAAGCGGCGGGCTGGCGGGGCGGGTCAAGTTTTTGACCCCCATTATAAAGTATCTCAATTTTTTCAGCCTGCCCCGCCATTTTTGGCTGGCTAAGCGGGCCGGTCCGCGACCTCCGGCCCATTTTACCAGCTCTAGTTGTGTTGAAGATTTTGATTGTGGTAAATAAAATTGGAGTTAGGGTAGAAAAATAATTTTTAAAATAATTTTAAGTTTTTTAATAAATTGAAACCATTAGTATATTGTTATTAAGTACTACCTCTGGTCCTATATATAAGATCTTTTATCCTGGTCCTAAATATAAGACCCTTTACAATATACGAGGTATTATTTATTAAATATTTTCAGAAAAATACCCCTATTTAATGTATCCAAAGAGAAAAAGAAAGAGATTAAATAAGGGTAATTTTAGAAAAATGTTGAGATTTTTGGAGAAATTGAGGTAGTTAATTAGTTTTAATTTTAATTCTTAATTCGTGTGATTCGGTTAAAAGGATCTTATATTAAAAATTAGAGAAAGTAGGATATATGATGTGTGAAAAAATATTCAAGTATCAAGTGGTTATTGGAAAACAGGACCTAGCACATGAGGGAAAGCACCTAAGTTTTTTCCTAACATTAAACACAATTTGGAGAACAAAAAGATTAATTGGCGGTGGGTATTTAAGAGAGACCCATGTCATGTGACATCTGTCACAGTATTATGAAGTCCACTCACTAATCCTAATTATAAACCAACCACCACCAGCAATAAAATTTAGGGTTAATTTTCTTGATAATTTCTTAGTTAAGTTCTAAATATAACATATTTTTAACTATTTATATATTTTATAAAAAAGAGTTAGATTATTAAATTTTTTAAGAAGTTTTAATATTTTTTATCATTTATTCTAGGGAAAATGACACTTAAGGACCAAGACTTTGAATTAATCTCAATTTAGGACCACAAAATTCAAAAATGCCAAAAAAGGATCATGATTTTAAATTAATTAAAAATGTAAATATGAAATGACCTAAATGCCCCTGTTAAAATGTTTTACACTCAATATCTGCTTTTTACTACTCTTTTTCATAAATTTGACACTGAACATCCCCAATTTTACACTGAACATATTATGAAATATGAGTATAAAATTGAGGAAGTTTAGTGTAAAATTTATGAAAAAGAGTAGTAAAAAATAAATGTTGAGTAGTAAAAAATGAAAGTTGAGTATAAAATTCTGAGATTTATCCAGTATAAAATCAGGGGTCTTCAGTGTCAAATCGTAGAATATGAGTAGTAAAAGGCAGAAGATGAGTGTAAAATTCTGAGAGTTAAATTCTTTATTGTATTCAGTGTAAAATTTGGGATGTTCAGTGTCAAATTTATAAAAAAGAGTAGTAAAAAGCAGATGTTGAGTGTAAAACGTTTTAACAGGGGCATTTAGGTCATTTCATATTTACGTTTTTAATTAATTTAAAATCATGATCCTTTTTTGGTATTTTTGAATTTTGTGGTCCTAAACTGGAATTAATTCAAAGTCTTGGTCCTCAAGTGTCATTTCCCCTTTATTCTAATTAATTATATTATCTTTTATACTTTTCATAATATTTATTTTTATCTATTAATCGTATATCAGAAATATGAATAAAAAAATAATTGATACATAAACAAACCTATAAAATATCCTATATTTAGGTCTAAAGGGAGTATATAAGTAATATTAGAATAAATAAATTTTATATGTATTTTTATATGTAAATATATATATATAATTTAATACTTCCTCTGGTCCTATATATAAGACCATTTTAACCGAATCACGTAAATTAAGGAAGGGAGTTAAAACTAATTAACTACCTCGATTTCTCCGAAAATTTCAACATTTTTCCAAAACTACCCTTATTTAATCTCTCTTTTTTTCTCTTTGAATACATTAAATAGGGATATTTTTTTAGAAATACATAATAAATACCACCTCGTATATTGTAAAGGATTTTATATTTAGGATCAAGACAAAAGATTCTATATATAGGACCGGAGGGAATATGATTTAATTTTTATGGATAGAATCTATCTGCAAAATTTGTAAACAGCTAACTCCCAGGTCTAAATGAATGAGAGGATATGATTAGATGAAGCTGGCATGCACTATACATGCCTTTATGAAATGGGAAGCACCGAAGAACGTGTTCCGAGAGATAAGGACTTCGATGTTAGACACTTTGTGTGGCTGCCAATATATATATATATATATATAATACGGCTACGTGTAAGTTTTTGAATGGTTTGAGTGATCTCTTAGTTGAGGAAAACTGGCACAACGTATGTTCCATCTCCGTTTCAAATCTATTCGTTTCCATCCCTTTTTATGGATGACAGTACAAAGTTTGAATTCTCATAAACTTTAATTATTTCATTAATTTAATTTAATTTAATTCTTATATTAAGTAATGATACACAATTACTCATGTATGCATGTATAGTAAATGAGACATCCAATTAGCAAATGATTGGAGAGCATCAACATAAAATTTATATTGAATTTAAATTGCATCATTTCCAAGTTATGAACTGTTTTGATTATAATTATTGACTTATTTCGCAAATTTTGTGCAACATATTAAAGAGGGCCTGTCTAATTAATTTAACTATGTTAAAAATAAGTGAATGGAGGCCATCAAATTGAAGAATGGTCTGGAACGCAAATATGTATAGGTGTTGATACAGTTGGCATAACCTGAAAAAGAAAAAGAAAAAAAGAAAAAATCCTTGGCCAACTTGATGACGAGAGAAAGGGAATATAAGATTAAGAATATTATCAGAAGAAAAGTATGCAGGTTCATAATGATCTTTCAGTATACTGATTGGTGATCCCAATGAAGAAAGCCAACAAAAATAAAGAAGAAAGTTTTGACACACACACGCATATAATATATTCATGAACTACCTGTTAATTAATCATCCTAATCAAACAAACAGTATAACTCTTTTTTTTTTATAAGAATTTTTTAACTAAATTACATAAATTAATACAAATACTTAAAATTAGTTAGGAGTATTAATTTTGTTAAAAAAATATTATAACATTTACAAAATATTCTTAATAAAATTCTTTAATCTTTATTCACATTAATATTTAGAGAAAGAAAAATAAACTATTAAAAATATTTGTGAAAATTATTTAATAATATTTTACTAAATTTTGAAAAGACTTTTATATTATGGATTTTAAACATCTTTTAAAAAGTAAGGACAAGAGTGACTAACGGACGAACGTTATTTTTATTAAATTTTAGGTCTTGATGGAGAGAAATTGTTCTTAAAATAATATTTCTCGAATAATCTTCTAATACCTTCCCCCTCCCCCTTTTACGAAATCAAATATTTCACGAACTGGCAGACAATTCTTGCGTTCTTCCTCTTTAGACAAGAGAAGAAATTCATCGTCATTCATCTCTAAGAACTAAGCAATCAATTGCTCATAGACTAATATTAAGTTTTTCATTCTTTTGTTGTTCCATTTTTTATCGGTCAATATACAACACTCTAGATGCCAACAATCACGTAATATAATATCTTTTAAAACTGTTTACCCATTACACTTTTGTCATAAGACTAAAATATGTAAAAAAAAAAAATGCGTAATTGGTATTCAATAATTTAATAATGGCAAGAGTCGGTTTGATTCGGTGAGGTTAAATTTCGAAATGAAAAAGATTGAAGTGAAACTGATAATGACGCTCAACTAAAGAAAATTGACGTGCACTGTATGAAGTGGCAATATACATACTCCTCTTATTCCCACAAACTAAATAAGTGTTTAAATTATATATATTGTTGTAAAATATAATAGTATTTTTACTTAAATTACCCTTAATTTAAATTTATTTTATGTATATTGAGAAAGAATTAAGAATATTGAAGAGGAGTAAAAAAGTAAAAATTAATACTTCATCAACATTTTAAAGTGACAAATATTATGATAAATATTAAAAAAACAATTTTTAACAAGGTATTAAAAATAGGACTGACCATTGAACTAACTGAGGTACCGGTTTAAGGTTCAATGGTCGGATTGAGATCCGACCTGTTATGAATAAATTGATATATTTTAAATAATATAGATGAAGAATATAAAAGATATTTATCCATTATCATAAAATTAATATTCAATTTAGGATGAAAAGTAAATTTAATAATTTTTAATTTTATATATTATATAAAAAATTAAAAATATTATTAATAAGTTTTACAATCTAATATTAAAATCTAAATAAGTTAATATTCATTTATAATTATATTTTGAATTTAAAATAGTCAATCAATATTTTATTTTCATATTATTTGTTAAGTAAATTTATTATTATTAATAATTATGTATCATAATAATACTTATATAATATTATAATATAGAAAGAAAAAATTATATAAAAATAATACTAATTAGTACTAAAAATAATATTATTTTATCTTAAAAATAAAAAAATATTTAAAAAATAATAAAAAAAAAGGAATCAGACCGATTCAAACCGGTTTTATATCGATTAGACTGGTTTTGTACTGGTTTTGCACTAGTTGTGAAATTTTTCAATCTTCATCTATGACTGCACTAAATCAGCCACCAATAAGGACTAATCACACCGGTTGGTCCGATTCGATTTTTAATACATAGATTTTTAGGAACCCAAGAAGTGTATATATATATATATATTGAGGAAGTGTGAAGGTAGGCAGATAAAGTACAAGTCATGAAAAAACCGGTACATACCTTGAAGATAACCCACTTATTAAAGTAGAAGCCGACCAAATTAGACCTCTAATCCATTTATGATTGCTATTTAGACTAACCACAATATCACTACCATTCCCACTTCCCACCACTTCTTGTACAAATTAATCCATAAATTGTGTAACTTAAGGTTTTTATGCTATGTGCCCTTCTTACATCTCATCATATTTACCATTTTGTTGTAAATACATATAATTATTAATATGATAAAAATATTCAAAATCATTACTTAGAATGTTCTATCTTTCCTTCTTGTAATTTTTTTTTTCAATATTGCTGTCCAAAAAGACAAACATGACATTAGTATTTTGGAATTTTGAGTTTAGGATTGGAGCATTTTATTTTCATGGTAATATATATATTTTTGGCACAGTCTCATCCTGTTCTACCTTTTTCTTTGTTGACCAAAAAAAAATCTTTTTCTTCGGAAAAGATGAAATTTTAAACTCTTGCATTAAAATAGAATACATATATTGATTGTATGTAAAGTTACAAAAGTATATTTATCCATGTTTGCTTTTATACACACACATCCATTAAATTTATTTATGGAGGGATCCCATCCCATCCATTACCACAAAACTGAAACAAAAAATTATTAATAATGAAATATTATATAATTAAATTTGAGTTTAAGTAACCTCCTGTTAAGCAACAAATCACATCACATTTTAATGATTTGTCTAATGTTCGTGAAAGGTATTGTCTTTGGTGTTGACAAACTTGTCTCTTCTTTTTTTTTTTTTCAGCTGACATTTTATTTGAATACGATAAATGAAGGACCTATAAATTTGGAAACCGAACCCATCTTAATCTTGATCAGTTATTTGAAGCAACAATTATTAGATTAAAAGGGGAAAAAAAATCACAACGTCATTCTTATACATCTGCGTGAAACGTCCAAATTTATAGCCTTTCAGAGTGCCATAAAAGAAATGGAGACAGATCAATCCCTTTTGACTTCTGTGTCGAAATTCAGTACCATTTTTCCTTCTCTGATTCTTTCTGCTCAAATCTCTACCGAGAGTCAATTTCCTGTCATCCTTTTGTCTTCTTCCTTGGATTCATTATTCTTGTTTTGAGCCCCCTGCTTCTTACTCTTCCATGTGAGCTCCTCCGCATCTGGATACTACAAAGTTCAAAACTTTCCTTCCATGGCGACCCACCTGCTTGTTCTACATTTAACCCTTCTCGTTTTCCTTATTCCCTTCTCGTTTTCTTTCACTCCCGTGGATAACTATCTACTTAACTGTGGATCACAAACCAATGCATCACTCTTCAACCGAATCTTCACAGGTGACTCCGCGAAACCCGGTTCGGATTTTCTTGCTGCGGGTAAATCTATTTCGCTTACAAACCAAAATCCACCCCCGAATTCTTCCACACTGTATAGCACGGCCAGAGTTTTCACGAGCACGGGGAGCTTCAGGTTCCATATAAAGAGTAACGTTACCCATTTCGTACGTTTCCATTTCTCGCCCTTTTCAGCTCAAGGTTTTGATTTAAAATCCGCGAAGTTTAGTGTTGTGGTTGGTGGGAATTCGCTTCTGAGAGAGTTTCAGTTACGTAATGGCACGTTGATTAAGGAGTATATGTTGAAGATAGGATCAAATCTGCTCGAAATAGAGTTTGAACCTGTGGGTGATTCAGGTATTGGGTTTGTCAATGCTTTGGAGGTATTTACTGCTCCTGTGGACTTTATTCTGGATTATGGAGCCAGGTTAGTGGGCTCTTTTGGTGTGGAAGAGTACAGAAACCTTTCATCTCAAGTTTTAGAGACTGTTCACAGAATTAATGTTGGAGGCTCGAAAATAACTCCTTTCAATGACACCCTTTGGAGGACATGGATTCCTGATGATGATTATTTGGTGTTTAAGGAAGTAGCTAAGCGTGCAGTGAGCACTCATCCACCAAATTATGAGAAGGGAGGTGCGAGTCCAGAGATCGCACCTGATAACGTTTATATGACTGCCCAGGAGATGAATCGGGACAACTTAAGTCTGGCTTCAAGGTTCAATATTACTTGGAAGTTTCCGGTGTCTCCAGGTGGTGTTCGACACATGGTTCGATTGCATTTCTGTGATATTGTTAGTCCTACACTTAACGTGTTGTACTTTGATGTGTATATCAATCGGTATAGTGCATACAAGGATCTTGATTTGTCATCTCTTACATTCCATGTGCTTGCATCTCCAATCTATGTGGATTTTGTTGCAGATTCTGATGATTCGGGTTTTATTGAAATAAGCGTCGGTCCTTCTGATCTGAGCAGTTTGATGAGGATGAATGCCTTGTTGAATGGCGCAGAGATCTTGAAAATGGTCAATTTTATGGATTCACATGTTCATAAGAGAAAAAAGTTATGGGTATTGGTGGGCTCCCTTGTTGGAGGAGTTTTCATATTACTTTTGGCAATGGCTGCCCTTCTTCTTGTTTTCAAATGCAGGAAGAAGAAACCTAAACAAAGGACAGCGGAAAGTGTAGGCTGGACCCCTTTACGCATGTTTGGAGGGAGCTCGCTTAGTCGATTGTCTGAAGCTCATGCATCTCCAGGTTCTCATGGATATTTAGGCTTGAAAGTCCCTTTTGCTGATATACAAGCAGCAACAAACAATTTTGATAGAAGTCTGATTATAGGGTCTGGTGGGTTTGGTATGGTTTACAAAGGGATGCTCAGAGATAACGTGAAGGTTGCAGTCAAAAGAGGAATGCCAGGGTCCAGACAGGGCCTTCCAGAGTTCCAGACTGAAATAGCAATTCTATCCAAAATTCGCCACCGTCATCTTGTTTCACTTGTTGGTTTCTGTGAGGAAAATTCAGAGATGATACTAGTCTATGAGTATGTGGAAAAAGGCCCACTCAAAAAGCATTTGTATGGTTCAGGACTACCTCCTCTGTCTTGGAAGCAGCGTCTTGAAATATGCATTGCTGCAGCTAGAGGTCTTCACTATCTTCACACTGGTTTTGCACAAGGAATCATCCACCGTGACATTAAATCGACCAACATATTGCTTGATGAAAACTATGTGGCCAAGGTTGCTGATTTTGGTCTTTCAAGATCTGGTCCATGTCTCAATGAAACCCATGTGAGTACTGGTGTGAAAGGTAGTTTTGGTTATTTGGATCCTGAGTATTTCAGGAGGCAGCAGCTCACAGATAAATCAGACGTTTATTCATTTGGTGTTGTGCTTTTTGAGGTTCTTTGTGCCAGACCTGCTGTTGATCCACAACTTGCTAGGGAACAGGTGAATTTAGCAGAATGGGCACTTGAATGGCAGAAGAAGGGCATCCTGGAGCAAATTGTTGATCCCCATATTGTTGGACAGATCAAACCTGAATCTTTGAAGAAATTTGGTGAAACGGCAGAGAAATGTTTGGCTGACTATGGTGTTGACAGGCCAACTATGGGTGATGTATTATGGAATTTGGAATATGTACTTCAGATCCAAGAAAGTGGGCAACAAAGGGAACCAAATGCCAACTTGACAGCTACTGTTGTTCCTGGAATTCCTTCGGACAGCGTCAGAAGACAGGGATATAATGAAAATTGTAGTTCAGACATAAATACTAGCGAAGTTTTTTCCCAACTAGTGAACAATGAAGGCAGATAGAGATACTTGCATTTGCTTGCTGTGTAATTGTTGCTTGATCTATCAGAAGTTTCACATGGAGATTAAGAGGTATTAATTTGAACCATTACTTAGGCTTTTTTCTTAAGTTTTTTCTCCTTTTATCAAAATTATAATTGTAATTATAATTACCAAGATTTACTCATTGATGATGAGGGCAATAGGCTCCTATGACGGCATATATCATGTATTAGTTTCTTAAAGTCATGATATATATATATATATTTTTGATTGTATGGCATTAAAGAGATGCTTCAAAATTATCTCTTGCTTGTTTATACCACACAGCTGTTTTGTACTTTAGAGCTGAAGTTGTAGAAGTTATGAGCTATAGGTTCTGACGTATCCCTTTGTAAGTGTATTATTTGTGTTACTTGTCTACCATGTAGTTAAATTTTATAATAGAATGTTATAGACAATTTCTTACTAGCACTTGTTCCTTTTTTGACCCAAAAAAAGTTTGAGATTTGTGTTACTAATATCCTCTATACACCTCAGGTGTTTGCAGTGTGGCAAATAACACTGCAAACTGGGTGTAATGTGATATTCCAAGGGCAACATGAGTTCCCATTGGTTGATGAGCGTAAACATTCCATCTCAGGAGTTTGCAGTGTGGCAAATAACACTGCAAACTGGGTGTAATGTGATATTCCAAGAGCAACATGAGTTCCCATTGGTTGATGAGCGTAAACATTCCATCTCAGGAGTTTGGAGTGTGGCAAATAACAAACAACTTAGAAGGGGCAACTTTAGAGTATTAATTTGATCCAAATCAGGATTTTGAACACAACTTTTATGCTAGTTTTAATAATTCAGCTTTTTTTGAGGACGATACCATTCCTTGTATATCTAGCTATGTACCAAGTATCTGCCCTCCTCCTTCTGCTTTCTTAGGCCCAAAATGTGCACTTTGGGACTGTCCAAGGCCTGCTCAAGGATTGGCCTGGTGTCAAGACTATTGCAGTAGCTTTCATGCTGCTCTAACATTGAATGAAGGGCCTCCACGCATGGCTCCAGTTCTACAACCTGGATGAGTTGGTTTGAAGGATAATTTGCTTTTTACTGCTCTTCGTGCAAAGGCACAAGGAACAGATGTTGGCATCCCGGAATGTGAGGGAGCAGCAACTGCTAAGTCTCCATGGAATGTACCCGAGCTTTTTGATTTTTCTGTTCCTGAGGGTGAAACTATTAGGGAGTGGCTCTTCTTTGATGAGCCTCGAAGAGCATTTGAGAGTAGAAACAGAAAGCAGATGTCATTGCCAGATTATAGTGGACGTGGTTGGCATTGAATCTAGGAAGCAAGTGATGAATTAGTAAATACTAGCACCATCAAAATTGACCTAGTCTTCAGGCTCAAAATTGTTATAATATGATACAGCTCTGACTTTTCATTTTCCAAATTATGCCAATGTAAGTCGCTCTTATTTGCTCTCTAAAGGCAATAGCTGCAGGACAGACTCTCAAGGGGATCATGGTACATAATCTTGGGTGTGTAATGAATGATTCAGTTCCTTTCTGAGTTTTTTTTATTTTTTAAATCCTCTATACACCTGGAGATAGGAAGTGAACTAAATTCACTGGCCTGCATCACTTGTTTTTCTTAAGCACCATAAATTATGAGAAGCCTAATGACTACTAGTAGTTGATTACTAGTAGTTGATATACTTTCTTTTTCCCCGTCTTCTCATTTGCCATATGCTCTGCAAATTTCAGATAGAAAAGCCTGTTTTTTCCTGTCATTTTTCGGTTTTCCTGTTTGTTTCTTTTGTCACCTCTATTTCCAATAAATGACTCATTTAAGTTAATGTTTCCAGGAAGCATAAAGCTCTTAGCATGCTGATATTTGTTTTGACATAAATAGCTCTGATTGGAGTGTAGATTCATAATGCATTTGAGGAAAAAAAGTTTAAAGAACAGGAAATCTGCTGGTTTGTTTCTGCAAGTTCTGTGTCTAGTCTTGTAGATCCTGTTCTTGTAGCAGTTTGTCCTTATTAAGTTGTTGAAACTTGAAATTTAATTCATGCCAGCTTGTTCATTGAATAAAATACCCATTCATCTAAACCTTAAAAAAAGACTAAAGGGACATAGATTGTGAAACTGTAATTACTAATTAATGCTGTTTCTGAATTCATTGTATGTGGCAGGCAAGATTGCCTGAAATGAAAAAATTTTGGCTTGAAAACTTTTGGTTAACTAGAGGGACCAAATTCTGGAAACGTGATTATTGGGCCCTCTTATGAAGTTACGTTCGTGGACATCAAACTTGAAATATACGTATTTTCATGCTATTCCCTTCTTCCACCATCTTCCTTTACCAAAAGAGAGAAGGGTTTCTAGAGTGAGTTTCCTCTGCAGTCCAAATCCAAGTGCTTGTTTGAATGCATTCTCTACTTTAATGTTCTCAAATCATGTACCATTAATGATTTATAGCTTTACCATTAGTGTTTAAGAGTGAATTTCCAGAACAAGTTTCAAGAACAAGAAAATAAAAAAAATTTTTTAAATAATTGTTACTAAAATTATATCTAGTAAGTATTAAGTGGGTTATTTAAATTTTATAACTTTACCATTAATGATGTGAGTTTTTTATTTTTTTTTCTGAGTATTTTATAAAAAACAGGTATATTAAGTAAGTTTTTTCTATTTTTCTAAGCTGCTCTAAAAACATGAATATCTTTCAAACCATTTGTTTCCTGAAGACAGAAGAAGGACCACCTGAACAAAAAAGTGGAGATTGAGGACGGAGACGTAGAAAAAGGAAGGCTGGCTCCCACCATTCTTTCGGCATTCAGATCTCTTATTCATTCTTGGGACAAGCATGTCGAGCCTATCTTTAAAACTATTGGTGGGCTCGTGCGCAGCCCTATATGCATAAAGTCACTATTTGTACAGAATATAATTTACTACATTTTAACTAGATATGGGTACTAAACTTTATACGGAGTCCAAAATAAAGAGTGCATAGTTCATGATTTGTGCTAGAGCTTTAGTATACAGGATACACAATGATATATTGATAAGACATACACACACGAGATTTAAATAGTTTAAGTTTAATTTAAGCTGATAATTGATAAATTCAGTCTATACCATCCCAATAGATAGAGTTGAATGCATCTTACTATATTTTAAGCTGCGCCCTTAACAAAATATGAAGAGTGTGGCTACTCTTAAAAAATTATTTTTTTGGACTTTGTGTTGTATGTTATATTCTTTCTTTTCCTTTATTTTTTTTGCACTTTTGAACAAAATATAATTAAAGAAGTATAGATATTGTATTATTATTATTATGATTAGTACTACTACTATGTATGTATTACTCGGTCCAAAAACAATTGTACTATTATATTTTTTAACTTATACTCTCTTGTGCATGAAAGATATTTAATATGATATCAATACATTAATATCAACACAAAATATAAAATTTAGCCACATAATACTAAGTCTTGCATTCTAATATTTAAACTCGAAATCATTAGTTAAGCTATTGTTGATTATATTTTTATTATTTTAAAAATTATATTCAAGTCTTTGAGACATTGAAGTCACCCCTCATTTAGATATACCTAGTTGTATTTTTCAACAAAATTGATTATAACTTTAAGAAAACGTAATTATAGCTTTAAGAAGACATGATTATATTATAATTTTAAGAAGATCTATAATTTCTTAAGTTATTAGATGCTTTTAAAATTATTACAATCAAATTTAATATGTTATTATTTTGTTCTTTCTTTCTTTCTTCTTCAATATCTCTTAAACCTGTTTTCTTCTTGACCAAAAAAAAACTCTTAAACATGGATATATAAATAGATAGAGTAGAAAGATAGAGAAATCTATGTTTTTGATTACCTAAAAAGGAACAAAGAGATCTATGTTTTTTGTATTTTTTTTTTAAACTAATTCATCACATGATTTACTAGTTTCATATTGAAAACTCAGAAAGCGAATGCATTTAAGTTGTCTTCTCTCTTAATTTCAATGTTGCTTCGAACAAGAATATAGAAGAAACAGTGAATTTGTAACGCTTAAATAATTTATCAATAACACAAAAATTTATTATTTATTATCCACTATCATTTTCATGGCTTTTTCATGTTCCGACCTAGATCACTTAATCTCTGAAATGGGCAATGACAAGAGGAAAAAATGATGAAAGAAAGATGCTCCTATTGAAGGAGAATAAAGGGAAAAACTAATATGTGGGTTCGGGTTTGTGAGTTTATTAGGATCAAAGCAATCTCATGATTTAAACACACGTACGAAAGTATTTACTACAAATTGCACATATAATGAGATTATCATACCAACAATGTGACTCAAATTTATACCTTCTTTTTTTTTTTACCAACTAAATTTATAGCTTCATGAAATGTGAAATGAGATTTGATTTTTATCAGTAAAATCAAAATTAAGATGATTGGGATAGTGGCATCGTGAAATATCTTGTTCAACTTAATCCGTAAATTCTTGAAAACTAGTTATAAATAATGGACAATAAAATTTTCTCTTATAAAATAAAATAGAGAATAGAAATAATGAAATAGAGAATAGAGAAAATTTGAGAGAGAGAAAAATATGAGAAGGTAAAAGTAAGTATTTATTATTCAGCTACCAAGGGATATTTATACAAAAAATAATAGACCCTAACATTAAAGTGGGACTTAACCCTAAAGAGAATAATAATTAATTAGAAAAGATAAATAGAAAATATGATTTAGTGATGACTCAATTCTAGACACAGAATATTCTATATAGACATCCAAAATCTTCACAATATTCCCTATTGGATTGATGTTTATTATCAAAGAATGTGTCTTATTAAAAAACTTATTAGGAAAAATCATGTGGGACAAAAACCTAGTGAAGAAAAAGAGTACATCATTCTTTGTATACGTCATCAAATACTATTTCATTAAAAACTTTACCAGAAAAACCCAATAGAGAAAAACTAAAAATTGCCCATGATACTATAAATTTGAGAAGTTTTTCTCAATATACTACAAGTTTAACGAATTTTCTTGAAACACTACAAATGATCTCGGTTTAAGACAAGCCAATTTGATCTTTTTGTTTTTTTTAACAAAGCCAATCTTGGTTTGAAAGAAGCCAAGATATGTATTGTCGAAAAATAAATAATAATAAATTGTTACAATAATTATGTAATGATAAATAATAATTAAGTAATAAATATAATAATTAGTAATGATTGATAATAGATAATTGTGTAATGATTAATCAAATTTCATAATCATTGTATTATAATAAAAAGAAATGATTAAGTAATGATTAAAAAGTAATGTATATTTAAAAAATAACAAATATTATTGAAATTAATATTTTTAATTAAATACTAAAAATAAGTTGAGGAACATTTTTTTATTAATTAATAATTAACTATATTAATTGGTAATAAATTAATAAAAAATAATTAATACAAGCAATTAAGATTAGAATTTGATACAATAATTAAAAATAAAATTTTTCTTTGGGAAGAAAAAATTGTGGAGATCCGATACATAATGACTTCCTGTACCACATCTCGATCTCCTTCTAACACGTTGTGGTCGTTTTTGTCTTCTTGGCTCATCATGTTGAGATTCAGGTGACTCTGTGGTATAAGGAGCTGGTGGAGTATTCAAGTCAAATACATGAGACTCAACAGAAGGAATTGGCTGTTGCGGAGTCATGAATGCCTTATTTGATGGTCCGCCAACATCAAATGTGTAGTTATTATACTCTGTTGCAAAAATTGTCGGATTCTCAAATAAAGACATAAATGATGACTCGAAGTTGAACGAGCTGAATTGAGGCAGAGTTGAGGGTGGCATATAATAGGATTCACTAAAAATGTTTGAAGAAGAAGCAATGTCTTGATCTTGTTCATCTTCATTTTCTGTTGCGACTCTTTGATCATGTTCATCTTCTTCTTCAACTACAACTGGTTGTTGAGTTGATAAATAGCCACCACGTCGCTTACTTGGTCTCCCCTGGGGAATTAGTAGATGTGGTAGCTCAATTGCAAGTGGGGCAGGTTGAGGGACCATATTATAATGTTGTTCTTTTAATACTACTCTGATGTTACGTTGGTCTTGTATAACTCTTTCTTGATATTCCCTGGTTGACGCTGGCAGAGGGTCATTCATACTTAGTTTAATCAATTCATCTACTATGTCGACCTGAAATTGATGATAACCCATTAGGTAATAACACTACCCATATAAACAAAACAAAGACAATGATGTCAGATACTTACCACATAACCAGTTGTAGCACTAGCTTGGTGAATCCACCTTCGAGTGTGTCTCCAATACCATCACATATACTCAGATGTGCGATCTAATGCTTCATGTGTCATAGGTGACTCAGTTATAGCATCATGCCATCTATTCCAAGCCTCAATAAATTTGATGTGATTCTCAACCCAATTGATATCTGTTCTTCCTCTTAGCTGTATCGTGTGGCAATTCCCCAAATAAACAGGGGCTTTAGGAATTGGTTGTTGTCATCTAAATTGCCTAAACACACGATCAGGATGATGCCATTCAATTATATGGAAGCATATAAGAGGCACTGAAGCTAGCCAAATCAATGGTGTCTCTAAGCAATATGCCAGAATTAATTGCTGCACCGATAAAAATTTATATGACTGCCAAACTATATCATCTTCCCCTATTTCATCAAGCAACTTCCTATATTGTCGCAACATCGGCTCAGTCGGACGAGGTGATTTACCTACATTTTTCCACCTATGAAAACATAGAAGTACTTGTTAAACATTGTATGATTAAATTAATAAGCTAAAATCTAATTGTTTGAGTGCAAATTAAGCATACCTGAACCCCAATGGTGGTGACAAAGGATAGATATTTGTATGTAGATTTGCTAGTGGAGGTCGGTGTGGCGCTAGCATAGGAAAGCGATCCCATGCCTAGAGGTGAAGTAACGTCATGCATTCGCCAATCCCTTGCTCTGTATCTTCTGTAGCATTACATAATTCTCTGTATAAATGGGCTAACACTTCAGATCCCCAAGAATATAGACCTGCTCTACCCAGATCCATGAGTAATGGGAGATACATCAAATAAACCCTCTGACCAGACCTATCTGGCATTAGATATCCGTCAATCAATTTGAGTATATATGCATGAGTGAATTGCTCTATTTGTTGTTCATTTGTATCATCTTCGAGGTCATGAAAGTGTTCATCCAACCAACTTATGACTAGCACCTGTCCAGTTATTTTTTCTGGAGGTGGTGATTCTCCAAGAAGCAATTGACACATTTATGGCCAATTGAAATTTGTCATACCAATCACATGGTTTCCGGTGCAAGAAAGGCCCAACTAAACTGCCACGTCTTTTAAAGTTATTGTACATTCCCTACGAGTAGTTTGAAAAGTATGTGTCTCAGGACGCCACCTCTCAACAAGTGCTGAGACCAATATCGGATCATACTCAAATTGACTTATTCTAGCAGCGCCATAGAAGCCAGCTTGTATAAGATATGGTACAATTTGCACTGGTGGTTCAATCAGTCTATTTTTATGCATGACTCGTCGAGTTCGAAGAATCCGAATGACCTACAGAAAAACATATATGGTAGAGTAATATATGATGAAACATATCAATGAATGTTTATATGTGCAAAAATTTACTTACATCCCAAGTCCACACAGCCTCTGAAATATGTCGTGGTTGTAAATACAATAATGAATTATCCTTAGGACCTGGGATGATGATTTGATGTTGTTGCACCATTTGAGAAATATCCCTATAATATTTGAAGAACAAATATCGAACATTACTATTGACATAAAACTCATGCAATCAATTACAATTTTGATACATTTTGATATATTTAAAAAATGTCAAATACATGTGGTTGAAAATGTCAACTACAAATTATTGTCTAACAGCATGACTATGTGGACAAGTAGAGCGATTGTGTCCTATCTGCCTACATAACCCACATTTGGATTGTTGACCGGGCACGGTCCAATCCATCTCATTACATATGCGAGTCGATCGATGACGACCTTTGTCTCGAATCATTGATGGGTCAGGTACCAACGTCGGAATATCAGTTTCTGGCCAATGAATCTCATCTCCTATAGGGTGAAACTCATTACTATAAGCATGACGCATGGTTTCTAACTTAAATACAGGATCCACAAATTGCAAGTGGTCTAATCCATTACTCGCACAAGCGGCAATGACATGCATGCATGGATAATGTGTATCTGAAATTCTCCATAATCACATTTTCTTTCGTTCAAGTTAACCTTGCAACAACGGCCAAATTGACGCCACTGAACATTGTGTGGTTTAACAACCTCAAAAGATGTCTCTCTTCTATCATTAATACGAACATGGCACGCGGATGCAGCATGTGTTGCTATTTCTAACTTTTTTCCAAGTGTCTCAGAGAAAACTTGCCCAACTGCTATTTGTGCGTAAACTTGTTTCGCACGTTTGACAAAATAGATGTTCACCCTATACATTGTAGCCTTAACAAGACCTGTAATCAGTAAACTTCGGACACCTTTAACGAAACCATTCATACATTCAGCGAGATTTGTTGTCATATGACCATAACGTTGGCCTTTAGAGTCATATGCACAAGACCATTTTTCTTTTGGGATGTTGTTGATCCAATTAGCTGCCTGCGCGTGAGTTAATGCTATCTCTAACAATTGTTGGTCAACAACATGTTTGTCATATGCATAGCCTGCAAATAATTAAGAATTTATTATTAATAATTTTGCCTTCAACATTTAATACATGAAAACAAAGCAAATGAATCTCACCAATATTTATAAACTTCTCCTTTAACCAATTTGTTCCGTGTGCTTTATGCAAATTTGCAGCCACATGCCTCAAACAAAAAATATGATATGTATGCCATCGAACACATCAATGCTGAACTGCAAACAAAATTGATGGATGTCTGTCTGAAATTAAACAAATTCCTTCCCTTTCCTTTACAACAAATATGCGAACATTATATAAGAACCATGTCCAGGCAGCTTTTGTCTCCCCTTCAACCACGGCAAATGCAAGTGGTACAATATTGCGATCACCATCTTGTGATGTAGTCATAAGCAATGTGCCTTTATATTTCCCATAAAGAAAAGTTCCATCAACCTGAATAATCGGCTTTAAGTGACCAAATGCGTCGATACATGGTTTAAATGCCCAAAAAATATGCTTAACATTTCAATATTTTGCCTTCAAAATTGACTTCTGAACACAACATGGTTGAGAATTTTACACACGATCCAGGCATGAAATGTTGAACCGCAGCTAGCCATTTATGTAATAGTGAGTATGAGCTCTCCCAGTTACCCAAAGCAGTAGCTAGTGCTAATTGTTTTGCCTTCCATGTTTTTTTGTATGACACAGTGTACCCAAACATGGAATGCATACGCTCAATAATTTGAGAAACTTTCACATTTGGCCGATCAGTTACCATCCCAACTATACATGATGAGATGACATCAGCATCTAACTTGGGATGATCTTAAGTTAATGATGTGGCTAAACATGTATGGGGACATGCATATTTCGTGATTAACTAGAAGGTTCTATTGACTTTTTTGTTAGCCCTTAGTCTCCAATTGCAACCACTCCCATAATTTACACATCGATATTCTTCATACTTCTTACTAGAATGATATACTTTAAATATGTGATGAACTCGAATTGAGTAAAGTTTGACCACACGTCTTAGAGCACAGATGTCCATAAAACTTTGTCCTATGAAAAAATCATGATTATCACTGAGAGGATGAATATCTCCCACTCCACTAAACTCAGGAGCCACAGCCAATTCAATATTAACACGTGAGAAGAAATTAGATGCTGACTCTTCATATTCATTAATACGTAATGTTTGGCCAGGGACATCATTGTCACCCTCATAATTCTCCTCATGGGCCTCATCATCATTATCAACATCATTATTCCCACCAGTAGAATTTATTAAGAAATCATACTCATCCTCATCCTCAAAGTCATCCATAATATCTTCAGTTGGGGGAAGTGAAGAAGATGGTTCAATATTACCAACATTTGAGCAAGGATTAAATAGGTTGAAATTTCCAAAGTGCATGCTCAGCCTTAATCCATGTTCTATTGGGTTTACTTGATTACTACTTGATGGGATCGTATATCTAACATAGTCCTCCCGTGGTTGTGATTCAATATAATCATCAACTTCCACATTGCAAATATGTGCATACAACTCTGCCCCTGTCAATTGATCCGAATATCGAGAATTCATTTGCCACATGTTGCCTATGTCAGAATCAACCTCCAGAATATATGACTGGTACCATGGTGGATTTATGGAAATGAGGCATCTATATACCAGGCTTGACACAATTTGATTGGAAGGAAGTCCAAGCTTTTGTCCGACAACTTGCTTTAGTTGAATCAAGGTAATGTT
The DNA here is from genome assembly GCA_026686845.1 of Adenanthera pavonina. Classification (NCBI taxonomy): domain Eukaryota; kingdom Viridiplantae; phylum Streptophyta; class Magnoliopsida; order Fabales; family Fabaceae; genus Adenanthera; species Adenanthera pavonina. The sequence continues at coordinate 28,613,637 of JAIVEN010000013.1, forward strand.
TGAATCAACACTTATCATTTTTATACTATCGGATTCAAATATCACACCATTTGTACCAGTCAAAATTCGTCCATTTACAAATACGTAGACCCACCCTCTTCTATTATCCATTTCTCCTCCTATAATATAAAATTGTCTATTATCTACTCATAAACATGAAATCCATATTAATAGAAAAAAAATTCTAATATACCAAATACATTATTACAAGAAAAATAATATATGTAAATTACCTTCCAATATACGAAAAATAATCTATACGTACATAAATCTAATATTACAAAAATTCCTTAAATGTTATTTATTTACTAAATTAAAAAACACGCTTAACTATAAATATGCTATATTTATGAACTTTTTAATACATCATACAATTTTTCTCTAGTTTTCTACTATTATCAACATTATAAACAAACAAAATAAAGAAAAATTTAACTACATAAATATATCATGTTATATATTTTCTTAAATTATCAATATTTTTTGCATTAATAAACTATAGTTAATTAACATTACTGTACAGCGTATACCGAGAAATCAAATCTATTTTTTAAATAAATGAGCCATAGATTTTACCATTTGTAAAAGTATATGACTCTATGTTAATTTTATATTTTATACTAATTTTTTTACGATTAATATACTTTGATTCTTGTATATCCAAAAGTAAGTGCAAAAAAGAAAAGATTTATTTCATCAAAGAAAAAGAAAAGAAAAGATTTACCATCGGGATAATGAATGAAAACTAAAAAGGACATGGACCAAATTAATAAACTTGGGGAAATAAGTTGCAACATTATCAAGAATACTCCTACATCCATAGGTATTGGATTCAAAACCGATAAAACAATATTTATTAATTACTAAAAACTAGGGCATTGAGAAAATTATGATGGATGAATCAGTGGATAATGAACTGTAAAAAAATAATTAATAAAAAGAAAATGGTTTCAAACTGTCCCTTAATTTCAATAACTTATAAAATGGTGAATTAGTAGGTAATGAACTATAAAATGTCTAATATAATAGGGGACGAAAAATTTTGTAAAAAATTTTATTACATGGGACCGGGGAAGTAATAGTAACACCTTATGTTATTTTTTTCCATTCTTTTTTTTAAGATTTTTGCTAGAAGCTTTTTATTTTCTTTAATATAATATCTCTTATAAAAGATAATAAAGCTTTATGAGACTTTTTTAAAAAAACACTCTTAACTAATTTTTATCACTTTTTTTAATATGAATAATTTTGTACTCCTTTTTTTTTAATTTATAAGTCATTTTTAACTATTTTATAAAAACAAAAAAATTAGTTAAAATTAGTTGGGGTTTTTGAAATTTTCAGAAATTACCAAAACTTTGTAATATTATTTTTATTAAATATATCTCATCATAACTATATCTCTTTCAAACAATTTCTCAATAGTCTGCACTATAAATTTTTTGGAAAAATTGAAAAATAAAATTTGATGCTTTTTAAAAATTATAAAACAACTTATATTTTAAATAAATAAAATATTTTTAGAAAGTACCCAATAAATATAAACGGTGGAGTAAGTGTTTTTAAAAATAAAATCAAAAGAGTACTTTTCTATCAATATCTGGTTACTAAGATGAATGATAGGTGTCAGCTTAAAAGTTACTCTTCCTCTGAAAATGACACTCCCACTCCCCACCTCCATAATTTCTTTTTGTCTCTCTCCACCTTCTTCCCTTTTCTTTTCCTCTATTCAACTCCCCCAAATATATCATGAATATATATATAAGAAGATAATACATGTGAGAGTTTAATTGAGGATATACTACTTATTCAAAACAAAAAGTGACGAAAGCTAGCCGCACCCAAACTCAACAAATCTAAAAGGTAGAATTTGTACCCCAAAAAAAAAAGTAAAACCAAGTGTTTTCTACAACAGTCAATTCATTCTATATTTTATTATAATATACTAATTATATTCGTATGAGGTATATCTATCAGACAAAGCTATTCTTCTTTCTTTCACCTTTCATAATCACATTAAATGTGACCTTACACAGTAATGTAAAAATAAAAAGCTATTTTCAGTTCAATACAGTTAAAAGATTATATGTGAAAGACTTATATATATATATATATATGAAATTAAGTAAAATTATATGTGAATACGTACCAACTGTTACACTCCCAAAATCACGAAGCTGAACTTGGTGTGTGAGAGGATCAACCTACAATAAAATATATGTCATGAATTAAAAATAAATAATTACTTATTTTAGGAAATATTGACAAAAAATAAGTGAATATAAAGATGAAAACTAAATATATAAAAGAACAGTAAAGTTTCAAGAAAAATGTACCAAAAATTACCTATACAGATCTGAGATGGAGATAAAGAATGTAGGATGAAGATTTGAAGAGCTCCGCTAATTCCTCTAAAATTGAAAATGAGGAGAATGAGGCAACTACACTGCTTATACTTACACAAAAATACGAAATAAATTAAGAACATGAAAAAAATTTAGTAAAATTTTAAACTAAGTGCACCAAAAATTATAAAATAGATTCAAGATGAAGATGGATGAGGGATAAAAAATATGTGAAGAACTCTGCTAACTCTTCTGGAATCTGAAGTGAAGCTGAAAACTGAAGTGGAGAGCACAAGCAAAACATGAATCGCGATATCTTTACGCAGAAATATGAAATGGACCTTGTGCTTTTAAGTAATTTTTTGCTTCATGTTCCCCTTCTACGCATGTTCCCACGTTCCCCCTGCTCAAACTGACTGCACAAGACCAGACAAGACACAATACGCAGTGTTGTGTCTTGTCTCTTTTTTTTAAAACAAATTATTACATAAATCTCGATTTTTCCGTTGTGTCTGGTCTTTTTTAAAAAAAAAATTATAACATATATCTAGGTTTCTGAAAAACCGAGATTAATTTTTTAAAAAAAAAATTATTGATCTTGTCATGTCTTGTCATTTATCAATAATTTTTTCAAAACCGAAATCATTTTGATGCCTGCCTTCCAGCGTCTCGGAAAAATGCATCTTGTCTTGTCATTTACAAATAATTTGTTTTTAATATAATCTTGTCAAAGCAACGCATGCACCTGCCTGGTCATTTCATGCTTTTTGCTTTGGTCATTTGCCTGGTCATTTCATGCCTCATTTGCCTAGTCATTTCATGCCTTTTGCTTTGGTCATTTCACGCCTTTGCTTTTCTCATTTTGAAGTAAAAAATTGATTATATCGTATTACCCTTGTCCTTCAAACAAAAAGAGAGAAACATCACATTATCCCCCTTGTCCTTTTTTTATTTTTGTCTTGTTTTGAATCTCGGTCTTGAAAAAATGGAAAAATTGGATCTCGGTTTTAACCAAACCGAGATATTAATTTGGTATTATTGTGTCTCGGTTTATAAGAAACCGAGATGTCTCTTCATACGGACTTACCGGAGTGTCAGATCACTTTACGATTTCTCAGCTTCAGGCAAACCGAGACCTTATAATTTGTAGCATTTGGATAAATAATTTATAACTTATAGCATATTGGGAAATTTTTTCTTTGCTTAATGTATATCGGTAAAAAAGCCGAAAAAAACCATGGTTAAGGAAAAAATAGTACAGTACATATATGAATTAAGATCCTTGAATTGATGAAGTCCAATATAGATGAGCCTTTCAAGTAATGTAGTAGAAAGCGTCTTAGTAAATAAGTCTACTAGGTTGTCACATGAACATATTTTTTGAATATCTATATCACCATTCTTTTGAAGATCATGAGTGAAAAATAATTTTGGTGAAATATGTTTTATTTTATCTCCTTTAGTATACCCTTCCTTTGCTCGAACAAAAATATATGCAATATTATCTTCATACAAGATCATTGGTACTATTTTTCCTGAAGATAAACCACAAGTTTTTACGTGTTGAATCAAAGCTCTCAACTTGTCTTATGTAATGCCAAAATTTCAACATGGTTAAGTGATGTAGCTAAGATAATTTGGTTTCATAGATTGCCATAAAGTGGCAGTGGCACTAAATGTAAACACAAAGCCAGTTTGTAATTGACCATTATGAGTATAAGACAAATATCATACATCTACATAATCAATCAAATTTAACTTAGGTTCATTCGAATAAAATAAACCAATATCCATAGCACCTTTAATGTAGTCAAGAATATGCTTAACCCCAATCTAGTGTTTTTGTGTCGGTGAAAAATTATATCTTGCTAATAAATTACATAGCAAATGATATATATGGTCGTGTATAACTAATAAGATACAATAGTGCTCTGGTTGTATTGACATGTGGTATTTCAAGACCAAGCAATTCTTTATCATTTTCTTAAGGTCTAAAAGGATCTTTATTCACATCTAATGACCTTGCGACCATTGGGGTACATAATGGATGTGATTTGTTCATATAAAACCATTTTAGCATATTTGTTATATAGGCTTCTTGATGCACCAACATCTCATTCTTTATATACTCAATCTGTAAATCAAAACAAAATTTGGTTCTTCCTAAATCTTTTATTTCAAATTCTTTCATTAAGTAATTCATAGCTTTTAGAAGCTCTTCAAGGGTCCTAATGATATTTAAGTTATCGACATAAACCACAATTATAGCAAACTCATTTTTAAATTTTTGCATGAAGATACATGAATAAATAAGGGTCATTTTATATCCTTCATTCAACAAAGATTCACTAAAATGATTATACCACATGAGTCTAGATTGCATTAAAGCATAATGAGATTTATTCAATTTGATTGAGTAGTCTATTCATAAACTTGAATTGCATGTTTCAAGCAAGTTAAATCCTTCAGAGAGTTTCATATAAATGTCATTATCAAGTGAGCCATATAAATAAGCTGTAACAATATCCATTAGATATAAATCGAGTTCTTCACGTATTGCCAAAGTAATTAGACAACAAATAGCAGTTGCATCCACCATAGATAAATATGCCTTTTCATAATTAATGTCAGGTCTTTGAGAAAACACTTGTGCAACAAGTTGTGCTTTATATCTCACTATTTCACAATCATTTCATTTTAGCACAAAAGCCCATTTATATCAAATTGGCTTCACAACTTCAGATGTATGGACTACAGGTTCAAATACCTTTCGCTTTGTAAGTGCATTTAGTTTTGTCTAAATTGTGTCTTTCCATTTTGACTAATCATATCTTTCTCTACAATCTTTTATAGAATTTCCTTTATGATTCTCATTTTCATGTTACATCATGCACTACATTATATGCAAAAATTATCATCAACGTTGACTTCATTTTAATTCCATCATATTCTATTCATAACATAATTTATTGAGATCTCATTATTTTCACAAATCTCAGGTACCTGAGTTCCTTTTGGAATAGAAACTTTAATTACGTCTGAGAACTCTTCTGGAGTTACCTCTGGGCACTCTTTTGGGGTTACTCTATCCTTAGTTAGGTCATCTTAATTTTTAGCTCATTTTCTTTTTTCAAGGATTCTTAGCTTTGAAACTAATAGGTCTACCACACTTCATACATGATTTAAACTTTGATTGTCTGACAGGGACATCAATTTTATTGAAGCATTAACAGTTGATATATATGATTTAGTCACTCCTTTTGAATCAGTAAATGTGTCTGACAATTGATTTACTAAACTTTGTAATTGAATTATTTTTTGAAATTCTTATTCACATTATTTTGTACGAGAATCGAGATGAGATAATGATAATTCATTTCAACTGTTTCCATCCTTCAATTGCTTATTCTCCCCCTAGTGTTGGAAAACTAATTTGTTAAAATAATAATCTGCAAATCGTGCCATAAATAAATCTCCTATTGATGGTTCAAAATAGTTTATTATTGACGTAGATTTATATTCAACATATATTTTTAACCTTCTATGAGGTTCTATTTTAGTGTATTTCAGTGAAGCAATTGGAACATAAATCACACATCTAAAAATTTCTAAGATAGGAAATATTAGATTTTTGACAAAAAACTATTTATAAAAGGGGAGCATTTATGATAGTTTGTTGGCCTGATTTAAATCAATGTTGCCACATGTAGGATTGCATGCCCAAAATGGAGATTGAGTATTTTGATCTCATAAGAAATAGTCTTACAAAGAATTTTAAACATTTGATAAATAATTCTGCATGTCTATTTTATGTATGAACATATGTTACAGGATATTCAACCTCAATTCCAATAAAAATATATTAATCATTGAAAGGTTGAGATGTAAACTCAAAATATTGTCAAGGTATATATTTTTAATTGAATATTCAAGGAAATGTGCTTTTAAAAATCAAATTAATTGACTAAGCAATCTTGCAAATGCCTAATTATGAGTTGACAATAAATAAACATCTGACCATCTAGTTGATATATCGATTAAAGTTAGAAAATACCTAAATAGTTTACATGGTGGATGGATTGACCCACAAATTTCGTCTTATATTCATTTCACAAAGATTATTAGTTCACTCCCAATTTTTATTTATGATGATCAAATAATCAATTTTCCTTAAGAATAAGGGACAGATAAAAAACTATTAAATTGAAGAATCTGTTGGCTCCTCAATTCAAGTTCACATAAATTTTTTTATTAATTTTCACATCATAATTGATCCGGTATAGCCCAACCGGTCATACCAAATATATTGTGATTTATAAATTTCTAATTTACAATGGCATATGATTCAATTACATTAATATACGTATAGTACAAATTAGAGGAAAATGCAGATAATCTTTCTTATACACATTTTTTGTTCGAGATAATCCTTATAGTATAAAGATACTTAACATATGTTTCATTTGTTGTCTTGATATAATATCCATTTTTGCGAATATCTTTGAAACTTAATAAGTTTATATGAGACTTAGAGGAATATAATATATTGTTAATTTGCAATTTTGTTCCTGTAGCAACATTATATTGGCTCTTCTGAAGCAGTAATTAATTATTTTTGTAGTAATGGATATGGTACTGATATAATTTTATACTATCAAGTAAAATATATCAAATTAAATAGGTCATGAATTTTCTATAGGGTGCATAGAACCTTTAAATGAATGACAAGATAATAATATAATCAATGGCATATATTAAGTAACATGTCGAGTAATTTATATTTTCAAAGTATGTCAATTAAATACTAAAACTTCTATCAATCATTAAGATATTATAAAATTCACAAGTAAGGATATGAGTAAGATAATATATGATGGTTCAATACTCATCATTTATAAAATTAAAATTATTATTATCAATAAAATAATAACTGATATGTGAAACTAAATAAAAATAAAAACTTCACAACATTAAAAATCTAAATGTATCAACTTAATCAAGAATAAGGGGCACATGAAATACTATTAGATTGAAGAATCTGTTGGGTTTTCAATTCCAGTTCACACAAATTTTTAATTAATTTTTGCATCATAATTGATTCGGGATGACCCAACCAGTCATACCAAAGATATTGTGATTTGTAAATTTCTGGTTTACAATGATATATGATTCAATTATATTAATATACGTGCAGTGTAACACCTCACACTTAGACTCATTTTCCATGTATTAAACTATATTTAAATCCATTAATACTTGATTAGAGACTTGATTACATAAAACAAGTTAAACCAATTTATTTCATTTCGGGTACCATTCCCTTGGTTAACTTCTTTTTATCCAGTGAACTTTGAAAATTCATAACTAAATCAAGAAAAATCATATTGATATGGTTCAAGTCTCTAAATATAGCTTAAAAGATTATATACATGGGAGAAATGTTGAACAGGGAAGTTACTTGACCAACTTATACGGTAAGTTCGTATTATATGTACTGTAGCAATGGTCATTTTTGAAAATTTCTGATTCTGACTATAACTTTGAAAAATCACCATAATTCATACACAACTCCAAATTGAGTGATCTTTATGTCTATGGAAAGCTACACATGTCTAGTTTTCATACACATAAAACACTCATACATTGAACATATCGAGGTATGTACAGTACTTCGAATTCCCAACCATGTTCAGAAAAGTCTCTTGCATTCTCCCAACTTTCCAAAATACACACTCATATATACATAAATAGCCATAACTTGCCTTTATCTTACATGATACTCCATAAGAACTTAGAGGAACATATTAACATGGAAGCATAGCATGATCATGTTGTTGGATCAAGAGTTTTGATGATTCCAAACTAACACTCAAGAGCTTGGATTGAAGATATCAAAGGAGATCAAAGCTGTTTCAAGTGAAGATTTGCTGAGTATTTGCTATTAGATCTTTGGTAGGATCTTTGGTTTTTGTTTAGATTGGGTAAAAGATTTTGATTTGAGAAAAAGACGTTTTCAAACCTTGATTTGAAGTTAAATCTTTACTTATTTGAAAAATACTCACAAACAGACGAAGTTTGAAAGTTTAACTGAACTGTCAAGTTGGAAATTCAAATTTGGCCCTTAGACATTCGAATTTCGAGCTAAAACTGAATAAGTCTGAAGAGGTGTCTCTCTGTCAGACGAATTTTGGTCTTTCAAAATTCGAATTTCAATCAAGTCTGAAAGAAGCCTTTTTGTGACAGACGAACTTCACAGTCTCAAAATTCGAATTTCAGACAAAATGTCATTTATGAAAACTAAGGAAATTCGTCTGAAGCTTTGCTAAAGTTCATCTGAAATTAAGAAGAAACTAAGTTTGAAAATGCTCTCTGACAGACGAACTTTAACTTAGCAAAATTCGAATTTTCACCTGAGTCAAAAAAGGGGTTACTTTGTGACATTCGAATTTCACTCTTTCAAAATTCGAATTTCAGACAAAACAAAACTTGAGAAAATATAGGAAATTCGTCTGAATGCTTGATAAAGTTCATCTGAGATCAAGAGTGATTTCAGTCTCAAAACTGTTCTCTGACAGACGAATTTCACTCTGTCAAAATTCGAATTTCGAAGAAAGTGAACTACTGTGCCTCTTTAAACGTTCAGTGGACAGACGAATTTTGGGCATCCAAAATTTGAATTTCGAGGGCACTGTAGCAAATTGAAAACACTGTTCACACTTAACAAAAAATCTTTCTTCTTGAAAATTCGTATGTCACATTGTGGAAAGATTTTATGAGTTTCGAAATTCGAATTTCACTCTATGGACAGACGAACTTCGCATTTTTACGTTGGAAGCTTTAACCTTCGGTTCCCTCAAAATTCGTCTGTTGGCCAACCGAAATTCGAATTTCAGTATGTCAGAAACATTAAATGCGGTTGGTAAACGGATAGTTTTTTCAGAGTAACCGTTGGATAACTTCCCCAACGGATAGATTTAGTTTCTAACGGATATTTGAGATCAAAATCTATAAATATAACATTATTTGAAGTTGTGGGTAACAAAATCAAACTTGTATATACTGAATTTCTGCTGAATCTTCATCTCAAAAGCTTTTACCCTTCCAACCTCATTATTTGTACTTAAACCTTCATATCCACTCTATTCAAGAGAGTTATTCATTTGTAAACAATCTACTCTTCATCTGGAAGATAGAATTACTTGTGAGGGGTATTCACAAGGGGATTGGGAAGCACATAGAGAAAGTGCTTAGAGAGTTTGAGAGAGCTCAGAACAGAGCATACTCGTGTACTGTGGCTTTAGCAAGAAGCCCGTTGAAATTCTTGCTGGATAGTGGATAAATCTCAAGAGGTGTCTTGAGGACTGGATGTAGGTCAAGTAGATAGACCGAACCAGGATAAATCACTGAGTTTTCTTCTTCTTATCTCTACTTTTCAGCTTGCTCTGTTTCACACGTTATTTTCATTATACTGTGATATCTTCACTTGCTTCACTTTGTGCAGAAAAATTTCAATCTTCCCAATTCACCCCCCCTCTTGGGAAGTCAGCCTTGCTAACAAGTGGTATCAGAGCCCGGATTCCCATTCAAAGGATTTCACAGTCCGGGAACAAAGATGGCTGGCTTTGGAGAGAATATACTTCCTGAAGGGAACAACACTAACAGACCACCAGGCTTCAGTGGAGAGCATTATGGGTACTGGAAGATGAGGATGCAGATCTACCTCCAATCAATTGATCTTGACATCTGGTCAGTCATTGATAAAGGAGATTTCATCCCAATGGCTCCAACTGAAGATGGAAGATACAAAGAGAAGCTGGAAGCAGAATGGAATGATGAAGACAGAAGGAGAATCCTACTAAATTTCAAAGCAAAGCATTGTTTAGTCAGTGCCCTGAACCAGGATGAATTCTACAGAGTCTCGCAATGCACCACTGCAAAAGGAATGTGGGATACTCTGCAGATTGCACATGAAGGAACATCTGGAGTCAGGGAGAACAGACTAAACACGTGCATTGGAGAGTATGAAAGCTTCAGAATGGCTGAAGGATAAACTGTAAAGGAGCTCCAAAAGAAATTCACTCTCATTGTAAATCAACTAAAGAGCTTAGGAAAGGAATACACTCAATCAGAGAAAGTGAGAAAAATTCTCAGAGCTCTCCCTCTGGAATGGCAGCCCAAGGTGACAGCAATAGAAGAAGCCAGAGGAGAATCAATGGCCTCTGTCACAGCTCTCTTCGGGAGCCTTGAGAAGTATGAAGGAAAAATCAAAGCTCTCAAGGAAGCCGGGCTGGACAGAAAGAAGAAAGGCATTGCTCTTAAAACTGCTGATGATGAGGAAGAAGAAGATGAAGAAGAGATTGCCAACATTTGTCTGATGGCACTTGCTTCTGAAGAAGCTACACCCTCATACAGCAGTGATCAGGATGAAGAGGTATATGAATCTGAACCTTCCTATTCTGAATTACTGGATGCATTTCATGAGCTGCATGATGAATTCATTAAAGTTGCTAAAGAACTAAAATTGGCAAAGAAAAAGATAAGGAAGATGGAGTCTCAAGGCATAGTTTCTGAAACTGCTTCTTTACCTACTTCTGAATCTGTTTGCTGCACTTCATGCACTGAACTTAAGCAAACTAATGAGTATCTAGTTAAAAGCATGTCTAGGCTCACTAAAGGTAAAGATATGATGTTTGCCTTGATGGGGAGCCAAAGAATATCACAAGGAAAAGCTGGTCTTGGCTATGATCCATGTGCTGTCAAAGAAAAGATTAGGAAGAAAAATCAGAATGCATACATGAGACATTTTGTGCATGCCAAGAACAATAAAAAGAAAGTTAATGCATCACCTCACATTGAAACATATGATCAACCAAGGCATGCTAAACAAAAGTATTATCTACACTATTTTCTTCCTGCATCTCAATCTAGCAGCCTTTTCACTACCTGTCATTTCTGCAACAAAAAGGGACACATTTCCAGTTCCTGTATTTTAAAGAAAAATGAACTTGGCAGGAAAGTTGAATGGGTTCCCAAAATTGCATCTACATCTAGGGAAATACCTACTGACCGAAAAGGACCCAAGCAAATTTGGGTACCTAAAAGGAAAACATAAACATTGTTTTGCAGGTCTGTCTCAAAGCTAAGAAAAGCAACAAATGGTATATGGACAGTGCCTGCTCAAGCCACATGACTGGTGATAAGGAGAAGTTCATCACCCTTAGAGACAAGAAAGGAGGAAAAGTGACATTTGGAGGTGATCAATATGGCAAAATCATTGGAATTGGCATTGTGGGGAAAAATCCAGAAACATCCATTGAAGAGGTGCTGTTTGTAATTGGCCTCAACCACAATTTGCTAAGCGTGAGTCAAACCTGTGATAGAGGAAACTGGGTGCTGTTTGACTCAAAGTTTTGCCTGGTCATCAGAAAAAGTGATCACAAAGTAATCTTAAAAGCTCAAAGGGATGGTAACTGCTACACTATTGACCTTGATGAACTTCCCCCTTTAGATTCTGTATGCTTAATCAGTCAAAATAATGATAGTTGGTTATGGCATAGGAGATTAGCTCATGTTAATATGAATCAGGTGTCTAAACTGGTTAAAAATGAGCTAGTTACTGGTTTGCCAAAAATATCTTTTGAAAAGGATAAAGAATGTGATGCATGCTTAAAAGGAAAACAAATTAAATCATCCTTCAAATCTAAAAACATAGTTTCCACAACAAGACCACTTGAATTGCTGCATATGGACTTAATTGGACCTTCTAGGGTAAAGAGTCTTGGTGGTAATCTGTATGTGCTTGTAATTGTTGATGATTATTCTAGATTTACTTGGACATTATTCCTTTCTTCTAAGAGTGATACCTTTGATGCATTTGTAACCTTAGCTAAGAAAGTGCAAAATGAGAAAGGTATCTCTATTGTGTCTATCAGGTCAGATCATGGAGGAGAATTTGAAAATGCATACTTCCTGGAGTACTGCAGTGAGCATGGAATTGACCACAACTTCTCAGCTCCTAGGACTCCTCAACAGAATGGAGTAGTAGAAAGGAAAAACAGAACTATTGGGGAGATGGCCAGAGCTATGCTGAATGAGAAGGAACTTTCTCAAGTGTTTTGGGCTGATGCAGTAAACACAGCTAGTTACATCATCAACAGAGCATACATCAGACCCATCCTGGGAAAGACTCCATACGAGCTGTACAAGGGGAGAAAGCCAAATCTGTCCCATCTCCATGTGTTCGGATGCAAATGCTTCATTCACAACAATGGCAAAGAAAACCTAGGTAAATTTGATGCCAAATCAGATGAAGGTATATTTCTTGGCTACTCTAGTAGGAGTAAGGCATATAGAGTTTATAATAAAAGATCAAATGTGGTAGAGGAATCTGTGCATGTGGTTTTCATTGAAAATGAAACTATTTCAAAACATGTTACCAATGTGGATGATCTTGCTTTCAATTTTGAAAAACTGGGCATTTCTGATAAAAGTAAAACTGAACCTCCAAAGATATCTGAACCTGTTAACATAGAGGAAGATATCCAGGAGCAAGAGTTTGATGAAGAAAATAATGAAGAAACATCTCAAGAACTCCCTAGAGCTTGGAGATATCAAAGGAATCATCCTGTTGATCAAGTGATAGGAGATGTTCAAGAGAGAGTCAAAACCAGAAAACAGTTAAGGGATCAAATGCTAAATTGTGCTTTCATTTCTCAAATTGAACCCAAATGTGCTGAAGAAGCCTTAACTGATGATTACTGGATTTTGGCAATGCAAGATGAACTAAATCAGTTTGAAAGAAATCAAGTTTGGGATTTAGTTCCAAGACCCAAAAATCATCCTGTTATTGGTACCAAATGGGTTTTCAGAAACAAACTTGATGAATCTGGAATAATAATCAGAAATAAAGCTAGATTGGTTGCTAAAGGATATAATCAGGAAGAAGGTATTGATTTTGAAGAAACCTTTGCACCAGTAGCTAGATTAGAAGCTATAAGAATATTGCTGGCTTATGCATGCATGAAGAATATTGCTGGCTTATGCATGCATGAAGAATATTTTGCTATATCAAATGGATGTAAAGAGTGCTTTTCTGAATGGATATATCATGGAAGAGGTTTATGTAGATCAACCTCCAGGTTTTGAGGATTCTACAAAACCAAACCATGTCTATAAACTGAAGAAAGCTCTTTATGGATTAAAACAAGCCCCTAGAGCATGGTATGAAAGATTAAGCAACTTTCTGACTGAAAAAGGATTTAACAGAGGCAAAGTTGACACTACTTTATTCACTAAGAAAGAGAATAAAGATTTACTAATTGTCCAAATCTATGTTGATGATATCATTTTCGGTGCTACTAATGAAACTCTTTGCAAGGAATTTTCTAAGTTAATGCAGGGAGAATTTGAGATGTCTATGATGGGTGAACTCAATTTCTTCCTTGGATTGCAAATCAGACAGCTTAATGATGGTATCTTTCTCAGTCAATCCAAGTATCTAAAGGAGCTGTTAAAGAAGTTTGGAATGGAGAATGCCAAGCCAACGGGAACACCTATGGCTACTGCAACCAAACTGGACATGGATGAAAATGGGAAAATGTTTGACATTACTCAATATAGAAGAATGATTGGATCCCTGCTGTACCTAACCGCCAGCAGACCTGACATTATGTTCAGTGTCTGCATGTGTGCAAGGTTCCAATCATGCCCCAAAGAAACCCATGCAACAGCTGTGAAAAGAATTTTCAGATATCTAATTGAAACATCACAGATGGGTCTTTGGTATCCAAAAGGCAATGGAGAAGATCTCAAAGGATACACAGATGCTGATTTTGCAGGATCCAAAACTGACAAAAAAAGCACAAGTGGAACTTGTCAGTTTCTTGGAGGGTCCTTGGTTTCATGGTTCAGCAAAAAGCAAAACAGTGTAGCTCTATCCACTGCAGAAGCTGAGTATGTTGCAGCTGGAAGCTGTTGTGCCCAAGTCATCTGGATGAAGCAGCAACTTGAAGATCTTGAGGTTAAAATGAAAGAGATACCCATCATGTGTGATAATCAAAGTGCCATAAACATCACTAAGAATCCTGTCATGCACTCAAGGACGAAACATATTGAGGTTAGGCACCACTTCATAAGGGATCACGTTCTGAAAGGAGAAGTTAAGCTGGAATACATCCCAACAGAGGATCAAGTAGCTGATGTACTCACCAAACCTCTACCAGAAGACAGGCATTGCAAAATAAGAAGAGAATTGGGAATGGTAAATCCCAATGAATTGTAAGTTATTCTTATAAAATTCTCTTCTTTTTAATTTTAAATCTTAAAGTCAATTCTAACTTCAGCATCGGAGAGTGTTTAATTTAAGTTGCAGGTGCTCTTCACAAGTCTAAATGGCTATACTTTTGAAGATTGGAGCACTTCAGATTGGAACAACCAGAAAATGAAGTGAATAATAATTGTTCTAAGTTCTGGATCCATTCTGTAAGTTTTTTTTTGAAATTTGTATGTTGTTTGATTGCTAGATGAATTTCATTGATAATCTGTGTTTTTGAACTGGTCAACGTGGTCAACATTCGAATTTTGATTGACCAACAGACGAACTTTGGCCTGTTATGCCTTGGAACAGTTCTCGGTAATGCCTCGAAATTCGTCTGTTAAAACTTGAAAGTTCGAATTTTCGAAAACTGAAATTTCAAACTTATTATTGTTCATCATTGTTATACGAATTGTTACTTCCTAACATACGAATGTTGGACAATATTTACAAAAGTTGAAAAATTTGAAGATTCAGTTCAAAATTCGTCTGTTGAATTATGCTCCTGATAATTGAATGCTTGAAAGACGATGCTCTGCATGCTTAATTCGTCTATTGTTTGAAGTTTTGTTTGTTGATGCTGCTTTTCTTTTCAACATTCGAATTTTGTTGGAACAAAATTCGTCTGTTGTATATGTATTGTTTGTTTCAAGCCTCTGTCAGACGAACTTTCAAGATGAAAGTTCATCTGTCAGCAAGCTGTGCTGAACGGTTTAACTTGTAACTGCCCGAAGTTCAAATTTTGACCCCTCAAAATTCGTCTGTCAGACGGTTACATGCGTTAAAACCAACGGTTTTCCACAGAACATACGCAACCCTATTTGTAACTCCTTCAAGTCTGTTCTGATTCTCTCTTCATTCCTCTTAACTCCTGCCCAAAAACCGTCTTTTTCTCACCGATTAAACTTCATTTCGCATCCCTTAAATCTATTCTAAGCCACATTCTGCATCATTCAACCAAGAAATGGCGAGAGTGAAAATTCCTGGAACAGGACAAGCTGGGTCTAGGCCTAAGAGGACAGTCAAATCTCAATATGCTACAAAGGAAGGAGAGAAATCCAAGAGAAAAGCCGAACCCAGTAAAGCTACTCCTTCCAAACGTCAAAAATCCTCGTCCAAGTCAGAATCTCAGAAAGCTGGGGCCTCTTCTTCAAAATCTGCAGTTCCTTCGGCTGGTACTGCTGCTGTAGCTTCCTCTTCTTCTACTGAATCCGGAGAGTTTGAAATGACTACACTGCCACTATGGAGCACTCTTGAGATTCAAGAAGAGTACACTACCAAGTTTTCCAACAAAAAGGTAATCAAGCCTCACTGTGTAAATATGGAACAATTTCTGATATCCAACAACTTTGATGCTGCAATATGGTTGATAAAGTATAAAAATCTGTTGGAAATTGCTGAAAAATATGATGATGAGGTAGTAAAGACTTGGTATGCCTCTCTTAAGTATAACAGCAAGAAAAGAAAATGGGAGGTCACCTTGAGATCAAGGACCATTTGGCTTGATGATGAAACATTCAATGAGGTGTTGGAAATCCCAGGTCAAGATGGGCTAAAAGTTGACATTACATCCTCTGGGTATATGGATGAGGCTAGCACAGCTGATGAAGAAGGTGAGCCCTTCCTATTTTACAAGGAAAGCACTATCTTGGACACCTTGTTCAGAAGAAGGGAGAATAGGCCCACAATAAATCTATTGAAACCCACAGACCTCAGCGTACAAGTAAGGATCTTGCACTACATAGTGTCCAGGATCATATTCAACAAGGGTGGCAGCTTCAATTTGATAACAAGGGCGGAGGCTCATGTGATGACTGCCATCATACGTGGAAAGCTGATCAATATGGGGCATATCATTCTCCAGCGTATGATAAAGGCAAGGGATCAGAGGAAAGATTCCACCCTTCCCTATGCAGCAATTATCTCAAGAATCCTGCAGCATGCTAGGATTCAGCACATTGAAAAGGGGAAAGGGAAACTCACTGAGGCCTTCAAAGAAGAGGAATTGCAAAGGATGGGCATTGAAAGAGATGAAGGACATTGGGTTGGAAAGGGAACAGGAAAAACTGAAGATTTGTTCTTTATTGCTGATGCTTCCCTCCAACAAGAAGGCACCTCTGAGGCTCCTGGCAGATCTGTACCTCAGCCTTCTCAGCCTATTCCATCTCCATCCAGGACCACTCACCCTCCTTCCACTCCCTCCTCTCGAACCAAGCCAACTAAGATCACTGAGATGTTTGACAATCTGTCAACACTCATTCTCAGCATTAAGGATGAGCAAAATGCCAAATTTGCTCACCTACAAGATCAGATACATCAGTTGGCAGTAAATATGAAGGTGGTAGCTGATGCCTATGAAGAGATTAGAAATGCAATTCCTACCACTTCAGTTCCACCTTAGCCTGGTATCCCTGAGCCTTCTCTGTCTCCATCCCCTGTGCCTCCAAGTCCCTTCGAGATTGCTTCCTCTGACCATGATGTTAATGGTGCTGGTTCAATGAGAACACCAAGTCCTGGTCCACCCTTGGACTATGGATTAGAAGAAGAAGGTCTTCAAGAATCAAGCCCTCTTGAACTTATGCAAGAAGATGCTCCGGGTTCAATTCTGTCTATACAAGAATCTGAGCAAGTTGAAAGACTGGTTGCAGCCATGAGCAATGAGGAAAGAAGCATTGTTCCTGTTATTGATTATTTTGCCATTGCTCACAATGCCCTTCTACTAGCTCAAAGAAGAAGGCTTGAAGAAATGTTTCCTCCTCCTGCACCAGTCTCTCCTTCTCTTGCTGATTATGGACTGTCAGAGGAACAGAGAGCTCGGCTAGCTCTTTCCAGGCAGGAAATGCAAGAGCTGCTTGTGGTCTCTGATGATTCTGATGAAGAGCCTTCAACTACACCAGCTCAGCCAGAAATTCCTTTTGCTCCTGTCCCTCTTCGTGCTGTTCCTCTCACTCAGATACCTCCTCCAATGGACTTTGCTGGGCTTTCTGATGATGCCAAAAAGGGGAAGAAGATAAAGCAAACTGGGACTAAGCAAGCTGGAAAATCTACTGAGTCATCTGGAAAAGGAAAGACATACAGCAAGAAGTCTAAGCCAAAGAAGAAGTGATTGTTTTTAGATCTTAGGCTGAATCTTCTTATTGTATCTAGTTTTAAATTGTTTTATTGTTTGATGAACTGATTGAAATATGTATTGCAACAATTTGTATTAAGTAAATTATGTTATTGGTTGCAATGATTTGGGCTTTGAATCTCTTCACTTAATCTGTTGAAAATGATATCTTATGAACTGTAATGCATATGTTGAGAGGGAGCTTGTGTAAGCAAACCCAAGTACTAATCCAGTTTGTGAGTTGTTTTGTCATCATCAAAAAGGGGGAGAATGTTGGATCAAGAGTTTTGATGATTCCAAACCAACACTCAAGAGCTTGGATTGAAGATATCAAAGGAGATCAAAGCTGTTTCAAGTGAAGATTTGCTGAGTATTTGCTATTAGATCTTTGGTAGGATCTTTGGTTTTTGTTTAGATTGGGTAAAAGATTTTGATTTGAGAAAAAGACGTTTTCAAACCTTGATTTGAAGTTAAATCTTTACTTATTTGAAAAATACTCACAAACAGACGAAGTTTGAAAGTTTAACTGAACTGTCAAGTTGGAAATTCGAATTTGGCCCTTAGACATTCGAATTTCGAGCTAAAACTGAATAAGTCTGAAGAGGTGTCTCTCTGTCAGACGAATTTTGGTCTTTCAAAATTCGAATTTCAATCAAGTCTGAAAGAAGCCTTTTTGTGACAGACGAACTTCACAGTCTCAAAATTCGAATTTCAGACAAAATGTCATTTATGAAAACTAAGGAAATTCGTCTGAAGCTTTGCTAAAGTTCATCTGAAATTAAGAAGAAACTAAGTTTGAAAATGCTCTCTGACAGACGAACTTTAACTTAGCAAAATTCGAATTTTCACCTGAGTCAAAAAAGGGGTTACTTTGTGACATTCGAATTTCACTCTTTCAAAATTCGAATTTCAGACAAAACAAAACTTGAGAAAATATAGGAAATTCGTCTGAATGCTTGATAAAGTTCATCTGAGATCAAGAGTGATTTCAGTCTCAAAACTGTTCTCTGACAGACGAATTTCACTCTGTCAAAATTCGAATTTCGAAGAAAGTGAACTACTGTGCCTCTTTAAACGTTCAGTGGACAGACGAATTTTGGGCATCCAAAATTTGAATTTCGAGGGCACTGTAGCAAATTGAAAACACTGTTCACACTTAACAAAAAATCTTTCTTCTTGAAAATTCGTATGTCACATTGTGGAAAGATTTTATGAGTTTCGAAATTCGAATTTCACTCTATGGACAGACGAACTTCGCATTTTTACGTTGGAAGCTTTAACCTTCGGTTCCCTCGAAATTCGTCTGTTGGCCAACCGAAATTCGAATTTCAGTATGTCAGAAACATTAAATGCGGTTGGTAAACGGATAGTTTTTTCAGAGTAACCGTTGGATAACTTCCCCAACGGATAGATTTAGTTTCTAACGGATATTTGAGATCAAAATCTATAAATATAACATTATTTGAAGTTGTGGGTAACAAAATCAAACTTGTATATACTGAATTTCTGCTGAATCTTCATCTCAAAAGCTTTTACCCTTCCAACCTCATTATTTGTACTTAAACCTTCATATCCACTCTATTCAAGAGAGTTATTCATTTGTAAACAATCTACTCTTCATCTGGAAGATAGAATTACTTGTGAGGGGTATTCACAAGGGGATTGGGAAGCACATAGAGAAAGTGCTTAGAGAGTTTGAGAGAGCTCAGAACAGAGCATACTCGTGTACTGTGGCTTTAGCAAGAAGCCCGTTGAAATTCTTGCTGGATAGTGGATAAATCTTAAGAGGTGTCTTGAGGACTGGATGTAGGTCAAGTGGATAGACCGAACCAGGATAAATCACTGAGTTTTCTTCTTCTTATCTCTACTTTTCAGCTTGCTCTGTTTCACACGTTATTTTCATTATACTGTGATATCTTCACTTGCTTCACTTTGTGCAGAAAAATTTCAATCTTCCCAATTCACCCCCCCTCTTGGGAAGTCAGCCTTGCTAACACATGTCCCATAAGGTTTTACATAACCTCTCATATAATAGTATCAATCTAAGTATCATTATCTTGAATATTACTTTGCTTCTCCTTGCCTTTCCTTTCTTGGGTAATCTTGTCATAACTTGAACATAAAATTGGTTAGACATTTGGAAAGGGGTGAGATTCAAAGAATCTCAGTAGTAACTACCATCATGCACACATATAATCATATATATTGCAAGTATTCATCTCAAAACATATTAAGCATGCAATCAAATCATTTTGGCATAACCATTTTATAAAAATTTGGGCAGCACTTCCCCTTGTAGTTGAACATATCCAGGGTCACATTACCCTTCAAACAATCCAACCAACAATGCCAAATCATCACAAGACAACATTCTAAACATTAAACACATCATTCAAACCAAGCAACATCAATGACAATACATAAGCATAGATAGGTGAGTTAAATACCTTTGAACTTTCCACTAATCTCCAAACTTTGCAAACCCTTTCCTTGATCTTCTAACACTCCTTTGGATCCTATAGCATCATAAAATAATTCCATTAACCACTAATTATCTAATTTCATTCACAAAGTGCTCACTTGAACTAAAATTTGCACTTTGTTATCCATCATGCATTTCTTGTACAACATACTTGTTCTAACCTATTTTAGACCCAAGGAATCCATTTTTAAGGTCAAAAACTTGAAATTCCCTTCCTAGAATGAACCCTAATTGGGCAGAAAATTATCATAAATCATAGAAAAATAACTAACCGATTAATTTGTAATCCAATGACATATTCTTGCACCTTATGGCCTATATAACCCTTTTCATTGCTTAGTTTTTCCACGCCTTCATTTTCTCTCTCTACTCTCTCTCTAGGTAGAAACTTTCAGCAAGAAAATAGAGGGAAAATAACCATTAAAATACCTCAAAATTGCTAGGAGACACAAGAAAAGGGTTATAAGATAATACCTTGAAGTTTTGGGACAAATCTTGTGATTTTCTCTTCTCCCTTTTGCTCTCTCTCTCTCACACCTTCCTAGCTTCCTTCTCCACTGAACCAGCGTCTTCTTTTCGTGAGGAAGATAAAATAGTATGTTTTAAAATGATAATTATGTAATATAATCACTTAATTGACTTTTATATCTATTTTCATTTACCTTTCTTTTAAAAACTTTTTGAAAAATTTCACATGTGTCCATAAGATGATTCAGAAGTGGCTCACCTTACTTTTTAGTAGAAAATTGCTTCAATAATTTTTATGGACCAAAATATCCTTTACCGATTAGATTTACCCGTACCGATTGGGTATTTTTACTAAAATTATCATTAAATTGGTATAAGATTATTCAACCATTACTTTTGGTCCAAAATCATTATCTAGACCCAAAATATATTTTAGCAAGGTCCAATCATTGTCCTTGGATCAATACTGCCTTTTCTCTGCAGTCTAAACTGACTTTTATCGAGTAAAATATTAATATTAAATCCTAATCATCCAATAAATATGATTTTTACCTTAATAAATTACATACTATATTTCATTGGGTCTAACTCATTGAGAGCTTCATTTGACTATAATTTTTCATATTTATAAAAATGTCCTTGACCCGGGATTAATTTATAATATTTAAAACTTTCGGGTCATCAGGTGTAATTTGCCCCAAAATTCATAAACTATCCATCAAAATCTTCCTTCGTCCACCGACTTAAATTTATTATTATTATTATTATTATTATTATTATTATTTTCTTTTTCCCTTTTTCCTTTTTCTTTTTTTTCTAGGGCAAAATCATCATTTTCCATTTTTCCTTTCAACTGAGATAATTGACCTCTTTGTCCTATTTTATGCCAAATGATGTATACCCGTTTTTACAAATTCTTTATAGATTTCAAAATATTAAGTTTTGAATATCCATAAAAATTTCATGATGTTACATGCAGTATGTGACATCCGGATGCTGACGAATGCGGGGAGTGATCGTCGGTGTAAGAAAAGTGGGGGTCTGATAAAGTAATGAGGCACCGACAAGGAGTGGCTCCTGACAAGCTTCTAAGCGGGAGGGGTATATGAATAAATCGAATATATACCAGAACGAGAGGGATCCAGAGACTGTATAGGTATGGGACTATATGGTTAAGGATAGCTTAAAGGAATTGATAGGTACTACCTATACCAACAAGGTGCACCTACCTTTTCGGTAGCCTATCCCTTAAGAACTCCTCAGTTAAGCGTGCTTGATCTGGAGCAATTATAGGATGGGTGACCTCCTAAGAAGGAGGTGTGTGAGTAAGGACAAAGCACACCGAAAAGACCTGTGTTGGTTTGTGGGGACAGTCGTTAATCCCGAATAGCGGCCGAATGTTACAGGAAAAAAATGATCTCTTTGTCATTTTTCAAGTAAAACGGTGTCTGTCCGTTTTTACATATTTTTACTTTCTTGGAATGTTACAATTAACGATGTTATTCCGATTAAACTTTGGAAATTCATAACTAAATCAATAAAAATCGTATGCATATGATTCAAGTCTCTATGCATAGCTTAAAACATTATTTACACGGGAAAAATATCAATCAGAGCAATTACTTGGCCAATTTGTACAGTAAATTTCATGAATTTCTACTATTCATATGGTCAATTTCAGAAATTCCAATTTTCTGGGCTAACTTTGAAAATTCACTATAAATCTTACACTCATCCTATTTGAGTGATCTTTGGACCACATGAAAGCTCTTTCTATCTAGTTTTTAAACATAGATAACCTTCATACTTTTTACATCAAAAACCCCATACTGTAACACATTCATTTGGTAGTGGTCAAAATAACCGTTTGTATCCTTATACTTACAATACAAAAATTGTAAGATATTTACATGACCATAATTCATCTTCATATCATGCCGCACCTTAGCTAGAACTTAAAGGAATATTAAAATCTTGAAGAAACTTATTTATCATCACATTTACCAATTTATGCAACAGATCAAAGCTCATGGCCGATGCTTTAATTATCACGTTAATGGCCAAAGTCTTTCTCCTTTCCTTTCTCTTCCTTGGTGGTCTTGCCATTGTTGCTACCTATTCATGGTTAATATTTGGGAGGGTGAGATTCAAAGAACCTCAGTAGTTAACACCCAACATGTCATCACATTATCACATTAAACATAAAAGTATCAAGATAACACATTTTGCATACCTTAATACATTTTGAATGCATTATCACATTTGTGTCATATGAATTCATGAAATTTTCGGCAGAGTTTCATTTTGACAAATGGACATCCCGGGGTCTCAATGCCCCTCCAACAACTCAGCCAATATACATAAATCATCTCAAAACATCATTACAATCATATGACAAGACATAAAACACATTGAAACAAACATGATAACATAATGCTAATTTGGGAAATTAACTACCTTATGATGCTCCCTTGCTCTCCAAACTTGGTATGCCACTTCTTGAGTCTCTTAACACTTCCTTGCACCTAATCATATCATTATTGAACCAATTTAGCCATTGGTTTTTCGAAATTATACAATGCCATAACACTAAAACCCAAATTTTTCACTTTGTTTTCCTTTGCTTTTTCTTTGTACAGCATACTTGTTCCTAAGGTTTTGGACCATGGGGAATCCATTTTTGGAGGTCAAAATCATGAAATTCCAACTCTAAATACCTCCCCTGTTCTGGCCGAAATTATCTCATAGTGATTAAAAAAAATTTCCTTCAAATCACTTCAAATCATCCATGGATTCATGCTTCTAGTGTCTAGTCTATGCTTTCCCTTAAGTTTCATGGTCCAAAACTCATTCCTATGCTAAAACCCAATTTGGCCAAAACCCTAAGGTGTAAAGGAAGAAAACTAAACCATAAATCATGCTTTGAAAACCATGGATAGTAAGCTTAGGGTAGTAACATAGAAGCTTACCAATTTGTGTTTCAATTTTGCTTTGACTCCTCTTCCTTTTCTTCCTCTTTTCCCCCTTCTTTTTCTTGCGTTTTCTTCCTCTGGTTTAGCTACTGGTTCACGCGTGAAAATACAGAGGAAAGAAGGCAATTAAATGACTTAACTAGGTGGTTAATTATATGACTAATCATGGTTAATTAGCAAAAGTAACCATGCTTACTTTTTGGTCTCCTTCTTCAAGAAGTTTGCCTTCTAAAATCATTAAATAATTTGAACAATTGGCTGCAGCAAATCACGCATGAGAGAGAGAAAAATGTGTCCAAAAATTGTCCTATTTTCCTGATTCAAATATATCTCAATCCGGGTACTTTTTAATCGTACCGATAAAATCATCTTTACAGTATTTTATTATTTTTGGGATATAGGACTATTCTAATTTTATTTTTATATTTTCATAATTATCCTGTCCCAAATGGTATCTGTATATGACCCATATCCAGACCCGATTTCTTTTTAACTATCGGTAGGGCCCACAGTTTACTTTATCGGTTTACTATTACTTTTCGATACTCGGCACTAATTATTTCTTTATTCTTGAACATTAACCCTCAGTGCCATATACCATTGGATTTCTCTCATCGAGAGCTTCGTTTTGACAGTAATTTTGCATACTTACAAGATTGCCCTTGACCTGGGTTAAATTATAATTTCTAAAACTTTGGGTCATTAAGTGTAATTTTCTCCAAGACCTTTTATTTCTTTCTCCGCGTCCCTTTTAATGCTTTTGGGAATTGGATATCCTTTTCATAATTCTTTAGGAGTAAAAATATAATTTTCTTATTTTTTCATTCAATTGGAAAAAAAATGACATCTTTGTCATTTTTCACCCAAAAACGGTGTCTATCTATTTTTATATATTTTTACTTTCTTGGGATGTTACACAGTACAAACTAGAGGAAAATATAGGTAATCTTTCCTATACATATTTTTCATTCGAGATAATCCTTATAATATAAAGATACTCAGCATTTCCTTCATTTATTGTCTCGATATGATATTCATTTCTGTGAATATCTTTGAAACTTAATAAGTTTATATG
Source organism: Adenanthera pavonina (assembly GCA_026686845.1). Classification (NCBI taxonomy): domain Eukaryota; kingdom Viridiplantae; phylum Streptophyta; class Magnoliopsida; order Fabales; family Fabaceae; genus Adenanthera; species Adenanthera pavonina. Next base: position 28,638,401 of record JAIVEN010000013.1, read on the forward strand.
AGACTTAGAGAAATATAATACAGTATCAATTTACAATTTTTGTTCCTCTTATCAACATTATATTGACTCTTTTAAAGTAGTATTTAATTATTTTTGTACTAATTGATATAGTATTGATATAATTTTATACTATCAAGTAAAATATGTCAAATTAAATAGGTCATGAATTTTCTATGAGAGGCATAGAAACTTTAAATGAATGACAAAATAATAATATAATCAATGACACATATCAAGTAACATGTTGAGTGATTTATATTTTCAAAATAAGTCAATTAGATATTAAAACTTCTATAAATTATTCAGATATTATATAATTCACAAGCAAGGACATAAGTATGACGGCTCAATACTCATCATTTATAGAATTAAAATTATTATAAATAATAAAATAATAACTTATATGTGAAACTAAATAAATATAAAAGCTTTATAACATTAAAAATCTAAATGTATCAACTCAATCAAGAATCAAAATAATAATTTTATCCTTTCATATATTTTCACATAAAAACTTTGATCAATTCAATTAAATTTAATTTTTCACACTTTCACAGTCATAATTAGAAGAAATTAACATAAAAAGAGATCACTTAATGTGTCATTATATTAGAGTAAAATAATACCAAACAAGAGAGTTTCGTGATCATGAGAATTTAAACAAAAATATTGATCAAAAAAGACATAATCTCTGTAACAAATAGTATTAAACTTCCTTTTACCATGCATTTCAGAAGCATCAAATTAAATTAAGTAAGAATAATTGTCAATATAAAATTTGGGATTAAAATGATATAATTTCTTTATAATTTCAAATGAAATTAAACAATCTCAAATATTTCCTATCAAACATTTTATGTGCTAAGTGCCAAATAACTTCTCAATGAATCAAATAAATTAAATACTACTGAACAATAATTTGCTTATATCTTTATCCATTAGAATTAGTCTAAAATAAAATCTTATAAGATAGGCAAATTAGTAATCACACCACAAACAATCTTTTTATAATATAGACAAGTTTATATTCAGTAAATAATTCTATTTTAATAAGAATTTATTTAATTAATTAATCAAATTAAATACACGTTATTTAGGGATGAAAATAAAACTCTCCACTATTAATTTGATTTCTAAAAATTGGTTTATTGTAATTCTTTATGAATTTGGATAAAGTTAGAGTTGAAATATTTTTCGAATACTAAAAGTATTGTAAAGAGTCTAAAACTACGTATAAACACCATACGCAAATATTATCAAAAAAAAATTACAATTGAGAACTATATGCAAATTATATTAATTATTAAAATTATAATTAGATACCCAAAAATAAAATTACAATTAGGACCCAAAGCAAAAAAAATTTATGGCCACCAACATGTATTAATTGTTAAAATTATAACTAAGGGTCAGACAAACAAATCTGGCTCAGAGACTTACCATCAAAGCAGCATGGAAATGCGAAATAAATCTTTTACAAGTTAGTGAGTCAAAAGGTTTCCCACTTAGCTTCAAAACCGGGAAGAAAACTCCATGAACTCCAACCTCTCACTTGAGCCTAACTTCACCTTCTCAGCCACCTCAAATCAAAAAGAGAGTATGGATCCTCCTGCGTCAAAAGAAGAGGTGGACTTATTGAACAAAAACATTATGAAACCTGGTGAAGAGATTGTAGATAAAGGAGGAGAATCCAAAAAGATTTCATCATTGCGTCAAATGAATAGAGCTTCACCAAAGGAAATAGAAAACTCTACAAAAACAAAAAATGTTGCTCCTTTTGCCCAGCCAATGGAGGTCCAAGGTACAAATTTTCAAGAAAAGAATGCGCCTGCTGAAAAAGACAATCTGATTAAAGGGATTAAAGCCATCAAAGCTCCAATATCCTACAAAGAATCCTTGATTGGCTACAATGGATGTTATGGAATCGATGAGGCAATGGACACTAGATATATAAATGAAGCGCTTGCCAATGAACTGGATCAAGAATGGACTCCCTTTGAAACGACCAAGAAATTGATGGATAACTATCCAATGGTCCCAATTTCAAATGACAAATGGAAAAAGCTCTGTTTACCTTGGATGGATGCTCTAGTTATCAACACGCTTGGTATACAACTCCATCCAAGATCACTCAAACCCAGATTAGCTAAGATGAGGCAACTAAAGGATTTTAAGTTGATTGATTTGGTGAATAATTATTATATTATCAGAACAAAGAACCCACAAGATTATGAAAAAATTCTCAATGGTAGACCTCGAACAATTTTTTGATCACTGCATTCTTGTACAACAATGGTCACCAAATTTCAATCCAAACACCAACTCTTTGGGAAAAATAGCTCTATGGGTTCATCTAACAAATATCCCAATTCAATGCTATGATAAGGAAATTCTAACAAGAATGGGAAACTGCATAAGGAAGACTTTGAGAGTCGATACAAATACACTCTTAGGAGCAGAGTCAAAAAATGAATCCGGCAAAACTAAAAGAGGAAAATTTGCTGGAGTTAGTGTTGAGATCGATTTATAGAAGAAGCTCGTTCCCAGATTGCTCATCAGATATAAATTATACATTGTAGAATATGAAAGTCTTAATCTCATTTGCTTTAGATGTGGTTGCTATGGGCATAACAAGAACAATTATGCTTACAATCCCAAAAATATGTAGCAAACAGCTAAAGAGCGAGAAGCTGAAATGGCTAAAAAGAACTCAAATCTACAAAATAGTCTTAGCAATGAATAGAGGAGAACAAACATCCAGTAGCAAACAACCATCAAGGGGTCATCGGAAAAAAAAACAGCATCTTACCAGAGGATGAATATGGGGAGTGGATGCTTATCCAACACTGAAATAATCGATCACGTAATCCGAGGTTCCTAAATCAACATTTCCACCCAAACCAAGGTATGAATCAAGCTTCCAAGACACGATTTGACGTCTTAGCTAACCTAGAATCAAGCTTTGACAGCGAGAGAGGTACATATGACCACAATAGCGCCCCTCTTCCAAAAGAGACTACTAAACCTGTCAGAAAGGTATGGAGGAAAAAAGTTCTATCTAGCGTAAAGAGATCTTGATCAAAAGAGGCAAAGCAGGTGGCTAAACAATCTAAGGGAAAGAAAACATCGCCTGACCATGTGAATGGAAACAAGAATGAAAAGGCCGAGCATTGCTTCAACTAGGAAGGCCCAACTGCACTAAATGCAGACCTCATGATGACGGATGATCAACAGCCCAAAAACATTAACTACAAGCCCAATAAACGCATTCACTTAGTTGTTAAAGGAAATAATAGGAAATTGGGCTCCTCTGAACAGCCCAAAAATGCAAATACTATTGGGAAGCAGCCCACAACTGAAAATAAAGACGAATCTCTTTTCTCTCCTAATCTAGCTATGTGGAACGACCCAAGAAAGAAAACTATGGAATATTCTACTTCTCCCACACTTGACTCTTGCCATCGGCAGGATCAGAAAAAACCACCAGATCTTGAAAATTCTCTAAGCTTCGTCCCAGAAACCCAACTCAAAAAAGAACAATGCCGTAGAACTTCGAAATCAAATTTTAGAAGACTTAACCACCTCAAAAGAACATTTTGATGATAATCAGAATGATGAATATATAGATGATGACCTTCTGGATGAAGATTTTGAAAAAGCCTCTTCAAATAGGAAGCCTGACGAATTTAGTGATGACCAAATCGAAGAGGTGCATTTAGATATCAATACCTGAGTGCCTTCCAGGTTCTCTTTCTTCCTTCATTATTTTTCTATGGATATTATTTGTTGGAATTGTATAGGATCTTATGCCAAAAGCTTTCCTTCTAGAATCAAAGAGATCACCAAAAATTACAACACTCAAATCCTTCTTCTTGTTGAAACTAGAGCTAATGATGGAAGAGCTGATAAAATTGTTAGAAAATTGGGATTCTCTGATTGGATCTGTGTTGAAGCTACCGACTTTATTGGAGGCATTTGGCTGCTTTGGAATAATGATGTAGTTAATATTAATTATATCTACTCTAATGTTCAACTTCTGCATTGCAAAGTTAATTCATTATCTACAAATACCTCTTACCTGCTATCCTGTGTTTATGGGGACCCTAATCAGTACAATTGTGATCAACTTTGGGATACCACTATTAACCTTGCTCAAACTATTTTTGATCCTTGGCTCCTGGTTGGTGATTTTAATGCTTATCTTTCTTGTGAAGACAAAAAAGGAGGTAATGGTTATAATTGGAGGTCCATGAAACTCTTCAGACAATGCATCATTTCTTCCAACCTTCTCGAACTCAACTTCTCTAGAGATAGATTTACTTGGGAAAAAGGCAATGTCAAAGAGAGACTCGACTAGGCTTTCTGCAATACTGAATGGAGAATTAATTTTGTAGAAGCAAATTGTCATCACCTGCTTAAATATGGCTCCGATCATCGTCCGATCAGAGTTCAGCTTTTTGGAACTAATCATCTTACTCATCATGGAAAACATTTTAAATGCCATGCAGCTTGGATGTTAGAAGAGTCTTTCCAACCTCTTGTCAAAGACTCTTGGTTTAATATAGATTGGAAAGAAGGAGCTACTAAGTTTGCTAATTCTGCTTCTCTATGGAACATAAATAATATTGGAAGTATTATGTCTAAGAAAAATAAGATTATGAGAAGGCTTGAAGGCATTGATCGAAACAAAAACTCTAAAGACAACTATTTTCTCAGGAAACTTGAAAGATTCCTTTGGGATGAGTATAATAAAGTGCTTCTTCAAGAAGAGTTGATTTGGTTCCAAAAATCAATATGCAAATGGCTGAAATGGGGAGATTGAAATACCAAATTCTTTCATGCTTCTATCATTATTAGAAGAAAAAGGAATCAGATTATTTCTCTCAAAGATGAAGAAGGCAACTGGATCCAAGATCACAACACCTTAAAAAATATGGCTGCTTCTTATTTCAAAAGCCTTTTCAAAGAAGACATTTAGAGCAAATCTAAACTAATTACTGATAAGAGCTTTCCTCCTCTCCCTCCCTTTCAACTTCAAAACATTCATAAGGATGTTTCTGATGAGGAAATTAAGAATGCCGCTTTTGATATTGGTGCTTTTAAGGCTCCTGGCCCCGATGGTCTGCATGCTGGTTTCATTTATAAGTATTGGGGCGATTTGAAAGACAATATTATCAAATTAGTTAGAGGGGTTTTCACAGAACCGGAAACCATTCGTGAAATCAATGATACCTTTGTCACTCTTATCCCCAAAAATGATCATTCAACATGTTTGAAGGACTTTAGGCTTATTTCTCTTTGCAACGTGAACTACAAAATTATCACTAAAATTATTTCCAACCGCTTCAGAGTTAGTATGAATCATTTAATAGGAGACAATCAGTGTAGTTTCATATAAGGAAGACAAAGTAGTGATAACATTATCTTTGTCCAAGAAATCATCCACTCCATGAGAAACAAAATTGGAAAAAGAGGCTTCATGGCTCTTAAGATTGATCTGGAAAAAGCTTTTGATAGGCTTTCATGGGATTTCATTGATGATACTCTCCAAATTATAGAGATAAATGATCATTTTAGGAAAATCATCATGACTGTCATCTCTACTACTCACATGAGAGTCCTTTGGAATAAACATCCGTCTCAAGAATTCACTCCAACACGTGGCATCAGACAGGGGGATCCTCTCTCTCCTTATCTTTTTGTTTTATGTATTGAACATTTAAGTCATTGTATTTCTAGTAGTATAGATAAGAAAGATTGGAAGCTTATTAGTCTAACAGCTAATGGGCTTCCTATCTCCCGTCTCTTCTTTGCTGATAACTTATTGTTTTTTGTAGATGTTTCCCTTAATTAAACAAGGATTATTAAAAAATGTCTCATTGATTTTTGCAAAGCTTTGGGACAGAAAATTAACACCTCCAAATCTAAACTATTCTGCTCCAAGAATGTCAATATCAATAGGGCTATGCAAATGAGTGAAGAACTTGGAATTCCCATCACTGGAAACCTTGGCAAATATCTTGGGATTCCAATCTTGCACGAAAGGGCCTCTAAGCTAACTTTTACTCCCTTACTGGATAAAACGAACTCACACCTAGCAACCTAGAAGAGTCGTTATCTCAATATCGCTAAAAAATCTGTTCTCATCAAATCTGTTTTATCTACTCTTCCTAGCTACAATATGCAGACCATGCTCCTACTTGATAAAGTTCTTGCAGATTTAGAAAAAGCCTCTAGAAATTTCCTCTGAGATTCCTCGGATGGGGCAAAAAAACCTCATCTCATATCTTGGGACTATATCTCAAAAGATAAAAAATCAGGAGGTCTGGGATTTAAGAAACTCAAAAGTCAAAACATTGCATATATTATGAAGCTCTATTGGGGTCTCATCACGAAACCCAATTGTCTCTGGGTCCAAGTTCTACGTGATAAGTATAATTGCAACAAATTTATTATCCCTCTGGTCTACAAACCCAGCTCCTCTTCATATACTTGGACTAGTATCTACAAAGTTTGGGATACATTCATAAATCACGTTGGTTGGAAAGTTAGTAAAGGAAATCAAATCTCCTTTTGGTATGACAAATGGTCTCCTCTCCCTAAGCCTCTTGTCAATTATGCATCTTCCAAAGTTGATCATGTTCTTCATGCTAGAGTTTCAGATTTCCATTCTGCTATAGGTAGATGGAACATTACTCAATTAAGGCGTTACCTTTATTTTGACGTGACTAATCTCATCACCCTTGTTCAACCCCCTTATCCACATGGGGATGATGATATCATCTACTAGAAACCATCTAATGATGGTAACTTCTCCATCAAATTTGCCTATAAAGCTATAGATTGTTGAGGAGATGCCAGCAATTCGGAAATTTGGTCTAGAATTTGGAAATGGCCTACTCACGAAAAAATTAAATCCTTTCTTTGGAAAGTTGTATAGGATCATCTTCAAACTAATTTTGTCAATACGGAAAGAATTGGACATAGCCATAGGGTCTACCCTTTTGGTTGCGATTCTCTGGATTCCACTATCCACATCCTACGCAATTGCAGGAAAGCACAAGAGGTATGGACAAAGTTAATTAAGCATTCCAAACTAAATATTTTCTTCTCTCTTCCTCTGCAGGATTGGATACTTTGGAATGCAAAGAATGATCCTGGAAGCCTGAACACAAAAAGAACTCCCTGGCAGAGGCTATTTGTTCAAGTGTGTTGGAACATATGAAAAATAAGATGTAAAAGTATCTACTCAAAAGAAAAACTCCAATACAGAGATGTCACCTTTACAAACACCCAAGAAATTATCAACGATCTTAACCTTCAATCTAAAATTAATCTTTTGTCTATGCGAGGTGAAAGACAACATGCTAGATGGCTCCCCCCTGAGGCTGATTGGGTCAGACTCGACGTCGATGGTTCTATCAAGCTTAATGGCGCTGCTACATGTGGTGGCCTCATACGTGACTATCAAGGAAATTGGATCAAGGGCTTTACTAAATACCTTGGCTATCATTCTAGTACTACGGCAGAACTCTTAGGTGTCCTTGAAGGTCTCAACCTTTGTTGAGAAAATAAGCATACCAAAGTTAATGTTTACACCGATTCGCTTGAAGCTCTTTCGCTCATTCAACATGAATTCGACTAAGATCATCCTCTTTCGGAAACTATCAAGAAAATTAGGGATCTTTTTATGAGAGATTGGATGATCACTTTCAACCATATGTTCCGAGAAGCAAATAGATGTGCTGATTGGCTTACTCAACAAGCTTTCAATGATAGATTTGACATTCTGCTTTTTTATGTTCTACCTTTAAGGTGCAAAATCCTTTTGATTTCAGACGTGACGTAACTTGATGCATCTGCACGGCTCATCCGTGGCCTTGTATTAAAAAAAAAAGCAACATGGAAGGATTTATTGGTAAAATTATAATTAAAAACTCTAAATGAGGAGAAAACATCAACAATTTAAAATTATGAGTAAAAACATCATGAGTTATAAAACCTTAAATAAATAGAAATTATACTTCAAACATATATAAACTAAAATTCTAAATAAAATAATAAATGTAAAGAAAAAAAAAGCAAAATAAATTGTAGATAACTTTATAACCTATTTTATATTTTATGTGGATAACTTTAAGATCCACTTAATAGTGAAATTAAATTGTAACCATATTTCTAGTTTCGACATTTCAATTAAATAATTTTGAGTGTAGATAACTTCAAATCTATATTCTTCATGTGAATAACTTTAGTGTAGATAAATTCATGATCTACTTTATATTCAATATGAATAACTTCAGGATCTACTTCATATTTTGTGAGGTTAACCTCATAATCTAATTAGTAGAGAAATTCAATTATACTCATACTTCCGAATGTGGTGTCTCAATAAAATTACCTCATACTTTGGGATATGACATAATTTTTCATTATTAAAAAAATTAATTAACTCAAAGTCACTATAAATAATTAATTTAGAAAAAGAAGATGGAGAAGATGAAGAACTTGATAATAGATATCATACCTTAAATCTCTAAACGAAATCATGCTGATAACATATTATAAAATAAAATAGAGAATATAAAGAATGAGATAGAAAATTTGAGAGAGAATAAAATATGAGAAGTTAAGAGTAAGTATTTATTATTCACCCACCAACAGAATATTTAACCAAAAGATAATGAACACTAATACTAGAGTGAGTCTTAATCTTAGAGAATATAATAATTAATTAAAAAAGATAAATAAAAAATATGACCTAACGATAACTCAGACATTGGTAGAGAATACTCTATATAGATATCTAAAATCCCATACCATTGTCAACTATAAATTATAAATAAGTGATAACAGCGATTAATAACAGATGGTGGTCACCTTTTAAACCTCAAGAAATGTCTGAAAATCTTTCATGAGGGTGTTCATTTTATTAGTTAATAATAATTTTATTATTCATTACTCCATTCATTTCATTTTATTCATGGTTTTGAAGTTTTTCATTCAGAATAACAAAATTATTAAATAATTTATATTATAATAAATTTTAATAATATTTTATTAAAATATTCTTGATTTTAATGTTAAAAGATGATTTATAATTCACTTACTATTACTTTTAATAAATTGTAAAATAATAAAATAATAATTAATACTTGATTGTCAATGAGGAATGATAAATAAATTAAAATATTTAAAATTTTATAAAATAACAAATCAAATAGAAAAAAATAAATAATTTTAGTTCTAATGAAAATATTTAGAATTATTTAAACACGATATTTTATAATACAAAAATTATTTTTTAAAAAGTTTTTCTATCGAGAATTTGACGTGACATGACCTAAATTAGTTGTGATTAAAGTAGCAACCAAATACTTACAACTGACCAAAAATAAAACTAGTCTTAAAAATTCATATTTCAAGAAGGAGTAGGATTTAAGTCTTTTATTACTATGTTTTTTAAAATTTAGTTGTCTTCATTATATTTTTAATTTTTTATTTCTTTCACGGGCTTCAACGTCATTTTCCCTAAAATAAATTTTCTTAATTCTTAATTTTTTTAATTTATAAAAATTTTTAATTTAATATTAATTTTGACAGCGTATGTCATCATTGAATGTCATTTTTTAATTTACAGAGAATACCTTTTCTTCGATAAGGGGAAAAGGGAACACGATTATCGGCTGCTTATGTTATTTATGTTAACGGCTGAAAATACTTTTAATAATGAAACCACGATGTGGGACGCTCTTTCTATCTTGGACTACATCGCTGCGTCACTCCCCAAAATCCCTCCCCGTTATGGAAGCCAGCTGTGAAACAACCGACATTATCGTCATTTCAGCTTTCACCAAGGGTACTCACGTCATTTCCTCTTAGTCCTCCGGTCCATTTCACATCATATCATAACAATATCGTCTGGCAGTTTCGGTCTTACCAGTCGCACTCTCCTGTCTCTCTTCTCTTCTCTTCTCTCCCAATTCCCTCCCTCCTTTTCAAATATAAATTCGATAAATATATTTTCCTTCGTGAACGCGAGGCACAATTTGGACGAGCAAATTGGATTTGGAGGTACAAGTGAAATCTCACTCCAAATCTTTGGACGGAAATACCCGACGTTTGGTGAGGAGGATAAGAGAGGTGGTGGTTAAGGGTGGGACTTGCTGTTTCTTCAATTGGATTCATTTCTTTTCTTACTGTTGGGAATGGAGAGGGTTTAGAGGGACGAAGAGAGAGTAGGGTTGAGCCGCTGAAGTTAGGGCTTTTGGTGAAGATGACGGAAGTGGTGCTGCATGTGTATGATGTGACCAATAGTGGATCGGAGAAGACAAACAACACCATCGTTCAGATCAACAAGATCTTTAAGGATGGGATTGGCCTCGGTGGTATATTCCACAGTGCTGTTCAGGTATTCTTTATTTCTTTTGGTTGTGTAGAGTTTTATATAGTATGAATGCCTTTACTCATGTGGTAGGCTGTTGTTATTGTTTGAGAATTGTGACTGTGAATTCGATCTAGGGTTTTGGCGAGGTTTCTTAGTTTATTTTTTTCGCAGCAGTGCGGATTTGCGTTTGTTGTTTTATAGGATTCTTGATTCAGATGCGAACAATCACAAATGTTCATGCTTGAGTCACGTGTAGTTGTCCATTGTGTGATTTTGAGCCTTTTCGATTCAATCTTTTGTTAGCGGCCGTATTTTTACTCTCTGCTTGTGTGGTATGGAGGCATAAGAGCACCGTGATTGACAAAACGCTGGCAATAAGACTATTTTATTTGCATGATGTTATGAAGGATATAGTAAGCGTTATGGAGGATATAGCTCTTGAATGATTGAACTGGATTGTAATTGGGAACAGAAAAGCGAAAAATTCAATTCAAATTTATAGTATATTTGGACGATGCTTTTTATTAGTTACTTATGTTGCTACTATATTATTAATTCCTTATGTACTTTACCATCAATTGGTCTAGTCATCTGGTTAATGGCTCAATCATTTTTCTAGTTGACTTGTCACAAGGAAATCGCTGTTGGTAATTGGGGATGTTTTGTTGGATTAGTTCCCTGGGAATATTGTAAGTATGTTGGTTTTTGTAATAAAAAATATTATCTTTTATCTTGAAACTGGTACTGTTTGCTGTTAATGGAATGGGTGTGCATTTGTGTTGTTTTCTCTGGTTGAAATTGATAAATGGCTAAACCTAAGAATTATGATACTATTGAAAAATTTAGGAATAAGTAACAAAAAAGTGTATCAGGCTCAAATGCATGCAGGAAAAGGGAATTATGGCAAAGTGGGGCTGCTACACATTTTAATAGATCTTGAGACTTATGAAAACCACCAAACTGTTTTATGTTTGCATAGTTTTGTAAATCAAATTTTTGTTATGTGCTTCTTAGAATTTCTTTTGGTGATCAGACAACCCCATATATCCATTAGAAACTTGTTTACGTTAAATACAAAGCCCAAGATATATGTTATAACTATGTGCCTCCCTGTGCATTATACGGAGTATGAAGAATGTGTTGTACTATTCACAATTGTGTATAGTGTGGCTTGTTATAAATTTTATATTTTATATTGATATTGACTGTTTTTGTTATTGCTTTGTTTTGTGAATGCTGTTTCATTTATTGTTGTTATTACTTATATAAGTAACTTTATATTCTTATCTACTGAATCTACTGAATTTTTAAGAAATGATGAATTCAAGTAGTACATTTCAATATCCAATTATTCTCTTTAACACACCCTGTGCCAGGAAGTAGAAAACATTCATGTGGTACTTTATTTGGGAACTATTATGTAAAGAAAGTTCAAGTATCAGGTTTCTATTATGGTGATCCTATGATGGATAATATTGCCTTCTTGCTATTTATGAGGGCATTCTAAAGTTTTTTTTTTAGTTTAATTTCCTTATTCATTTATAGTGTGTAGCCTTTTTTTTGATATTATGGTAGTCATAAGATTTTGTCTTGTGCTGATATATTATGGATTGTTTCTGCCACTGTTACAGGTTTACGGAGATGAAGAATGGTCATTTGGTTTTTGTGAGCAAGGTACTGGAGTTTTCAGTTGCCCTTCACAGAAGAATCCGATGTATACATATCGTGAATCCATTGTTCTTGGGATAACAAACTGTTCAATTTTCAAGGTAAATCAAATATTAAGAGAACTCAGCAGGGACTGGCCTGGAAGTTCATATGACCTGTTATCCAAAAACTGCAATCACTTTTGTGATGAATTCTGTGAAAATCTCGGTGTGCCAAAACTTCCAGGTAAAACATCCAATTATACAGTGCACCAATTTATGGCATGATTTATCATACTTGTATTCATAGTGGTGTTCTACCAAATTTCTGAGCTGTGCTCACGTCTACATGACACCAAATTTGTGTTAGGGAAGGTTTGCTTTTTAAGTTCCTTGGGGTAGAAATAGTTGATCCCATTAATTAATTCTATGTTAGATGTTTGTTTTATATTGTAATATGAGATTTGGTTGACTTTCTTGCTCAAGCTATACTTTAAGCTGCAGAACTCTGTATTGTGTTCGTATTCTACTTTATCTGCATAGAGAATCATTAAATAATATGTTACTGTTGACATGGACCACAACTGCCTATTTTCTATCGAACTAAGGAAGACAAAGGTACAAAGTTGAGTGCAATAGGAGAGGGTGAGGACATGTGCTTTGGCACAATGAGAATGAAGTTCTTGAATTGTTTCAGAAGTAACCTATCCTGGGTCTGGAGCTATCAAAGAAGTTAGGAGGTATTGGATGTTAGGGAGCTAAGAATGAGATAATGTGTCACTTGCCACTGTAAAGGTCTCCATGCTAACCTTCATCCAGAGTAACGGTGGTTTAGCATTGCTCCCTTCTGTGATTATTGATTCTGTACATTACTTTCCACCATGTGTTCTTACAGCTTCCATGACAGGTTGGGTTAATCGATTTGCCAACGCTGGGGACACTGCTATGGAGGTGGCTGAAAGTACGGCAACGCGGGTGAGAAATTATTTTCTTCATCTTTTTCTGCATTTGTGATTATTTTTTGCATATAATGTTTGTTTCATTGTAAGTCAATTTCAGTTATATTTTTGCTGATGCTTAATTAGTTGACTTATTCAATAGAACTTCCTACTTGTACATAAGTTTTAGTATTTTAGCACTGAGGTGAGTAATATTTCATCTGAAAATGCACTTAAACATTGCTGTTGTGGTTGGGGGGACTTGCTATTATTGCTCACGTGCTTTAATTATTTCGTGGCAACTTTCATCTGGAGCCTGGTTTATCTGGGTCTTTATACTTCGATCTTCTTGTTGTCATGTTTACCGGGCAGCATGTATTTGAAATTATATTCCTAATATTTATTAGCACTAGTATCGGAGAATTCCATCATGTGACGGTAATAACTGGTTGTTGCAGCTGCGGCAAGCCAAGACAGAGATTGTATCAGCAAGTAAAGTAGCATACCGGTTCCTCTTGGGTGTCACTAGCAATATTAGAAGTGATCCAGACTCCCCAAGCAATTCAAACAGAGGAGGAAGCCCCAGATTTCAGGGCACTTGGTTAAAGAATCTGGTTACTCCTGGAGCTAAACCATCAAGTAGTTCAGAAATCCAGAATCAGAATGGGGATGAGCAGCAGCTCCATGTTAGGCGAGAAGATGATGGCAAGGCACTGTTGCGTCATAATTCATCTTCACATGATATTAGTTGAGGGACTAGTCCAAAAAGGCGTAGGTCTGCATCTCTGCTGTGTAGTGTACGTCCACAAAGTAAAGGGCAATTTCTAACAATGTGTCTCGAGTGTAAAATTTTCAATTGTTCAACTCAAATCTGCCCATCGCAGCCTGTTATTACTGTACATTGAACAGAGATGATGTCACTCGTTTTGCCTTTTGAGACTTTTCATTGAACAGAAATTTCTTTCTTTTGTCGTTTTCTGCTTTTTCACTTTCTACCAAAAACAAAACGGAACAGGAGATAATTTCACTGTTTTTCTCAGTCTTCTGCTTGATCAGACTTGGATTTGAGTTGGCTTTGATTAGGCACAGAATCTTGTATCTCCTACTTGATATTTATGATGGTTCTGACTAAATTCAGGAGCATAAAGTGTCAGTTGAGTGTTGTGCGATAGCTTAAGTTTTGCCATTATTTTCTCTTCGAAATTGAAGCATTGCACTAGATATTTTGTTTCAGCGATGTAATATTGGGGAAAATGACATTGTAGGAGCAAAGCAGTGAATTAATGGTTTTTTTAGATTAATACGTTTTAAAATGACAAAAAGAGACTATGATTTTAAACTAATCAAAATTTTATAAAAGAAATTATCTAAATGTTCTTATTAAAAAATTACACTCAACTCTAGTTATTTACCACTTTCTCCTGTTCTTAATGTAAGTCACTTTCAGTTAACTCATTAAAATCAAGAAAAATTTATTACATCATTTAAATTGTCTTAAAATTAATGTTTTTCATCTTTATTTTCCAATAAATACTACAAATTCAAACAATCAACATTCTCTCTCATAATTAAATAAGGGTATTTTGGAAACAAAATAATTAATACTCCAAAAACTCATAGAAGGTGACTTACATTTGAGACCATAAAAAGTTTATAAAATGTGATTAATAAAAAAAGACTAGAGGGAGTACTTGATTTGACATTGAATTAGTCCAATTTTATACTAAATACATTATAATTACTAAAAAATTCAATTGATCAGTCCCAAGGTTTGACACTCAGCTTCCATTATTTAGTATTTAAGTTCCATGATTTGACACTGAGTTACTCTGATTTTACACTGAACAAATTATACTCACTGAAGAATTCAATTGACCAATTCTAATACTTGATACTCTGCTCCCTCTATTTGATACTCGTGTTTCATAATTTAACACCGATGTTCCCGGATTTTACACTGAACAAATTATGATTGTTAAATAATTCAACTAATCAGTTTCAGTATTTGACACTCAACCAAGGTAGTTTAGTGTCAAATTATAGAATTTGAGTAGTAAATAGCGGGAGCTAAATGTCAAACTCTGAGACTAATCAGTTGAATTCCTTAGTAATCATAATGTATTCAGTATAAAATCAAATTAGTTCAATGTCAAATTGTAGAACATAAATAATAAATAGTGGGAGCTACTTGTCAAACCTTGAAACTGATGAGTTGAATTCTTTGGTAATCATAATATATTCAATCGTGAAACTTGAGTAGTTAATAAACGGAGTTGAGTGTTAAATTTTGAGATTGATCAGTTGAATTCTTTAGTGATCATAATATATTCAGTGTAAAACCGGGATAACTTCAAATCATGGAACCTGAGTAATAAATAGTGGGAGTTGAATGTTAAACTATGGAACTGACTAGTTGGATTCTTTAGTTATCATAATGTATTTAGTATAAAACCAGGGTAGTTTAATGTTAAATTGTGAAACCTAAGTAATAAATAGTGGAAGTTGAGTGTCAAATTTTTTAATAAAGACATTTAGATTATTTCTTTTTCAAAATTTTAATCAATTTAAGATCATGATCTCTATATATTATTTTGAAATGTTTTAATCTTAAAATAATATTAATTTAATATTTTCGTACTAAAATATCATTTTTCCATAATCATTTATTGTTAATCATTACAATAACAAATTATTGAATTTACAAGTATAAAAAACAGCACTTACAAGATAAATTAGCAGTTTGTCAATTTTTTGAATTTGACTTAGGTTTATTATTGTTCTTATTATTCATTCAAAATATAAATATCCTGAACATACTAAATGGTTAACGCAGATCAACTAAGCTATGCCGTTGTTGCTTACTAAATAGTCTAAATTATATTCATCTTGTTCTTCACAAAATTCATATAAAGTTAATTAGAGAAAATTTTGATACTTAAATTTATATATTTAATATATTTATTTTCAATCAATCCAAATAAAGTGTATTTTAAATTTAAAATTAAGTTAAAATATTAATAACAAGAATTAGTCACATGATAAGCAATGGATAATTTCTTGCCCTAAAAAAATTCACTCATTTTGATTTGATTAGAAATATTAAATATATAAGCTTAACTACTTTTTCTCCCTAAGTGGATACACAAACGTGGATTAACTAATGCCAGTAACGTCATGGTCAGAAATAGTGACGCTTAATATTACTTTTTTTTTTATTATTTGGAAGCTAAAATAGTAAACACGTTGTTTTTGGTTTAGCAATGCATTATTGGTTTCTTGGATCCACATTGAATGTTTTAAAAGAGAATCTCAACCGTCCATTCTGCCGCCCCTGAACCCATCCGAAGAGATGCACAATCGAACGGTCACCATAAGGACATGATCTAATATATGGGTCCCACTTTAAGTCACATCCATCATCATCATGCCACGTATGGGAACACAAAGAAATGACACAGACCCACCTAAGCAGCTACATAGCTTTAGTTGAACTCGACACGTGTCTCCCACCAATTCGTGTTTGACACGATTGCCCTTTGGTCTTTGATGTTATCGGCTGTTTGTTCTTCCCGAGTTCCTTCCTCCTAAACCCCCTCGCTTTTTCTCTCTTTCTGGAGCTTTGGAGTCTCAACTATTACTCTTTTTTTCAACCTTAACTACGTTTCCCTTAGACCTACGCACTTCGATTTCTCGCCATCTTCTTCCTTATTGAGTTTCATTTGATTTTTATTCAGGACTGCGAAAGGTCCAGCCCCTTTTCCTTCTATGCCATTCCCGCAGGTCTGATTTATCGTTTTCTGATTTAAATTCAGCTCTTTTGTTACTCTTATAATGATGGTTTTGTTATTTTGTTTTAAATTTCATGCACAAATCATATTGAAACCTAATGGGTATTTGGATCTGGACCTGAATTTTACTTTGACGAAATTTTATGCTTCTGATTATGGCTCGAGTAGATCTTGTGGTTTATATCTTTGTGTACTTGTTCTTCTTTATTGAAATTGATGCTATTGGCGTTCTCCTTTTTGGATTGGTAGATCTAGGTAGTAGTGTGATTGTTTTATTCGATTAAACTTGCATGTGATTACAAATCGAATTGTAGGAAAGTAAATAAGATCTGCTATCGTTGTGTTCTATTGGGATATGCCAAACCAATCTCACTATAGATAAACAATGGGTGAAGATAGAAAATGAGTAGAAATCTGGTGGATGTTCTGTTGATACTTGAGGGCAATAATTAATTAACAAAGGCGCACACCTATTAGTTTACAGTATCCAAAATGAATATTTTGCTAAAGCAGTTTATTTCGTTATGGATGTTATGTGGTCTTATTTAGTTGAGCGAACATAATTTACTTGTTTTGATCCTTTCCTGAGTTACTGTGGATTTATTCCAATTTTTTAGAAAGAAGAGTATCAATAAGGTTTTAGGTAATTAAATTGTTTGTTTGGGATTGTTAAAGATGAAATTTTATTCTATGTGGATGTATATACCTTCTCCATGTTTATCACCACTTCCTTTCACACATTTCTTTCCTTTACCTGTTCTTTACATTGTCTAAGGATTTCTTTTTGCGCTCTTTTCTATTTTATTTTTAATTCAATGAAATGATTTCTTCATGCTAAAAGTAATGCGAAATTGCTTTAAGAAGTTTTTCTTTAAACTTTTAAGATATGATTATTTGCAGGGTGACTTTTTTCAATTTTGGGTTATAGTTACAAGCTTTTGGCTATTTTATATCTTTCACCCATGCATGTGTTCATGTTTGTATTATTCCCTGGAGCTTTGTGCTTTAGAGCCTATTTGGTTTCCTTGTTTTCTGTTTGTTTCACTGAAAACAGAAACAGTGACAAAAGTGTTTTGTTGAGTTGGGTGATAATATTATCATGAAAATGTTTTCTGGACTGGTTTGAAAACAAGAAACGACTTTAGATACTTTCAGTATTTCTCGGAATGAATGGTGACCTTTTTGCAAATATGTAATTCCGAATTTGTGTGTTTCTTTGTCATGTCCTTTCATGGTCCCCAAGTTTTTTGGGTTTGAATATGAAAATGGAATACACATCTTGATTTTTCTAAGCAAGCACATGTTCCTTCATTTTCAGTGTTTATATGCCTATAACATCTTATTCAAATTGGCATAAACAATTGGTTTGTGGTGGCCTGTCATTTTCAGGTCGGGTTTATGTGATTTATTTTGTTTTAATTTCAGATTTTAATGAATTAAATATTCTGTGTTTCTACTTGCAATGCAGTTGCGAGGGGTATACTTGAGCCAGTGTGGAGTTGTGAAATTCAGATTTCCCCATAATTTTGAAGTCTTGTTGGTGTTTTCAGGATGGTTAGGTGCAAGGGTTGTGGGAAGTTAGGAAGAATGGGGCCGAGGGGTCGATCTATGAGTTCTTATGAATTTTCTTTGCTGTTGTCTCCTGTTGTCTCTGTTTGGGACTGCAAAGTTCGCAAAATGAGGTATTCCTGCAGACCTGAGTGGGTGTAGTGGTTGGAGCCTATCATTGGGAACTTTACATTTCACGTAATTATAGAATTTTTAGCTTAAAAGTTAGGGAAGGAGGGGAGGAAAGGTAATTTAGAGAAATGTGTACAGTTTAAAGAAAAGTTTACTGAAGAGAAATTCACAAAAAATAAGAAAAACCGTCTTAGTAGTTAGAGTCAGAATACCTCATGGATAACATGGCGTGTAATAAAGGGCATGTGAGGAAGGCAAAGAAGAAGCAGGTGAAAGATGAGTTGGATCGTCTGAAACAGGCTGAGAAGAAAAAGAGGCGCTTGGAAAAAGCACTGGCTACTTCTGCTGCCATCATTTCTGAACTGGAGAAGAAGAAACAGAAAAAGAAAGAAGAACAACAGAGACTTGATGAAGAGGGTGCTGCAATTGCTGAGGCTGTTGCTCTGCATGTTCTACTCGGTGAAGACTCAGATGATTCCTGTAAGGTTATGGATGAAGGAGGATGCAAGCCCTGGAACTGCAATAGTAACCTTGAATTCTTCCTGGGCAGGAAAGGAGCTTCCTTTCCTCATCTAGATGGCGGCAGTTGGTCTGTTGAAAGAATGGGGTGGGTCTCTGATGCATACAGCTATGGCGGCAAGTGGGGTGGTGCTGAAAATGGCAAATGGGCTTTCTCATTGCCGATAAATGAGAAAGCAGAATGGGGGTTTGATGAGTTTCCTGCTGATCTCATTGCAGCACAAGCGGTTTCATCACTCCAGATTGCAGAAGATGCAGCGGCAGATCAGCGAAGGTTTCTCTTTTAACGGAATGGTGATATGTAGTAACAGTCTGCCTCGGTTTGGTGGCTGGACAAACATTATTATATGACTGGAGGAGGTTGCCTGTATATATTATTATTGAGTCTTGTCCCTGTGCAACACATTATGCTTCCGCTGTGTCTGAGCTATGACGTCACCATGTTTTATTCTGATTATCTTGAACTGCATATGAGAGCTAATTTCTGTGTGGGGTGACTTTGATACCCCGAGTATGTGGAGATTTCTCTGGCTTATACGTCTTGAGCTGATGGCAAATGATACAAAGGCTTGAGTGAACCTTTATTTATTATTAGTTATAAATTGGTGAAACTTTTTCTGGATGTGTCAATGCCATCTATACTATGCCGAGAAAAAGGTTTATCTGCCTAAGTAGCATTCCGCATCCGTACATGCATCATTATTTGCATTTAAGTGTTGCAATGGCTTGGCTAGTTAGTTATTTTGGAGGACTCTGAAATGGAAGATACCATGATGTGGATCATGAAATGCTGGGTTGTACTTGTTTGACTATAGCATTAGCAGTAGATGTTCGAATGGCAACTTTCTATGGTTTATACGCAGTATATTGACAAAAAGTTTCCACACATGGTAAACAGTTTATCAGCACGAACTTCCACTTGATTTTGGCATGGTTTTGAAAAGAAAGATGGAATTCTGAAGGAAAGATACAAAAGAATAGGAACATGTTACACAATTTGTTACATATAAAGGAAAGGAATTTCTCTCTCTCTCTCTCTCTAATATTTATTACATCTTTGTTTATAAAATTATTTTTCTCGTCAATTTCGGTTTGGTTTTTTTCTTTATTTTCCTTCCATGAATGTAATTCAATATCAAGGTTTTTAAATGATTCATCAATCCTTACGGTCACAAAATATTATAATAAATGCACTTGCGACGACCGGAGAGAAAAAGTATACAATAAACAGTTCCATTAGATAGAATAAAAGCCCCTTGATCAAATTCAATCACAAGACAATAGACATCTTAACGCTGAAATCTTCACAATCAATTTAATCAATTCATTTGCTTTTTAATACAACAACAAAATCTTCAAATTACAATCAATTCAATTTAATCTCATAAATTTTTCTAATTAAAATTGTGGTATTAGATACATCTACCCTATGGACAATATGACTCTTGTATGTACTTACTGTTTTGACCAGTATATTTGAGGAGTTTCACAACAATTGACGTAAAATACGTAGCAAACTGCAAAGACAAGGACTACTCCTTCAACTACTATCATGTGAGGATGAATTATGACGAAGCAGCGCCTTGCCATCATATTCGTGCCTTTGTTGGAGCTGCTCATCCTCATCCAGACTCTGGACTTCTGAACTACTTGATGGTTTAGCTCCAGTATTAATAAGATTTTTGAACCATGTAGCTTGAAATCTCGGCGACCCTTCACTGTTTGAATTGCTTGGGGAGACCGAATCACTTCTGACATTACTATTGACAACATTACTAGTAACACCCAAGAGGAAACGGTATGCCACTTTGCTTGCTGACACAATCTCCGTTCTGGCTTGCCGAAACTGCAATAACCAGTGTTTAAGTAAATAATAGGGATATAATTTGAAGTGCATGTTGCATACCAAGCGGGGCTGCTACAATTTCAAATCCAAAAGCACTAATAAATTACAATCTAGATCTTTTGTAATAACAAAATTGACTACTGCATAAAATAAATTTAGACAGAGATTAAACGAAGAAAACATAAGCATAAAGAGAACAAATGAGTCCCGTATATAGTCTCACTCCTCAAAATATATGATTCTATGAATGTGAAAAATCTAATTTAAATAAATTAATCCCACAATCAGACTGGTTTCAAGGGTATATAGGACAGAGATTGGGTTGTTATAAAACATTATTTAGCATACAGATTGCAGGCCCCAAACTACTACGGATGTTTATTGCATTTTTGGATGAACATTAAAGACCGCAAAGGATAATTTGACAATTGCAAGGCTAAGAAATACTGAAAATGATGCCCAACCAACAAGTAGCTAATGACAAACTAGTTACGCATTACAAGGAAGTTACACATCAGACAAGGTATTAAAATTAACCTACAATAAAAGAAGCTTGATAAGCAAAAATGAACATAAAAGCAGAAGTAAGGATCAAGAGAATCATTTCACACCCGTATGGCTGTATTTCCGGCCACTTCCATAGCTGTGTCCCCAGCATTCGCAAACCGGTTAACCCAACCTGTCATGGAATATGTAAGAATATTGGCAACAATAATTCACAAGATAGAGCATGCTAAAAAATCCATTGCTCCAGACGGAAGTTTGCATGAGAACTTGACACATTATGTTATCTTAATTCTTATCTTCCCTAAAATCCACTGACTCTCAACTCCTTTGACATCTCCCAATAAGAGAGATAACAGTAATCCTGAAATCATCCATAAAACTCACTCATCATGCCAGAACATATCACTATAGCACTCAACTTGTACATTTCCACCTTCATCTTCCTTAATTGAAAAAAAAAAATGCAGCGTTTCCATCCACATCAACAGTGTTCTGTATATTGGATTAAAATATAAGAACAAAACACTGAACTCGACTACTGGGATAAAATATTTCTACAAGAGACTTGAAAAGAAAATCCCAGCATAAATGCAGAGTTGCTGTTATGTGGACATGGACACATGGTAGAAATTGAATAATTAAATACTATTATTTATAAAAATAAAAAATAAAATGTTACTATTCGTGAAAATGCCCAAGTCAATTGTTAGAAACAAAAAGAGACAAATCATATGATAGAGTACCCAATATTAGGTGATTCACCTGGAAGTTTTGGCACACCAAGCCTTTCAGAGAATTCATCGCAGAAGTGGTTGCAGTTTTTGGATAACAGGTCATACGAAATTCCAGGCCACTCTCTATCAAGTTCTCTTATTATTTGATTTACCTCGAGAATTGAACAGTCTGTTATCCCTAGAACAATCGATTCACGATATGTATACATGGGATTCTTCTTTGAGGGGCAACTGAAAACTCCAGTACCCTCCTCACAAAATCCAAATGACCATTCACCTTCTCCATACACCTGTGACAGTGCAGAAACAGTCCATAAAAGATCAGCACCGTGATTAAATCATAGGCCCACCACAATATCAAGGAAGCTGCGCACAGTCAATGAATAAGCAAATTAAGATAAAAAAGTTCCTTTAAACTGTCCAGATAAATACCAAACAAGCAAATATTATTAGAGCAGCAATTTCCATCCTAGGCAAAACACAACATCAACTATCAAGGAGGCTGCAAAACCTGATACAGTTGCTTTCTTTTTCCTCAAGGGGAAAAAGAAAGGAAGAGGAAAAAACAAAAAAGACAAATGATCAAAACATTCAAATGTCATGCTTCCCAAGTATGTGTCACTAAAACTTGATAATTCCTGTTGAAATCGCCAGATGTATTGTTTACCTTGGACTGGGGACCGTTGAATCAAACTGCGTTGAATTTCACATCCAAAATGTAGGATTAAAGGGTTTTAAAAAAGAAAGAAAAGAAAAGAAAGGAAAGAAAGCAGGTGTATGAAGTTCTATAAAATTTGTAGTTCACAAAATTATAGCCACATAAAAAAAGCTTGATGGTTATTGTCAGTGTTGTGTCAATGGGAGAAAAATGGCAGCAAGCACCCCAGTCCCCAAATGACATGGTAGGCAGTAAGGCAGGTGCCACATTGAGGAATGGCAGCCATTTCAAGAAATTATTTAAAAAAAATGAAAAAAATTATTAAACATACATCATAAAAGTTAAATAAACAGGCTCAACAGAACAGTCATCAGAATAAAAATAAAATCAGCAGTCAATATAAAAAGTACCATAAACACAGCTAGCAAGACAAGGCTATAAACATGTCACATTCAAATAATAAAATATTTTGAGCCATCCTGTGGACTTGAAACCTGATTCCTTTTTCCTTCAAATTCAACTTCCTCTTCAACATCATTGGCTCTAGACTCTAAACATTGTAGCCTTTGAATTGCTATAATAAAAGTCAGATAGATAGGAAGACAGAGATGGGAGAGGCCATGGCATAAAAATCAAAATGATGGAAAAACAACTTAGGAACTTAATGGAGCTCAGCTCCAGTAACCAGAATGAGAATTTCAACCCAGACTATGAAGATTTAATGCCTGAGGATCCTTCAATGGAGCTCTCTAGTACAAAGCTTTAGTTGCAGTGAGAGAACACAAAAAAAATTCCAGTGTGATCTCTTTTTTCATTTTTGCTGCATTATTCTATCACGACTGCCAGGGTACCCATTTACACCCCTGTCCCCCAACACCCAAAAAAAAAAAAAAGTAGAACATGCAATAAATGATGGCCACCACAGCTATAGTAGCCACCATAGCACTGCCATGTTGAGGCAGCCATAAGCCCACAATTTAGAGGTTCTATAATGGGCAGCCCTCAAACCAATGCATCATTCTTCCATCGTGGCTGAGATCGACAACACTGGTTTTTGTAGGTCCCAAGGTTTATTAACATGTCTAGTAAGTCCTCTTTGTAGTAATTCCAATTTGCTCCGAGTATTTAGATACTTCTTCCTAGTTTTAAAATAGTATCTTATGTATAGTTCATTTATGTTTTCTTCCAAAACCCAAGAAAACACAACGTCCTTTTGTTAAAACCAGACAAAATCTTAATAACATAAAAGATATTAAAACATAGGTTATTTTTATTGAAAAAAAATTCAACGCAAATATAATATTCCAAGGGAGTTAATCCAGTGGAACCAGCCCCATTGTTTAGCAACTGCAATTTCCTGGTGATGGGAGAATCTGAAAAATCTTAGGCTGCCAACTAGAAAGACTTGACCAGAGATTGATAATACAGTAGTGGAGTGCATAGCCAACTGATGAAAAATGAAGTTCTATAATGCTTATAATTATAATCCTCCTCCCATTCATCGCTGCCATGAATCACTTATAAGAAAATACTCGAAAAGGAAAGGATTATTAAACAATGATGGCACATATCAATCAATTCAATTATCCGTGATGAAAATATATTCAGCTATAAGCACAATAAAATTGGTACAAAATATGACACCAAAATTTGAAATTCCAGACCACATTCAGTGGTAATAAACTCAGGACTTCACAATAACAAAGCAATATACTATATCTGCTATATAAATCTTACCAATATTAAGACCAAAGCTTCAGTTGAAAAAAAAAGGACACAGACATAATTAGGTTAAATTACAGCAGTTAGTGAAGCCACAATTGACATAAGTTTGTCAAATACAGTGCTTTATCCCAATCCAAACACCCATGCAAAGGATAAAAGAAACGGCTTATACAAACTAACTGAAGATTGAATCTAAGCCCTAATTACCAGTGAAGTCCCACATTCCACAATCACACTCCTGTATGAACATTTGTACATCTCAAGCAATATACAACCATTCACGGTTTATAAGCCCTAATACAACCAGAAGGAATGAGAGGCACCTGAACAGCGCTGTGGAATATACCACCGAGCCCAATCCCATCCTTGAAGATCTTATTGATCTGAACAATTGTGCCATTCGTCTTCTCTGATCCACTATTGGTTACATCATATATATGCAGAATCACTTCCGACATCTTTACCGAAAACCCTAAGTTCAACGGTTCAACCCCACTTCCCCTGTCTCTCTCTGTAAACTCTACCAATGTGGGTTACTTTTTATTCCTCCCAGGAATGATTTCAATTAAAGGAACAGGAAGTCCCACCCTCCCGCAACCTCAAATCTTCTTCTTCTCGATCCGATGGGACTTGCTCTATGAGGTGCGAAAGAGAGTGAAATTTCGCCTCGGGATACTGAAAAACCCTCCAATTTTGTCATCCAAATCTTCTCTAGTTGATAGAAAAGTGGAATAGTCTGTAGAAGTTACTAAATTTTATGGAGAGGGAGGGAACTTTGTGTGAAGAAAGCGAAAAAAGCCACCATGGTTGTTGAACAACGGCGTGACATGACAATGATGAACAGAGTGAAATGTCCTATTCACCCTTCATAAGAAAGCAAAATTATGAGAAATCTTTTTGCATGAAAGAAAGGCTTTTTGGAGCTAGATACAGTAAATAAAAAATAAAATTATCAAATACTATAAGTTAAATATTATTTTTTAATATATTATAAATTTTATTTTTTACTATTATTAATATCAAGATAAAAATTACACTTTTACACGTCTCGATTTAATGCAAACCAAAATGTGTACTCCCCCTCCCCCAAAATATAATTATATAATTATAGTATATATTATTTATATTTATAATTATAATATATTACATATTAAAATAAATTTTATTTGGATTTTTAAAATAGAATTAAAATTTTAAAATTTTATTTAATTCAATTAAAGGGATAAATATTTTAAAAGACCTCTATAAAATTATTTTTAGTTTAAAAGATATTAAAAATTCTAATTAATCTCATTTAACCTACGTATAAGATATTTTATTTTGATTATAAATATAAAATTATTTTTAAGATATGAAATGGTATTTATTACATATTTTAAAAAAATATCTATATGTAATTCATTACAAAGAGAGAAAAAAAAATTAAATAAGAACAGTTTTGGAATAATAACTGAGTTTTGAAAAAATTAATGTAGTTAACTAATTTTAACTCGCATTCTTTCTTAATCCACATAACAGTTGTGAAAAAATACACATCTCGGTTTGTATCAAACCGAGATATATAAAAGTGTAATTTTTATCTCGGTGCCAATGATACCGAGAAGTAAAATTTATAATATATTGGGAAATAATATTTAATTTATACTATTTTGTTAATTTTATTTTTTATTTGTTGTATCTGGGTAGAATTTTCTGAAAGAAA
Organism: Adenanthera pavonina; assembly: GCA_026686845.1. Lineage (NCBI taxonomy): Eukaryota > Viridiplantae > Streptophyta > Magnoliopsida > Fabales > Fabaceae > Adenanthera > Adenanthera pavonina. Next base: position 28,664,531 of record JAIVEN010000013.1, read on the forward strand.
AATAATAAGGATAATAATATAATATAAACACAAAAAGATTACAATTTTTTGTGTTACTTTCTCTCTTATAATTACGGATTCTTTATATTTAAAATTTAAATATAAAAAATGCACTTGAAGAAGGACAAAAATATTATTATAAGATGTAGACTTTATACATAAACAAATTCTGTTGTATCACTTATTTTATCAACTTTTATGTTACTTTTTTTTTTTTAGCAAGAGAAAATTTAATCGAGTTGGTTCATGGGCTCATTAAAATGCTTATAAAAATATTTATAAATTATCTACCAATAAAATTTTTACATCGATAATAGTATTTAAATTTATATTTTTTTATTAAATATAAATTACATTTTTATAAATTGTATAACCTTCATAGGCTACTTTTATGTTACTTACTTTTTGAATGTATAGATAAAAATATTTCGATTTAGTTTATTTGTCCTATTAACAATAACATTATCTTGGAAATAGAATTGGCTATACTTTTATCATTGAAAAAATTACGCTCAAAGATATAATTTTTTTTAAAATTGTAAGTTAAGAATTTACAAATTTTAATTATTTTTAAATGCTAAAATTATTATTAGAACTTATGAGATTTACTATTAAATTTATAAAAAAGTTATTTCAAAATTATTTAAAAAATTAATTTTTTTAAAAAAATATGATAATAAACTTTTTAAACTATGTTAATTAATCTCATAAAACTTAATAATAATTTCAATTCTTAAAAAGTAGTTATATTTTTTTAAACATTTGAATCTTTAGATATAAATTTTTCAATGAAAGTATCATCATTTAAATTTTCAAGAGCTCAACACCCAAACATAGGATCTAAGGTATTTATTTGAAAAATAAAAATATCAAATAAGAAAAAATGCGGCACATCCCTGGATCAATTGGAAATTGTGAGGATAAGTTAAAAGTCTATGTGGATTAGTTATAGATCTCTGTAGATCATCATAGATTCACAAAGATTTCCAATTGATCCACACTAATTTTTAACTTATCCACACAGAGACAAATGCATTATTTCTTTATTTTTTCCCAAATCAATACCTTCCAACCTATAAGGAATTTTCCCTACTTTATTTGTTTTTGAAAGTTTCTTAAAGTTCTGACACCTGGTTTAGTTTATACGGAAGAAAATGATTCATTTTTCCATAGGCATAAAATATCTACAATATGCCTATAATCATTACTTAATAACCACTGTTTCTTCTTCTTATTATTAATTTTATTAAAAGACATTTCACATTTAAAAAGTTACCTTTATTCGTTTCATTCTTTTTTCTCTTCCATTCCATTAAAATGATCGAGTACATTAGGCAAGACAATTTTCAAATCTCGAACCTTGGTGCAATATGTGGCTAACTTACCGGTGTGGAATAGAAAAATAGAAGAATGAATAAAAAAATAAAATAAAATTTTAATTTAAATATTTTATAAGCTTAATATTTCCCAAAAAAACAGTGTTTTTCACTTTTTTCTCCTTCATTCTCTCCAAACAGATTTTAAGAAAATATGCGTGTATGAAGCTATAAACAAAATGCCTAACCTGAGAGGCAGAGAATGATTTTTCATATGAAGAATGTCTTCAATCTCAGCTATCCCTCACGAGCAACCCTCCAAATTCCCTGGTAAAGCTATCTCATCTTGTTCATTGACTAGACTACTCAAGCCTGAATCAAAAGCATGTAATATTCAACTTTAGTTTAAGTCAGAAAACCCTTTTGTCAAAATCAGTGTCACTTCAACAACATATACTGTATTGAAATTCCATGTTAATTTACGAGTCTATTAGCAAATTGGAAGTCTCATTTTCCCTTGAGTGCTCAATAAGAAATCCTAGGACAGCATAAATTCTATCATTTTCGTGATGATTCTTGTCTGCAGCAAGAAAGATATGAGCTTTGTTCCTAACTTCGATCCAACTGCAACCTGGGATCCTCTTCATCCTTTTCTTCTTCATCTCTTCTCTTAGAGATGAAACTTTTAGCCACCTACCACCTGCAGAATGTGCATTGGATAGCATCACATACGAGGATACATCATCTGGATCCAAAGCCAAGATCTTTCTTGCTGCAAGCTCCCCCAACTCCAGGTTTGAGTGGATTTGACAGCCCCCAAGCAATGCCTTCCAAAACCCTATTCCCGGGTCGAAAGGCATATTGTGAAGGAAGCCCTCAGCTTCTGTAAATCGCCTGGATCGAGAGAGCAAGTCAACCATACAAGCATAGTGCTCAGGTTTTAGAAAACTGGGACTCTCAATCCTGTCTTGGTTGAAAAATGAATATCCCACATCTACAAGGCCAGCATGATTACAAGCCCAAAGTAAGCCAAGAAGGGTAACATCATTGGGTTTACAGCCTGCAGAAAGCATCCTTTTGTAGAACCTTACAGCTTCATTTCCTCTTCCATTCTGTGCGTAACCACATATGACAGAATTCCACGAAACTATGTTCCTTTTGGAGAGTTTATCGAACATCAGAATGCTATCTTCCATGTTTCCACACTTTGCATAAAAGCTAATTAGAGAAGTGCTAACAAACACATCAAGCTTACCCAAAATCTTTATCGCACATGCATGAAAACTTCTGCCAATCCCAAGTGCTGCTATATTGGCAGCTGCACAAATAGCACAGGGAAATGTAGATTGATTAGGTAAGAGCCCTTCTCTGAGCATGCTAATGAAAAAATTGACAGCTTCTTCGTTATGGCCTGTTTGGCTACACCCACAAACCATGGCATTCCATGAAACTATGTTTCTCTCAGGCATCTCATGGAAAAGCTGCAGAGCATCTATAAACCTTCCACTCTTCAAGTACCCACATATAAGAGTTGTATATGACACCACGTTGGGATGTTTAGTATCTATGAAAGCTTTCTGGGCATCGTCTATAGTACTCAACTTGACATAGAAATCTAAAAGAGCACTACCAACAAATACATTAGAGTGAAGGCTTGTCTTCGTTGCCAAGGCATGAAGTTGTTTGCCCACGTGAAGGTTTTCGAAAGCAGTGGATGAGTGAAGTACCGTTCCAAATGTGAACTCATTTGGTCTGATATTTGAAGCAAACATTCTTGAGAAAAGATGGATAGCTTCTTCATGGCGATGCTGCTTAGCAAAGCAGCCAATAATCGAGGTGGCAGAAGCAACAGTTAAGTCAAACTTTTTCTCAAACACATGGCAGGCATCAGAGAAAGAGATTGAATTTGTATCAAAGAGAAAAGCGTCTTCATGTACTTGATTGAGATCAGGGGCACACAAATTTCCTTTGGGAGTTTCATTCAGATAGCTACAAGCAAAAATGTGGAATTTGATCCAACTAGGTTGAGAAAGGGATAATCGATAATTTATCGATTTCATATGAGGCTTTAGCTAATATTGGCTTGAAGCTCTCACGCATCAATTCACTGGGAGGATTTGGAACTTCCTCCTATACTTCACCCGGTTGTGCCCATGATTTCTGCTCTAATTTTGCTGTTTATGCCATTGATTGAAAGTTTTCATTTCTCTTGCCATGAGCATGATAAGCCCATATTTCTCTTTTCCTGTTCCATGAAACAAAAATGTAAGATTTTATGGTGTGCCCCTTCTATCCAGGCGGTAGGTACATACAAGTTTTACCTGTCAATGTTTGTCTAAACGTTGCCATCAGGAAGAAAGCCTTTGAATGAATCATTGTTCTAAGAACCGAACCCCAGCTCGATGGGAAATCCGGTCCAAACGAAGGGCGAGATCGGCTCCGTTCAGGAATTGGTGTGAATCGATGAACAACTAATAAAATCGGGTTTTAACCGATTCCGAATCAATTTTAAACCATTCCAAATTATTTTTAATTTTTTTAATTTTAAAATAAAATAATATAATTATAATATCATACAAGTATTTATATTATAATATAATTATTATGTTATATAGTTATTAAAAATTATAAATTTATTAAATAAATAATATAATAATATATTATTATTTGATTATTTTAAACTCAAAATGTAATTATTAATTAATATTAACTTATTTAAATTTAAATATTGAGTTATAAAACTTAATATTAATTTTTTTATGCTAGAAGATGGATTGATAATTTAATATTATTTAGTTTGATATTTTATTTCACTTATAAAATTTATTTAAATTTTTATTATTTATTTAAAATATATTATTTTAATTATTATTAGTCTATTTTCAACTCATTATAGTTGAATTATTAAATTTTAAACGGTACTTCTAGTTCACTATGGTTATCAAATCATTGCTCTGGACAATTTACTTTCTCATAAGAAAAAAAGGTATTTTTAGAGCAAATTATTAATATATGTCTACTTGGCCCAGGCTTTTTTTTTTTTTTGCCTGTTATCTTATACATTATTATTCCGTTAAAGGTATAGAATTAAAGAATAATTTTTATTCATTGCATTTATAAAATGCCTAAGATAAGCCGCAATATGAATAAATATAAAACTACTGATACTTTGTATATCGATTATTTCTTTTATATTATAATATTTTCATGAGTTTTTTTTTTCAAAAAATTCTCTTCCAAACGGAAATCCTCAAGTAAAATATTACTCTCACAATATTTAACAATAGTTTATTTAACCAATGAAATAAAAAGAAGAAATGTAACTTTTCAATATACAAAGACTATTATTAATTTATTGTATATTTGTAATTATCTTCTTCGAAAAAATTTAACATGAAAGATACAACACAATAATAATTATAAAAACCAACATCTCATATACAGATTTTAAAAAAATTGAAGTGTCAAACTTTGTATATTGTGTTGGCCAAAAACAAAAGTGTTTGTTTGTAAAGCTCCTTTTTCCCCCCTTTTTGAATGGAAAGGTGAATAAATTCATTCAAAATCAAAGAATATTAAGACTGTACAGCCAAAAACGCCTTAAGGCAGGAGAACGAAAACAAAACGTAGAATCAAAACAAAACAGGTAAAGCTCCTTTTTCAACTTTCTCAGCCTGTCTCATTTTGTCAGAGCTATTCTTATCCTTGTGTAAGCCATTTCTAGAGGCTCTACTCACTTAATAGCAAGAGATTCAGTTTTTTTTCCCCACCATCTATAATAGATAATTCTTAATAAGAATACTTGTGAGACAATCTATAATGGAAAATGACCCTATCTATGAGACAACTATAATAATCATAACTCATAAATAATGAGGGTCCACAAACGTGTTTATATTGCGGAGAATCAATCTGGAATAGCATCAGCCAGAGTCTACATATGAAAGTAAATTAGCAGCTTCATGTGAAGTTAAAAGATAATCAGAATAAAACAAGGAGAAACCGTAATATGCTCAAACAGAAGACGTCTGACAAGACTCATAATTATATATACACAGACGCCTTCCTCCAGTAATATTATGAAAACTCCATCCAGTCACCAAAACGACATTCATTGTCATCTTCACATTCGGTTAAGAAAGAACCCTTTCTGCATCTACATCCTCCGCAATCTGAAGTGATGAAACTGCTTGAGCTGCAATGAGACCAGCAGAAAACCCATCAGGCTCCCACCCTGCGTCCTCGTGTATCAGTTCGTTGTGCACATTGTTTTCAAAAGGTCCTAATGAGAAAGACCAATTGCCATTTTCAGCATCACCCCACTTGTAGCCATAGCTGTATGCACCAGAGACCAACCCCATTCTTTCGACAGACCATGCACCGCCATCAAGGTGAGGAAAGCAAGCTCTTTTTCCACCCAGGAAGAGACCAACGTTACTATTGCAGTTCCAAGGCTTGCATCTCCCTTCATTTATAACTTTACATGACTCATCAGAGTCTTCCCCGAGTAGAACATGCAGAGCAACAGCCTCAGCTATTGCAGCACCCTCTTCATCAAGTCTCTGTTGTTCCTCTTTCTTTTTCTGTTTCTTTTTCTCCAGCTCAGAAATGATGGCTGCAGAAGTAGCAAGTGCCTTTTCCAAGCGCCTCTTTTTCTTCTCAGCTTGTTTCAGACGATCTAACTCATCCTTCACTTGCTTCTTCTTTGTCTTCCTCACATGTTGCCCTTTATTAAACGCCAAGTTATCCATGCTAACTACTAAGACTCTCTCTTTTTTCTTTTCTGGACTCTCCTTTTCTTCAAGAAAAATTCCTTTGAACTGTATACATTTCTGTAATACTATTTCCCTGATTCCCTAAACTCTTGAGCAAAAACCATTCTAACAAGTAAACTGTCAAAATACTAAATGAAACGTTCTAATTACTACACCCACTCAGGTCTGTAGGAATACCTCATTTTGCGAACTACACAGTCCCAAACGGAGACAACTGGAGACAACAGCAGAGAAAACTCATAAGCACTCATAGATCCACCCCTTGGCCCCATTCTTCCTAATTTCCCACAACCCTTGCACTTACCCATCCTGCATACACCAAGAGGACTTCAAAACTATGGAGAAATCTGGATTTTGTCAACACACCATGGTTCAAGTACACCCTCCTCAACTGCAGTGGAAGCAGAAACACATGATAAGTAAGTCATAAGAAATCTGAAAATAAATAAACACCGCATGATTTAAATCAAGGACAAGCCACCACTAGCAAGTTACCCAAGGCAGCATGAAATTGACAGTAATACATGAAACACAGAAATGCAGGAATTAAATGTCTTTGCTAAAATGAAATTCCCCCTCACAATTAAGCATTTAAATTTAAAATTCGTAAGTTAAAATGTAAAGCACAGGGCAGCAAAGAAAATGCACAAACAGAAAGAAAAATACACACACGGAAAAATACAAGTCATAGCATCATACAACAAACAAGTACATATGCAAATGCACAGATAGATACAATGTAGTCAACAACTCATAACCATAACAAAAAATGAAAACTCCTAATCACCATATAAACGCTCATATCAAAAAGGTTTGATAAGGAATTTCCAAAAGAAAATTTTTTGTTCGTTAAGTATGAAGAAAAAAGTCATTCAGTAAGAACTAAAAAAGAATAGATAAGTAAGCAACATGTCTGAAACCTTTTACTAGAAAGCAAGCAACAGCACATCGAGTTAATTGAGTCAAAAAAATCAGCACATCTAGTTCCCAATTTTCATTCCTTAGACTTTGTGAAAAAACAAGTAAAGCAAAGAAATGTGTGGGAGGGATCACAGGGTGACACATAGAGACTAGCTATACATCTATATGTAGAAAAATTTCATCTTGCCAGTCCTAAATAAATTTAATCACCAAAAAACATTTTTGATACTCTATTCCTTCTGAAAAAATAGAATAAAGCAATTGTAACCCGGGAAAAGATCATAACAAGCCTCATTAAGGTTACTTAATGCTAAAAAAGACAGCTAACAACCACATAGCAGTGATCTGCTATAACCAAAATATTGTTTCCATACTGCAAACTAGTTGGTTCTTTTATTATATATATATATAGCTATCGAGTATCCAGTACTACCGGATCAGAAGTAAATACTAGTTGATTTTAAATTGTAGGAATTGTCCATTTGCACTTTAATCTATTGCCCTCGAGTATCAAGTGCTCACCTACCAGACTTGACCCCATCATTTATCTATTAGTAACGTTGCTTTGGTATTTTCCAAGAAATCACGAGGGAAATAACATAATCTACATTCGTACAATTCAATTTGCAAGTAATAGTTAGTTTATAGAATACAACCATCATACCTCTAACTAGATCCACCAATCCAAGAAACCGCACACAAAATCATATTGTGAAAACAGATAAACCGCAAGATCTACTCGATCCAGCACAAATAACACCCAATTTCTTCGATTTAAACGAATATCATTATAGAATTCAGTTCCAGATCTAAATATACAAAAGGTTTCAATACCTAAGTTCATCCATCAAAAATAAATACATGGCAAAATTATAACCATAAGAATAACGGAAAAAAAGCTTAATTCAAATCAGAAAATGATAAATCAGACCTGCCGGGATGGCATAGAGGGAAAATGGGCTGGACCAAAATATCACAGTCCTGGTTAAAAGAAAATTAACGAGACCTAATGAGGAAGGAGATGGATGGAATGGAAGAGCATAGATCTGAGGAAAACGTAAATGGGTTGAAAAAGGAAGTGAAGAAAGTTGAGTGCTCTAGAGAGAGAGAGAAAAAGCGAGGAGAGAACGAAACAGAAAGCGGGGAGGAAATAACCGATAACATCAGAGAGAAAGAATCCACATTGGGTTGTGATGCGCACCCATGCTCATCATTTTGGCCACATCTGGATTTGTTCAATTTTAATTTAAATGGTTTAGAATTATAATTTTTTATTTTAATTCTTTTATATAATAGTAATAATTTTTTTATAAAATAGTTAGTTATAATATTATATCTATTAATATAATAATGATATATCATTAAATCGGTCTAGAGGGCTGATGATGCAAGTGATGAGCACCTAACGTGCTTCCTTTCCGGGGAGAAAAAAGGGCAATCGTGTCAAACATGAATAGGTGAGGACACGTGTCGATGGATGGCTAGAGCTAAGGTAGCAGTTGTGTGTCACTGTCACTCCTTATGCTACGATACGTGGCATAACGTGGATGGATCTAGCTTCAACGTGGGACTCACATATTAGATCGTGGTGAGTGGTGACCGTTCGATTGTGCCTCTGTTTTGCGCAGATAGGGAAAGAAATAGATACTGTTTGAAAAATAAACAAACAAAATTTTAAATTAAAATTAAAAATTTTAAATGTATATATGTAATTTATGTTGTGACTTTGTGATTTTATTAATTTGATTAAAAAACTCTACAGCAACAATTATTAGAGTGACAGAGAATGAATTTTTTTTTTAAATAAGTTTTTTTAACTCAAGTCGTGTAAATATTAATGGTTTGTTTGGTTGGAGGGGGATGGGGGGAAGGGAAAGGAAGGGGAGGAAAAATGTTATTAAAATTTTTCCTACCCTTGTTTGGCAATCAGGAGGGGAGGGAAAATGTTATTAAAATTTTTCCTCCCCTCCCCTTGTATATTTTTCCCCCAAATTACCCCCCAAATTGGGGTAATTTGGGGGAAAAATATGTTATTGTGTTCAAAATGACCAAAATACCCTTCATTTTTTCATTATTCGGTCACACAATATACTGGTCAGTCTTGTCCTTATATTAACTTAAATAAATTAAGGGTATAATAGTCAAATTATAATTATTTTCCCTCCTTTCCCCTCCTAACCCAAACGAGGTAAAATTAAAATCCTTCCACTAAAATTCCTCCTTTTCCTTCCAAATGAGGTAAAATTAAAATCCCTTCTTTTCCCTCCCCTTCCTTTCTCTCCATTAAAATCTCTTCCCTCCTTTTCTCTCCTTTAAACCAAACAGACCATAAAAGTTACAGTGAAAAACCTTACTCCACTAGTGAGAGCGAAAATCTCTCTTTCTTGTGGGAGCACAAACATTTACTCTCCGCTTGGCTAAGGAGAGAAAATAAGGAGAAGAGAAAATGAGCAGAAAGAAAATGGAGAGAAGAAAAAAGTGAGAGGAGTGATTTTCTCTTCATATGCTTGGCTGAATTGAAGAAAACAGGAAAGAGAGAAAAGTAATTAATTTTATATTGACAATAATACCCTTATTATTTTTAGGAATATATTTACATATAATAAAATTTATTATTCTACAATATTATTTACATAATTTCCATATCATATTAATAAATAAAATTCAAATATAATTTTAATTTTAATCTTAATTTAAAATTATTTTATCCAATCTTAATTTTATTAAATTTTTAAAATCATTTTTTATACATTGATTTCAAAAATTTTAAAATAATGCTAAAATTAGAAATATATAACATATCAATATTTAGATCTAAAAATAACATAGATATTTTTCTCTAAGAAACAACATAACAAAAACAAGAGAAGCAAAATTTATTTTACCATGTAACTTTATTTTGAGATTTTGTCCTTTCGTTATTAATTGAAAAAATAAAAAAATTTAGTTCTTCACTATATTTATCATTAGTCCTATTTCTTTTAGGGGAAGATATGATATTGAGAGTGTCCGTTTATTTTTCTATAATGACAATAAATTAAAAAATTGGGGAAATATCTTACGATTTTTAGAGAAAAATTCGTGTCACAAAAATGATGATAAGTGAATAATCCAAATGCCGGTGTGGAGGAGATGTTGAATATTGACAAAGAATTTTTCAATTTGGTTGGGGGAAGGATTATATACAAATTACAACAATATACTATAAATCAATTTACATGTAACTTATATATATATATATTAAAAAATATATGTTTGACATACTTTAACTAATTTAAATTAATTTTTTTGAAAATTAAATAATAAAAAGTCCATTTGTCCAATTGATTATTTTTAGAATATAATTTATAACAAATTAAATAATCTAATTTGTTTTTTCGAGCTTCGAAAGAAAGTGAGAGAAAAATGGGAGGAACGAGAGCGAGAAAGTGAAAAAAATATTGGTGGGTAATTTTGGAAGGAAAGTTTTCTCTCCAAAATCTCTCCATTTTGCGGGAGAAAAGTTTAGGAGAAAATCATATGGGACCCACACATTATTTTTCCCTCATTTTTCTCTCCCCCTCACTTTTCTCTTCTTAGCCAAGCAAGAGAAAATATAGTTTTTTTCCCTGTTTTTCTTCCTACTTTTCTCTCCTCCTCTCTTTTCACCCATGCCAAGCAAAGCATTGCTACTGTTTCTAACTTCTGTTTTACTATTTAATTTCTTCTTAACTTCTTGCGGTATTCATCTTGTGATGAGTTTTGTCATGAACCAGGGAGATTGAAGAAATTATGAAGAATGATGAGGATAAAGATGTTGCTCATATTGGATGGAAGGATTTACAAAGGTACCGTCTTGTACACTAATTACAAGAGAGAGAAAATGAAGGTTTGTCCTAACACTTAAAGATCCAATTTACAAATCAAGATCAGTGTAGCTCAGGGACTATGCTGGCTTAAATTCAATTCAGATGAGTTAGAGTCCAATGTGACTATTGGATATCGGATGATTCAATGCAAAAAGAAAAAATATCCAATTTATAGAAGAGCATTGTGAGACATTTTTTGCATGTATATATACATGATTAGAAAATGCAATATCAAGTGCGTCTTTATGTAGCACTAGTTCCCTCAATCAGTTCAATTATCTCCATTATAATGAGTTTGAAAATTTGCACTACAGTAAAAAGCAAGATGGTACACGGTACATTAGAAGTGAGGTTAACAAAAGTTAACTACTCTGGTGAAAAGCATCCAAGTTCTCTTCCAACTCCTATATTGGGTTCATGAGTAAGGTAATGAAAGAAGAACTAATGAAGTTGTATGTATCAAGAAGTCTTAAATTTGAAGGAACCTTAGATATCTCCTTTTCTAACATCTTCATAGGAAAACAAAGCTACAATGTAATGTAGTAGAATGGTTAATAGACCACCAGTTCACCACCCTCTCTAGCATCTATTTTATCATCTTAATTATATTCAAAAAGAAAGCTGAAGAATGCTTCACAAGCATTGAGTAACATATTTGATCCTATTTATGTGTCTTTTGTTACTAGTAATTGTTGTCTTCAGTTTCTTTGTTTTGTGTTTTTATTGTGTGTCTTTTTTTCTTCTAGTTTAATTCGTATATGCTATTTTGTTATATGAGTTTTTAAGGCCAATTTAGTTATAAAAAATGATAGTGATGGAATGACTTGGAATGGAATTTATTGGAATAATAGTCACCATGAGCTTATTTGGTATGACGTAAGAAATGATGAAATGATGTTTATTTTTATTAAAAAATAAAATGAAAAGGAAAGTACCATTTTGCCGTTAACAAAAAAAAAAACCCTCCCTCCCATTGTTCCTCCTTCCAGCAGCCACCCACAACCACCATTGTTGATGAGAAAACAACAACAATCAAACAATCCTAGATTAACCCAGATCCCACATAATCAAAATCAAAGACAAGAGAGGACGAACAGCAAGGATGGGGGAGAAGACAAAGGTGGATGTGATGGGAGACGACGAAGATGGTGGTGGTGAGGGGCAATGACGGTGGTGGGTGGGATTGGAGATCTGAGCAATGAAGATGATAAACCACCATGAAGTTGAGGAAGATGATGGTGGCCTAGAAGCTCATCGGTGCATAGATGATTTGTTTTGCCAGGTCCTAGTGATGAAGACTAGTGAGGAGAATGGTTGGCTAAATTGGAGGGGGCACAACAGTGGGTTGAGTGAGGGATGGGGGACAATGATAATGGGTGTTTTCAGGACTAAGGGTTGGGAATCATGTGTCTATCATTTTTGGATGAAATGAGGATTGCCACATATGTGGTAATGGGGACGCCATCAGAATGAGGTAGTACTTAATGAAATTGCCCACTTTGAAGGAATTCTGTACAAAACTAGGTTTATCTTCCTGCACAATGCATGGAATGAATTAAAACTTTATGTTCTATCACATATATACCATGTATAAACAAAAAGGAAAACACAATTTTTTATATATAAAAATGTATTATTAAATAAAAATAATAAAATATAGAATTAACATTTTTTTTATAATTTTCTTTGTTAAAGCTAACTTTTTTTTAAAACCCCCAAACCCCTCCTCCAAATTGATTTGTTCATTTATACAATTTTTTGTTAAAGTTTTTTTAGCCAAACAATTATCGTGACCTCAATACAACCAAATAGTATAGGTTACTTTAACTACATCCAACTTGCTTAACCCAAGCCAATTTCTAAATGGACAACAAAACAATACATTACTGGGAGGTATGGCATTTAATCAAATACATACCGTGCGTCCCTTGTAATAATACATATAGAGAGGTAACATGTCTTTAATAATATTGATTTATTGTTATAGTTATTACTGGTAGAAAAAGATGAAACTATGGTATAATATTCCCACATCCCCTTGCGGAAACATGCTATATATATACATGTATTTTTTTAATGTCCATGACTGAGCTGACTTACAGTTAACTTATTTTAAAATTTTTCTTTTCGTGCCAAAAAAAGAAAAAAGTAAGTTACCGGAAAAATATGCTATGAAAATAAGATATAGAGGGGAGGTATGCTATATATAGTACATGAGTACAAGATCATGAAATTGAAATTTCCATAAACCTTTAATATTTTCCATCATAATCATATTCATATTTCACTTTTTCACACTTCCAACTCAATCACGAACATTTTTTTCAACCAACTCTAGTACCTAAACTTTTGCTGATCATTGAAGTCTCTCCAAAATGGAGTGGGGGTACACATTACTATTCAAATGGAGTGGAGGTTCTTGGTAAAAAATCAACCTACATAATTCAAAGAAGTTCATGAAAATCAATAGCACTGCACTGCAGTTAAATAATAATGTAAACTTGAGAAAAGAAGGATCCAATACTAAATCAAAAAAATCCCAAAGAATGTCCACCTAAAACCTTTCTATGATCACACTTACATTCAGTCCACAATTGCTTTAGGATCTCCAATTCCAGCTTAAGCACCCAAAGATGAAGGGACAACAAACGTGAGTTAGCTTTATCCAATAATCTTAGGTTTTTGACAACTTATACTAAAACTTGTCAGCAATTTTATATTTTAATGATAACAAAACCAAAGAAGAGTTGTTTTTGCAGAAATATATAAAGTTCTCGAATAAATTTAAAGAAGTTCACAAAATAAGATAACTTAAGATCAAATCTTTAGAAAAATAACGTAAATGGTTAAATTTATGAGCAAAATGAATTTTAAATAATCTTTTCATATGGTTTCTAATCTCAAAATTAAATATTTTAGAAGAGTTCAAGTCCAAGAAAAGTTTCATGTCTTATCTCTTTAAATTTTTAAAATAATCAATTACTCCTGTTCTAGTAACCTATTATATCAATTTCTCATGCTTTCCTGCTAAATTTATCAATTACTTTTAACTCATAACATGTTATATCAGTTCTAATCGATTACCCTCAGCAATATATTTGATTGTCATTATCCTAATCTTTGGCAAATGCATCTTTTCAATGCCCTAATTGATTATATTTGATTATAACTAATTACATCATATATCTATTGTGACCAACTTTTTTTTGTCTAACATAATCAATTACCTTACTCTAAGCAATCGATTATCGCATCTCTGGTCAATCCTGATTAAGTTGCTCTTTGTGTCTTAATCAATTACTTTCACGTATAGTTGATTATATAGCTTCATTTTACCTATTACATTCCTAAATAATTTATTATTATTTCTCAATGAGATTGCAAGCATTCTCTTTAAATTTTAACCAAATATCTTTAAACATCTAATCAATTATCTCATACCTTCACTTAAAAATTTTCACAATCTAATCTGTTATATTCTCTCTTAATTGATTATCTTAGTTTTCATGTTTACTTTCATTCACGATAATCAATTACTTTTAACCATAATCAGTTATATTTTCCTATTATCTCCAAATATGCTTCCATTGTCTTTTCTTTATATCTAACTAAGTTAGAAAATGGACTTAATCTCTTCTTTTATATTAAATATCTTTTCTTCTAACTTAAATGATTATTGTAATTTATGGTGAAACACATTACAAAAAAAACACATACTTAGTATAATAGATTATTTCTCACCTGTAATCACTTAATCTAGGTAGATGGGTATTAAATGCACCTTCAACGGTCATCTAATCTCCAAGTAACGCCAAATTAATTGTGCCTAACAGCTAGTTAATGAGATTCACCTATAAATAATAGTTCATTTATGCATAAAAGAATAAGAGAGAGCTGAAAATTTTGACATTATTATTTACTATTCCTAGCTCATAAATACATTCAACCATATCAATACTTCAGTTGTACTATATCTACCTCTTTGAGTGACAATATTTTGTTGTAAACTTTCAACTTTACTCTTTTATCATTCTGAGTAAACTCAAGATAGTGAGTATCTTGAATGGGGTATTGAAATCACTCCCGTTTGGAGAGAGTTTTTATTCGTGAAAATAGAGAATTGTACTGTAACTCATAAATGTTTGTTCAAAACTTGTGGAGATGAAAAATCTCAAGTGATAACTTGAGAACTAAATGTAGGCTAAATGGTGTAAGCTGAACTAGAATAAATCTCACGTGTCTTTTCTATTTACATTATCAGCCTCTTTATTTTTTTCGCATACTCTATTTATCCCTATTTTTCTGTCAACTATACTATTTTATTCATTTCTTCAGGTTTAACGAAAAAATTTTTCAAATCACCCAATTTACCCTCCCTATTAGGTGTTTAACCATATCTATAATTGGTATAAGTGTTTAGGCTCTTGTTGAAGATTTAACAATATGAGAGTTACTAATGGATGACTTTGATGATAGCATCTTATCTGAAGGATCCAACTTCAACAAACCGCCAAGCTTCGATGGGGAAAGCTACACTTACTGAAAAATGAAGATGAAGCTGTTTTTTGAAGCACTGCATCTGGACATTTGGGACAAAGTCACACAAGGAAATTACGAACCAAAGAAGACAATTCACGATAGAGAAGTTTCCAAACCCACAAAATAATTGGATAATGAAGACAAAAGAAAGATGCTCCTCAACGCAAAGCAAAGATAGTAATTGTGAGCGCTCTAAGCCAAGATGAATTTTTCAAAGCCTCTAATTGCAACACAGTTAAAGAAATGTGGGAAACCCTTGAGACTGCACATGAAGAAATAGATGGAGCCAAAGAGCATCGAATCAACACACTCACCGGGTAATATGAAAGCTTCAGGCAAGTATGTTGTTGCATTTTCAGTTCCATTCCCTTGTGATCAAGTACAAATCAGAAAACATTTTACAGAGTACAACCATGTAATTTTTGTCATCAACAAAACTACTCACCATGACATTTGGATGAAGAAACAACCTAACATCATTCTGAGGTTGATATTAGCTAGTTTGGAAGTTTGTTATCAGGGGGTGTTCGGTATGCAGCCAGCAGTATAGACTTGGGATTTCATGGTGCAGAAAAAATATCATGCATTTCTTTGTCCAAAAATTCCTTAAATGCAACATGAAAAAAGGTTACTATCAATGCGTTTCTCTGTCCAAAAATTCCACTGGACCCACAACATAGAAGTGTAAGACAGCAAAATCTATAATACTTGGTAAAGAAAACAAAATGTTACAGTCAATTCTGAATACATACCTTTATACCTCTGATACTTCCAGTGCTCAGGACCTGCCCAAACATTCTGTTTAAATGTATTTTCCAACCCTTGCAACAAAAGCATTGGAATTGGCTCGTTTCTGTCATCATTGAAAACAAAATATCATGTACAATGTATAGTTGTCATTATCATACACAAATAAAAAGTACTCAATAGACCTTACTTTTTAGCAAAATCTTGAGGCAGAAAACAGAGTAGTATAGGATGCTAACATGTTAATGGGCAAATCAACTATCCAATCAAAGATGTAATCATGCAAAATATACCCGGTGAAGTCCTTGAAAGTGAGAATCCAAAGAAAAGGACCTCTCATATAAAGAACTTGTCTCGTTACAATGATCAAGGTATGTGTCATGATTTCCCAATATACCACAATCAAAATCAGGTTCCTTGCTGCTAAATGCATTGGTTCTTTGTTCTGATGCTTGACTCAAATTACCTGTTGACATTGACCTCTGACTGTGCTCATCCAATTAGCTAAAAATATCCTTAAGAGTGGGAGATATATCACTCATTGCTTCCATCTTCATCAACATTTGCTCAATTGAATCTATCAGATGACCACAGAATTAGAAGGGAGTCAATGATTATGAAAGAAATCGGAAGAACATAGCTTTTACAACATATGAAGCAAGATTTAGCAATTAGTACCACAGCCGTTCACCTTTTGCAAATAAAAGATCAATTTTATCTGATGTATCAATATGATTTGAATATGACTTTTACTTCCCAGGTACTTCAAATGAGTCAAAAAAAGTATACAGCATCCTCCATCTATATACTCCAAGGTTGTTCAATAAGAGAGCCTTGACTCCACCCTCGTCAAATAATGAAGAGGTTTGATGATATAGTGGATCCACAATAAAGGCTACTGAAAGGAAGGACATAAATTACTAATTACTAAATGTTAAAATAAAAATGATAAGTGTGAGAAATAATAAATATATAAATGAAATTACCATCAAACTTAACATTAAGAGGTTCGAAGGAGGATTCCAATGTTGGCAATGGTGATATCTGCGCCAACCACATTTATGAGTTCTTGTCGTAGTCTGAGAATATATGGAAAAACAAAAAAGAAAGAAAGTGTGCACATCTTCTTGTCCAAGTCCAACCCTGATTTTGAGGGTCACTTGCCTTGACTACCATATATGGATGTCATCATCCTCGGCAATTTTTTTTGCCTGCAAAGAACTATTAAATAATTATAAAACCAACATTAATATTTGTCGAAGTCTGTTGTTGCTTTTTCAGTTCCTTGTCAAAAAACCTTTCTCATCATTTTAGCGAGAAAGAAAACCTGGGGATAAAAGCATCAAAAGAAAGATTCAGTAATTTGAAGAGAAAAAAAAATACGGTTTTACCAATGGAGAGCACCATATATGTAAAAGTTTTCAATTAAAAAATATATTCCAATAGTATTGCTGATTTTCCAATAATTACTTTAGATGTTAAAATAGATATTCAACATCTAAGGACATATATCCTATGTAGATCATATAAGAGAATATATTAATCTTGAAGAATACTTGTAATAAGTTGTAGAAAACAAAAAATAACAGCTCGCTATGCACAGCATCAATGAGTAATGAAGATTTTTCTTTATGAATGAGTTTTTATTCTCCCTCAAAACATATGATAATATGATAATATACAACAAGAATCGATCTCCTTTTAGTAGTTCTCCCTCAAAACATACAAGTAGAGCATATATAATAAAGATAATGACAATAACAAATTAACAACTTTGAAATTCAATGTCCAGTAAATTTATTAAGTAATCTTAAAGGACTAAGCAAATTTATTAAGTCCTGAGCTGATTTATTAATAGGTTGACTGACATGCAAAGCCTCTACCAGTGTCATGATGTATTTCCCGATTTCCTTTTGTTGCACATTAGCTGCAATTGAAATTTCTTGCATGTCAAGAAAGAGATACAAAATTTGAGAAAGTCTATCATCTAAACTAAAAGGCATGGTTCATAACAATTACAGGAAAACTTAGAACTTACATGCGGCAACTGGTAACAGGGTTGGACCAAAAAGAGCAATTCATCTTTTTCAGGCCAAAATATTTCTTTCAAAGATGGATGAGACGAGAATGCTGTTCAAGAGTGCAAATAGATAAGAAAATGGAAATGTGAATGGTGTAAATTCACAATAACGATAACCAAATCATTGATTGAACAACTAGAAACTCAAGAAAAATCTGCAGAGGTAAAAGCTGTGATTATACTTACTCTAACAAATGGATCTGTTCGATGACAATGGTGAAGACTAAGGAAATAATTCCAGCAGCTTTTGAATTCCGAACAGAGGGAAATGAAAGAAAGGGAGAGATGGGGACATTGTTCGGTGGTGATGGTGAAGATGGAAGCATTGGTCAAATCCGGCGTATCGTTTCCCTCTCTAGTGAACCGCCAAGGGTAGCTAATCTTGTGATCTCATACCACCTACCAGTCGAAAAAGAAAGAAAATCTGCGTGAAGAAAAAGAGAGAACAAAAACGAAAGCGAAAAATGGAGAAGAAAAAAAGAAGTTGAGAGTGACGAAAGAGAGAAGAAAGAGATGAAAAAATGAGGCCGTGCAAATGGACAAAGGCTTTCACAATATGCACGTACAGTATAAACAGACGAAGGCTCTAATTCTGTTTGAAATCCTTTGAAATTAATTGCAGTGGATCGGAGTGTTGTTTGAATTTGTGCACCGACAATGCAATTAAGATTGCACCAATGGAACTCCATCTCTTCTGAATCATCCATTAACAGTGGCACAGGAAATTGAAATAGCTTAGAAGAGATGAATGAGTATTGGGAAATGATACTCCTGTGCAAAATCAATTAACCCTTCTGCTGATCAATTGATGTTAAAACCATTTTACTCCTGCCATTATAAATGATTTTGTTTAAAATGAATTTGAAAAGAAGACACAGCCTGGATTACATGGTTTTAAAATTGCACAGAGCCTAATTAGATATATCCATTCTTATAATCAGTGCAGCTCATCTTGACTCTACTATCTTATGATAGATTCCTTTCCATTGCCACATAACACCGGCAACCAAACAAGACCTTAGAATTCTTTTATTTTCTTTAGTGTGAAATAGAATTCAAGTTAAGGCCACAAGAAGTAAATTCATATTTTAGTTTTATAACATTATTTAATCAGTTAAATTTAAAATATTTTAAAGTAATTTTATATTTTATTTTATTTCATAAATATTTTAAATTATCAAATAAATTAACATTTACAAATTCTTAAACGGATTGGGTTAGCTACTAGCCTATCAAAATTAATTCAACCAGCACAATACGTTTGGATTCAGATCCTTTTTCTCTCCTTTAGAGTGTTTTTTTTCTAATTTTAAGTTTGAACCTTGATACTTGATTTTTTTTTAGACGAACCTTGATATAAATTACATTACGTACTATTTTTCCCATACATGGAGAGAAATTAGGATTGAAGATGAAACATATATACATTTAACTTAAAAATAGAAGGAGAATTAAAGATATACATACAGTAGAATGCAATTCTTAGCTATCGATGACATAAAATTGTATAAGAATATCTGTACTTTTAAGCTCCTACAAATAGATCTACATCGTAAGAATCTGTACTTTAAGCTCCTTCAAATTGATCTGCATCCCTTTGTTAGCTCGTGTGGTGCCATGTTCAACTGTGCAGACGTATTTAGCAAACTTAAGTGCAGTGAGTGTTAATTTTCTTGGCTTGCCCTTCTGATATATACAAAAATTACCTCCTTAATGACAGATGAAACAACAAATATATGAGGCTAAGAGAAATTTTAATTCATACAAAAAAGCCGAGACTAGTTTTGTGAATTATTTGCATTCGGGGTGAATAGTACTGGAGTTACCTCCGGAGGAAGAAGAGAAAGGAAGTGAGCTGGTTGATTTTCAGAATCAAGGTGTCCTAATGGAGATGATTGATAAATTGATGGACGTAAGGAAACAGACGTCCCGGTGGTCTGAGGAGGAATAAATTACTAAAAATTTCAAGAACTAATTAACTTACTGATAATGATATGAAACTTCAAGGAGCGATCTAAAAAAAAATTGAAGTTCGCGGACTAAATTATAAATTGATTCATAGTTCAGAGGCTATATGTTTTATTTTTCCTATTTTTAAAGAATATCTTTAAAATATTTTTTAATAAAAACATCAAAATAATTATTTTAATTCAAACAAAATATTTTTAAAATACTCTTGATAAAACATATTAAACGAGAAGAGACCTAAAAGGCCGGAATAAAGCAAAATAAACTTTTCAAGTGAGCAAGAAAAAGTTTTGGCATATCTATGAAGATTTTACTTATGCAAAGGTTTTGGGAATTGATAGGACTAATACGAGATTAGACTCTAATTAATGAGTGTCCATTCTTACTTAGTATTCTTGAACCCATTTTAATGAGCTTAAAGTCATGTTTGTTCAAGAATAAGAATTTTGGCATATCCCTCAAAGTCCTGCTAATGTAAGGTTTAGGGAATAAGACTTAATATGGTACGTTGAGCCCTCTATAGAAATTATCTGTAGGAATATTCCATGTTCTTGAACCTAATTCTAAAATATGAAACAGTTTTGTTCATTATATTTGAAGCCCAATTCGACTTTGTCGATAGAGAGATTATTTGTAAACGAATAATAGATATTGTGGTTACTTTATACCATCTCGGTCACACACACACATGTGTGTGTGCATATATATATATATATATATATCACTTTTAACTAATAATTAATTTACATATATACTAGAAAAATTTGTTAAAAATTAATTAATGGTCTTCAATTTTTCAAAAAATATCATCAATTTTATTTTAAAACCTCAGCGATATTCATTCATTACTTTAGGTTTTAATTAATCTGAATCGAGTTGTATCGAGTTCCAAATGAAGAGAGTTCTTTAAAAAGCATTTTTTACATTTACACAATCTAAAATTATCATCAACTTTTAAAACATCATAAGATTGTTAACTATTTTTTACCACTTAGGACAAGTGTTCCCAAAACATATATAGAACTACTATCTCCAATCATTTGAATTAGCATCTTTTTTTTTATTAGTATGGTATCCACAACTTATTTGTAATTACACTTAGGGTCCATTTGGTTTCCCATTAAAAACCACATTTCAGAAGAAACAACTCTCTAGCTGCTTCTCCTAAAATATTATTTCTAATGAAAAACCAAACATGCACTTAACATAACTTATCTAGACCCAAGTTTCATTGAATATGAATAATAAAATACAATGGAATGGGAAAAGAAATAAAATAAAGAATAACTGTTTTGAAATGTCACATATATATATATATATATTCGTAAATAAAACTTAATAATAAAAAAAGTTATTGTTGGGTAATGAATGATTACTGTCATGCAATGAAAAAAGAATTCTTTTTTCATTGTGTAAGTCAGAAGGAGCCACAGTTTAATAAGTACATACATCCAATATTCTATAATTCTGCCGATACAGCCTCACACGAGAATATCAATATATATATATATATATATATTGAAACTAACATTATCTCATAATGATTAAGACCCTATTATAGTTGGGGGGAAAATTCTGTGCAAGCAAAAGTTTACATCAATTTTCAATTGCAACAAAAAGGAAATCATTTTTCAGAAGAAAAAATGTCGTAGAATTTCTAAGTGTTGCTTTTTTTCTTTTTATGAACTAAGTGTTGCTTTATTTATGTGAGTATCGCATAACTAAAAAAAATGATAAACTTGACTTTGTTATAAAAACAAATTAATGAATTAATAAAATGAATTTTTTCAATAAAAAATTCCAATCAGGAGCCAAAAACTCATGTGACATAAAGTTCAAAATTTTTACAATTACAAGTATAATTATGTATAAAATATTTTAAAAAAAAGGAGCTTCATCTAAAATTTTATTTTTATATTGTTTTTATCTGAATATATGAAAACGTGATTGTAAAAATTATATTTATACGAAGTGAAGCCCTCATTTGTTGGCAAAAGTAGTCAGCTGTCTACCAAACAGCAACCACCCCCTTTCACACAACCAACCAAGTTTGTGCATGAATGATGAATGAATCTCTAATGGAAAACGAAACAAAATTATTTCGGAATCCAAACACTCTTTCATTAGTTGTTTGTTTGGTGGAAGAAGAGAGATATTTCTTTTTCCTTCCTTCAATTGCCAACTTTGTTCCTTTTTGCCTTTCCATCATTTCAAAGTAACCCTATAATAAATATACTAACATTATCGCATATGTTGCATATCGAATGACTGATAGGCGTTTTTTTTGGGCCATAGAATAACTGATAGGCTGAATGAATAATAAATAATAGGGAATATATAAAATTTCTCCAAATCTGAAAACTATATTTATTAATCTTTTATATGGTGGGAGAGATTTTTTTTTTGGGGTTCCTCTCAATTTCCCAAATATGTTCCTTTTGCCTTTTCCATTATAGCTAGAGAACGTTAAAATATAGTAATAACAATTGAATACAGAAAAACAAAAACAAAAACTGAGTGAAGTTAACGCCAAGCAGATGCTACGGTGAGTGTTTGACCCATCCAACCAAAGCAAATCCCACCATTCTCCTCTTTCACTGTGAATCCCGGGTTGACTCGGTTCCCCTGGTTGAGTGTTCCCCTTATCGACTCGGCGATTCTCTGATTCATTCCCTTCAATTGAAATCCCGCCATCCTCATACGCGCCCTCCACTTCCCGAACACTTCGCATCTCTCCACGCGATCTCTTCCTTCGCACGCAATCGAGTTACTCAGCTTCCGACTCAGTCCTTGCTCCAGCTTCACTCGGTCTGAGTTATCCCTTGGGATTGTAGATTCGAGCGAGTCAAACAGCGCGCCGTAAAAAGAGCACGACTCGGAAACGCGGGATGTAAACGGCGCCGTATTGGTGTTAATCTCTTGCTCCACCAGCGTCACCACGCGTGGCGCCAACCCTTTCACGCGCCGGAGAAGCTCGTCCCGTGGGTTATCTGTGGAAACGCTTTCGTCTGGCATTCTATACAATTTGAAAGCGAAGTTCACCGCAAGAGCCTCATCAGGCCCACACCCAAGGGACTCGCGAGTTAACTCGGTGAGTTTTTGGGTTATTGCTTTGAACTCGAACCCCACTCCGAATCGCTCTGCTTGCTGTCTCAGCATATCGCCCACCGTCTTCAACATCTCTTCGCTGCTGTTCTCTGCAACCGCCGTGATGGTCACCGTGACTGGTCTTCCATTTTGACGCGGCGAAAGCGCGTGGAGGAGATTTATGTACTGGCTGCCCCTGCCGATGTCGAAATCGACCACGTGAAACTTGTTAATGGCGTTGTTCTCTGTGTTGTTCTCGAATGCGGCTTCGAGGATTGCATGATTGGCCGCAATAAACCCAACCTTAAAGCACGGAGAATGTTCGTAGAGCAACTGAGTCGACTCGGCGTGTTCGCTGCCAAAGAGTTCTACAACAGGAGGTGGGTTTTCGTGTGGGTTCACACGCGATTTCAGGGCAGAAACCATACAATCTATCAATCGCTGATCTGAATTGCCGTTCGGATTTGATACATGGGCCAAGCGGGAGAAGATCTCCACGGCGGACTCGGATTTCCCTTCGGAAATTGCAGATGCGGCCTCCATTAACGACTGCTTCAAACAGGTGGAACCAGGGGAAGGTACGGAGGAAGATGACGACGTCGTCGAGGTTGTGGACGACGTGGGTGACGTCGAATTTGGATTCTGCACTCCAGGACTGATCAGGCTCTGTATTGTTTCTGACCACTCGTTGCTGGTGATCACAGATACCGCATCGCCTTCTTCCTCATCGTTGTCTTCCAAAAGCTGTTTCTCCAGCTCCTGAAGCCGATGGTTCATGACCTTCTTCTCGCTTTCCTGAACCAAATTTGTATTCAACAATGGAAAACCAGCCCTCGGTAAGACCGCGTTTGGGAGATTCATCGTCTGTGGGCGAGATTGCTGAAGAAAAGGCAACCCCAAGCGATGCTGCGACGAGAAAGCCGAAGTGTTTGGCAATTCAGGGGACATGGAGAAATCCATGGGTGACATAGGAGACATGGGTGAGCTATTCTGGAACGTTCTGGGCTTCACACAGCGCAACAGAAGGCTTGAGAGATACTGATTGTTGTGGTTCTGTTGGTGTGACTGAAATTCTGCGAGGGTTCGCTTCCCGATAAGACTGGGATTTTGCCTTGCGATCTGCGTGTAAGGATCTAAAAAAATCGCTGGGTGCTGCTGCTGCTGCTGCCGCTGCTGGGTTCGGTTCAGAGGTAGATGATAAGGGTAAAGGTTGTCAGTGTTGGTAGGGTCGTTCATGGCGGTTGCCGCCATGGATCGGCCAGCTCCGCCGTAGAACTCTGGTGCTCCAGCACCCGTAAATCCCGGCGACGACATTTTCTTCACCAGAACCGACGATTCAGATGATGATGATAATGATAATGAGAGCTATCAAGAGGTTGGGTTTTTGGAGAAACGCATGAGACAAAGGGAAATGAACAAATCGAAGAAAGAGAGAAGGAGAGAGGTTTCTTATGGAAATGAAATGATTCTGGTGAATATAACGGAGGAGAAGGCGAGTTAAAAGGTCTTCATCGCTTTTTCAATTTAAATTAAACTTATTTGATATCTAACTCTTTAAATTTAAATATTTTTAAATTACGAAAAGTGTGAATGTCTGTACAGCTCGAGATCTTCACCGTTGATTTGTTTTCTGATTGGGGACTCGTACACAACAGACGGTGATTAGCTAACGTAAGTTGAAACGGAAACGTATTCTTATTTAATAACGAACTTCATCTCTTCATAACAATTCCCATTGGAGGAAACATCACGCGCGTGCTTGAGAAATTGTGATTAATTGATTTTGTTGTCAAACTTGTACTCTCGCCGGAATATTTTTTTTTTACGCCAAAGCAATATTAAAATAATTTCTCTTTTGACTGGACTTAATTATTTTAAATTTCTTTACTTTCTTAATTTTTTATTATAAATTATATTTTAAAAAAATTAAAATATATAAAATATAAATTATTTTATAAATATTAAATATTTATTTCTATATTTATCTCTTATTAAATAATTACAGTAAAAAGAGAATAAAAATATATAATTAAGATATATTATAATTTAATTAGGATAATATTAGAGAGTTATAGTAAATTTTATAATATTTAAAAATTGTAATTACTTTTGATCACTTTTCTTACTACATGTAAATCAGTTAAATATAATTTATAATAGGTAACAAAGGAAATATCATTTAAAGCCTGAAAATTCATACATCCTTTTTTTCTTGGTTTGTTGAAAATTCATACATTCATACACAATTCTTTTATGAAATATCTTTATACAATATTAATTAATGGTGTAAAATTTGTAATCCACCTAATTATGAGATATTTGTTTATGTACAATGTATGGGAAAATTATAACAAACTCACATTTTTTTATCTACTGACTAATTTTTTAATGGAAGCTTTGGTAAAAACGTTTTGGAGCCTTTAGATATTATTTTCTAGGAAGGTCCCACACACCCATAAAATTATGATACATTTAATTTAATATTATTGTCCACTTAAAAACTTTTCGAGGGGGAATTTTTTATTTTGGCTAATGTCACAAATATCAAACTTCTAATCAATATTAATGTATAAAATATAAAATTTATAATTTTTGTTTTTGCATTTCTCGTTGATAATTATTTCAGAATACTGATTAAAAATAAGTAAATAAAAAAGACAAAACGTCAGAGAAAGTGGATTTGAAAAACTGACAGCGCGTGAAGATGAATTGTTCTTTATTCGGGAGGTGATCGTCTGATGAGATAGTTACTTGAGTAATTCCAAAAGGTCAGACAGAACAAAAAAAAAAGTCCGAGAAATGCAATCCAGACCATAACTGAAAATGACATGTCAACACGTGGACCAATGGGAACCCGTGTTTGGAGGAACTCCGTTTCGTGCCCTCGTCGTTTAAAGATTTCTTCCGCTTCCTACCCCTGATTCTCAATTCCACAGTTTCTCGTTAGTCTTAACTGGCAATCCCCGGTGGGTTTTGGCGGTTACCGACAGTAGCCGGTGAGCACCTCAATGTTGGCGACGTAGGCCATGCCCTGACCATGAAAATGCTCGCATTTAAGATCCTCATCATCCCTGATCGTCCGACAAAATGACGAAAATAGTACTACATTAATTTTTAATGTTAAATATAATTAAATTATTATTTTTTTGTCGTTCTTTTGCGTTTAGTAGGAAGAAATTCGATTCGACTTTTGTGAAATGACATAAATACCACTCCATCGTTCATCGTTCAGCGGATTTGGTCAATAGCGCCTTGTGATTTATGAATTTGGGGTTAGAATCTTTGGGCCCACAGAATTAAAAATTAAAGATCTATTAGATAGTAGACCATTTGTTTTTTCGCTTTATAAAAACCTAAATTCTGGTAGTGCTCAAAATAAACACAATACATCCGAATTTTACGGGATTAGAATTAAGATAGTCCTAAATATGAGTTTTTTTAATTCTGATTCTAAATATAAAATTTTTTATTTTGAAAAAGAGAAATTAAATAATGATAATTTTAAAAAAATGTAGTAATTTTAAAAAAATTGATGTAGTTAATTAACTTTAATTCTTATTTTTAATTCACGTGATACAGTTAAAAAGATTTTATATTAAGAATAAGGAAAGTATTAGTTTTCTTACAAAGAAGTACAATTTTATGTTAGTTAAATTACTCCTTCTTTCAGAAATGTTTCAATTTCATAATATATTCTTTTAAAAAAAATACGTTCTCCTCTTTTATAATCAAAATATGCCTTGCAATAATTTTTCCTATAACCACAAAATAAGTTCAAATGGAATTTTTTATAATCATATACTTAAAGAAAATAATCGCCCAAAAGAAAATAGAAAAGTGTATTATGCTCATTTTCCACATTCCTATTGTTTATTTTCATTGTCTTCATCTGATCACATTATATGTAGTCAATATTTTTTTTTGATATATTTAAATCTATTTCTCATCATTACTCGGTATGTCTCCCACTTTATTAAACAAGGTATTAAAAATCAGACCGACTATTAAATTGGGTAAGGTAACGATTTAAGGTTCAGTGGTTAGATCGGGGTCAGACCGGTTATAAATAAATTAATATATTTTTAATAATATAGATAAAAAATATAAAAAATATTTATCCATAATCATAAAATTAATATTTATTCTAAGATAAAAAGTAAATTTAATAATATCTAGAAAATTAAAAATATTATTAATAAGTTTTACAACCTAATATTAAAATCTAAACAAGTTAATATTCATCTATAATTATATTTTGAATTCAAAATAGTCAATTCATATTCTTTTTTCATATTATTTACTAAGTAAATTTATCATTATTAATAATTATGTATCATAATAATACTTATAACATATTGTAATATAGAAAGAAAAAAATTATACTAAAAATAATGCTACTTAGTACTAAAAATAATGTTATTTTATTTTTAAAAAATATTTAAAAAAATTTTTAAAAAAAAGTCTAGACTGGTTTAACCCAATTTTGTACCTTTTTTGACCAGTTCATACCAGTTCGCATCGGTTCTAAACACCCTCAGTCTGTATCTATGCCCGGAGCGAACCAGGGTTCGGTTCCTGGTCGAACCGATCGAACCGGCCGGTCCGGTCCAATTTTTTCTTCATGGTTATTAAATGATAATTTGTTAAAATAAACAAATATTTTGTGTATGCCTTCACTAAAGAAAGAATCATGCATCCTTTTTATCTTGAGAGATATAATTATCAACACGAAATTTTTTTAATGAAATTAATTAAATAGCCAATGGAGATGATTATAAAAGATATTGACTTTACCAGAAGAGATGGTTGAAATGGAATCTGTTGTAACAGTGAAATTAGGAATTGATGGAAAAACTAAACTCATTTGTCGATCTGCATCAGATATGGTAAATAACTTTGATGAGATATATACCATGTATGTAGTCCTAATATTTTTTCTTAAAAAAAAAGTGTGAAATGGTGTGTAGGCTGAGTTGGGTTGAGTTTATCAACAATAGTGAGTTAGTGACCCCATAATGTGATATGTCTACCATATGTATATATAAGGCATTTAGATTTGTGACAGCTTATGCTTTTTCAATTCTGTGGTTGAAATTGATTGCATTTTTTACAAGCTATTTAATGTGCTCCAAGTTTGCATGGGAACAAATTTAATGAGTTTTTTCCTATAGTGCATATCTGTTTTATTTTAGAACATTCAAGAGAATTGATTAGATATAGGTTATTTTAATTTGTGCCCAGGATTTTATGAATTAGGTTTATCTCTTTCATGTTTAATTAAAGTGATGAATAAGAATTATTAATTAAATAATGTGGATAATTAAAAAGGCTAATAAATATTATTGAATTGAGTCAAAACGAGATCATACATGCATATTGTTTGCAAATGTTTTATCTTTTTGACGCAATTGTTATTCATAAGCCAAACATTCAAAACATAACTCTCATCTCATCCATGGGCGTGGGTTCAAATTGAAAATAGATTATATGTAATCAAAAAGAGAGCAACTCAAAAGAATATGACAATTAATATATGAGAATATAATGATATCCCCCGAAAGGAATATTCCGTGAGAAATTGTCCAAAGTTGAGAATTCGTGAGCAATTTCGTGAGAGTGTGTAAGTAATTTTTTAGCCTGTAAGAAAATTCAGTGTCAAATTTACTGTTCTCTTGTACTGTTTATTCTCTCCTATCTTTTTCTTTTCTTTTGACCGCACCACACATATATGCAGTTTTAATTTTGTGAAAGTAGAGGATTCAAACTTGTTCACATCCATTTGAAGCCATTGAGAGCATCTGCTTAGCAGACTTGAGGATCCCTCTTTTTCTTATCATTTTATGTGAAAATAAAAGGAAGGAAATAAAATCTTTTACCATAATATGTAGAAGAACTAAAATTGTATTAATTTATGCCTAAATTAGGCTCGTTCTCTTTGAAGGGAAAATTTTTCAAGATACTATATATATTTTCATTGAAAAACAAATTGATCATGAGAAAATTATTTGAGGAAATAATATGATGAATTGAGACACTCAATAATATATCCAAGTGAATAAATGATATAACTATTATGTTATCAAGTAGTAAAATCCTCTCAAACACGCACATAGATAGTGGATATATACAAATGCAGAAAATTAATTTTTGTATTGCCGTGCCGACATTAAGTATTATTGCACTCTATTACTATATATATGCATATGCTAGTTGGTAAGAGAAATTTATGTATGTGGGGTATTGAACATGAAAAGTTAATGTAGGTGGCATCAAAAGATATTTATAGTATCATTGTTGAAATTATACTCATCTGCTGATAGAAATGTTTCATCATCCAAAATATGCCATGTCTAGGTTATTTCATATTATTTTCATATATACTCCTCATTAATTAATCATGTCAAAGGAATATATAATGGCTAAAAAGTTGAAACATTTGATTAAGAACAAATTTAAAAAATAAATTAAATTTAAGACAAATTTAAGGATTTAATAACCTTTTCTAATATGCTTGAGACTTGAGGTTATTAGAAATAACTTATATTTGAAATCAGATAGAGTATTTATTAGTTAAATAGTAAATACTCTCCCAATTCATAAAAACAATTGTTTTACAGTTTTTCATAGATTAAAGAAGTCATTAAATGAGTTAGAATATTTTAAAATTTAATATGCCCTTCAGCTCATAAAAATAGTCTTTTTGGGGTTTTTAAGATTTTTTATAATATTTATTACTTTAGAATATCGATAAACTATTAATTACACTTTTTACTATTTTACCCCTTATCAATAATTGTAATTCTTTCTCATTATGTGTGAAACAAATTTAAGTTAATGCTATTTTAGTAAAATACTATTAAATTTTTACAACAATCTAAATCATTTAATAACTTCATTAGTTTGTGTGAAAATCCTGAGGGTACATTTGATATGTGAGGTTCTTAACTAAACATATACGACACTCTGGAGTATAGATAACTGAAAAAAGTTAACATTCAGAGAATTATGGGAAAGCGGCTCTCTCAACTTTTGTTGAGGAAAGAGTTTGCTTTTCTAGGAAAGCATATTTTTTCAACAAAATTATCCTTAATAAATAAAAATTATTATAATTGTAATTTTACAAATATTTTTAAGGAAAAAGATTAGATCTTCCTAATTAAGCATATCAAACATGATTTGGACCAGGGAAAGAGAATTTCATAAAGGCTATTTCCCATTCTCATTCTCATTTCCATTTTATAGTGAATTTACTCTAAAATGACAATTTATATGAACCGAAGGAAGTAGTATTTTACCAAAATGATCTTAATTTAAATGCTTATATGATCCATTTGATATTAATGAAAGGCAAAATAATAAAACAAGTTATTGATGAATTCTAAAGTGATAAATATTGTAAAAAATCTTAAAAGCCCCTAAAGTGACAATTTCTTCAAGTTCGAAGGAGTATGGTTCTTATTAATTGCACAAAAATTAAGAAATAAATTGTACTCCTTCTATTCCTTAATACTCCCTCTACTTCTTTTAAACGGTTACTTTTTAAGAAAAATTTTATTTCTATTTATTTGTCATTTTCAAATTTCAAAATAATATTAATTATTACTTTTCCAACTATACCCTTATTTGTTCTTCTAAAAGTCAATAATAATATTAATTACTCTTTTTTACCTATTCATTTATTGAAGGGTATATTAGTAAATTTAGAAGAAATTCTAATATATTAATTACATTTTTTAATCTGTGTGCTAAAACCTTAAAAGACACTTAAAAAGCAATGGAGGGAGCATAAAGGACATTTGGTGGTCTATCTTATTCCAAAATATAAGGGACAAATAAGGGTTGTCTAATGTATTTAATTTTTTTTCCAAAAAATGCCTCTTACAATTTATTTTCATTAATAAGATTATGAAAGTTATTAACAGTAAATGAGAACATTTTGAAAATTACTCCCTCTGTTCCAGTTTATAGTGCACTTTTAACTACCGCACACAGATCAAGATAATAATTAATAACTAATAAAATTTTTCACTTTTTCTCAAATTATCCTCATTAAATGCTTTGAGAATGAAATATTTTAATAATAAACATATATTTGGGTTTATTAATTAGGGGCAATATTGGAAAGAGAACAAAATTACACTACGTAATCCGTAAAGTGCACTATATTATGAAACATTAATTTCTCAAAAGCACTATATAGCGAAACGGAGAGAGTATTTTTTATTTCTGACAAATTTAATGATTCTAACTGTTTTTCTTATTTTGTGTGATTAAGTTATTTGTCTCTTATAGCATTAAATAATGAAGGGAGTATCATTTATAACTTATGAATATTATGAATTGTTATAAATATTGATTTATTACATGATGATTGAAACCCTTAACTATTCATGATGCAAGCATGATCTAAAATAAAATATATTGAATATTCATGATTGATTTCAGTGTTTAACAATCATCTGATTATGAACCTTATTGCAGAAAGAGTGCATGTCAACAATATTTAAATAATTGATCATATTCCATACAAGTTGATGAAATCCCCATTCCACATGTGCAAAAATGAAAATTGCATTAAACTTATATCCCATTGCCGATAAAATTGAAACAATATAAAGAAACATTGTGTTACAATCGCAAAGTTCATAGAAATTATAAAAATCCATCGAGTTATATGACAGTAAAAGAATAAGGGCTTATCAGGCCAAAAAAATAATAAGGGTTTAAATCGCAAAATAACAATTTATAGTTTACCAAAATTTGTACTAATTTGAATCGCATTGTCAATATGTAAATTTTACTAGTAGATATAATTTGTAAGTATCTTTGTAATGGCCTTCCAGTCATGAAAATCTATTCTGAACCTATTGAGTCCTGAAACTTAACTTATTTAAATTTTTGCTAAAATAAAAAAGTTCATAGTGGTAGCATTAATTTTAGGTTTGATTTTCATCTCGGTTATAATCATTAATTCCCAGTTCCTTTTTCTTCTTCTTATTATATGTAAATAAAATGCATTATTAAAGTCTTCTTGCCATAAAAAATAAAATTCTTCTTTTGATTGACCAAACAAAGGTCTTCTTTTGAAGTACTTGAATATGGAAACCTTCAAACATATTTGGACTTTGGTGACTTCGTTTTTATTATTTATGGTGTGGAATAAAAACATATAGCAGGACAAAGAAGGCATAGAAGAAAGGACAACTGACTTTAAAACAAAAAAAAAAGGAAACTCCTATTTATAATTATCTTTTTTCTTGAAACCGAAGCAGATACATTTATTTTAAATTTTTAAATAATTAAAATTATCATTAATATTTTTTAAAAATTCTTGAGCTTTTTTTTTTTGGCCAATCTTTTTTTTAAACTTTGAAATTACAAAATTTTGAAATTTGAATTTATATGGCTTAAAATTATAAATGACATGCCAAGTTTATTAAAAAAAAAAAGAAATGATAATTAAACGTATACATACGTAAAGTATAAAGAATAGTAATTATATAAAGAAAAATCATGAGTTAATTAACTAAATTTGATATGAACATCAATATAAAATAAAATATTTATGACCAACTGGGTGGTTGAATTGAGTAGAAGAGACTCAATTTCTCTAAATAAGGTTAAAGGAGCTCATTTTAGTGTTGTATATGACATTTTATATTTCCGTTATTTCAAAATATCATTTTATAATTATGTATGTAAATTAAAAAAGTTAATAAATAGAATAAAAATTAATTATGTAGTACTCTTAGTGTTTTTTTCTTCTCTCATTATTATTAGAGGATAAATTTGTCTAAATATAATTAATGTATTTTTAAAAATCATAAAGTAGAAATTATTTTAAAATAAAAAAACTCTAAAATAATAATTGTTTAAAAAATGAGAGAAAACATTTTAGTTTTGGCATTGGTAGCTTTTCCTTGTTTACTGTCCTTTTAAACTTGTTGGCTTATTAATACTCCCTCCAATTTTATATATAGAATCTTTTATCTTGATCATAAATATAAGATCATTTATAATATATAAGATAGTATTTATTATACATTTTTAAAAAAAATTTCTATTTAATGTATCCAAAGAAAAAGAGAGAAAAATTAATAAGGGTAGTTTTGAAAAAATATTAAAATTTTTAGAAAAATTAAGATAATTAATTAGTTTTAATTTTAATTCTTAATTTGTATGATTCAGTTAAAAAGATGAGAGGAAATATATCTGTTTTCTTAAAAAATGTTGTTCCTTGTCCCCAAAAAACCAAAGAAAAGGAGTTGCATTGGCAAAAAGAAATTAACGAGATCCCCATCAAGTTTTAGTTACAGTTGGGCAACTGAACCATCACTGCGACACGTGGCAGTCGCACAAGTGATGTGCTGCTTGCACCTTGCCGAACCCAACGCAACCTGCTCTGCCATTCAAATTTTCATGAATTAATTAATTGTTAACCAAATTGAACTATAATAAAATAATATATTACCTTTTATTTTTAATATAATATTTTTTTAATTAAATTAAACTGATTAAATATAAAAGTTAAAATTAGTTAATTATCTATTTTTTTCAAAAATTACAATATTTTTTAAAATTATCTTTATTTAATTTTTTTTCTTCAGAATATTTCCTCTCTTCTTATATAGAAGGTATATGCTAGAAACTTTTAATGTAGTCAAAATATAAGTCACTTTATAATATTTAAAATGTATTAAATTTTTTTTCCTATTTTACTCAAAATATTTATGATGGAGAGAGAGGAATTGACAGAGATATAATTATATGGGTTACAATTTAATAAGAATAATATTAGAAAGTTTTGATAATTTTTAAAATTTTCAAGAATTTTATTTTGTCTATTCTATTTTATATGTATTAAATATCTCTAAAAATATCAATAATAAAATAGTAGAAGTAGCTAAATTTTAAATTTATTATTAAAATGTTAAATATTAATCGATTACAAATATAAATGTACCATATGATTATTTTAAAATTATACATTTATGCTGTTCTAGATTTTGACTCCTGATTATATATATGTAAAAAAGATTAAGAAAAATAAAATTTGCTTTAATAATATTTTTATTTTAAAGAGATTAGTATTCGGTCATAGGAATACAATTAGTTTTCAAAAAGAAAAAGTAATTGAATGTAGAATAGAAATTTAACTTCTTTTTTCCCGTAATATACTCTCAACAATATTTGCTTCGTGTAGTGCCATTAAAACTCCATGTCCATGGTACTCACCCACCGCCTCATCTTACAGGATAAGTAAAGTAACTAACCACAAATTTTCTTTCCCAGAAAAATAAAATACTACAAATTTTGAGGGCAGATGAGTCATTACACGTGGACGCATTTCTCGTTTTATTGGGTAAAGCCGTCTGTTTTCGCCGCACTGGTCATAATAACAGAAAACAGCTCAAGACTAACCCGTGGGGGCAGTGGGGGTAATATGGTTAGTCTCCGGCGCGTGGGTCCTGCATTTGGTTGCGGGGTTGATGTAACTGGATCCATCGGCAGCCGGGAGGAATCTACTGGACGCCGACGACGAGAATCCAACGCTCGTACGATGGCCACTGTGATAGACGCGCTCACACTATCTGTACCAACACGGGATCCACGCGCGGTGTGGAGGGTTGGAAACACGTGACGTGATAGAAATAACGAGTCGTGGAAATCAAGGGCTGGGGAATCAATCAATGTATCATATCTAGTTATTTACTATCCATCCGCCATTTACATATATATATATATATATATATATATACACACACACATATAAAATTCCTCCAACTTGGATAAATAACTAATTTATTGTGGTAACGGGTAAAAACTGTTAACTCTATTAAATATGTTTTAAATTAATTTTTTTAGATATCTTTAAATTAATGTATATATCACTACGTTTTTTCTCATAGAAAAATATTAATTCACATTTAATAAGATATTATTGAAAAATAAATAAATGTAAGAAACAAATCATATTTGCCTATTACATTTGAATTAAAAAGAGAATTACATTTATTTCTTACATTTGAAATTATAGAGAGTATTCATATAATATAATTTATATTGATTCATATCAATAATTAATAATTATAAAAATTATAGAAAATTTTACTAGAGACTGCATGCAACTTTATTTTTATTTCTTCAATATGTTATATACATATTTAAATTTAAATAGAATTTATTGTTAGAAACAGATGTATAAACTTCTTAAAAATTTAAATTATTATCTTTTTTATGCATTATACGAAATATTTATAATATAAAGATATCGATAAATCATGGAGTGTAATTCATTCTTCTAATGTTAAAAAAAAAAAGTATCCAATGTATAAGGAATATAAGAGTAAGTTTGGGGTTTATACCTGAACATGGGAAGTATAATAAAATATGGAGAGGATGGGGGTCACGTGGAAGTTAGCAAGTGGCTTAAAGATCCTAAAGATGTACACGTGGCACCATGCGACGTAATCTCAAAACTGGCAGTCGGTTGGACACACGCTTTTGGTAAAGTTCGGAAACAAAGTTTAGTGTTCATTGACAGGTTTCAACGAAAAAATTAAATTTCTACATCTTTCCTTCAATACTTAATATAAATTATTTTTAATTATTTTATTAAAAAAATTGGTTACATTATTAAAATTATCTTAAAATTAATATATTTTTTATTTTTATCTTTTACTAATAAATACTACAAATTCAAATAATTAATATTTTCTCTCATAATTAAATAAAAATATTTTGAAAATAAAGTAATTAATATTCCAAAAAATTATAAAAGGTGACTTATATTTAGAATAATAAAAAAATTTTAGAATGCGACTAATAAAAAAGACCGAAAGCAATATAATTTATCCAGAGTAAAAATTACATTTTCAATTTGAGAATGATGCAGCAAGTTTTATGAACAATTAAAATATTAGACGATAGACCATTTTCATCCTACACATCACTTGGTCCAGGAAAATACTAGTTATTCAAATATTGAGAAATCCCACTTTTCCTGATAGCATAATTAAGGTTGGTACCCAAAAAAAAAAAGATAGAATAATTAAGGTAGTCGATTTTATTTGTTAATTAGCAATACTCTTGTGCAATTGCACCCGAAAGTTTTTTTTCCTGGAAAAAAGCATATAAATCACATATGACATATATATATATATGTATATCACAAAACGTTATCAAGAGATTTCAATTTAAATGCACGATATTTTGAAAGGGAAACAAAAAAAATAGAAAAGAAAAAAAGGAGGTCCATGAGATTCATATATATGGCAGGTGGACAATGTAGTCAATTGGTAAAAGTTGTACCTGTTTAGTCATAGGTTTTGAGCCTTAAAAATGTAGTCACAATAGTAGTAGATTTTTGCTACCCATTTGTGGTTTTATTTGATTTGTTCAAGATTAATTTACACAAATCTTCGTGTTAAAATGAGATTAAAAATAGAATACATTGAATGCTTTAAAAAAAAGGTCCACATAAAAAAATGAAAAATCACGTTAAGTTTAACTAATTTAGATTAAATTTAATTGAACTCCATGGTGTACTACTCTAACAAATACAATTTTCTCTATACATGAGATCTAAACTTAAGATCTTGATTAAAAAAAAAACAAATATCAAACTACTTGAACCAATTATCATTAGTTATTATAAATTTATAATAGATTTTTTTATTATGTTAGAGATTGGATAAAATTAAATGAACTTAAAAATATGATGCTTTTCTTAATAGGTTAAGAAGTTCATGAAATCACTGAAAAGTTCTTCGTACACTCAAGTATTAGTTTCCTGGATAATATTTGCTATGATATTTTTTTAAAATATAATTTTTGTTTCGTCATAAAAAAAGTCAGATGGCAGGGAAGAGATTAGGAAAAAAGGATATAAAGCTAGACATTAAGAAAAAAGATATCAAGTGCAACTTGTGTTATATCCAAATTGCGTACTATTAAATGCTAATCTGTGTACTATTTCGTAATTGTATAAATTAAATTAAAGAGGTTTAGATAATTACAAAAACATGTTAGCTTTATTTGTTCGTACGCACTGTCATTAAAATAATAATAATAATAATAAGAAAAAATGACAGTTGGGAACTAAAACTTTGAATTAAATACAGTAAAGGATCTTGCAGATTTTCCAGTAGTAAATACAGTACAAGACAGTAATAAATTCGTAATGTTCAGTAATAAAAAAGGTTGCAAGACCCTTTACTATATTTAATTTAAAATTTTGGCCTCCAATTGTCATTCCCCTAATAATAATAATAATAATAATAACAATAATAATAATAAAGAATAGGAATTTGCAGAGGCTAATGGAATCACATGCGTTCCTCAAGTATACAATTAGAAGGACGTAACGTCAATGGTCTAAATTAGTATGTATAAATTATAGTGGTCCCTACAAAATGCAATTATTAATATGAATTAGTAAGAATTTTTTTTTTCAGCCAACTATGAATTGCAGAATTAGTATGAATTAAAATGTGTTTCTTGGGAGTTGAAAATGAGTTATATTGTTTATAGATCATAAATAGCTTAACTCTTTTTTACTTTTATATTTCATATTAATATTGATATTCCTCTATTTTGAAATAATAGTCGCTATAGGGTTTTGACTTTGTTTTTAAATAATTTCCATTTTAAATATTTGATGAAATATTAATTTTTTTTGTCATTTTATACTTCAAAAGTAAAAATAATAATAAATAGAAAGTGTTCTTTATAAAGAAATAAAAAGTGTTTACCTAGAAATAATGATGAAAATTGATTAGCCACTAAAGTAATGTCTGTAGGATATTTAAATAAGGGTTTTTTAAAGTAAAATATCATTGTATTTTGTTTCTCCTTAGTCTCTCTCCAAAATTATAATACATAAATATGATATCAATATCGGATATATATATATATATAATGTGTATATGATACATTATAATTATTATATATAAAAATATATAATATGATATTTCTAGAATATATGTGTGTGTATATACATTCATAAAAAAATTATAAAAACACACCAGCAATATCATTACATTTTGTTTTATTAAGGATAACTTTCGAAAATTATAAATTTTTCTTAAAAAATTAATATTTCCTTGGTAAATGCAAAAGATTGTAATATGATTAATATTTAAAACAAAGCTAGTACTACCCATCTAGTAGTCTGCAAGAGACCATTATAGAGGCCCTCATTAATTTGCAGAGGCCCCCCAGACCCACAGAGGAAAGTACCCAACCTATCCTATGCTCTATTAATTTGTCGAGGCCCTCCAGACCCGTAGAGGAAAGAATCAATCCTATCCAATAAGATAGATTATTATTTTTTTTATCTGTTATATTTAAAATTTATTTATTTATTTATTATTTTAAAATTTTAAAATAATATTAATTATTATTTTTCTATTTACATTTTTATTTGTTATCTTAAAAGTTAAAAGATAACTTTAATTACCTTCTTTATCTATTTATTTTTATAAGAATATATTAGTAAATTTTAAAAAAAATTATAATATATTAATTATATTTATTAATTTGTGTGATGAAAATTTAAATGTTACTTAAAAAGAAATTATTATTATTATTATTTGTTACAAAATAATTTTATGAATTTAATTTCAAATATAAAATGACCTTGCTGCGTTCTGCAATCATTAGATTCAGATATGAATAAAGATGTTCCGAGACATATATTAATGATATGTCCATTTCTACCTACAATCATTGAATATAAGATCCAAGTGGATCTCCAAATGGGTCACGTCCCTATTTCAAAGCTACTCCAGGGCTGTGGAACAACTGACGGATTTTTGTTGTGCTTAGGTTTTCTATAAATCAATTTCTACAATTTTTACATATATTTAATTAAAATTTTATATTTAGATTTAAATTTAAAACTAGATTGTCAACATTTTTCTGTGTATAGAGATAAAGACATACATACAAATTTGTAGAAAATCTGCATACAGAGAAACCAAAGTCTTCTTTATTCTATTAATTAACATAATACAAATAGTGGCAACAAAAAATTAACGAATACAAATTACTATTTTATTTGAGATTGAATTACTTATAATTCTTGTAAAAAAATTTTAAGAATTTGAGGATGCATTGATGTTTTAAACTTTTAAATTTGTATCCTGGCCAAAAAAAAACTTCTAAATCTGTGAAAATAAATTCTTAAATGATATTGATAATTAGTTTGCTACTTCATTATTAAATTTCAAAAGTTAAAATTATTATCTATATACAACTTATGTTGAGAAGAGTACTGTATAATTTAACCTTATTAATATTTTGAATATTTTCTCAAAGTTCTTGCATGGATCATTAAAAGGTCTCACATATTTTTTTGACAAAATTATTTAGTGGAACTCACTGATTTTGAAATTTTAAAAAATAAATATTATGTTACAAAATAATAAAACAAGCAGTCTAATACAAATTAAATATTTCATATCTTAATACTATTCATAAGTCAAGTACATCAAATTAGCTTTCTACTTAGTTTATATATTATATATAGATGATATGTAGATTTAAATTTGGTCTTTGATGTTTTATTAAATCTTAATGGGGGGATAAAAATACTTTTCTGTTTATATGTTAGCCTATTCTTATTTCTCGGTAGTTAAAAAATGGCAGGAGTAATTTCTTATATAAAATTAACAAATGGGAACAAATTATGGTTTTTTTTTTTTTTTACACAATGAAGGATACATCAAAATAGAGACTAAGCTATATCCTAGCTCTTTTTCCTCAAAATTCCAAGAATGTCTTCCTCCAAAATAACCTCAAGGCCTGTGCAAGCTCTTTTTTCCTTCTATGAGAATGAAGGATACATAAATC
The DNA here is from genome assembly GCA_026686845.1 of Adenanthera pavonina. Classification (NCBI taxonomy): domain Eukaryota; kingdom Viridiplantae; phylum Streptophyta; class Magnoliopsida; order Fabales; family Fabaceae; genus Adenanthera; species Adenanthera pavonina. Next base: position 28,704,666 of record JAIVEN010000013.1, read on the forward strand.
TTCTTTACATTTGATTCGATCAATGTTAAACGATTCTTAAAGCAAATCGTTTGGTTGAATTCAATGAACCATTTGCAAGTTGGAACTCCATGTTTTTGGCCGTGGAAATGGAATTTCACTATGCAAAGTATTCTCTTTGATCCAAAACATGAATTCTTTTTTATTAATTATACATAAATCAAGAAAATTAGTTTATTCATTAAATCTCTTAATAAATACATTATTTTTTAATAGTACTCATATTTAATGTATTACATTTAAAATCCGATATCTCTCATATATTTAACTACATATAAGAGAAAAATAGAAAAAACAACATTCAATACCTTAAAAATTATCAAATGATATTTATATTTTGAAATAAAATAAACTTTTAAAATAGGATATATCTTTTGAATTAGAGGGAGTATATATTACTTGAATAATAAAATCATTTTTAGGTCAAAAATAAGAAAAAAATAACAAAATTATTTGAGTAAGTTCATAAATCATTGGAACTTCGATCCAATAATGAAATCTAAAGACATTTACATTGGAAACCTTTTTTTTTTGTGTAATATTTTTATTTGTATATGATTAAAAAAAATTAGTAACATTATAAAAAATATGATCAAGAAATTGAAGTTGACATAAGTAATATGGAATTTTTTCTTATAAGTATGATTTGGATTTGATTCTTAATTTTTGTATACAAAGTAAACTTAATTTAGAGAGAACTACATTTTATTCTTTATATTATAGAAAAGGTTATAAAAAAAATAGTCATTTTTATTGGGAGGAGATATTATACTCGTAAACACATTAAAAAAAAAACTCCTAAACACAACCAAGGTAAGTTGTGAGGTGCAAGCGCGTGAATCATCAAGCGCTGTGGGAAGCAAGTGGGAGGGGAAGTGAAAGGTGAAATGTCAAAACATGACGTCACCTGCACATGTGGGACGGCCCCCTCGATTCGCTTTTTCGACTCGGCGCCGTAAAGAGGCATTCCAATGACTCAATTAATCCCGACCGTTGATTCCAATAGTGGATAATTCTTCATACGTGTCTTTCACTCATTTGTTATTATGCTTACACTGTCAGGATGATCCGATGTAAAGAGGCATTCCAATGGACAGAACACAAATCACATCCGTTGAATTCAGTTGAAGATATACTACTCACACGTGTCAACCACTCATTTGTTCGAATGGCTTGCGCTGTCAGAATGATCCCAGGTGAAGTGAATTAACAACCCTATCGTAAGTCTGGGCACGGCATTACTCTTAGTTATTTTATTTTTGTTTATATTCTTCATATTTTTATCAAGTTCGAGTGGAAAGAAAATTTAATCTTCCCTCCACCTAATAAGGGAAAAGAAAGTAGTTCATTTCTTTTATTTGGTTAGGGGAAAAAAATATCGAAGTGAAAGTCCCAATTTTTCTTTCATTTCCCTTCTTTTTCCTAACCAAATAAACTATTAATGAATACTACTCCCTCTAATTCTTAATATAAAATCATTTTAACCGAATCACACGAATTAAGAAGAAAAGTTAAAAATAATTAACTATCTCAATTTCTCCAAAAATCCCAATATTTTTTTCAAAGTACCCTTATTTAATCTCTCTATTTTTTTCTTTAGATATATTAAATAGGGACATTTTTTAGAAATGTATAATAAATACCACCTCATATATTATAAAGGGTCTTATATTTAAGACCAAGCCAAAATGTCCTATATATAGGAGTGGAGGGAGTATTTTTTTAAGATTTACTACCAAAATTATTACTTCCACCATCCTATGTCTATTATTATTTTATGTTTTTTTTATTTTTTTAAAAACTATTTTTTTAAAAAATCCAATATATAATTGACTTTTACTTTCCAACCATAGCCCTGTTTATCAATCTTATTTTTTTCTTCTCTTATCTACAATATACTCTTTTTAATATTCAATTGGAAATCAAATTTGAAGACTTTTGAAATAAGGGATATTTTAGTTATTGTATATAGTATTATCTTACATTAATTGAAATTTCTTTAATTCATATGTTACAACCTTAAATAACAATAAATAAGGGACAGAGGAAGGAAGTACAAGACTATTCTTGATTATTGAGAATTTTATTATTTAATTTTTTAAAAATATTAAATTATAATTATAATTATAATTATAATTATAATTATGTTAAAATTGGGTAAATAAAGAAAATAAAATCAAATAGAATAAAAATTAATAGGATAACAAATCTATAGACAATAATTTTTATTTGTATTTTTGTTAGTTAAGTTTTTTTAATCAAAGCATATATGCTTTTATTATGAAAGTATATTTTCCCTCAATCAAACAATATTCTAGCCATATTATTACATATTAAAAAACTGGATTCTTTCTACTGTGTTCTTACTATAGATTTTATTTTTATTTTTCAAATTTTTTGGAATCCCCTGCAATGGGACTGTAGCATCTAGTTCTAATTAAGAAAATTATGCCTTTATTATTTTTGAATTATAGAATTAATTATTAATTTATTGTAAAGAAAAAAAAGAATCTTCATATAAATCTAATACCTAGAGAAAAATGAAAAGGAACATAGTAAAAATTTGCCAATGGATAAAATATTGTTAGATTGATTTGATCGCTATATTCGTTTGCGTATTCTTAATTTTAAGATGTTGTACCTTTTAGAAAAGTCAACAACAACAACAAAAACAATAATAAGTCTTAACTATAAGTAAGTCATTTTACTTTTTTTTTACCAGAATCATTTTACTAATGATTACTTAAAATATGACTAAATATCAATACATAATATAAAATTTATAACGAAACACAATATTCACAAACTGAAAACAATAGTACGGAAAAAAAGTCTGGTTACAATAAATAGACGATAGATATTAATACCAACCTATGAAGTATCGATACTTTAGAAAATTAGATACACCTGTATCTGATACATTATACAATATAATAATTATATCATATTTGTGCATACATATTCATCCGTATCACTTTGTACCCATTTATATCACTTCAAATTTTTATATTAAAATAGAGCTATTTAAAATTGTTATAAATATTTTATGATTTATTTTAACATTTATATTATATTTTTTTAAATATGCAATACACATTTTTATCTTAATAAGTAAATTTATTAATTATACATATAAATAATTATATAAATAATATTATCTATGTATAAATATCTTTCGTATTTGTATCCTAAAATTTTAAAAATTATCATATTTTTCATATCATGTCATATCAAATCCAATATATGTACCCATATCGATACTACATAGATACCAACATTTGTGCTTTTCACATATGATCTAAAAGTAACCAATTAATTAAAGAGTGCACCTTTCGTTACCATTTTGAAAAAGTTCTAAAGGGGAACCTCCAATAATCATGTACGTTGAAGTGTTTTTTTGGGGCCAGATGTACGTTGAACTTTTCTAGATTGTATTTTATTTTATATACTGGTTTGTACTTTATTTTTGGTGGCCAAATACTGGTTAGGTACTTATAGAATCAATTTACGTCTACTTTTTAAAGTAGTTTATCTTTTAGGACTACAAGTCATGGACACAAATTGGGATTTTTTGGGATTTTTTTTTAAATCTTATCAGAATGTAATACAAATTAAAATTGGTTATATATGCTGTAGTGCGCCTAATTAATTAGGTATCCCAATAACATGTTTATTATTCATTTATTACAATAATATGGCAGATAAATAATTTATTATAATAAAAAAAAATTTTAATTTGGAAGTTAGGACTAATTCAGATAGCAAAGATGAGGTTGGATGCAGATATAGGTTAAAGTTTATTTTTTAACCAGAAATATAAGTTAAGAGTTCAAATCTTTTTGATATAACAAAAAAAATCAATTTCTTCATTTATTTTATTATTCAGTTTTAGTTGGCCGCTATTATATTGGATGAGTATTTCTTTTAAATTTAAATGCCTTTCTACAAATACACAAGGATATTTTTGTTTACAATTTCATGATCATAATCCAATTAGAAAACCCTTTCAACTCTCCCAAACATGTTTTAAAATGAAAAAAATATAAACAATTATATATATTATCAATTTTTAATTAAATTATGATAAATTAATAATAATGCTTGTTAACATTCTCTATTGCATTGCTAATTATTTTATATGTATAAGATATTATATACATACTATAATTCATGATACATATCATATATGTATCTTTAATTTTTTTTCATAAAAAAGTTCCGAAATGATTTTACAAAAAATAAAAAAGTTACAATATGAATTAAAATCTTATAGAATAACTTAATTTTTTATTTCTTATTTTAGATATCTTCATATTACTTTTAATATACTTGTTTTAAACTCAATTTTTTTATTTTTATTTTTGATACATTAATTTGTTAAATATATATAAAGTTTTATGTATATTTTCAATATCCATATATAAAATTTTAAAATTTATCATACCAATAACAGTACCCATATATGTGCATCATAGCTAACATTTAAATTTCGGCTAAAAAAATTATAGCATATTATATAAGATTGAAAAACGAACATAAAACAAAGTTAAAGAGTTAAGAAGCATATTTTAGGCCCAAAGATAATCTTGCACTGTAGCCTATATATTTCAAACACGTTTCAACATATGGTGGCCAAAAAAAAAACTCAATATAAAGCAGTAGAGAAGAATATTCCATGTAGAAAAAGAAGAGATGGGAGAGTATGAATGGATAAATAGAAACTGAAAATTATATTAAAATATGAAAGTAACAATAATAATAATTAGAGTAAGTCTAATATATTTATATAAAGTTTGAGATAAGTTACAGGATATATAAATAGTGAATATATATTGCAATTCTTTTGTTGGTTAAGTTCTTTTATTGCTGCTTTGTTGTTTGTGGACCTCGTTGTAATGTTTTTTTTTTGTTAATTTTGATTTCTATTTTCGTGTTGGGGAAAAAAACTGCAACTTCTGATACTTTTTATATGTCGTAGAAATAATTTTCATGTATTATACGGAATTGAGGGAATTTAAATGCAGCAGCACACACAGGAGATGGTTCTATAGTATGTATATTTAACACAGATATTATATAGATTTACCTGGTGTGCCCCTAGCTCATCGCAGAGTCCACGTAGGATATTATATAGATTTACCTGGTGTGCCCCTAGCTCAATCGCAGAGTCCACGTAGGAGTAGCAGAAAGAAGAGTTAAGGAGAATAAGAGGCACGGAAGAGAAGTAAACTCCTTGATTACTTGATATACTTTTTGAAAAGTATTTTTTTAAAAAGTGTACATTCTAAAAAGTTAATTATTAAGAAAGTATCCATATAACTTACTTGATTTATTTTAAATTTTTGAGAAGTTTTAATTATATTTTAAAAAAAATATGTTATATTTTTATGTTAAATACAAAAATATCATTTTTATTAAAAAAATAAATTAACGAATTAAGAGCCTTTTTAAAATTTCATTGTAAGATACTCAAAAAATAAAATTTTCTAAGAGTTTACTTGGGAAGTAGAACTTTCCGAGTTAAGCACAACTTTCTAGGAACTTTCAAATTTTTTTTAAACTAAGCAATATAAATTGCTCTACTTTTCAAGAAATTGAACTTCGCCTCCCTATTATCCCTATACCAAGCGACTTCATATTGTTTTAATGGGTAATAGCACCACACTGCAAGGATATTAATCTTACTAGGCCAACCTACCCATGACAAATTAGGCAACACAAGGTTCACTAAACAAATATCTACGAACATTTACTAGTGCAACTCAACACAAAAGGAATCACATTATTTAGGGCCTAGGCTAGAACCTCATAGTTAACCAATGCTAAATCTGTGTTTTGTAAAATAAGCTCATAATTAGTAGCTCAATACACCCTTTGATCACATTATTTATGCCTCATAATTAACAAATGCTAAATTTGGGTTTTATAAAATAATCTTATAATTAGTGTAGCCCAATACTTTCTCTGGTTGGAAATGTGGGGTATTTTTTAGAAGTAATGTTTGATTTAAGATGGAGGACATTTTAGGGGATTGTTTGGTGTATGTATTAATCATTTCATTTCCATTCATGTCCTTAGATTATAATTAAAAGGTGAGAGATAAATACTATGAAAAATATAAGAGAATATATAATATAATTAATAAGGATCAATGGTGAAAAATATTATAATTTCTTGATAAATTTAATGATTTAACTTTTCTTTTTTGGCAAAAAAAGATCTCTTTTTAATACGTTTGAGATAATTAAAAATGTCTTATATTTAAAACATGAGGGAGGGAGTATTGATTTTTTACACTCCTTTATTTTTATTTTTAAGTCATTTTTAACTGCTTCGCATAGACAAAAAAAATTAGTTAAGATTAATTAAGGTTCTTGAAATTTTCAAATACTATTATAACTTTCCTATATTGCTCTCATTAAATTGTTACCCTATCATAATTATATCTTTCTTAATCCTTCTCTCTCAATCATAATTGTTTTCAATAAAATTAAAAAATAATAATTTAATACTCTTTAAATATTATAAAATTACTTATATTTTGAACAAGTAGAAAGTTTTTTAGAATATACCTATAAATAGAAACAGATTGAGCATTTGTTAGGATATTTTGATATCACTAGTTAGTTTACACTTGACAGTTTACAATGTTCTAAAACTTCATGTATATTTTGGGGGAAATTATAGTTATGGATTGATAAAATGAATTAATTATAAAAAATTTTTTAACTAATAAAAAAATATTAAAATATAAAATACTAAATAATAAAATTGAGAGAATAAATAATAATATACCCATACTAAATTTATTATTTTAGGGTAAAAATGTAATTCCTTCATATATTTTATGTGCACTTTTTCGCTGTACAATGGGAGTGGGTCATATAATGGTTGGTACTTCGTACTGTGCTTTTATTTAAGGAAGAGTATGTTATTGTTTATACATTTTTTTAAAACTTCTCATAATCTTATTTTTGTAAATAAAATATGTTTAATTAATTTAAGTATATGTATTTTCTAAGAACTTACATGGAAGGTATTTATTTCAATAAAACTTAAAATTGAGTTAAAGTATAATTTACCTTTTATTTTAAAGAAGATTTGTATATATTTTAAAAATAAAAAAATATGTATCATTTTAAAAAATATTCATTATTCATAATAAGAATTTTTTTATAGTTATCATTTGAAAATAATAGTTTTTATCTTAAAATAAAAAATTTATTCAGAAATTTTTTTTTTAATTCTATTTTAATTTAATTATTATTAGTTCCTCCTGAAAAGCAAGCAAACGAGAGATAGGGAGGGAATGGAAGTTGAAATTGAAAGAAGCATGATTTCAGATGGGAAGGTACTGTACCATTATTTGGCGGAGTTGTGCACAAAAAAACAGAGTAGTGAGTGAATGTGAGCAGACTTTTAAGCAAAAGGAATGCTGCCCTGAACCTGGAAAAGCAGCTCAAGCAAGATGATGGAAGTGAAGTGGACCTTCTCTCTTTCAAATCTGCCGCAATGAATGAATCTTGTTTTTTACCTCATGTTTGGGAGCTCAGAAAACAAAAGAAAAAGATGAGAGAGTCAGAATCAAACAGGTAGAAAGTAAACTGTCAGAAAGGAAACAAAACGATTATTTTTTTGGTTGGATCAATTAATTAAAGGTACATTTCTTTTACATATATTACTGTACCTAAAAATTTATTTTTTAACTTTTGACAAAGGATCTCCCACACTAAAAATTTTAAAAGATTTGTTTACTGCTTCTCTTAATTTTTTTTAAAAAATAAAAACTCACTTAACCAAAAAAATGTTCCATTCAAACTTTTTATTCTACTTTCATTCCAATATTATCGAAATATAAAAAAACAAAAGTCATACCAACTCTAACTTATTTGCCAGCTATGGACATCATGGCTAATTTAGTAATTTTTTCAGACTCTAATCACAACCTATTTAATTACATTTAGTTATGTGAAAAGTAACTCATATCGGTAGGGCTAAACAACAATGCCTGAGACTCGGTTGATCCGATTCAACCTGATCACATTGGGCCAACCTGGCCAGGCCAATTTTTGGGTCAAACTGAGGTTAGAGCCAAGTGTTGCTAGCCCTACTCGGCCAAACCTATATGTGTTTTTTTTAATTATTTTATATATATTAATTAATTTTGTAGGATTTTTGTTCTTTATGTATATAATATAATATATTTACTGTGTAAATATTATAAAGACTTTTTAAGATTTTAATGTTTCAATTTTTTAACTTAATATTCTGTAAAAAATAATATATAATTGTTAAATATTCATAAATTTTTAAAAATGTTATTTTTTCTAAGATTATTTTTTAAAGAAATCTATTTTTAGATATACATAAGTATATTTTTTGTTATTAAATATTTTTTTTTCATTTTTATTTTTTTTTAAAAATACATAATATTGGACCGGCCCTGTACTTGACTTGGTACTAGTCCGATACTGACTTGAGTCTTATTGGGCCGGACAATAGGCAGGAGTCAAACCTGGCCCGGCCCGACCCGGCCCATGATTACCCCTTCATATTGACATAAATGGTAAAGCTCTTATCTTTTAAGGAAGTAGTTAAAGATTTAATTCTTAACTTTCGTATATAGAAAAAAATTCGTTGAGAATTGTCTATTCTGTTACCTCAATTTCTTGAAGAAAATTAGTTCCTGCTACTTGTGGGAATACTCCTGTTCCAAAAAAAAAGTGAAAATGAATTTTCCCCTCAATTTTTGTTATTTATAATAGGGAAATTGGAATTGAAGTTTTGAGGCATGAAACATCAATCTCATGTTTCTATTTTATTGATATTTTTCTTTTGGCCAACTTCGATATTTTATTGATTGAAGTTCGAAACTTTCGGGTTTTCCTTGGGTCACTAATGTTTGTAATTAGATAGTACTGACCCTTGTGTGGCCAAAAAAATAAAAAAAGGATAGTCCTGACCCTTGAGGTTCCTTTTATTTTATTATTTTGGGGTCCAGGCTGCGGTTCATTATAGAATTGAAGTCAATTATGGACAATGGGCTTGGCCCAATTGAGACCCAATTGTAATTTGGGTTTTCCATAGCCCACATCTTTTATGTCTAGTATCTCATCAATGTTCACTTGATGTCTCTAATTTCCTTTATAATCATTATGCTTGGACTCTCCCTTGTAACTTTACCTCTCAGTAAATAAAACTTGATCTTTCATTCATGGCCAAAAAAAAAAAAAAGAAGTTAGATTCAGGTTGTCTACCAAGCAAAAAAAAAGAAGAAGAAGTTAAATATAGGCTAGATTAAGCGCTTACAGCTTAGCTTTCTTTTTTTAGAGGGGTTTAGAAGAGTAAGGATTCCGTAAACTAAAAAAAAAATAATAATAATAATAAATTTGTTGAATTCTTTAAAGTAAAATACATGCTTTTGTACTCTACATAATATATAAGTAATTCTTTTGATGTTTAATATAAGAAAAGAAAATTCAGTGACCCATTTCTTTTATGTTAGAAACTCATCGATGATTTCTTAATGATGAGAAAAAGCTTTAGAAGTAGAAAAAATAAAAAAATGAAGTAGAAGACAACCCATAAGCTTGATCGTTAGCTTAGCTTTCATGACGTTTTAAAAGGATTTAAATTAAATTTGAAATTCAAAATTCTTATGGTAAATAAAATTTAAATGTAATTACCTGAAAAGAGTAAGCTCATTCTGAGGGAGAATGATAATATGTGTGGATGTGTTTAAAATAAATATAAACGTTGAGTACATAGATATGTGGTGCACATACATGCACACCTGAGTGACTTGTGACATGACAATCTAAAGTGAAACCTAATTATGATCCTTCTCGATGATTTAATCACAAATATATTTAAAAATTGTCTCTTTTTTCTTACATTTTTTGTACCATATTCTATGAATGCCCGATGGGTGGTTTTGCAAAGATGGGGTGATATGAAGACACTTGAATTTGAAGGACAAGAAGAAGAAAGTAAAACTGGGAAGCATTGAGGTTGCACTTACAATTTTAAAAGCTAGAAGACTACCTCGTCCTATTTTGTTGTGTTAATCATATTTACTTCGAATTCACCGTTGAATCATTCAAGAACCTAGAGACATCAGCTAGCTTCCATTCAAAATTACCGTCCAAGATTCGCCAACCTCGTAATGCCACTCCAACGCCCTTTGGGATCTAAGCCATCTTTGTTTTAACACCATTATATATATATATATATATATATCTTTTCTTCCTTTTGCTTTAAGAATCCAAAACTCTTAGTTGATCATACATTGCTTACTGTAAAAGTAGCTCTCTTTTGGATTTACTTCACGTGTGTTCTGACCTTAGCTAGTGAAGTTATACCAATATAGTTGGCCATTGTCTTCAAGCATACAATTGATTGCGGGAAATTACAGTGCAAGAAAGCAAGAGTCTTATCATACTAAATATTTTTCTGTGAAGAGCTCTGGGGATGGAGACGCCATTACTGACGAAACGTCCAGATTCTTTTCCAGAGGCTGATTACCTGCCAGTGAAGAGCTTGAAGGAAGCCAAGTTGATTTTCTGGGCTGAAACGGTGAACCTGTGGAGAATTGCTGGTCCTGTGGCACTTTCCTCCCTGTTTCAGTACCTAATAAACTCCTCCACCACCATTTATGCTGGTCATCTTGGAGATATTGAGCTCTCTTCTATCTCTGTTTACAATGGTGTCATGGGTTCCATCTATTTTGCTTTACTGGTCTCACCTCTCTCCCACTCTTCCTCTCTTACACCCAATCATAATTCTGTGTTAGCTTTCCACTTCTGAAAACAGAATGTTAACAAGTTCAAGATTAATACCGTACCCCAAAGATCAATTACTACTGTCATCTATTGAACATAACTTGCTTCTGCGGTTTCATTCATGGTTTATATGTACCTAGGTGTTGTTTTTCTCAGTTGATCTTACTTTTTCTTCCACAAATTGCAGCTTGGTATGTCAACTGCTCTGGGGACACTTTGTGGCCAAGCTTATGGAGCAGGACAGATTGAATCTCTTGGAATTTATGTGCAAAGGTCATGGATAATTCTCACTCTCACCTGTATAATCCTCTTGCCTCTATATATATTTGCATCTCCCATCTTGATGTTGCTTGGCCAAGAAAAAGACATGGCTGACCTTACAGGCAAATATTCAATGCAAGCCCTTCCCCAAATGTTTTCCATAGCCATCAATTTTCCCACCCAGAGATTCCTTCAAGCCCAGAGCAAGGTCAAAGTGATAGTGTGCATAGCATTTGTGGCCTTACTGATACAGAATTTGCTGCTTTACATCTTCATACACGGATTGAGCTGGGGGATAGCCGGTGCGGCCATGGCGAATAATGTCTCGTTTTGGGTGATTGCCGTGGCTCAAGTTATTTATGCTGTGGGTTGGTGCAAGGAAGGGTGGACTGGGTTGTCTTGGTTGGCTTTTAAGGATCTATGGCCTTTTGCTAAGCTAACCCTTGCCTCATCTGTAATGGTTTGCTTAGAGCAATGGTATGCCACTTGCATTATTCTCCTTGCTGGTCAACTTGATAACCCAGTGATTGCTGTTGGTTCATATTCCATTTGGTAAAGATAATCTACCCTCCCCAAGTTACAGCAGTTCAGATTCCTTTTGGATTTTACTGATAGGTTTTCTTTTGTATTTTAGCTTGAATTTTCAGGGTTGGGAATTCATGCTGCTCGTTGGAATAAGTACAGCCATAAGGTGAATAACTAAAGACAGACTAGTGAATGAAAATCTCAAAGTACATACTTGATTGATCTTTTGCTTTCTTCCTGCAGTGTGCGGGTCTCTAATAAGCTTGGCATGTGGCATCCAAGAGCAGCCAAATACTCTTTCATAGCGGCAACGTTTCAGTCTCTCCTCCTAGGGATAATATTCATGACTGTCATTTTCTTAACTAAACAAGACTTTGCTGTCATCTTCACAAACAGTGAGGATATGATCAGAGCTGTGGGTGATTTAGCCTACGTTCTTGGTTTTTCAATGGTGCTCAACAGCATTTCACAAGTGATTCAAGGTAACAAATTGTCTGGCCTTCTTCAGAAATTCAACCTCTTGATAAATCTAACTTCTGAAACAATTGGTATTATATATGTTAAGGGCAAAACTAACATTCAGTTTCATCAATGAAAATAAAATGCAAAAGTTTGTTATAATTTAATCAATTCATATACTAAAATCTATAGAAAGTCAAACTATTTATGAGTCATAAACAGTATAGCTTATCTTAGACTTTATGCGTCACTGGGACCCACCTCGAGTTATAATATAAAACATCGATAGTATTATTTTTGAGTTTCTTCCAAATGTAAACAATGTTTTCTTTTTGGGAAATAATTGTGTAGGTGTTGCCGTTGGAAGTGGATGGCAAGTTATGGTTGCTTACATCAACTTGGGCTGTTATTACTTTGTTGGACTCCCTCTTGGAATATTGCTAGGTTTCAAGGCTGATTTAGGGGTAAAGGTAATTGTATATTATCTTCAATCCATCATCAATAAATAGTCATGTGGACATCATTTTTAAGTTCTATAAATATTCACTTAAATGATTTTCGGACGTTAGGGTTTATGGGGAGGCGTAATATGTGGCAGCATTCTTCAGATTGTGTTCCTCATACTGATGATTTGGAAGACCAATTGGACCAAGGAGGTAATTAGCAGGGAGAACCCCTTTAACATATATCTATCAAAAATTTTTCAAGTCCTCCTATTGATGATTCAATATGAATAATGTAGGTGGAGCAAACAGCGAAGCGCGTTAGAGTTTGGAGGTGCGGCAACACCTAAAAGGAGAAGATGGCAGATTTCATACATATGATATGCCTTCTTGGAAGAAACATTCATACAGAAAAAGTTTAATCCCCACTTGACTTTTGTTAGCATTTATTTTTGGTTTTTCTTAGCCTTTTGGAAAGGCTAACGTAATATAAGTGGTTTCTTTTTATTGGCATTTGCAAGTGCCAACTAGGGGTGAAACCAGCAAGGAAGGCTAACTATTCATGCGCTAATATAAGTGGTTTCTTTTTATTGGCATTTATAAGTGCCAACTAGGGGCGAAACCAGCAAGGGAGTAGCCAGGGGATCTAAGCTTATTTTTAATAAATATTTATACACACACACAATCATTAGATAATTATTGACATTTTTAATAAATATATTTTCCTCTTTATTGCCTCTCATTTTTGTTGGTATTTCTTTTTAATAAACACTCCACTGCTCCCAATAATAACAGATATTAGATAATTAATTTGTTAGTATTGGGCTATATTAAAGTGAGCCATGTACCAAAACGTTTTTGAGACAATTAAACTTGTTAGCTCCCATCAATATATACCCTTCTTTTCTCTTTTAACCCATCAATGTGCGACCTCATTTTCTTCTTTCTTTTTCTTCCGTCCATGGCATATTCCAACACTATTGATAAGCACATCGGATCTGCATACAAATTTAAGCAAAGTTGAATTAGTTTGTATGAATTAGAGGCTGTTTGGATTGTACCAATAAGTGCTTATGGGAAAGAAAAAAGTGATTATTGTGAGAAATTTCAAACGTAACTTACTTTTTAATAAGCATTTATGTCTTAAATAACTTATTATGGAAGAAGTAGATTTTTTCTACTTATAATAATCATTTATCCTCTTATAATCACTTATTTCATTTTTTCTTCTTGAGCCTGTAAGTTTCAGTTTTTTTATGTGAAAATCACTTTTTTTTATATAAAAAATACTTTTAAAATTTTTTATAGTGTTTGTTTAAATTTTTAAAAATAATCAGAATTTGAAAAAAAGTAGTTTTCTGCTTATTTTAAGAAGCTACTTTAAGTAGTTTTTGAAAAAAAAAAAGTAGTTGCAGTAGATGAGAAAGAAAAATGTAAGAAAGGCGGCATTGCAACAAAGTAACTTTTAAAAATTGCAAAAATAATAATATTTGACCACATGAGAATATTATAATATAAATTCATATTTTTTCTTTGTTTGTTAAATAATTTAAAAAATGCTTTTTTTTATTCTAACCAAGCACAAAATAATTTCTACTTTTTCAAAAATCTCTAAACAATTAACCACTTTTTTAAATAATATGAAAATCACCTTTTTAAAAAGCTTAAAGAAACGAGTCTCTTATTTTCCACTTAATAATCACTTAAACTCCCAAAATCTAAACATATCAAAATCATTTATGAGGTAAAAATATCTAAACATAAATCACTTTTGACATAATTGCTTATTCTCATAATCAATTATGGATAATCGTTTATCTCATAATCAATTATAAATAAGTTAATCTAAACACACACTTAAGTCAAATAAGAAATTATATGATATAGGTTATTTTCATTAACAAGTATATTATTATTTTATTCGCAAACTCTTTTAAAGCTTTAACTTACATACACCAAGACTTCAATGTGTCTGTCTTAAGCATCTCCAAAGGTTATTTTTTACCTAAAGTACTTCAATTTGGAGAATATTATATTGTGTATTTATAAAAATTCAAAATGAGCTGCATTATTATTCGTGAATGCAACTTCATACTCTTGTTAATGGAATGATATATATATATATATATATATATATATATTCATATTTGTTCTTATGTTAAATGTTCATGATAATTGAAATTTAATTTTCATCAATGTAAAATATAAAGTTTATAGGGAACCACCCTAAAATGAACAATTGAATTCATCATAAATATATGAATCCACTCTATCCAATCATTCCAATCCACTAGTTGTATGTATATAGTTGTATGTGTAATATGGGCATGTTTGATTCATATTTTGATAATAGTTTTTTATTTTTAAAAATAAAAAAATAAAAAAATTTATTTGATAAACTTGTTATTTATAAAATGTTCTGAAAAATATAAAAATAAAAGAATAGAAAACTTAAAATATTTTTAAAGTATTCTGCATTTTTTGATTTAAAAAATACAAGAAAAAATAGAAAAATATACCTACCTCATTAATGAAAAAATTATAAATTTTGAATATAACATTTAACACTTGTTAATTATGATTTTGATAACAATTATTTAAATAGATATTTTTATTTTTTTTCCTCAAAACTTGTTATGAAAAATAATTTTATAAAACTGGTTTAAGAATATTAAAATAAAGGATATATTCAAACAAACCGTATTTATTTTTTAATAGCGTATGATGTTAATACTTCCGTGTCCACAAGGTAGGATCTTTTTTTCCCTTTTTTTCGTTAGTTATTTAAAAAAAAAAAAGTCTCATTGATAGATCTCATAAACTTTCTCCCTACCCTCTCTCTTATTTTATGACAAAAATTTGACGAAACTTGCGGTTCCCCATTCCTCACACCCAATGGCGGAGCCAGGACCCTAGGTTTGCAAATTTTTTTAAGAAAATAATTTTAAAAAAAGAATTGACAATTAGATTATATCTTACAAATATTACAAGTTATAATTGACTATTATAATTTAATTTTATTTAAGATAATATGCTTGTTGTTATTAAAGATTTTGATTCATAAAATTTTGATGAAAATTGTTAGCCATGTAATGATAATTTTAATTCAAAATATAGAGAAATTGCAACAATTATAAATTAAAAATATTTTAGAGAATAAAAAAACATAAATAAAAAAGAATATTTCTCAATAATTTTAATAATATAAAAATATATAAATTAAATTAAGTGGATATATTCACAAAAAACTGTAAAAATGACTTTTTTCCTCAATAAAAAAAAGATATATATATTTATTTACTTACTAGCTAAATGAATAAGCATAAGATAGAAAACTAAAATCAATCATAATTGTGTATGGAAAAGGCTGTGAGTAGTAAAGTCCATTTTGATTATCTTTACAACTTGAAGAAATTAGGGGCTGTTTGGTTTTATTTTTGAAAATAGTTTTTCTGTTTTTGGAAACAGAAAACTCAGAAAACTTGTTTGGTAAACCTGTTTTTTATAAACTGTTTTAAAAAATAGAAAAATAAAAGAACATAAAACTCAGAACATCTTTAAGGTGTTTTGTAGTTTTTGTTCTGAAAAACGCAAGGAAAGGTGAGAAACATCCACCTTATTAATGGTAAAGTTATAAATTTTGAATAACTCATCTATCACTCACTAGTTATGATTTTGAGAGCAATTATTCAAACAGATTTTTTTGTTTTCTTGTTTTCAAAACTTATTCTTAAAAATAATTTTACAAAGCTGTTCTCAGAACAATAAAATAAAAAAAACTGTTAAATAAACCCTTAGTCTTTAGCTGTTAACTCGGGATACTCTTAGTGTTAAACAAAAGAATAAAAAAAAGCAATAAAATAATTGCTAAAATAACACATAAATGTTGATGTAATAGAGCAAGAAAAAACTTAGGTATTTAAATTTATATCCTTAAAGTACTTTAATCCAATTAAAATAAGACAAGTGGATTTTTCATGTATTATTTATTTTTATAACTAATTAACTTTAATTATTTATACTATTAATTTATTTTTAAATTTAAAATCAAAATGTTTTGATTTGATTTGATAAAAGTATGTTAAGTATCAAGTCTTCTCTATAGAACAAATGGAAAAAAAATAATATTGTTTTATTAATATAATAGAATACTTTAACTTAAAAATAAAAATAGCAACTTCTTTTAGAAAGGAATAGAACAATACTATAAAGCATGGATGACTTTCAGTTACAAAAGACAAAGGTCCTGTTTGGTTAGCAGAAAGGTGAGGTAATGGAAAGAAATCTTGTACAGATTCCATCAAGAAGCTAGTTTGGTTGCACTCTTTCTTATTCCTATGGCATCCTAATTACCACAAATTTAGGAGACCTCATTCCATCAAGAACTGGTGTCTTTCCCAACTCCCTACCCATGGAATTAGGCCATCCCAATTCTACCTTCTATCGTTCAACCCCACCGTCCATCCACCGTCGTCTATCCAGTGCTTCATCTCCCCCATCGTCACCCCCTTCTAGACCATCCATCAACCATCATCTGCCCAATGCTTTGTCTTCCTCACCGTCACCCCCTTCTAAACCATCCATCAACCATCATCTGCCCAATGCTTTGTCTTCCCCACCGTCACCCCCTTCCTCCACCGTCCATCCTCCATCGTCTACCCAGTGCTTCTTCTCCCCCACCATCATCCCCTTCCTCTACCGTCCATCTGTTATCCACCCTTTGCTTCTTCTCCCCCACTGTCATCCCCTCCCTCCACAGTTCCTCCATTGTCGTTCCCTCAATGCTTTTTCTCCCTTATCATTGTCACCCATTCTCTACCGTCATCCCCCTCCCCTCACAGGTTTTAGATCAATCGCCCACTGATAGATCGAATATAGGTTCTCTAATCATCCCATTGCCAGATTCATCGCCCATTGCCGTCGTTAGATTTGAGCCTTTACTATTTTTCTTGCTAGGTCTGTGCCTTTTTTTTTTTTTACTCTGATTGCATTTTTTCTTATGTTTTGTTGTAATTGGATGTCTGGATCTATTATATTGTGAGAAGAGAAGGAGATTCAAAAAGGATGAAGAAAGGAGTGGCAGTTATGGTGGTGGATGTTGATGGCAGGGTGGTGGTGGTGGTAGGGAAGAAGACAGAGGAGAAGTAGAAATGATGAGGGATGAGAAAAGAAAATTATAAGGGTATTTTTATCTTTTTATTTTTTATTTGTGTTTAATTTAGTATAAAAAAAATTTGATTTCAACATCTATCATGTTATACCAGATATACTCATGGTAATAATCATTCCAATCCTTTTTAGTAACCAAATGGACCAAACACCTTTCTTTCAATTCTCTCTCACCTCTCTTGCACATCACTCATAAGCATTGTTTATTATTTCAGCGGCTAAAAATTTAAGTGCTTTTGTATGAGTTTAAAAAAAAATAAAATACTTAAATGGTTTTATAAAAATTATGTTAAAAAGTTTGATTTTAATGGATTCAAATTTGGATTTATTATGCTTAACTTAAAATATCAAAGTTTTAAAAACAATTTTTTGAGCCAAAAAATATTTGAAGGATTTAAGGGCTCAAAATATTAAGGTTAGAGTTGCAGAATATAAAAATCCAATACTGAGTAAGTGCATATAGCCAACCCACAAAGAAAAATTCAAAAGATTAATTCTTACTTGTTTGTCCGAGTCATTGAAATTATTTTATAAAATATACAGTTATATTATTTCATTATGCAAAAAAATTTAAAAATCATATGATTTTGTTTAGTGAAAAAAATGAAAACGTTCACTTCAAAACACAAATAAGAATACTATTAATTTTTATAACAACAACAATATAATAACAGTAATAATTTCATTATATATATATATATAGATAAACACACACAAGTTTAATTAAAACAAACAAGGTAATATGCCAGTAATATTACAATTAAAAGGGATAATTATCAAGATTTTATTATTAAAAAATGCACATTTTTTAGATAAAAACAAGGGGAAATTACTATTTAGTACCAAAATCTCAATTTCATTACAAAATAAGACATACTGTTCATTTAATTACAAAAAAGGACCAACTTTTTAAAATTAAATATAAAAAAATATGAAATTACCAAAATAACTCCATGTGTTATATCTTCCCCTGCCTGTGACTGGTTAATGGCTGCCGGCGACGGGTTAATGTTCATTGGAAAAAATGCCTTATAACTTCTTTCTCTAGATTTTGTAACTTGATTGTTTTAAATTTGCAACTTAGTTTTTAAATTTTTATTTTGTAATTTTATTTCCAATAATTTGTAGCTTATTTATTCTAAATTTGTAATTTTTTTTCCAAATTTTTCCTCTAAATTATTTTAGTACTTTTGCAATTTTTTTTTTTCAGATTTTGAAACTTACCTACTCTGAATTTATAACTTGTTTTCCAAGTTTTTATTTTAAATGGTTTCAGTATTTGACAACTTCCTTTTTTAAATTTATAACTTAATTACTCTAAATTTGTAACTTATTTTTGAAATTTTTAATATGAATTTTTTTGGTGCTTT
Source organism: Adenanthera pavonina (assembly GCA_026686845.1). Taxonomy (NCBI): domain Eukaryota; kingdom Viridiplantae; phylum Streptophyta; class Magnoliopsida; order Fabales; family Fabaceae; genus Adenanthera; species Adenanthera pavonina. The sequence continues at coordinate 28,723,692 of JAIVEN010000013.1, forward strand.
TGCAACTTTTTTAACATATTTTGCATCTAATAAAAAATTTTATTAAAACAACTGATAGTAAAAATTTGAAAAATGAGTTACAAATTTAGAGTAAACAAATTGCAAAATATGTAAAACAAGTTGCAACAATATTGAAACAATTCATAAGAAGTTGCAAAATACTGAAACCATTTATAACAAATTACAAATTTAGAGTAAATAAGTTGTAAATTCTAGAAAGAAAGTTGTAAAAAACTGAAACCATTTATAATAAAAACTTGAAAAATAAGTTACAAATTCAAAGTAGGTAAGTTACAAAAAGCTGAAAAAGAAATTATAAAAGTACTGAAACAATTCATAAGAAAAATTTGAAAAATAAGTTGTAACTTATTTAAAAACTAAGTTACAAATTTAGAACAAACAAATTGTAAAATCTAGAGAAAGAAGTTGTAAGACATTTTTTTTTATGAATTGGCCGGTTGCCTACGACCATTGACCGGTTACTGGTCACCGGCGGTTAGAGGCCGTTAATGGTCACTAGTGGGGGGAGATATAACACATGGGAGTAATTTGGTAATTTTACATTTTATATTTAATTTTAAAAAGTTGGTCTTTTTTGTAATTAAAAGAACAATATGTCTCATTTTGTAATTAAATTGGGATCTTGGTCTTAAATAGTAATTTTGCCCTAAATACAAGAGGCAGAAAAATTGACTCTTTTATAATCGTTCAATAAAAAATAATATGTGATCATCTCTTATACATTTTTATGTTATATATAATCATCAATATCAATATATTAATATTATTAATATTTATATAAAACATAAACTCTATATTAAGTCACACAATTAAGCATTATTGTCGGAACATAATTAGATTGACCGGTTCAACCAGAAACTGGGACTTGGCCTGGTCTAATTATAGAGCGACCAGTAGATTTTGGAACTAGTGTGAATTGGTCAAGAAACAATGGAACCAGCCTTAAATTGGCCGAAACGGTTGTGAACGGATCCTGAACCGTTTTAAACCAATCCTAAAATTTTCTTAAAAATATATTTTCAGTTTTAAGGTAAAATAACATCATTTTGAGTATAAAATATTTTTATTTTTTATATTATAATATTATATAAGAATTATTATGATATATAATTATTAACATTATAACTTTTCTTAACAAATAATATAATAATGGATTATTCGTTGACTATTTTGAACTCAAAATATAATTATGGATGAATATTAATTTATTCAAATTTAAATATTAAGTTATGAAACCTATTAATAATTTGTATATGATGGATAATAAATTGATAATTCAGTATTATTTGGTTTAATATTTTAATTATACCATAAAATTTATTTAAATTTATATTATTTGTTTAAAATATATTATCTTAATTACTACCAATTCAACCTTAATTAGATCACGATTAAACTATTAAATGTTAAATTAATATTATATTTAATTTAATATCTGATTCTGACAATATTACTATTAGGTGATGCCTATTGTAGTTCATGTTTTTATTGGGCATAATACACGACCCGCATGGTTGAACTTATTTTACATCACAACATGTGATCAGTAAATATGGTTGACGTGGCCAAGCCGACACCATGCACCTTACCGAACCAATATAATACATGAAAGTGTCATCGTCCAAAAAAGTATAACTTAAATTGTATTCCACCTGACAGTGATGTCGAGGAGGTTGCGTCTATTGAACATCTTTAATTTTAATGCTCACAGGCAAGAGAATTGTGAGTAGATGTGTGTAATTGAATGGAAATCACATGTGTTTCATATCAATTTAATAGCTGAAAAAGTTGGTTAACAATATGATTTAATGTCCTTTTAGATTATTTTTTTATAAAAGATATGTTAGAATAATTATAATTTATAAAAATAAAATTTAAATAAAAATAGAGAAATTTATTATAAATTTATTTAAATAAAAATAATAATAATTAAAAATTATTGCTTAATTTAAAAAAAAACGTAAATCAAACTAAGTCTTAAAAGGTGCTCATTCTCCAGGATTATGTTATATTTGGGGTTTGTAGCAATGATTTATGATACGTGAAAGGAAAGGAATACTCGTTTATATAACAATAAAAGCTCAACAATCCAGGTTGTTTCGAGAGTTATAAAAACAGAATTTCGTGGTAGATGCCACTGTTGTGCCGGGGAAAGACCGTGAAGCTCTGAGAAGGATTATTTTGATAAAAATTAATATTGTCACTAACTAATTTTTTTTGGCTTTCAAATGATTTAGTGTAGTAACTAGGGGACCTTCTTAGATGGTGATTCCTAATTATATTTCTTTTATTGTATGGTTATTTGTTGTAAAGTTTTTTCTTTGGGAAGTAATGAAAGTTAATACATTATTAAATTTTTTTTTCTATTTTTCCATTAGTATAAATTATAATCGGATTATGTTTTAGCAAAATTCAAAACGTGTTCGGAATATCCCATTTCTTTTCTTTTTTTTGCCAAAGGAATATTTCATTTTAATTTATTCACATTCCATATAGCCAGTAGGTACTAGGTAGCGAAGACTTCCTCTGAATATCTCCATTGACTAATAACCACGGTCCTTTATTTAAGTGAACAAATTTCAATTTTAATAAAGCTTTTAAAATCTCTGTTGATTTTACAATATACCAATATTCACTTTTTTCAGCAATTCCATATGTCTAGACAATAGTTACAGTACTTTTTATTGATTTGAAAAATAAAATTAATTGGAAAGTGAAATTATATCAATATATTGAAATAATATGATTTAAAAAAATTTATAATTATAAATTTGTTCAACAACTATAAGTCAAGGGGTAATCTCTTCCCTAAATAAAATGTTATTTTATCCAAATGCTTTTTAAATTAAATTAAAAATGATAGAAATAATTTCTCGTAAGTTGTAATGAGAAAAAATATAACTCTATTTTTTTTAAATAGATTTACATAATTAAATAAAACCACTTAATATTGGTTGACCATTCAAAACCCTTACCTACCCTAAAAAAAAAATCATGTGGGACTATGAGAGCCACTTATAATAACTCAAAATTCAGAAAATTTTTTACATGTAACGTAAACTTTAAAGATTTTATTTGTATAAAAAGTAAAAATTTAAGCAATTAATTATCACTGACATATATCATGTTTTGTGTTGCCAAACAATGAATTAACTAATGATGAGAATTTTATTTGCACGCATTTAAGAATTTAAAAAATTGATCAAATTTCAAAATAAAAAAAACATTTGCATTTAACTTAAAAGGAAAAGACTAAATGCAGTTTAATATTTTCATTACGACACCAAGGACAATTGAATTGATTATAAACTCCAACATGAAAATATAAGTTTATTTTTAATGTAACTATAAAAATAATTAGATAATATTTTTTTTGAATAAAATACACGTTATATAATACAGAATAAGTTAAAGAAGATTCGAATATAATTTTAAGAAAATATATATTACATATAATTTCATGAAATTTTAGAATGATGACGGACCCATATTGAGAAGGAAAAAAAGAAGAACAAGAAGGAGAGTGAAGCTGCACTGCTGAAGCTAGCATGCATTTAAGCTCCATGAAGAGATCATGCAACAGAAAAGCCGAATGATTCTTGTGAATGGCCTAATGTAAATAACTGCCTACTGCCTTCACCTTTATTCTTCACATCTTTTCCGGCGGCGATTGATATGGACGCTCACGCTCCTCTGCTCCGGACGTCGGAGGCTTCGCCTCCTTCTCCGGTGGTGTTGGCGGAGGAAGGCGACTACGCTCCTGTGAAGGGGATCGAGGCCGCAAGGGAGGTGTTCTGGACAGAATCGATCAAGTTGTGGCAGATTGCGATGCCGATCGTTTTCAACATCGTCTGCCAATTCGCCGTCAACTCCTTCACCAACATCTTCGTCGGCCATATCGGCGATATTGAGCTCTCTGCTGTTTCTCTGTCTCTCTCTGTTATCGGCACCTTCTCTTTTGGCTTCATGGTTTGTTTTGAAATTCACTTGCCTCTTTCTCTCTCGCTCTCTAGATGAAAAAGTATGGCAGCTGAATCGATATGTCTAAATATGTCTATCAACGTCAATGTCTCATTCATAATTAAAAATCAGAGTCCTGTAGCACAGTGTGCAATACCGTAATATAAATTTGATACAATACTTTACATTACATTGAACACTGTGCACATGCATCCTAGCACCATAATTGGTGTTAAGTGTATGAGAAACTTAAATCAGTTTTGTTTCTTTACTTTTCTTTCTCTCAGTTGAGCATTGGCTAATTCTGGCTAAGCTCCAATGTCCAAATGTTTTCGAAAAATCGCATAATTTCATTGAGGAAAACTGAAAAATAATTCTCTTCATTATAGCTGCATTTCAAATCTTTTTTGTCGCATTAAATGTTCTCTATATTTGAATCCTTTGGATATCAGTCTGGCTCTAATGATAGTTTTCTGTTTCTAGAGTTCTCTAAATTGTAGTGGCTTGAAAGCGCTTAACCATGTGAAGTAGAAATTTGCAGAACTAGTATATTGGCTTTTGTTCTATGAATGATGAGGAGCATCTGCAATGCATTATTGTTATTTTCTTGATTTGCTTTTAATCTTTGAGTATTAAGTGTCGCAAGTGATATCAGAAGTCTATTTGCTTAAATTCCAACGAGATGCATAATTACCATACTTTGTGTAAAGAATAGCAATTACACCTGATTGTGGACTGCATGTCGGATCAAGATCCTTTAAACATTGACAAAAGTTAAGCTTGCAGTCTAACCATGACTACACAATAGATAACTGAATAGTTGATATTGGACTTAGAACTTTCCGACTTTTATTCCGCTCTTCTTTTCGCATGAGAGTTTGCTACCAATATTGAGCTTTAGCATTGATATGAGCCGAAGTTGTTTTATTAAGTACAAAATCTGATCCTACTCAACAAAACCTGTAGCTTGGCATGGGGAGCGCATTGGAGACACTCTGTGGCCAAGCTTTTGGTGCTGGACAAATTTACTTGCTCGGTGTTTACATGCAACGCTCATGGATAATCCTATGGGTCACCTGCATTTTGCTCTTGCCAATTTACATCTTTTCAGCTCCAATATTGGAACTTCTAGGCCAACAAAAGGAGATAGCTGATCTAGCTGGAAAATTCACTATATTAGTAATTCCTCAGTTTTTCTCACTAGCCATCAATTTTCCAACCCAAAAGTTTCTTCAAGCTCAAAGCAAGGTTAATGTGATTGCGTGGATTGGGTTTGTGGCTCTAGTTCTGCACATTGGGTTGTTATGGCTCCTAGTTTTTGCATTCAAATGGGGCTTAATTGGTGCAGCTGTGGCATTTGATGTCACAAGTTGGGGGATTTCATTGGCTCAAGTTGTTTATGTTGTAGGCTGGTGTAAGGAAGGGTGGCATGGATTATCTTGGACGGCATTTAAGGATATTTTGGCTTTCGTTAGGCTATCCCTTGAATCAGCTGTAATGCTGTGCCTTGAGGTTTGGTATATGATGAGCCTTATTGTTCTTACTGGCCACCTTGATAATGCAGTGATCGCTGTAGATTCTCTCTCTATTTGGTAAGATCATTACTTTATGCTCAAGCGCAAGCATCTCATCCAATTCCAAAAACCCTGAAAACTCTGAACGATTATAGTAACGCATTATATCCTACTTCTTTTCTCCTTGTCTGAGGGGGAATAAACATAATGAAACTCGTAATGGCTTTATTTAGGCTTGCAGAACTATCTTCTTATTCTTTCCAAAGAAAAGGAAAAGAATCAAGTGATGATTCTATTCGGAAACAACTGAAATCAAGAGAAGTAAGAAAATGATGTTTAGACTGAAGATTTCCTCTTGAAGATAAAATAAGAACGAAGGATAGAGTTAGAAATTATAACTATGACATGAAGTTAGGAATTAACTTTCGCAAGCAATTCATAAACCCTTGGTATTGTATCTGTTGTCATTGAAATTATGCATGTCGTGTTATCCTTTTTCTAATACATCCAATGATGTTTTATAGCATGAACTACAATGGATGGGAAGCAATGCTGTTTATTGGACTAAATGCAGCAATCAGGTATGTAGCCAGAAGCTATGTTTTAGTGTTTTCTTTCCCATTTCATGACCAATGGCATTCCAAGTCACTTAGTTACTAAATTCTGATCAAGTATTAAAGTTACCCACAAAACTGGATCTTGTATTGTAGTTACAAGCAGCATTAAATTTGGGACCCCTAAATAGATTTGTAATTGGTAAAACGGGTGAAACAAGTTCCTTGTTCTGTGACTCTGATCTATTCTGCTTCTTCTGCATAACTATATCACTATTTCAACTTCATTATCATGTCATGTGTGACTCATTTTTTTCTTTTATACTTACAGTGTCAGAGTTTCCAATGAACTTGGACTGGGACATCCAAGAGCTGCAAAATACTCTGTTTATGTGACAGTATTTCAGTCTCTTTTGATTGGCATATTTTTCATGGTTGTTATTTTGGTAACTAGAGACTATTTTGCTATAATTTTCACGAGCAGCAAAGTTTTGCATGATGCTGTCTCCCGCCTAGCTGACCTCCTTGCTGTGACAGTACTTCTTAACAGTGTTCAACCAGTGATTTCAGGTACGAATTATTAATATTTTCCATTTTTACTTCATGAAAAGAAAGATTTTGTTTACTCATGATTTTGGAATCATTATTGCAGGTGTTGCTGTTGGAGGTGGATGGCAGGGACTGGTGGCTTACATCAATGTGGGTTGTTATTACATTTTTGGGCTTCCACTAGGATTCTATCTTGGTTATGAAGCAAAATTAGGGGTTAAGGTACACTATTTCTATTTCCCTGGAATACTGCCTTTTGAAAAAGAAAAATAAGACAGCAAGTTTGGTAAACAACCTTTCTAGGTCTTATATGTCATATTTTAAATGAAACTATCCCTTGACATATTAGAGCCTGTGTTTTGTCAAGACTTTGATGTCCAAAAGACTTTTATGTGAAATAATGTGTTAGAGATTTAGAGTAAAATTATGTGAGTCTCCACTTCATAACTTTTGAATTGAATGGTATTTGACATTATGTACTTTCACATAATTTAGATGTTTCTCTTTCTGCTATGCAAGAATAATAGAAAATAAAGAGGACAAAGTCGTGTTCTTGTCTATTACTAAGTTCACTGCTTACTAAATAATGGTTATCTCTAATCTAATGGCTGCATACTTGTAACAAGATCTGTATCTGCAGCCCTTCTTTGTATCAACAACAGCATTAACTGCTCTCTAGGGAACAAAAAGGAAGATATAAAATTTGAAAGAGAAAAAGACCAGTTTCTAATGATTCTGAAGTTTGTTGCATGTATAGGGACTTTGGGGAGGAATGATGTGTGGAACTGCTCTACAGACTTTGCTGCTCTTGTTTGTGCTTTTTAAAACCAATTGGAACAAGGAGGTAGGCGATACTTTCACATTCTTTCTGAAAATTCACTGCGCATCTTTTGCATTACTGCTGAAAAATGATACTCTCCAAATATAATATCTTTCTGGAGTATTAGGATTTAAAAATTTTGATTATCACTGCTCCTGATGTTGCTTCTGTTACAAATATGGTGTAATTGAATCACAAGAAAGCTGAAAACAAATACCACATGATGTACGCTGTTCTGCTTTATATCTAATATGATCAATTTCAAATATAAAGCAACATCAGCATTAATGCAACTAAGTCCTCATGTATTACTCTTTTTCACATTTTCTTCCTTATCCTTCCCTTGTCCACTGTTAATACTGTGCTTGTATAAATTCATAGAGATAGCAATTGATAGTCTTCTGACTCCTCTGATATGTAGGTAGAAGAAACAAATGAACGCATGAGGAAATGGGGTGGGCAAGACATCGAAGTTGATAAGATAACAGCTAGTGCCTAATCTTTGATATCAGTATAACTGCATATAACCCTATTGTTTAACTCTCGTCTAGAACCAGCAGTCTTCCAACTGTATTCTGTGCTTTATAAAGTTTATATTAACCCTCCGTTTGGATGAGGAAAAGACAGGGATAGAGGAAAATTTGAGGAAAAAACAAGAAGGAATCTAGATATTCTCTTGTGTAGATTTCTTTTTATTTTTCTTATTAGTATTCCTCTTTCCCTATTTTCTCCCAATTCCAAACAAAGCCTGAGGGTCATTTTCTCATATTTATTGTGTTCTATCCACAATGTAAATTACTCGCTACCCTTTTGGGCTTTTGGCGCAATTGTTCCTTCTGTAGGCTATTATCTGCTGAACATAATAAAGACAGAAGTACCTCATTTTAAATTTTCTATTCTCGCTATTTAAAAAAAAAAAATATTTTGTTATTCAGTAAGAACTCTCGAGGAAAATTCAAATATATTCATACGGATACAGTTCTCCTTTTTATTCTCTATCACTCACCTTTTTATTGCTTTAGATATTTCAGGGTGTGGACTGTGGACTGAAGTGAATTATTATTAATAACATCTTAATCTAGAAAGAGGCTCTGGTAACTTTATTCCCTACCATTCACCAGCAAACGTTACCGCTCACTTTATTAACAATAACCTAATATTTCAGAACTTTAGATGATATTAACCTCAAAAAATTACTATTCACACTCGCACAACCCTTTTCCTTTCTTCTTAATCTGCCTCTGAAATTAATTTTATGATAAATATGAACTGGGTTTAAAAGAGTCTCTCCCCTTCCCTACCATTTATAACTTTATTACGAAACTTACTGGTGCATCATCTTATTTGTAATAAAATTTTAATATAATTTGTAAATATTTGTAAACTCAACCCGATTATGTGCAATATAAACTAAAGATATGTCCCATTTACTCCTTTGAAGTGAAGGTTTTGTCTAGAAATCCATGTTGCTAGGCCTTGTGCTTCTTAAACTCAAGTTTAGTATTCTGAATTTGATTTCTTGAAGTTTAGGTGAAACTGAACTTATTTTCTTATTTGTTTTTTTTTTAATCTATAACAACGTCTTTCTCTTCCTTCCTTACCTAACTTCGGAGGAATCTTAAGTGATCCAAATATAGAGGACTCATATTCCTTATTGTTCAAGGTTTCATAGAACAGAAACCGCTCTCTCCAGACTTCTGCAATGTTTTGCTAATCAGTCACTCGTAATGGATACTTTCATGTCATGCTTCAAAAGCTTTTTTTGGGGCCTGAATGCTTCTAGAGCTGTTGGACATTTAAACTCGAAATAAGTTTTGACAAATATGGATGGTATAATACTAAATGACAATTGTTAAATTATTAGCTGTTTTTCTTTATTCCCCCCCCCCCCCAAACCCATGAAGGGGGTTTGAACTCTTAATTTTTATCCTAACTCTTTCTCATTCTTACCACCTGAACTAGTATTAGAGAACCAACTTGTTATGATTAAGTAGTGGAATGGATATTATGATTGTTCTTCAATTAGTATATTTGTATTTCTCCTCGTGTCAAAGGATTACGTCAACATCACTGGTAAGATTTATCTTTCATCTCATTACCGTGGGGATGGACAACTCGATGATGCACTGAGTGTAAACATTAAAGATAGATGCCCCAAAAGAGGAAGTTTGCAAAGTATAAAACTTGTTGCGAGAAGAAACATAGCTCGCAACCCCATTATTAAGCTGCAATATATAGGCAGATTGTTAAGATACTTAGGCTGAAGACCTTTTTTTTCACTAATTCAAGAAAATTAATGCTTTCTTTCGTTCTCTGTTTTTTTTTTCCCGATGAACATGCTTTGTTTCTTGTGGTATGGATTTCATAATTAGGGTAACTTAAAGAAAATTAAATTTATAATTACTTTTTTCTAATAATAATCCTAATTAAGAATTACTTGTGATTGAAATTATTTCTTAATAACTGCCAAATTCAAAAGTGGAAAGATTGTGCAAATTCAATTTCTTTTATTATTATTTTTATAAAAAAAACTAGATAAATTTATCTAGCTAGTAGCTAATTTTTAAACTTATATGTTATTCTTTATTGTGCTTTATTTTGAATGCATAATTGAATATACACACACTATATAATTGAAATTTAACGCAACTATTGTATATGTATTTGAAATTTTTTCTCCCAAATTAATATAAACATATAAATAGTTATTTTTAAAATATAAATATAAAGGCAAAAGTGAACTTTTGCTCTTTTAATTTTAATGCTGATTTCATTTTGATCTTTTAACTTTATTAAGTTTTATTATAATTTTTTAACTTTAAAAATTGAGTAAAAAATTTCCTAATTCTTATCACTATTAACGGAAAATGATGAATTGACATTTTAAAACCTTAATTATTTAATATGTAGTCATTAATCTTATAATTATACTTGAAATATTTTTTAAAATAAATATTGTAATCTTAAAAATAAAAATCTAACCACTAATAAGTATAATTGAAATATTTTAAAAAATAAATATTGTTAACTTGAAAATAAAACTCTAACCACCATGCGTTGCTTGATTGGTTATGGGTAAAAGATGAGGGTTGGTTTGATTAGTTAAAGCATCTTTGATGAGTGTTTCTAATTTAATTTATGAATTATAGTTGTACACTAAATGATTTTTTATAAATAAAATATTTTTACATTTTAAAATAAATAAATACAACTTTAAAAATAAAACTTATAAAATAAGATTTATTTTTAAGATTGTTATTATTTATTTTAAGACTTCAAAGTATTTTAATTATAATTATAAGTTAAAGGATGATAAGCTAAATTATAATTTTGCATTAAATATTTAATGATGTTAAGAATTAGGAAATTTTTGTTTGTAATTTAAATGTTAAAGGATTACAATTAATCAAACTTTTTTTAAAATTAAAGGATTAAAAAGAAATTTTGCCCAAATTTAAAGGATTAAATGTTCACTTTTACCAAATATAAATTATGATTAAACTTCTTTTTGTTAATTTTTATTAAAAAAATTGTAATTTAATTTTTATTTAAATAGTATTTAAATAAATAATAAAATATCTCCAAAAGTCTTGAACATGAATTATTACAATTATAAATTATAAATTCTCCTTCCCTCATTAACTAGTGTGGCAGCTCACTAACAAGCTAAAGGTTGTAATTTGGAGCTTTTTTTTTTTAATTAACCAATTAGATTTATGAAACTAAACAAAATAAGTTGGAACCTCTATCCAATGAACTTGTGTATAATTCAACCTATCACATGTTGGCCACAAATAATTAAGACCCATGTTATGGCTTCCTAGCAATACAGAGGAGTAAACCGCACAAGGAATACTAAAATGAAAGAAGGGCCATACAAGAAGTTGGAGACACGTAGTGACTTAACCATACAAGAAGTGTCATACCCATCAAGTATCTCCAAAATCTAGACAATGAATGCCAAGCAACAAATTCGAATCGATACAGTGTTGCATTAACAAGATGTTGAAACTGTACGTAAAGCAATTATGGGTCTCCCTCATTTCCTCTATATTAATACTGGGCACTAAAATCGAGAGGAAAGGGGTGCATCAAATAGAGGTATGGGAGCCACTGTTGCAACAAACTGGACAAACCCAAATAAGCTTAGTTACCCACCAATGTGTCTTAGCCAATCTAATAAGAGTATCAAATTAAATCAGGCACGCACGCACACTCAAGACTGACTGAGACAAAATTCTTGAAAATTGACAAAACCAAAACAATTATCAAAGCACTACCGAAAACAAAGTTGATTGCTTAATTAAATAATTCTAATTCATAATAAATCAATTAAAATTAATCATACAAAATATACGTCGATGCTATAAATTTTATGTTTGATTTATTATGTGATATATATGATATATATATCCACCAAAACAAAGTGTAATATGTAGAGTGAGGCTATATATATACTCCCTCCTCTAATCCTTAATATAAGACCATTTTAACCGAATCACGTGAATTAAGAAGGAGAGTTAAAACTAATTAACTATCTCGATTTCTCCGAAAATCCAAACATTTTTCCCAAAGTACCCTTATTTAATCTCTCTCTTTTTCTCTTTGGATACATTAAATAGGAGCATTTTTTGGAAATGTATAATAAATACCATCTCGTATATTGTAAAGTGTCTTATATTTATGGTCAAGTCAAAAGGTCCTATATATAAGACAGGAGGGAGTATATATTATGGACGTGAAGGGGAAATTGACAAAAATTCTGCCCCTGTCGTTTCTCGGATTTGCTGTCGGGTGGAAACTCATGACATGTCAAGTGAGAGCAATATAATTTCTCAGCCAACAAGCCATGATCTCCAAAGGCTGTTCTTGTTGTTTTATTACTCATTGGACAATACACATGGGTTCCATTCTCTGGCTCTCCTGATTAAATTCTCCTCATAAATTCATTTTATGAATGAGCCTGCTCTTGAATTCCTCGTACCAACCAACACGTCAAGAAGTACTATTATCAGTAACATAAATATGGTTGAATTTGACAACATTTCGCTTCCATATAATCCACATGCAATTCTAGCTGCCAGATCAGCATGATTCTTGAATACTATCTGAATGTATATATATTCCTTTTTCAATAGGAGTTAATGGATCAAACTAAAAGTTTTGAAGATTTCTCTATGTCATTAATGTTTTACCATTTTCATGCTTTGTTAAACGTGTTACTTGAATACCGCTCACCTCCTTGAAGTTTTGTTGAGCTATCCTTTTGTGTATATATATGGAGCACCCTTGAACTTCAAAACCCACGTCCCACCACCTTGCTAAGATCAATATACACACTATAAAACACACCACCTTGAAGTTCTGTTAATATTAAATTGACCGCTTAATCCCCATTGAAACTTAAACTAAAACAATGGCAACATCCTCCTCAGTTCTCCTCCTCCTCCTCATTAACCTTATTGCTCTTTGCTCCATGACAGTTGACACTCTTAGCTTTCTGCGTTCTCTTAAGTGTGTCATTTAAGCCTGAATTTTCCATGATCTCACATCTTACTCTTTTGTGCGCGTGTGTGTGTGTGTGTTTTGCTTAAGGATACTGCTCACTGGAACCTGACTTTTGCCATCACTGTGTTGTGAGATTTCATGCTCACTGTAATGGATGCTCGTTTGGCCTTTGGGTTTGTGGTGAGTTTTGTCTCTTCTTGAATATTGTTATATCAGGGTATAAATCTGTTTAATGCTTGCTAATTTCTTACTGATGAGCCTCCATTATATTGCAATTCTAGTTGGTCGATCTTTCAATCTATGCCCATTGAAAATCAATCCCCACACAAACCCAAAAAGGCCAAACGAGCATCCCATTACAGTGAGTATGAAATCTCACAACACAATGATGGCAAAAGTCAGGTTCCAGTAAGCAATATCCTCAAGCAAAACACACACGCACACACAAAGTAAGATGTGAGATCATGGAAAAATTCAGGCTTAAAAGACACGCTTAAGAGAACACAGAAAGCTGAGAATGACACCTGTCATGGAGCAAAGAGCAATAAGGTTAATGAGGAGGAGGAGGAGGAGGAGAACTGAGGAGGCTGGTGCCATTGTTTTAGTTTAATTTTCAATGGGAATTAGTGGTGAACACCTAGCTAATTACCAGTTTGGCCTTTGATTTTTGGATATTGATTCCAGATTGTGTTCGGGATCTTGCGGGAGTTTTGTTTCTAGAATTATGTTCCACGTGTCTCTTGCTGAATTTCATGCCCATTCTTATTGTCACAATATGTTCTATATGGTTTTAAGTTTTTCAGTAACAAAGAATAGCCTTGGTGGGTTCTTCGGCTAGAAATTGGTTTACTGTTTGGAGTATTGAAATGCAATATTATTTTGCTATTGTTTGGTGGTGATGCAGGAGGACTGTCTTTTACGGGGAATATCATATCACTATTTTGCTACTCGTCTCGAGTCTCCTATGCCAAACAACTCAATGACAATGAAGCAGCCCCCCTAGCCCATTTGAATCTTTCATACATCAATAATGACTTGCATAATTGTTAATTACATGCATGACTCCTTTGTAATTTTTTCTTGAATATGACTCCTTTTTAATTAATTGGTAATTAGAAAATTTTCGCGTGTGCTATACAAGATGTACCAAATATATATATATATATATATATTTGATCCCCTTGCATAATTAAATCTACATTATGTCTCAATTTCTAATTAATTCCTTTTTTTGGTTCCAATTCATAACCCCCCTAAAATAAACACCAGTTGACCATTATACCCTCAATAAAACAAAACAAATCCTTAAGAACCTAGTAAAAAGAAAAAATTAAACATATCCCCTCCTTCTGAACCATCCATATAACAGGATGAGAAGAAATTATGCACCAGTGGAAAATCAAAATGGAGCAAGAAGTAAAAAATATTTGCAGCCAAATCAAACTGATAACTAGCACCCATTTCTATTTTGTAAATTGGCAACCAAATCCACAAATACATAACAATTAATTGGATCAAACTAATGAAACTTCTAAAGAAAAAACGCAGACATAAAGCCGTACGTGAACTTATGTCATGCACTGCTTCATTATCAGCTGAGTCTGATAATCCCAATTTGGTGAGCCCATACAAAAAAGCAAGAGGCTCAGGATAGCAATCCTCATGGGTTTCTAACTGCAGGTAATTAAGCTGGAATATATATATAGATAGAGAGAGAGAGAGTAGACGTTTTGCATCAAGGCGACGCATTTAAAATGTATGAAACAGAATCCCCACCCATTAATATTTATCAATTACTCACTCCATTTTTTTTAACTTTCACTTTTAGAAGAAAATTCTTGTTTTATAAAGTTCCATGACATCATTATGTTGACAACATATATTGAACTTTGTTAAATTTTCCTTGTTTTTTTAATCAAAATTCAAATTATTAATTTTTTTATCTAAAATATGACGCTTAAATTATTTTTTTTGAAATTTGGTGACAAAAAATTAATACTTTTTAATTAAGAATGATTAGAATTAAGAATAAAAAATATTACTTCTTTTTTGTCATCAAATTTCAAAATAGTAATTCAAAACGTTATATTTTAATACGGAAACTTAAACTGTAGGTGCATAGAATTCTATTTTAAAAATTTTCAATTTATATAAATTAAATTTTTAACTCAAATAAACTAAATTTTCAACTGACACTATTCATTTATAAATATTTTTATATAGAGATTTCAAATTGTCTTTCTCCCTTACAAATTTATTTTTCAAACAATTAATGAATCAATGAATCGCAAGTCTCTCAATCTATAAAATTTCTTAATTAGTTAAAAACACAAGGTTTAGGCAATACAAAATATTCAAATTATACCTTAAATATATAATAAATTGTATACACAGTATAAAAATTAAATATATCAAAATTTAATAATTAATTTTTGAATTAAATTATAGTGCAAAAATTAGTTATTACACATATTAACATTTAAATTTTAAGTTATAACAAATTGCATTGCTATTTAATTATACCAATCATATGAAATTTCTTTTTATTTTTTGTCAAACAATACTGATTAATGGTTAATTATTTATATCAGTCATATCAAATTTTATTGCTAATAATATTTTTTTGCCACACAATCATATCAACTTTCACTGATCTATTTGGAATAATATTGAACTTGTTTTCTTGTCCAGAAATTAATATTGAACTTGATAATTAAAGAATTATTAAACTTCACGGGTTCAATACTGAGATTTCCACATCTTAAAAAATTCAAATCGTTTCCAATGATAATAAAAAATTATATGATCATATATAGAAAATTATTCTATCATAAAAACGTCAGCATAAAGATAAAGAGGATATGATTTAGATTTTTTTACCACCTTGAATGGAGAAAAGTGGCATGGAGAGTTGCCGATATGAACGCCAACAACAATTTAAATGCAATTAATGCTTGATGTCCTTCAAATATCAAACGCAGTATTAAAAAATGTTTCAAGCCCATTTTTAAGGTATATATTCCCTCCGATTGTATTTATAAAGAAAAATTCTTTCTTTTTAGTAGTTCTATTTTTAAGTAAGAAATGAGTTAATATTGAGGTAATTTCTTTTTACTAAAATTATTTTCCTTCATTAATACTATTGAGAGTCACGGGATATATTTTTAGAAAAAACTAAGAGAAAAATTAATTAAGTATGAATAATTTTAGAAAAAATTAAAAAGATAAGATAAATTAATTATTTTAAATTAATTTTAATTATTTTTTTAATATTCATAAAATAGTTTTTTTCTTCTATAAATAAGATGGAGGAGTATATTCGTTACCCACCAAAAAAATTACAATATGGGGGATTGTTGTCATTAATAAATTAAGGTGAATATCACGGTGGACTAAATAAGTTTTGTCGCACATCAGCCAATGCACTGGTTGTGTTCTAGTAAGCTGAACGACAAGCATCCTTGTACATCATACAACGCCATGGACCTCGTGTATGAGACTTAGCATGATGTCTAAAGTATAACATATATATAAATATATATTGGCAACCAAATCCTCATATACATAACAATCACTAACCATAAAGAAGTTTTCTTGGTAGTTATTTTCCATTTTTATTGGCGGTAAAACAGCCAAACAATGCTAAGAAAAGAGGCCATCAAAAGTTGGTGGTTTTTGACCGCTAATAAAAGGTATCCTTTGTTGATAGCTCTATATAACAATAACAACCACTAATAAAAAGTCTATTTTTTATAGAAAAAATGAAATAAGAAAACTTTTTTTATAATACTTTCTCTGCTTTATCACTAAAAGCATATATGAAAAAGGAAATTAGGAAAAAATTAAAGAAAAATTTTATACCAGCTCCAGATCAAAAAATCAAAATATATAAAAAAAATTCATACCAGATACTCTATCTTTGTGATTTCCTAGACGTTAAATCTCCTCAAGCCAGTGATGTCGCTAGATCTTGATTCAAACCATAAATCACAATGTTAGCAAATTCCATAACATTAGTAAGGCAAGAAAGAACCTGTATAGAGAAAGAGTCAGACAAGGAAGATGAAGGTAACAGATGAGGTAGATCACTAAGAGATGACAAATATCACTAACAGAAAATACCAAAATATTGGCGTTAGCATTCTTGATGAGGGATGAAGGTCACGGATAAGGAAGATTGAAGAACCACACCAGATTTGATATCATAAGGGATGATGTTCTTGATGAGGGATGAAGGTTAACGACGGTAGCACGCTAGACTCAATCATTGACTAAAACATCCATGCCGACCACCACAAATTTGGAAGGAGATAGAGGAGGCGTTGAGGATGTGAGAATGTAAAGGTAAACTTTGCTAATGAGAATGGGAAAAAAAGGAGAGAGATAAGAGGAGACTTTCTCAACATCAATCACATGAGAGAGAGAGAGAGAGAGAGAGAGAGAATAGAAAATATGGGTTGGTAAGAGGGAGAAAAATAAAGAAAATGAATTGGACCATCAAATTTTTTTAATCAATGGTTATACATATCAATCTATGTCATGTGTTTTTTTTAAATAAAATTATTAAGGTTTTTGTTGGCAATTATAAAAATAACCACCAACAAAAGTCTTGACGAGATTTTTGTTTGGCGGTTCCAATAAAAATTGCCAAGAAAAGTCTAATATTTTCTTAATAATTATTTATATAACCACCAACAAAAACTTGTGTCTAATTTTTATTAGCATTTTTTCTTATAATCATCAACAATTAAACGTTAAGAAAAGCTATTTTTTGTGCAGTGAATAAATGGGATCAAAGTAACAAAACTTCTAAAGGAAAAACACAGACATAAACCCATGAACAAATCCAGAAATTGGAAGTCTCAACTCATTAGATATTAGAAATGACAAAGGATGAGACAAACAGAACAGAGCAAATTTTTATGACAACAAAATGAAAAGATGAGCATTTTTATGATTTCAATATTAATTAACTGATGACATACATATTAAAAGCTCTCAAGGTTCAATGGGAAGCCTTAGAATAGAGTTCAAAGTAGTTGACAGCAGAATAACCATCAAAATCCATAATTAGGCGAAAGAAGGTTTTGGCATCATCAAATAGCATATTGCCACAAACACCATCATTAATATTTGGGCAAAACTGAAGCATGTAGCCCCCAAGTCGATGTTTTTGAATGATGAAAAAACCACTCACAAACTCAGCGCCTGGGTGGAATAGAGAGCTGCCAACTGCCAAAGACCAAGAATCATCACCCCTCTCTTTAAGAACCATCCAGTCTAATGATTCCACACACTTGACCTTGTCTGAGAATGAAATTCCCACAATGTCATTTGTAGAGATGATCCCCTTTTCAGCCCAAGGAGATGATAGTATCACGGGGTTGCCTAGGGAGGAGGGATCGGGATATTGGATGATATCCAGTGGACATGTGGTGAAGTTGGAGATGTTTCCTGGTTGGAAACCACCGCCATTAGGTTGCGCGAAATGTAGCAGCAGGTAGTACTCGATAAAGGTGTTCATAGGTTCCATTCAGTTGGTTTTGGGTAAAAACCAAACTAAATCAAACCGTTTAGTTTGAAACATGTGAGGACCTATTTGGTTTGATTCCGTTATGGTTTCGGTTTGAGTTGGGTCGGTTTAAACTATTGAATGTATTTTTTGAATTACGTAATTTTATGAAAATAAGTTTAATTTATAAAATTGATAGGAAGAAAATAATAATTTTTTTAATAAGTTTGCTTGTTACATAAAATTTATAGTAACTATAATTGATTATCTTCAAATAATTGATCATAAAATCATAATAAAATTTTGTAATTTTGTAAAAATGGTATTTATAAATTAAAATTTATAAAATTTTTGGTAAATTTGTTTTGTACTAGACAACCAAAAAAAATTTTGTCATTAAGGTATGAACATTTATATTTATATTATTAAAATTTTAAATAAAATTAAATTCATTTTCATACAAAAGGATATGGATTTTATATTTTTTAAAAAAATTTGATAATATCTTTTAATTTGTTTTAATTTGTACAAATAATATAGCTGATGGCTAATAAGTTTGCGATTACATTAATAGGAGAATATGCCATATTAAAAAACTTATTTGTATATGATTAAACATTTAAACAGTCATTAATATATGAGTCAAATTAAAAAAAAGAAGTAATTATAATATAGTTCGGTTATAACTTATGAATATTATAAAAAACTTTAATCAAATCAAATATATCAGTTTGATACATTAAAAAACCGAAATAGATTTATATTATATTCGGTTATGGTGGATTTGGTTTCGTTAAATTGGTTATGATCGGTTTTGAACATCCTTAATATTCGGCAATTGCCACTACAGTATGACCATTAATTTATGTCATGCACTGCTTCATTATCAGCTGAGTCTGATAATCCTAGTTTGGTGAACCCCCACAAAAGCAAAGAGGCTCAGGATAGCAATCCTCATGGGTTTGTAATAATTGCAGGTAAACTTGAAATCTTGACACCTTAATTTATAGACGTTCTTCTGTTTCGTGGCAAAGTCATTTAATTAAAATGTATAAAACATCCACAGCCATTAATGTTGTCCCTTTCTTAATTGTTATAAATATCATATATGCCTTAACTTATACGTTTTGCTTTGAGGCAAGGCATTTATTATTTAAAATACATGAAACAGACTCCCCAACCATTAACATTTAACAATTACTCACTTCATTTTTGTTAACCGTTGAGCACCTCCTCTTTTGACAATATTAAGGATCCTTCAGAGGGTATTATGATGGTGGAAGGGAAGGGTAGTCTAATGAAATGGTATTCACATCTCATTTTATTTTATAATGGGACCGTTTTCACTGTTTCTTTGAATGAAGCCGTAATTTTAGCAGCATAAAAGACGCCCTCAATTGGCATCTCCAAAGTATGGGAAGAAACGTCCTTTGGGATCAATTGGCATCTGGGAGATGGCACCCAAATCAGATTTTGGGAGGATATATTGCTGGCTTGGCGAGCACGGGCCTCTCAAGTTACTCGCTTTCAATGAGTATGTTGGTTGCAAAGGTGAGTGGAACTGGCCACTTCTTGTAAGTTTACTCCCCATAGCAGTTAAGCTTCAGATTGCCTCCAAGAAACCCCCAGTACCTGAAGAGGACATTGAGCATATCATGAGCAAGTGCAAAATGGCGCAGGATTAATTATGGTATAATCTCCTTCCAAATGACTTACAGCACTCCTTCTATGGCAAGTCTCTGCCAAGCTGGTTTTTTTTTTCACAATTGGGATATCTATTTTGACGTCACTTGCTGGATGCTATGGCAACAGAGGAACGAGTTCTTGTTCACACAAGACCCCGTTAGTGTTGATCCAACCCTTCGCTCAATTCACTTCATTGCTAAGCAAACAATTCTGTTAGATTCATAGCTAACATGTAGCTCGGATGGCTTCGTGGCCCCTCTTTTGAGTTTTCTTTGCTGTTCTTGAATTCTGAGTTGCCCCTTTGTACATATTTTCTGCAATAAGTCGTCCCTTTTCACCGGGAAAAAAAAAAAAAAAAGACGCCCTCAATTCCATTCCGCAGTTGATAGGATTGGCAGGACTCATAATTCTTGATTACGGCATATAAAGGTTCAATCTTTTTGCATCATTTTTGCTTTTTTTTCTTTTTATTGATTTCTAAATTTTTAGTTTAATCACTTTTAATTATTTATTTTTTGGAAAAAACAGGGAAGAGACTATGATAGAAAAAAAGTAAAAATAACCTTGTAATGCTGGGCCAAGGCTACATAAATACAGTGATAGAATGGGGTGGCAATAAAACTTGTTCAGGATCTACAGCTAATAGCTATATATTTGCCGTTGCATCATCAAATTTTGTAGCCTACAATAACAGTTTCAAGGTAAGCAGTTAGATAATTCCATTCAATAGTTGTGAATTTACAAATTCATATTCCAATTTGTTAAGAAATTGATCATATAAAATTTTAGAATATGGCTCCAGCACCACCAGATTCGGAAGGAGGACAAGCAATAGCATTAAGTGTAACAGGTGATCAAGCTGCTTTCTATGGATGTGGAATGTATCGTAATCAAAATATCGGTGAATGATGAAAAGCACTATTTTAAAGAGTACTTCATGAAAGGTTCTATAGATATCATATGTGAAAATGTTAAAATTACTCTATGAGGTAAACTCACGCACGCAGCTTATTAACCAAACAATTTGGGAGAACTTAAAATAGTTTGATTAATATGTAGTTATGAACATTGTATATGAAAGCATTGATTGATTATACTATTGCAACTGTGGCATGTATAGGATTGCATCATAAACTCTGTAGCAATACAAGGGCATGGGATTTCTGGGGCCATCACAGCCCCAAGGAGGCAGTCTAGAATGAGGAGACTGGAATTTCATTCAAGAATTGTAAAACAAGTCAATCTTTTGAGAGCCTAGTAAAAAGAAAAAGGAAAAAAAGAAAAAATCAGCACATCCCCTCCCTCTGAACCACAACTCCCACTTCAATTTTGCAGAATGGCAACCAAATCCACAGATACATAACAATCAGATCAAACTAAGGAAATAGCACGTCACTACAAACACCAACACTTGTGCAGAATAGAAACCTGTAGCCCCCAAATTCATGTTTTTGAATAGCGAAGGAACCTCTCAAAACCTCGGTGCCTGGATGGTCTGCAGCACTAACAACTGCCAAAGACCAAAAATGCTCATCCTTCTCTTTAAGAACCATCCACTTTAACAATTCAACACACTTGACCTTGTCTGAGATTGAAATCTCCACAACCTCATTTGTGGAGATGATCCCTTTTCTACCGAAAGCAGATGATAATTTCACTGCGTTGCCCCAAGAGGAGGGATCGGGATCGGGATCTTGGATGATATGCAGTGGACATGTGGTGTTGTTGGAGGTGTTTCCTGGTCGGAAGCCACCACCATCAGGATGTGCCAAATGTAGCAACAGGTAATATTCGGCACTTGCCACTATAGTATGACCATTTATGTCACATCATCAGCTCAGTCTGATATTCCTAATTTTCTGAACCCACACAAAAGTAATAGGCTCAGGATAGCAATCCTCATGGGTTTGTAACTGCAGGTAAACTTGAAATCTTGGCCTTTTGTTTTCAAGTGGGTTATAATGTGTAGTGGCGAGAATTGACGCCTTAATTTTATAAACGTTTTGCTTCATGGCAAAGGCATTTTTTTTTTTAATGAAAAGGGATTCATTAGCCAACAAAAGAATACAAGTATTTACATGCCTGTACTAAAACAACCAGGCCAGCAAAGAAAGAAACAAGTCAAAATTAGCTAACTATCCCATAAGACAAAATCTGAGTGTAAAATATATAGAACATAACCCACAACTATTAATGTTGTCCCTTTCTTAATTGTTAAATATGCCTTATTTATAGATGTTTTGCATTGAGGTGAGGCATTTAAAATATATGAAACAGAATCCCCAACCATTAATATTTAACAATTACTCACTCCAAATTTTTTTTTTTAACTTTCACTTTAAAAGAAAATTCTTGTTTTATTTATATATCACTTTAAAGTTTCATGATATCATTCTTTTGACAATATTAAGAATCCTTCAGAGGGTATTATGGTGGAAGGGAAGCGCAGTCTATGCCTATATTTCACTTTAATAGAGGAGGATGAGGAGGAGGAACGGATTTGCAGGCCTTTTCACAAGACGCTTCCAATAAAATCCAATGGGGAGGATTGGCTTCAACTATCTGAATAAAAATTTACATGTGATGTAGTCCAGAAGATTTGGGCAATGATTTATTCTTGGTCTCCCTTGAGAATCAGGTGGATTACGAGTCAATGCAAAAAAAAAAAAGTTGATTACAAGGAAGCTTTGAAAGGAGGACCAAGGACTGTGCTAGACAACTGCCTGGATGGTTACGATTTTGATGTAGACAGGATTGAGAGAAGCTTTCTCTTTTCTGCAATTGGATTCGTGATTGTTGTTCAATTCAGACATGTCCTTCCTTTACATGGCGGGGGGTCAAGGAGGAGTGCATTGGAAACTGGAAAGAGTTTACACGGATAGATCGAGCTTTAAGCATTAACAGATGGGTCGACTATTTCCAAATTCCAGCCTAAGAGTTCTTCCTCGTGTTAACTCAGATCACTACCCAATTCTATGGCGATGCTATAGTATGGAAGGACACTTTAGTTATACCTTCGGTTTCTAGGCTGCGTGGCCATTGCATGATAAAAAGTCGGGTTCAAAATGAGACTCTGCTGAGCTTGAAAATCTAAAAGGGAGTCTCAGTGAATGGAACCGTGATTTTTTGGTAATATCCTGGGCCACAAGAAAAGACTAACCTGGTTCCAAACTTGTTCTAGCATCAGAACACTAGTTCTTGACCAATTAGGACACTTCTTGATCAATTCGGTCAAATTCTGGCACATTGGTCATGGAAATTGTTAAAGGGAAATCCAGCAAATTTTACTATACAATGATCTGGTACTAATTTCCTCCAACGCACAAAAAATAAATATTTCAAGTATCCAAGCAGGTATCAAACAGTATTATCGTCAAAACTAAGGCTTAAAGAGAATAACAATAGTATAATACTACAGCATAAATATTACCCATTGCATTCCCCCTCAAGAAAGAAAGAAAAAAAAGAAGGGGGGTGGAAAAACAGATACTTCGTCCATGTTAGTGGGAGCAATCTACTCGGCATCTTTCTTCTTCTTGGGCACTCTGTATGCACCAACCACACAAGCATGGTCTCGTTCGTATGGTTCCAGAGTGACTTGCTCGCTGGGCTTAAATTGGTCAGCCTTCAGCTTATTCACTTCACTCGCAAACACTGCAGTTGCAGGCACGGTGGAGTCTATGCAGTTAGCCTGACATGCACAACAAGTAGATAATGTATGCATTAGTTGCATAATCCAAAAATTTAGTCACCAAGTCCCTCAATATCTTTGTCAAACTAAAACTAAACTAAAGATTTGAGACAGCTTATACTAATAAAACCTAAAAGGGTACACTGAGGACGACATGGCTGAGAAAGACTATTGATTGCATAAATGCCATGACGAAATGTTAGATTTCAGAACAAACCTTAATTGAAATAACAAAATGACCTCCTGCTTTCAGATAATATGAAGCATTCAGCCCTAGAATCCTTGCCTGCAAAGGTAACATGAGAGAGAATGAAACCTGGATCCTCAGACTTGGTGTGTCTACTCACCAAGTTGGTTAGCAGTGCGCAGAAGATTTGAGAAATGACAGATAACGTATTACTGATCTCTAAATGAAAGAAGAAAATAGACGAGAGGTTGTATTGAAACATGATAAAGACAATAAAAAAGCACAAACCAAATTGTCCGACTACTCCACTAGCAACATAACATATTCATCTAAGATAAATCTAAATACAACAATGTAAAGCCAAAGAAAAAAAGATTTGGGTGCATAAACAACTTAAAATAAATAAAATAAACAAAGATTTTCATATGTGCATCAGAATCTCGGGTCTGCATCATCCTTGATGTCTTGAAGGGGAATCCGAGTAAACTCATCATATGCACGGAGTATCCAACATAAAAAAATATGCATATACCAAAGTGAATAAGAAACAAAAATGTTTCCAAGAACATCAAGGGAAATAAAACTGGATGGATATTTTCCAGAAACCATCTGTAACACAAGTTTAAGCAGAAAAACAAAGAAGAAAACATTGAATATCCAAGCAATAAGAATCTATCAGAGAGGCACTTGAAACTGAAACTTCTAAGAAGATTTTCAGACAAACAAGCTCAAGCAATACAGATTTTGGAAAGGTAATCAGGTCTCCTAAGTTGCAACCAGATGATCTTCAAAAGAAGCTTAACTAAGTAACTTAAGAAAATAAAAACAGTAAAAACACTATCAATAAGACTAAATAAATAACGTTGTAAAAATGTTGGATCTTTCTTTTTCTGTAAAATTAATTAATTAACAGAATTAAACCAAACCTGATCTGGCTGAGCAACATCAGAAAATATCACATCTACCATGCCAACCAACATTCTGTATTTGGCAGGATGTCTGGCATCTTCAATAATGGGTATAACATTAGTTCGCTTCTTTGCCATGTTGACCAAGTCACGCCCACTCCTGTGAGAAAACTCTACTGCATAGACTACTCCGGTCTACAAACAAGAACACCTTAGTCCCAATGAGCTCTTTTCAACTCGATATGGAAAAACGAAGCAAAT
The DNA here is from genome assembly GCA_026686845.1 of Adenanthera pavonina. NCBI lineage: Eukaryota > Viridiplantae > Streptophyta > Magnoliopsida > Fabales > Fabaceae > Adenanthera > Adenanthera pavonina. Next base: position 28,748,863 of record JAIVEN010000013.1, read on the forward strand.
TAGGTTTAATACTTACTGGGCCAACAATGTCAGAGACATGAGAGACGGTAGTACCAGAAGCAGCACCCAGGTAAAGAACACGGGCACCAGGTTTCTGTATGTCACATACAAAGCAATGAAATTATAGGTTAAGCCACAGTTTTAGGAATACAAGACCAGATGACAGTACAACCTAAGATCAGAGACATTCTTACAATCCAAATGTTGTCAACTCCACCAAGAATGGCAGCGGCTAGCTTGGAACGGAAAGGGTTCCACACACGATACTCCACTTTCGAACTATCCTCATTCTAAATATGGTAACAATGTTTAGAGTCACTACCCAGTGTAATTTCTATACATTTGAACGTAAAACTGTAAATATAGAAAAGGATGGCAATTAAATGAAGAATTCCCCAAGTCCAGAGTGTTAAACAAAAGCAAAAACTAACCAAAAAACAAAAGGCTTTCTTTTTTTTTTTTCTTAAGGGGGGAAAAAGCTTTCACTATTTAAAGTGGATAAAAACTAATCGGAGCTGCCGTTTGAGCTTAAAGATGAAGTCTGTAAATTACATGCCTGAGCCATAATTCAATACATTGCCACCATGAGCAACATACTAAAAAAATACCATGTATTCAAAGGGAGGAAACAATTTTTTTACAAGGAAAGAAAAATCACTTAAAAATCATACTTATAGAGGATGATAAAAGAAATAACCTGGACGGCAATCCTTTTCTCATTATAAACAGCTTCACCAGGAACTAAATTCTTCGTAACAAGGGCATCTTCCTTACCCTTGGCAATGAATATTCCTTCATGTCTATGAGGCTCAATGATAACCTTGCTCCCGCCTTTCATTCCACCCCTACCGCCGCGACCACCACCTCTACCTACTCCTCGGCCGCCCCTGCCGCCTCCACGTCCACCACCACGAGCTTTCATGTCTGCTCCTCTTCCTCCAAAGCCTCTTCCTCCTCTGCCTCCACCACGTCCGCCATCACCTCTGCCCCTGCCCCCACCGCCACGACCTGGTTACATTTACAACATTAGAAACAATACATAATGCTACGAGGCTATAATCGATTAGAGAAAGTTAACCCAAAAGAACAAGAACTTCATCCTTCTTCATATTGGTAATTCCTATTTGTGATTTCATCCAAAACGAACACAATTAACTACTCAGAAAGTTCATTCATTTAGCTAAACAATCCAAAAACCCCATATGACCATTCATAGCGCAAAAAAATCAACGGTATAACCAAGTTCACCAGCACTAGTGGGAAGAAAAACAATGAGAAAGCATGATAGACAGCTACACTAACAGTTGAATTTACAGAAAGTAACAGGGAAAAGAAACATCATCGCATACCTCGAGGAGGAGCCATCTGAACTAGCTAGGGAACTGAGGGATGAAGAACGACGCCTAGGATATGAAACACCGGTGTAATGTAGTCGATGCTTGTGGGAGAGGTTTGCGGGATTTTATAGGCCATATTAGGGTTTAGCTTAGGGTTTTTGAACTCGAAAGGCCAGAAGCCCAACGCAGCTGATTCGGGCTTTAGATTAAAGGAAGGGTCAATCAGCCCAATGATTTATGTTAAAAATGAAGTTCATTTAAAAAATTTCAAAAAAAAAAAAACATTTACACAAATACTTGCGAGAAGCTCAGGATCATGAAGAATCATTTTTTTTCTTTCTATATTTCAATTGATCTGAGTCAAAAAAATGATCAAGGAACTTTTTTTTTTGCGTATGGTTAGTAAGACAAAGAGTTATTTTGTACATAAATTAGAGTCTTTTGAGTCTGGCATGTTATATGGAAGCAGATTTGTTAAGTGAGTTTTCTTCCACTTTGTTCTTTATTTTCCGTTTCCTATAACATCCAATTTACGATCTCAACAATATGAGAGTAATACCACATATTAATGTGTTCCCATTCCTGAAGTCAGAGGCATTATTTTGTTTAAGATAAGCCTCTTGGAGTCATGAATGCTGTGTAAAAGCAGACTACAGAAGTGGGATTTTTCTCCACTTGGTGCTTCGATTTCTTGAGGATTTTAACATCCAATTTGTAATCTCTAGAACGCGAGAGTGATAACACAGTAATGTCTCGCTGTTCATATTGATTTGCTCAGGAGCGAGACTGTGTTAGGCCCCTGGAATGGAAGGCAGAAATAAGAGAAATGGGAAGTGTTGGTTTAAGGTACCACATCGAGTAGACTCACAAGTGAAGGCAAGTGCTCAGACTATAAAATGAAAGAGATTCTTCTTTACCATGGCACGGAGCCGTGTGGTGAGCACAGAGCGAACTATTCTTTCGCCTTTTACTAAAGAATACCGTGTGCTCGCCACTTACAGCGGCATACGCCTATTTTTGGAGGAGTTCTCTTCACTGAGGACTCCACAATCCTAGTTTTAAGATTTCTGTGTTATTCCCTCAATGCGAATAGCCTTTTTAGTGGTTTAATTTGTCATCTTCCTAACAATGGTAATTGATGTAATCTTGCTTTTTATTTTCTCGTTATTTTTAACGATTTTAACAATATAAAATCAGCAAATAATCGAGAATTAGGTTGTACCCAGTGAGAAAGTAGATATATTTTTCATCGAGAAAGAAAAGTATACAATGATCAAGTATTTTTCACCAGAATATGTTCATGGTGGTCTGATGCTGAAGTTGAGTCGATGACGGCGCACTCCTAGCTCAGAGAGAATGAGAAGCTATTGGGGCTCTAGGGCATTTGTATGAGAACTCTCTCACAGCTAATCCAAACAAAGCCCAATTTGTTGTTGGGCCTTAAAACAAGCCCAATTTGTTAAGTAGGCCATTTAGCTTAATTTTGTTGTGCTGAGTTGCCCTATCAACCTTCATAACTTTTGGGTTGAAATAACATGACCCATTAAAGGATTAAAAAAAAAAATCATGAATAATGAACATTACGATCCCAGATTGACCAGAACAAACTTTATAAGCAATTTTGTATAGCCTTTCCGTTTAAGTTATTTGATTAAAATATAACAAATGCACTATTTTTCAGATAATTATATCTTTTTAATTAGTTTATGCACAGTCTTATTATTATATTATTAAGATTATTATTGAAAAAGCATACACTAGGTATTTCTAGTTGGAAACTCTGATGTTAAGGATACATAACAAACAGTATGAAAGTTGACTCTAATTGGAAATTCCCCATCTATCCACCCTTGTTCATTCCGCATGAAGAAGTCGATCTGAAAGAGAAAATAAAAAAAAAATTTGTCATATGTTAGTTTGGATAATCTTGGAAAGGAATTTTTTCCTATCCTCGTACAGTTGTTTACTATATTTTTATAATTATTATTCAACAATTTTTTTTTATTTTCTAACATAGAAATATGAGAGTCATTATTTATTTATTTAAATTTTGCAGACCAAACCGTCCCCTTTTTGTCGCCTTGCCCAAGTGTTGCCACTGGCAAACTTCCACCGACATGCAACCTCAGCAAATGATGACTCCCATTTAACTGGAATCCTTGGAGAGATATTATTTTAAAATAAAAAATTCAAAGTTTTCAAAAATCTCATGCTGAATTATTATATTAAAATTAGAACTCTCTAAATATAGAAAAATGATAATGACTAGACACTAAAATGCCATAGGAGGAGGAAATTTATTGGGCACATAAAAGCAAAATTTTTTCATGCAAATTGACCAGACCTAATATAGATTTCAAGTAGTTGTTAATGTTAATGTGGTAATGTACATTTGCAGGTGCATGCAGTAGGTACATATCATCAATTCTAGCTATTATTTCTGAACTTTTTAAAAAGAGAGAGAGAGAAAATTATATCTCAGAGCCAAAGTCCTAAGATATTATTTCACCAAAAAAAAGAAAATCCTATCAGATTCAAATTAAAGGATTTGAAAAGGTATAATTATTTCTAAAAGCCAAAGCTATTATTGAAAAATACAAAACTACTATTTTTTTTTTGCATATTGCACAATATTAAAAAATAAGCGGCATTGTTTATAATTTATGAATAGTACTTGTTATAAATTTTATATTAATGTACTGATTTACTAATAAATTCTAATAAAGTTTAATAACTTCTTTGAAATATAATACTTACTATTTTAAATTTTTTGTAAAATTTAATAATAATCTTAGTTTTAAAAATAATTATGGTTTTTTAAAACATTTTAACCTAAATTTGTTGAGATATGTGTTCCTAAATGAAATTTTCAATGTTAAGAAAACCGGACCGGACAAGTTAGCAGTTCAAAGGTTCAATGGTTGGACCAGATTAGACCGATTGTAATTAATATGTATCATAAAGATTAAAATGATGTAAATAAATAAAAGAAAAAGTAAAATTGAAGAAAAATTTAGATAAAAAAAATGATATAAACCTTTATTATCAAGTACTTTTAAAATTCATATTAAAATTAAATTAAAATGATAAAGTTTAAAATTAAAATATAGATAAATAATACAAAGATTATCATATAAAGAAAATAATTTAAGAAATAAATAAAAAAAGCAAATATTGATTAAAAAAAAGCTACATAAGGAAAAGGGCATGACCCTTTATTATTAAAAACTTTTAATAACCACATTAAAATTAAATTAAGTATAAAAAATTAAATTAAAATAATTAAATTTAAAATTAAAATATAAGTAGATAAGAAATATCATAAAAAAGAAAATAATGTTATTACATATTGAAAAAAATATTCAATAAAAAACTAGAAAATGGAATTGGAAGGGACTTGGGACTTATTACAATCTGGCATTGTTAGAGAAGAGATGCGTTGATGCCGGAAAAAACAAATGACACGTTTGAGAGAGGTGGAAAAATTTTCTTTAAAGTATTGCTTGCTTAATTTCTATATACAAAAAGCTTTTGAAAAGTGATAAATTAATCACATGCTTGTACAGTCTTATATAGATAATTGTGGAGTCACAAAAATCAAAAGGCATAACATTTGCTTCTGACAATACTTTTCCTTATTCTAAACCAATAAATTCGCTCCTTCATTCTTCTCTCTTGTGTCTTATCTTCCCAACGTTCATTTTCCGTCTCAGTTTTCTCCTTCTCATCTTCCCAGTGCTTATTTCCCATCTCAGTTTTTCACTTTCTTTTGCTATGCTCTTCTTCTTCATCATTCCCTCTAGTCTCCACTCTTCAGGTTAGATCTCGGTAAGTGTCTCCTTCTCATGAAATCTTGGCATTTTTTTCTCTCTTTTTCCTCATCATCCTTCTCTCCTTTTCTTTCTTTTCTTCCTTCTCCTCCTCTTTCTCTTCATCGAAGCTCTAGGTATTCTCTTCAGCGAAACAAAAAAGAAAGAAAGAAACTGAACCGGCTCACCTGTTGACCTGTCCGGTCTTAACAATTTTTACCGGTTTTCCATCGATTTAAATGGTTCTCCTCCGGTTTCCTATTTAGTCGGTTTATCCCATATTCCGGACTAGACTTATGACCGGTACCCAGTTGAACCGGTTGAACCGGCTGGTTCAGTCCAGTTTTCATAACCTTGAAAATTTTAACATCAACAAGTGATAAACCTTTCCTTGGAGATGAGATGACATTAATAAATAGTGGTTAGATTTGGCTTTAGTATTAAATTGTGTTGGCCATTCGCCCACCCAGCACAACCCAACCTAAACACATAGGAGTTGATTAGATAGTTTGTTAGGTGTATTTATAGTTACTTGAGGGTAAGGAATTTGATATTTTTAAATAAGATTTCAAGTTACACGTGTATGAAAAAAAAAATATATATATATATATTTATATATGTTAAAATTTTTTCCTTCTAATTAAAATCTTATTTGATTACTAATAAGGTTTTGACATAAATGATAAATAGTTAGACCTGTTAAATATGTTGTCCTGAATTCAATTTTAACTTCTTTGAAGGGATTAGTCTCAACTATCAATTGAGAATATCTTAGTATGAAATAAATATATATATATATATATATTGAAAATGTTCTTGTCTAATTAAAACCTTATTTGATTATTAATAAGGTTTTGATATAGCCAATAAATAGTTGAATCTTTTAAACATGATATCATGAATTTGATTTTAAACTTTTTAAAGAAACTAATTTTCAACTATTAGTTGGGAATATCTTGATGCTAAAAAAAATCTAATTTGTTTAAAAAAAAATGGTTAGGATTGGACTTTTAGAACTCTCCTCTCTCCACACATCAAATCATTTGCATTAGGGGTGAACATGCGCCGGGCAGGGCCGGGTTTGACCCCTGCCCGATGCCCGGCCCGATGTTCTTCGGGCCAATATCGGGCCAATACCGGGCCAAGTACCAAGCTGGCCCGATATTATATATATATTTTTTAAAAAATTAAAAAATTAAAAAAATTATTTAATAATAAAAAATATACTTATTTATACTTAAAAATAGATTTTATTAAAACATAATCTTAGTCAAAAAATAATTTTTTTCAAAATTTATGAATATTTAACCATTATACATTATTTTTACATAAATATTAAGGTAAAAAACTAATTCAAAATTTAAAAAATATTTGAAACATTAAAATCTTAAAATGTTTTTATAATATTTACATAGTAAATGTATTATATTAGATATATGAAGAATAAAAATCCTACAAAATCAATTAAGATATATAAAATAATTGAAAAAAATTAAAAAAAAAATTATATATATATATATATATAGTTCGGGCCGGGCCGGGGTTAGGGTGTCTGACCCTAACCCCGGCCCGGCCCGAAAGTTGGCCCGGCCCAATTGACCCGAAAGTGGTCGGGCCGGACCGGGCCATTCGGGCTCGGGCCAACATATTCACCCATAATTTGCATGTGAGCAAATTGGTACTTGAAAGGTCCATCATCAATCAGTTTTTTACTTTGTCTATGCATTGTTTACATCTAAGTTCTATTATAAGGGAGCACCTTTTTTTTTTCCTCCTCATGTGTATTGGTATTTTGGATTTACCCAATTTTAATTGAAAAATTTATCAAGATATAGATTAACGTGGATTAAGCTAGGTCCGGCCCTTTCAAACGGCAAGCTCTACCACCGAGTATTTAACACTGCTACATTCTTAAGACTTAAACTTGAGATCTTTAATTCAATTGATATAACCTCTTATCACTAAGTATTTAACAACGCACATTTTTTAATACAACTAAACGCATTTCTCAATATATTATCTAGAGTTTAAAAATTACTATTAAAGTATATTGTTAACAACTTATAGATAAAAAGAATAATTCATCATAATTATTTTATTTTATATTAATATTGATATTAATTACCTTGAATCTCATCGTGAATTAAAACTTAAAAGTGAAAATCATATTTGTGGGAGAAGTAGGATTGAGGAAAGAGACGTTGAATCATCTTATTAAAAGTATATTGAAAAAAAAACTTCTTGAACTAGAACGCAACTTGAACAAACCTCAAAAGCTATAAATTGAACGTTTGTCAAATTTTTTACAATATTTAGAATAAGTTTCTAATATGTTTTTTTATCAGTTTCTCCAATAAAAAATATTGAACAAATTTTCTTAAACCAAATTAATTATGTGATGCTGAGCTTTTAAAATTATTCAATTTTCATTAAAAAAATTGATGACAAATACTCACAAATTGTAATTATAAAAAAGATTATCTCCAAAAAGTTCTTAATAAAGATAAATTATTCTTATGACAGTGAGTATAAATGACCAAAAATGTTTATATTTTTTTTTTATAAATTCACATTCACATGTCAAAATCATGTTGACAATTTAACATAGAAATCAATCTAAGAGGTCTACCAAAATGAACATTATCTCTTTGAAAATAAGTAGCTATGTACCAATAAAAACATTTTTTAAAATTTTGTTGAGAAATGAGAAAACTTACATTCACATTTTAATTAAGATCATACCACAAAATCTATAGTCAAAGTTAGGAACTTTTATTTGATATAGAAACTATAAGGTTTATGTTACTAATAAATTAATACATTTAAAATTTAGGAAATAAATTAAAACTCTTATTTATTAAGATCCAATAGAATCATGTGTGGCATACAGTTGGCTTTCCTAATAATAATAATGAGGCTGTGCTTACCCAATAATAGCTCCAACCCCATAGTTATAGACCTATAGATCCAATTCCAACCATATATATCCCTAGAAAAATGGAGATATATTCTACTTTTTTTAAAATTGTCATGTAATTTGGACTATAAAGATGTAGTACGACCAATGAATAATTGTTGGTGAATAATTTAATTACATTAAAAAATTTTATTAAACTATTTACTTCTTTTTAAATTAAAAATCAAGTTTTAAAAATTAAAAAATTCAAATTCAGATTCCATTTATGCTCTGACTAGTACAAAGAAAATTAATTTGAAGATAGGAAAAAAAATAAAAATTGTGTTTTATAGATGGCAGAATAATTTTGTTGAAAAAGAATTTCTCATGGTAACGAAAAAGATCTGACAAAAAAAATTGATGTTTATGAGAGAGCGCTTTCTTATTCCCATTGCCTCTTTAATTATCATTTTATATCAAATCGACAAAAAAGTAAAAATCATGAGTAGCATGATGAGCATAGCTAAGTTGCAACAGAATAAACGGCGTGCAAGCCCACTCTTTTATTTGATAAGGTGAAGGGCCATTTTCAAGTTTTTAATTTTGTATTTCTAAGAAGGGACCATTTTTTGACACTCTTCCATGCTTTCCCACCCATTTTTATTTCTAGGAAATTTTACCAACACTTTTGCTATATTTGATAAGAATGACTTATTTTGAGAAAAATAAAAAATAAGAAGAAAAATGAGAAAAAAGTTTCATAAAAAGAATTATTTTATATTTATAAAAAATTTAAATAATGTATATCAAACAAATTTCATAAAAATTTTTATTTTATTTTTTTGTTCATAAAATTTTTTTTATATATACCAAACCTAGTCTTTGTTTTGTTCCCTTTCACTCATTGACCCACCTGTCGACCAAAGTTGTTATCTAGCCTTTTATTTTCGGAAATGCACCTTTTATCATTTCATTCGTGCACGTTTCAATCTATGATAGCCATATATATATATATATATATATATATATGCTTCAATTAGTTTCCTTTTTTATAATTTTCGAAAAAGCCACTCAATACTCTCAGTACATATACATAGGGGCTAGTGAATGAGTCTAAAACTTCCAAAGGTGGAATTATATATTTCTAAAATTCAAAGTCGGATCCATATGGTTGAATTATGTATCTTATAAGAGGTTTCAGTCTTTGTCTTGTTTAATATCTCAGTCATTTAATTCATACACTATGCTCAAATATAATGAGATGACATTTATATGAAATAAATCATTCATATTTTGAATAAGACTAAACTAAAATCTATTAAGTTGTACTAACAAAGATTAAATCAGGTAGTATGAATATATATGACTTATATCGTATAAAAGTGCGGATTAATTTGACTCCAAATGTTAATATGAGAATTTCGTTAATGAATAATATGTAATAGTCTCTTCAGAGTATCATTTGAGCTATAAGATTTGTGTTTATTCTAGTTTTGAAAATGCTCTATAAACAACTCATCTAACTTTCTGAATGGATAATATTTATAGATATGAGAAATGACATATATTCACAATCAACCCTCATTGTGTTCTTAATTGAGGGAAGGATAAGACAAATTGACAAGAAAGGAAATTGCTCTCTCTCTCTCTATTTGAGGGAGTTGTTTTGTTAATTAAGCATGCCATAATACTGGTGATAATGATGGTGTCAAAGGTCTTAATTATCAATCCCATTACAATTAATTGATTAGCAAAGCAGTAGCTATCGTAGTTGAAATGTGCAATTTTTTTTCCACGGGATGTTAATTAACTGAGATAAGGATAATGTCCTATTAATTGAACAATAATTAATATACAACAGTAACGCTTTTGAATTAAGATAAAAATACATTAACTAATTGTGTAATTTTTCCCATATACATACAAGTACAAGTCTTTATTTAATATGCAAAACAATGTTTTGATAATCGAATCGGATCAGACGATCAGACCAGTTGGACTCTTATCCAAAGATAAAAATGAATTAGTTTTTAGTTTTAAATCATTTTAGGTGTTGGATCAGATTGGACCACTTTGAATCAGCTTTTGAGACGGGAATTGGAACAGTTTTCAAAGAACCAGACGACTTTTTAAATTGTGTAAAATTTAATTTAAATTTAATTTTTTTACCAAAATTATTAATTATAAAAATTATTAAAGAGTAAAAATAATATTTTCCTTTCTATTTTAAAATTACTAATTATAAAAATGAAAAATTTCATTGTATTATTATCCTTCTATCCCCAATTATAAGAGAATTTTGGGACTCTTCATTCTTCTCAAAATATAAGAGATATGGATAAAATTTGTGAAATAATTAATATCATTTTTCTTTTATACCTTTGAATAATTAAAGCTGTGTTGATAATTACTAATAATTAATTAGTTTCATTCTAAACTTTTAATATAGGCAATTTTTAGAAAAAAATTAAAATTGTAATTCAATTAATGAGTTTAATTACCAAAACTATTTTTTCCTTGTAATGATAAAATAGTTATTTGTTTCTTATAATTAGGAGCGGAAGGAGTATAGTCATTTTATAATATTATAGTCATATGGTGTTATCATATTAAAATATTTTAATATGTATTCAATGATTTAATATATATTATTACTATGTGAGTTTCTTAATTTATTATAAACTTGGACTTACTTAAATTTATTTTCTTAATAATTTGATATTTTCTTTTTCATTTCATATATTATTATATATAATATTATTTTTATTTAATTATTATGTCATCGATTCGACCGTCGGTCTAACCGATTGAACTATAAAAACTGTAACCCAATGGCATTTTCGGTTCAATATCTGATCTGATTTTTAAAATATTGATGCAAAAGCCTGCTGTTAATATGAATCTATCAATAATAAGAAATGCAATCTCATCAATTATCTTGTCAAATACAATAATTTTAATTATTCACCGAGTACTCCAATGTAATTCCTCCTGTGCGTATTATAGAATATTTTGTATAATAATTTAATTTAAAATATAATGTGTTGGATATTTTTTTTTATTTTATCTATGTCTTTAATTATTTTTTACTCCTCATTTATAACCATATAATAATAATAAAATAAGATATTTAATAAGAATAAAATAAAAAAATTTTAACACTTTTTATATTAATTTTAGATAAAAAATAATTTTTTAATATATTTATAATTAATATAAAATATTTTATAATGCAAACAAGAGAAAGTGTTCGCAGGGTCAACAAACCTTCAAATGCCAAAACCTTCACAACTTTTTAGGTTATTTATATTGGCATTTACTCTGGTCAGTTCTGTTCATAAGCATCAATGCGTAATATATTTTCAATTTCATGAATTGAATTTAAATATGAATATTATAACATATATCATGAATTCAGTAATATCATATTTTTTATTTTAATAAAATAATTATTAAATTTAATTATTATTTTATTTTTTATAAATGTATCATAATAGTCATACTTATTAATTGACAAAAAATAAATTGACTTTTTGGGATTATTTAAATATTAATTTTCATTTTTTAATAAATATTATATCATAATTAAAATGCATAGTAATATTATAAGTGTACTCATTAATCATACAAAAAATAAATGAACTATTTTAAAAGTTAATAATATTTTAAACAATCATCCTGGTGTGGTCTAATAAATTATTGTTTTATACTGTCTCTGATTCAAAATTCAGGACAGATTTATTGAAGATAAAGTTTTAAAATATAATTCACTAAGTGAAAATTAATAATAATTTAATTTTTTTTCATTTTTACCTCATTTATGATAAACCTCAATTACACGCATATTAAAGAAATTATTTTTTCACATAAAATAAATACAAAAAATATTTATATTTCTTATTTTATCCTTATTAAATATCTTATTCTATTATTATTGTAGAATTATAAATGGAGATTATGAAAGTATTAAAAATAGGAGTAAAATAGAAAGAAAAATATCCAATGCCATATATTTTGGACAAAAAACTTATCACATAAAATATTTTGAAATATTTTGTAATATGAATAGGAGGGAGTAGTAATAATTAAAATAAGATTATTTAATAAGGATAATTTGGAAAAATTATGATACTTTTTTTAAAAAAATTAAGATATACAACTAACTTTAACCACTCTCATTTGTAAAAATGATGTAATTAAATTCACCTATATTTAGTAAAATCCACCATATATTTTAAAATGGAGAAAGCAATACTGAATAATTTATATCATACTCCCTTCGATCCCATTTATAAAGTATTGCTGACCAATATACTTGTATTAAAGAAAGTTAGCTATAGTTTTAAATTATAAAAAATTAACATAAATTTTCAATTTTATCCATATTCCTCTATGAAATAATAATAATTGTGTCGGAAAAAAAGTGTATTAAAGTAAGATACAATTTATAAGACAATAAAATTATTAAACGTAAAATAAAAAATTTATATAAAAATTTGATACTACGCCCTATAAATAGAATGAATTAAATCTTTTGGATAACCGACAGCACATAGTAATTAAAAATATAACACTCTGATGTTGATGATACAGTTGCAAAATTTAGACCCTCAACTTCCCCATAACCAAGTGTGAGGGTTATTAATTGGTCACAACCGCTGCCTTAAAACCCATAAATGCTTCACCAATACTTCAATGACTATAACTCCTATAAATACCAATCAATCTCTCACATCAGCCTCATCACACAGATTTCAAAACCCCGTTAATCTCATTTCCTTCACATCTTCTTCTCCTTCTGCTACAACCATGGCTTCAGACCTCTTGAAGCTGAAGATCTCCGAGAAAAGCCATGTGAAGCCCAAGAGCAAGCTGGGGAAGAAGGAGTGTCAGCTTGTGACCTTTGATCTGCCATACTTGGCCTTCTACTACAACCAGAAGCTTCTGTTTTACGAAGGGGAGGACTATGAGGGGATGGTGAAGAAGCTGAAAGAAGGGCTGAGTGTGGTGCTGGAGGAGTTTTACCAGCTTGCAGGGAGGCTTGGGAAGGATGAAGAAGGGGTCTTCAGGGTGGAGTATAACGATGAAGACGATGCAGAAGATGGTGGTATTGTTGGTGTGGAGGTCATTGAAGCTGTGGCTGATTCTGATACTGGAGTTGCAGATCTCACTGTTGCAGAAAGCACAAGCACTTTGAAGGAGCTGATTCCTTATACTGGGATTCTCAATTTGGATGTCATGCATAGGCCATTGTTGGCAATTCAGGTAATTTTTCATAATCAATTTCTCATTGTTTGTTTTAATTTGATTTGTTCACTGACAGAAGAAGTACTAATTTAGGTGCATGTATCATAGTTCAAAGATTTGAACTTCAATTTTTAGAACTTGTAAGAAGATTCAGGGGATTGCTCTGTTTTTGTGAGTGAATGATTATATGACTAGAAAATCGGTGCTTTTAATGTTTGGAGAAAATGAAAGAAATGGCTAAAAGGGTAAAGCTCAATTTGAGCTTCAACTTCTACTATTGATCGTGTGAACGCCGAAAGTAAAAGTAATGGATCATACTTTAGTACCAAAAAAAAAAGGTGGGGAAGACTCTGTGATGAGTGATTTTTCGGATTGGGAAAGTTTCATTGAAAACTAAACAAATTCAATTTTAATTTGATCACTCTAGTGAGTATTGTCAAAGTAAGATTTTAAATATATTAAATTAATAAAATTCAAGGCATATGACATTTTAAAAAAATATATATATTCTAAACTTTTTTTTTCATATTTCAATACTGCATCATTAATTTTTAACAGAAACTTAAGAAATTGTGTGGGATTTTTTTCATAATTTTTAGTTAAAAAAATATGTGAAATAATTCTGAAATGAAAAATAGAGAAAAATTATAAAGGGCATGGAGGAGTCTCATAATGCAACCCAATTGCCGTATCTGGAAAAGAAGTTTTGACTCTACTCTGTTTTATGAGTGGATGAAGATGTGATGAGACAACAAAATATTATGAGCAAATGAAGTGCGTACTTAGAAAAGACATTCATCCAACGCATTTATACGAGTTTATCCTTATCCTGTATGTACTAGGCTTTTAAAATTTGCGATTTTTTCTTGATAAATAAGTTGTGCATAATAGAATATACGTAAATAAATACCATACCAAAACCTAATAGGTGTTATATTTTTCAAAATTTTCACCTTATTTTTGAGTCCTCGTGTCATTTTCTAGGACTGGTCCCTGGAATATGAACATTTTGTTGCTAGTAATGATGATGATGATGAGTGTGTGTGTGTGTGTGTATTTTGAGAATTAATTATATGAACAGGGGGTAGCTTGTCATATTTAAGTTACACATTCCATAATTGGATTCTTGGACCCAGTTGTTGGGTGCCCCCTAAGAGCTCTGCCTCTGGACCACCCCATTCTCTTGCTTCCTCACGCCCACCGCCCCATTTATCTTTGGGACAACCTAGTGTTGGCACTCTGTATATGTACGAAGCTCGACATAAATTATACTTTTTTTTTTAATTTTCATTATTGGAATCAGACTAATTTAGATCAAAATCCTTTCAAACCACATACTTTAGTTGAAACAGGATGTTTAATTGTAAATTTCATGAAGTTAATGTTGGTGATTTTAGTTTTAGTAGGATCTGATTATTTATTTTTTATTTAACTTGAATATTATTTTAAGAATATCATGTTGTTGATTATTTATTACAGTTCACAAAGCTGAAGGACGGATTAGCGATGGGATGCGCGTTCAACCATGCGGTCCTTGATGGATCGTCCACGTGGCACTTCATGAGCTCATGGGCTGCAGTCTGCTGCGGGGCACCTTCAGTCTCACCATTACCGTTCCTGGAGCGAACCGAGGCACGAAACACGCGCGTGAAGCTCGACCTCTCACTCCCGTCAACGGACCCACATGCTACATCTAACGGTGAGGTTAAGCAGGCCCCACCTCCACTTCTCAGAGAGAAGATCTTCAAGTTCTCTGAGTCAGCCATCGACAAGATCAAGTCAACGCTCAACTCCAAACTCCCATCTGACGGCTCGAAACCATTCTCCACGTTCCAATCTCTCTCTGTTCATATCTGGCGCCATGTAACCCATGCACGTAACCTCAAGCCGGAAGACTACACCGTCTTCACTGTCTTCGCTGACTGCCGGAAGCGGGTCGACCCGCCAATGCCCGATACTTACTTCGGAAACCTCATCCAGGCGATATTCACTATCACAGCCGTTGGGTTGTTGACGGCTCACCCACCGGAGTTCGGTGCTTCGTTGATTCAGAAAGCCATCGAAGCACACAATGCGAAGGCCATAGATGAGCGGAACAAAGAGTGGGAGAGCGCACCGAAGATTTTCCAGTTCAAAGACGCCGGTGTGAACAGCGTGGCGGTCGGAAGCTCGCCGCGGTTTAAGGTGTACGACGTGGATTTCGGATGGGGGAAGCCGGCGAATGTGAGGAGTGGATCGAATAACAAGTTCGACGGGATGGTTTATCTGTATCCAGGTAAGAGTGGAGGGAGGAGCATCGATGTGGAGCTGACGTTGGAGAGCGAGGCTATGGCGAGGTTGGAGGAAGACAAGGAGTTCCTCATCGACGTCTGAAACTTCCACTTATCTCAATAGTTTTTTTTTTTTTTAATTTTAAAAGGGCTTTGCTGTGATTCTTTGGTGTAGTTGAAGTGTTTTATGAATATTAGATCACTAGTAAAGGCTATGGATAAATTCTTAAGTAAAATCGGTATAGTACATTCAGTAGCTCTAAGATCTGAAGAAATCTGGGCTATTGTATGTATATATAATGATAAATACCGTATTATACCTAAGAATTTTTCAATTGCTAAGATGAATATTAGCTTTTTAATTTTGTGATGGGCACTGGATTGCGATAATTACGAATGCAATTATGCAATGTCTGTTTATTTTATTTATTTAATACATGATGATGAAATTCAAAACAAGAATGAAGAGTGAAATTTTGAGTTTAGCGATCAAATTTGAGAGAAAATACAGCCCTGCATAATGATCCCAACTAACAGTTGGTTGATGAAAACTAAAGTGACTATAAGAAAGGAAGCAGATGGGTTTCTACAAATGAGGGGAATCGCGAAATTGGTATTCACAAACAACATTTCATTAATATTTAGTTAAATAAATTAAAATTAAGCGCAGCTGTGGTTGAATCATGTGGAAAGGATTCGATATCTCTTTCAAATAAAATTCTGGGTTAATACCTTTTGGGAGAGCTACTTCTATTAATTTGAACTAAACAACGCCCAATTCAAACCCACCAATTTTGAATATCATATTATTATCATAATAGAAAAAGCTTATACGTAAGTAAGAGGGAACCCTGCGCGCAGAGAGAGAGTGAGTAAGTGAGTGTGTGTGTGTGTCTTTGCTTTTCAGTCCTCTTCACCCAAATATGACCAAACAAGCAAAGCAAATAAAGGAGTAAGGGAAACTACTTTCATGATCCACGGACTAAGTCTTGCAAAATTTATAATGACCTTTAAAAGCACAAATTTTTTTCAAGGTCCAAAAGATTATAATTTTGTCATAAGTGGATGAAACTATATACTTATAATAAATGACATAAAAAATATACTTATAATAAGAAACCCAAAAATTTAGTAACAATATAGAAGTTCTCCAAATAAATTTAAGAAGTCTAGGTTATAACTTATAACATTCTTACAAGTAACAGTCCTAAAGTTTTCTCTAACTACAAAAAGTATAAATAATAATTTTAAGAAATCTTACTGATAATTTTCTCCTATTGTATAACTTAAACATACAAGTTTTATTCGGGTTGAAAAATAAAGTGATAATAAACTTAAAATTTTGGTAATAACATTCTTAAGAGTAATTAGTAATTACAAAACGCATAAGTGATAAACTATTAAGAGAAAGTAGTTTAGAAGTATTTTCATTCATTCCTGGCAAAATTCAGTTCTTTTTTGTAAAAAAAAAAACTTGGGGAGTAATTTATTTTTTTTAGATTTTCCATTTTAAATTTTGCAGAATTATGATGAATTAGGTGTGATATTTGCAAGAAGTAATGGGATGATAGCCCTGTAACGAGAAGTTGAGTGCAGAGTGATAAATGCTGGTATTTATAGTTGAAATGTCCCTTTGCAGTGCTTCCCACTTACTTCAGTCAATGATACGTCATCCCTTTTTTCATAAATTTCGTCTCATTATTTATTCATTTGATAAATGCTCATGTTTTTATGCTATTCACCCTCATATTTTCTCCTATTTTTCTCCGCTGATTTAACTATTGTAACAAGTTAGTAACACTAACTATTAAAAACAAACAATCTTGAATAAAAAAAATAAAAATAAAAAAAAAGATTCTTTTTTTAGGCTAATAATAATATAAATGATTCTAGTACCATATCAATTAACATTGACAAAAGAAATAATATGGTGTTAAAGGCATGCTTAATCGTTTTAACTCCTGCACCTAAATCTATCACTCTTAATGGTCTTGTTACTTTTTAAGAAAAAGCAAATCATTGCACAATCAAATAATTCTCATGTACATGTGGCTGGAGTTTGAGTTTGTCTGCTTTTGTTATTAGGTAGGTATGGATTTATATATATATATATATATGGGTTTCTTGCTGCAAGCTGGCCCACAGATTCATAATCAAACATACATGCTGCCACATGCATTTCACTGGAGTCAAGGAAGGAAGAGGATGGAGATTACTTGATAATTCACGCCAATAAATTCAGTAACAAACTATTAACTACATGATAATGGGTTTCCTTCTATTTTCACATTTCTAAGGACTGGTACATCATTTAGAAATGAAAATCTAAATCCTCTACCGTCATTATAATGACTGCATATAATACATTCAGGAAAAAAAATAAATATAAAAGAGAAAATTAGTGGGAAGACAAGAAGTAGGCCCCCATAGATAATCACACACATTTGTGGGTCACTCATTGAGATCCAGTTTAACTAAAACAAAGCAAAATTGAGAAAGTTCCTTAGCCACCCACTACATACTCCAGAAGTAGTACCCACATTCAGGGTACTTGACTGATGATTGGATGAAGAAAATGTTTTACTCCCCAATGAAACCCAAGAGAGGCTATGGCTCATTTTCAGGCTTTTGTGGTGGTGGTACAGTAATGGCGGATTCCTTGGCATCTATAGCATCCAAAATTGAGCCAAATGCATCAGAGGAAAGGTTGGAGAGCATAAGGAAGGATGTGGAGAACTACTAGAGCAATCAGAAAATGACTAACCAGGAGGCTGGATTTGAGATTCAATTTGGCCTTCTTCTGCAGGAGGGGGTGTCTGTGCTTCTTGCTGTAGGGCAGAAGATGCCTTTAATTGCTCTTCTGTGATCTTGAGGTACTCCTCAGTGCTGTATGCTCTATTTGGACCTGCACAACCATTTGCAATATCAAGGATCTAAAAATACTACATTCTGGGATTTGTTTCAAGGCAGGAAGGAAGGGGTGAACACACGAAGCATGCTGCACGCATTATCTTAGATTAATCATAAAATTGATACAACCAGCATTTAAAGCAATGAATTAATTACACAACACGAGATAACACTTATCTTTAGAAATAAAAGGGAAAAAAAAAGTATACTCAATCTTATGCTGAGTCTAGGAAGCGCCATGGGTTGAAAGAAAGGAATATGTGCAACTGCTGAGACAAAAGTAGTACCTAGAGTATTTTATCCTTTTTCTTCTCTTTATCTCATCTTTTTCCCAGAATTAAATAACGCTTTGGTGGTCTGTCCAGGTTAACTTTCCAAAAAGAACATACTGTGATTCGATTATCTTCTTAGTAAGTACCGATTCTTTATCTATCTTTCTTGACAAATAAGAAAAAATATGAAATATTACTAAGCGCCAAGTAATGATTCCCTTCCATGGAATTATAGCTAATTAGTAATTACAGAATAGTGTATTACTATCAGCATTTTGAAAGCTGTTTTAACCGTTTTCCATAAGTTCATAAAACAGCATGATCTGACCATTCCAGGATAAGAGTCAGCATAAGCAGTTAGTCAAAAACTTTCACATGTGCTTTACTTTCTTTGTCTATGTTGGCAAACATTAGTTTAAAAGAAAAAAAAGTTATTTGTATACTCTTGCTACATCAAAGATTCTCTATCAATTCATCAAGCAAATACATATACCAAGGATGCAACAAAGAAGACAATCTTTAAATTGCTTAGACAGTCAGAGAACTTTCACATCTGAATATATAAAATAACATTCCGACTTTTGGATTAATAGGCATCCATCAAGTCAAAAGTCCAATTTACGTGATCTGTACAAATATGAAGTGTCGATACCGTATGAGTTTATCTGGTGTCTCCATAAATGAATTTATTCAATTGAAGACCAGGTGCCAAATATGCTTAATAAAGCGAAGGAGAAGTTGCTAAAAGTTTTCACCACATCATGGCAATTTCATTCAGATACGTTAGTTGCATGGTTTGTGTTAATTGTCCCAATTTGGAGGTAACTAACACAAGTTCTTATCTCTTTGTTAAAACAAGACTTTATTGGGATATTTTTGTGAACCACAGATCAGACATACATGATATATGAAATGACAGTCACAAATTTCAGCCCAAAAATTGGCCAAAAAAAAATTCACCACAGGAAGAATCTACAGCACGGACTATTCATATACTTTAGGACTTCCTCACTTATCTAGTACGCAACTTAATGCATCTAGTGATTAAAAAGAAAAGGCCAACACTTTAACAACATGATCAAATGACTATCACAATGTTTATATATTATAGTTCTTCAATGTGGCATTCATTTGGTTTTGACATCCCATAGGCAAGTCATTAAATTCTTGAGTTTGCTGGTTTTACTGGTTTCAATGACGATCTCATGACCTCTTGGAATGGATGCCATTCCAGGAAGCTTTATTTGTATTTGATACAATAGGACAGGTAAACAGAGCAAGCTTAAAGTGAAGAGTCATACAAATAGCCACTTTTAAGGCTTATTGGAAATATAACTCTAAGAAACAAGTAAATTTTCAATTAAATTATTAAGTCTTTTCAACAAGACTTATGATTACCAAGGAAATTAAATATTAAACAGGAACCACTCCCATTGGTTTCCTCATAGCAGATTAGTCTAATGGTTCCTTTTCCCAAATGAAGAAAACAAAGGTAAGGATGATATTAGAGCTGATAACCTATTGGAATCAAGTGTCTGATCACAACGCAGGGTACTTAGCTAGCTGATATGATAGCTTACATATAGATGTCAAATGTAAAGTGATGTTACCTTTATTTCTTGCATAATATAGTACTACCAATAAGAGAAAACAATGAACTACCACGCATTCATTGTATAAGAGTAGATAAACTGTAACTAGATCACTCACTGGGGTCAACTGCAACCTGAGAATTATCAGTGCTGGCAGTGGAAGATCGATTTGAGTTAGTGATATTGTTGGGTACATTGGATTTGTACGTGTTTGGTGTTGGACTTGAAATGTCATCAAGACCAATCTCCCGCTCAAGTGTGCTCTTAAATTCATTTGAAACTTGCTGAAGGGCAACAAAGATAGCAAGTAATAACAATGAAGCGTCTATCAACTGGAATTAGCACAGTGATTTTAATCAGAAGATGTTGTACCTACCTGAAGCTCTCTAATGGTGGGTTGAAATGCTCGCAATGTTTTTCCCAGATTCCGAGCAACCTGCAGTTGGACAACCCAGTACAAAAACAAGGGTTTAAGAGAAGAAAGAGAAAGAAAATCAGCACTACCACCACCAACAACAACAAACATATTGTGAAAATATCTAAATACATGTATCCAATTGTAATTTGATTGATCAAATCATGCTGCCATTGTTTTTTTTTTTGGATGCTACAAGAAGAGGGGATCAAGAGAGGAAAGAGAAACAAAATTAATACCAACGACAATGAGGACAAAGATTTGATGAAAATATCTAAACACATGTATCCAATTTTAATCTGGTTGATCTGGGATGCCCTGGTGATGTTGAGATTATGGTTGTGGATATATACAACTTCAATATCCCAGAAAGTTGAAATGCATGTCTTGTAAACCCTAGTTATCTGAAGCCAATCTCATTCATTGTAATCATTTAATATTGATTATTATTTATACACCTAAGGAAATGACAACTTTTAAGGCTGCCCTACAAAATTCTCTGAAGTAAGCGAGCAGATCTATTATTATATTTAATCATTTTATTTCAAACTCAGTAGTTGTTAAAGCTATTGAAGCTGAGCTCAATCCTATCATTTAAGATAAAATCAAGACATAAATCTGTTGCAGTGTTGTCAAAGGCCAGTGACAGGTGCCAAGAGGCCTCAAAGCTCGTCACTCGGTGAGGTGAGGGCAGCTTTTTGGATTATGTCAGGCACCTGTGCATACACCAGGAGTATTTTACATAGATACACAACCTTAAAAGCCAGCCCTAATAAAGTAAGTCATACCAATTAGATTAAGTAATTTAAAACAAGATAAGCATATAAAACCATAAATCCCTACCCAACAACTCCAAAGTAATGGGAAAAGAGGTTATTCACTTTAAATGAGTATTATTTGGGTTGTTAGCCACTCACTTTTAAAACAAGATAAGTATTTTGTGACTTGATTATTCGATAGTGCACTGTTTCATTTGATTATTATTCTTGAATAGCTAATTTATAGGGCAAAAGTTATCACAATATATATATGTATCTTTTAAAATTTTCTATTTCTATAGCATTTTTTCAGCTTTTTCCCCCATTGCTAGTGCCTTGTTTTACTAGGGTGAACACTATTCTAGAGTCTTAAACACAAAGAAAATGCAACATTCATGCCATGGAAGTTTGTTAGCTCACCTTAATTCAGTTTAATTTTCTAAATGCCAATTATCTCAGTCAACTTAAACTTTCCTAGAGACCTTCTGGCCTTCTTTCTTGTTCTCTTCAAGAATACTATCAGCTCATCATTCTTTCATCAGTTGGTATAACTTATGGTACGACTTTTAATCCTCTGCAGTCTGCACGGTGAGAGAGTGCCAAAAAGTAGTAGAAGTGTATATGAAGTCACTTCTCTTCTTTATATCCATTCCTTACTACACTATGTGCAATAATGTTGTAGCACAAGAATGATGCAAAAGAGTGACATTGTGTATAGGGTCATTTCCTCTCTTTTCTAATTCTCTCATCTCTCACTATTTCTTTTAATATTTACAGCAGAGATTTCAGACTCTTACGGTCATGAGTATTTTATTTTTTCCAAGTTGGCATTACATATTCAATGAGAATTGCAATTACAAAAAGAGGCAACCAAAATGTTACTAACATAAGGAATTTAACGAGAGAGTAAAAAAGGTAGTGTTGACGCTCATCTAAATATCTAACTCACCTCAGCAAGACCTTTGGGACCAAATACCAACAAAGCCACTACCCCAATTACCAGAGCTTCAGGCGCTCCAACCCCGAAAAGAGATGCATAAATCACCTTGCCCTTAGCCCTTCTGTCTGAACCACCATTGATTCGCTCAAGTAAACAAGAAATTATCAACGAAAAATACAACTTAAAAGGGAACTCCAAAATAAGGGACAGAGGAAACAGGAACAGAGAAACCACAACTCCACCAGAGTGTTTTTACCTGTACGAGGAGATTTCGGTTTACTTGAGATACCCAGATGCTTTAGACCATTCCAAGGCGAGAAAAGGCGTCGACCCAGTGGAGATAACCATGGAGAAAGATGAAAATTTATGGTTTTAGGATGTGATACTGCAGAAGATGACACTGCACATATCGCTAGCCTTGCGCTCGCAGATGATAATGGACATGTCACTGTGGAAGTAGAAATTGCTGAAGCCATTGCTAAAGACTGTGTCATTTGAATTTGAAGCCAGATTTTTCAGACGCAATTTTTTTCCGTTGATCGTTGATACATTGGCGCACAATCACGAACAATCCTATCCCATTTATTTTTTTGGGTGAAAAAAATAACGTTTATTATTATCAGGGTTTAGGATGAATTCCCATGGGCTTTTAGCTCATAGGCCGATTTGGACTACACAGCCAGAAATTCAAGGGCTTTATGAAACAAAAAGGAAAAGAAATTCGGTGGATTTTGGGCCTGGCCTAAACTCAAGTCCAATTATGCAAACCAATTCGACCCATCTTAAAACAATGCCATGACATGACAAATTACTTGTAAGTTATAGGCTTGTAGCCTCACTTTTTTACTTGTTATTTGTTTTTATTGGTATCTTTAATTTAATAATTTCTTCTTTTTCAATTTCCATAAGATTCAATCACAAACGGGATACATAAATTATAAATTTGTGTAGATTGTCAATAATTGTAGAGTGAAAACGACACACATGCAAAATAATCTATATCTTTTTTCAGACATAACATTATTTTTTTATTAGTGAGCATTAATCTCATTGGAGAGGGTTAGAATTGCTTAAGTATAATGTTCTGAATTTTAGACCATATGAATGCAAAATATGTCTTTGGAAGAACTTGCCCCCATCTAGGCCTGACTCAATTTGATTTGAATTATTTAAAGCCCAAAATAGTTATCGGATTTTGGATGATTTTATCAAAGAAGAAAGACTTTTTTTCAAAAAAGAAAAAAAAACCAAGGATGAACTTATGGCAGGAGGGCAAAAGCGAGAATCAAATGGAAACTGGGTGGTTCCAAATTATTTTAAATTTTATAAATAAAAAAATCATTTGCTTCCTTTATATTTGTCATTGTTTTTGACTAGAAGCATGTAGAGAAGTTTGGAAAGTGACTATTGAGATTTTTTTAACGTTGAAAAGATTTTGAAGTTTAGAATATTACGTGTATTCTATTTCATATTTATCACTTGAGCCAGCTAGTCTCATGTCACTCTGACTATTTTTGTTTTTTAGTGGAAAAATAACAGAGAGCATGATTTCTAGATCACATAATAGATTGCTTATTCATCCTTCATCATCTTGTGGGTTTTGAAATATTCAAAGAGAAATAAATGTCACACACACATACAGATATGGACAATGATTTTGGCCAAAAAAAAAAAGATGCAGACAATGACTCCATAAATTAGTCTTCAATAATTGAGTAGGGTTATACAGCCAGCCAACGTGGTTTATATTTTTTGGGCCTAGGTTCATATGGACAGGTACAATGAGATCCAGCCTAATTTTTTTGGATTTTCTTAGTTACTATAATTTAATCCAATTGCATCACAATATAATTAATTAAATGGATAAATTATTTTTCCTATAAAAATATTTTAATTGTATAATCATTCTCTCTATCACAAAAATGTACCAAAACTAAAATGTAAGCTCCATATTTTATATGAAGTTTGAAATAAGTCACATTATTTATAAAAGAATTTATATAAGGATGTGTGGCTTTTTATAAATTTTCTATATAATAATATAATGTAGATGTATAAATGTACATAAGCTCTTTGAGAAAGCACTATTTGATCAAAATATTTCATTAAGTTCTTCACTTGAGACTTCTGACATCTAATCTTAGTATTTCGACCCATAAAGCATGTTAATTCCCTAGCAAAATTTAGATACAGAATTTTATTTTATTTTTAAATAATCATTCACATTATTGATAAACCATACAATTTAACTTTGAAATGATATGAAAGCCTAATATAAATAAATATTATCCTAATACTTTATATATATATATATAACATTGTTGATTTTAAACAAAATTCTCAAAGAACTAAAAATATGTCAAAATTAGAAAAGAACGTGCTTTTTTTGAACATTCTCATCCATGGCACGACTCTTTCTCTCTCTATTTGATCCCAATGCAAATTTACTCAAACTGAGGTTTCGCTTGACATTCTCTTTGTGTAATTTACGTACAATTTACTTGTTTTATGTTTTTTAGAAAGTTTAAATTATTTTTAAACAAATATATTACTATTTTAATCTTTTTTTTTTGTGAAGAATGAGGGTCAATCACCCTATTAAATAACAAGGAAAAATATTTAAAAAGAACAGAAAATAAAGTATAAGCCCCGTGATCATTGAATATGATCATGCAATTAAGAGAAGAACGCAAGTTTAGCCACATCGTAAATATCATATCTATGAATGTAGGAAATATTTACCACCTAGTCACTTTATATTATATTTTAATGTTAGAGGCATAAATATTTTTGTTTAGTAATGAAACAAGATTGATGAGTCAAAAGTCTTTTTGAAAAACTATGTAAAACACATTAAAAGTATATAACTTTGTTTGTGTTTTACTCGGGAAACAGAAAGTAAAACTTTCTAAATGAAGCTGAATTTTTCAGGAACTTGTATTTGTATTTAATCAAGGAACAACAATTGGTCTTTTTATCAAAGAAGTTTAATTTCTCCTCACTTCTGTATCAAGCATCCCTTGAATCATTTTACACACACGACTAATTAAATGTATTTGTATCAAATCACACATTTAACTGATTTAATTAATTTTTAAAGTTTTAAAATTGAAATAAACTTTACTCTTTGTCAATTTCGATTTGGAATACCCTAACTCAAACAAAATCATTTGATTGATATATATATATATATATATTCTTCTAACATGTATATATATATATATATTAAAAAGAGATCATGATATGATACACCACAACCTTGAATTAATTAATATACACATTCGGTCATTCGGACACGTTATGTAGACATTTTCATATACAGCCAGCCACACATGCATGCAGCTTCAACAACATCCTCGGATTCCTTCATCAAATTTATAATAATAGTAATAATAATCTACGTAAAATAAACAGTATAATTAATAATTATTAATGGGTATCTCTTAATTAAGAAAATAAACTATATTATTTTCCACAATATGACTAAGGCAGATTTACATGTATATATATATATATATTGGGTACTACTAGCATCTTTGGATGGAAAAAAATTATATTTAATTTAAATTTGTAGGTCCATATATTCATGATAAAGAGCTACGCATTCACGTACACATAAATTATTCTCGACGAATGAGATTCAGTACTCCCACATCATGATGCTGCTGCAGTACATGTTGCCAAATTAATGTGTTAATTATTGGCATATATATATATATGTATAAGACAAATCTCTTTTAGCTGTTATATATATATATATATATATATTATTTTCTTTCAACGAAGGTGAGCATTATATAAAATTAATTATTATTAATTATTTGCTTTCTCATTTATAACGGTATTAATGACTAAAATGAACTTCCTTTAGTTGGATATTCATGCATTCGGATTGAAAGAGTGTATATATGATATTAAAATTTGGTCATATTTACACTCATATATTTTTTCTTTTATTTCTTTTCAAACACATCATGCATATAGATTTAATTTATTTTAATGTATAGCCGAAATTGGTGAATCAGACAGAGAGATGCAGCATGCGTCAACTTCTTCAGAAATATAACATCATGTCATCTTCAAATCAAAACCAAAAACGACAATGGTGTTCCTTTCAAACACCATAAATTAATATGTCGTTTACTTCCATATGCGTTTCTGAAGCTACATTAACTGCTTAATATCGGTCATACAAAGCCTATCTTTGAGAATTTAATTTATTTATTTATTTTTGTTTTTGCTTTCTATTTTTTTCAGTTGAACCCATCAAATCCAGAACAAAAGGGTTCTGTCAGAAACAGTTGTTGCTGTTGTTTTTACATGCGAATGCAGATGGATGACTCATATATATCCGATTCAAAGATGCTCTCACTCACTACAGCAAATCGATGCGTGTTTCCAACTAAAGACTCAGACATGAGTGCCTTCCTATAGGATCCGTGTGTGATATTTTCTTGGGGTATATATATATACACACACACACACACACACCCTTAGCTAATAAAGTTTCCTGTCATTTTTTCAGTGACAACCATTTGATATTTAATTAGCATTATCGATTAATTCAGATTTGAGGTATCTTTCCAAAAAAAAAAATTTCAAATTTGAGGTTGGTTGAGATCCAAATTAATATAGGGAGTAGCTTTTCAGTATAATTTTTTTATTTTGATTTATAAAAGCTAGCTTATTATACTTTTAAAAATTTTTTGAAATAAATGTTATGTTTTAGTGTTAAAGATATTAATACCTTTTTTATTAAAAAAATGAATTAAATAGTCAAGAATATTTTTAACAAAATATTACAAATTGTTCAAAAAGTAGAATTTTCTAAGTTAAGCAAAATTTCTCACAAAATTTTAAATTTTTTTCAAACTAAACAGTATCCAATGATATATTTCTCAAGAAATTCTACTTTCTTTTTCTATAATTTTTTCATTCCAAACGACTCAAAGTTTAAACTTGAGCTTTTATTTAAAGGATTGACGTCAAAGTCTTTTTTTAAATTATATTAA
The DNA here is from genome assembly GCA_026686845.1 of Adenanthera pavonina. Lineage (NCBI taxonomy): Eukaryota > Viridiplantae > Streptophyta > Magnoliopsida > Fabales > Fabaceae > Adenanthera > Adenanthera pavonina. The sequence continues at coordinate 28,776,321 of JAIVEN010000013.1, forward strand.
TGTTAGAATAAGCAATGACGAAATGGAATATATATACACAATTATCATGTATTGGTGGTCATATAAGTTCCATCAAACACAAAATCCCCCACTTGGGTTTTGTGAAAATTATTCAGTTAAGCATAGAATCTTACGTAACAAGGTAATTAAAAAGCTAGCATATATATATCTATGAGATCTTATAAATCATGAATGTTGCTTTTATGAGCGCAGGGAAATGAAGTTTCATCTTTTACTATCTGCACATCGATCATTATGTCTTTTAATTCCTTTTCTTGTTGAAAAGATATCACTACAAAACTCGATCAGAGACAATGAACTTTTAAAATAAACCAATCTTGTTCGTGTTTCTTGCTTAATGTCCATATTCTGTCACTCTTTAACCCCAAGGATCGATTTAAATGCATGGTTGAGTCTATTCAACTATATATGAAGGTGATATATATATATATATATACATACGTACACACACATATATATAGATATATATTTGATTATTAATTAAAACAACTACAGATAATTACAATAAAAAATAGTACAAAATACTTACATTAATTTAATAAATATGCATTTTGTAATTAATATCCACTTATCGTAAATTTTTTTTCAAATTTCTCCCTCTCAGTACTGGTGTACGTGCTCAGAAAGAGACCCAACATGAGAAGGTTTTTTTTCTTTTTTCTTTTTTTTGTGTAGGAACGAGCAGTGTTTTATTGATTAATATTAAAACCCCACGACGACCATGCTCTCATTTTTATATTCATTTTTTATTAGTTCACACACAAAAAAAAAAAAAGATAACCCGCGAATTCTTTGACATCTCATTTGAGTGCACATTAATTAATATTAATATAAATCAATTAATATAAAATAAAAAATTTATATTTTCCAGCCTCTATGCAACAATGAAAAAGATATTTTTAATTAAAAATCATTTTTATAAAGTTCAAAATACTCTGATATTTATTATATTATTATATCTAATATATAATTAGACATAGTTTTCATACATTATACAAGATTTAAAAAAGGCCTCAATATTCATAACTTGTAAATGTGTATTGATATTGCTATCAATAATTATGTTTGATTCTAACACATAATATTTTAATTACAAATTTTTTTTGTCATTTTATTATTCTATGCTTAATTTATTATGTTGTGTATACTAAAATGACTTTTGTTATCATTTGCACATATCAAACATGTTCATCACATGCATTTCTCATTTGGACCATTAAGATGAATTTTGGACGAATCAGATTTTACTATTTTACATTTTATATTTTATAAAGGAAAATATTATTTTCTAATTTCATAGTTACAATATTCATATTATTTTATATTCTGCATTATTTAAAATAAAAATGTTATCAAAATCTCATTAAAAAAATTAAAAGATTTGGACTGTCCAAATCTTATATAAATGATCCAGATGAGATGAGCATTAGTGCAAAGAAATGCACCAAATCTATTTCCTCTATCAGAGATAAAGAAGTGATGAGATATTTAAAATCATATAGAACATCAGTTTTTTTTCTTTTTCTATAAATCAAATAGGATCAATTAAATTAATCCAGGTTGGATTTTTTTAGTGGGTTGTTTTTGTTGGGGGGGGTGGGGTTTTGGGTGGTGTTGGAACTGTGTGCGGAGAGGCTATCCGTGAGTTTTAGTTAGTTGAATATTTTGGTGGGGATGATGCAAAGTACGTATCCACATTAAATATATACAAAGTTGTATGTCCCATCGATATAATTAACATCATTATAGTGTTTACCGACTTCTACTTTTTTCTTTTGCTTTTTTGTTTAAAATATTTTCTCAGTTTCAACAAACCTCACTTTCAAAATATTTATACAAACCAAATTTTTCTTAAGCATAAGAAAATCTTAATTACAAAGATAACTATTTTCAGGGTGCCCTATCCACCTTGTCCTTTAACTTGGACTACAAAATAGCATCCAACTTTTAACCTAAAGATGCATACAGACACATTAATGTAACCGTAGATGTGTAGGGAATAGGGAGAAAATAGTTAAGAGATTCGCTAGTTACACAGTGAGGGAAGCCTTTGTACCGATGTAGTGTCAGCCCTTCAAGGACAATGCATAACTAAGCAAAAATATTGATTTTTTTTATCTCATTTATTTGTTTGATAGAAAGAAAATGAATTTTAAGAAATAATAAAAAAAATTTAATTTAATATGTTTGGTTTATGTAAAAATCATTATTAGTTATTTACCAAACACATTAAATTTTTTAATAAAAAACTATAATAATTTACCAAACATATTAAAATAAATTTTGTCTTTCACTTTCCCCTTATTCAAACATATTTTCTTCTTATCAAAGATTGTATAGATTTTATAATTCTTTTAGGATTGTGGACCTACATCCTTTAGAATACTTTAGAGGGATAAAGTAATTCAGAGAATCAGCAGCGGACACAAGTTATTTTTAGGGCCCCCAGTTTTATTTTTTTTATTTTCTTTTTAAGAATTTTGTATGAATATTAAGCCAAAACATAAACATACAATAACTTGGTCCTCAAGAATCGAACTGAGAACCAAAGAAAACATATAGCATCCTTGAAATAACTCATGACCACTGGCCTCTTTTAAAATTATAGATTAATATGTATATGTGTGTGTGTGTGTGTGTGTGTGTATAATTTGTTACCAGGATCTAACTTAAAATGGGACCACAATAATAAAAGTAAATGCTTTTGTGACCCTTCTTCAAAAAAGATTATATATTTTTTATTGTAAAATTTCACGATAAAATACTTAAAAATTATGTGAAATATATTTTGATTAATTATATAATACTTAATTAGTATTGGTTAATTATTTACGTATAAGTATCACATAAAATTTTTATACTAATATTTATTATTAATATAGATAATTTTTAGTACGTATAAAGTTATAATTATTAATAAAAATATTAAAAATAAAAACCATATATAAAAATATATTAATTTTTTAAAAATTAATAATAAATCAATATTAATATATTTTTATATATTAATATGTTTTTATGAATGATCTTTTACATATCACATTTGATTTGAATAATATATTCATATAAATCAATCAATATACATATATGTTGTTAGGATTAGTGTTTTGATATACATGTTGTTGGGATTTCAATTATTTTTATCATAAATTAGGAGAATCTCCTGCTAACCAGCAGCGAGACTAATTTCTTTCAAGGTATATAGAAGGTAAAAAATATATTCTTTTCAACTAAATTTACTTCATACATAAAAGATCAGAATGTAATCCTAGCTAATCACTTGAGCCAACATAAGTTGAAAAATTATGCAATTGCCATATAATTGTCATATGATGGGAAAAAAGAAACAATTTTACAACAAAATTAATCAGGGTTAGGCTTATAAGTATATCTTTGTTATCTTAATTTGTTATTTAATTAGAACGTGATAAATGTATAATTTTTAATAATTACTCGTTAAATATAAAATTTAATTGAAAAATTATGCAATTTACGTATGAAAATGTACTATTAATAATTATTTCACGTTCCTTTCAAATAAAACTTTTCGATTCAAACGTACTATTTAGTCATTGTCGCTTAATAAAAAAACACGTCAATACAAATTGGCCAATATTAAAGTGTGCGGTTGCTGTTGCAGTTGCAGGTGCATGGGATAATATATTTGTGGCAATCTAATAAAAGCTAAACAATTATAATTAATAACGTAATTATTGTTCATGGGGTATTTTCTTCATCGATCTACCACATTAATCATACATAACTGAACAAATTTTGATGTTACATTAATTCCCGATCGTTCAATTCCTTGGAGCTCAAGCGAAAGGGACTAAATTAAATTAAGTGATCAAGAAAAGGACTCACTCGTTTAATAGTGATTTAGACAGATATATATATATATATATTGAAGTTGACCTGAGTAAGCTGCTTGCACAAGTCAGTTTAATTACATAAAAGGTTAAAGTTTCAGATCAAACTTGGACTGCAAGATGGTTAAATTAAGGAGTTCAAGATATATTCCTCATTCATTACCCGTCTTGTCTGTTTTTCTTTTAATATATAAAATGATTCATGAAGGAATTAATCTCCAATTACACTCTGTTGACAGTAGTTTTTCCATTACCTTCAAACACCATTAATATAAAACTCCTCAATCTATAATTCTGTAAGCCATCAAATCCAAAGCAAAAGATTCAGCCACTTGAGAGTGCCTTCCTATAAGACATATTGGTGTTAACTACTCATCTTTTCTGGTTTATTTTGTCGCATAATATATATATATATATATGTAATGTGTGAAGCTAGGTTACGTTTTCACCAAGGCTATTTAGAGTCGTTCTAAGCCATCCAATCCAGAGAAAATGCTCCGACAAGTTGCTTACATATCTTTATTTCATGCACGCACAGATGAGTAAGGTGCAGACTCCACTACGTCTTCTCCTTTTTTCCTGTTCATCGAATAATAGGATACCCTTAATCCGCTAATTAAAGCTTGATACGTTTTGATCATACACTTCGTGAATGGGCAATAAGGATATATATATATATATATATATATGGAGCTACGCCTTTATCGTCATTTCTTCACATGCTTTATATATGAACCATGTGAATGAACCTCATATCACCTTCACCTTCGTTACTTACCCACCATATGTTTTTTTTTTTAATTCCCTGTCTATTAAGTAGATAATACTACAAAATTGAGAGATGGGAAACTTTATAAGGAGCCAATAATCCCCACAAATTAGAAAAGCACAGTTTAATTTAATTAACCGTTAATTTGTTAGTGGCGAGGTGGTTTAGAGATAGTATTAAAAGTTTTTTTGGATTATTCTCTAAAAAAATTAAAATTACCTCCCACTTAGATTGGTAAAAAAAGATAGAAACTACTTTTTTCTTTAAACAAATCATCCAGTATTTTGAAATCACATTATATTTTAACTAGTTAATCCGAATTGAGCCGCATTGGGCCCTAAATGAGAGAAAGTTTTCCCAAATATGTTTTTTACATTTACATTATTTCGAACCCGACATGTCATGTTTAAATAGACTCTAACTCTTTCTATTAAAATCAATGCCCGCCTGTTGGTAAGACACCACTATTTTGGCAAAAAAGAAAGGGTACAACTACTTGTTCTTCACTATTTTGATTTTAACTATAGATATCTACCTGCTGTGTATATATAAATATATACACACACTATCGATCTCGTGAAAAATATCACGGATATCCCCATTGCTATAAGAAAATTAACCTCGTCTTGTCCTTGGAGCCAGGTTCCTATATATACCTATGAAAAGAATCATACACAAAAGTTGGTGATGTTTCACGATTGTACTACACTCAAGTCAAACTTTTCTGTTTAACCTTAATCGGTAACAAATTAATTAATTTGGATGACACTCAATTGAATATAAATTTTTAACCGGGCCCATTGTAAAACCTATGGTTAATCAATTAGACCAAATGATCTAATCATGGTTATCATATATATATTCACTACAAAAAAAAAATACTCATTTAGTTACGAATTTTAAAACGGATTAAAATTTTTCGTTATTAGAGATGAAAACAAAGATGGATAACAAATTTTTTTAGCAAAATAACTTTCTTTAATATTAAAAATAATGAAAAAATATTAGAGATGAAGTTTAGACGGATATACATCGTTTCTAATAAAATTTATCTCTAAATCTATATCTAATAATAGGGTAAAGACAGACTTAGCAATAACTAATTTTTTATCGCTAAAATAAAAAAGTCCGTCTCTATATCCATCTCTAAAATTATCCTATTATTTCTTAAAAATTCTTTAACATTTAGAAATAAATTTTGTGACGGATGTTTTTAATTTATTGTGATGGATGAAAATTTGTCACTAAACCCGTCTCTAATTTTTTTTTTCTTTGAGATGGATTTAGATACGTATTTTTAATGAATGCAACAATGGATGTTTTGCCCTAAATCTATCTCTAATATCTATTTAGAGATGAACTTAGAGATGCATTTGTAATAAACATAGCAACGGGTACCTCGTTTATCTCTAAATTAGTTTCTAATTCATATTCAGAGATAGATTTAGATATGAAAATTTATTTTAAGTTACTTCAATTTTATATAGTATTATTTTTTAATATTGTAATATGAAAATTTAAATTTTGAGAGATATTTTCAAATTTTGGGTATTTTTTAAATATTATAGTATGTCAGATGGACCAAACTTGTGAGTTAGCTAATTTAAGTTAAGTGAATTGTATTTCTAATCATATTAAAAGATATTTTAAAAAGCGACCTCAAGCTAAACTACCAGAATCCTAAAACCTAATGTTTCTTTTATTTTTTTAGGAGCATGTTTGACAGTTGATGAGAGAAGATTGAGAAATTGAGAATATAGGATGAGAATGAGAAATAAGAAATGAAGAAGAGAGGAGATAAATAGAATACTTTGGAATTAGAAGTAGTAAAATGAAATTAAATGAAGTGTTGAAGTTTTAAGGAGTTTTAGACTAAAAAAGTACTCAAGCAATTTTATCATAGATGACATTTAATTATCCTAGTAATTAACAAATATATAGAATCAATTAATATTAAACAATATTTTTTATTTGATTAGTAATCCATAAGTTGATAAATTTTTTATATTGGATATGTTTATCTTTAATAATATCATTTGGTTTAAAATATCTAAGTAGATTATTTTAATTTCATTAATTTATTTTACTTTGAATTAATAAGTTAATTTCTAATTCTATTTCATGATAATAATTTCAAAAAATTGTGACAACAATAAATTTATTATATAATATAATTTATTAAATAATATAAAATACAATATATATTATATGATATGACTATGTAAAAAATAATATAAAATATTAAAATATTAAAACATATGGATCATAAACATTATATCTATAATTATTTTCATTTATAAATAAAAATTAAATTTAAATGTCAGCTAGAAAAATATTTTTTCTTGTCAAAGAAAAACAAATATATTTATAGGAAAATTATTTAATATTTAAAAAATATAATATAAATATTCATATAAATATAAATATATAAAAATAAAATATTTTATGATATTAATAATTGAAAATAAAACATATATGTATTTTTTAATAATATATTGACTTATAAATATATATGTTTATATATTAGTGTGTAGATAAATAATATATATTTAATATTTCATATAAAGACTACAGAAACATTTCAGCTCAACTACCAAAATGGTGACTATAAAGGTACTGGAAGTAAGAGGTCATGACTTCAAACCTGAGTGAGACACATTTAAAATCATTAATATAATGTGATGACTATGTTCTATCTTTATTATTTTATTTAATTATTTTTAACAATTTTGGTAATAAATTTTGATTGAGATTAGAGATAAATTTGTTTTATTCAGAGACGGAATAAATCGTCGCTAAATAGAGATGGATGAGTTAATCCATCTCTAATTATTTAATGACGCTACTTTTAGAGATGACTTAAATATTGTCTCTAAATCCATCTCTAATATATTAGAGACGGATTTTAAGTTATTTAGAAATAAATTTTGGTCATTTTTAAATACTTTTTTTTTGGTAGTGGTTTAAACTAAAATAACCTAATTAATCATGATTTTTATCTAAAGTATCTATGGTTAGACCATGTAATCCAACCAAGGTCATAGTTAAATAAATTTTACAGACAACTATGGTTGATGATATATATTAAATGCCAACTCAAAGATGTGCTCAGATTTGTACGCAATTAATTATATATATAATTATACAGGCTCGTTGTCAGTCTCAGCAGCCACATGCAGACTTCAACAACATCCTCAAAGTGACATTTACCTTCTTCCATTTTTTCTCTGCATAAAATATAAAGTATAATCAATGGGTATCTCTTAAACTATATTATATCAACTATAATATATATTTTGGTGACAATATATCAAATATAATATTTCACAACATGACTAACCCAAATTTACAAATGTCTGTCTTGGAAAGATTTGGAGGGGAGGGGAGGGGAAAAAAAATATTGGTCCCTTCCCTTCCTTCCAAATATTCCTCGAAGAGAATTTTTTTCTAACAAATTATGCAAAATTTTAATTAAAATTTATAGTTCCATTCATGATGATTAATTAACTGCAAAGGAATACATTTAATCTAAAAGAAAGTTTGCTGAAATAATAACTGTTTTGTTATTATTATTATTATTAGCTGTCACAAATCTCTTATGAAAAAAGAACTACTCCCTGTTATCCTTAATAGAAGATTCTTTTAACCGAATTACATGGATTAAGAATTGAAATTAAAACTAATTAACTACTTTAATTTTTTCAAAAATATTAATATTTTTCCAAAACTACGCTTATTTAATTTTTTTCTCTTTCTCTCTGAGTACATTAAATAGGGGCATTTTTTTGAAATATATAATAAATACTATCTCGTATATTATAAAGAGTCTTATATTTAAGATCAGGACAAAAGATCCTATATAATATATATAAAATCGGAGAGAGTATTAATTAAGTAATTAACTGTTGTTAATTGAATATTATCTTCATTTGTAACGTCATGCATATGTATGTGTGTGTGTGTGTATATATATATATAAGACAGAGACAAGCTCATTCTTCGCAGTAATTAAATTAGCTATAGAACAAGACAAACTCGTTCAATAAGTCAATTTTGATAATTATTTACCCACTCGTTCGATAAGTCAATTTTGATAATTATTTGAATAAGTCTCAGAAACGAGTGTGCATTTCCTGGAGATATATACTTAGTGATTTGGACAGACATTGAAGTAGACCTAACCTAGCTTATAAGCTGTTAGCATTGACTACGTGAAGCACAAGTCAGTTTACCTGAAAGATGAAGTTTCAGATGAAAGCTTGAGCTGCAAGAAGGGGACGTGGGGTTTCAAATATTTACATTTCTCCCTTTCATATGTACTTTTATTCTAGTACACACATGTCAATTTCTTTCTGGTTATCATTTAATTATTAATTGTGGTGCATCAAAATATTTTGTAATTTTTGTTTTAATTTAACGCTACTTCGAATTGATCTTCTGTCTCCATCCTGGTGTTCATGTCCTTTTACTGAGGCTTTCGATCTAGTACTTCCCTAGCCTCATACTGAAATTTAGAATTATTATTATTATAATATTGAATATTGATAGCCCAAAACGATAGCAAAATTTCATTTCATGAAGCAAATTAAAAATAAGAGCTTTTAGCTATTGTTTAGATTGATAAAACATATGTTTACTCTGTACTGTTAATTCTTATTAAGTTTTTAACAGTTCGCGCGAGTCTCTTTTTTCAATTTTTTTTTTGGCCAACCTCTTTTTTTCAATATTAATAGATTATTTGTGTCAGCTTCAAGCATTTTCATTTAAAAAAAAAACTCAAAGGAAAATAAAAGAAAGAAAGAAAGAATGCTATGGTCCGAATTTTAGGCCCACCCATTAAATTCCACAACCTGTAATGTGCACATCTATGAAGCACCGATACTTAAAAAAAAATAAATGCACCCGTATCTGATACACGATACGATATGATACTCGTATCGTACTTGTGCATATGTATCCATCCGTACCACTTTATATTCATTTGTACGACTTCAAGTTTTTACATTAAAATGGGGCTATTTGAAATTATTATAAATATTTTATGGTTTATTTTAACGTTTATACTATACTTTTTAGAACATTTAATACCTATTTTTATCTTACTAGGTAAATTTATTAATTATACATATAAATAATTATATAAATAATATTATATATGTATAAATATCTCTCGCACCCGTATCCTAAACTTTTAAAAATTACCGTATCTTTCGTATCATGCCGTATCGTATCCGATACACGTACCCATATCGGTGCTACATAGGTGCACATTAATGAACCAAATTTCATTTAGAAAAAGCAATATATATATATATATATACACATCAGTATTTTTTTTACCAAAGTACTCCATCCAATTATATTTTAGGGTTATATATGTAAATTAAAAAGTTATTAATAAGTAGTACTTTTTAGTACTTTTCTCCTTAGTACTTTTCTCTTTTTTCATTATTATTGAAGGGTAAATTTATCTAATTATAATTAATATTCTCTTAAAAATTGAAAATTGTAAAATGATAATTTTTTTAAATAAAAAAAATCCTAAAATCGCAATTGTTTTGAATCGAGAAAATATAGAAGTTGATATATATATATATATATATATATAAAATATTCAAGTTGCTTTATCTCTCGTCAAATATATACAGTACAGCCGATCTTGGGTAATAATCTAAACCCTACGAGAAAGGAGCAAACCTCACGTCTTCTATTGTGGCAACCCCAAGGGTTTTAATTTGCTGATGCCGATATTATAATGCCACTTGCGGCTTGCCATGTCTCTGACTGTATTTTTTATTTTAAAAAAGCTGGACAAAATATTTAATATGTGTGTTGCTAGTGATTTTTATTTTTAAAAACATTTTAAAACATTAAAAAGAAAAATAAATAACAGAATAACAATAAGTCAGAAAATACAATTAAAATATAATTGGAGTACACTTACATATTTATATTAAATAAAATAAATAAATGATCCATGGAATGATGTGATGTGATGTCAAGTTTGGATTTTATATAATTACAAATTTATCACATGTAATGTAATAAATAATAATAATAATAATAATAATAAAATAAATAAATAAATAATTTGTATGGGGTCATCTCATATCCTTCACAGATACTTATCCACTCTCCATAAATTTGTTACTCCCTTGTCCCTACTTTTTCCAAATTTTTCTTCCTTTTAAATTTTCTCAACTGGATATTCTTTTGGAGCCATGTGAATTGTGATATATAAAAAAATTAATATAATTTAAAAGTTTTTTTAAGTATTGCTTTTATTTTTTAATATTTAAATTTTATTAAAATATATGAAGAAATATTAAAAGAGTAAAGATAAAATTTCACGAAATCTCATAAATATATGTAAAAAATTAAAAAATGAAAAAATGAAAAATTACACTCAACTCAAAAGGATCAGTCCCGTTATTTTTAACTTGTTAAAAAAACTCTTTATAAGTTTTTTATTTTTATATTCAATTAAATATTTGCCATATTTTTTTAGTGCCACCGTTTATTAATTATTCTTTCAATATTAAACTTCCTGTAAACAGTTATCTCGAATGGCATATAAATATATACGTCACTCTAATTTCACAAAAAACTTGTTTGAAAAATAAATATTTTATATTAATATTAATTATTTTTCACAATTTTGTTTAGGGGTGAAACTTTTCCTCCCTGCATTCCACCGCTTATTAATTATTCAATCAATATACTAGATTCATTCTAATTTGAGTAATTTCATTCAAAAATTGTAGTATCAAAAACGATAAATATTTCAATTTCATCGGCGTTCAATCCTATCCTCCTGCCTGCCTGCCTCCCCGTCCTCTCGGCCTCCTCCTTTCCATTTCTCGTTCCCGTCCCATTCACGTACCTCTATCCGATCACTCACCAAAGCCTTCAACTTTCCATATTCAAATTCCATTCCCACTTTCCAATCCCTATATATCACCAGTCCAGCACCACCCCTTACCTATCCCTCCCTCCTCCTCCTCCTCCTCTTCTTCTTCCATTCTCTTTTCCCATTCTCTCCATTTCCTGAAATGCGGGAGAACCGTCAAGGGTCTCAGATCCCCAAACCTCCCATCACCTGAAAATGGTAGACTTCAATCTCAGGGGATTCAATCCATGTATTCTTCATTGAAATGCATGCTAACTGTCCCATACTGACTTTTCGTGTTCACGAAATTTCATTCTCCCCATAGGGAATTCTGATATGCTTTTGTCAATGGCCTAGACGTGGGCTTCTTAAATCTTTTTCATTTCGCAAGTTCAAACTAGTTTTCGGCTTGTTTGGCTTCCATAATGGCCCTAGCTCCTATTCCCAAAGTGATTCTGGGTTCAATTGCCTTTGCTATCTTCTGGGTGTTAGCAGTTTTCCCTGCGGTGCCTTTCCTACCTGTTGGGAGAACTGCAGGGTCCCTCTTAGGTGCCTTGCTTATGGTCGTCTTTCAAGTTCTATCTCCAAATCAAGCTTATGCTGCCATTGATCTTGCAATTCTGGGTCTTCTTTTTGGAACAATGGTGGTGAGTATATATCTTGAGAAAGCAGACATGTTTAAGTACTTGGGCAAGTTATTGTCTTCGAAGAGTAAAGGGGCAAAGGACTTACTTTGTCGAATCTGTCTGATTTCTGCTTTCTCAAGTGCTCTCTTCACCAATGACACCTCTTGTGTTGTTTTGACTGAATTTATATTGAAAATTGCAAGGCAGCATAATTTGCCTCCTCATCCATTCCTCCTGGCTCTTGCTTCAAGTGCTAATATTGGGTCCTCAGCGACACCTATAGGCAACCCCCAAAATCTGGTAATAGCCGTTGAGAGTGGCATATCATTTGGTGAGTTCTTGATTGGGATTCTTCCTGCTATGCTTGTGGGAATTGTAGTGAATGCTTCGATTCTTCTGTCCATGTATTGGAAGTTACTGTCTACTCATAAGGATGAAGAAGACGCTGCTGTAGAAGCTGTAGGAGAAGAGGACGTCAATTCTCATAGGTTTTCTCCAGCCACAATGTCACACTTGTCATCCTTCAATTCTCAGGAGTGCAACCATTTAGAATCTGTTAGTATCCATAACTCTCCCCAGGTTCAGAGCCTGAGAAACCGTGGAAGCGCAGGTGAAATCCAATGGGTCACCAACAACGCAGTGGATTCTGCAAGAAACCCAAATGCAGTAAAGGAAGAAATGAATGACATGCCTTCCCATACAAGGGAGGAAAATGGTCATTCGGAGGTTGTTGCAGTAGCAGATATACCAGTTGATACAAACTCTTTCGAAGGACACGGCATTTTAAACCCAAAATGGAAAGGCATACTCTGGAAAGCTTGTGTTTACATTGTCACATTAGGGATGTTAATTGCTTTGCTTGTAGGCTTGAACATGTCATGGACTGCAATTAGTGCTGCACTTGCTTTGGTGGTTCTTGATTTCAAGGATGCTAGGCCAAGCTTAGAGAAGGTAAAGGCAATAACTAGCAAGACACACCAGTTACACTTATTCTGTTGCCTCTTGAAACATTGTACAACTGCTTAGAACTAATTTTTCCCCTTGGAACAGGTTTCGTATTCACTTTTGGTATTCCTCTGTGGAATGTTTATCACGGTGGATGGCTTCAATAAAACTGGAATTCCAAGTGCTCTGTGGGACTTGATGGAGCCCTATTCTAAAGTAGATAGTGCCAGAGGAGTAGCAGTACTTGCCATAGTCATACTTATGCTGTCAAATTTAGCTTCGAATGTACCAACAGGTACGTTGACAAATTCCCTTGCAGTTTAATTTTCCTATCTATTTGCTGTTTTCTCCTTCATTTTTATTGTACCTGTCATGTCATCTGGATTATGTTAAAATTGAATTAAATGCTTCAACTTGTTAGTTTAATAACCTGACAAGTAATATCTGTGTTTTCCATGTTCACTGAATCAATTAAAAAAAAATCAATTGTGAATTGAAGAACACGTAAAGCGCTTGCATGAGGAATTATTTATAGAAATTAACAAAGCATTTGAAAGTCTAAGTTAAGGTTTTGTAAATCTAGTGAAGGCTTGGACATTAACAGGATAGCAACTTCTATTATTGATGGAAAAATTTTGTGTAGAAATAATTAAGCAGAGCATACATGAATGGGACAAAAACTATTACTATGTGTATAGAATGAGCTAGACTTTACACTTTTGAAACCTAAGCACACTTCTGATGGATGGCTTTTATTATTCGTAATGAAGTTGACTGATCAACTTTGAGCTGCAACAAGTTAATTTCATACGGGACAGGGGCTTTGGGGTACCAATACTCTGTTACTGTGTTACAAATTGAAGTAAGGATTTCCAAAATGTTCAGCTTTTGACAATTCTTTAGAGATGCAAGCCAGTAAATTGCTAAACCCTTACTACCGATCTGTTATTTGATCCATCTCTGACCAAAATAGTAGCTGTGTACTTAGCACAAATCTGCAAATCATGGAAACATGAAAAAACACAAGGCAATAAGTTGCCAAACATTCTTCATCTTATAAGAAGATCTCTTGAAATTCTAAAACCCAGTGATTTAATGCCGTTGTTTTATTTGGGGAGTTCAGGAATTTAGTTCATCAGCTCATATATAACATGTTGACGAACTGAATTTTCCATGTAACCGAATTCAAATGCACAAATCTTTGGTTTTCAAGTGACTAATGTTCAACTCTGTTTTGATTACAAGTGCCAGTTTCAAAATGATTTAAGGTTTTCCACTTCAGGATATGAAGTCACATTGAATTTTCTCCTCCCTTTTTTCTTTTGTGTTTTTGGCTGTGGTGTGGTACTATGGATAATCTTTGAGGCTTAAGACTGCATTCACTCTGAAAATATGGTTACATGCACCTAAGAACTATGTTCAGATAACCCATTCCCTAATGTCATATGAACTATGTTGAGATTATTCTGGTCACTATGGCCTATACTTAACTGATATGGATCTTTGTAACAAGCAAAAAGCATTTTGAGCTGATGCATATTTATATATGTATATCTGTGATTAATATGTTGGGTTTCATATTTGATATGCATAGTTCTGTTGCTGGGAGGAAGGATTGCAGCAGCAGCAGCAGCAATCTCAGGAGCAGAAGAGAAGAAGGCATGGCTGATATTAGCATGGGTGAGCACAGTTGCAGGGAATCTGTCCCTCTTGGGATCAGCAGCGAACTTGATAGTGTGTGAGCAAGCTCGCAGAGCCCCAAACCTTGCTTATAATTTGACCTTCTGGAGCCATCTCAAGTTTGGGCTTCCTTCCACTCTTGTGGTCACTGCTATTGGTTTAACACTCATCAGATGATATATATATATAGATATATGCGCCATATATATTAATGTGAGGAACGCTGAACAGGGGATTAGTTTGGAGGAGAGGTATATGGTTATGATGTGACAGGAAGAACAAGTGGTTTAATCTTATTAAAATGCATTGGTAACTGATGGTCTATTAATGTGAGTGGTGTAATATATTTCACAAGAGATAATGAGCCAGCTTTATTTTACACATCCTTGATATTAACTCAAGCAAATGAAGTACAAGGGACATGGTTTAAGGATAATTTTCAAGTGTTTATAATTAGGTTATCAAGTTGTGGTAAAAATAACAAATTATTTGGTTATTAAGTAAAAGATGGCATAAAGATTTTTTTTTATGGGTTGATACTTTATCATTTAATCCTCTTTAAAAAAACGTTGTGTTATAATTTTATTAAATAATAAATATACAAAACAACAAGTGAGATCAATCTATAGAACACATAACACTATTAAATTTGATCAAAAACTAACTTTTTATATGGTTCATCTTTTATTTTCTTGAGTATGAAATACAATCACCAGTAGAATGTTATGGAAAAAAGTAAAAATAATCAAATTTTTAATCTTTGATTACATTAATCATAATCAATTTGCAAGTTGAAAGTAAAAGGATGTGACGCCATTCTTAACATATGCTCGCATGGGTAGCTGCCAGAGTAATCAATGGAATAGTTGCCATAATAATTATGTAGTGGAAAGTATAATTTGTCTGCATGTCAATGTTGCTCTTTCTATCACAGCAAGCAACTCTTGCACACTTCCATGGAGGGTTTGTTAGTAATAAGTCTCACTGTTATAAATTCATATATAATATTGATGATGATGGTGATGGTGATGATATGAGTGTGTCTGTCTGTTAGTTTTGTTTTTTAAAATGAGAAGATTTTTTAAACAAATCTTCACAATAATTGTGGGTTTTTGGGCCTTCAGGATGAGCCCATATGAAACCTGGGCTTGAAAAATGAACAATGGCATTAGCGGTACTCCATGTCGTGTCTGCTTTAATGGTAATAATCAGCAATTTTCCACTGATGATCTTTGTTTTCCAGGAATGAAATGCCGATCTAATGACATTGAAGTGAATATTAAATTTTCCACCTCATTGTTAAGATGTCCTAATATCGTAATTATATTTGGTGGCACTTATCTCTTGGAGTTAAAGAGGTTTTAGACCAATATCTACCCAATATATCATTTTTTATATTTTAAAATTATATTACATTCGCCAATCTCATTTTACATATTGATTGTATTGATAAAATATCAAGATGAAATTGTTATTGTTATATTAATTTGTAAGAACAGGTTTAAAATCCAGTTGTTTGGTTCCTTAAAAACATGAGTATAATAAATAAATAAATAAAATAAAAGTAAAAATAAAAATTTGAAAGGATGAGAGCACGTGCATGATGAGAAGGGGAGGTTTAGAAGTGACGAATGCCTAGTCGCCAGCAGACATGATAGCAGAGGAATGGTGGGACCATGGCACGTGCAACGGTCTCTGTGGACCCCACGGGACCCACTCAACGCTCCATCCCTCTCCCTTTCCCCTTCCCCTTCCCCTTGCTTCTCAAAATGATGCGGTTATGTTTATACTTTATTGTTTAGCACTTGGCCAGATTTTTCGCTCATCCAATCTAAAGAGTAATAATATGTTGTATTTAGCTTAGGATGAGATTTAGATTGAATTTAGATTTAGATTGATCATATTTTCAGTTTTTTAAATTTTAATTTGAACTTTTACTATTTTTTAAACTTTAAGAGTTAAAAGTCATCTTAATTTTATTTTCTGAAATAAAAATATCAAATTTAAAAAAAAAGTAAAATATTTTTTATCAAATTATCTGATATCCGATAATTATATTAAACCTCATCTAATTTAGATTGAGTTGAGTAGAGTCAAAAAGGTAACAAAGTTTAATCAACAAATATTTAACATAATTAAATATTTAAGACTCAAAAAATTTGACCATTAGTTAAGCTAGTATAGTTTCTTACTAATAGTTGAGCATGGATAACAAAATAAAATATTAACTGTTCACATACCATCTAAATTCTAAACAAGTTACATCTAAAATAATCATCCTTTTCTAGTCCAATTTTTAGTGAATAAAGGTTTTGGAGTTAAGCTTACAAAAAAAAAAAAAGGTTTTGGAGTTAAATCAAGAAGAGTCATCAAAATTGAAACACATTTTACAATTCAAAGAATGTATATAAATACTCATAAATTAATTATTGACATGATCCTCCATGAGGAAATGATTTTGGGGAGCTACTTGGGAAATGGATATGAGATCAACTAAGGGGGTGTTTAGTTTTCATTTTTACAAATTAAATTGTACTTTCTAACCATCATTTTCTCATTTTTTATCCAAACAGTTTTTCAGTAAATTTCTTTATTTTTATCCAAACTTTATTTTTGTAAACTGTGATTATTCTAAAAATATTTTTATAAAAAGACAGACCAAACGGGCACTAAATGAGACACACACAGGGCTAATCAATAGCTAATACGTACGTTTCCTTTTTGGCAAAAGAAGGGCCAGTTTTTTTCATACAGTCAGCTTCGTAATATTGTTAGAATATGAGATTTTTATTTTTTTTTACATGGTATGAAATCTGAAATAATACACTGTCTTTTATATGTAAGAATGTAGACTATTTTGACCCATTTGAGTTAGCCTCCGGTATTCTAGGAAAAAAATGGGTTAAATTGGACTAACCCATAGTTTGGTGAGGTAGATTTTATCATATAACTCACCATAACTTTTTTTTATTGATTTGAATTTAATTTTCTATGATTTTAAATGTATCATATTGATGTCAAAAACGGTTTTTAAAAGATTATGAATAACACGAAATATTATTCAATGTCAGGTCAATAAAACATATTTACATCATTCAAATAACTTGAACAAAGTATTTGAGAATTTTTTTTAAAATAAATTTTGCATTGACGAGCTATTCTTATTTCTAAAAAAAATTGTCTGAAGCAAATCTTTGCTAAATGATGTTCATTTAAAATACAATATCAATTCAAGAGCACATCATATACAAATTTTTTAAAACATTCCTTAAATATTTCATTCACAATTCTGAATTCTGTAAATCTAATTGAATCTCCTTTGGAAACTTTCCTTAATATTCCAACGCCTTCCATAATTAATTTCTTCTAGAGACATTTATATCAAGATGAATATAAATATTTATATCATAATTAATTATAAATATTTTTATTCTCAAAATCACTTATTTTATTTTACTTTTATTGCATTTTACATAAGTCTGTATACTAATCAAGTTGCTTTTTATACTAAAAAATAATTTGTGAGCATTATAATATCATAAAAGAACTCTTTTTCATTATTTGAAATAAAAAAACCCATTTTAAAATGAAAAACTATTATAAGACCCAGCCATTACGTTTTATTTATTGGAATGATCTGTAAAATTAGCAATGCTGATTGCAGGAATCAAATCCTAATGCCAATTCCATGATGGTACAGTGTAGTGACTAGTGACATAACTTTGATTCCTCTTAAAAATAAATTAAAAATCGGCCACCATAAAATATAATAACAAAAAAGGTGTTTAAAGAGCCTTGTAATAATGAAGGGAGATACAGTATAATAAAAATTATATTTATAGTTTTAAATCTCAAATAAATTAAATAAAAAATTTAATAAGCTATTATTATTTTTAAAAATTAAAGTTATCATAAAATTTCAAGAGACTTATTATCATATTTTTAATAAAAAATATTGTCAAATTTAAAATAAGTTATAATTCAAAAATTTAAGAAAATTTTCCTTAAAATTTAATAATAAATCTTTGACAAGTTGACAATAATTCAATCGTTTAAAATAATTATAATATTTTTAGAAATTTTTTAATTTAAAAATTTTAATGCATGAGTCACTATTTATAATTATATAAAATAAGATTGCAACGTATACCTTTTGTAAGTTACAAGCAGCAAGAAAAGAAAAAAAAAGAAAGAAAGAAAATCACATTGTATTTGCCATACGTGGCAGCTGGTCTGATTAGTGAGTAGGAAAGAGACACAGGATAATTGTAGTAAAGTATTTTTCTTTTGCCGTGGGATGAAGAACCAGCCTTTCTTTGGATTTTCAAAATGTCTCCCCTCCTCAAAGACAGAGTACATTAAAACTAAAACAGGCTAGCAAAACAGAGCAACACTTATGTTTCTACTTTCGGTATTTTTTTTAGACAAATTCACACTTATGTTTAATATTGTTGTCCTATATGCTTCACTTTAATTTTGGTGGGTATTTAATTATTTTGATCCAAACAAGTTTATTTTTCATGTTATATATTTCGAGTTATTAACTCAGTTTTTGATTTTATTAGTTGTTATGCTCTGTTTTGATTTCTTTTATTGTATTGTTATTATCTTACAAATGATCAGAGTGTGATTTCCATCGCTAGATGTTATGGTAGCCTTTGTTTAGATGGTGCTGTTCTAACTTTGTCTAGTATTGAGGGGAAATTTTCCATTCAATATTTTCTTGAATTCTCAAGATATTAGTTTCAACATATTAACCTCATTTGAATTATGTAATTGGATTATGTTCCAACGTTCTAATTATAATCACAAGTTAAATCATATATTGTTGTTTTACTGGAAATCAACGGTTATTCAAATTTTAAGAATGAACCCTCTGATTCATTTCCTAAAATAAATTACTGGTGTTGGCTCCATTTTTTTTGTTCGTTAAATTTGAGTAATTTAGTTTTAAGTTTATCAAAAGTTTAAAACTCATTATATGTAACTCATTATATGTAAAAGTTACTACGGGACAAATTGTTGATATGGAAATTTTGTGAATACAGCCTATAGTGACTTTTTATTAGAAAAAATGCAACTTTTCTAGGAAATTTTTTTTGAAACTTTTAGTGCTTTCTAAGTTGGGTGGTTTGAGCGGCCTAGTCTTAGTGTAGTAGACCAAGTCCAACTTAATTTAAGTATTAGGTTACATTAGACTGGATGAAACCATAAGCTGCATTGTCTAGTTTGACTCTTATTTCAGACTAAATTTTAGGTTATGGACTAGCTTAGTGAAGTCTGGTATTTGTACTAGTGTATTAAAAATCGGATAGAACCGGCCGGTTTGACTGAGAACCTATGTGTGGTTAGGTCCAATTATAGAAGAAGATTGGACAATTTCAGAATCGATACAAAATCAGTTAAACCGATTAAGAATAAGTACAAAACCAGTTTGAACCGGTCTAACTTTTTTTTAAAAATATTTTTTATTTTTAAGATAAAATAACATTATTTTTTATATTAAGTAGCATTATTTTTATATAAATTTTGTTCTTTCTATATTATAATATTATATAAGTATTATTATGATAATAATTAATAATAATAAATTTACTTAACAAAGAATATGAAAATAGAATATCAATTGACTATTTTGAATTCAAAATATAATTATAGATGAATATTAACTTATTTAAATTTTAATATTAGGATGTGAAACTTATTAATAATATTTTTAATTTTCTATATGATATATAAAATTAAAAATTACTAAATTTACCTTTCATTATAGATTGAATATTAATTTTATGATCATGAATAAATATTTTTTATATTTTTCATTTATATTATTTAAAATATATTAATTTATTCATAATTGGTCGAACTCTGATTAGATCCCGGTCTAACCATTGAAACTTGAACCGATACCTCAACTAATTTAATGGCCGATCTGATTTTTAATATCTTGATGTGCACGATCCTAATTATTTTAATACAATAGTTAATATACTCTATCTCTTTTTTTATTATAAGTTTTTTTTAACCAATTTACATATATTAAGAAAATTTGTTAAAAATAATTAAAATTTTTAAATTTTATAAAATTTACTATAATTTTACCCCCATTAAATTATAATATATTTTAATTATATATTTTTTATTTTTTATCATAATTATTATATTTTATATATTTTATTTTTTTAAAATATGACTTGTAATGCCTAATATTATAATAGGTAATGTTGGGCTAATTATTTTAATATAATAAGAAGTATTTATGTTTTTATTACTATGTTTTTTTTCAATTAATAAGAATCAACGCGAAGAGACCAAATTGTCTTAGCTTGGAGACACTCCCTCTTTCTCTCTCCTATCTCGCTCTCCCTTTCTGTACGCGATCTCTTTCACTGCCTTTCAATTCGGAATTTTCACCATACATCACTGCTAAATCCTTCTCCATTTCTTGTATTGTAGAGTTTATGAGTCTTGTTTGGGCTCTCGCGGAGTTCTGAACGACTCAGGAATGTTCTTACGCTGATTTGAGCTAAAAATTATTCAGTGGGTTGAGTTCAGATTCACACCGCTGAGTAGTGTAAGTCTCCTTCTTTTGTGCATTTTCAGTTCATCTCGTGCCCAATTTTAGTGTATGATCAATAGGTTTAGTTGATTTGGCTGTTTCTTTGCTTAATAATATGTTTTTAGTGGATCTGTGCTTTGAGGTGATTCTTTTGAGTTGGGGATGGTAATCTTACATGGGATTCCGAGAAATTTGGTGAAGTAAAAGAGTGAATAAGAAAGTTTGAAATTTCATTCTAAATCTTTTGAGTCGTTGGGAATCTGGGTACTGGAGCACACACTTAAAGGTAACCCATATTTGCAGATTAGTTTAATCGAGGGTCAGCGCTCTTTTTCTTTGACGATCTAATATAATCTATAATGGTGCAAGCTATAATTCGGTTTAGTTTCGCATCATATTTTCGAAAGTAGGATGTGGAGTATTTTTAAGTTCGACTGTAATGAATCTATGCGGATGAAAACTTGTAAATGATACTGTCTTAATGAGTTTAAGAGTTTTGGGAATTGGTATTCTAAATTCAAGATTTGTATGCCAATGGATGTCGTGCTTCATTAATTTGTGTTGGTTAGTAAGATTGGGTAGGTAAAATGTTCTTGTTCATATGTGTATGCCAATGGATTTCTGGTGGATTTGTTGACCTTTAGATTGCTTAGTTAAACTTGGGCGGAGGAGCTTTATGCCTTATGTTATGCTACTACCTTGAAAAGTTTGTAACTGGCACTAGCAAAACGTCTGCAATTTATCTTTTTGGATATCTTGCAATTATAGAATTATTGATTAAATATATAACATGCATGTATTAAACTCATAGGCAAAAGACTTATGAACTGATAGAGAATGCACGTTTTCCTCTTTTGCAGGTTTAAATGTTTCATTTTAGAGCTTTTCCTTTTGTTATTGTGGAATCGCTTATTTGTTGAAGCTTATGACTGGATCATAACATTGATTGCTCCATCTCCTGATGGTAATGATTAAATCTTCAAACTATTAATGGGAATCTCTTGAGAAATTTGCCTGCCACACCTCGGTATATCAAAGACAAATATGCTGTCATGGTGGGTGAAATTATCATCAAAAGAAACCAAGAAGAAAGGGAGTAAAGAAAGTTTATTTGACACATTACAAAGAAAACTTAAAATCCCATCTGAAGGTAAGGTAAGCAGTAGGTCTGGAGGACCTCGTAGAAACTGCAATGACACAATTTCAGAGAAGGGGGCTCAGTCTCCAGCTGAATCAAGATCTCCTTCACCGTCTAAAGTAGCTAGGTGTCAAAGTTTTGCTGAAAGGCCTCATGCTCAGCCACTACCACTTCCTGGAAGGCACCCTTCATGTATAGGACGAACAGAGTCTGAAATTTGTATCTCATCAAAGTCAAGAGGGGAGAAGGGATCCAAGACATCATTGTATCTGCCACTCCCAAGACCTGCATGTATACGAAATAGGCCAAACCCTGCAGATTTAGATGGAGATCCTATCACTGCCTCTGTATGTAGTGAAAGTTCTTCTGATAGTGATGAGCCAGCAGACTCATGTCAGCGGAGTCCACTGGCAACTGACTCAGAGACTGGGACTAGAACTGCTGCTGGCAGCCCTTCCAGGTAGCCTAAAAAATAATCACTGTAATGTCACTGGATTAAATATTTTGTTACATATTGATGTCTAGGTTATTTGTGATACTTGCTATGGATTTGTTTTTGCTTTTGAGTCATCCCTGACACAATTATTGCTCTATTTCTGAAGTTCGATGCTCAAGGATCAATCAACTTCTGTTTTGCAACTAAATTCAAGAGAGGTCAAAAAGCCAGCAAACATTCTGAGTAATCATATATCTTCTACATCCCCAAAACGGAGACCTTTAAGCAATCATGTCCCGAATCTGCAGGTTCCTCCTCATGGTGCCTTCTTTAGTGCTCCTGACAGCTCCAAGTCAAGTCCATCAAGAAGTCCTTTGAGAGCATTTGGCACCGAACAAGTGCTGAACTCTGCTTTTTGGGCTGGAAAGCCATTTTCAGAGGTCAATTTGGTTGGATCTGGGCACTGCTCCAGTCCAGGTTCTGGTCAGAACTCTGGGCATAATTCAATGGGAGGGGACATGACAGGACAGTTATTTTGGCAACCAAGCAGGGGTAGCCCTGAGTATTCCCCTGTTCCTAGTCCCAGAATGACTAGTCCTGGTCCAAGCTCAAGGATTCAGAGTGGAGCTGTCACACCCATTCATCCTAGAGCTGGAGCCACACCCACTGAATCTCAGGCTGGATGGGTTGATGATGGGAAACAACAGAGTCATCGCCTGCCTCTCCCACCCCTAACAGTTACTAATTCCTCACCTTTCTCTCATTCAAATTCAGCAGCAACATCTCCATCTATGCCAAGAAGTCCAGGAAGAGCAGATAATCCCTTGAGCCCTGGGTCTCGATGGAAAAAGGGAAAGCTTCTGGGAAGAGGCACATTTGGACATGTCTATGTTGGCTTCAACAGGTATGTACTTTGGACAAGAAGTTACTAATTCATTACATACCAAACAAAAGATATTCTATTTTTCCCATGCATGTACTATACCATTATATAATATATACTAAAGTTAATTTGTTTATCTCTTATAGTGAAAGTGGTGAGATGTGTGCAATGAAAGAGGTAACATTGTTTTCAGATGATGCCAAGTCCAAGGAAAGTGCTAAGCAATTAACGCAGGTGATTTGATCCCCTTTTAGATGTAGGAAATTTTCATGTGGGTGAATAATCCCTTGTCTTTGTGGGCAATATAACAGCTTCTAGTTTGTTTCAAAATTTAGCTGGTTTTGGAATCTTATCCTGAACTTTCTGGCAGGAAATTACTCTACTAAGTCGTTTACGACATCCAAATATTGTGCAGTATTATGGCTCTGAAACAGTAAGTTTTATCTTTCATTTCTAGTTTATTAGATCTGATCTGTTAAGCAATGTCTGCTTTCACATTCTGATGTTTCTCTTAGCCGAGTGTGTGATGGGCCTCCTACGACATATCCGGCCCAAGTTTATAGTAGGAAGAAAAAGAGAGAAAAAAATGCTGAGCTGGCAAGAGGTGGGCTTGTAACGAATTTTGGTTCTGACAATATTAGTGGAGGGACGGAGAGTGTGGGGGGAGGAAAGGACCCTGGGAAAGGAGAGCACTAGCCTCTCGAATGCTAGTGGTGGGTGTGTGAGTGCCTTCATCTTTCTATCTGTGTGCCTAGTCTTTTCTTGTGATTCTTCTAGCTTGCCTACAGTTTTCCCACTGAGAATGGAGGCTAGCTAGAGATTTTGACCTTTGTACATATATTTCACAGCAAAGTTCATAGCAAAATAGTATTGAAATTCAGAGTTCCATCAGTTTTTGGTATCAGAGCGGTTCCGACTGGGTATAGTCGCTACTAGAATGGAGGGACGAATAGAGAGCTTGGAGAAACGAATAGAGACGATGGGAGCGAAGGTGGAGCAGCGGCTGGATTCGTTGGGTACTGAGGTAGCATTAGTACCAAAAATTGCTCCACCGAATCCAGCCGCTGCTCCATCTTCGCTCCCATTGTCTCTATCCGTTTTTCCAAGCTCTCTATTCGTCCCTCCATTCTCGTAGCGACCATACCCTGTCGAAACCGCTCTGATACCAAAAACTGATGGAACTCTGAATTTTAATACTGTTTTGCTGTGAACTTTGCTGTAATATATGTACTAAGGTAAAAATCTCTAGCTAGCCTCCATTCTCAGTGGGAAAACTGTAGGCAAGCTAGAAGAATCACAAGAAAAGACTAGGCACACAGATAGAAAGATGAAGGCACTCACACACCCACCACTAGCATTCGAGAGGCTAGTGCTCTCCTTTCCTAGGTCCTTTCCTCCCCCCACACTCTCCGTCCCTCCACTAATATTGTCAGAACCAGAATTCGTCACAAGCCCACCTCTTGCCAGCTCAGCATTTTTTTCTCTCTTTCTCTTCCTACTATAAACTTGGGCCGGATATGTCGTAGGAGGCCCATCAGTGTGCCTGATAATGTGATTTATTTTTGGATTGGTCTGCAGACTGGTCATTTGTAACGTGTGCATGATGATCTGGTTAAAAGTTATTACTGGTGGTTTTACTAAAAATCTGTTAACAATGTGTTTTTGTAATGTACTAATGTAAGCTGCAAATAATATTTTCTTGAACAGGTAGATGACAAGCTTTACATATATCTGGAGTATGTATCTGGAGGCTCCATATATAAACTTCTTCAAGAATATGGGCAATTTGGTGAACTAGCTATCCGCAATTATACTCAACAAATTTTGTCTGGGCTTGCTTATTTACATGCTAAAAATACTGTCCACAGGTGAACAATGTTACCTGTTCATGCTTTTAAAAGTCTTACTTGTACTTTTCTGTGTAATGTTATTTTTCTAAACAATTGATGTGTCTATCCCTTAAATTGTATTTACTTGTAAAGGGACATCAAGGGAGCAAATATACTTGTAGATCAAAATGGCCGGGTAATCAAGTTGGCAGACTTTGGCATGGCAAAACATGTAAGCGTGGCGATTGTTACTATCCTTATTATCTGCATTGAAGCTAAATGAGTTAGATATGTGAATTTTCATTTTGATGCTTACTCATAACATGAATTAAGGATAAAAATCATTGATTCACCCCAATAATTTTGATGATTCTGGCCTCTCAAAAGGGTTAATTGGAATTGCCATGACACGATGCCAAGAAGCAACTGCAGTTTATAAGCATACTAAGGGAAACTCATAAGCAAAACAAGGGAAAGAATGATTTCTACCTTGAAAAGAAAATGATAGAAGCCAGAATCGATGAGGAAGAGGAAGTAAAAAAGGAAATTCAAGAAAATCTGGGTCTCCCACCCAGAACTGCCATCCTTTTGTAACTGTATTATTAATCATGATGTCCAAATTCAATATTGTAAAGAACAATCAGTATACTGAT
Organism: Adenanthera pavonina; assembly: GCA_026686845.1. Taxonomy (NCBI): domain Eukaryota; kingdom Viridiplantae; phylum Streptophyta; class Magnoliopsida; order Fabales; family Fabaceae; genus Adenanthera; species Adenanthera pavonina. Next base: position 28,802,618 of record JAIVEN010000013.1, read on the forward strand.
TTTTTCTTCTTCTTTCATATGTTTAACTCTTACTTCCTAGAAATTATATGTTGCTGTTGTTTTACAATTCACAAAATTTCCTGTATAACTGCTATTTGAGATTGCAAATTATGTTGCAGTTGGAAATAATATCTTTTTTATTCCCGTTTATGGTTCAATTAATCATCAGGTGGCTTTATTTATTCTGTTTGCCCATCTTATAACTTGTATGGTTTGCAGATAACTGGGCAATCATGTCCATTATCATTCAAGGGAAGTCCTTACTGGATGGCTCCTGAGGTTATATATTTCTTCTTTTAGGTTCAACTCTTTGTACATTTAATTATATTTTAGTTCTGTAAATTAGTGTCTTTGCTTTCTGTTTATCTAGGTCATAAAGAACTCTAGTGGTTGCAACCTTGCTGTGGATGTATGGAGTCTTGGGTGCACAGTTTTGGAAATGGCTACAACTAAGCCTCCTTGGAGTCAGTATGAAGGGGTAGTTATTTTTGTCAATTAATTGTATCTCTTACATTTGACCCTTTTTGCACACTCTCAAACACATACACACATATTTTTTGCAATTATAAGTATGCTAATAGGTTATTCCTTGCAACAGGTTGCTGCCATGTTTAAGATTGGTAATAGCAAGGAACTCCCAACAATCCCAGATTACCTCTCCAATGAAGGAAAGGATTTTGTTCGGAAATGTCTACAACGTAACCCACATGATCGTCCTTCAGCCCAGCAACTATTGGAACACCCTTTTGTAAAATGTGCTGCTCCTTTGGAAAGACCTATTCTGGGTGCTGAAGCATCAGATCCTGTCTCTGGTGTTGTGCATGGATCAAGATCTCCGGTACTATTCTATCCTATATAATGCATAGGAACTGTTTTTTTTTTTTTTTCCTCGTGTGCTATTTCCATAGACTGTTGATAAAGTGGGGGTGGGGTTCGCCTGTTTGTCTTTCATTATGCATCAAGCTTTTGTATCAAGTTATCCCTCTATGTTGTTCCTATTCATGATAGGAATGAATAAGAACTATCTGCTATGTTGCATGAGAGAAGTTTAGGGTAAAAGGATGTATCTGATTAGGTTGCCAATGAATAATACATACAGGTAATACACGGTGGACACTCTAGAGAAGAATAGAGGCCACGTGTAAACAGATAAGCAAAGAATAAAGAATATGTTAAAGCGAGGCAATTACAAAAATACCTTTACTAAATTACCCTTGCCTTAACTGCATGAAAATGTAATATTTATCATTTGTTGCACTTCATCCTTTTTCGGTCAAGGTTGAGAGTGGCTCTTGGCATGTAGGTCTATCAGAGACTAAAATATAAGGGCAAAATGCAAGACCTTTATTCCCATTCCCTCCTTCGAGTGTAGAATCTTGTGCATCTGTGTGAAGAAGAAATGATTCTGGCGCTTGTTTTCTTGTATGTTTAAATATAGATAATTCAATTAATGTTTGATTTTAGCAGAATTATGATTTTTTAAATGATAAAGACAGCAAAACAAAGTATATGAAGCTGTTCCTTACTATAAAGGTTAGGTAGGAATTAGACTGAGTTACTTCTCCTTAAGACCAAGATGGAATATTACCTTGGACTCTTGGAGTAAAAATCGTGTATGTGGTTTGGAGAAAAAGTTAAGAATGTTATCATCATAAGACTAATGGGGAACTGGGGAGTAAAAATCACGTATGTGGTATGTCCATGGGAGGCTCCAAACTGCATCTGGGTAAGGCCTTGGGGCATATGACCTTTTTAGAGTTTGATATACAAGAATATTATTAGAGACAGATAGCGCAGTATGTCAGTCGAGGATAACAAATCTACATAAAAGAAGAAAGAACTCAAAGCAATTGAAAGACAAATCAACTGAACAATGTTTGCCATTGCTCTTTACACGCACGCACACACACTGTGTTTCTCTTGGAAAAAAAAAAACATTAACCAAGAACCACAAGGCCACAAAGGTTACTTTATTCCATAGAAGTAAGGCCAATAGCAATGAAGTTTCTTATATGGGTTCTCTCCTTTTGTTTCCTGTTGTTATTTTATTAATTGCATACATCTTTGATAAAATATTCAGGGCACTGGACAAGGAAGAAACCTCTCTGCCTTGGATAATGACAGACTTTCTGTTCATTCTTCTAGGGTGTTGAAAACTAATCCGCATGCCAGGTCTCTCTCTCTCTCTCTCTCTCTCTCTCTCACACACACACACACAAACACACAATTGCACACATAATGTTGCTGATGTTTGGTGGTCTGAAATAATTTCATTAATCTCCAGTAATGAAATCCATATTCCAAGAAATATATCTTGCCCTGTCTCTCCCATTGGAAGCCCACTTTTGCGGTCAAGATCACCACAGCACATGAATGGGAGAATGTCTCCCTCTCCTATATCTAGTCCACGTACTGTTTCTGGTGCCTCCACGCCTCTCACTGGTGGTAGTGGTGCAATTCCATTTGGCAATCAGCTGAAACAGTCAGCTTACTATCAAGAGGGTCTAGGAAGCTTGCCAAAGCACTCAAATGGTATCTACATTGGTGCCCCCGTCCATCATGATTCAAGTGTGGACATCTTTCGCACTCTGCAAATGGGGTCTCAAACAGAATTGGTTCCTAGTGAAAATGATGTTCTGGGGAAGCATTTTGCTAGGCCTTCTGCTGAGCCTTATGATGTTCAGTCAATCTTGGCTGATCGTGTTTCCCGTCAGCTACTGGGCGATCATGTTAAGATTAACCCATCCCTGGATCTTAGTCCCAACTCTCCTTTGCGCAACCGGACAAATGGTATCTGACATGAGTCGTTTTCTTGGACTCACTTTATCGAAGCAAGTCTTCAAGTTTGACAGAAGACCATTTGGTTACACAGATCTATTAATTGTTCTAATTACTGAGGAGGTAATTGTACAATAAGGAGAATTCACATAATAAGTTTGGATCTGGGAATAGAGTTGCTGGGGCCTCATAGTCCATTTTCTTTGGCTTCAGGCTCAGGTTTGTGGATTTCAGAGCAAACTAGCCACGTTATGAAACTTTCTGACATGATTCATCTATACATCAGCTTACACAGTCATCCTGGAAAAGAAGCTTGCAGCCGTATCTAGCATGCTGAAGGAACTCGTGAAAAGTTGAGAACTTGGATGATTTAGATGCAAAGTTAAATTGGTGAAAAAAGGGGAGGAAAAAAAAAGGCTTCTGGACTTTTTTGGGAGGTCAGATATTTTGTTACATAAGATGGGAAGCTGGATTGTGATAATGAAGTCAAGGATTTAAAGAGCCCGCTCATCTCTTGCTGTGTTTAATGCGGGTTCAGGTGTATTACTGTCATTGAAGACCTTGTTAAAGGATCAATTATGTACATTGTTAATTGAAGTAGAATTGATGAAGTTTGATATTATGATCCTCCAATCTGGTTTGTATAGGCCTTGTCTGGTGGGTGGACCTTTTGTTATCATTATCCATCTTTGCATGTATGATACATACAAGACTAATCTGCTGGCAACTTCCTTGATATGAATATTTTAGATAGATTTGATCTGCCAAAAAATTTGGTAGACTAAACCAATTATTAGTGGACATTAGACATATTGATATACCTTTTAATGAAATCTATTTTTAATGTTTACTTGTTTGTCTGCGACGACTTATTATTGGGTAAATTTGAATCTACCTAAGATTTATTCAATTGGAATTGTTCGCATTGGAGGCTGTATTTTCCAGCATCAAATTGGCGGAAGGTTTTAGATGCGTAGCCTAGTATTTTTTTTTTTCTAGGTATCAAATTATGTATTCAGTAGCTGTATTGGACTCCAACTAGTTCGAGTAGAATCGGATAACACCATAAGAATGACAACTCCTCTAACGAGTATTTATTATAGCTACATATTTAGGGCTCCAGCTTTGGTTAAAGCATACATCTAACCCAAGTTATCACTGAAAATTATTTGCCACGTCAAATAGGGCTTTCACATGAGATACCGGTGAGATGCAGTGCCTAGGAATGTTTAACCTTTATTCACATGGCCAAAGCTCAAATTACATACTAATAACATTTGGGAACCTGAAATCTACTTTGAACCAAATCCAAGCTATATTCCCAGTGTTTCCTTGCCAGATCTGGATCTAATGCTTGTAAGCTTGTTTCAGCTAAATTACAATCTGCAAAGTAACATCCAGTCATCCCTTTAACCTGTGGATGCAAAGCTACATAGCATGTGGTTGCTGCCCCCTATATGACATGGAGGAAAAAGCAGACTCAGTAAGTTCACATCAGAACTGTAAATGGTCCAAAGCTAGGTTTGCTCAAACTAGTTCAGTTGTATATTGAGTACAAATATACTCAGGGTCTAAGGCATACATATATTTGTGCTCAAACTCGACTTGTTTCTAAATGAGTACAAATGGTATCATAAATATGATGCTGTAAACAAAATTTAAACACTGTTTAAAGTACTCCAGGTTCTTTTTCCCCCCAATCTGTATGAGTGCGAAAAACTTATAAATAATATAGTTATGACTCAAATCGTTGCATTTACATGCTTTTGGCCTTCTTTACTCTAGTTTCTTATTAGAACTTTTCTTTGGCTTTTCTGTTGAGTTTTTCCTTGTTTTCTTCATTTTTTTTTTGAACAGGACTTGTTTTCTTCATTTGATGATTTGTTTTCTTCATTTGATGATTTCTTATCCTCAAACTTTCTGTACTCTTTTTCTCTGTCTTAATACTATTTCTTCTTCTATCCAAGAAAAAAAAATTTACAAGCTTAATATGTTAACCCAAACTCACTTTTGATAAACAAGTCAAACCAAAACCCAGATAGTTCATAAATAACTTAGATCTCTATCCTCCCTTTTGTTTCTCATAAATATCCGTACCTGTTGTATATTTTTCATCACATATTTTCCGAGGAGACCAACTAAGCCTGCATAAAATAAGACCAAAATTTCAATTTAATAAGCTCATTATTTGTTACCGCATCTTTCAGTAAAAAACGAAACAATGTCATATCTAACATGATATAAGTCAAATGGATAAAAGACCAGAATGAAAAAGTATCACTTAAATTGCATAGAATTGATGGGTCCTAAGAAATTGTCACTTTAATGGAAAATGGATCATTAAGAAAATAATGGCAAGCCTCAAAAGTTAACGTGTGAAGTTTAAACCCTTGAATATATGATTGATGTATGAGGGGGTCTTAAATTTTCCACAGAATCAAAAAGTATGAAAGCAAAGGACACCACGAAAAGGACTGACCATCAATCAAGCTGTGATGACGGAATAGATTAGTAGCAATTGCTCCTGGGTGAAGTGAGTTTGCAGTTATCTCCACACCCTCATCCTGTTACAGGTAAACATCAAATAGTCAGACAGCTGTTGAACTGTGCTAAATCCCATTTGATACTGATAAAATTCTCAGAAAAAGAAAGCTTAAATTTCAAAAATATAGGAAAAAAATTGCAATTCATGATCTAGGAAGAATCATGCATTCGTCCTCTACCTTCCCAAAGAGAAACTTTTACAGAAGTAAAAATAGGAGGAGAGCAGGAAGAGAAAGAGACTCGTTCAAGGTTGAAAGAAAGAGCATGCCACACAAGGTCTCTCTTGTATTATTCTCTTACCCATACAAACAACTAGCAGATATTACCTACTAACATTATCGTCACATATGTCAATCACCTTTAGAAGTCTTGCAAGCTCATTAGCATGCAGAACATTAGCGAGTTTTGACTGCCCATATGCAGACAAGCTGTTATACCTGTACAATGCCAAGGTCATTGATATAGAGTGCATCTGGCCCAAAATATGTTGAAAAAGATAGCATCTTAAAAATGGACTGAACTGCAGTTTGGACCACCTAATATAGATTTACCCTGATTTATCATTGATTTTAGCAAATCGAATCCCTTCAGGATATGAGAAATGATGACGTCTTGATGAGATATTCACAATCCTTCCCTCTTTCCTATGTTCAATGGCAGTTCGTTTCATTGTATCCAACAACAAGTTTGTCAAAAGAAAATGACCTGCAAGGACGTTTCCTCACATCTCAAATTCCCTCTTAAAGCAATAAGCTTGAATGTTTCTGCATGTATTGTGATGATAGTAACGATGGCCATATATCGTCTATATAAAAAAAAGGAAGGAAATGAGAATAGTAGTAATACAGACACACATGAATTCATAATTGAGAAGTTTCCAACAGCTATTGGAGTGATGTTAATATTTTTTTTTGACACGGTTCAAAAGAATTCTAACCAAGTTATAAACCATCAAATGATTATACATGATTTATCAAAGTCTACATTCATTTGTGAGCCTAAATCCTTGTATATATCACACAAATCTCACCTATGTGGTTTGTTGCAAATTGTAGTTCTATATTATCTTTGGAAAGCTTGAATGGTGTTGCCATGATTCCTGCATTATTACTTAGGGGGAAAAAACAAAGGAAGGAAGAAGAAAATTCTCAATGATAGACTAAGAACCTAAAATGATATCAATGAATGGATGAAACCACAAAAAGGCACTAGTTGCCAAAGTATTTGCAGTGCCTTACATTAGTATATTCAAGGGAAGACCACAAGAATTGAATTGTGAAGCAAATTTCCTGATTGATTCCATTGAGCTGAGGTCCAACTCCATGACATCTATTTTTGCTTTGGAGTTATCTCTTATCATTGCCTCCTTGATCTGTGTACCGGCTTTAATATCTCTAATCCCCATTACAACATGGACACCACGTAATGCAAGTACACGTGCAGTTTCAGCACCAATTCCACTAGTTGCTCCTGCAGCAACACAACCTGCTTTATTAAAGGAGTCATCTGTACCAGATTCCCCAAGAAGGACGATAAAATAGCAGGACCAGAAATACATTGAACTCACTCCATGGTGAATAGAAACTCCCTCAACAAGTAGGCCATATCAGCAAAAACATCTATGACACAATCATCTAGACGCTCATCATATTCTAGCTAACAGTAAGAACACCTGTACCACTACCAGAAATTCACTAACGTCTTGTCTCTGAATATCTTAATTATATTGCTTCATCAATGATTAAATAGAGCAAAACATATGCATGTCTCCAACGTAAGAAGGCCTATATTAGAACTTAAAGGTTCAAGCAAGCGTGGAGGCAAACAGAAGCATCAATTTTTACTCCAGGACACTCGAGACAGCTTAGTTAAAAACTATTATTGAAGGGCTCTGGCAAGTTATCCATTCATCTTCGGCACTACTCTCCATATTCATTCCTAAAGACATCATTGAATTTGAAAACATTTTTCAGTCTGAATCAACTATACTCATGAATTTTAAGTTGATGTCAAAGACAATTTTCATCACGTCACACATTAAGTGGAAGAAGGGAATTTCTCGTTTTTCCTACCATGTCTTTCCGTCAATCCAAGCATATAGCATAGGTCAGTTAACTAAATAGTCCCATGAACAATGAGAGTCCCCTTCTAGATTATGCTCAGCTCATCAATAATAATTACACTGATAAAAATCTTTGAGCACTCTCATGCCCATTTTGCTGCTGGTTAAATAACGAAATAGAACAACAATAAAACCTCAAAAAGACAAGGTTAATATTGACCGGTGACAACGGCAGTGAGGCCAGTCCCATCAATTCCTCGAGTAACTTCCTCGGCCGTAGATGAAGCTGTGAACCCAGACGGTCCCTTTTTGCTGAACCACCACATCTTTCCTTTCGTCCTCCTTTCTAGTTCTGTTCAGTATATCAACATTTTCTCATATTGCGATAGTAATTTACGGTGCTCTCTCTTTAAATTTAATAATAATCTCAATGGCAGTGGCAATCCGGTTTTTCCCCTCCGCAAAATAAATAAATTAATTTTAGTCTATTATTAATTTTTGATAAATTAATATAACATGTAATTAATTTTTCAAATAATGTGTGAAACACATTTAATAATTTAAATTAGTTATTTTAAATATTTTAAATATAAATTAAATTATTTTTTAATGAAAAGGTTCAATAAAAAAATAAAAAAAACTAAACGTTATGCTTTTCTAGATCAATCCAATCCCTACATCCTAAAAGTGGGTCTTCAAACACTATGGGAGTATGGATCTTGCAAGCATACTCATTTGCCTCACAACACATATGCTGGAGCATAGTGTTCCAACAATCTTTCATAAACAAGTCCGGATAGTATTCATCAAATTATCCGTATAATGACTGGCATCCTTCCTAATTTTAATCATACTAAGCAGAATCACTAGCAACCACAATATTTTAATCATTCTAATTAGTCCACCGCAAGCTGCTTTTCCTGATCATACAAATACTGATAATTCAATTTTTGTTTTTTGTGAATACTGATAATTAATTAATTTATTTTTTGTGGGAATAATTCATTTATTTAGGTACAAGTACGATTTGCAAAGCTTAGTCTGGACCCTGGGTCAGTGCGCCCAATAATATTGGGCCAAGCCTTGCGAGGGATTATAGGGTAGCTTCTATTTGTAGTAGGTTATTTCTGAGCCCAAGGCCCTGTTGTACCAAAACAAATAGCTGTTATATATCAAAACCAATAAGATCTTGATCTTAGTTAAGTCTCTTGTTGGAAGCTTCAGCATGCTAGTCCGATCAAATATCCTTAGAATAAAAAAAAAAATAAAATTATATATTAAGATGCTTTATTTTTAACAAAAAAAAATCTTCTTATAAAGGAATTTAATTACCCAATGGATAAGAAGAGAAAAAAGTGAACCAACGTTGATGCTGTTGATTTAGTGCCCGTTTAGTTTACTTTTTTATAAAAATATTTTTACAATAATCATAATTTATAAAAATAATATTTGAATTAAAGTAGAAAAATTTATTAAAAATCTGTTTAGATGAAAAAGAAAAAAATAATGATTAGAAACCATGATTTAGTTTATATTTTTAAATACAGGCACTAAGAAATAACATGGTTATCCTTCCCATCAAATTAATATCTTCATTATCACAATATGAGGAGTGAGGACTTGATCCAGAAAAAATAAAATAAAAAGACGGGTGAGGACTGAGGACAGATTCAGGTTTTTCAAAAACATCTTCCATCTCACCAACAAGCTCACACGGTTTTAAGCATATTATACTGAGTTGAATTCCTTGAGTATATTAGTATATTCTACGTGTATGGAAAAGACTTTTAAACCCATATCAATTATCTGTACGCAATATCTTGGTGATAAAAAAAAATCCGCCAATGTTCTTGCGAGGAGACATAAGACTTTTCATTATCGTGCGCGTGCGTGTAGAACTAATACAAGATTTGCATATCCTCTTGGCCATCATGTTCAACCCAAAGGAAAAGTATTTATGTACATGCTCCATGTTAGACCTGCAAGCAAATTTTCGATCTCACTTCTCTACCCACTAAATGTCAGTTTCTATAAATCATACTACAGATTTCATATTTAGATTTAAATTTAAAATTGGGCTATCACAAGACAGAAATATACACATGTATATGTAAATAAATTTGCAGATAAGGATGCGCTCTGCCTGCGGAAGATCTGCCAAAGTCGCCAATTTTGGACCATAAAGACCTTAACACACAAAAACTCAAATACGCCATACTCTAACTAATCCCCCAAAGCAAAGGCAAAAGCAATTTGGATCATTCTTTTTCCTTATACCCAGAGTAATACATCTTGAAAACTTTGGGAAGATAAACCGGCAACAGAAACCCAAACAGATTAAAACACCAGAATGCCATATTAGCCACAGCAAGGACCCTACCCTCCATCACTCTCCTCCCAGACCAACTGTGCTGTGCTTCAACCTTATAGATCTCAGTCCTGAGCCAATCCACAATGGTGAAGATCCTCCTAGAGTTATAAAACACAGGCACAAAAGCCCTAGTTGGAGGCGAGAATCTCCCTGTGAAAACTATCCCTTCCATGAAGATCTGACATGCCAGAAGAAACAAATGGGGTGAGGCTGCCTTTATCCCTTCCTTATCACCCTCGTAGGTGCCCTCCAAGATGTAGGCTATTGGGGTATAGAGTCCTACGATTGCCCCTATGGTGACATAGAGACGAAGGAGCTTGTTCTTGGGGTCGAAGATTGAGGGGTAGGTAGTGTTGGGTTTTGGAGGGAAGACTGCTTTGGAGATGAAGAAGAGGTAGAGGAAGGAGAAGATAAAGAAGGAGAAGTCGTCCAGGCTTACCATTCCACTTGAGGCTAGGATTACAATGACTGCTAGGGAATTTAGTTGAGGGAAAGAGAGGAAAATGGGCTTAATTTGTGGGGTTTTGAGGGATTGAGAAGGGTCTTGGTGTTCTCTGTGTATAACTTCTTGCTCCTTTTGGAAGGTGATATCAGACCCAGTTGGACCAACCCCACCTGACATTTTCTGAGAAAACCGATACTACAATGGAGGGTTAATTTGAGGGAGGGAACTAGAGTTCCCTATGTTTGTTGTGAGAAGCGTAACTTACGGAGAAAATTAACACTGACTCTGGAAATTGAAAGTTGAGAAACTCTTGTCCTATGAAAGATGCTTGGAACGATGGAAAATTGGAAAAATGAGAGAATTAGAGGCCGCATAAAGGAAATATATGAGATTGGGTGTTGGGAAAGGAGGGAGACCATGGTTGAGGATAAATGTGATGAAGAAGGGGGACAGGTGGCAGTTTGTGACGTGGTACGAAGTACATGTGACGCGTGTCATAGTTCAGATATATTGCAAGGTTTGGTTATGACATTTGTCCTTTGTTAAGGCTTGCTACGTTTCGGATTTGCATTCCATACTCATTAGGGTGATGAGGTGATGAAATCTGGATCATCCAACTTTAATTTGGATGCTCCAAATTTAAAGTTTTTAATTTAATTTTTTATATGATAATTTTTTTTTTAAAAAAAATAATTATAAAATTATTTTTATTTTAAAATTTATTTACAATAAAATAAAAATATATTAAAAATATAATAATAAAATTAAATTAAATCTGGATTATCTAATTTTAATTTGGACAGATTGAACGGTACAGATTGTGATCAGGAGATGGTTTCCGCTAGTGAATTCCTGCGTTTCGGTGTCATGTAATACTGTCGAGTGTTGATAGCATTTTATTAGGAATAAAAGATCGGCCACGGCCAGATTGGATATTTTGTCGTGTATTCTGCGGCTAATCTTCTCCATAAAGAATATATATTTGATCTTTTTTAATCTTTAAAAACACAATTTAAAAAAATTGATAAATGTTATTTTAAGTTTAATAATACTCACATCATTATTTTTTCAATTAATTAAATTTAATAAAATGAATTTATACTAACAATTCTTGATGACTCTATTAACTATCACGTGTCAGAAAATTATCGTCAATATATTAATATATATTTCAAAATCAATAAGAAATCTTTTCTAGAAAAAAAAAACCACTAATAATACAACTCATTTTAAACTCCATACACTATACAAAACCCACCTTTGACTTTTGACTAGAAAAACCCAACTTTGATTGAAAAAGGGAAGGAAAGAAATTGAAAGGATCATTGACGAATGTGTTGGTTGTCTGACAAATTAATCATGAACATTGAAACCCGATTGATCATAGTGCCAGCAATTTCCAATGGGGGTGTTTCATTGGATGAGTGTAAAGCTACTTATCAGTCTCAATTGCTTCAATATAGAAACTACACAAGAAATCATATTCATATTCATATCTGTTCAATAATTTTTTGGCTGTCCTATGATATTCCAACTAAGAACAACATTATCTTGCAAGCAGAAATTGGATCATTTAAGTCTCTCATAACGTAAACTTCAAGAAAGATAAGCACATTGTGTATAAAATCCACATTAATAGCCAGAAATCATTGGTAAAATGCTATGCTAAAAATAATACGTTAATCTCTCTGTAAGAATTGGATTCGTTTGATGTCTTAATAAACTGCACTGAAACTATGCGAGGAAAATAACTCGGGATTTCGGCATTATCTCAAAATAGAATTATTACATGAATTTGGACAACTATACCAAGGGGAGGGGATAAATTATGAAGGAAAAATAATTCTACGATTTTAGATAATTATGTCAAAAAGGAAACACCTATGCTTATAAAATAATAAAAAAAAGAACTTTAGTAACTAAACAGACTTATTACACAAAAAATCTGGGTAATAACACTGCAAGGTAAAAGAACTTGCCTTAACAATCCCCTATGCAATGAAAGTAAAACCACGAGGAAAAAGAGCCACAACGCTCAACCCCCTATGCCATGTTGCCATCGTCTGAAGGAAAAGGACGGAATGTTAAAAGACTTTCCGGCAAAACTTACCTTCAATTTTCTGACAGAAGACCATCAGCAAAACTGGAACCTCTGTTTGGAAATTAATGGGGAGAAATCAAACTGCAAATCTCTTTCTATATAATAAAATAATCGAATTTCTTCTTCCTCTCTTCCCATTAAGTAGCTGTTCTTTGTTTGGGAATGTACTTTATCTTGACACCCTTTTCGGGTTTCATTCTAACTTTGGATTTAAATGAGGTAGCAGGCAGCCGATTCTCTGCACTTGCAAGAATACAGCATTTGTCAACATCTGAAGATTGATATGATGCTAGTTCACAATCATGTATCTCCAGGCACCCAGGAGGTTCAGAATCAGCCGAAAGAACCAATTTCACATGGTTTGATGAGATAGCCTTTTTCCATCCTGCATAGTAATTGTACATAATTAAAACAAAGAATGTTAAAACCAAGCCAATTATTTGGTCCGTGTGTTGCTGGAATTAAAGACCCAAGAAAAACGCATAAGTAGCAAAGCTTACTTTCTGTGAGAAAGGCTTTGGCAGCCTGACTGGATAACTGTAAGCTTCCTATACCCACTTGGCCCTCTAGATGCGAGGAATTCTTCCCAAAACCACTGTCACTATTGCCTGAGTCATACGGCCTAAAAGAATTTTGATCGGACAAATTTTGATCATCTCCCTTTCCATCTATTGCATCAGCTTCTGTACCAGCACCGTGAAGTGGTAATGAATATTTAGATCCATGTTGAGCAACTGGCCTCCAAAACTTAACAGCCTTAACTGTTAACCGATTGTTACCAATCTGTACAGAATCAGGTTTAAATGGCTTTTCTTGAGCATTATTATGCCTGGTTAAATTCCCTACCATGCAGTTCTCTCCAGATGCCACCAGAGTATCCTCCGATTGGCCGCAGTTGCCAAGAGTAACAGATATGGACCCTATTAAAACTTCATGGTTCTTACTTTCGTCTGGTTCTTTCTCTAGCTTGGCATTTGAATGCACACCAACAATTTTTTGCTTAGGCTTTTGGCTCCAAACTTTGTTACCATTAAGTATGGGAGCTGCCTTTTGATTGCGGTGACTTCCATACTTCTGAATGACTCCAGGCTTGGAAATTTTTGAGTTCTGACTTGCATGGAAACCCTTAGCTACAGTCCATTGTGATTTTGGTTGAGCAACCACAATATGTTGACGAATATGTCCTTCAGATGTTTCTTGCTCAATGTTCTGATCTGTGCCACAATCATACACTGACAGATGATCCCCATCTACACCTTCATTGGTGTCTGTGCACTGGGAGGGGACAGGTATCCAAGGAACATGGTCTGCAAATGTATCTGGATTATGTTCTTCAAAGTCACATGTATCTAAAGATGCTTCAGCTGATGAACCCTCAGCTACTGTGCTGCTACCATTCTTTTCAGCTTCTGCCTCATCCTCAATTCTTTGTTCCCTTGCCTTCAATTCTTTCTGTCTAAGCTTTTTCTGGCGTTTCCTCTCCAAAATCTCAGCTTGTCTATGAATATAGAGTACATATTAAACAAGGTGTCCTATAATTCATAAATGACTAGATTTCAAGAGAATACACATTTTTTCATTCATCTCTTGTTATATTTGGCAAATCAATCATCATCGTAGCTTACTTTGTTGCATTCTGAAGTTCACTTTGTGGAGATGAACGGGCAATATTTGCTAACAATATGCAAAGGAGTTTTGTGCTGCTTGGTGATGTCCCTAGGTTTTAGTCCCCTAATTTTTACTAACTCAAAGGGATTTATTTCTCTCCTGAAGTAAGGGCCTGTAACGACAAGTAGTATCCATTCTTTTACTTATGGTTTCTTACTTCACAATAAAAAAAAAAAAAAGAAAAGAAAAAGAAACCTGTTCAGGCTCAATCCTATATTTCATTCAATCAAAGTGACTACCCGTTTCAAAAGGAGGGAAAAATAAAGCACCCATAACTCACCCAAGAAGACAAACATCGGAAGAGGAGAAAATAAAAGAATAGACTAGCTGATGGGTACCCAAGTGGAAGGGAAGCCCTCCTCCAAAAGCTAGCTGTTGAGGTGGGGCAATTAAAGACCCTATTAAACATCTTATACAACTCAATGTGGGACTTGAGCATCCCATACTATCCAAGTCCCTATCCCTAGCAAATTGTATGGTTCAAACAGTCAGATTCAATCCCAAAACCTCTCCACATTTCAAAGGAGAGATAAAAATGATGGGAAGATACCCTTAAAATATTTGATCCAGAATCCTAAAATTTGAACTGAGCATCAAGACTTACTAAAGGCTGACCATTAAATAATAAACACACACACAACATAACAAGTGAAAATAAAAAAGAAAACTGGTTGAGACAATGGAGGCACCTTTTCTGAGCAGCTTCTTCCTCCTCCACTAGCAGCTTCTGGCACCTTAAAGCTTCAGCTTCCTTGTCAGCAAGCCATGCCTTCACCTAAGTGAAAGGAAATTCATATTCAATCATGATAATAACTCAGAAAAATAATTTCGGGAGCTTCTTAGAATAAACTAATTACAATCATGGACTGAGATTGAGAAAATTTATGATTTTTGAATTTCTCATAATAGAGGCAGGTTGGATGTTTGTATACAATTATGCACAAATTATGCCATGACACATAGTTTCACAGGCTCCTCTCCTTTCATCAAAACCAAAACCTGTCACATGACATACGCCAGATCCAAGAGTCAATTACCAAAATAATAAATTATATTTAAATTGCATTTCTCGTCAGCAGCCCTAGATGAAATTGTCTTTCTTTTAAATTAACTTTCCCCTTCTCTTTTATCTCTTGCTTTTGTATGTATGTATGTGTGCATGCAAAGAAACATTTCTATTTACAGGTCTGCATCCAAAACTCTCAGGTCTCAACCATCCTAGACTTCTAATAATGTTATAAGTATTGACAATAGCACACATTTCTATTCCACCACTGGATTATTCCATGACAACTCTTTTATGAGCAAAATAGCATGAGTATGAATCAAATGACCCTAATGGCTCAGCCTTTCTGTCAAGTAGACTAGAGAAGAGTGTGACAGATTGTCCCACTCAAATCCTATCATCACTAAAATAAGAAATAAAATCTGATGGCATGACTGCTTTGTTTACAGTTATATATTTAAAATGTATTATTATAGCCATAGGCAAGTATCAATGTATAAACAGAAAACATACTCCTATTTTCTTTCATCAATAGGTTCCTTCCACTTATCATCCTAATTCCCAACCATTTTCCATCTTTACCCACTGGCCCAAAAAAACTGAAATACAAATATACCAAAGTTCAATGAATAAAGAATTGTTCTTTTGGAAAGAAGCTCTGTAACACTTACAAAATCTAGATCTAAGGAAACAAGGATCATAATTAAGAATACATCTGATAAAATAGAAGCCAAGGTTCTGACATGGCTTGATTTCCCCGCTATTGCAAAACCCAATCTCAAAACAATGACTCTAAAACAGAACTACGATACCCATAACATGACCTCCATGTCAAAACCCCCTCAATGAATAAAAAGTGATATCCAGCAACAGCTGAAAGCAATATCATTGAAAAATATAAATCCAATATCATTCATGAACAATTTATTGATCAGTCTATTTATTTACATCTCGTGTACATCTAGGTGAACACTTGGATGCCCTTGTAAGCCATTCCATGAAAAAGTGCACCTTTTGAAGCTAAATACAGAAAGCACCCCATGAGTGAGGGAGAATGAGGAACAGAGCAGGGAGAGAAAAGTTATAAGTAAACAGAGTCTGGAAAAAATTACCAATTTCTGTTCCAGCAGGAAACTTGTGCAAGCAACTAGGTTTTTGGGTTCAAGGCCAATCTTTCCTGGTTCTCCATCAAAAATATATTTTTGCATTGACACTGCTGTCCCACATAAAAATGTTTTTTCACTAGCACTATCAAGTATACTGAACAAATCCTTGGAAGATATAGAAAAAATGGAAGATCTGGCTTGAACAATATCCTGCAAACAATTCAGACAAATAACATTAATGAACTAAATAAATGTTAAAATCAGAATATGTGTGCATGTGCACATGCGCATTGAGCATGTTAAAAAAAACTGTTTAAGCAAAACTTCTGAAGGATTTGGAGTTTATCTAGAGTTTATGTTTATCATATCTAGAATATTAGAAATTAATATTGACGAGCCTTAACTATCCTTTATCGTTATCTTTAGGAGTTCTACCTTCATACTATTATAAATTAAAGGGAGCGGGGTTGCCATACTGTGTGAGTGAGAGTTCTGCCTCTGCACAAACCTCCTCATTCACCATATTTATATTCTTACATTAAGCTAGAGTGGGCCTCACAGAGCCCAAGATGAGCTGCACTTACAATAGCTTGTGAACAGTGTGACTCTATACTTTTTATATGTTATATTGATATATTGATTTTACCAAGCATAAAGTATAATTGGAAAGAATAGTTGATAAGTCAGACCATAATGTTGCATACCAGAAGAGTAGAACCAGCCTTCAAATAATACTGCGGAAGCGAAGAAAATCCTTGTTTTCGAATAAGAGTAGTCAGTGACTTTAAAATAGAAGACCCTGGAACTTCCTAGAAAGCATTGTCAATGAGAAAAAGCAAGATCCTTATAAAAACTAAGGAAAACGGAAAAGCAGAAAACAATCAAAAAGAGAAACCTATTCTGTATACCTACCTTTTATTTTTGGCCATTAATATGCTAATAAACTGCAAGGTGATTCACAGTTAAATAACTCCATGTTATTACAAATAATCTATTTAAGTAAAGAGAAATAAGATTTTACCTCCAGCATCACATTCTTGAATGATACAGCTTCTTTTGCCTCCTCTACAGATAGCTACACAAATTATGTATATATAAGCTCATCAAAACAAGTTTTTTTACCATTGAAGTAAAAGTCACAATGATAAAAAATTACCTTATCCCAATATGCTTCTAATAGATCTCTATTTTTTGCAGAATCCTACAATATGTAAACAAAACCAAAGAAATGAGAATAAGAAACATGCTGTCCTGTCATCCAGTTAACTTGTGAAGAATATAAAATTGACAAAAACAGCAAAATTGGAGTAATTACATATAGATGCTTATGTTTATAAGATATAAAGGAAACCTTATCACTCTTTTTCAACCGATGGTGAACACGTATATGTCTTCTATAATTAATTGAAGAGCAGAATTCTCGGGAACACTTTTCACACTTCTGCAACTGAACCTTCAGAGGAGAGAGCAAAGGCCAACCTGGCAGTTCTGTCAAAAAAGTGAGGAGCAATATCAGAACATGTAGATTTAGAAATAAATGCACTGGTAACAAGGACAAAACTACTTATGATACATTTCACATATCACTCCGCAACAGCCTTGAAGAAGCAAGTGCAAAGACAGGAATAGCGTGAAGATTTTAAACTGCTGCACTTTTTTATACAAACATCACCATTTCAGGCATGCTTCCTATATCTGTATATCACATGGACATGGCCAACACATTCCTTAAAGCAATTAAATCAAATAGCTACATATTGGTCTCATTTGAATGCTTCTGAAATTAAGCCTCCAAAAATAATTATTTTTTTAACCTGCAAAAAATTAGCTAATACCTTGCTGATCTAATGCATGAAGTAATTGTATCCACTGAACAGGACCGTCACCAGCCCTTGGAAAAGAGAGGAAAGGTTCTCTGCCAATGGCCTTTCTGATTATAGTATCTAACGAGTCATTTCCATCCTCAGCTTTCATGACATCTGGAGAACCAAAAACCTTGTGTTTTGCAACTGGCATCTACTTGCACCAAAGCCTATCCAAGCACCTCTAAAAGACTCCACTGCACATAGTATAAAATAGAACATGTAAAAATGAGACTGCACCTAAATGTAACACCTAAAAAAGGAGAAAAAAAAGGTAAAAGAACATAAATGAAAGTTTTCTTATTTGATAAATCAAAATACGAGGGATCAAGTGAGGTCTAGAGGCAGTAGAGCAAACGGAGACAATATGCCGTAAACTGCTAGAATAATACCAGAATCGTAACATTACCCCTGAATGAATAATTATAATCTCACAAAAACAGAAAAACAGGAAAACAGCACAATGCAAGTCTCCCTCTCTCTTTCTCACTTCCTTTGAATGGAGACCTAAAAACTAAAGCCCACAACAAACGGCACATATCACCAAGAAATATCGACACATCATATCAATTGGAAATAAAATATACTCGAAAGGAAAAGGAAACAAGATCTCAATTGTTCATCCATTCTATGTATCAAACCCTTCATTCAGACTTGGGCTCTGAAATTCTGGCAAATTGTAGTTTCAGATCGAGAAACTACAACTCCTTATATAGATGCCTGTCCACATATCACAAAAATAGTATACCCAAAGAATTCTCATAGCTTCCTTTGCATTAGAAACTTAAAAATGCATCTTTGCCAACAAAATCCAGCTGACCAAACCAAGTCATAACACAAGTATCAAACACAGTAAACACGATCTTTCACAATCCCCTACCCATCGAAAAAGGGGGCAAAAAGAGAACCTCACATATCTATGCTTCTCTTCCATCCTCAACTAAAGTAAAAGTTTAACTAGAGGAAAAACATCTGATATAAAACAAACCAAAAACAAAGGAATCCGAAAAGCATCATCCGCAATCGAGTCTGACATCCAATAGGGCAATACTCTCCAGAAACTTAGAAGAGTGATAGTAGATCACGCACCACGAACGAATGACGAGAAAGAGATCTCCTCGAGGCAGAGGGAATTCTCAGACGCTGAGGGGATCACAAGCGGCGGCAACGAGATTCAGTGTTTGGATGAAAGGAAAATGGACGAGAAAATGCGACCAAGAGAGTGATCGACCGAGAAGGTTCGGGAAGAGAAGAAAGAAAAAAAGTTCATATAAATGTTAACGAGAAAGGTGGAAAGCAGAGATGAGTTGTAACAAAATACGAAGGCTGGCCAATACAGAAGAGGTAGAACCCTCTCTCCGCTGCAGGAAGGGTTCACGATAGCGAAAGCTCATAGACGCGCTCACTCATGTCGCGCGTGATAGCACGTGTCTAGGATTATTAGTTTTAATTGGTTCACGATAGCGAAAGCTCGTACACGCGCTCACTCATGTCGCGCGTGACAGCACGTGTCTAGGAATATTAGTTTAAGTCTCATCTAGGTCCTCTCAGTAACGTGGAGACCAGATTACCTAATCATCAACTAGCATATGTTAAGCTAATTTACTTCTGAGTATAAATAACTTTTCCTAGATTTTAAGGATTCAAGAGACATATTAGGATTAACACATTGAGCTTGATGAACATAACATTCTGATACTCTGGTTACAGAGAAATTACTGAAGTGGATCTTATTCAGATTCATTCTGATACACAGGTTCCTCATGAGAGGTAAATGTAGAGTATACTTGAATCTAGATAGACAGAACTATGATATGATTAGTTTCAAAATTTCGAGAAAGAAGGGAAAATGTTTTAAAAGATAGTCATTTTATTTCACAAAGTGAGGCTTATAGATTTCTCTACTTGCCCCTGCTTACAAATTGAACTCCCCTTTATAGAGTAGGAGTGTCTAACCTTTTTACATGATTAAAGACAAACATCAGTGGCAGACAACTTTACATCTTTTATCAACCTACTTTGAAAAGTAAAGATGTACTAAAGACAAAGTATTTTTTCTTTTCAACATACTAAGAGACTAAGGAAAATAAGGACAAACAACCTTTTGACTTTAGAGCACACAACTTTTTGACTTTTGAACACACTTATCATACTTAGAAAAAGACATAAAAGACTGTCGGCATATCAGGATAGGGCCTTAATAATTCTTATTGATAAGCTCATGACTAGATGAGCAATTCATGACTAGATGAGCGGTTCATGATATCTCCTTCAAGTTGTTTTTTCTTTTTCTTAGCAGCTTTTCTTTGAATTTTGTCCAATTCCTCATCAATGTCAAAGTGATTAGGTGGAGGAGGCTGAGTAGACGTATGAGAAAGAAAATCTTGTAGGAACTGGAGGTCTATCTCATACGGATCTTATGACTCAAGATACTGAAGGGGATCTTGTTCCTGATCTTCTGAGAGATCTGTCATTGGTTGATCCTGACTTGATGAAGGTTAGCTGAGAGTAAGATGAGGCCATTCAAAGGGAACAGCTTGGCCGGTAGTAAACATTTCTTTTGGGATAAAGAATTCTCCGGGTAAAGGTCCAAAGGATGTACATGACTGCTCAGTAACATTTCCTGTAAAATTATTAAGTTTCAAAAGAAAATCTATTAATTCAATCATAACTTGATTTTCCTAGAAGGGCCAATGTAATGAGGTGGTCCAGTGATGAGTTTGAACTGGGGTGAAGAGATTTCCTTGAGAATTAGCTTCATAAGGACGGTGGACAATAAAGAAAAAATAAATCTTTTGTTTCCATGAAGGAATGTTCCAAAAATCATTCTCCTTTATTATGTTATAAAGTCGTCCTCTCCAAGCAGGTAAAGGTGCATACCAACTGAGAAAAGTTGATAAGGCAGAAGAAGTGTTTTTCTCATCAGTCAGATATTGATAAGTTTGTCTGGGGGTAATGCAAAGGCACAAGCAATCAAGGTGGAAAGAGACCATGGATACCACATAAGTTCAGTGGAAATAGGGCCTTTGATGAAAGGAATAACCAGGTATGGAAGCAGTGGGTCAAAGTATTCTAGCTTTGGTGAAATGTTTGTAGCCTGAAGGAAAAGGTGGAAATAATAAAAAAGACTTTTTCTGGCAAGATGATTGATTTCAGAAATAGTAGATGGGTGATGTCTTGGAGGGAAGACAAGGTTGCGACTAAGTCGGGATTTAGGCTTGGCTAAAATGGTAAGGATGAAAAGAGAAAATGATTTTTGGATAGTAGCTACTTGAGTATTTTTTTAGAGTGGTCTTGAGAGAAGATCTGCAAGTATGTTATGCATTCCTTTGATATGTTTCGCCGTGAATTTATAATGAGAAAATTAATCTTTTTAGCGAAGCAATTATTTTTCTGGGAGTAGTTTTTTCTTCTGATTCAGAATGGCTGGGAAGAAAGTATTATCCATTTCCACAGTGAAGTGACTAAAGTTGAGATAAAAGCTGAATTTTTTTATTCCCCTTTTGACTGCAAGAAATTCCTTGTAGATAGCATGATAGTGCTTTTCAGCCATCTTTGAACTGTCCACTGGCGTGCGCACAATAATGTCGCTTTCCTTTGTCTTCTTCAATAAGAATAGCCCCCCAAAAGTCTTCACTAGCATCAGTCTGTTGGATAAGATTTCCCTTGTCGGGAATCTTCAAAAGAGGCGGATGCTGAGTTATTGACTTTAATCTTTTCACTGCTTGGGCCTGCTTGTCAGACCATGGAGGGGGATTCTTTTTGAGAAGTTTGGACAATTGGCTGGTGTAGCGTGCGACGTGTGGAATGAATTCTTGGATATAATTGACAATACCCAAGAATTGTTGAATCTATTTGGTAGTCATCTGTTGGTCAAAAAAGTCTAACAATTGTGTGGCAATGTGTGGGCTTGGTTGAAAATGGCCTTGAGAGAAAGTCATGCCCAAAAACTGAATTTGGGCCAATCCTATTTGGCTTTTTGTTGCTGAGAGCGTTATTCCATATTTTTTGGTGATCTGCTCGAATTGGGTTAAAAAGATTTTATGGGCTTCCTTATTCTCTAAGTATAAAAGGATATCATCATGTATATAAGAGCTAAGTGAAGAATGGGGTCAAAGATCTTAACCATGGCTTTTTGGAAAAGTGAAGGGGCTGGTTTTAACTCAAAAGGCATTACCGTCTATTGATACTGGGCATTTGGGATACAGAAAGCAGTTTTGTATCTGTCATCAGGATGCACACCTATTTGCCAAAAGCCTGCTTTGAGATCTAACTTAGGGAAGATTTTTGCATGCTTCAAATGAACTGTCTGCGTATTAATCTTTGGAAGAGGAAACTTATTATCTCGTAAAAAATGATTAAGAGGCTTATAATCAACAACAAACCTCTTTTTCCTCTGTCATTTCTCTGCATCTTTCTCAACATAGAAAGCTTGACATGCTCATGGTGAATCAGTAGGTTCAATTAAACCTTGTCTTAGGAGTCCTGCACATTCTTCTCTTGCAAGTAATAAGTCTTCTGGAGACATCCCTGAATGAGAGACCTTAGTGGGATTAATATCTTCATTCCTTTTGAAGGGAAGTCGAATGAAGAAATCCTTATTTTTCCATGAAGGAGAAGGATGATTGAACTGTTCATGATTTTCTGGACAAAGAGGCAATAGTTTATCCCTGATGGTTTCATATCCTGGTGGTACTTTCTATATTTAAAAAAGATTACGGATAGTCTCCTATGGGGAGAAAGATGACTTATACCATATTCCTTTTAGAAGGCTTTGTAATCCTTTTGTGAGATGGTAAATATCCATACCAATCAGTAGATCTTTGTTTGGTAATTTGCTCCCAAACACCCTGGTCCAGACTATGTAGTTTGGGAAGAATTGAATCACAATTTTTCTTTTGGAAATCATGTCAATCATGAAGGGATTACCATCAACAGTAGTAAAATATTCTTCATGAGAAATCCACTCACTTGCTAGTAGAACATGGGGTTTCATAACACTGCAATAAGAATATGTATCTATAAAACCAATAGCATGTGTTGGTTTGTCATATCTGTTTGCAAATAGTCAACAGCCAATGACCGACAATGGAGGTCGATGACCGATAGCAGTGACAGCTAGCAGTTGACAATGGAGGATGGCTTCCAATGAGTACTGGTGGCAAAAGATGATCACATGTAATAGTAGATGACATTAATATATATAAAACATTTTTATAGGGGCAATTTTGAAAAGAGGAAATTACTGTTTAAGACTAAAATTAACAATTTATTAAGTTTTGGAATATGAAATCAATTAAATTAAATTAGGAAAAAAAAGGACTAATGGTTCTAAAATGTAAAAATATCACCGCCAAATTACTAAAAATTTCCATGAGTTGCAAACTTGAGTTGACCAGCAATGGTGAAAAGGGGAGGAAGAGATACTAGGGGTGTTTTAGTAATTTGGCATTAGAATTTTTTACGTTTTAGAACCATTGGTCTTTTTGTAATTTAATCAATTTTAGGTCCCAAAACTTAATAAATCATTGATTTTGGTCTAGCCAGTAATTCCCCTTTCTAAAAAATATTTAAGTTTTCATTTCAAAATTTCTTCACTTAATCAATGAGAAAACTATGGGTCCCATATGTTTTTTTTCCCTCACATTTTCATTCTTCCCCATGTTGACCAGCAATGGTGGGTGGGGAGAGAAAAATACTAAGGGTTTTTTAGTAATTGACATTGAAATTTTTTACATTTCAGGTTCATTGTTCTTAAAATTGTTGATTTTGGTTCCAAACAGTAATTATTTCTTTTAAAAAATATTTTCAAAGTCTCTTTATTTTATAAGAGAAAATTTGAATGTAGAAACTATTTCTTACTTTTATCCAAAGAAAAGAATATCAATTTTTTTTTCTTATTTTCCCCTCTATCCACACATAGGCTGAAGCATCATTCAAGTTAAAACACCTTCATACAAGGGCAACCAGTAATTTTTTCTTTTAAAAAAATACTTACGTTTTCTTTTCAAAATCTCTTTATTTTAGATGAGAAAATTTGAATGAAGAAACTATTTTCTACTCTTATCCAAAGAGAGGAATATCATTCTTTTTCTTATTTTTCCCTCTATCCACACATAGGCTTAAGCATCATTCAAGTTAAAACACCTTCATACAAGGGCAAACTTTAGGTTGCCAGTCAGTATAATCTATTTAGAGACAGACAAACATCACAAAGATGATGATGATACATATATCAAATGAACGACTGGAAAATTGAATAACTCTCCCAATGGATTTCCCGGCTAATTGAAGAGCTCTCCAACTTCCTTTTTCATCATCCCTTTGATCTGGGTAAGAATCGAAACATCCACACTCAAGAATATTAAAATAGGAAATAGGAATTATCTGAATTTGTTATATGTAAATATGAAGCAACTCAACAATCTATTATCTATTAATAACTTAAAGAGAAGAAAGAAAGACACCTGCTTTGCTGAAAGTCCAATGTCCTGTAAATCATCAAGCTGTTAAAAGCAAAGTTAGTTTACCATCTCAAAATTATGCTACTTATATAATCAAATTTTAGCCTACAATCTCAAAATTGTTAATTATATAATCAAATTTCTCCACCAAGAAATTATTGGCAGTGTTGTGCATAGTTTTTTCAATAATAGACTAATTTAAGAGACTTACGCTCTTGAAAGGTTCAGGAGATTCTTCGCGAAGCTCAAGTATATAGGCTGATCTCTTCTCACCAATTCCCTGTAAGGAAGATGAGTCAGCTCATGAGATATTAAGAAAATTCATCTTAACGTTAAAAGGGGAAGCAATCCTAACCTTCAATCTTTTTAATTCTTCCCTGTTAATATTAACAAAATAAAAAAAGTAACATCTCAGTTTTGTCACAAGAGATGTATGAAATGAAAACTCAAAAAAAAATTGTAACATATTTCATGAAGAATCACTGCTCATGGATAAATAATAGTTATCCAATTAATACCTCAAAAACAGAGAAAAGTATGTTCAGGTATTGAATGAATTGTTGTTTACTTACTTGTTTGCGGTATTTAAGAATCTCAAATATTCCTGAACAAGAGAGTTCTACAATATAGCAAAATTCAAGAGTTAGAATGTGCAAATATCAAAGTCAGCAATTGAGAGAGAGATCAATCAATATTATGATTAGATGATCAAACCTTCATTCCAGAACTGCGAGCGCTATAAGTTTCCCAAGGACTTTTGGCATTTATGACATCCCATCTATCAATAACTCCCACAGTTTGTTCAGTGACAGGTGTTTTCGGTTCCACAACTTTAGTAGAAGACACCTGATTGTTAAGTGATGTGATGCAGCCTTGTTCTGGCATCTTCATGCATAATGGGGTTGAAGAAAAGAGAAGCTTTAAATTACTTGACAGTTCATGCAATTGAGCACTAATTGGTGGAGATTCATTTTTGTTAGCAATGAAACTATCGTTTTCCTTATCCATATAATAACCTGTAATGAGAGAAAATCAATGGGAATATGCAGTTAATGACCTTAAGCACATGTTTTGTTAAGAAGCTTGTCTATTAAGGTCTACATACCTTCTAGAACCATAAAGTCTGTGGACGATACTTTCTTATAACCACCAGAATTAGGAGTATGTTCCTCTTGATGATCCTCACTTTCCTGAGGGACAACCCATAAAAAAACAAACAAAAATATTATTCCATGTTTTCCTTATTAAATTAAAGTACAACAAAGAAACTAACATCAATTAAGCTCTATAAATTTTCCTTATCAATGGGTGTTGATCGTTTTAATAAGTTACTTAAAAAAAAAAATGTCCGATGGTAATAGTTCAATTCCTTTTCCATCATGAGTTCCGCTTGGAAACTAGCGTTTGAAACTGAGTCATCCTACATAGAAAATTCTCATCAATTTCCTGAATGAACAAGTGCTTGAATAAACTTTACAAACGTATCCAAGGCATGCCTAGATCAAATTTAGATTCTAGGAGATTAGTTAATTACATTTTCCACCATGAGTTCTGCTTGATGCCTAGCATCTGAAACTGAGTCATCCTGCAAAGAATATTCTCATCAATTTCCTTAAACTTTGCAAATGTTTTAATCATAAGAATGCCGAGATCAAATTTAGATTCTAGGAGGTTAGTCAATAACATTTTCCTCTATGGATTTGAATTTCATGCGATACCTAGCATCTGTAAATGAATCATCCTACGTGAAACATTTTGTCAACTTCCTCATTGACAAATGATGTCAGATATCAACAAGAACATTGCAAGTTAAGACTTTCATCAAAAGCATGAAGTAATATGAAATAAAAGATATTACCAGTGATGAAAGCAATAATGCTCCAGTAACATGTACAATGGATTTTTCCTGCACAAAGGAGAATAATTTTACGCAACAAGATGAAATTTCTAATTATCAATAGTCATACATTATACATATTTCTTGCCAACATCAAAAGTCCTAATTTATCAATTAGAAAGAAAACTCTTTAAAAGCTTTACCTCTTCTTGCACTGAAGTTGCTACAGTAGAACTGTTATCTAACAACCTTGCCTGCATTAAAATTTATCAAAACTTAATTGAGTTACATATATTACTCAGTAGTTCGTATCTAATAGATTAATTCACATCCCTAGAAATTCCTTTAAAGTGAAAATGGCATTAGCATATTTCCTTCCTTGAACATGGCCCTTACTGCAGTTAAAACTGATAAGTGTCTTTTTTCTTCATCTATAAAAAGCAGATAACACTATATTTGATGATGTAGCCTTCTATCTAAAACATGGCTCCCAAGTTTCAGCACAAAACTCGACTAGGCCACAGTACTAGTCTTTATCCTTGTGACTATCTACCTTTTTACCAGTTCTTTTATATATATATATATATACACTTTTATCCTTTTCCTCTCTCTCTTTTTTTGTTCTATTTCCTATGATTTCTTTATCAACAAGTATATTGGACAGAAATGAGATGACACTGTAGCTTCAGGGCTGTGCCCTTTCTGCTTCATGTCTATCCTTCTTTATAGCATATGCTTGGGGATTTAAGATTGTCACATTTAAAGAGGAAAAGACAGAGTGAGAGATACCTTCTCAGCTTTAGCAGAATGACTTGCTTCATCAAATAATTTCCTTCAAGTAACAGAAAAGAAAATTACTTTCCTTACATGCATATAAAGAAAGATTAACAACTTAGATTTTAACCAAATGTGCATGAAACTTAACCACAAACCTTCCTTTTGTTGCAGATTTTATAACATCAGCTTTCTTTTCATATGTATGTGATCTAGAACCAGTTAATTTTTTTGCTGTAGAAGAAACGCCCTTGAGCACTTTGCTCTTATGAGACGTAACTGCTCTCTGGCTTGTAGAACAACATCCACTTTTCTTTGTTGCATCTAAGGATGCTCGATGAATCCCTTGACATGACCGTGATACCAAGCTTAACATATAGATAGTGTCTTGGCAAAAATATGGGTTCTATATTTACAAAATAGATAATGACCAATACCAAAACTAATTAGTAATTGAAAAGAATGCAGAAAGCTAGGAATAAAAAATTGGGGGAGAAAAAGCATGGTCATGAGGATTACCATGCAGACAACCATCAAAATCTTGCTAACCCCTCTCAAAGAGTCCTGTAACATGCGCGTAAGTTTGCTCTCACGATAGGGGACACGACTTTCATTGCTGCTCAAAGCATGACAAACATTTAATAAAGCATATATGGACTTATTAATTTTATTAGTTTCAACTAGACAAGAGCTATCACTACTCTTCTTCCTGGCATCTTCATAACCTGATATGAAAAGTGCAGAGCAGTGGGTCAACTTTAAACATGTAATCATAGCCAAGAAAAATAAAATAACATCGTATGATAAAAGATTATAACCTGCCAAGTCAACAAAATTCATTTTGCCCACATAACCAGTTTCTTTGCTTTCAGCATCGGAAAAAACATGCACTATCAGTCCCACATGGCTTCTACGAGCATGGTCATTTCCCTTTTTCATGGCTGCCTTTTGAGCAGCACAAGCAGTGAAGTATGCTTTTTGAAACTCTGAAATAGATTTCACAGGGATCTGCAAAACATAAACGTTAACAGACTCTCCCATATTACTTAAATAGTGCCATATTTAAAATTTTCACTTTCTCTAGTGTTCTATAAACTAGCAAGTACCAATTATCAAATGATTACCTGAGAAAGCCCTTTAAATTGAATTCGCCCTCGGTCTTCGAAAACTAAAATGGCTGATTGTTCTGGATTTAATAAGTCAACAGCATGCTCCTGATGATCAACTTCATAGAATGATACAGCAATTGATTTGCCATTTTGTTCAGCCATTGAAAGAAACTCAGTGACAGCAAGCACTGACAAACCAGGCATCTTAGTAGAACCCTTGAAAATCAAAAGATTAGTAATTAATATATACACAACAGACTTTAACAGAAGCTTACGTTCGCAATTGTTCAGGAAAAAAAAAATGTTGGATGAATAACAGAGTCAAACCTGAATTACATGAGTCTTTCCACTTCCTCTTGCTCCATATGCAATAACAGTGCTATTATGGCCTTCAAAAACTGCAGATATAAGAGGCCTCACGTCTCTTGAATAGATCATTTCATTGTCCTGATTGTCCCCATAGCAATAGTCCACCCAGTAAGGCTCTTTACGACTGTAGCATCAAGATTAGCCAGTAAGACATAATTGTTTATTAAGAGTCCAAGGAATGACCATACAGAGTCATTCAAAATGGCTTATCTACATCTAGATAGCATGGATGTTCTTCATTAGATGCAACTTGTTGTTAACCCAAGTTTGTTTATTAAGAGTTCAAGGAATGACCCATACAGAGTCATTCAAAATAATGACTGAGACGAAATGTCATATCTACATCTAGATAGCATGGATGTTCTTCATTAGATGGAACTTGTTGTTAAGCCAAAATTGTTTATCGAGAATTCAAGGAGTTCAAGGAATGACCCATACAGAGTCATTCAAAATAATGACTGAGACGAAATGGCTTATCTACATCTACATAGCATGGATGTTCTTCATTAGATGGAAGCTTTTGTTAAGCCAAAATTGTTTATCCAGAGTTCAAGGAGTTCAAGGAATGCCCATATAGAGTAATTCAAAATAATGACTGAGACAAAATGGCTTATCTACATCTAGATAGCATGGATGTTCTTCATTAGATGGAAGTTGTTGTTAGGCCTAAATTCATCCGCAGCCAGAAAATAATTGGGCATAAACTTGTGATTAAAAATTTACTACATTCTGAGAGATTTTCAATTCAACATTTGCTGCAAAACAAATGTTTCGTCTTAAATTCAACAATCGATAACTATGATAGTGGTATTTATTCCTGCAAAAGAAGGCAACAAAAATCAGATAGTCCAAGCTTCGCTCGTTTCTTTAATTGAAAGCTGCAGGTTCCAATTCTCACAAATTGCACATAACAAAAATAATAAACCCCCAAACTTTAAATCTCAATATCAACGTTCATCCCAAATTAAATATATAATATATTTAGACATGTTCCAGTGCTCATGATTGCACAATTCAAAAATAATGAACCCCAGATTAAACATCAAATCCCAATTTCAACATTGGCCCATAATACAAACATGTGAAAAGATTTTATATTACTGAACAAGCAATATTAAAACCTATAAATTCCAATTCTCACACAGTGCACAACTGAAAAATAATAAAGCCCAAATTCAACTCGAATCTCAATTTCGAAGTTCGTCCAGAACCCAAACAGGTGAAAAGGTTTTATATTGGCAACTGCCTTGAGCTAATTGAAGAGGTACCTATGGTCCCTGAAGGAGATTGTGACTCCCTCAGAACTCTCGCCGTGAGGCTTGTTCACCGAAATCCAGTCCACCGATCTCGAAGTCCCACTCTGAGCCTCGGCTTCCAGAAACGCAAAGCCCCTGATCTTGGCCACGACCCGAACCTTTCGACACGGGTTCGGCCCGGCGTTGTTGGTTCTGTCACGATCGAATTGCTTTAGATGACTCGAATCCATCGAAATGAAGACTTGGCTTCCCCAATCGATCAAGATTTTCAGAAACTCGACCACTGAAAGAAGATTGATTCTGCGTAAAACAGCAAAAGAAGTAAGAGAGCGCGCTCTGGAATGTACAGACTGGAGTGGATTTTTTGGGTTCGTGCTTTTTTTTTTGTATTTGTTTTTATCTTCAAATTTATATTCTAGGGAGAAGTTGAGGTAGCCGTTAGGAGATTGGGCATTTCAAATTGTTGGCTTAATTAGACAAGGCGGATTCTGCTATGCCAGTATGCCACACAAATCCACAATTATATAACGCTCCTTGTCAAGTCCTCTGCGTTTGTAGGCGCATGATACTTCCTTGAAACGCTAATGGAGCTGTGCGTTTTAGGATGTGACACTTCCTGTGAACGCTAATAAAACGATGCGTTTCAGTTTCAAAGAGGATATGGCTCGAAAGAAAATCTTTCGTTTAAATGAGCAGAAAACAGGAAAAAAAAATTTAAAAAGAAAATAAGAGAAATCTAGATATCCATTTGTATAGGTTCTTATTTATTTTTCCTCCTAATATTTACTTTTCCTTATTTTTCTCTTAATCCAAAGAAAGTCTAAGAAAAAAAAATGTTTACATTAATTTTAAAAATGAAAGAAAAAGGGAAAATTGAGAAATGGGACCAAAAAATAAATTTATTGGGAAATGGGATCAAAATTGATTTTTTTGGAGTGAGAATAGAATTTTTTTTAACATAAAATAAATTTTTTTCTAAAAAAATCAATTTAGTACCAAAAATTAAATATTTTCATTTTTTTTCCCAAAATTCAATTTTTCAAAAAAAAAACTCAAAAAAATCTTTGAATTATAATAAGTCACTCGCAAATAGTTTCGAAGCTAGAAATTACAAATTATTTAATTTATTTTTAGTGACGTTAACTCCGTCGCTTCATCTTCAACTAATTAATTAATATAGTGGCAAAACAAACTAATTAATTTACATGATCATATCAATCAATATAAATATAAAATGTTTTATAAAAAAATAGGAGTATAAAATGTAAAAAAAATATAAAAATCATGCTATTCATATGTTGGAAATATTACAACTTATTTTGGAGTTCATAAAAATGCAAATGAGTCCACTCTGGTTAATATAAACCAATAGAATCTTTCCACATTAGTTACGAGGATGTATTCGTTGCAAGTGGGTGATATCAGTAAGAAAAAGTCAGGCAAATGATTTTATTTTATTTCTTTTTAAAGGTAAATGATTTAGAGAAGATGGTGTACAATGACCCTGAAATAACTTAAAATATGAAGAAAGCCCCAAAATTTTAACAAGGACATAGGTCCTCACATTAATTATGTGATTAAAAATGGTTTTTTAAAAGAAAATGATTATCATTTTTATAATGTTTTATAGACAAATTTTTCCACAACGCATATAGCAGCAAGCTTTGAAATTTTATCAAGTTTTCAAATTTTGCTTTATTTTTTTATATAACTATCAAGAATCATTGTGTACTACCAAATCAAATTTGAATATTTGTGGATTGTTCAATTAAATGGTAGTTTTGTTACAATCAAAAGTTAAACCTCTCTTTAATTTGTGTCATATAAGTAAAGTAATAAATAATGGCTTGTCCTATTGATGTAGTAATTTACTTGAGGGTGGATATTTTTAAATGTTATTCTATTTTGGGTGGGAACAGTGATCTCTAACGTTAGTATAATATTAAGTATAAAATGAGGCAATAAATTAAACTTTTTTTAGTTTTTTTTATTTGCGTTTCTTCCAAATAAGGCAAATGTAATAGAAAGAAAAATACTAATTACTTTCTAAGCATAATAATGTATGGAAGAAAAAATATCTATGACTTTGTCTTTCTATGGCTATCAAAAAGGAGATTTTTATGGCTATAAAAAGAAAAAAAAACGGAGAATTTTAATTTGGGGGTCATTTCGAAACAGTTGTTTATATATATATATATATAGAGCTTGGGGAACTTGCTTAGTGACAGGGGAAGAATTAATTGACAGACAGTGGCTAATGATAAAGATTCCACCTTTAGATCATCGATGAGCTTTACATTTGATGATTTCTTTCAGGAATAGAATCTGCACTTCGATCGATGTTGTGAGAGATTTTTTTTCTTTGGCCACTAATGTTGTGGGGATTGGGACTAACGTCCCAGTTTGTTTTTTATTGGAATAATTTTATTGATTTGACCAACTTCACTGAAGTAATCTCAATCTAAGAGCTGGCCAAAAAAAAAAAATCGCAATCTAAGAGAAATCATCAAATTGTAAAAGCTCAATTATGTTTGACCTACTCTCTTTGGTGAAACACTTGAAACTTCAATAATTAATTTAAAATGATAAATAAAGTTGAAACTCTCTCCACCACCTAATTATATTATAAGAGTTATTTTAAAATTCTTATTTAATTTAAAATATAGTGGGTTATATAACTTTTAATAAGAATTTATCTTTTTTATTCTTATTAATTATCATCTTGTAAATTGAAAAAAAGATAAAATAAATTTTAAAAAATAATTTTTATTGATAATTAATATGGGTAAAATTGAAATGTTAGATTTTTCTTTACAATTTTTAAGTGGACACAATAAATTTATTTTAATAAGTGTGAAACAGTTATAAATTTCTTATAATATAGACCACAAGAAGTAAATTATAATATTACATTAATTTCAATTTATAAGATATTTTTAATCATCACATATATGCGAATCAACAACAGATTTTTCTTACATGTGAATCAACAATGGATTTTTCTAAGTTATTTTTATTTAATATAATTAACACAATACTAATTAAATTTTAATCTTTTTTAAGAATATTCCGGGTAAAATAAAATTTAATACGCTGTATGATTTATAAAGTGCTTTATATTATAAAAACTAATTTCTGATAAAGGTATCTTATATCTAAGGATATTATATACTATATATAGTACATATCATTACATACACCCACGGACATGATTACAAAGTCGGGGGCTCTACGTTCCACAAAGCAGCCTAACATTATCATAACAAATTTAAAATTAACTGTAAAATGATTTTAGTTTAAATCAACAAATTTGAAACACAGTAATTTTTATCTATTCTTCTAAGATTTGGTACGAATACGACAACTTGGAACAGCAAGCAAGGGCTCAGCTTTCGGCATCGAAAGACCAAACTTCTCTTTCATGTCTATGTCTTCCGGAGCCATCCCCGACGGAAGCTCCCACCGGAAACAATGCATCAATTGAGCCACCACCAGCTTCACCGTCCACAGCCCCAAGTGTATCCCCGGACATCCTCTCCGACCAGACCCGAAGGGCATAAACATCAGACTATCTCGTCCTCGGAAATCCACCTCCGTCTCCACAAACCTCTCCGGCCAAAACTCCTCCGTCTTCTCCGGCCACGACTTAGGGTCTCGCCCCAACGCCCATATATTCACCATGATCCTCGTCTTCTTCTCTATGTAGTACCCACCAACCTCGACATCCTCCAGTGTCTCTCGAGGTAGTAATGACCCTGCCGGGTGCAATCTGAAGGTCTCCTTGATCACCACTTCTAAGTAGTCCAATTTTCCGATGTCTTTCTCTTCTACGAGGTTGTCGGGTCCGATCACAGAGTCGAGCTCGTGCTGGAGGGTTTTCATGACTCTTGGGTTTCTCAGGAGTTCCGAAAGGGCCCACACAATGACGGTGGCGGAGGTCTCGAAGGCGGCGCCGATCATGTCGACGGCGATGGCCTTGATGTTGGTTCGATCAACGTCGTCGTTTTCTTGCATCAGTGAAAGTAGTATGTCGATGAAGTCGTTGTGCTGTTCTTTGGAACTGAAGGCTTGCTCGTGCTCCTTCAGTATCTTCTCCAACACTTCGTCCAGTGCTTTGCTAGTTCTCTTAAAACGTCTTCTCATTCCCTGATATAGCCAATAATTAATTATACATAATTAACCTCAAATTAAACCATGATCAGCAAGATTATAAATTAAACCTTACCTGAAAATCAAACATTCTAAGCCAAGGAACATAATCAGCAAGATTGAAAGCACCAGAAAGATGCATAACCTCTTGAACAATCCCCTTTAAATCAAGGCCATCATCCTTCTTAGTATCACACCCCAATATCATCTTATAAACCATACTTTCCATAACATCATAAACCACTTCACTGAGATTCACGATCTCGCCCGCCATAGCAGCCTTCTCGACCACCTTCACCATTTTTTCCACCTCCTTCATCCTCAAAGGAGCGAAAGACTCAACCTTTGAAACACTAAGAAGGTTCAGAGTGCACAGCCTCCTCATGCTGCGCCAGTACGGACCATACTCTGAGAACACCAACCCTTTGTATCCATAGGAGAAGTACTCAAAAGCTTGGAGCAGAGGCCGGCTCGCGAACACTATGTCGTTTGACTTGAGGAAGAGCTCGGTGGCTTCTGGCGAGGACAGCACTATGGTTGGGACATATCCGAACCTTAGGCTCATGATGGGTCCGTATGATGTGGCTAGGGTTTGGAGGGAGCGATGTGGGAGGTCCCCTAGCAGATGGAGGTGACCGAGCACCGGCATGGCAGGCGGGCCAGGCGGTTGTTTTCGGACATGTTTATGGCGGCGGCCCTTCAAGGTGGCTGAAAGAATGTAAGTGAATATGAAGGTGAGGAAGACCAAGAGGATATCTAACTTCCAAGGGAACATCTTGTCTTGCTGTCACGGTGTTGGAGGGCTTAATTACATATATCAACTAGTCACTGTAATAATTCAAATTAGAAATGCAAAAAATAATAGT
The DNA here is from genome assembly GCA_026686845.1 of Adenanthera pavonina. Lineage (NCBI taxonomy): Eukaryota > Viridiplantae > Streptophyta > Magnoliopsida > Fabales > Fabaceae > Adenanthera > Adenanthera pavonina. The sequence continues at coordinate 28,837,385 of JAIVEN010000013.1, forward strand.
AGAATTTATCCTCTCCTGGGGACGGAATCAAGTTATGGCAATTAGGGGCAGCCGCCCTCGTAGATGATTGCTTTATATGTATTTTATATGCAAGCTTTATTATTTATTGTAACATTTTTTAAGTCTGCCCCCCTAAAATATTTGATCTAATCCCCCTTCCAAAGTCTCAAATCCTATCAAACCCATTTTCAAAAGGCAATTTTTTTTTATCTTGATCATTAATAAATTATATGAAAATAAAATATATTAAATTTCCTTCAAAAGTGTTCTTTTCATCATTTTCAAAAAATAAAAAATTCTCAATACCCTAATTCTTACTCTGTAACAAAATTTATATTCTTTAATCACACTATCTATTCAAAATAAAAATAAGATTTGGTAGCAATAAATAGAAGATGTATAATTTGTTGCAAATAAGTTGGCGGCTTCTATTGAAATGGAGATTTAGCCCAGTTTGGTTATCTTTGATGAAAATGGAAAGGCAATCCATTGCACCAAATTTAATATATGGAATATGTATCATACCCTATCATTATTATTTTATAATAATTATATTTTTTTCTTATATTTTTTGTCCAAAGACGTAAAAAAATGTTCTCATCTAAAAGATCACTTTTTTTGCTCCATTCCCCCTTTCCATTTCATTCTATGTACCAAATGATAGATAAATTTTTTTCAATTAAAAATTAATGTTATGATCTTAATGACTTTCGGTCAAAAAAAATCTTAATGACTAATACATATTATCTTCCGTGTATTAAAATAGTTATGTTGATTTTGATTTTATTATATTTATGTAATTATTTGATATTTTAAATATGTGACTTTAAATTTTAATAAATCTTATATTTTATAATTATATTAATTTAATAAATATCTAATTAAAAATTATTACCATTAGTATTGAATATAAACTTTCGCCGTCTTAAAATTACTTTTTTGGAGATTAAATAACAAAATTCCATGATATGCACGCCCCCAAGATTTATACTTTCTCCGAAACGTACGGCCTCGAGGGAGACTGCCTATTTTTTTTTAAAAAAAAATTAAAGCTTGTTAATGAAAAAATATATTTCTTGAAATCATGAAATTACGTATTTATGTAGTTAATTTTTTTTTAAAAAAAAATATTACAAAATAAGAATTGAATTTTACAGTCATATAGTTATATAATAACATAGAAAAAATATTATAAGAATAAAACCTATATGAATGTTCACTGTATGATTTTATGAGATATTTTTTTAATAAAAAAGCTTTATTGTTTTTTTTAAAAAGCCACCATAGCATGGTGGCAGAAGAGGGGTGGCACTTATCGGTTAAATTTCTCATTTTTTTTCCTTTGACACTAAGGGTAACCTTTTGAGAATAGTTGAAAACTAATTCATTCGAGATTTAGAGATTACTGAAGTGAGTTTTACCTCTCCCAACTATTAGCACAGAAAAGCAATACAACAACCTAAGTCATGCTCAATGACACTATCATTAAGAGTTATTTCGCTACAAATGAAAATGGCAGCTCTCTAGGATTAAATAGATTTGTCCTACAATAAGCAAGGAGTAGAACAGCAAGAAATAAAAGTGAAACTCAAAGAGAAAGGAGAAGAGAGAACCCGAAGACTGTGTGCACTGAAGGTGCAGAATGACACAGTATATATAGGCAAAGCACCAAAGCTAACTGCTGGTCAGCAATAAAGGTGTCAATTACGTAACATTGAGGAACATTTACGGTGACTTTAATGGTATGATAAAAATGTCTCCACCATCCATAACTGCATCCAACATTCAAAAATTTATAACCATAGTCATTAAACATCAAAATATTCTGGAAAACGATTACAACCTCGGATAGTTACAATTCTACCTAAAAATAAATAAAGCCTGAACAAAAAGTGTCCAATACCACATTTAACTTGTGCGCAAGGGGCAAATCATCAAATTTGAACTAATTTCACCCGTGTTGGCCTGTTATTGTGTACATAAGCCCTCTCTTCTCCTTGAACCATTTACTTGCTCAATAACACCCATTTTAATATTTATCATTAATGCTTCCTTTCATTTGAGCAATGTGGGACTTCCTTTCATTTGAGTAATATGGGACTTCCTTTCTTTTGACACATACTCTAACATTCCAACAATCCCCTACATGTGTCAAAAGAAATTATCATATGAGTTATGAGTATAACCTTTTAGAATCTGGTGTCTTTCAGATTATGAACCATACCTTAGACTAATAATTCTTAGTACACAAAGGTGCCAGTGAAACTTAAAACTTCTATGAACCAACAACTCTTTATTGTGTATTAGAGGATTTACTAGTCAGATTATACCCCCACAATTTTTGTTGTTAACACAGCTTTGTGCTTTAAACGGCCATGTGCATGCTTGTCATTCAATGAATGCTTTAGAAATTTTGCCACAATCTCGTAGAAGTGGCCTACTTCACATCTATCTAGGTAATTTCATCAAGTGTATCTGCAATGAATACACCATCCATAAAGAATATAAAATCATTAAGAACTTTTACTTAGCCTTACCATTAATGCATCTTAGCACTTTCTCTTACCATAGGAATGGACTAGAACTTTAGTGCTAGCAGAACTCACAGATGACTTGTTATTGTCCATATGAACATTCTTCATGAGATCTCCAATCACAAAGATTGGGTTACCATTACTATTAATTTCAAATTGACCTAAGTCTTATTCCACTTAAAGTCTTAATAATTTGTTTCTTCCCTAGGAGTTTGGTCAAGAATAAGCCAAATTAACTTCTGACCTTACAAAATCAATTAATATAACTCTATCTTTCAACACCGACCTTATAATATTATGTCTCAAGCGAATGTCTCTACTTTTACCATTATAGGTCTTACTTTTAATTGTAGTTATTGCCGATTGATTATCACAATGCATAGACACTGGTGGTATTAGTTTTTCACCCAACAGAATATTCGCTAAGAAGTTTTTCAACCACTTAGCCTCAGTACTAGTCAGTTCTATAGCAATAAACTCAGAATCCCCTAAGGACTTGCTATGATATTCTATTGAGCGTACTTCTAGGTTACTGCACTACCACCAAGAGTGAATACATAGCTACTAGTGGACTTGGTCTCATCTAAATTCAAGATCCAGTTAGCATCGCTGTATCCTTCTAATACAGTGGGAAATTCACTATAAAATATACCATAATTAATGATACCTCTCAAATATCTCACAAGTCTAACCAAAGCTAGCCAACGTTCACAGCCTAGATAGTAAGTATATCTGCTCAATCTACACACATTATATGCTATATCAGGTCAAGTAAAGTTCATTAAATGCAAAGACTTCCAATAATTTATGCATATTTGGATTGAGCCATTGTTTCACCTTTATGTTTTACTAATTGTATGCTCACATAATAAGGATTGCTCATACGAGAATCATTAAAATGTCTAAACTTTTTGAGGATTTTTTCAACATAATGTTCTTGAAATAATAAAATACCATCATAACTCCTTATAATCTAGTTTTAGTTTGAAGCAAGAAAACTTTTAGTTTCACTCACAACATTTAAGCTATTATTAAATATAAGCATGTCATCAACATATAAACATATAATGACACAATCATTATTTATAAGCTTTGTACATACGCACCCTTTCACTTCAACAACAGAAAAACCATCATTTATCAAACTTGATCAAGTTTTTCATACCATTGTTTAAGTGTTTATTTCAAACCATATAATGATTTAACATGTTTATAAAATTTATTTTCTTGTCCAGAAATAATACACCCTTCAGGTTATACCATATAAATTTCTTCCTCTAAATCATTATTTAAGAAAGCTATTTTAACATCCATTTGATGAATAAACAGTTTGTATATTGAATTTAAAGCAATCAAAATGCTAATAGAAGAAATTATTGTTACTGGAGAAAAAGTATTAAAATAATCAACACCTTGTTTTTTTGTAAAACCTTTGACTACTAGTCTCGCTTTACATTTTTCAACAGATCCATCAGCATTATGTTTCTTTTTAAAAATCTATTTGCAACTAATAGGCTTTGCTCCAAGAGACAAATCTACTAAAATCCAAGTTTTATTTTAATTAAGAGAATCAATTTCAATTTTAATCACTTCTTTCCATAAATTAGCATCAGAAGAACAAACAACTTGAGCAAAAATCGAAGGTTCATCTTGTATCATTTAAGTATAAAAATCATTTCCAAATGAAGTTTCTTTCCTTTGTCTTTAACTTCTCTTTAAATTTTCACCCCAAAACTTCGCTTTTACTTTGTTCAAGTAAAGAAGATACATTTTCTGATGATTGAGAAATATGTTGAATTTTTAAAGGAAAAATATGTTCAAAAAACCCTGTAACTTTAGTTCCTAAAATAGTGTTATGATCAAGCACATCACTTTTCAAAACCAAAAATTTGTAAGCTGCACTATGTTCAGCATATCCAATAAACATGTAATATGAAGTTTTAGAACCAATTTTTCTCTTTCTAGGATCAAGAAATATAACATTTACAAGACACCCCCACATTTTCAAATATGTTAAATTTGATGTATATCCTTTTCATAATTCATATGGTGTCTTACTTGTTTTCTTATAAGGTATTCTATTTTGTAGAAAACATACAGATAACAAAGTTTTATTTTACAAATTATCCGGTGTAAAAGAACTTACAAGCATAGCATTTATCATTTCTTTTAAAGTTTTATTTTTCTTTTTGCTACTCCATTAGATTCAGGAGAATATGGAGGGCTTAATTCATGAATTATTCCTTCTTTCTCACAAAAAATCATTAAATAAAACATATTCTCCTCCTCTATCCGCTCTAGCTCTTTTAATCTTTTTATTTAGTTGGTTTTCTTTTTTTTTTTTGCTATTGCGCCCGAAATATTGGAGTAACCTGGGTTCATTGCCTGCCCCAAACTAATCCAGATCTTGTTCTGCTGGACTTTGTGGTGGCGACGGTACCAATGGGAAATCATCTGAGGGCTTATTTTTTACGCTGTTGCATCCCTCAGGAATCGAAACCTCGACCCCGAGGAATGCTAATTAAGTCCGTGATCACTTGACTAGGCGCCTATTGGTATTTAGTTGGTTTTCTACTTCTACTTAATATAAAAGAAATTTTTCAAATACTTCTTCTTTATTTCTCAATAAATATACTTTAGTAAATCTTGAAAAATTTTCTATGAAAGTTATAAAATACCTTTTGCCACATTTGGTTATTGTTTGTTTTAAATCACTTAAATCAATGTGTATCAAAGCAAGTAACACAGTTTCTCTTTGTATAGAAAAAAATGAGATTTTTTAGTTAACTTAGATTTTGCACATGTTTCACACATATTAAAACAATTACTTTTAATTTCAGAATTGTTGCATTTTCTTTATATAAGTTCTAGTAACATGTCCTAATATAGCATGCCAAATATCAAAAGAATCAATCATGAAAATAGGCAAGTAAGGAGAAGATGATGCATTTTCATTCATTTCAACAATATCGAGTACAAACAGTCCTTGATTATAATAACCCTTTCCCACAAAAACATTACTCTTTGTCATCACAATCTTGTCAGATTCAAATGACACTTTAACTCCAGTCTTTCCCAATATAGCCATAAAAACTAAATTTGCTCTACCATTAGGCACATGAAGGACATCATTGAGAGCCAAAGTTTTTCCAGATGTGAGATTAAGAAGAACCTTTCCTTTCCCAAGAACTTTTGTAGTTTGGGAATCAACAAGATAAATATGGTCTTCTCCTTCTTTTATTAGATCAAAGGAGGTAAACATCTTTCTATTTGGACAAATGTGCCTGGTAGCTCTAGAGTTCACCACCTACTTTCTCACATTAGAATCAAGAAAAGCTTGAGAAACGACAGCAACAATAATCTCATCAGCAATGTTCTCATCTCTTTGAACCAAATTTGCAATTAGCTGAGAAGGATTGTCATTTCTAGCTCTCTTTCTGCATTGAGCAGCATGATAACCATGCTTTCCACAAATAAAGCAATTTTCCTTCTTTTTAAACTAGGGATTAGAACTCTTGGGTTTGTAATTAGGCTTTTAAGAATCATACATCTTGTTGTATAGTTTTGTTTCCACTAGATTTGCTTTAGAGGCTATCTCCTTGCCTTTAGCTGCTCATATCTCCTTCCGATTGGTATCTTCAACGATGATATGAGTGATGAGATCTGACAATAAGAGCTATTTCTATTTGTGCTTAAGTTGCTGCTTGTAATCCTTCCATGGGTCTTGTTTGCATAAAAGTCCAAATGTTCTTTTTGATTATGGTCAGTATCTAGTGAATGCTTAGACTGTGCAAGAGCAACTACAACTCCAGCATGTAAAGGAGAGAGAAAATGCGTTCCTACCATCTTTTACAATTCTTGCCATTGAACACCTTGATCCTTGAGATATCTAGAAACGACTTAGGGTGCTACATCGAAGGTACCGGCGTAGGAACCTAAACTGTACTAGTTGCACCACCAGCAGCAACACTAACGTTTGTAGCAGGGACAACATTGTTTCCACCATCAATGACATCAGTAGGAACAACGGTGTTATCATGTGTACCCATAACTCTTAAGATTGTTAGCATAGAAAAGCAATACAACAGCCTAAGTCGTGCTCAAGGACACTGTCCTTAAGAGTTATTTTGCCACAAATAAAGATGGCAACTCCCTAGGATTAAATGGGCTCGTCCCATAGTAAGCAGGAGCAGAACAACAAGAAATAAAAGTGAAACTCAGAGAGAAAGGAGAAGAGAGAGCCCGAAGGCTGTGTGCACTAAGAGTGCAGAATGACACAGTATATATAGGCAGAGCACCAAGGCATGTAACGACCTACTCTAAATTAACCCCACACATCACCTAAAATTTCGAAAAACTAGCCAAACAAAGCAAAACAAGAAATTTAGGACATGGCACCATGACCATTACAATATCACCGTGGTGTGGAAGCTCTTGAGTTAAAAATTTTTGAAATAGAGGGGACTGATGTCACGGCTCCTGTATCAGCAACCATATCAGCAAATTTTTTATTTTTTGGGTAAACTTTTGACATGCATAACTCTATGCTTCGACCTCCGATTGATCTAATTTCAACTTGTATAAGTCAATCTCGCCTCAATCTCTCTATAGGTACCAATTTCATCTCAAACCATCTCCATATGGAGATTTTGGATGTTCATGACCGATTTGATCACTTTCTGGCTAAAACTCACAATTTACACTCTCCAATTGCCACCAAAAGCAAATTGGCACCTCGAGACCATTCACACAGATCCTATTTGACTCAATCAACCTGTCCAAAGAGATTTCATTCCAGAGAAACTATTCTTCTGAGATTTGACCCCCAAATTCTCATAATAGGCTATATGCCCAAAACACATATATTGGGTCCAAAACCCCTTTTAGGCTCACACATACGGCCAACCAAACTTAACATTTATATTCATGCATGCATCATAACACATTGTCCCATATCGGGGTCCAGATCATACCACATTCTATAATCGCATCATTCATTGGCATTCTACCATATCTACAACTCGCATATCATCCATCGTCATCAATATCATCACATAATCATCTACATCATCGTATCATCACACCACACTCAAAGCAATACCCAAGGATACTCATACAGACAACCAAGCAGTGATAACTTACTTGGCATAGTATTACATAAATTGAAAATCGTATAACTACCCGTTACACCTGAAATTCCCGAAGGCTGAGAGGCCTACGACTTCTTGGTCTTCTTCGGACTAGTATCAGAGTCTTCATCTAAAATGTTAGACATAGGGATGTGAGATAAAGTCTTAGTAACCAAGAACACAAACACATGCAATATATATCATCTGTCTACACAAATATGCATATGGGTGCAATGCGATGCAAAATGACATGGTATGCATGTCTCCCTCATATATTGCTAGAACCACGGACTGTCGTCATCGTAGGACATTTCCAATAGGTGATTATCTTCTAACAGTCAAGAAAGACTGATTCCGGGACATCATCAAGCTCACCTCACAGTAGCGCAACCAGCCAAAGGTCACATTAATACTTGGATCGTGGTTTTCCTTCCCCAGAACCACCCAAATTGGTGGTGATTTAGGGAAGGTGCAGTCCACTGTCACCTGACTCTCCAAGCTATGAGAGAGGATTTAGTGGCAGAGATTCTTCCCATATCATCATATCTTATCTCATCATCATCTCCCAATCCACCATCTCTCATGATGCTCATATAGTGATGATGTTCATGCCATGTCACTATGCAATAATCATCATTCTCATGCTTATCAATGTTATGCTAGCATGTTATGGAATCACATATAATATCATGTTCATCATCATCAAATACCAATTCCAGGAACCTTGACTCATGTCTCATCTAGCTGTGTGCATACACGATATGTAAAAGAAACCATATACATACATAACGATATCATGGTATGAATGGAAATATGCATACACACACATATAAATACAAATCAACAATTAATAAACAAACACAAACACCCGGTTAACAATTGACGACAGCACGTACATAAGGGAATTAGGCAAGTCTCCGAAGCACCAACCACAAACCACTCTTCCAATTAATCAATTATACACTACATCACCATAATACCTTTAGTTAACAAAATGCTCAAACAATACAAAATTCACAATTCAAACAATTAAGCTCAACCCATTGTTCCAATAGCATGATTGCACATCAATGAGCTCACATTAACTATCCACATCATAATCATACTCATACATCTCGGATTTCACACTTCCTTTACAATTTCCAACCTAAGGTTCAACTCAAACTTATCACAATCCCATCAAAACTCATATCCAGACCTCCCTAACACTATATAACACTTATACAACACCAAAACAAGCATCTTAATTGATGGAAATTTGACCAACCATAAACCCTTAAGCATACCAATGAAATTCATCCTAAAAACAAAGAGAAAAAGGAGAAGAAATGATGTAGATTCACATGTCCACTAAGATTGAAGCTTCTAGAGTTCATAAATCACTCCCCAAGGTCAAAATCGATGAGCCCTAGCAAAGAAACTCTTTCTTCTTCAATTTTCTTTAAGTTTCGTTCGACTAGTTCTCATCCGGTTTAAATAGATTTCGTGATTTTCATCGCGGTGCTAGTAAGCTCGCCACAACACAAGTGCTTTTGGTCAAGAAAATTTTGAGTTATTATGAATGTCTCACCGCGGCGACCTTGTACCTTGCCACAGCATGACCCTTCTCTGTCTCCATTTTCAGATTTATCTCATTTGGATCCTTTCTCCGATCCTGATCCCTCTGGTCTTGCACATATCATCGAGTTTACTTCCCGTCAACTCAAGACTAAGTTTAAGATAGTGTAATGAGAGTTGTTACATTCTCCCCTCCTTAAAAGAAATTTCGTCCTTGAAATTTGGAAACACTAACCGTGACTATGAACAAACATATTCCTTCCGCATTAATCCTTCCACTTTTGAGTAATTCTTCTCAATTTCTACTTTCTATAATGCCTCTTGTGAACAAGCTGTTCTCTCATACTTCACCTCTTTCTTTACTATGCAATAATCATCATTATCATGCTTATCAATGTCATACTAGCATGTTATGGAATCACATATAACATCATGTTCATCATTATCAAATACCAATGCCAGGAATCTAAACTTATACCTCATTTAGCCGTGCGCATACCATGATATGTAAAAGAAACCATACATATACATAACAATATTTTAGTATGAATGGAAACATGCATACACACACACACACACACACATATATATAAATATAAATCAACAATTAATAAACAAACACAAACACACGGTTACCTCAAATTGCCGGCACCACGCACACAGGGGAATTGGGCAAGCCTCCGAAGCACCAACCATGGACCATACTCTTCCAATTAACCAATTATACACTACAACACCATAATACCTTTAGTTAACAAAATGCTCAAACAATACAAAACTCACGATTCAACCAATTAGGCTCAACTCATTGTTCTAATAGCATGATTACACATCAATGATCTCACATTAACCATCTATATTATAATCATTCTCATACATCTTGGATTTCACACTTCCTTTACAATTTCCAACCTAGGGTTCCACTCAAACTCATCACAATCCCACCAAAACTCATACCCAAACATTCCTATCACTACATAACACTTCTAGAACACCAAAACAAGCATTTTAACCAATGGAAATTCGACCAACCATAAATCCTCAAGCATATCAATAAAAGTCATCCCAAAAAACGAAGAGAAAAAGGAGAAGGAAGGATGTAGATTCACATACCCACTAAGATCAAAGCTTTTAGAGTTCATAAATCACTCCCTAAGGTCAAAATTGCTGAGCCTTAGAAGAGAAACTCCTCCTTCTTCAATTTTCTTTCTATTTCATCCGACTAATTCTTGTCCAATTTAAAGAGTTTTCACCACTCTTGTCACGACGCTAGTAAGCTCACTACAGCACAAGTGCTCTCGGCCTAGAAAAATTTTGAGTTATCACAAATGTCTAGCCTCGACGGCCTTGTATCTCACCACAGCTTGACCCTTCTCTGTCTTTATTTTTAGATTTATCTCATTTGGATTCTTTCTCCAGTCCTACACACATCATCGAGTTTACTTTCCGTCAGCTCGAGAATAAGTTCAAGATAGTGTAATGACGGTTGTTACATTAAGTAATAAAGGTGTCGGTTATGTAACATTGAGGAACATTTACAGTGATTTCAATGGTAGGATAAAAATGTCTCCACCGTCCATAATTGCAGCCAACGTTCAAGAAATTAGAATCGTAGTCGTTAAATATAAGAATATTCTAGAAAGCGATTACAACCTCATATGGTTACAATTCTACCTAAAAATAAATAAAGCCTGAACAAAAAGTGTCCAATATAGCATTTAACTTGTGCACAGGGAGGCAAATCATCAAATTTGAACTAATTTCACCCATATTGGTCTATTGTTATGCGCGCGAGCCCTCTATTCTACTTAGCCCGTTTGCTTGCTCATTAACCTATCTTAATATTTATACATTAAGACTTCGTTTCATTTCAGCAATGTGGAGCTTTCTTTATTTTGACACATATTCAAATATTCCAACAAATAAAATATTTTCCATATACACAGTAAGAAATTGAACTCAGGACAACATATTTAAGAGATCTAACAATATATCAAGTGTGTGAGGACATTGTCATCTAAACTTCTAATATCATTATATTCATGCATGTTGAAAACCAAGAAAAACAAAATTAAAACACAAATCTTTTTGTCTTAAACTTTTATGAAACATCACAGCATTTTTTTTTTAAACGAGCTTCTATATTTGCCGTTTAGCCCTGTTTGTTTAGAAGGACTCGTCATAGGTGCTATGATCCCTGACGCGTATGTTTTAACTTACTGTCATATCATCTTTGCTTTTGTCTCTTTCATTGTATCATTATCGTGGAAGTCAGGCGTGGCCGGTGGCACTTTCTTTGATATTATCAGATTCCATTAATTTAATACTTTTGAAATCTTCTACACTTCTTAAATTTTGTTTCAACCAACACTCATGGTTCTTCTGGCCAAAAGTAAAAAGTCATGGTTCTTTATTTTCTTAATTATTAAGATATGGAATACAACTCTTGTAAAGCTAGAAAAAAAAAATCTCCAAACTTCACATTTATATGATTTGAGTTAACTTATTTCAGATTAGTTGAAATTTAATCCAACTTTTGGAATTTTATTCGGTAAATAAAAAATAATTATTTCAATTCATTTTTTTCACAACATTTTTTATAAATTAAATTCATATATGCATACATTAAAAAAAACGGAAAAAGCCATACATCTAAAAAAAAGTGATACAAAAAGATGACTTCACGATAAAGTGATATAAAAAATTTAACTCTATTTTTCTTTAATACATTTTATTATTATATTCTAAATTTCTTTTCGCTTTATTTTTCCCTAAACTTTGTATACATTTTTTTAGTGACAATAATGAGGGGAACGAAGACCATGCAGCTGTAGCATCTGCTCTTAATGAACTTGTCTTCAAGCCATGGTGGTGGAATAGAGCATTGAAATTCCTGGTTTGTAAATCTAAAAAAAATATGAATTGCCCTTTTGGAGAATAAGTTTATCATTGCATATTAATTTTGTACAGAGTTAGTTAATTTCATTCTTATACAACTTTTTTTTTTTAAAAAAAAGAGGAACTATAGTTCAAAAGAGGATATCCGACATAATCTCTTATTAAATTATTCTTTTAATTTATTCTCTTAAGAAATGCTTTATGGTAATTAAATAAAAAGGACACCCAAGATACTTTAAAAGTTGGAAGAATTACAGTTTGAAATCAAAATATAAATTTATTATAAAATAAAACTTGTTACTATTTATTTTCTCAATTTTACTACTAACTATTCTAAATTTTAACACTTTTTATTAATTAAATTTTTTTAATTAATTCACTCTAATGATTTTTAATTGTAATTACCCCTGAAAATTTATTATAATATTGTACTCAGAAAATTTTCTACGGTCTGTTCCACGTAGAGAAAAACTTAAAAAAAAAAAAGGCATAAAGTAGGGCAAAAAATATTATTGATTTTAAAATATAAATTTTAAATATTTTTTTAATCAATGTCAAATAAAAAAAAAGAGAAAACTTATATGTTTTTTCTTATATATTTTTTATATTATTCTCTTATTAAAATTTGACATGTAGATTTTTAATTTTTTTTTAAATTTAAGAAAATAATATTTTTAGTAGATAATTAATAACTAAATCTAAGATGTGTTAAAAAAATTAATATTTTAATTGGAAAAAAATACTAAAAAAATATGTAAGTTTTTTTTTCCAAAAAAAATAAAGGTTACTGAATGTCAAGATGTTTTTCTTTTGTTTTTCAAGGAATACCTAATGTCGATGGTTATAGTTTTTTATTTTTAAGTATATTTTTTATTCTTTAATGTTATACCAAGTTTTATTTTGATTCTTTAATTTTATTTTGTTTCTTTTTAATCCTTTAACTTATAAAAAACAATCAACATTTTCCTTATTACTAAGACAGTTAATTATATTGATAGAAAATACTGACAAAATATTTTTTAAATACTTACATATTTATCTAAATTATTTTTTATAACCAAAAAGATCTAGGATTAAAGTTTTGTTTAGAAATTTATTATTTATAATTAATTGTTTTTAATTTTTCAATTTAATTAAAAATATTAAACTTAAAACTAATGAGAAATATTGATGATTTGACAATAAAGGATGACATATCAATGTTGAATAATGTTTTGTCAACATTTTTTATTAACATAATTAATAGTATTAATAATAGAGAAATTTTTATTTATATTTTAAAAATAAAAAAATTATAAAAAATAAAATTAAGAGATTAAAATGAAATATAGGGATAGGTTGTGGTAGTCAGTATATGCTTTTGTTTTTTTTTTTTCTTCTTAACGACAGTGTTAATCTATTAGCTTAATGCCCCGAAAGTCTTGTCGCTAATCAGCATGACTGCCATTAAAAACAAAAGTACTCGATCTGATATATACTAACATTTTTCCTTTTTTGTCGGCAAAAAAATTTTTGTTCCTTTTTATTTTTAAAAAATCTTTCCTTCTGGGATTTTAGGTTTCTTAATTAAATCTTTTTGTCATGTTTGGCTCAGAATGAGGAAACGATTGACATGAAATTTTTATGAATTCGGCAAAAGATGCTTAGGAGAAAAATTCTGGTGATTCAATCTCAAAAATTTGATACTGATATATTATAATTATAAATTTATGACAAGTTGATAACATGACTAACGACACATGACATATTTTCTCTGACCCATTGTATTGTATGTATCAAGCCTAAGTCTAAACTTTTTCAATTAAGATATTATTACTATTAATATTAATTAATAAAGTGATTATATGTCTACTCCACAAAGAATTTCAGGCGGCTATACATTATTCTGTTGGGATTGAAAACTACTATAATTTTATTTTATTAGTGCGACAGAAAGCACAATAGTATATATTTGAAACGGCATAGCTGGCTTACGTTAGGATGTTTTTTTATCCGAATCATATACGATGTCTAGTCGATCAATTTTGAATTTCTTATAATCATCGAAGTAATTATGTATAATTAATCTATCTGGATCTTTTTACGATCATCAAAATAAGCATATATATTATTAAAGAGTCAATAAATTACAATTTGGTTAACATATCCAATTTCGTTATTAGTAGCATTAAAATGTTCATTTCACTCATTCGTTAAAGCTAATTTGCAAGAATATATATATATATATATATATCAATACATTAATACAAATGAAATCTTCCACAATAATCATCGTCGACGACAACAATAATAATTTTATATATAATACAAATGATGGAAGATAAAAAAAAATGATATAAAAAGAAGCATATACAATCCCATTCTTCAGGATTAATCTCTCTACATGCATTACTATAGAAGGTCTAATTCAAATAGCCACAAGCATTCAAAATTTCAACTTTCATTGCCAAATGACAAAAAGTCTAAGATTATATGCCTCACACCAAAGAAAGAAGAAAGGAACCAATAGAAGATTAACAAAACTGCAAGTATTAGTAAACCTCACCATTTGAAAACATCTATTTTTATGCGATTCATTGGCTCTTTGCTCCTATTTTACGTGCAAGGTGTGTAGCTAACAATTTCTTGATGTGATGTATAACATTCGTAATTCCACATCTACTTCCCAAAACCGTGGGTTAAGAAGAAGAGAGGGAGGTGAATGGAGGAACTCCAGGATATAATGAAAAATACTCTCGAGCAGAAAGTGGAAACTCGACTTCTGATCAACATGCATTACAACTTTTCCTGCATGTACCAAAGTAATCAGGAGAGCCAATCATGTATACAGGATTTCGTTGACATTCTCCCATGGCTGCCCACAAGGCACAGTTGTCATCCTCATCAGTACATTCCTCCCCAGCATATAATGTGGATGAGACCTTTTCCCCACCAGGTGGTCTTGCAAAGAAGAATTTAGTTGCAAACCACATTTCACCCTCAATGACAGGGCATCTAGCATGTAAGCTACTCTTGTCAGGAGATGCGCTGAGATGAAGAGAGAAAAACAGAATTGCATTCCCTTTGATTGGTTTGAGAATATCATCACTTTTACTACAGTCATGCCAGATTGCACTCTTGGGCTGTTAATGCGTTAAGTATGATTAAATGGTAAAGACAGGTAGGAACAGAAAGATATAGCACATGTAATGTAACAAATGCTATGCAACAAGCTCACTCACCTCTGCCTCAGGGAAGAGAATTTTACCCCCTTGAGTGACATTTGAGAGATATAAAACAACTGTGGCCATTAAAGATCCACTCAACTCTAAGTTGGATTTATTAAAAAAAACAGAGTTTGGTCTGGCTTCTTCAAGTTCATAATGCATGACCTGCAAAGGCTTGCTGTTCTCTGGTAAAAATTATTATCAATACAGACTATAGGTTAGAATGTGCGTCACAATTTGTAGGTAGACAAATACTGGCCAGGAATGACACAAGTGGTTATTGATACCTTTAGGAAGGAAAGTCCAGAGTGAAATTCTTTCTTCAATCCTTGCAACAATATCATCCTAAAAACAATGTAGAACATTACCATAACAATATCCAGAAAATTGTCTCTGATGGTAGGTGGTCAAGGAAAAAAGCCTAAAACAACAAGCAATTATGGCTGTGGCAATTGCAGCAAAAAAGGACAACAACAACATTGCAGCAAAAAGGAATACTCTAAAAAAAATTTGAAGTTTTCTATTGCAGTGTTCACAATAGTCGACGTAAAAGATCAAAGTTCATAAAATATCATAATGAGAAAAGTAAAAATATTCCAATGGTTAGGGAAGGTATTAGATAAGCTAGCAGATAGAAAGAAAATTATATGCATGTGCACACTCTACAATGCCAGTTTTCCTTTTTGCCAATTTCGGTTTAAACTCTCCAAGGCAAGCAGTTTGCAGGCTTAAAACTGGAATCTCAAGCTGGTTCCTGACAGTTAGAGACTAAGTTTCCCTAGCAGATATCTTGGAAAACTCCTAAAATTAAAGGTAAAAGATAGTTGCTTTTATCTCCAGAATGCCAAATGTCTGTGTGTGTGAGTGTGTGTGTGTTGTGTGTGCTTCTTTATTCTTTCTTTATGCTTTCCATGAGCCAAGAATCAAAGCAGGTTCTTATCTGAACAGAAAGAGACTGATGTCACATCATTTACTTGAAGTTTAAGAAACAAAACAATGAAAATACACAAGAATCAACCAACTACCCCTTCATATACAAACATCTTTGAAACCTTGAAGGCATGAAAAGCACAACCCAAAATATGACTTCAAATAGAACCTAATTGGACAATTTCAAAACAAGCAAGTGCCAAGGTCATTCAACTATATAAAGAAAAGTTCAGGCTCACTTCTACATTCAATAAAGTTCCTGAGGTTAGCTTCTTGTTTATCATATCTCCCTCTGAATGATGATCCTTCCCTGAGGATTTTTCTTTCACAGTTTGCACCTAAGAAAAATAAATAATTTAAATTCAAAGGCTAGCCCAAGCATTATGAACCAATACGCAAAGTAACAGAACTGAATAATACCAAAGAAATAAGGTGGTCACACTCCTTATCTGACAAAAAACCTTCATACATAAAGACCCTATAACACAAGGGAAACATCAAAGTTTAAAAGCACGAAACAGTAAATAAGCAAACACGTTAAAGAAACAGAAGACTGTATATCTAAACCTGTAGTACAGCTAGTCCAAAGAGATAACCTATCACAGAATAATTAATAGAGAAAGGTTTTCAAAGTACCTGACCTTGGTCGCCAAGAGAGTTGGTGAACATGTGATGGGTCAATACTGTTGGGATGAATAGAGTAGTCCAATAGTAAGGCATCTTTCTCGCTCAACTCATTATTCCTTAATTCCTTCCGGCTACAAAAGCAAACAAAAACAGAAATATAACATTGTATATTAGTCATAGTGAATGATAACCATATGAAATGAAATATATTCTCGATTGGCAAGAGGAAGTAATCTTTATTTGCGTGGGAAAGCCACAAGGCAATGGTTTACCTGTGTAGACAACATATCATCAAACCAAAGATTCCACAACACATATAGGCATATGTAAATATCACACAATTAGTACACACATACACATCTACAAACGAGCAAAACACCTTAGCCAGCCATTCTTACCAGCAATTTATTACTTCAAATTTTTTCATTTAGTAACATAAAAATTTAACCCAGCAGAAAATCAGAAAAGAAAAAACCACGACTAAAAAGTTCATGTAAGACTGTTCCAATTCATTCAGGCATCTCCAGCTATACATCCACGCCAAGATTTTCAAAGTTAATATTAGAATACGATGAGAACAATTCAACAAGTACTTGTGTTAACGACATTCTTTCTTTTTACTTACACTATTTATTAGAGTGATCAAGACAATATAGTTTATATGTTAAAAATCCCAGGGTACCGTTTGCGGGAAAATATGAAATTCTCACATTGAGATAGTTATGTAATCTTTTTCAAATTGCTAACTTCACTTTCATAATTAGATTCATAAATATCCAAGGAGCATCAAGAAAGATCTAGCCAAAACTAAACAACTGAGGACACCAGTAGTTAACATTAGGATTGTTAATTAATCTAGGAAATTCCAATGGAAAAGAATACAGGAAACTGCTCGCATTCAATTTCACAGACAAAATTGAAGCACAGAGAGAAATGGATGGGCATTTCACCTTTCCGCAAAATAGTTTCCAAGGGAGCACGCGAACACCGAAAGCAAGAACACTGTGATGAGGGACGCCATTATCGGGAAGGAAGAAGACAAAGCCCAGATAAAAATAAGATCAGCCACCTGTGAAACGATTTATGCTTCGCGATGGATTTCAATTCTCTCTGCCAAATTAAAATCGACACTTTCTTCTCTCGACGCGATATTATTTTCCTCTCTGAAAGTTCTTCACTTTATTTCCAAGTTTCCTTTGGGGAGGAAATTGGTGGAAAATTTGAATTTTTTTTTCTTGTATGTGATTTGTTAGATTTAATTTAATAGTTCATTAAGCCTATAAACTTTTGTTATTGCAGTGTTACTTTATATCAAATTATAAAAGCCGATCTATGGGATTAAAATATAATTTTCCAATTGAATATGCTCTACTTGGCATTATCTCATTTAAAATATTTTTATGTGATACATCCCATTTTAAATATTACTCGCATCCTTTCTTTGTGCCAGAATTGCTGGAGTGGCATGGGCTCTGTGGAATGTTCTGCTCAGCCTTCTTAGTTCTTACATGGATGCAAATGCAATGCTTTAAAAATAATAATACCTATTTTTTATGGAGAATTGAATATTTATTTTGGTTAAGTATATCATTTAATATGCAAAATAAAATCCCAAATTGCCATTTTCTCGACTTACAGATAAGGATATCTATATTAATTAAATTATTAAATTTGAAAAAGAAACCAAAAGAATTTTAAACACAGTTAGAGTTAGACTGAGAAATAAAAACATACTAATAAAACATGATAGTGTTTGGTTAGAGAGAATATTTGTCTCCTTCATCAGCCTCGGTTAATAAAGAATGATGATATATATATATATATATATTAGAAAATAATGTAAATTGAGCATTTGTTTCACCCAAAAAAATGAATTCAAAATTCCAAACTTAATATAAAATATTGAAAGTTATGTGAATGTCCACAATCTCCAAAAGTCTTTTAGAATTCTACATTATTTCTCTAAAGTCAATAACCTCTAAAATGAAAGGTTTTCAAAGATTTATTTTAAGTTTAATGTCAATAACCTCCATAATTTTTGTTGTTTAATTATGTAGAATAATTTTTCTATTTATATTATTGTAACTTTTGAGTTGACAAGGCCTATAAATAGAGACATGTACTACACATATTTTATTCTTGAAAATAAATAAGAAATGCCCTCTACATTTCTCTTTTGTTATTTCTCATCTCAATATTTCACTTTTGCTCCTATTTTTCTTAGTTTTATAACAAAACTTTTTTCCTTTTGGTTGAATTCAAAATTACAAATTTACTTCTACGCAGCATTCACCTTTTTTTCTCAGGGACAATGTGATCTTTGAATGGGCCTGAAGGGCCCATTACCAAAATAATCGGATCCACTGTCAGCATAAACTCAGACGGAAGCAACTCAAAATAAAGGTGGACTAATAATAAAAAGCCTAAACATGGAGTGGATCAATTAAAAAAAAAAAAGAACCACGCCTAACCTAAAAGCTTCACTATAAAATCAATGCGAAGACCTG
Organism: Adenanthera pavonina; assembly: GCA_026686845.1. Lineage (NCBI taxonomy): Eukaryota > Viridiplantae > Streptophyta > Magnoliopsida > Fabales > Fabaceae > Adenanthera > Adenanthera pavonina. Next base: position 28,856,773 of record JAIVEN010000013.1, read on the forward strand.
AAACCCTAGTTTAGCTCATACCCAATCGAATCCGTCGTTACACTGAGCAGCAAGGTAAAGGTTTCCTTATGATTCTTCACTTCACTCCTTGGGTCTCTGTTTTGGTGCTTAGTTGCTAAGAATCGTTTTGAAAGCGGAAGAAAATCAGGATCTATGTTTCCAATTTTTTTTCCCGAACTGTGATTGCCCTGAGTGATTTTTAACGGGTACATGTTATCAAGCTGATGAATTCATGTTTATTCATTCCTCGTACCTACGCTTTTGAACCATGAAAGTTTTTGTTATTTTAAATGGAACTTCTTGTTTTTGGCTCAGGGAATGGCTCCTAAGCAGCCAAGTACGGGCCTTTTTGTCGGGTTGAACAAGGGCCACGTCGTGACCAAGAAGGAATTGGCTCCGCGCCCATCAGATCGCAAGGGGGTAAGCGGTTTTCGATGCCACAGCAGTTAATTCCTTGTGTGCATACTTAAAGTATTTTTTAAATGATATAAGCATCTTGGTAGCTATTTGTACTGATAATAAAGCATGGCACTGGTTTTTTAGTTATTATTGGGATGCATCTAATTTCCTGCTCTAAACGCATTGAAAGTAACAAATTCTATCTAAGTTTACAGCCATTTACAACGAAGTACCAATTCTAATGTCAAAATCTCCATATAGATAAATAAGTCGTATGGATAACTAATTCAACGGATAAAACTCCAATTTAACAATATTTGATATCTATAGGCATGTCATGGTCCAAAGGAATGTTACTGGATCAGAAGTTTGAAAGATTTTTTTTATTTAAATTTCTTATGTTTATTATGGGACATGTACTGTGCGTGTGACTGGGAGAGCCTTTGGATCATGTTACACCTTTAAAATTTGTAATGTTACAGTTTAATTCCATTTATTTTGGGAGTTTATCCCCCTTGTGCTACAAACACTTTGTATGGCTACTTTGAAATTTATTATATGATGTTATCAGAAAACAAGCAAGCGTGTCCATTTCGTGAGGTCATTGATACGTGAAGTTGCGGGATTCGCTCCCTATGAGAAGCGTATAACTGAGCTTCTCAAGGTTGGTAAAGATAAAAGAGCATTGAAGGTGGCCAAGAGAAGGTTAGGCACTCATAAGAGGGCTAAGAAGAAGCGTGAAGAGATGTCCAATGTTCTCCGAAAGATGAGGTTAACCCATGATCTTTTAATGTTTTTGTATCGTAGGATCATAAATTGGCTCATTTATTTTGTGGTTTGACTTGTTTGTGGTGTATTTGCTTATTTTCTTTGTAATTGTGGCAGGGCTGGTGGAGGTGGAGAGAAGAAGAAGGCTACCTAATTTTCCATTTTCACAGGAAGCGTCATAGCAGGGCTATCTTAGTATTGTGTAATTCAATTTTTTAAATTTAAGACTTGTTACTTTTAAAAATATGTTTTGACTTTTGAGAAATGAAGAATGGCAGGTACCCTTGTCTAGTTTTGTTTTATTTCGATCTAATATTGTCAGCGTGGTTTAAATGGAATGTTTTCTCTGTTTAGTCTGCTCTTACCTGGTAAGGATTTCATTAGTCAAATTGCTTTGGATACAAGTTCCTCAATTCATTCAACTTCGCGTTAATCATTTGAACGTTTGATGACCTCTAATGTAATTGGATGTATGCCAAATGCTATACTTCCCTCTATAGAGATTAGCCCTCATAGTGAGTGAGTTAGTGCAAACCCTCCATTGAGAAGTGTCTGACTCCCAAAATGTCTTCCAAATGTGAGCTGATGATAGAGGGCCTTGCTCCTTTGCAGATCGTGAAAGAGCTTAGCTAATGTTTTTTCTTCTCAGAATAAATACCATCCCTAGAATATGCCCAAACCATGACATTCCTTGCTGTGCACCTTAGAAAGAGGAATTCGATCAACGGATTGATACTTCTCCCTCAATATCCATTCAAAGATAAATGACAGGTCCCATCTTCTATCATATGGATCAAGCTAAGATTCCTCGTCCTAGCTTCGTTCTTGTGATTTATCCTTCTTTTGGAGTTTCAGTGCTGATGTACTAACCTTCGCTTATACCAGCATTCAAACTCAACATTCCAAGATCAATATCCCGTGGGCTCACCATTGAGACGAAATAAGCCAGTTACTGATATACTAACCTGGTGATGGTAGACTTGCATATAACGATTCTGTTTAAAACCTATGAGGGATAATTTCAGAAAAAGGATAATTAGCAAGGTCTGGAAAATTTGGGTAATAATCACAGTTCATGGATTGAAAAATATTATTGGACAATTGGTTCAATTCTTCCTGCAGAACAACGTACTTAAATCAAATTGTCCTATTTAACTTTTTAGCCCCGTTTTTAAGTCGCCATTCCAAAGATGTTGTAAGAAAAAAAAAAGTTGGTTAAATTTTTTTCCAATTTATCTGCACTTGTTTGTATGGCTCCCCATACCGTTCACAAGTCAAAATCATGAATATAATTATTTTAGATCTTACTCCAGAATAAAAAATTTAGGGTCAAATCACAAGTTTCGTGGCTTATAAATAAAATTAGCTGTGCTTAACATTTTGTTATTAAACTAGACTGTTCCATACTCATAAGAAATTAGAGATAAGTTGTATGTTTATCACTTATGAATAGTTTGAATTAAATAAATATATTTAATATATATTTTTGGCTCACAACTAAATATATTGATATAAATACTTAGACAAAGTCAATGATGACATCTTAAAAGGTACATATAACAAAAAAATATCTAAAGAGGTACGACTTGAAATAGCAAATCTTCATTTGGGAACATGATAATTAGAAACCTAGTATTATGATAAGAGTTTGGTTCGGAGTTAATGTTTATGACTGAGGTTTTCTTTCTCCTTTCTTGTACACGACAGCTGTCTAAATCTGAGATCTCTGGTTAATGTACTAGTATTTTTCGTTACTAAATTATTCTAGTGCCTTAAAATGTGTTTTTCCCCTTTATATCAAAGCATGTCCCAAAAATTTTAAAATGGGCGATCTTAGTTGCTTTCCAACAAAATAGTCTTTGCATCGAACTTCAAGAATATTTCTAAAGATCATTTAAGATATGATCTTTCAGAGTTGATTGCACTAATTGTATCATCCAAGAATACTTAGTCTCACAGTCAATTTATCAGTTTTGGGTGATGACAACGATTGAAAATAGTGTCAAGCTTCTTACAGCTTTACCAAATCTGAAAACAAAATCTATTACTTCTCATGTCCTAAGACTACACGAATCTAAACAACTGAGTACAAACTAAACCTATATACAGTTGCTCCTCACCCCCCTGAGCTCTCACAGGAGCTTCCGAGATTGGAAGTTATGTCATGTACCAAAAGCCTGATTATGTTACCACGGGATGATCTAGAGATATCCATGCACTCCTGAAGGTCTGCGTCACAGGCTATCAAAACCCATTCCTGATCATCATCCAGGTACTTGATATCAAATGTACCCACCTCTAGTTTCAGCCTTTTGGCAACTTCTTCTTTCAGCTCCACAATGCCAGAAGTCATGGAGATACGAAACCGTATGATATCTTCTCTATAAGTTGCTTTTATAGTCACAGTCCTCATTTCTCTTAGAGCTGAAAAAGGTGTCATTGTGTTGCCAATAGTATCGGTGCATTGCTTAGGACCCAAGTCAGAGCATGGAGGATTAGCGGCACAAGCTTCTGGTAACTGATCCTCCAAATTGGCATCTGCTACTGCAGGACACAGATTTCTCAAGTCTTTGGAACTACCAGCATCCTCTATTAGCATTCCTCCAAATGACTCTTCTTGAAGTTCTGTGGGTACAAGTCTGGGTGTGGAATACCCGGGTGGACTGTTCAGTTTACTCATTGGCTGCAGTGTCAACTCTGGCAATCCCCCAACTGCAGGACATTGATCACTGTTGGTTGTAATGAATATATCTTTTGCAGGTGAACTTTCATTTGAGGGACTACCATGATATGAGCCGTGAGAAGGAGGGTTGGCCCTATCTTCACTTGAGCCACTCCCAGTTCTATACATTTTAGGGTCTTTACCAAAGTCCTGACTGGATCCACTTTTCTCATGTATCGCTGTCTCGGGACTTTGTACCCTTCCTCCTAGCAACTGATGTTCCAACCCAGTATGCCTGTTTGATTCTGATACTTTGGAGGCATCCAACTCACTCTTTTTTGTCGGTGGCTCAGATAGTCGAGTGTCTAACAAAGCTTGTTGGCTGAGCTTGTTTGAAGGCTCAGGGAAGGAACCGACAGCCACGGGAAGAGGACTGGTGCTGAGAGAATTCAAACCAAATGCTCCCTCAGCACCTTGGACAGATTCAATGACCCGCTTGAGCTTGGACAGGGAACGGTTAACCTTGTTAATCTTCCGAGATGGCCAACGAGATATCCCATGCTGCCTACAGATGCGCTTCATTGTAGTAGGGCAAACTGCACATCAAGAATGTGTCTAAGTATAATTCATAAAAGAAAGCATTTTTTTTCAAAGAGAAGAGCATTCCAATCCCAAAAACAAAAAGTGACGTTTACAAACTCATTGGCTCAAAAGAGCTTTCAAATCCCCCTGTAAATCTACAAAGGGAACTCTCTTTTTTCTCAAAATGACCGTTTGCTGAAAAACACACAGGGAAGCCAAAAATAAGTCTCTCATAAATCTGGTGTCAACATATTATCCGCAAAAACAGTCTTTCATATATACATATATGCACCTCTTGACAACAAAAAACAGTAAGCGTTTGTATGTTTTGGACGCAACGCATATTCTTTAACAAATATATGTTTCAGTGAACAGCACATTCATAAATATGAATAGCAATGTTTTAGAACATGAACATACCACCAAGACTCTTTGCAGCATCTTTAAGACTCCCAGCAAAATAGTTTTGCAAAACTTCAAGACTAATTGATTTCTCAGTTTTCCCCCGTTTTCTCTCTGAGGATTTCTTTATGCTTTTAGTCTCTAAGGAAGATATCCGATTAGAGGTTCCATCTGCTTTATCACCAAGAATCCCTCCACCATTTATATCATCTAAGTACATCATCTGCTGCTCTGATGTATCCAGTGGTACCATCTCCCTTATATTTGGTGAGGCATCAAGTCCAGGTGGCGATTTAGTAGGTTGGGTAATCATAACAGATTCAAGCCTTGAATAAACTCTTTCGTTTGATGCTTCAGTGATTTCAACTGAACATTCCTCCTCAAGTTCAACACCAGCAGCTATCTTAAGACTCTGGAAATGTTGTTTCATTGTTGCTAATATAGAGCCCAACATAGTCTTTACTTCGGTTAAGTCTGTGATCTTAGGAGGCAGAAAAAACTCTAATATATAATCATCATTTCCAGTGTGAGAGCTTTGTAAACAGATAGCAAAGCAGCTGGTTAAGCCAAACATGAGAGCATAATGCACTAAAGGGTACTCAATTTTGCAGAATTGGGTGATGTTCCTGCAGAAGCACATATTGCCTGAAAAAAATGCCTTCCCTGCAACCCCTTGACCTTGTTGTAAGTGATGCTCAGCACAGGCTTCATGAAAACCCCACATATGAGCATCTACAACATAGAATGCAACATCAGTAGTAGACATGCAAACTTGCCCCATGCAACTACCATCAAAGCTTGAGCAGCTCTTCTTCAAGCCACCACCATTGGCCAGAACACGCCGATGCCTACAGGGAACCCATGTTTGGGCCAGAGGTAATTTATGAGTTTCACACACCACTGTCAATACCTCCAAGATTTCTGCTAATGCATGCTGGCGGCTTTCATTACAAATCTGGTTCAAAAGCATTGCCAAGTTATATCTGTGAGAATAGAGGGGTAAGATATACAACACCATAAATATATATACCTTTCAGTATATATCAGATAGGGGTATATTATAATTATAATTAAAAATCACCTGAGTGAACGAATGTTCCAAAATTTCTGAACTCTTCAAATTTACTGCCTGCAGGAAAACTGACAGCAGGTGACTGCGGAATCTCATAAATGTTTATAATCATAGTACATTTTCCAACATGCTAGCATCATAAGTATAAAAATGTCATGGGTGTTGTGGGAATCAATCCCGAAAATGTATAACCTTTACACAGCAGACATGAAACTTAAATGACTACATGAGCAAAGCACAAAACTTAACATAGATAGCAAGGGTGGAAGAAACCCAACCTCAAGAGCTTTGCAGATTTTATCAACCTCAGGAGCATAGTTAATCTTCTGAGAAGTCATTATCAACTCCAGCACACCAATACATGACTGTCCTGAAGGTTCAAACACAGGCAAAGCCAAGGTTCCACGAACATTGTAATGTTGAGCATGATTTCGGCGGGGATACTCTCTATTAGAATAATATTGAACATTGGGAGACCATTCTGGTAACTTCTGCTGAAAAACACGACCAGGAAGTCCTAGGATTCCACCATTCTCCCCATCCACTGAAAACATGTACAACAGAGAGACTGTTCTATATTGATAGAGTCCATTACTATATGAATCAAGAAAAAAGGGTTGCCCTGAAGTTGTAAGCATAAACTGGTTCCCCATCCTCACAGGTGCCCAAACCTGAGCCAGAACATTCTGGTCAGTCAATTCTTTGAAGTATCTTAGTGCTTGTGTCATCCTCTCTTTAACTAGACAATATCCATCGGGATTTTCTAACTGTGTTGGTGGCACGGCAACAAAGGGTGATGACTTTTTTTCGGTCTCCTCATTTTCCACTGGTTTTTCAGCTACTGAATTCGAATTGCCTGAATAGAGTAACTTCAGTCAGAAGAAATGCCACTGTCCAGAAAAGTTTGCAGTTTAGGTACCAAGGAAATTGAGCTCAATATCATGGTATAGTTAGAACAGAATTTCTAATTTCTTATTTCTAAATTTCTAGATGTATAAATACTACAATCATCGTAATAACATCTTAAAAATATAGGCAAAATTTGAAGTCCAATGAACAAGAAAGTATAAACAAAACTCTGGACTGTAAATATCAGCTTACTCAAACGCTGAAGAAAGGCATTAAAAGACAGAAGGATAAAAATATGAATCCATCAAGTCAGCTATGTGTTTTACCATACTAAAATAAAATAATTTCCAACTTTAATCGCAGAGGCATGCAACAAACTTCATTGAATTGGGGAATGCACAGAAAATCACAATCAATGGATCAATGCTGCACTGCTATTTCATTTATGTCTTTGAATCAAGTTTCTTGTTACCAAAAATAATTAAAGCTTCAAGGCAGTAGGGATCAATAAAAAATATGAAACTTCCTCAAATATACACAGGTTCTAGGCGAAGGAAGAGGCCAAGCAAATCCCTCATCAACAAAACACGCTGCAGAAATATAATCATTGACCCTCTTTATATTTTCAGGTCAACTAAAGCACGTTCAGTGGCAGCTATTCAATCTACGGCCAACTTGAAAAGATGAAAACCAAGCATGAAAAAAATATCTCAAAAAGATTTAAGAAAGCTGCAAAATCCATTCAACAAAGAAGCTGAAACGAACCAAAAACATACAGGAGAACAATCGATGGATATCGGAGAAGGCTGAAGCGGCAAGTCTAGCTTGCCGATCATCGTCAACGTCCGAGAAAACCCAGAGAGGAGAAGAAGGTTGCTCGGAAGAGGCGGAGATATGAAAAGGGGACATAGGGTTAGAGGTGAAAGCTATCTGATCCAAAGGCCAAGAACTCTCAAGGTCGAGATCGAAATCCATAACAGAGCCAGGTTCCCCCATGGTGGGCTTTGACTTGGGAGTAAGTTCGGGATTTTCGTCCTCGGAATCTGACATTTTCTGGGGCCTGGATTTTCCGGGAGAAATGAGGTGTGAGGAAGAGAAAACGGAGAGCAGTGTAGCAGATTGGATGGGTGAATTCGCAATATTGCAGAAGGAAAGAAGATGATTATTCCATGTTAAAACTTACAACTTCTGTAGGTACCACTTGCAAGTGGTGACAAGGAAGATTAAAATATTAAATGTGTGGGGCATTCAATGATTTGTCTTTTTGATCGCAACATTTTCAAACCACAAAGCAAAACCGGTGAGTCCCATGTAGAAAGTACAGACAATGGTAGGCTTATCGGGGGAAGAAAATATTTTACTCATCCAAGATAGAGAAATACTAAAAGGTAGAACTGGCAAATCCGCCGGTGCTACTTTGTAGGCTAAGCCCGAATGAATGATGCCCGCGGGGCAGTATCTTTTTAAAATAATATATATATATTTGTTAATTTTTTAATTTAATTATTTAAATTAATATAATTAACAATTATTATTATTTATTAAAATTAATATAATAATTAAATTTCATAATTTATACCTTATTAGCTAATAAAATAATATTTTTTAAAATAAAAAAAATCAAATAAATCAGTTCATAACCTATCCAATCTAACCCATTGAGCATGGGTTTAACGAGCTCAAATTCAAAAATTTAATTTTTATTTAGACACTTATTTTTTAAGTATAGTCCATTTATTTTATTAGATTAAATGGATTATTTAATTAGACTTACTTTATATTATCAATTTTACAAAATAGAAATCAACCTAAAGAAACAAAATTTCAAATCCACTAAAGTAGAACCACTTAAGTATGGTGTTTTCGGTTCAACTTGATTGGGAGTATGTGGATAACAACAAAAACAACAATAATAATAATAATGAAAATCAAACATGATTTTATCATATTTTTATGCTTTTTTTTTCTGCAAATATATGAATAAATAAATATAAAAATTTTATTTAAAAAATGAGTTGGCTTATATGAAAGAATTTTTTTTGCCTAAAATTATAAAAAAGAATTAATTCATATTAATTTAATGGATGATATTTTAAAGGAGGTAAAGTACAAGTTTCATACAAATCGCAAACAATTCATATAATGGAACATTAATAATGCTCTTTCATCAGCCCAAAAAAAAAAAAGACTGAAAGACTCATTCATGAGGAAATTTATTTAATGATGTTTTTACCCTTGGGATAATCATATTAACAAACACGTCAATATATAGCATCTCTCAATATCTTTTATTATATTCGCTATATGTTAAAATGGAAGTCCAAAATTCAAATTTTAATGATTCAGTTCTAACTGAATAATGCTTTTTTTTTAATAACACAGCTAGAAAAATGTTAGGTTATATAATAGGACAAAATATCTTTATTATTGAATCTCCATATATTTTTTCTTCGTATGATAGCAACAGAGAATTATTAATTTCACCCAAAAAAATTAAGATTGACTTTATCTTAAGATCAAGTTGCGTTATTCAGTTCCAAAAAAAAAAATAAAAGAATCAGGTTGCGTCAATATAAAATTTAAATCTGTTATGTTAATACATTTTATTGGTGAGTATTTAACTACTTACGATACATTTTATGGTTTTCAAGCTAAAACAATCTATTCACAAAATTATAAAAACTTTCATTAAATTTTTGTTCTATAAATCTGTCATCTTTTTTTTAAAACTAATGTAAATTCTTTTAAATTTTAGGAACTATTTTAAATAATTAATAAATTACAAAAAATTATTTAAATTTTATTAAAATCACACGATTTTTTCTTATCTTAAAAAATATGCATAAAGTTTTTTCTAGAAAATAAGAAGAGAGTGTAGTGTATACATAAACTATTATAATAAAATATAAGTATAAGTTTTAAAAAAAATCTAAATAGTTTCAGTAAATTTTAGAAGATGTGTAATGTGTGTATATATATATATATGCATATTTATTTTTTGGATTTAAAGGGCGGTTTTGTAAATTCAAAAAATAAAAGAAATATTTATTCAATTTTAACAATTCTTAAAAAAACCCGTATCATTTATTTATTTATTTATATGTTACTTATTTAACAAAGGAAAAAAAATTATCATATTCCATTGTCATTGTGGCTCCTTTGAAGTTATCAGCATTGCGATCGGTGGTAGGACTTTGGTCTCCCCAAGATCATACACATAGAAATAGAAATTAGGAGGATAAGAAGAAAGAAAAGAAAAGAAACATTTCAGTTTCCTTAAAACGAAAAAATAGGAAAGTTTCTTCATCAAAACCTTTTAATTAGTGCTTTATGTGGGTAGCTTTTCACAGTGGCACCAAATAAAAATATATAAAAAAAGCCAATAGAAATAAATTATGTTGTCACCAAAATGGAGAGGTTGTTGAATCTGAATCTAACGCCACTTACATCTGTCACTTTGTAATGGATACGACAAATGTATAACTAATAAAAAAAAAAAGAGTGATAATTAAAAAGCTAAGGAACAAGTGGGTGTTCCAATTGCGTACTCATTCCATTTTTTTATGATAGAAATTTTATTATTTTAAACAATTGATTAAAATTACAAATAACTCAAGAGTAAATCATAAAAATTTTATTTAAATTTTAGTATCACTCTGTGAAAGATACGACAAATAAGTCATAACAAATTAAAAAAAATAAAAAGCAAAGGGGTAAGTGGGGTTCACTTATTCTTAATGAACAAATTGATGACTTCGTTGTCAGTTTTTTTTTTGGTAAAATGAGACTTCGTTGTCATTGAAAAATTTAGTGAATGTTATTTTCTTGCTATCTTATTTTGCGTTTTCTGATCCATGAAAGGAAATAAATGCCGTACGCTGACTACAAATAACACAAAAATAGAGATATTTTCTTTTAACGTTAATAATAAATGGAATTAGTAAAATATGAGGCAAGATGAAGACAGGTGAGGTAGTAACCGAGGATGACCGGGGTGGAGAACTACGAGGTGAGGGGAATAACCCAAAAAATGGAAATATGACGAAACCTAAATTCTTATAATATGCAATTATTTTTTTGTGGGGGGGGGGGGGGGGGGGTTGGGTGTTTGAAGGCCAGAGAAGTGGTAGTGGATAGGCATCAATGGAATGGAAGGAATATTTCTATCATATTTCGATTATAAGATAATGTCTTATATTAAGAATATAAGATATTTTTAATCAAATTACGTACATTAAGAATTAGAATTAAAATTAATTAACTACTTTGATTTCTTTGAAAATTCTAATATTTTTTCAAAACTACCCTTATTTAATCTCTTTCTCTTTTTCTTTGAATATATTAAATATGAGTATTTTCTAGAAATGTATAATAAATACTACCTCGTATATTGTAAATGATCTTATATTTAGGATCAGGATATTTTATCCTATATATAGGAGTGGAGGGAATACTATTCAATACAATGGTTTTTTTTTTTAAATTAATACAAACGCTATTATTAAAATTTAAAAGCCAGCGGCTGGTTATACTATATACATGTTTCGGAAATACTAACATGCATGTAGTCAAATTCTTTGGCATAATCTTGGTAAGCTAATCAATTAGCATATATATATATATATATTATCCTTTCTAAAGACATGGTAATATAGTAAAGCTTTTATTTTATTAAAGAAAAGTCACATTTGACATTTCTTTTCTCTGTCACCCCCTTTCTTTCCCCGTAATATTTTAAATAAAATCATTATTAAAATATTGAATTACAAAAATAAATAAATTAGTCTAGATTATTAAAATTTAATTTAAACATTGCAAAACTGAGAAAATTACAAATAGCAGATTCAGAAAGTGAGAAAACGTGTATATTTGCTTGATGATCACTAGGGTTACAAGCACATGTATATAAATACTTGGCAGGGTGAATCATCCTACATCAATCATGAAAAATATTAAATAACACCAGATATAGTGGATGTATACAAATTTGATAAAATGTATCACAAATGATCTAGAGGGATCATGTACGATCATGTATCATGCATGGGTTGGACTTGAGAAGTGCGTCGAGTGACTTCGACAGCTTTTCTAACTGCCCACATCAAACGAGAGGATATTGCATGAACCTCGAGTTTGCGTCAAAGATAAGTAAAGCAAGAGTGTCCCAAGGCCTTTGTCAAATAATCTGCAGCCTGTTTTGCTATAGGAACATTGCCAATCTGAAGTTGCTTTGCTAAGACTTGATCACGTATAAAGTGAGTATCAATCTTGTCACACCCTATACTCACCAACCCTCTACATGCCCAAAGAAACATAGAAATAGGGGAAAGAAGACCAACCGGTGGGGTGGCACCGCGACTAAGCATTATAGCGCCACGGCAAGGAGGGTTTCTGGAGAAAGAGAAGAGGGAACCAGACTAATGGCTCAGCGGTGCCAGTGACAAAATTAGCATCAGCAGATGACTGATGCATTTGATGAATTTTTAACACGCACAATTTCATGCTTCGACCTCTGAAAATCAATCTGCCTCTCCTCTAACCGTAGATACCAACCACATTTCAAAACGCCTCTGTGTGGAGATTTTGAACATTCGACACTGAAAAGGTCACTTTTGACTAAAAATAAGAACTCAACACCTCCAGTAGCCACCTATGAGCAATTGGCATGCAGAGACCATTTCTACAGGTCATTAGAGACACGAGTAACATGTCCAAGGAGGTTTTTAATCCGAAGTACTACTCCAAGTTTTGACCCTTGCGGACCCTAACTCAAACTAATGGCTTATATGCCCATTTCACAAAACTAAAGACCCAAGACCCATACTAGGCTCACAACCTAGCAACACAAATCCAATGTGGGCTAGAGACATCAATTATAGGTCCAACACAAGCATATGTTCGGGTGACACAAGTCACATAATATGTACAAGATATAGTCAACAATTAACATACATTGACATGGGTTTAGACCCATCAACACAGGGTAGGGCAACCAATGTACAAAAAGGTTCAACAGTAAACATACAATGGTCATGCCCCAAATCACACAGGCATAAGACGTTACACGTTATTATAATGGCACTTTACTGGAAATAAATGAAACAAAAAATACTTGGGGAGTACAGTCCCCGGCACCCACAATAGTACGCTCAATCCTCTTTGCCCAAGCTTTTCTTGTCCTTGCTAGAGCTAGATCTTTCACTTGAAAATTATTAGCCACGGGGTGAGACATAGTCCTAGTAACCAGGGATAAACACATACATACATATAATCATACTTTCATGCTAATAACAGATATAACTCATCATTAATGCAATATGCATGTTATGCAGACAAGGCAACCTTAACCAGTTGCCTCCTTCTAACAACCCGTGACGGCCAATTCCGGGGTCATCACCTAGCTCTCCTCCCAATGGTCATGACATAGCTAAAGGCCATAGCATCAAAGATTGGACCAAGGCTCTCCTTCCCCTAAACGACCCGAATTGGTGGCTATTTAGCAAAGGTGCACTCCAATTCACAGCCACTTGAGTCTTTTGGCCATAGGACCACTATTTAGTGACTGAAATATACATAAACAAACCACACTGCCTGAATATAAGGCCTCATATGCTATTTAGCAGATTGACATACCGCATGATATATAGAGTATCGTCACCCAAACTATATGTCCCAATAATGTACACAATGTGACAATACCCAATACATGCTAACATGTCAACATATATCATTTTCTAATGTGCTAGCATGCCATATGAAGATATACAATACATCGTGGGGTGCATAATCATCATTCCATATCAATAGTCATCACAATTACACGTATCATAATCATTAATGTTATGTTACCATTTTCATCTTACAATGAGGTAGAGATAGATAACTTACCAGCCGTGTAGTTATATATATCATGATATGAAAATGATCAAGCATAACCGAGCTATAAGACATATCATGATATAAAAAGGTAAAACAATATATATATATATATATAATGCTTGCATATCACGATATGAAAATGACTAAATATATATCATAGCACAAAAGGAAACCCTGGTTACCTCAACCATCAAACCCACTCAACACCTCGGTAGGCCAAATAGAGCAACCACCACCAATCCAATGCTTTACAATTACAATCACCAATCCAATGCTTTACAATTACAATCCGAAGCCAAGAGACCATAATCAAGCAATAAGGTAACCTATATAACATCAATTCCTTATTACCATCACAAATCCTCAACCATTAGCATACACATTTACCAACTTGAACATAAACCGAATGGAAACAAAGCTTCATTAAGCAAACCCAAGTATCAAAACACTCTAAAAAACTCTTAGAATCATGATCATACTTCCCCAAGTTTGGATTCCCAAAAATGTCAATATTTTAGGGTTGGTGTTTGGGAGATATACCACTTAAACATCATAAAACCAACACCTAATGTAACAACACTTATTACATTATCCTTAACTTGGTCCCTCACTAACTGAGTGTAATTGATGTCATGTGTAACCGGAAGGATCAAGACGGAGCAAAGAATCGAAGTGGAGAAAATGAGCATGACGCCATGGTGAGAAGCAAGGCCACCACAGCGAGCGAGCTGCAATTTCTGGAAATTTTTCAGGTTGAGAAGCTCCATGTCATAGCAGGCTTTTCTGGAGCCGCGATAAGCGAGGAAAATCTGATATAAACCAGAAGCATTTCGGAAGAACATAAAAGAAAGAAACGGAGGGAGCGACAAGGAAGCTCTACTAGGGCTTATAATCTTTGGCATTTGGGAGTGATTTTTGACCTCTTGAAGCTTGGATCTTGGTTGGTAAGTGATCTTTACTCCTCCCTCTCCATTTTCTTTGGTTTTGAGTTGGGATTTTTAGGATACATGTTGGGATTTTCGATTTTGCCCAAAATCCACCAATTAAAATGGATGAAATAGGATTAATGAGGAGTGATTTGGTGGTTGTGATGCTTGGGTGTGAGTTTTAGAAGGAATATGCATGATTTAAGTTTAACCCTATGTTGTGTGTGGTTAAGGAAATTGGGAATCCGAAGTATGTGTGATTGATTAGAGTTTGGATGGTCTTTAGAGGCTTAATGATGCATGAAAATAGTGTTGGAACCTTGGGTTAGGCCTAAATAGTTTAATTGTGGTTTTTGGTCAAATGGTATATTGTGTTAATTGAGGTATTATGATGTTGTAAAGGTATTTGGTTGACTGAAAAGGGGTACAAGTTGTGTTGAACATCCCAAGAAACTTGTGGAATTGCGTGTGTGGAAATTGACAACCTGAGGTAACTGAGTGTTTGTATTGTTTGTATGGTTTGTATTATATGTTCGTATATATGTATATATATGCATGTTTCTATTCATACCACGATATTGACATGCGTTTGTGTATGGTTTTTCTATATATCATGGTATGCACACAGCTAGACACGTAGTGGATGATGAGTATGATGAGGATGATTGTTATATATGATGATGATGATGTGACATGACATGATGCATGCATAGCATTGAGATCATGATGATGATAATGATTATATGATGATATGACATGAGTATCACCACATGACATTGTGAGATATATGGTGGATTGGGTGGTGATGATGATATGATATATGATAAGGGAGGATAAGAATGAGATCCATGTCACTAAATCCTCTCATGTGGCCATGAGAGTTAGGCGGCAGTGGATTGCACCTTTCCTAAATTGCCACCAATTCGAGGTGGTCCAGGGGAAGGAAAGCCACGGTCCAAACACTAGTATAACCTTTGGCCGGGTTGCATTAGTGTAAGGTGAGCTTAGTGATGTCCCATAATTAGTCTTTACTGACTATTGGAAGAAAATTACCTGTATGAAATGTCCTGTTATGATGATAGCTCCTAGTTTTAGTTGTATGCGAGGGAGACATGCATTTCATTCCATTTCATATTGCATTCACGGTATTATGATATGAGATATATATACATATATATATATGCTTGTGGTTGTCCCCAGTTACTGAGACATTATCTTACACCCCTTTCCCTTGAACTAACATTTCAGGTAAAGGTTCTGGTACTAGTCCAGAGAAGGCAAGAGAGTAGTGTACCGGACGTGGGAATATCAAGTCTATGTAGTGTATGCGTGTATGGTCTATGTACTTTATGCCAAGTAGGATAGTATGATTGTAATGGATGTATGTTATTGATGTTTGACATGGGATGTTGTATGTATGTTTATGTATGGTGGTTGAATGTGATGGTTATATATGATGTTGGTGTTGATTTAGGTTGTATATGGTTGATGTGTATATCTATGGGGTGAATTGGTCACATGTGTAAGCCTAGAATGGATTAGGGCCTTATTGGTGTATTTTTGGGCATGTTGCCATTATGAGGAATTAGGGTTCAAGGGGGTCAAATCTCAGAGGAGGGGTTCCTTTGAAATGAAACATCTTTGAACACAGTTGGTTAAATGGATTAGGACCTGTGTGAACGGTCTTTGAGTGCCCATTTGCCTTCGGTGGCAATTGGAAGTTGTAAGTGGTGAATTTTGGTCAAAAAGTGGCCAAAACAGTGTCGAGTATCCAAAATCTTCATACAGAGATGAATTGAGGTGAAAGTGGTGTCCATGGTTAAATTGAAACAAGATTGACTTATAAGAGTTGGCATCAAGTCAATCAGAGGTTGGAGCATAAAGTTATGTACGTCAGAAATTCACCTCAGAACTTTAAATTTTTGCTGGTATAAAACCAACAGGGGGTGCCGCAGCACCAGGGCCAAGCCGTGACGCCAGCCCCTCTGTTTGGTTTTCTATGGTATCCGAGAGCATTAGAGTCACGACGGTACTGTAGAGACTGCAGCCTTGCATCCCATTTCTACTATCCTGGTGTTTCTTGAGATGTTTTGTGGCGTTTTTCGCTGCGTTGATGTTTTTGAAGGTAAATATGAGATGGTTGAGTTGTGTCTGGTTGGTTTTTGAAGTTTTTGGTCAAGTTAGGAGGTGTTTTGAAGTATGGTGTTACACCCAATCCATATAAACGTCCAATAACACCTCTAGATCACATTTATACATAATTTAATTGGTGGAAACTTACCCAAATTAGAACCTAACCAAATCGATGAAAAATCTTCGATAAAACTTGAAGAAAAACACGGGAAAGTTAAGGGATGACTTACCAATAAGATTTGAGCTCTTAATCACCAAAAATTGAACCCCCAAGGCCAGATAAATCAAACCCTAGCAGAGCACATCGTCTTCCTTTTGTTTTTCCTTTCTGTTTGCGACTGATTCCAATGTCTAATTTAACCAAGTTTCGCAAATAGCATCGTGGCACCAAGGCTCTCGGGTTTAGCCCAGGCACGATCTTCTTCTGTTCCTCATCATGACTCCATCATTGATTGACGCGGCACTGATGCTCTCTGTTTTTATTCTCCATTTTGATCCTTCCTTAAGTCTTGATCCCTCCTGTCCTATATCATTAGGCAAAATCCTTCTTAAAATGATGCACAAGGTCATTACGTTCTCCCCACCTTATAAAAAATTTCGTCCTCTAAATTTTCAAACACATACCTCACGCAAGAAGGTGAGGGTACATCCTCCGTATCGATTCCTCCGTTTCCTATGTAGCATCATTGGATGTCAAACTACTCCACAAAACTTTCACTAACTTAATGGTCTTGTTCATTAGTTGCTATACCTTAGGGTCGATGATCTCCTCCAGCTTAACCTCAAAAGTTAGATCCTCTTGCAATTAGACTTCCTCCTTCTCTATAATGTGTGATGGATCGGGGTGATACTTCTTAAGCTGAGATACGTGAAACACGTCATGCAATCCATCTAGATTAAGCCGTAACCATTAGGTACGCCACTGATCCAATTTTGTCAAGAATTTGGAACAACTCCATATACCTCGGGGTGAGATTCTTGGCTCGAATAGACCTTCCAACACCAGTGGTTGGGGTAATCTTAAGAAACATATGGTCCCCAACTCTAAACTCCAATGGCTTCTTCTTCTATCAGCATAACTCTTCTGCCTACTTTGAGCAGCCAAAAGCTTCTGACAAATACTGTCAATCTGTTGGGTAGTCTAATCCACAATATCCAACCCCAACATACCCCTTTCACTAAGCTCTACCCAACACAAAGGTGACTGACACTTCCTTCCATACAAAGCCTCAAATGATGTCATTTGTAGAATAGAGTGATAGCTGCTATTGTAAGCAAATTCCACTAAAGGGAGGTACCTATCCTAATTGCCTTTCTCCTCTAAAACACATGCCCTCAGCATATCCTCCAATGTTTGGATCATCCTGATAGTCTGCCCATTCGATTAAGGGTGATTGACGAATACTGAAATTTAGCCTTGTCCCTATTACTTCCTAGAGGGACCTCCAAAATTTTGATGTAAACCGCGGGTCTCGATTAGAAGCAATACTCTTCGAGACTCCATGCAATCTAACAATTTCGTCCACATATAGCTATGTCAACTTCTCCATGGTAATAGTTTCCCTGATGGGTAAGAAATGAACTGATTTAGCCAACCTATCCATGATCACCCATATTGCATCATGCCCAAAAGATGTCCTGGGCAAGCCCATAATAAAGTCCATGGAAATACCATCTTATTTCCACTCTGGAATTTCCAATGGTTGCAACAACCCTGCGGGACACTGATGCTATACCTTTACACATTGGCAAATTAGATACTTTGATACAAACTCTGTAACATCTTACTTCATTACCAGCCACCAATACCCATGCTTCAAATCATGATACATCTTGGTGACACCTAAGTGAATGATGTACCGGTTCTTATGAGCTTCGTCTAGCATAGTCTCATGCAAGCTTTCAGCATTTGGCACACAAATTCTTCCACGATACTGGATGATCTCATCTTCATGAACATCGAAATCCTGTGTTTCTCCCATTTCAACCTATTCTCTAACACCCAAAAGATACTTATCTTCCATTTACACAAAATGAATCTCTTTTTGAAAATCACTCAGAACATTGATTGATCCTAACACCAAGGCACCTAGTTTCACAGAAATGGACAAACTCAAATCCCGTATGCTCTGAATCAATTGTTGTTCCCACATCATCATAGTCACCACATGAATAGATTTCCTGCTCAAGGCATATGCTACCACATTCGTCTTGCTAGGATGATACTTCAGAGCATAGTCATAATTCTTTAGGAACTCTATCCAACGATATTGCCTCATATTCAACTCTTTCTTATCAAAGAGATACTTCAAACTTTTGCGATCGTTGAACACTTCAAATCTTGCACCATAAAGGTGATGTCTCCATATTTTCAAAGCAAAAAGTAATTCTATGATTAGGATTCTGCAAGTATACAGGGTTGATCGCAGTAATAAAAAGTCTCTGGAGTATTCCAGAGGTCGAACCCAAGGGAGCTAGAAAATTAATCAGTCCAAACTTTTAGTCCCAAAAGCAAGTGACAATCAAATTGAGAACTCAAATTAGAAAGGAAAGAAATAGAAAACAAAATAAAGTCTGAGTTTTGATTCAGATCTAGAAGCGTCAAGGGATCAAGATTCACCTTATGGGATAACTAGATTTTATTCCTTAGTTAGACTCTGCATAATTATCGTAACTGTTGTTTCTAAAGTGTTCTAATTACCTCTCGGTCTATTAGTCATTCTTTAATTAGGATTCAATTCGCTCTCGCCCAACTATAATTCCTAATTAAACCTTGAAAGTCACAATGTATATCACCATAAATTCCTAATTCTATCTCTAGATTTGTTACTTATGTTTATCTCTCTAGATCTAGGTTCAATCTTCACCTCTCAGTCCATAGAGTTTACCCATTAATTAGATTCTACGGTGATCAAGCATAAAATCTACATAAACAAACAAAAGAGACAAATATAATAAAGAAACAAATTAAATATAACTTGAAGAACAAATCTACAGAGTCATAAGTAAAAAAAAATCCAATCCATCCTAGTCAGGCTACATCCCTATCCCTGACAGAAAAATTTAGTCACACATGGAAATAGAAATTAAATCAGAACTAAAATTTCAAATCATAATGAAAATAACAAGAAAACAGAGTTATATTAGAGGAGAATGAATCTATTTCTAATACTCTCTAGATCTCCTTGCTCTCTCTCTATAAGATACTCCTAGTTGCTCTCAGATGCATTTTGAACTGTGTTCTCTGGCCTCTGAGTGCGTCTCTAAATATTCTCTTGTGTTTCTATCGTGTCTCCTTAAATAGAGAAAGTCCATAAGCCCAATAAATCATGAAAATGTGTAATCTTAATTCAGCCTCTCGAATGGAGCCGGTGCCAAGTCCATATTAATTTCCTTCACTCGGTGCTGACTCTGACTCGTCTTTCTTTTCAACTTACAAGACCACCCGGCGCCAGCTGGGTTCCTTCATGGCTAACCCGGCGTCAGGTCCTCTTGTGATTCTTCTTCTCCTTCGCCTCCTCACCCGTCCACGGGTAAGGAGATTAGTAAGGGCTAGGTAGACTAACTTTTATGTGTTTTACTCTAACTTTTTGGCTGAATATATCTCAAAATCTTCATAAATATTCCTGCGATACAAATATACTCCAAGTTATTCAGAATCATGCAAAAAAGTATGAAGTCATAATATTATGAGATTAAAGTAGATACAAAATATGGGTATTTTATAGGTATAAAATAGACACATCAAATCCCTTCACACTAGAACCTTTACTTGTCCTCAAGCAAGACTAAAATTATGCTACTCTCAATGTTATTTTCTAGATTCATTAAACTCACTCTTCTTTACTAATGATAGCCCGTCACCACCTGAATACAAAACCTTGTATGCTATTTAGCGGATTAATATACCATGTGGTATATAGAGCATCGTTACCCATACCATATGTCCCAACAATGTACACAATATGACAATGCTCAATGCATGCTAATATGTCAACAAATATCATTTTCTAATGTACTAGAACACCATATGAAGATATACAATACATCATGGGATGCATTATCATCATTTTATATCAACAGTCATCACAATTACATGCGTCATAATCATTAACGTTATATTACCATTTTCATCATACAATGAGTTAAGGATAGATAACTTATTAGCCGTGTAGTTGCACATATCATGATATGAAAATGATCAAGCATAACTGAGCTATAAGACATATCATGATATAAAAAGGTAAAACATATATATATATATATAAAGCTTGCATATCATGACATGAAAATGACTAAACATATATTACAACACAAAAGAAAACCTTGGTTTCCTCAACAATCAAACCCACTCAACACCTCAGTAGGCCAACTGGAGCAACTAACACCAATCAAATGCTTTACAATTACAATCCGATGCTAGGAGACTATAATCAAGCAATAGAACAACCTATATAACATCAATTCCTCATTACTATCACAAATCCTCAACCATTAGCATACACATTTACCAACTTGAACATATACTGAATGGAAACAAAGCTTCATTAAGCAAACCCAAGCATCAAAACAATCTAAACAACTCTTAGAATCGTGATCATACTTCCCCAAGTTCGGATTCCCAAAAATGTCAACATCTTAGGGTTAGGGTTTGGGGGATATACCACTTAAACATCATAAGACCAACACCCAATTTATAGAAACATCCAGCAACACCTCTAGATCACATTCATACACAATTTAATCGATGGAAACTTACCCAAATAGGAATCTTAACCAAATCCATGAAAAGTCTTCGGTAAAACTTTAAGAAAAATGCAAAGAAAAGTTAAGGGATGACTAACTAACAAGATTTGAGCTCCTAATCGCCAAAAATTGAACCCCCAAAGCCAAAAAAATCAAACCCTAGTAGAGCACATTGTCCTTCCTCTATTTTTCCTTTCTATTCACGACAGGTTCCGACGTCTGATTTAACCAATTTTGGCGACTAACACCACAATGCCACTTAAGTTCGTAGTGGCACCAAGGCTCTCAAGTTCAACCTAGGCCTAATCTTCTACTGTTCCTCATCGTAGCTCCACCATTCACTGCTGTGGTGCCAATGCTCTCTTTTTTCATTCTCCAATTTGCTCCATTTTGATCCTTCCTCAAGTCCTAATCCCTCTGGTCTCGTATCATTAAGCAAAGTCCTTCTTAAAATAATGCACAGGGACAGGGTCATTACGAATCTCAACATGTTTTGTACGAGCATGATAAAAATGATTCTCAGCTAAAGCTATTGCACTAATATAATAATAATAATATGAACCAAACAATAGGATTAAGAATAACAACTACTTTAAGTTCCATCAACAATGACTTCAGTCAAAAAAGTTCAGCAATAACATTAGAAAAAGCCCTATATTCATATTACATACTTGATCAAGCAACAACACTTTGTTTCTTTGACAACCAAGATGCTAGTGAATCACCAATAAAAACATAATAGCCAGACATAGACTTGCGATCATTTGGGCAGGCAACCTAGTTAACATCCGTGTATGTGATGATATTGAGATGCTTGGAAGGTTTAATCTAAAGTCCTGAATGAGTAGTTCTCTTGAGATAACGCAACACATGTTTAACACCTTACCAATGTGAAGTGTATGTTGGCTTATTGAGAAAGTAACTAAGGTAATTAACAATATATGAAATGTCAAGTCTTATGTTCGTAAGATATTGAACACTGCCAATTGCACACCTGAATTTAGAGGGATTTGTGAGTGCTTTACCATCATATGCACTACGTGTTTTATCTATAGCCATAGGAGTATTACAAGGAGTAGCATAAAGCATGCCAAATTTCTTCAAGAGATCTTCATTATATTTAGATTGACTCTTCCACATTCTTGATTCATCTCAACAAATCTCAAAACCTAGAAAATAATGTACATCACCAAGATCTTTGAGAGAAGACATTGCATCATCTCAACACATCTCAAAACCCAGAAAATAGTGCACATCACAAGAATATCATCAACATAGATCCAAACTAGGATTATATAATCATGTCTAGATAATGAATAGAGAATTGTCACTCTTGGTATTGAGAAATCCCCAATGTACTAAAACCTCTTTTAACCTTTCAAACCAAGCTTTCAGAACTCGTATAAGGCCATACAAAGCCTTCTTAAGTAAACAAATATGATTAGGATGAGTGGAATCAACAAAACCTTCCAATTGTGACATAAAGACTCTTTTCAAGAGAAGACCATTTAGGAATGCATTATTAATGTCAAGCTACTTCATTGGCCAATTCAAGGAAATTGCAATTGTCAAAATAACTCACATAGTAGTAATTTTAGCTACAAGACTAAAGGTAGCTCCAAAATTTACCCTAGCATCCTGTTGAAATCCCTTGGCAATGAGTTTCAAGTTGTGCTTGAAAACAGAACCATTAGTGTTATACTTTGTCTTAAAGACCCATATGGAATCAACTACCTTTTGATGAGGATGACGAGGCACAAGAATCCAAGTCTGATTTTGCATAAGAGCATTATGCTCACTAGTCATTACATTCTTCCAATGTGGCAAACATCAAGTGTTTGAAGCTGAAGATGGCTCACTTTCAATAACTTGAGTGCTTGAGATTGAACCAACAAAAGGAAACTATGGTTTAAACACACCAAGTTTTGATCTCATGACCATAAGATGTTCATTATGACAAGAAGAGAATGACTCTAGTTCTTGCCTCACTTGCTGTCCCTGGAAAGAGGTAATTTCTTGTGAATTAACCTTTGAAGTGGGCTCAGGTCAAAGATGAATGCTCCATATTGGATTGAGTCAAAAATTTTGGGCTTAACAAAGACTCAGATGAGGAAGTGGACTTATTAGAATTTGAGGAATTTGGGCCATAAATTGTACAACCATTTGGGGGTCCACAAAATGCTCTATCGGTATCTCCAAGCAAATGAGAAAAGAGGTTGCACTTTAAGTATTTGTGAGTACCTATTCTGATTGGGTGTTATGAAGAAACCCATTAGCAAAGGGGAATTCTTGTGCATTAAACAATACGTGACAAGAGATGAAGATTTTTCCATTTGCATTGAGACATTCGAACCCCTTGAGTCGACTACTGTAGCCAATGAAAATACAATGAGTTGTATGAAATTGCAACTTGTGCTGATTGTATGGTTTTAGACAAGGATAGCAAGCACAACCAAAAACCTTGAGATTTTTATAGTCTAGCTCCTTTATAAAAAGAACCTAAAATGCTAATTGACCTACAAGCATGGATATGGGAAGAATATTAAGTGAACAATAGTTTGAAGGGATTCCCACTAAAAACAGAGAGCCATGTTTGCTTGAGCAAGCATAGTCAATCCAAGTTCCATTATATGTCAGTGTTTACATTCAACTCGTCCATTCTATGTAGAAGTATATGGACATGAGTGACGAAAAATAATCCCAGATTCTTGTATCAAATCTTGTAAGTTTTTTAATTCACTACCCTATCACTCTACAATACCTTTATTTTCTTATAAAAAAGATTTTTGACCATATTTTTAAATTAAATAGAAGTCCCTTTCACATTGCTTTTGTTTTTAAGAGGATAAATACAAATAAATATGCTAAAATCATAACAAAATGGATGTAATATTTGAAACCATTTTGAATAGGAGCAAATCTCCAAACGTCAGTGTGAACAAGTTCCAATGGACAACTAGCATGAGAATTCGATTTATTAAAAGGAAGATTATGCATCTTTCCAATCTAACAAGCTTCACAAAAAGAAAGTTTATCAGAACTACTGACTTTGAGATTACAAAGATTCAAAATTCTGGATAAAATGTTAAAAGCAAGATGACCGAGATGATGATGCCAAACTTCTAATTTGTTGCCTAAGGGCTTATTTCCTTAACTAACTGAAAAACAAATTGGTCTTGAACTTGGCTTAAGTCGATACGTTCCATCTTTAAGAGTTCTTTGTAGCAATATTTCCTTTGTTTTCTTGTCCTTCGACAACCCACGCCATAGGGGTAATCAAGTTAAACTAGGTTCACTTAAGATTATGCATTATAGTGGATAACCTAGGTCAAATTTGAGAAGTGGCGATATAATTGGGTTAAGATTAATTAATTAAGTGGTTAAAAAGTGGAATTAAATTTGAAAATGGGGGGGTTTAATTAATTAAAATTGCAATGCAATTAAACTAAATGGAAATGAAAGACAAGACTACTAAACTAGCAAGTGTGGATCAAAGAACCTAGCAACCAACTATGGAATGAAAGTGATGATCATGGATTTGGGCTTAAAACTTGGGCTTCCCTAATTCAATTAATGTTAAGTAGAATTAAGGGAAAATGATTAGTGAATTCAATTAACTTAACCATCTAAAACCATTTAAGATGCAAATGCCATACACTAAGTTTAGCTTGAACCATCTACCTTTAATTAATGCATGATCACTCGTTAAAGCTAAGCTCACTAATTAAAATGGAAGTTAGATTTACTAAGTTGCTGCAAATTAGGGTTATTAATTACCTAATGACCAATTAAGTGATTAATTAATCAAACCACACAATTAATACACATACTAAGCTAAATCATGCATGACTACATAACACAATCCAATAGTGAGAATGAAGAAATAGTGATGGAGAATAGTGGAAATGAAGTATATATGGTATAACTATTGGTATAGGTAAAAGAAAATATGGGAAAAAGAGAGAAAATGGAAAAGCAAAGAGAGGGGAAGGGGATGAATGAAAATTGGAGAAGTGAGAATGAGAGTATGGTGTTAGGAAGAGAGCCCTACCGCCTAGGGTTACGGATGAGAGTATGGTGTTAAGAAGAGAGCCTCACCACCTAGGGTTAGGGTTTGTAAAGATGAAGGGTTGATATGGGTTCTTGGGAAGCAAGGCAAGGGATGGAGGGCTACGATTAGAAGGCTTAACCAACTACGGTTAAATGGAATCATGGTTAGGTTAGATGACTATGGTAAGAAATGCAAGGTCAAAATTAGATGGATAAAATTGAGGGTAAAGATTAAAGGAGAGGGAAAATAATTAAGAGCCAATAGGAACAATGAATAAAAGAGGGAGCCAATAGAAAAATAAATAAATAAGATAAATATAAAATGGTATGAATTTCCATGATTTGAACTTCCATTGTTACTCTCTACCTTGGTGATAAATTATATTTTTATATATTTTCATTCTCATCACTTAGTCTTTTTATTAATAAATTTTGACTAATTAGGAGTATTTGGATTATATTTTATTTTATTAGCTAATTTTGGATTCATGGGATTTATTTGATTAATTTTTTGATTTTATGCTTAAAATTCTCATTTAATCCTTTTATATATTGTGGATATTGACTATTATTTTATTTTATGTAAATTATTTGAGCTTAATTGAATTTTTTTTTATTTTTCAATAAATTGGCATTAATTAGATTTATTATTAAAATCTTGGGTTTAAATTCATATTTTATATTTTTACCCGAGATGTCTATTGAATTTTATTTTATTTTGTGTAAATTATATGGAGAATTCTTTTTGGAAACCAATTGCAATTAGAGCTGGATAATTTTGGACATAAATGGAGATGCCTTTTGAAGTTTATTTATTTTAGTTTTTATTTTTATTTTTTTAAAATAAATTTATAAATATTTATTTTTAGATTTTATAGGTAGTTTTAATTTAGGGTATTTAATAGTAGTTTTATAATTTAAATAGAGAGAGAGAGAGAGAGAGGGTTGAGGGTTGTCCGGCCGAAAAGGAAAAACGCGGAACGTAAAAAGGGAAAGAAAGAAAGGAAGACGCGGCGCAATAAAAAGAAGGAGAAATAGGAGTACGAGACGAAGAGGCTTAGCTTCTTTCTGCAGCGTTTTCTTTTTGTCTTTATGATCAACTTTGCTTCTTTTCTTTGGACTTTTCATTTTAAAGTTGTGGGTCACTAATTTTTTTTATCGGTAATTATTCATAAATTGTGAATCTTTCTCTATTTTCATACTATTTTATTTGTTACTAATTAAATTTAATCAAATTATATGAATTTGGGTTTAATTTTTAATCTTAGGAGTTTGATTACTGTAGTGGGATGTTCTAACTCTATGTAAATAATTATTTAAATTTTATTCTTGATATATTTTATATTGAAGTTGGTATTATGTTATATATTAATTGAGATTTCAGAATTATAATATTAATAGTAGTTTAGTCTCTAGATAATCATTTAGAGAAAGGCAAGAAAGATTTTGCATTAAGGGATTGATTTGTGACTATTTATGCTCATTTAATCTTGTTATTATTTCAATTGCTTCAGTAATAAATTTTATTTTAGTTAATTGATTGAATTTAATTTCTAAACCTCCCAATTTTTAAATGTTTGTTTTAGTTAATTTTATTTTACATTATTCTTAATTTAATTAAGTAATTCAATTGATTTCTTGAGAGATGACCTGGTTCGCGCTATATTGCAAATCAGTTTTAAATTTAATTTTAGATAGTTTGATAACCTTGTCACTTGGCCATCAAGTAGTCTTTACGAATTACCTGTACAAAATGAAAATAATTAATTAAATTATTTGTCACAAAAATTAAAGCATTATGTGGGAAATAACAAAGCAATTTGAAATATAATAACTCCACAAATCATTTAAAAAATTATTAGAATAAAGAATTTGAACTTAAAATATTACTATTTGCAAATGTTATTTTTAATTTTTGTATATCTATATATATTTTACTGTTACATATATATATATATATATTATGCTCAAACAACAATCTTTTCTATTGTTATTGATAAAAGTTTTTTTTTTGGCAAATTACTTTCAAGAGTTGAGAAAATCAATTTCGATAAAATTACAGCCATGATCTATTACTTTTCTTTTTATATATGTTTTCATATAAAAATACTTTTGGAACATCAATTAAGAAAACATAATGAAATTTTTTTGTTAAAAACAACCATTATGAAATGATAATCTCCATGATTATTGATATAACTTTTCATATAAAAAAATTCATTCAGCACATCAATTAAGAAAAAAAATACTTAACTATTTTTATTAAAAATCACTATTATGAGATGATTGCATATAATTGACCTGATTTTATTGTTACATTGAAAAGTTGAAAAATTCAATTTCAATAAAATCACAGCCATAATCTTTATGATTCTTTTGATATAAGTTTTCATAAAAAAAATATATTGGAATATCAATTACAAATAAATACTGAAAATTTTTAATTAAAAAATCATTATTTCATGATTATATAATCTATATATACATAATACTAAATCAACTGCAAAAATAATACTCTCAACAACAAAAATAAAATAATTTTAGTATTATTACTTGGCCGTATAACATAAATGAGCTTATTTTTTAAAATAAGATGTTTGTAGAAATTCACAAAAAATAAAAATTAAAAAGAGTTTGCAAAGACTGAGACACGGAATACTTATAGAAGCCATTTTCTTTTATCAATTAGAGAAGCATTGAAGAAATCGGCCTTAGGGTAATAGATAACAAGACTACAAGCAAAATTATAATAAGTTGAAAGCTTAGCGACAAGAAATAGTTTAAAGTGAATATTGCGGTAGTGTTGTGACAAATAAAATTATTATAATAAAAAATCTCTATTCCGATCTCTTATAATAAATTGAGACTTGAAACTTTCAATAAATTAAAACTAGTAAACCTCAATAATTTTTAATGAGAAATTAAGTAGAAACTAAATTGTCTTAAGTGATTGTTAAATAGAGTAGAAAGCAGTTTAAGTAAGTAGTACATTATAAAAAATATATGTATAAAAATAAAAATTAAATCAACAGCTAAAGAGAATGGGCAAAATACTGTCCATAATAGTGCTTTTTTTTGGGCATGCATGACCGTGCTTTTGAATAGTATCTGCTTGAGAAATATTAGAATATAAAGGTATATAATTAATTTAGAATTAACTATTAAATATTTTTATATGTAAATAATTTTTAATCAATTTAACGATTGTTAAACAATACTTTTAAACTACATGTTCAAATAAGTATTCAATACAAAAATTAGTTTTGAATAATTTATGAATTATTACTTTTTAAATGCAATCTTCAATCAAATAATTGTTATGAATATATTATTGGTTGATATCTATCTACCTTTTGGCTATAAATTTATTATCTATCATATCTATTAGACATATGAAAAAAAAATCTACTATATACTTAGAGCCCATTTGTTTTATCTTTTTTATCAAAAAAATAATTTTTTATTAAAAAGCACTTTTAAAATATTTTAGAATTTTTATTTAAACTTTAAAAAATAATCAAAATCTAAAAAATGTTTTCTAATTATTTTAAAAACAGTTGTCATAGATGAGAAAAAAAATGAAAAATCCGATATTGTTAAATAAGCTGGCTTCCCAAGGGGGGATGAATTGGGAAGATTAAAAATTTTCTGCAAAATGTCAAGAAAGTGAAGAAAACAAAGGGTGATGGTAAAACAAAGTATAAATGAATAAACAATAAAAGTAATAGTGGGGAAGAGAAGACTCAGATATTTATCCTGGTTCGGTCTCTCAACTTGACCTACGTCCAGTCCTCAAGTCACCACTTGAGATTTTCTACTATTCTGCAAGAATTCAGTGGGCTTCTTGCAAATGCCACAGTACAACGTTGATACTCTGTTTCTAGAGCTCACACTTTCACTCTTTGCACTCTCACTAAGTGCTTCCCCAATCCCTTGTGATATCCCCTCACAAGAAAATCTTTCTTCCAGATGAAGATAAGATTATTTACAATGAATAAACTCTCTTAATCAAAGTATATATGAAAGTTAGAGTACAAATATTGAAGTATGCGAGAGTAGAAGACTTTGAGTAGATGATTTGGCAGAGTTTTAGTATATACAAAGAAATTTTTGTTACCCACACTTTCAAATGAAGTTTTATTTATAGATTTCTGCCTCAACTATACGTTAGAGACAAGATCTAGCCGTTAGAGATGTTACCCAACGGTTTCTCTGAGAAACTATCCGTTTACCAACCGCATTTAATGCTTCTGACATTCAAAGTTCGAATTTCATTTGGTCAACAGACGAATTTCGCAAAAACCGAAAGTTACAGCCTTTAATGTTGAACTCCCGAAGTTTGTCTGTTATGAATCAAAATTCAAATTTTCATCTTTAGAAAATGATTCTATGTTGGAACATATGAATTTCTATGTTTAAAGTTGTTCTGTTAAGTGTGAACAGTAAATTCAATTTGCTACAGTGCCTTTGAAATTCGAATTTTGGAACCCCAAAATTCGTCTGTCAAAAGCTGGTTCAATGAGGCACAATAGTTTATAAATTTGAAATTCGAATTTTCAAAGGGCAAAGTTCGTCTGTCAGAGAGACCTCTTTTCAGACTTACTTTAAAGTTCGAATTTCTTAATATTGTCATTCGTATGTCAACATATCAACACAACAGACTCACAAGCTTTATTTCTAAAATTTGAATTCTCATGTTCAAATTTCATCTGTCAGTGGGCAATTTTAAAGCTCTTTTTAAACTTGTTTTCAGATGAACTTTGACATATTCTCAGACGAATTTTTCAATTTTCATAAGTTGCATTTTGTCTGAAATTCGAATTTTCAACATCAACGTTCGTATGTCAGAGAAGGGCTCTTTTCAGACTCTTTTCAGACATAGGTCAAAGTTCAAATTTCGGAATACAAAATTCGTTTATCAGAGAAGCCTCTTTTCAGACTTATTCATTTTCAATACGAAATTTGAATTTCCAAAACCAAAGTTCGAATTTTCAAAATGACAGATCTGTATAAACTTTTCAAATTTCGTCTGTTGGTGGGTGTTTTTCAAATATTCCATGAATTAGCATAGAATTAAGGTTTGAAAACATCTTTTCACCAAATCAAAGTCTTTTACTCAAATTAAAACATTACTAAACATTCTACCTCTATTCTTGCATTGATTTCTCCAGAATTCCTTCACTTGAAACCTTTTGTGCACTTTGATATCTTTACTCCAAACTCTTGAAGGTTGGTTTGGAATCATCAAAACACTTGATTCAATAGATATTACATTTTATCAATAAAATCAGCTCTACAAAAATAAAATCAACCCTACAAAATTGCAAAAATAACAAAATTT
Organism: Adenanthera pavonina; assembly: GCA_026686845.1. NCBI lineage: Eukaryota > Viridiplantae > Streptophyta > Magnoliopsida > Fabales > Fabaceae > Adenanthera > Adenanthera pavonina. The sequence continues at coordinate 28,887,582 of JAIVEN010000013.1, forward strand.
ACCTCAGATAGAATATCACATATGCATCTTAAACCAAACACAATAATTTCTACTTTCATAGCATATGAAGTAGATAAGATTTTGAAAATCTTAATTCCATATTTAGATGGAAAATCAACAAAACTTGTATGGAGAAATTTTCATTTTTAATAATTTACAATGATAATGTTTTAGGTGATATGTTATAAATAAATGGAATAATGATGGCATTTTATTATTTTATCTTATGATACATACTATATATCAATGCATATATTGAAATCTAATTATCCATTTATTATAATATTGTACCTTATGGAGACATTTGGCTATATAGATTATATATATATATATATGTATATATCAGTTTCAATTTGTAGTTGGGTCAAAAATAAATTTGTCGTGAGAAAAAAGATCATCTCGCGTATCGCACGAGTGTCACCCTAGTTGTGAAAATAAAAATAAGGATAATTAATATAAAATCAAAGAGATTAAAACAAGTATAAATCTATAATTTTCAATTAATGACACATGCGGATCAAGAGATAATTACAATGAATGACCAAAATCTCAATTTAGTACCAGAAAAGAACCAAGTACGAAAAGTAGCCATTGATTCAAAATATTGTCCAATTAAACCCAATTTGACTATATTTCTTTATTAAAAATACTAAATAAAAGGATTAAATGTACAAAAATTCAGTGTTATCATCCTTCACCAAACAATCATGTGAGTCAAGCATGAGGTTGAATAATGGCAAGATAAATTGGAAAATTGCCGAGGAGGTTGATCAGTTCTAGTATTGTTTCTAGAATTCATGGCAAGATATGCAAAAGGTTGAATAATGCTTAAATTGTTGAAACTTTGTAGTTGTTTCAAGCGATTCTCATACATTAGCAACATTGCCTGCAACTCAACCCATGAAAGGTCATCTTTTTGGAAGAGTTGAACTGACTATGGGATTATCATTAGCATCAAGGCCTTCCAGGACTTGCATGGTCAAATCATTGTTCAAAATAGGATTACCTACAAGACGCAACTAGTCAGAAATCATTTTTATTTTAGCTAAAGGTGTGTTTGATATGATGGATGGAAGGGGAAGAGAGGAGAAGAATTTTAATAGAGGGGAGGAGATATGAGTTATGGAGGGAAAGAAAGAAAAGGGGAATGAGATGAGGAGAGTAGATGAATTTTAATAATTTGTTATTTGGTTAAGGAGCGGAGGGGAGGAAAATTAATAATAATTTGATCATTTTATTTTTGAAATTAACAAAGTTTTTTATCATTTTTATTTTAGAAATTATTTTCTTTTTATAAAAATATTAAAATCTTATTTTTTAAACATTAAAAAAAATTTTACCCCCTACTTTTCAAGATATTTTTTATTTAAAAAAAAAGTTATGAGGAAAAAATTACTATCCCCTCCGCCTAGTTTCGGAGGGGACAATTGGAGGGGGAGGGGAGGGGGTTGTCCAAACAAGGGGAGGGCGCTCCCCAACCCATTTCAAACCCCCTACCAAACAAGGGGTAAATATTTTTTCATTTTCATATTTTCTTTTCTTATTGTCTATAACTTGTTCTTATGCAAAGTTACCCTTGCACAAGAATGGGCTCCTAGCAATTCTCATGTAGCATTCCACAATTCATTAAAGGTGCTGCAATTATGGACTTGTGCTGCAACTTCTAGAGTCAAGGTTCATATAGCCAACCGAGCAACAATTCATCTGTTGCAACCCAATCTTCAAACTCAGGGTTTGTCTTCGCTTCTTCTCCTTCAATAATATACTCTTCAGGGCGCTTCTTCGTCCCAAGCATGTATCCATCTAAATGGTGGCCTTTGATAGTGGGTAGAACAGTGGAATCCTATCCAACTTGATAGGATTCAAGACACTTTCATTCGAGGCAAGACTTTTGATGGGAGTAGGGATAGAAAATGGATTGGAGAGTGGTCCACCAAGAGTTTTCCATGGTGTTAGCCGTGAGTGCTTTGATACCAAGAAAAACAAATAGCAGTTCAGAAAGTGAGGAAACGTGTGTATATTTGCTTGATGATAACTAGGGTTACAAGAACATGTATATAAAGATTTGGCAGCATGAATCATCCTACGTCAATCATGGAAAATATCAAATAATATAAGATACAATGGATGATGTAAAAATATGATAAAATATATCACGAATGATTTAGAGGGATTATGTAGGATATCGTGCATGGGCTGGACTTAAGAAGTGAGCCGAGCAACTTCTACAGCTTCTATAACAAACTGCAATAGAAAAAAGTGAGAAAGAAAATTTTTTTTTTAAATACTAAATTCGAACAATCCAAACCTGAACAAGCAATCTACATGTGAAGTGAATAGTTAGAGAAATGGTGAGAAAAAAATGGTAGATCGTAATCATACTTTTTTTTATGATCATTTTTGCACTTAGTTCTTAAAAATTAATTACTAAAATAATAAGGGAGTCATTCTGAATTTAAAATCAATATAAAATATTTAAAATACAAAAAATATAGTATTCATAACCCATAAACAATATGACTTATATCTAGTATGCAGAACTCATTCTAGTTTAAAATATAGCTAACTATTTATTTAATAAACTTAAATTATCAAGTCAAGTTATTAATAATCTTAACCAAAAAAAATCAGTTACTATTAAATAAAAAATTGTAATTTTTGTATGACAAGGAAACCTAACTGGCAAAGTCCAACTACCCTTAAGGGTAGAGCCTAACTACCAGTTAGGTAAAACTCAGGTATAAACTAAGCCCATAATAATTCACATCAAATCAATCAAGTCATTCAATTTAATAGTTTTGAGTGTCTCCTTAAGTGCAAGTTCCGTATATCAGCTCAAAGCATCAAGTGGGCTTCAACCAACGATATCTTGCTTTGCAAGGAGACACCCCAACTACTAAGCAGTGCCTAACAGGCTAAAGAAAATATAATTGACGTCGAGACACATCAACATTTTTTTATTAACTCAAATCAAACACATGTCTATTAATCTCTTTTAACTTTATGGTGTTAGTTGGCCAAACTCTATCCCCACCCTCCAAACATAGGACTCTTGACGGAGGTTTGTTCTCAAACCTATAAATGGGATGCAGCCCCATGGCCATACTCAAAATACTAGACCTTACGAAAATGCACTTGTTATTACACCAAAAGTTAAAGTTGTTATTCAAGGCACAATAACTCTTTCTGATCAACGTAAATCAACAAAGAAAAATTGTATATTGAATAACAAATATAATTGTAAGATATGGATTGATAAGTTCTTTTGGATTGATTAAAAAAAATTGAAAGAAATTTGCAAACCTATGTTAGACATGGATTAATAAAAAAAAATTGTACCTCCACTAACAAATATAATTTTTAGCCTGGTAGTGGTGAGTATTTTCCTAAACTAATCATCATGGGCCATCCAAATTTAAAATTTTATAATTACTTGCATATAATGGGATAATTTGTTAGGACTGCTGGTTTCTCAAAAGGGGAGTGAATTAGGAAGATTGAAAATTTTCTGCAAAAGTGTAAGAGAGCAGTGAAAGCAAGAGTGACAGAAAAACAGAGTATAAAATATAACAAAGTAGAAAGCAATGTAAGAAAAAAGAAGACACAAATATTTATCCTGGTTTGGTCTCTTTCTCTTAACCTACGTCCAGTCCTCAAACTACCACTTGAAATTTTCCACTATCTTACAAGAATTCGGTAGGCTCCTTACAATGCCACAGTACAACTCTATGCTCTGTTCTAAGAGCTTACAGTTTCTCTCTTTGCACTCTAACTAAGTGCTTCCCAAATCCCTTATGGAATCCCCTTACAAGAATATCTTTCTTCCAGAAGAAGATAAGATGGTTTACAACAGAGTAGACTCTCTGATTTAGAGTATATATGACAGTTGAAGTACAAAATATGAAGTGTGTGAGGGTAAAAAGCTTTGTTTGAAGAATTTGGCAGAGTTTCAGTATATACAACGTATGATTGTTACCCATGTCACACCTCGTACTTAGACTCATTTTTCATGTATTAAACTATATTTAAGTCCATCAACGCTTGATTAGAGACTTGAATACATAAAACAACTTAAACCAATTTATTTCATTTTGGGTATTATTCCCTTGGTTAACTTCTTTTCACCCAGTGAATTTTGAAAATTCATAACTAAATCAAGAAAAATCATATTGATATGGTTCAAGTCTCTAAATATAGCTTAAAAGATTATATACATGGAAAAAATGTTGAATATGGAAATTACTTGGCCAACTTTTACAGTAAATTCGTATTATATTCACTATAGTAATGGTCATTTTTGAAAATTTCTGATTCTGACCATAACTTTGAAAAATCACCATAAATCATACACAACTCCAAATTGAGTGATCTTTATGTCTATGGAAAGCTACACATGTCTAGTTTTTATACATATAAAACACTCACACATGAAACCACAAAAATTATGAACAGTACATGAGATTCTAAGCAATGTCACAATGGCCATTTTCTTCCTACAACTTGTCAACATGGACCTTAATATGTACATACATGGCCATTTCTTGTCTTCACTTAAAACATTGCATCATAGTAGATCATGATGAACATAATTAAATTCATGTAAAGTCCTTAAACCATACACATCATTTTCGTAAGGTACTCCAAGCAAAGCACCAATGTAAGCAAATTCATTTTAATTAAGAGCTTGCTTTTCCTTCCCCTTTTCTTCTTGGGCAATCTTGCCATAACTTGGACCTATGAAGTGAAACATTTGGAAAGAGAAAGAGATTCAAAGAATCTCAGTAGTTACAACCAAGTATGTGCATATTTCATCATATAATTCATAGAATTATCATTTGAAAGCAATTAACCAATTTATACCATACATTTTCATAAAAATTTCGACATGGTAAAATTTTAAAAATTGGACATTCAAGAGTCATAAAAGCTCTCATTCAAATAGCCAACACATCAAATACAACATAAAACATTAATGTCATAGCATGGCATGTTCAAAACATCATTGAAAATAGTTTTAACAACTTTGACATAATTGGTAAAATAACTACCTTTGGGCTTTCCAAGTTCCACCAACTTTGTACACATTTCCCTTAATCTTATAACACTCCTTTGGATCCTATAGCATCATAAAATAATGCCATTAACCATTGATTATACAATTTCCTTTACAAAGTGCTCACTTGAACTAAAATGTGCACTTTATTATCCATAAAACATTCCTTGTACAACATACTTGTTCTAACCTATTTTGGACCCAAGGAATCCATTTTTGAAGTCAAAAATTTGAAATTCCATCCCTATCCTAACCCTAAGTCTGACCGAAAATGAGAAGAAAAATGGTAGAAAATATTTACTCCATAAATCTTGCTACAACATGTGTTTTCATGCCTCTTGAAGCTTTTTCACTCTATTCCATGGTTTATTTGTTGAAAGCTCCATTTTCTCTCACTAAAATCCTCCATGGTCAAAATCTTAGGGAGGAAAAGGAGAGGAAAAACCTCATGGAACAACCTCTAAGTAGAAAGAAACATAAGATGGAGATCACAAAAACTTACCTTACAACTTGAGCTTTGTAACTTTTGCTTCAAACTCTCCCTTTTCTCTCTAGGTATTTTGCTCTTCCTCCCTCTTTTCTCCTCTGGTTCAAATGCAAGAGTAAGTGAGAATAAGTGTCTTAAGTGTTTAACTAAGCTTCTTAAGGAGAGAGATGAGATGAGTGAATAGTAAAGTAGGCTAATTAACTAACCTAGTTACTCTAATATAAAAATATCCTTAAAATGAAATCAAATAATTTCTTCCATGTCCAGCAGCAGCAGCTCACGCCCTTTACCAAATTTTTTGGCCAAAAATTGCTTCACAAAGTTTAATTGAACAGAATACCATTTACCGATTAAATTTACCTCTACCTATTAGGTATTTTTGTCAAAATTGTCATTAAATTGGTACGGCATTATCCAACAAATACTTTTGCTTCAAAATCACTATTTGATCCAAAAATATATTTTACCAAGGCCCATTAATTTTTCTTGAATTAATACTTCATCTTCCTGCAGTCCAAACTGACTTTTATCGGGTAAAATACCAATATTAAATCATAATTATCCAATAAATATGATTTTGACCTTAATAAATTTTATACTATATTCCACTGGGCTTAGCTCATTGAGAGCTTCATTTTGACTATAATTTTTTCATATTTACAAAAATGCCTTTAACCTGAGCCAATTTACAATTTTTAAAACTTTCGGGTCATTAGAGGTAATCTTCCCCAAAATTCATAAACTCTCCTTCAATTTACTGTGTCCTTTTTTATTTTTTTCTTTCCCTCTTTCTTTTCTTTTTTTTTTTCTTTTGGGGTAAAATTGTCATTTTCTCCTTTTTTTCTTAATTGACCTCTTTATCCTATTTCATATCAAACGGTGTATACCCATTTTTACAAATTCTTTATAGATTTTAAAATACTGAGTCTTGAATATCTAGAAAATTTCAGGATATTACAACCCACACCTTCAAATGAAATTTTATTTATAGATTTATGTTTTAACTATACATTATAAACAAGATCTACCCATTAGAGATGTTACCCAACAGTTACTATGCAAAACTATCCATTCACCAACCGCATTTAATGCGCTTGACATCCAAAGTTTGAATTTTGGGGTGTAAACAGATGAATTTCGCAAAGACCATAAGTTAAAGACTTTAACGTTGAACTTCAAAGTTCGTTTGTTCTAAAGCAAGATTCGAATTTTCATTTTTGACAAATATTTCACATGTTAGAACATACGAATTATCAAGTTTAAAGTTCTTCTGATAAGTGTGAACAATTGTTCCATATTGCTACAGTGCCTTCGGAGTTCGAATTTTGGTGCCCAAAATTTGTCTGTTAGTGAGCAACTTAATATGGTACAAAAGCTCTTCTTTTCAAAATTTGAATTTTCAAATATTAAAGTTCGTCTATCAGAGAGACTTCTTTCAGACTTATTTCAAAGTTTGAATTTCTGAAGACCAAAGTTCGTCTGTTAGAGGAACACCTGAGCAGACTTACGCATTATCTTTCCAAAGTTCGAATTTTCAAAGTTAAGGTTCGTCTATCAGAAGACTGACTTGGAACTTATTTTAAACTTTACTTGATAAACTTTGATATATCTTCAGACAAATTTTTCATTTTTCAAAAGTTATGCTTGACTTGAAATTTGAATTTTCACAAGCTGAAATTCGTCTGTCAGATATAGCAACTTTGTAAGTTCGAATTTCAGCTATCAGAGTTTAAATTTTCAAGGCAACATATGAGTTTTAAAGCTTCAAAATTTATTTGTTAGTGAGTATTTTCCAAATATATCATAAGTTAACCTAGGATTTGTTGAAAAACACATTTTAAAAAAGATTTGGTGAAAGATCAAAGTCTTTACTCTTGTGATTACTGTGAGAAATCTTACAACTTAATCTTATGCTCATTTTTTTTCTGGACTGACTTGAGATTTCTTGTACTCCTTTGATATCTTCCTTCCAAACTCCAGATGTTTGAAATTATCAAAAACACTGGATTTAACATTCTCCCACTTTTTGATGATGACAAAACAATTTGCAAACTAGATTAGTACTTGGGTTTGCTTCTAAGAGCTCCCCCTCAACATATGCATTAAAATTTGAAGATAAGTGCAGCATATACTCAATAGATCAAAGGAAAATAGAGAATCTCATTTAATTAATTCATTTAAAGTTTCAGTATAAGCATATGACATTGCAAACACAAGAATTTAAGACAAGATAGTAATTCATTACACAAGAAATACAGAAAACATAAACAGAAATACAAGAAAGACCAAGCAATCCTAAGATCTCATCACTTCTTCTTGGCCTTGGATTTCTTGCTATAGGTCATGCCAGATAGTTCTGCAGTAGTCTTCCTAGTAGACTTCCTAGTTTGCTTAGATGTCTTCTCCCCCTTTTTGACATCATCAGAAACTTGAACATGTATGACAGGAGGAAGTATCTGGGATACTGGAATGGCACAAAGAGGTACAGGGACAAAAGGCAAATTAGGATCAATCTGAGGAAGAGGTTCAGTAGCTTCAGAGCTTTCTTCATCATCATTAGTGTCATTAAGAAGTTCTTGGATTGCCTTCTTAGTAAGAGCTAGTTGAGCTCTTCTTTCTTCCGTGAGACTATATGCTGAAAGAGGTGAAGGTTCAGGAGTAGAAGGAGGAAATATCTCTTCAAGCCTCAGACTTTGAGCTTGCACAATAGCATCATGTGCAATGGCTGCAAGATCCATGTAAGGCACAAGGCTTCTCTCCTCATTCAGAGCAGCTTGGATAAAAGGTGCAGTAGTGATGGCTGCTACAAGGCTCTCCATTTGCTCAGATTCTTTAGTAGAAAGAATTGAATCCTGAGTATCTTCAATAATAGGCTCATGGGAGTTTGCTTCTTGAGGAGCCTCTTCCTCCATGCCATAGTCCAAGGGTAGACCAGGGCTTGCCTCATTGCTAGAGGCTTGTGGAGTGACCAAAGTTTTAGTAGGCTCAGCAGCAGCATATTTATCATCATCTGGTTTAGGAGAGGCTAGCTCAAATGGGTTTAGAGGTTCAAGAGTATGAGACCTAACAGGCTCAGAGGGTCCTAGCTAAAGTGGAGCTAATGTGGAGGGAAAATCACTTATGTTGTTTTCATATGCATTAGCAACCACTTTCATATTTTTTGCTAACTAGAAAATATGATCTTGCAGATGAGCAAACTTAGCATTTTGCTCATCTCTGATGCTTAACATGAGTGCAGACAGGCTGTCATATAACTCAGTTATCTTAGTTGGCTTAGCCCAGGTGGAAGGAGTGGATGGCACAGGTGTTTTAGTAGGCTGAGAAGGCTGAGGTGTGGACTGTGAGGGTGGAGTAGCCTCAAAGGTTCCTACTTGCTGATGTGAGCCACCTTCCTCAAAGAACAGATCTTCTGACTTCCCAGTTCCTTTTCCAATCCATCTGTCATCTTTCCTTTCAATGCTCATCCTTTGTAATTCTTCTTCTTTAAACACTTCAGTAGGCTTGCCTTTTCCTTTCTCTAGGTGTTGAGTCCTGGCATACTGAAAAATTTTGGAGATAATTGAGGCATAAGGCAAAGTAGAGTCTCTCCTATTATCTCTTGCTTTGATCATGCATTAAAGGATGATATGACCCATATTAATCAATTTGCCACGCATGATAGCAGTAATCACATGTGCTTTAGCCCTTGTGATATGATTGAAGCTTTCCCCTTTATTGAATATAATCCTAGACACAATGTAGTGTATAATTCTGACTTAGGCACTAAGGTCAATGGGCTTCAACAAACTCAGAGGAAGCCTATTTTCATGGCTTCTGAACAGAGTATTGAGCACTGTACTTTCTTTGTAATTCAAGAAAGCACCACCTTCCTCATCTACAGCTTCATCCTCATCTATGTACTTTGAGGTGGTGATGTCAATTTTCAACCCATCCTACCTAGGGATTTCCAACACCTCATTGAAGGTCTCATTAGTCAACCAGATAGTTCTAGACCTTAGATTTACCTCTCATTTTTCTTTCTTGCTGTTGTACCTCAAGGAAGCATACCAAGTTTTGACAACCTCATTATCATATCTTTCCATAATTTCTAACAAGTTTTTGTATCTAATCATCCATAGCCCAGCATTAAAACTGTTAGAAATAAGGAATTCTTCCATATTTGTACAGTAAGGCTTTATTACCTTCTTGCTGACAAATTTGGTAGTGTATTCTCCTAGAATATGTGCATTACTCCATAACGGCATTATGGTTAACTAGTATTCTCCTAACTAGTGCTAGAGAAGGAGGAAGAAGAAGCAGGAGAAACAAGAGGAACAGAAGCAGTAGCAACAACTTTCTTCGAGGGAGTAGGAGCGGTTTTCTTTGAATCTGCCTTGGAAGTTATTTTATGTTTCTTGGAAAGAGTTCCCTTGCTAGATTCACCTTTCCTTTTTTGAGTTTCACCTTCCTTAGAGGCATATTGAGACTTGACTGCTCTCTTTGGCCTTGACTCCCCTTTCCTAACTTCTGGATTCTTAACTCTTACCATTCTAATAGATGAATGTTGTAGAAAGATGTAGAGAATGAGTTTAAAAGGTGCGAAAAGAAGTTTAATCGGTGGGAAAAGAGAATTCATGAATGGAATTAATGGAAATTTAAGAGAGGATGTGAACAGACTTGAGAGAGAGACAAATAGGGTTGTGTCTATTTAGAGTAAGACCTTTGGTTTTAACATCTGTAACCGTTCAATAGACAAATTTTGAGGGGCTAAAATTTGAACTTCGAGCAGTTATGAGTTAAGGCTTGCTGATAGATGAATTTTCATCTTGAAGTTCGTTCGATAGAAGCTAAGTTCAGAGAACAAGAAGCAACAAACAAACTTCGAATCATCAAAGTTAGAATTTCACAATTTCAAGCATTTAAGCAAACATGAACAAGACAAGCAATAGATGAATTTTACTTATGAAAGTTCATCTTACAGAGACTTAATCATGAAAGCATGTTTCATCAGACGAATTTAGAAATTAAAAGTTCGAATTTCAAAGTTTTGTAAAGAGTTTCTGAAATTCGTATTTTGAGATATGGAAATTCGCACAAAAAGCATTTTGAGCAAAGTCATCATTCACATTGTATTTTGGAAATTCGAATTTCAATGTCCAACAGACGAACTTTGAGGGTTATGAAAGTACTGTACCAAGGTGTAAACTATTGAAATTCGTCTCATGAGTATCTAAGTTTGAATGTTGAGTATACTAATTCATTCAAAAACACAATTCAACATGGAAATTCATCTGATAACCTTTTCAAATGCGAATTTCAAATTTCTGAACTTACAGATATGCCATGAGGGTTTGAATTTCCAGCTTCCTTCAGCATCTTTTGATTGTGTAGGTTTGATTAACTCTAGTATACAGATTTGTTATCATTTAAACTCATGTGGAGTACCTGCAAAACATCTTAAACACACTCCAATGATAAAGTTAGCATTAATTTAATATCAGAAACTTTAAATAGATATAGATAAAACCTTACTTACAGTTCTTTAGGATTTGTCATTCCTAATTCTCTTTTGATTTTGCGGTGTCTATCTTCTGCAAGAGGCTTCTATCTATCTTCTGCAAGAGGCTTAGTCAGAATGTCTGCAATTTGATCTTTAGTAGAGCTGTATTCCAACTTGACGTCTCCTTTCAATCCATGATCCCTAATGAAGTGATGCCTTACTTCAATGTGCTTTGTCCTTGAATGCACGATAGGATTCTTTGTGATGTTGATAGCACTTTGGTTATCATACTTTATTGGTATCTCATTCATCTCAATCTTAAGATCTTCAAGTTGTTGCTTCATCCAAAGGACTTGGGCATAACAGCTGCAGCTGCAACATACTCAGCTTCTGCTGTGGAGAGAGCCACACTGTTCTACTTCTTGCTAAACCATGAAACCAGAGATCCACCAAGGAACTAACACGTTTCACTTTTGCTTTTCCTGTCAGTCTTGGATCCAGCAAAGTCAGCATCAGTATATCCAGTGAGTTCTTCTCCATTACCTTTAAGATACCAAAGTCTCATCTGTGATATTCCAATTAAGTATTTGAAAATTCTTTTCACAGCTGTTGCATGAGACTCTTTGGGACAAGATTGGAACCTTGCACACATACAGACACTGAACATAATGTCAAGTCTACTAGCTGTTAGATATAGCAAGGACCCAATCATCCTCCTATACTGAGTTATGTCAAAGAGTTTTCCTCCCTCATCCATATCAAGTTTTGTTGCAGTAGTCATAGAAGTCCCCATTGACTTGGCGTTTTCCATTCCAAACTTTTTCAGCAACTCCTTCAGATATTTTGATTGATTGAGGAAGTCCAAGGAAGAAGTTAAGATCGCCCATCATTGACATTTCAAATTTACTCTGCATTAATTTGGAAAAATTCTTATGAAGAGATTTATTAGTAGCACCAAATATAATATCATCGATATAAATTTGAACAATAAGAGCTATTTTTTTTTCTTGGTGAACAAAGTTGTATCTACTTTTCCTCTATTAAATCCTTTTTCAGTTAAAAAATTACTTAGCCTTTCATATCATCCTATAGGAGCTTGTCTTAAGTTATAAAGAGTTTTCTTCAGTTTATAAACATGATTTGCCTTTGTTGAGTCCTCAAAACCTGGAGGTTTGTCAACATAAACTTCTTCCATAATATATCCATTCAGAAAGGCACTCTTTACATCCATTTGATATAACATTATGTCTTTTATGCATGCATAGGCTAAGAGGATTCTTATTGCTTCCAATCTTGCAACTGAAGTAAAAGTTTCCTCATAATCTATGCCTTCTTCTTGATTATATTCTTTGGCAACTAGTCTTACTTTATTTCTAATGATTATTTCTGATTCATCAAGTTTATTTCTCAAAACTCATTTAGTGCCAATAATAGAGTGATCTTTAGGTCTATGAACTAAATCTCAAACTTCATTTCTTTCAAACTGATTTAGTTCATCTTGCATAGCTAGTATCCAATATTCATCAGTTAAGTCTTCTTCAGCACACTTAGGTTCAATTTGAGAAATAAAAGCACAGTTATTCATTTGATCCCTAAGTTGTCTTCTAGTTTTAACATTCTCTTGAACATCCTCAATTACTTGATCAACTGAATGATTTCTTTGATATCTCCAAGCTCTAGGGAGTTCTTAAGACATTTCCTCATTGTTTTCAAATTCAAGATTTTTCTCCTGGATATCTTCCTCTACATTAGTAGATTCAAATATTTTTGGAGGTTCAATTTTATCTTCTCCAGAAAGATTCAAGTTCTTAAAGTTGGAAATAAGATCATCTTCATCAATGACATGCTTGGAAACAGTTTCATGTTCAATAAACATAATATGCACAGATTCTTCTATTGTTCTAATCTTTTTATTGAAAACCCTATATGCTTTACTTTTACTTGAATAGTCAAGAAAAATACCTTCATTTAATTTGGCATCAAACTTACCTAGATTTTATTTTCCATTGTTGTGAATGAAGCATTTGCACCCGAATACATGTAGGTGTGAGAGGTTTGACTTCTTTCCTTTGTAGAGCTAATATGGTGTCTCCCCAGAATTGGTCTAATGTAGGCTCTGTTGATAATATATTTTGCTGTGTTTACTACATCAGCCTAGAAAACTTGAGGAAGATCCTTTTCATTCAGCATTGCTCTAGTCATTTCTCCAATTATGCTGTTCTTCCTCTCCACCACTCCATTTTGCTGAGGAGTTCTTGATGCTAAGAAGTTGTGATCAATTCCATACTCTTCACAATATTCAAAAAAGCTTGAGTTTTCAAATTCTCGTCCATAATCAGACCTGATAGATACAATGGAAATACCTTTCTCATTTTGCACTTCCTTAGCCAAGGTTACAAATGCATCAATGTTTCACTTTTGGAAGAAAGAAACAAAGTCCAGGTAAATCTAGAGTAATCATCTACAATCACAAGTACATACAAGTTTCCATCAATGCTTTTTACTCTAGATGGACCTATCAAATCCATATGCAACAGTTGCAGTGGTCTAGATATGGTGATTACATTTTTAGATTTGAATGATGATTTAGTTTGTTTCCCTTTAAGGCATGTATCACATTCTTTATCCTTTTCAAAAGAGATTTTTGGTAAACCAGTAACTAAATCATTCTTAATCAATTTTGTCAATTGGTTAATGTTAACATGTGCAAGTCTTTTATGCCACAACCAACTATCATTATCTTTACTAATTAAACATACAGAATTCAAGAAGAAAAGTTCATCAAGATCAATGGTATAGCAATTACCATGCCTTTGAGCTTTGAGAATTACTTTACAATCACTTTTTTGGATGGCTAAGAAGAACTTTGAGTCAAACAATACCCAGTTCCCTTTATCACATGTTTGACTCACACTCAGCAAGTTGTAGTTGAGTCCAACTACAAACAGCACCTCTTCTATAGATGTTTCAGGATTCTTACCCACAATACTAATGTCAACTATTATGTCATATTGGTCACCTCTAAAGGTTACCTTTCCTCCTTTCTTGTCTCTAAGGGTGATAAACTTCTCCTTATCACCAGTCATATGACTTAAGCAAGCACTGTCCATATACCATTTGTTGTTTTTTCTTACTCTAAGACAAACCGGCAAAACAAGGTTCAGTTTTTCTTTTTAGGTACCCAAATCTGCTTGGGTCCTTTTCTGTCTGTGACATTTTTCCTAGATGCAAATGTACCTTTAGGAACCCATTCTACCTTCCTGCCAAGTTCATTTTTCCTTAATAAACATGAACTAGAAACATGTCCCTTCATGTTACAGAAGTAGCAGGTGGTAAAGGGACTGGTAGATTGTGATGCAGAAAGAAAGCAACGTAGATAATACTTTAGTTTCACATATTTTGGTTGGATATAAGATTCAATGCGTTTTGAGGTGTGACTTTTCTTCTTATGTCCATTAGCATGCACAAAGTGTCTCATATACAAGTTTTGATTTTTCTTTTCATTCTTTTTCTTAACTACACAAGGATCATAGCCAAGTTCAGCTTTTCCTTGTGTAATTCTCTGACTTCCCAACAAAGCAACCAACATATATTTGCCCTTAATGAGTTTAGTCATGCTTTTCAAAAGATATTTTATTGTTCTGCTTCAGTTCAATACATGATATACAGCAAACAGATTCAATTTTATGTAGAGATACAGTGTTAGAGATTTGGCAATCAGATTCTAACTTGCTAATCCTTTTCTTATCCTGTTTTAGTTCTTTAGCAGTTTTAATGAACTCATCATGTAGATCATGAAATGCATCAAGCAATTCAAAATAGGAAGGCTCAGATTCATATACCTCATCTTCATAATCACTATTAGACGAGCTTAGATTCTCTTCAGATGCAAGTGCCATCTGTAACGCCCCTCATGATATCTTTATTGGCTTGTGTTCAAGACCGGAGGAAACAGGGCGGAGTCAGGTTCAAGAGAAGCCAGAAAGGGCTTCACACCGTGGCGAGAAGTAGAACCGCCACTGCGAGATGCCTTCCAGTAGCATTGTCCAGCAAATTTATGGTGGCGTCACGGTGAGATATTTGGAGCCGCGGCGAGAGTCGAGATTTGTTTAAATCCGGATCATTTCGAACGTTCGGAAAGAAAGAAATAGGAGAGAGCAACGAGGGTTTGACATTTCCGGCATCCAGGAATGATTTTCGGACCGAGGGAGCTTAGATTTAAGTTGGTAAGTGTTCTCTACTCCTCTCTCTTCATTTTTCTTCGGTGGAAATTTGTGGTTTTCGGTTTTGAGGTTGGATTTCCAGTTTGTGATGAAATCCACCAATTGAAATGGTTAAAAAGAGGTTGATGATGAGTGTTTTGGTGTTCTTGTTGCTTGGATGTGAGTTTTGAAGGATTTATATATGATTTGAGCTTAACCCTAGGTTGATTCCAGTTAAGACTCTTGGGAATCCGAGTTGTGTGATATTGTTTGGTGTGTAAATGTTCCCCAAGAGCTTATTGATGCATGAAAGGGGTGTTGGAACCTTGGGTTAGGCCTAAAGTGGTTGAATTGTGATGTTTTGGTTATTGGTATATCGTGTTAACGAAAGAATTATGTTATTATGAAGGTTGTTTGGTTAGCCGAGAGGGGTTCAAGCGTGTTAGTGTTCAAGAAAGTGTGTGGAACTTGTGTGAGCGCAGTATTGACAACCTAAGGTAATCGGGTGTTTGTTTATGTGGTATTGTATAGTGGTGTATATATGCATGTCTCTTTCGTACCACGATATTGATGTATTGTGTGTATCGTTTTCTATATATATATCATGGTATGCGTACGGTTAGATGATGATGATGATTGTGATGATGATACATATGATGTTGACATTGATATGATATGAAATGGTGCATACATGATAATGATTATATGATGATACATTAGCATCACCACATGATATTGTGAGACTGTGTTATATGGTGGATGGAGTGGTGATGATATGATGATATATATATAACGTATGATGATATCTGTATATGTATATGTGTTAGGGAGGATAAGGGTGGATTACATGTTTTTGGGAGGATAAGGGTGGATCGTATATGTTAGGAAGGATAAGGATGGATTGTATATGTTAGGGAGGATAAGGATGAGACCCCTGAGAGGACGACATGCATACCATTCATTTTACATTGCATTCATGTGTTATATGAGTTATGTATAAGAATATATATATATATATATGCTTATGTGTGTGGTTGTCCCCGGTTGCTGAGACATTGTCTCACCCCACCTTCTCCCATGACTAACCCTTTCAGGTGAAGGTTCTGGTGCTAGTCCTGAAAAGCCCAGAGAGTAGCTGCGGATATGGGAATAGTCTATGTACTGTTTGTTTTTAGATAATGTATTATGTGCCAAGTAGGATAGAAGGTTTTGTATTAAGCATATGATGTTGTAAGAATGGTTGTAAATGTATATTGTAATGTATAGGTAGTTGCATATTTTGGTTGTGTATGGAATGTGTTATTTGTGGTGTTTTGAGAGTGTTGGATGTTGGAAAGTCGGTATTATGGTATTTGTGAGCCCAGGGTAGTTTTGGGCCTAGTTCTTGTGTTTAGGGCCTATTGCCCATCTTGTCATGTTGAGGTTCAAGGGAGTCAAAACTCAGAGGTGTGGTTCCTTTGAGGTGAAACCTCTTTGGACAGGTCAGTTTGGGGGTTTTGGACCTGTATGAATGGTCTCTGAGTGACCAATTGTCTTTGGTGACAATTGGAAGTGGTTAGTGGTGAGTTTTGGTCAATAAGTGGCCAAAATGGTGTTAAGGGTCCAAAATCTCCATATGGATTTGGTTTGAGGCAAGAAGGGTGTCTATGGATAGCTTGGGACTAAATTGACTTGTAGGAGTTGGAATCAAGTCAATTGGAGGTCGGAGCATAAAGTTATGCGCGTCAATTGACTTGTAGAAGTTGCTGATATGGGATATCAGTAGGGGGCGCCGCACCTTCAGAGTCCAAGCCGCGGCGCCAGTGAGGCCAGAAGAGAGGGAGTTTTAGGGGTGGCCGAAGCCACGGCGGTACTGTAGCGGCCGCAACCCCAGCCCAGTTTTGGGTGTTGTTGTTCTATTTCTGCTGTCTTTGAAGGATGAGGTGTGTATTGACTGATGATTTTGGTAGTTTTGGGTTAAGTCTGGAGGGTTTTGGAGGTAGGTTGTTACACCATCAAGTAGATGTTGGCAATTTCTTCCTCATCATCATCTTCTTTATCTAAGCTATTGCCTCAGATTAATGAGATGTATGCCCTTTTCTTTTTACCCTTGTCAGTAACTTTCTTTTCCTTCTCTTGCCTCTTTAGGAATTATGGACAATCCCATTTGATATGCCTTTACTTTTTGCATTCATAGCGTGTGACGGGCTCTTTGCCTTCTTTCTTGTTATCTCCAACTGCTCTTTTTTTGAAGAATCTTTTATTTCTCTTCTTGTTATAGAACCTTCCGAATTTTCTGACCATCATAGCCAGAGTCTCTTCATCTAGTTCTTCACCATCATCAGACTCTTCTTCTTTTCCTTCTACAGCTTTTAATGCAAGGCCCTTCTTCTTCCTGTCTTGACCAACTTCCTTGAGAGCCTTCATTTTTCCCTCATACTCTTCAAGGCTACCGAAGAGTGCTGTGACATAAGCCATTGACTCTCCTCTTGCTTCTTCTATTGCTGTTACTTTTGGTTGTCATTCTAGAGAAAGAGCTCTAAGGATTTTTCTGACTTTCTTTGGCTGAGTGTACTCCTTACCAAGACTCTTCAGTTAATTCATAATGAGGGTGAATCTCTTTTGCAGCTCTTTAATGCTCTCACCTTCCACCATTCTGAAACTTTCATACTCACCAATGCAGGAGTTCAATTTGTTCTTCCTTACTCCAGTGGTTCCCTCATGAATGATTTCTAAAGTGTCCCACATACCCTTGGCTGTGGTACATTGTGACACTCTATAGAATTCATCCTAGTTGAGTGCACTGACCAGTCAGTGTTTTGCCTTAAAATTCAGCAAGACTCTTCTCTTATCTTCTTCATTCCACTCATCTTCTGGCTTCTCTTTGTATTTTCCATCATCCTGCAACTTCATTGAGACAAAATCCCCTTTTTGGATGACTGACCAGATGTCCAGATTAATGAACTGGAGATAGATTTGCATTCTCATCTTCCAGTATCCATAATACTCTCCACTGAAACTAGGAGGTCTATTTGTGTTGTTTCCCTCTGGAAGAATACTCTCTCCAAAGACAGCCATTGATTTTCTCGAATTGTTAGATCCTCTGCTTGGGTAACCAGGCTCTGATACCACTTATTAGGTCTACTGGCTTTTCAAGAGGGGGGTGAATTGGGAAGACTAAAAATTTTCTGTAAAAGTGTAAGAAAGCAGTGAAAGCAAGAGTGACAAAAAAACAGAGTATAAAATATAACAAAGTAGAAAGCAAGGTAAAGGAAAAGAAGACACAAATATTTATCCTAGTTTGGTCTCTTTCTCTTGACCTACGTCCAGTCCTCAAACTACCACTTGAGATTTTTCACTATCTTGCAAGAATTCGGTGGGCCCTTGCAATGCCACAGTATAACTTTATACTCTGTTCCAAGAGCCTACAGTTTCTCTTTTTACATTCTAGCTAACTGCTTCCTAAATCCCTTTTGAAATCCCCTCACAAGAATATCTTTCTTCCAGAAGAAGATAAGATAGTTTACAACAGAATAGACGCTCTAATTTAGAGTATATATGACAGTTGAAGTACAAAATATGAAGTGTGTGACGGTACGTAGAAGGCTTTATCTGAGGAATTTGGCAGAGTTTCAGTATATACAACGTATGATTGTTACCCACACCTTCAAATGAAGTTCTATTTATAGATTTATATCTTAACTATACATTAGAGACAAGAACTAGCCGTTTGAAACGTTACACAATGCTTACTCTGCAAAATTATTCGTTCTCCAACCGCATTTAATGCGTCTAATATCCAAAGTTTGAATTTTGGGGTATCAATAGATGAATTTTGTAGAGACCATAAGTTAAAGATTTTTAACATTGAACTTCGAAGTTCGTCTGTTCTAAAGCAGAATTTAAATTTTCATCTTTGACAAATATTTCCCATGTTGGACCATACGAATTTTCAAATTTAAAGTTCTTCTTATAAATGTGAACAATTGTTCCATATTGCTACAATGCCTTCGAAGTTCGAATTTTAGCGCCCAAAATTCGTCTATCAGTGAGCAACTCAATATAGTACAAAAGCTCTTCCTTTCGAAATTCAAATTTTCAAAGACTAAAGTTTATCTGTTTTCATCTATTAGAGAGACTTCTTTCAGACTTATTTCAAAATTCAAATTTCTGAAGACCAAAGTTTGTTTGTCAAAGAAACACCTAAGCAGATTTACGCATTATCTTTTCAAAGTTCGAATTTTGAAAGTTAAAGTCCGTTTATTAGAGGATTGACTTGAAACTTATTCTAAACTTTACTTTCAGATGAACTTTAATATATCTTCAAGCGAATTTTTCATTTTTCACAAATTATGCTTGACTTGAAATTTGAATTTTCACAAGTTAAAATTCGTCGGCTAGAAATAGCAATTTTGTAAGTTCGAATTTCAGCTATCAAAGTTTGAATTTTCAAGGCAATATATGAGTTTTAAAGCTTCAAAATGCATCAGTTAGTGAGTATTTTCCAAATATATTATAAGTTAACATAGGATTTGTTAAAAAACACATTTTAAAAAACATTTGGTGAAAGATCAAAGCCTTTTACTTTTGTGATTACTGTGAAAAATCCTAAAACTTAATCTTATGCTAATTTCTTTTTTGGACTGACTTGAGATTTCTTGTATTTCTTTGATATCTTCCTTCCAAGCTCTAGATATTTGAAATCATAAAAAACACTTGATTCAACATGATTAACATAGAATTTTTTACTCTTTTGAACTTTCTTAATGAAGTGTTATGATATAGAATTTTCAAGTATAACATTTTGGGGTCCCTACAATAAAAATTCTCTTACAAGACTAGCAGAAAAGGAAAAGATATATCTCTCATATATATATATATATATATTCTATACCTCAAACATTAGCACAATTCTGTATATTTTGAGTAAGGTTCATTTTGTTCACATGGCATGTTAAATTAGAGTCATGATCAACAACACTCATTTAGGTCAAATTATCATAATCATAAAATATATGCTAAAAGTTGGTGTTCTAACCTTTGGGTCGTTTATTATAAAAAAAAAAAGAATATATGCCAAAAGTTGTAAACATTAACTCCTCTTCCCATCAAATTATCAAAGTTATAAAGACATCAATAAGAAAAAGTTTGTTATTTTCTAAAACTCATACAATATCACAATATCATGAAATAGGTATTTATTACTTTTGTTTTTCAGTATGATTAGGTGAGTTGAGTCTTAAAAATTTATCAGACTTAGAGTAGGTCTCACTAATATGATTATAGATAAATATCTTTTATATTTTTCATCTATATTATTTAAAATATATTAATTTATTCACAACTGGTCTAATTCCGATTCGACTATTAAACTTTGAACCGGTATCTCAGCCATTTTAATGGTTAGTCCAATTTTTAATATATTAATTAATTGGGTCTCATTGCTTTAAAAACATGGATAGAGCTATTTATAAATTATCAATCAATAAGTTTTAATGTTGGCAGGAAGACATTGTTTAGTCTTTATTGTGATTATTAAATAAATGGAATATGAATTAAGTATGATAACGTTATAATATTATTGTTAACATGGAAACTTGTGTCTAGATTATATGTTACCACTTGTGGCAAAAATATAAGTAGTGCTACAATTAATTTTATCAATTTATTTATCCTCTAAAACATTGATAGCTAGAAGAAGTGATCTCCGACGCAGAAGAAATAGTAATGAAATTCCATAAATATATTAAATTAAAGTCAATGAGCTACTGAATCACAAAAGCGTCCAAAACAGTTATTTCATTGCACTAATTAATTATCTTAAATGTTAATGTTTGATGACGAGTAAAGTTGTGCTTAGCAAAGGAAGAAATTTATAATTAATTATCTTATATGTTAATGTTTGATGACGAGTAAAGTTGTGCCTGGCAAAGGAAGAAATTTATTACGTTTTGCTTGTTCAAAGGTTACTACACATACACACAACGAAAAAAGTGTAACGGATGATGGTTGGGTTAAGTAAAAAGAATTTAATTCTTATAAACTAATAAAAAAATTTTACGTCTTATAAATAAAAAAATCACATTAAAAAATTTAATTAAATCTTTATATTAGAAAAGTTACTCTTAATTAAGTATCATATATCAAATAATTATATTAAAAAAGAAAAGAAAAAAGAGTGTCTATTAAAACATTTAGTTGTTTGTTTGTTTGATTAGATTACTAAACAAGTGTTTTACTGGATTTTTTTTTTACCAACAAGTTTCTTATTGGATTAATGGGTCATTATCTATATCTGCTTTCTATTATATAATTTAATTAATTAACCAATCAGATTTCCCATTTAGGACCGGTTGGGTTTCATGCAATGTTGTTAGAATCGGACCGGACATTGAACCGGACAAGTCACTGGTTCCAGGTTCAATGGTTCAACCGGGGTCGGACCAGTAGTGATTAAAATAATATATTTAAAGTAAATAATATAAATTTAAATAAATTTTATAACTTAATTAAAGTCTTAAACTAAATAATATTGAATTATCAATATATTATTCACCACAAACAAATTATTAATGAGTTTTATAACTCAATATTTTAATCTAAATAAGCTAATATTCATCTATAATTATATTTTGAATTCAAAATAATAAATTAATAATTTATTATTTATTATTTATTAAGTAAATATATAATTTTTATTAGTTATATATCATAATAATGCTTATATAATATTATAATATATAAAAAAAACATATTTTGTACTAAAAATGATACTATTTTATCTTAAAAATAAAAAAAAATTTTAAAAATTTGAAAAAAAAAATCATGCAGAACTGGTTTGACCGGTTCAGAACCGGTTCTACCGGTTCAGAACTGATTTGACCGGTTCAGAACCGGTTCTACCGGTTCAAGGCCTGTTTCACCGGTTTTGGACCGATTCTGAACAGTACTTATCAAGTACTGTGACCGGACCGGACCAGGCACCGGTTCCCGGTCCGACCGGTCAGACCGGCCGGTTTGGTCCGGTTTTAACAACAATAGTTTCATGTTTGAAACTTAGTTTCAAGCCCAAACTCCAATTTTGTCTAATATTCATAAACAAAAACATTAAAATGCAAATTAGATTACAAGTCCAAAATTCAATTAACATAAAAGCTATCTGCCACTATTTTTATGTAAACATAGTTTTTACAAATTCAATCTCCCAAATTTAGTTTTGACAAACGTGAATCCAAATATATCCTTACCCTATACCCTGCTTCTTCTTTAATATGAAAAGGGCATGCATGAGTTGATTGATTGGTGAGTAGTAAGGAAAAATTAATTGAATTGAATATAATCGCTGTCATATATAATTATTTAAATAAGTGGATATTCATTGTTGGAGGCCACTACCACGTAGATAGACTTTAATAAAAACTTGATTTTTCTCCCAACACGGTCGCGGATACGTGGGGCGTGGGAAATGTTTTTAGTTTTAAAAATATTGAATTCAAAAAGAATCTTACCATTAACTTTTCTCATATTTTAAAAAATTGATATAAAATGATATTAATTAAAATTAATATAAATTTAGAAAATAAAATCAAAACTAATTAATTAGTGAAAAATAATTTAGAATTAAAAAAATTGAATTTGGCAAAAAAAAGAAAGAAAAAATGGGACCTATCTAAATAGAAAAAAAAACAGAAACAAAAGAAAGACACAGATTCTGAGAAATGAGTCGCACTATTTGATTAATGCACAATATGGCTCCATTCTCCTTTAAATTATATATTGATATATTGGTTGGTTAATGCACAATGCAGCTTCATCTTTCTTTATATTATATATATTGATTGATAATTATAATAATTTCATTATTGAGTTTGTTTTAATTTTTTTGGAAGAAGTATTTTTTAGCACGTATAAGTTTTTATAAACAAGTAATTTAATAGTTAATTGTTGTTGATATCTATTTTTTTTAAAATTTATCTTTAATTGAAAATACATTGGACTTAGCATTTCAAACCAAATGCCATTTGGTATGAGAGGGCGTATTAAAACATTATTTAGTTAAAACTTAAGATTTTAAAATTTATATGTGGGTTTTTGGGGGAAAAAATGGAAGCGATCCTTAATGGGAGAATGGGTGAAATAAAAAAATTATAATTAGAAAAAGAGAGAGTTCCCCCACCACTCGTAATACTCTATTATTTGGAAGTTTATAAGTAAAGAAAGAGATTATTATTTTCCCTTGTTTGAGAGTTACTAGTGAAATAAATTAATGAAGTGAGTCCGAAGTATAAGGTCTTCATATTATTCTAGTATATTAAAAACTAAAAAATAAATTATTGAGGACAAGACATTAATTAAAAAAGAAATTATGCAATGGAGCTAAACAGAAAGATTCAGGTTAGATTTGGTACACATGAAAAATATTTCATGAAAGGAAGAATCAGAGAGAAATTCTCATAAAATTTGTTTGGTACATATCATTCAAACTTTCTATAAGTATAAAATAGTCCTTTTATGGAATTCTTCTCTCCTTTTCCTTCTCCCTTTCCATTTTTCTCAAAATAACTCCTTCCTACCAAACATAGCATCAATGTGAAGAACTTTAAGGACATGTTTGGCTTGCCCTTTTCAAAACCATACCATGATTTTCCAAGAAGATGTATTTGTTCAAATACAAACTGTCTTTTTGAAAAATGAAAAGTAGGTTAAATTATGGTTTTGAAAAAGAAGAGAGATAGTTATTTTTCTTATAGAAAAACCATAATTTTGAAAAAAAAATGGAATATTAACTTTATATTATACATCTAAAAGTACTTTTAACTCTTATCATCCAAACAGATTTTTGGTCAAACTATAATTTTGCAAAAAAAATATCCAAATATAATAACTTGCAATAAATTTATTTTTATCAAATTTCATTTTTATAAATTTCATTTATTCTAATCTATTTTTGTATAATTGAAAACCAAATGAAAGGGGCCTTAGTGGCTAAAAAAATGTGAAAGCAATATGAAAATTATGATATGATTGGGAAGGAATGGCGTGGAAATTCGTTTCAAGCCGTAACATGCATGTCGTTGCATTTTAATCTACCAAACAGTGAATATGAATTTTTATTCTCACACCATATGATTGTGCTTTTAAAAAATCAGATATTTTGATTGCAAACGACAACTCAACAGAAATAATAATCAGGAGAAAACGACAGTCCTGAGAGATTATTAGGTTGGAGAATGTCATTATTTCATTTCAATCAAGTAAATGAAGGCCCTAGTTGACAATAGTTAAAAACACAAGAAAATGTCAAGACATATAAGGTCCCATTAAAAGCCACTTTGAGTTGATAGACAGATGTACAATCAGATCTCTAAATCATTCCTGCAGTTAAAATTCAGAGAGAATAATATAAAAAAATATAAATATGTGTGACACTTTATACCTCATCTTCCATATTTATTTCTCAATTCAATTCTAAATATAAAATATTTTATCTAAATCCTAAATATATAATTATTTATAATATATGAGATAATATTTTTATATATTTCTAAAAAAATCACTATTTAATACATCCTAAAAAGGATAAAAAAATTAAATAATAATAATTTTTAAAAAAATTAACTACCTTTAACTACAATTCTTAATAAAAGAAATCATTCTTAATAAAAGGATTCAGTATTAAAGATGAAGGGAATATTTTTTTAATTCTTTTCTAAATATACCACATGTCTTTCAATAAAAACCAAATTATTCGAAAGATTTTTATTTTTCAAAAAAAAAATCATGTGATCCTAAATTGTAAACAAATTAGTAATGCCATACTTCTATATAAAAATCTTATAAGAAGCATCTTAAGAACCGTAAACATACACCGCATTGGCGAGAAAGGAACTTCCTCGTCTCAAAAGATAGACCCAGGAGAAGAGATTGATTGCCAAGGACGTTAAACACAAAATGAGTGTCAAGTAAATTTTTTTGGCATAAACTATGAAAGGAATAAAAGTAGAAACATGTAGATGGAAGAAAAAAGCATTAACATAATGCATTAAGATTTGTTGAGTTTCCATAATGATAGAATAGCCTCAGTGAATATACAACTTTGTGATGTTGGTTATAAATTAAAGCAGTAAGCACCACCCAATAGGTGTTTGCCTTTGGCCTCAAAGATGATGATGATGATGACGATGAAAAGATTAAACTTCTATTTGGCGAGCTTTATCACCTATATTCGGCACGTTTCCTTCCCACAATTCTACCAACTCTTTCCTTAACCACGAGACGAAAATAACAGGCCCCAAAGTAGAAGGCACCTACATTTGAAAAATTTGATAACAAAGTTAAAAGGAGAAACAATCATCAATATAGAATATCAAATCTATGACAAGTCTCGCACTGTTCATTAAGTCAGGTGCAACTCGTTTCTCAAACTCCATATAATCTGATTACTTCCCAAAACAAGTTCTCTACCGTCACAAGTTATTTTATATATTTAATTTGAAAAGAAATCGATAGAAAAGAGATGAAGGTGTAGAGAGAGGAAGTGACTCCCCTATAGAGTCACACTCAACAACTACACCTAAGTTTTTTTCTTAAATATATCATCTAGAAATATCTAAGCAGTAGAAGGGAATGAGGAGGATATAAAAAGTTGGAATATTTTGAGAAGGCAATGCTCCAAGAGTCATGGCACTGGCATTGATTAGATGTACCAGGAATTTCTAGTTAAGACTATCATTAGCCTCATTTATCAATTCTTCACAATATAACATCCCAGGAATATACTACATATTCGCATTTGTTTTTTTCCAAAATTTTCAGGGATCAAGGCAAACATCAACAGTAAACCATAATCTAGGATGAATTAATACCAATGCTAAACTAAAATACCGGTCATGGCTACCAGTGCTAAATTACCAGCACAAAAGTATTAGACCATTGGAGCACTGGAACAATAATGGGATTCAAATGGAGGAATGGCATGTTGCATTACTAAAGACGTCACACGAGCAGTCATATATGCACCACTGAAATCAGAAATTGGCGGCTTTAAGCCTAAACCATGTTGAGCAATATCAACTTACTACTCCATATGCAAATCTGTTGAACATTTTAATAACAACTATTATCTTCTTTTAAAGCTAAGTGCAGAGACTCAGTAGGTAATTCCCAGATGAGCCCCATAATTACAACAAAACTTCATCAACAGAATAACCACATATGCTTGTACAACCCACCAATAGGCCAACAATAATGACTTCACATAAGCAGGGGACTCAGGTGGACGCATGGATATATCAGCAGTCCTCATGAAATAACAGTAACAAATTTTTATTTCTTTAGAAATGTATGTTTTTATCCAAAAAATAAATACAATTATATGCATTATGTCTAGATTAATTATCAGTTTTCATTTTTGTCATGTCTACTTCTCTCCTCTTTTGTTTTATAAACGGTGGTGTAAACTGGGAAGAGTGATAACTAAAGTGGTTTTCTTTTTTTTCTTTTTTTGGGACTGAGATAACTGTTTTAAATACTTCCAGTTCATCAGGTATAACAAACAAATAATTAAATAAACCAAAAAAAGGATAGCTTAGATAAAGGGGGGAATTCAAATCATTTTTATAAGAAAAATATCAGATGTAAGATAGCTAGACAGCAACAAGAAACTGCTTAAAAATAAATATACAGGATAAAATAGTGCAGTTAAGCCAGTCTTAATGATTCCCGTGCATATAAATATCACACATGTTGACAATTATTAAAATACACCACCAAAGTTTATACAATCCAATAGTAAGAAAAAAAGAGATATATTTGAGTTAAACTGTAAGATGAACAGAAAAGATAGCAAAAACAGAAGTACCAGATACAGCAGTGCAGGTTGAGGTGAGTGAGTCAAGACACCAGCAGCCAGAGCAGTTACCAGGCCAATTGCATACCCAGGTAGGGCATACCATATGTATTTATGTCCCTTTGAAGAATGTAACTCAAAAAAATTTACTGTGTTATTGCTCTTTTGATGATCAAAGCAGAGGACCAAAGCCAGAAGCATTGATGGGATAGCCTGCAATAACATGAATATCATGATCATGACCATCATTGAACTATTTTAACCTGTGTTTAAATAAACAGAAGTCTGAACTGATGAGTAGACAAGCATATGCATCATATCATACAAAATTTTATGACTTCAGTCCAAAATAAAAGGAGCAACGTCAGTGATATGTGATCCATGATCAAACAAACCAATTCAAATTTCCAGATCTTTTAGTCTGATTTGCTATAAAACCTCCAAAGCATGATTTTACAAGCTTAAACTTAAAATTTGATTGATCCTATCATAGTATTTAAATTAGAGCTCAATTGTACACCAAGTAGTTTACAACAACAACAACAAAAACTTTATCTCACTAAGTAAAATCGGCTACATAGATCACATAACGCCATTGGGTCCAATAGAAACCGAGTAGTTTGAGGTAATAAAATTAAAATTATAAATAACCATATGTTGTACAAAATATAGATACACAAAATAAATCCATACTTGGAATAAAATTTTATAATCATGGTTTTGTGTATCATTATATGTAAGTCCATACATAAGTGCCAAGAAAAGGTTTAACTTTCTAGTCTATGAATTCTACTTGTAAGCCTCCAAATATAGCATGCATGTATCTAAAGCTGTGATCAAATAGTGACACAATACAATATTCCCTCTTCTATTAGCATAACTTTGACCTCAAAATTTTAATGGAATCTATGATAAAATCATAAATTAGCTTGATTAAAGCTTAATTTGCTTAAAACCTGATATAGGCTATATTAATTCTAGGGAACTAGAGTTTCGATAAAGAGACGTGTTTTTACAAATCATAGACAAGAGTTACAAGTTTCAAGCATATTTATGAATTTTGGTTAAAAGGTTGAGGATATTCAATCCACCCTGCCAAGTAAGAGGGGGCCATTATGTCCTTTACAGAAAATTTCCAGTGAAACTTGAAGCAATCCTCAAAACATGTGCCTTATGGGAGCCTAAATCTTCAAGTGAGGTGCATGCCTGACTGCAGGCACCCCACACTGAGCCTAAAAGCACTGAAGATCTTGCTACGCCTCACGGCCTAGGCGTGCATTATTTAAATTTGACTACATATGCGAGTTGAAACACCGGTAGGCTCACTTGATATTTTTCATATACTAATTGAATTTTACAAAGAAAACCAACCTGAGGCACAATTTTTTTTTTTCGAATTCAGATCCCAATATAAAATGGCTAAGGGTTCACTTGAAAAGGACACAAAGCCATTATTAATGACAACCCACATAAAACATGAAGGTATGATCCAACAGAAGACCAACGGACAGGTTATTAGTTCTAACACAACTGATTTAAATCAACCAAAAGGAAAGGAGAGTCCCCACTACAGTAGCCCTCCATGGTTCTCAATCACTCTTCATGCTGTAAACCCAATGAAATATTGTATATACTACTTATTGGTGACACTTACTGAATGCAAGGACCTTCCAACGGATGGAAACAGTTAACAACTATCAATGATACGGTTCAAAAGAATAAGGATGTCATACCATGTCTCCTAAACCAAGCATCATGAAGTCCGATGCATTCTCCCCTGGGAGAACTCCGCCCAATAAATTTCTTGGGAAAACAATCTTCACAGGTAGCTCCAATTTCTTTGTTATCAGTTGCAAACCAGGAAGACTTAAACTATTAGCAACAGTGTGAACAGGATTTGAAGCTTGTTGTGTTGCCACTGACACCATAACATTTGCCCCAAAAAATCTTTCAGAGAAGAAAACCCAGAAAATGTCATATACAAATAGACAAAGAAGGAGCATTGCACATATTTTGATGTTTGGAAGACGCACATGGCTTACAAATGCAATACATATAGATATGCCAAGTAAATTGTTCAATATCCAATGACCCGAAACAAGCCAAGCCACCACTGTGCCAATGCAAGCCAACAATAAAAGTCCTTGGAGTCGAGTAAATGATTTTGAGCAACAGCGTGAAACAAATGGGTCAGCTAATCCAAATTGCGACTTCAAGTGGACAACATATGGAGACAAGCAGAAGAAAAGTGATGATGCAGAAGCAATGGCTGTGAATGCTGTGAGAAGCTGTGAAACAGATGAGAACAAGTAGAACATCAAAAGCAGGCTGAAAGAGCTCATTACTGGGATCATTAATGCTTGGGATCTATCCAGTGTAATGGATGCTTCAGATAAGTCACGGTTACGCTCCATTTCTTTCCCATAGTTTAAAGCTCGGAATGCGGAGCCAAATGTCACAGCTACAGCCGTAATGATAAGAGTGACAGGTGCAGGCTCCAGCAAATATAAAAGTTTCCAAAGGGATTCCATCTTATAAGGGACAAAATATATTAAAATTGACTTTCATGCATAGATACACAAGCTAACGCCTATTACTTAGCAACCAAAGTTGCATAGTTTTGACAAGCTTCTGAACAGAGAAAACCATGCAACCTGCAGACATCAAAAGAAGCTTGTAAGTGCATGGAAACATTTTAATTGGAAAACTGGTGATTTGACAGAAGGAGGCCTAGCTAACCTAACTTGAACACAAACTAGATTCACTTTTTTCCAGAAAAATGTGGAGGCTAAAGGCATGTCACTGATGTCAGGGGAGTTAAAATCAATAAAAATGGAAATGAATACTATAGGCATGATGTGGGAAAGCTTCTCATTTCTTCCATTATTTCATTCTTTAAATGAAATGCAGATACTTCAATACAGAAAAAGACAACCAACTGATACCCCCATAAATAGGGTTCTTACTGTGTTAAAAAGAATTAAATCTTAAAGGAATACATTCATATATGAATAGAGTTGTTCCTCAAGTTCTTCACTGTAGAAATAGGTGGCCACTATGCCTATCTAAACACGCCACTGTCCATTTTTAAAAATTTTCCAAGAAAACACACACATGTTACAAATTGAAAAAGAAATGCTGCAAATTCGTGTAACCTTCTCCGCCTAACTTTTTTCCTGCAGGCAAGCAGTAACACACAAGGAATTATAAACCAAAAGCAACAGAAACCATAATTACAGTAAGCCTACAAATGGTAAGCTTCCACGGGTTGTCAAGTACAAATTCTGAATAAATAATTTTTTTATTGAACCCTGCATTTTTATGTTCACTTCTAGTGCACCAAAAAATCGTAGCATTTATTTCCGGACCCAACATAGCCAAAATCAACAAGCAGCATCTGACCCTTAGACAACCACCAGAACAAGCTTACAAGAGTGTTTTATTTTCCCTCTGCGCAACTAAACCGATGTTCTATGATCTTTGTTCCGTCCTGAGTCTACAAAGCACCAAACACAGCATGATCCTCAAAATGTCAATTATCTTCTCTTCTTGCTAATGACAACATCAATTAACCGGAACAAGGAACACTAGCAAAAGCACCCAAAACAACCTAAAAGTTGAAATTTTTAAATCCGAGAGTGACTCCATAAAATTCGGTAAAAACCCAACATACCCGTTAATTTAACTATGATCTGGAAGAAAAACGGACCAAATTTAAGAAAAATAAGGTTATCCCAAACCATCGATGAAGTGTTTTCAGAATGACAAACCTTGGACTTTCGGCAGAGCTTCAGAGACCGATTTCGCTTTCTGTGTGCCCAACGACGACCTTTTATCGAGCGGTACAACGCACGAAGAAGCAAAGTAAATCATCTGATTTTTCCGTGTGGCCCCCATGTAAGTTGTTTTTCCATTTTGTTGATATTTTTTTTTTTTTGCAGCATTTCGAATTCTTTTAAATTTTAACTTTGATTTCTTAAAACGTAAATTTTTTAAGAAAATATTTCATATTCAATATCTGTTCTGTAAATAAATAATAGGCATAAAAAATACAAATTAACATAAAAATAACGTTTATATTTATTATTTAAATATTCATGACAATTGACAAAGCACCAACATTTTTCATAACGCTAATATTATCTTAAATAGTATAATATTTTATCATAATATGTTTCAATTAGACTTCTACACTCACGTATTATACCAATCTAACCTCATGTCATGTGATCATCATTTTCAACATCTATTTGTTTTGAGGGGAGGGGAAAAATTAATGTCTTATAATTTATTTTTTTTACAAATGACATTTGAATTTGATGCATGAGATGTATAAATTGTACATACTCATGACCCATTATATTTGATTTAAATAATTTAAAATTTTCTTACTTATACATATCACAGTTCGTTAACAATTATTTTAAAGTGTCCATTTGGGGGCATCCAAAAAAATTGGAACGGGACAAAAAAATATTAGCATGGCCCCTGAATGACACACACAAATTGAGAACAATTATTTCAAAGTATGACTAGAAGAAAGCAAAGCTCCTAGATTTAATAAAAAATAAAATGAGAAAATTCTGAAAGATCAAACTAAAAAATATATTACTGTTACTTCATTTTTTTTCTTTAAAAAAATTGTTACTTCAATGTGTTTGGATGGATCAACGCAATTTGAGTCCAGAATGTGCAAAAAAAAAACGTTCTGTCTCCAAAGCCCACTAGCAATAACTCTGTTTTGCTTGTTTGGGAGGCCTTGGATGCAGACCAAGGTCCACTTCACTTTTTTTTTTTATGAGATCCGCTTCACGTTGATTAAGAATAAGGATCTTATGCTATCACCTGTAAAAACAAAAAAAAATTATGAATATAAAAAGTATGTTATTTCTTCAAATAAAAAATAGCGACAATCATTAAATAATATGATAACAGAAAATATGATATATATTACATTTCAATTTTTATATAAGAAAAATAAATGGGCACTTTCTTGATCACACCAAACAAGGCCTAACGTGAGGGGTGTTGATATTCATAAAATATGATATATATTACATTTCAATTTTTATATAAGAAAAATAAATGGGCACTTTCTTGATCACACCAAACAAGGCCTAACGTGAGGGGTGTTGATATTCATTAACGGTATGGTTCGATCACAGGAAGACCAATGAAAGGTAATTAACTTTACATTACATGATTAGTTGTATTTGGTTAGAGGCATAAGGATTACATGTGTAATATTGTTTACCTCACTTCATATAATCATCAACACTCTTCAAAAGCTGAACATTGAGCATTACATGCATGTAATGGAGATAAAAAGACTAAATATGAATATGAGTTTTCTTTTTTTTTAATAAGTAGGCACATTTTAGTCATTTTCTATTATTCATATTTAATTAAATATACAAAATAATTTTTTTCTCATATCCCCAATATCATACCAATCAAACTTATATGTAATCATCATTCCATCACATTACATTATATCATATTACATTACATTATATGGCCAACTTGTAATTGAACCAAACCGGCTATAAGTTAATAAAATAAAACTCTTGTGGCTTTGATTCTTATATATGGTGGACTTATTGGAATATCTTATAAATTATTTGGTGAAGCTTCCTTTCTTTGACTTGGAGTAATTTTATCATGGATTGTTTGAGGAACTTTTGTAATCTTTTGGGACGCAAAGATTAATGTGGAGAAATCTAATATTTTCTTCTCAAAAACATGATGATCTTGTTTAGTTGCTAAATTGCCCTAGATATTCAGTATGTAACTTGAACAAGTACAAGGTATCTCATCGTAGCCATCATGATATGAGAGCTAGGAAATTCCACTTGATGAAATGGAATGCGGTATTTAAGCCTAGAAATGAAAGGTGCCTTCATTAAAAAAAAATCTTTTCATCCCCTATTATAAAATATTTTACAAAAATCACATCTATTAAGAAAGGTTTTTGTTAAAAAAATTCACTGTCCTTCCAAGATTGCTCTTCATTAATTTCATTATTTGCTTTTGAAAAAAGAATTGGTGAGTTGAGGAGTGAATTTATGAAAATTATTGTTGAAAAAAACTCATAAATGTTTCTCTAAATCTTATCAAAAGTCTTATAGTATTATTGAATAAAAAATTTATAAAATATTTTCTTTAATTCTAAATATAAAATCTTTTATTTTAATTTTATATATAAAATTCTTTTTAGAATACGAGACAATATTTATTATGTATTACTAAAAATGTTTCTATTTAATTCATAAAAAGAAGAAAGAGAAACGAATTCAACAAGAGTATTTTTAAAAAGATAATATAATTTTTTAAAAAATTAAGATAATTAATTAATTTATTTTTCATTTTTTAATTTATACGATTTGATTAAAAAAATCTTAGGATGGGAGGAGGAAGATATGTGAGGAGGGATTACTTACACGTTATTGTCCAACGGGACCATTGACATGGATAAATAAATTGATAAGGTCTGAATGTAATTATGGCCCTATTATTGTCCCTACATAACTTTCCTTTCTTACTTATTTATGTCTTCATTTTCTACCTCTAATTCCTTCGCCTGCATTACCATTATCCCCATCTATAGGATAAATGATTTTGATTTATATCAACCAATAACCACCTCTCTTTTTAATAGGAATTACGTATACAAAAAATTATAACATACTTAGTTCTTATCATCACTATATTTTCTTTAAAGAGTATTGAAAATATTTTTTTCAAAAAACATTTTCAACACATAAAATATAGTATTGATGATGACAGAGGTTTGGCCAAAAGCTGTGGCAAACGGGTTGAAAGACAAACTAAGGAGTGAGAAAATACATAAAATATTATCATATATCTAATTCCCTTGCTTCCAGGGTAATTAGTACAAATATTGTTTTCATGTATAAAAGTGACTATAATAAATAAATAGGGAGTGTAACTAATCCGATAAGTTGGGCTGGTAGGCCCAATTTTACCCTATATACCAAGTTGGTTCAAACACCAGATCAAGTTGAGGCTCAGGTTGAGTCAAACCTAGTTTTGGCCAATCTCATAAAAATGGAATATGGGGTTGACTATAATCTCAATCCTACCAAATCTTTACACTTCCTAATATATAAATGTATATAATATATCAAATGAACAGTAGTCCTATTTACTTTTATTACATTTTTTTTGAAGCGTGGGGGGATCATTTTTAATTTATTTCTTTTTTCATATTTAATAATTTTGTGTACACAGTAGTTACTCATGGTGGACTTTGAAAATAATAGAGACCCCAACCTAGAGGATGGCAAGCTAATCAGCTTCTTCTCTTTAGAATCTAGATGTAATCCCCAATTAAACTTTCCAATCCATCATTACCAGCGTGACGCGTCTTGTGTTGCTTTTCTTATAATAAGCACATGGTCTTCTAGCTAGTTTTCTTTAACAGCACCGAACACATTGTCTTCTTCTTTTTATACCAAAATAAAATGTTTTAAAGTTAATATTTAATTGTGTTTTTATATTTTAAATACAACATAAAAATTGTTTTCCAATTCCGATTGCATAAATTAGTAATCTGTTTGATGAGAATTGAAATCATCTTCATATTTTTAATAACTTAAATATTTAACAACAAAAAGAATTCAGTTTATATCCTTTTAAATTAGATAATCTATATTTATTCACTTGTCATTTCCTCTTTGACTAGGTCTTTTCAGTAACGCAAGAGAATATTGAGCTCTCCACGTTTTATTGATTTTAGGTTAAATTGAAACCTCCATTAACGTTCAGTTTAAGCCGTACTTGGGAGGAGACCACCCTCCCTTGGACATAGTTGGATTCTTTATTTTGAATTCAAATCTTTTGAAGTTGTTCACTTGTAAAATTTTTACAAGTGTAGGAAATGCGGGTTTAATCACGGGGTGGGTTTACTTGAAAGGAAAAGATTACAAAAGTAGAATACTTTATAGAATTTCAGAGTTCAAAGACAAATTCAAAAGATTTCTATGCATCTCCTTAATTCATCTTGAATGCATTTCACAGGAACTTTGCCCAAAAAATGTCAAGTGATTTTGTATTTTTTTAGCTTCAAATATGTTCGACATAATTCTTTCAAAATATAAAAATTATTAAAATCAATTTTATCTCTTTAAATAAGATATTTTCTATATACATAATTAGGAATTGAATCATAATAATATATTTAAAGAACTCAACTATCTACTAACTATGCTAACACAGCAATGAAATTGAAAAGAGTAATGCAAAGTCGAAGCTGGATCGTCTCTCAGAAGAGCAAGTTGGCCAACCAAATGGACCTACCATGATTCCATTTCCACACTCTAGAAACTCCTTTATCTTTTCATGCTTATCTGAGCCTAACACCACCACCTCACACACTCCTTTGTCTCTTCACAAAGTCTTCGTCCTGATCAGTGGTTAACCACCTCAAGCCTAAAGCTCCTCTCCCACTGGTCAAGTGGTCTATCAACATAGCCTGAGGCTCCACCCACGACCAAACACCTTCTTTCCCTCTTCCTCCAACTTACAAATTACTCCAATAAACAATTCATTAATTGGGAATTCACCTCCCAACATTATTAGGTTTGTTTGATGTTCATTTTTTTTAAAATTAAAAAAATTGACAAATTAAATAAAAAAATGATAAATTTGTTTACTTATCAATTCATCAAACATGTGTAAATTGTCTTGGAAGTCCAGCATCCACCTAACTTCAAAATAATTTAGTTTACTAGTACATTAAAACAATCTCTAATTCTTTTTAATGGAATCCACAATACTTAGGAGAAAATCTCTAATTAGAAAATAAAGTCAAATAAGAAAGCTTTAATTATTATCTCACCAAAAATTAATTATTATCTCACCAAAAATATGTCTCGTGCTAGCTAGGCTTGGTCTGGTCAGGAAGTAACAGGACATGTCTTCTGTTAGCTACGTTCCAATTTTGGTTATTAAACGGTCTCTATCGGCAAATTGAATTTCTTATATTTATACATTCAGAAAAAAAAGATTATAAAAATTATATATGGAACTCATGTTTTATTTTTATGCCCATAATTTTATATAATATGCTATATATTTATTTATGTGAATGTAAAAAAAATTGAAATTATAATTTATTGACCTAAAAATGTTACAAGGGTAATATTGGCATCAATGTGTGTTTGTTTTTTTAAAGAACTGAAAAGAGACGTAAATAACGCATGAATATTTAAAAATATACCTGCAAATAATTTTCTTGGCATCATGAGAATAAGTCTGCTGAAAATTTTGATGAACTAACTAACTAAAAGCTTCTGTCAGTTTCTTTCTGATCTACTTCCTGCTATTTAATTTCGCTTCTCTCTCTGTCCCCTTCTTCTCAATACGACGAGTACCTTAATTTTCTTCACGTTTCCTCACTCCTCCCTCATCTAAACCACCTTCACTCTCGCTCCCTTCCTTTTCTTCTTCTATACTTTTCTTCTTCACCCGACGGTGGAAAAACTCGGATCCTACTGTGAATCCGTTTCCCTCAAGATTCTTTGGAACTTTGGAGAGTCTTTCGTCTCCCTCCTTCAGATAACTATTGTCTCATTTCGCTATTATCCGATAGCGACATCGCTGATTCCTTATTGGAATTGAACTCTATCCGTTTCGCAATCAATGAGCCGTCCAAACATTTATTCAAGCTTTAATTCCACTAGATCTCTTCTTTTCTATCTTTGAATACCAAATCAAGGAAAAAACAGAGCACTCACTTTTCCTCCACCTTCTCTCATTCCCGAGAGATTCCAAATCCTGGGAATATCGATTTCGGAAATGAAATCCGTCGTCGTTTTGGCATTGTTCGCTTTCCTTACGTTCGCGCCATGGCGCGTGTTCTCAGAAGGGAGGCTTTTGGTGAATATGACTCTGATCCGAAACGCTCGAGCTCTCGGTGCTCGTAAGCTCCGAAGTTCTTTTATTCCTAAAACTTTATCTTTTTATTATAATTAATGTATACTAATTCTTTATTTACTTTTAAAACAAAATCTGTAGTTTGTTTGGATGGAAGCTTACCGGCGTATCATTTGCACAGAGGATTCGGCGCCGGGGCCAACAACTGGCTGTTACAATTTGAGGTACGCTGAACTTTCCACCTTTTATTTTTTTGGCCTGATTCTCTTTTAATCTTTTAAGTCCTTTTTTTAACCCTTGAATGAATTAAATTAAAATTTAACTGATTTTTTATATCTTTATCATTAATTTATCAAAAAAATATGAGATGTTGCAACAAATTTTTGCATATATTTTTATCAAAATTTAATCACTAAGGTATAAAAACTACACTACTTATTAATTGCATCTTTGGAAATAAAATTGAATTGAATTCTTTAAAAGTAGAAAGATTGTCCTGAAAAAATAGAAACAAGAAAGATAGTATTAACTAATCTTAAAATTAGAAAATCAATTAAAATAAATTGTGGAGCTCCTACTTTGTACTGTGTTTTTTCTTGGCCAACTACTTTGTATTGAGTTTAAGATGAATCTCATTGTTTATAACTAATAAAAAGTTTAACTTGATTTTAATGTATATATATAATTTATTATCTTAACTGATTATTTTTTATTATTTAACCAACAATTATTTTTTAACTGATAATAGTAATTAAATTAAATACATCCATATATATAGATATATAGACACACACTATGTTTTCAAAAAAATACTATACACACAAACATGACAGCCAAAATTAGTAGTAGTAACAAATAAGGCGTAAACAAGTTGGGAAGATTCGGCTGAAAAAAACGTTGGTAAGAAATTGTTTGCAGTATCTTGTGTAAAAAAGTGGTGGTGGTGTCTTTTTAGTTTTTGGGGCGAACGCTGATGATTGGTTGGTTTCGAAATTCTATACGACACCGCTATTATGTCGTCTATCTGGGGTTTTCCGCGCGCATTCTTTGCGGAACTGAAATTTGGTATTTTGGCGTTTCATTTCCGCGCGGGCAATGCAAATCCTTATGACGTGGTCACATTCAATTGGTTGTTGAGAAATTGTATATTTGATTGAGCTTAATTAATTTTAATTTCTGAAAAATTACAGTAAATGCATTGGAATGAAAGTATTCCCTGAGTCACTCCTAACTACCTCATTAAAACTAAGAAAAGTTTATTATATTATTAAAATTATTTTAAAATTAATGAATTTTTCATCTTTATTCTCTAATAAATACTATAAATTCAAATAATTCACGTTCTCTCTTATAATTAAATAAGAGAATTTTGAAAATAAAATAATTAATACTTCAAAAACTCATAGAAGGTGACTAATATTTAAAACTATAAAAAATTTCTAGAATATAATTAATAAAAAAAATAGGGAGTATAAACATATTTAATGCTTGAAAGCTTGGTCTTCATGAAGTCCCAATTTCTAGAATTGAATCCCAAGAATGTTCGATAAGTTAAAGGACATTAAGGCCCGTTTGGTTCTCAATTGGTTAGAAATGAGTTTTAGTAGAATTGATTTTGTAACGTAGTTATGATAAAAATTAGTTTTGGACTAACGTGTTTATGTTTGGATGATTTATTTAAAAATTGGTTTCAACAAAACTCATAATGTTTCTCTAAATTGAGGTTAAACTCTATCCCATGATTAATTTAATTTACTTGGACTAAAATTTAATCTACATTTATTTAATTGAGAACATAATATATCTGATATAACATTTTCTTACAGGTCATGATCTATGAAAATTAAAATTTTGAAGAAATATTTTGGTCAATAAATAGGATAAATTTTATGAAAATTTTGTTTTCTTAATTTTTCTATTTTTTCTTATTTTTATTAATTTATTTTTATTTAACTTTAAAATAAATACCAACAAAAATGAAGAATCAGACGAAAAAGCAACAATTAACCGCTTCTTCCGAGAATCCGTTTTGCGCGTGAAATGAATTTCAAACGGAAAAGTGAAAATCAAACAAACGAACCCAAAACTTTACCAAACTAAGTTTTGGCTCCAAACCATTACTTCAACTGAAATCCAAACAGAGCCTAAATTTATTATTTTTATGAATCAATCTGTATATTTATAATTGTAAAAAACTAAACAATTAATATATCACAGTAATAGATTGGTGTTGTAAATTTATAATAAAATTATCGTTCCCTTGTTTTTTGAAAAAAATTTTTAGTTACTATAATGTAAATATTTTTTTTGGCCGAATACAATGATGTAAAGATCTAAACTTATTAAATTTTCTAACAGATGTATAATTTTTTTACATTCAATAAAAAGACTAAATTAAAATTTACTATTAATTACATTTTTAAAGGTACTAGTGCACTTTACGAATTTTATACTGTCCGTGTGTGAGCCTAGAAGTACAAACTGGCACCACGTGAGACAACCGTGTCTTCTCTTCAACTAACCAAGATTCCCAGCGAAATTAATTCCGATAATAATTAATTATATACTCTCTTTTAAAAATGAACAAATATTTTAAATATATTTGTTTTTTCCAAAATTGCAATTTTATATTTTATTTTTGTTTCCTTTTTTTTTTGGACCAAATCTTATTTTTGTCTCTTAATTTATTTCGTTTTGATTTGATCTTTTGGAAGCTTTTAATTTATTTCGTTTTGATTTGATCTTTTGGAAGCTTTCTTCTCTTCACTTTGTTTTATTTTAATTTGAAAAATCTCACAATTTATTAAGCTAGTAGAGGAAATAAAAAATTGAAAATTTTGGATAAAGATGGATCTTATTAAAATATTTTAGAAAGCACTATATATATATATATATCAAATTCATTGAATAAATATGAATCAGTGTATCTTAAAAATTGTCTAAAAAATTAATTTATAGTACTAA
Source organism: Adenanthera pavonina (assembly GCA_026686845.1). Classification (NCBI taxonomy): domain Eukaryota; kingdom Viridiplantae; phylum Streptophyta; class Magnoliopsida; order Fabales; family Fabaceae; genus Adenanthera; species Adenanthera pavonina. The sequence goes on from JAIVEN010000013.1 coordinate 28,927,491, forward strand.
AATCCGAAGACATCGTTGATACTGTGTACTCTCCTGTAACGTGCACTTGAAGATAGGGCAAAGATAGACCAATAAAGAGTCGCGTTAGAGAATAAACTTAAAGTCTCTTCATTCCAAGCTTTAAATAGAAGCAAAGACACGAAATAATGAAATGTGGTGACAGAAGGGACATTATATCATATCAGGTAGAGTATGTATATATAGTTAGTTTGGTCTGGTGGGACATAAATTCTACTACAAAAAGAAATCAAGTGTGGATGGAACTAGTCCAGATTATTTTTTTTAGGCACGTTTCCTATTAATAATATAAAGAAAAATTATGTTTGCTATATATCTTTCAATAGTATTTATTCTATTAATAAATCTTTATCTTTTAAAAATACAGACATAATAATTATTTTCTATTTTTACTTTTTTATAATAGAGGCCTTGTATTTTAAAAATATTTATAAAAAAGAGGGATATACTGCATAAATTCGGTGAAATTGATTTGCGAGGATTTATATTTATTGCATTAATCTCTTTTTCATATATACTCCCTTCGGTCCTATATATAGGATCTTTTATCCTGATTCTAAATATAAGACCATTTACAATATACGAGGTAGTATTTATTATATATTTCCAGAAAAATGCACATATTTAATATATCCAAAAAGAAAGAGAGATAGATTAAATAAGGATAGTTTTAAAAAAATATTAGAATTTTTAAAAAAATTAAAATAATTAACCAGTTTTAATTCTAATTCTTAATTCACTAAGTATAGGAGGAAATATAAATTTTTAGGCACAGAAAAACTAAAGTGGACAAAAAGTTGAGCATGGAATAATCATTAATTATGTACATGGTCAATTTATGGTGCATACAGGGAGGTGGGTGGTGCAATGACGTGGAATCATGCTTGGACAGAGCAAAGACTCGCAGGGGTTCCACTACCTACATGACCAAGTCGGAGGTCTTCTCTGGTATCTTAAGTAACAACGCCACCCTTAACCCAGGTAACTTATATTAAAACATTAAGAAGCTCTGTAGTTTGAATATAACATATCGTTCTTATTGAATTGGAATCTTGAATTCAACAATTTATTTCAATAATTATCCTCTACCTTGACTCTTGTAGCTAACCCAGAAATTATTACCATTCATGTCTCTTCTGTTATCCCCCATCACAATAATTTATCGTAACCCCACTGAGAATTGCCCCAAAGAAAAGGCTTTAAAATAGATTGATATGTTTTATTGGTGACAAAGGCATTAATGGAGAAAAACATAGGATACAAATAATGTGTAGTCTTATAAATGATGTATAAGGCTTTAAGAGAACAAAATTAGAAAATGAACGAAGTAAGGATTAAACTTAAATGCTTCAAGATTCTTTGATGATTAAAGAATTTTATAACAAAAAAAAAAAAGAATTATACCTGAACAAATTAAGATATAATTAATTAAAAATGTATGACTTTTTTTATTTACATCAATCATATAATATATAAATCTGTTAAAAAAATCATATAATGTATAAAACTTATTTTGTTGTTCTTGTTCAATAACTATATATATGGTAATACGAATGATCACGGATCCAGTAGGGATAAAAGTATATGATCTATTTTCTCATTCTAGAATCATAGGTAAAAGAATTTTTCGTTCCCTTTTGAAGTTTCACGGCAGTGCTCCAGTCCATGTTTCTTTCTCGTGATCCATATAGCCGTATGTTCTCTTCTGCAAAACGGCTTTCCAGTCTTGTCTGTTCCTCTTGTACTAAATCCTTGTGTGGCTCTTTTGGAGGATTAAATAAATTAATAAATGTGAATAATATTATGTTTAATGATGCTTTAAATTATAATTATTTTTAAAGACTAAATTATCATCAATTTTTGAATAACTTTTTAATTAAATTACATACTTATCATATTATTATATATTTGTCATATTTTAATCAAAGAAGCTATAAAAATTCACTTGAGTCTAATAATTTTGGACTCCCAAATATACTATAAAAAACGTGTTTCTTAGCTTTTTCAGTTTTAATCATTTGCTTTTTAAGAATTTTATTTGATTGATTAGAGTGAACTTATGTATTTGCATAAAGCTCAAAATCAGTGTTGCTAAACATTGCAGCGGCATTTTACATATTATATTTGTTTTCTGTGTGCGCAGATTTCTACAATTGGAACCGTGTTAAGATTAGGTATTGCGATGGAGGCTCATTTACCGGAGATGCCTTGTTCAACAACGGGGTAATTCATAATTGTCTCTTTACTTTTCCTTATTTCATATATATATATATATACTCTGTTAGATGATCAAAGTTAAAGACAGAATGCAATGACTTTTGGTGCATGTGAAATGAAAAACAGACAGCATTGCTTTATTTCAAAGGTCAAAAGATTTGGGAAGCAATCATCCGTGACCTGCTACCTAAAGGTTTGGGGAAGGCACGCAAGGTATACTATACATCTTTTTCCACTTCCTGTATATTTCTTCAAAGCTTCAACTCTATTTTAATACTCGAAAGCCTACCTTTTGATTCCACAAATGTCTCTCTTTGATTTTTTGGCCATGTGATTCCACAAATGTCATTATAAATTTAGTATTGAGAAAAAGCTATATTTTCGTTTTCACAGAGATTTTAGTTTTGGTATTTTAAGGATATATATTTTTTAAAACATACTCCATCCTGTCTATATTTGACTTCTAAAATCTTGAATTGGTTTAAAATATAAAGTATTATATTAATTTTTAGTAGTATTTTATTTTTTTACATTTATTGATTTATTACCAGTTTTGTAACTTGGAAAAGAGGGAGAAGTGGATTTTGGTAATTAATAAATGTACAAATAAGATGTTGGATTTTTTTAGAAGTATAAGGTTTATAACTAACTTTTTTTAAGAAATGTAAAGTAATTAAAAATTTCTTATAATAAAAATCATAGGGAGTATTTAAAGACCCATAATTTATATTCTCTCAATTTTAAAATATAAAAAATAAATAACTAAATCATTAGAACTAAGAAAACAGTCAAATATATTAAATATGTCAAAAAGAAAATTTTCCACAAATGCCGTAATTTAATATTTTCACTTAATTTTTCTTTAATTTATACCCCGTAATAATGAGTTTACTTTAATTAAGGATAAAATTAAAAAAATACATTAATTTTTAAATAAAAATTATTTGTTATATATTTTGAATTAAAACAAATTTAAAAATGTTTCCTTGAAGCAAAAGGAGCATTTGTTAGACGTATATCTCAGTGTAGTGTACAAACATAAGTTATATTATTAGTTACTTGTAAATAGTGGGGGTTAATCGATATATTGATTACTTATTTACAAATTCAGCTTCTTGCTCCTTGGAAAGCAGATCTCTGGACCGTCCATATTAACTGTGGATGGTTCAGATTTTATCTTACATTTTTATTTTATTTTTATTGTTAAACATTATTTTTTTTTAAAATTTTATAATTAAGAGATTATTTTTATTTTTTATTTTGTTTCTTTTAAAATTAAAAAAAATTATATAATAAATCTAGACCATCTAGATTTTCTCTAGACAGTTCAAATCTGCTGCTGCTGAAGCATCAGGAGCAGGAGAGAATCTGTTTCCCTTATTTACTTATTATGTCTCTGTGTAGGCTTTGCTTTCAGGTTGTTCTGCAGGAGGTTTAGCGACTTTTCATCATTGTGACAGCTTCGCCAAGTATTTGCCAAGTAATGCGAGTGTTAAATGCCTGAGTGATGCTGGTTTCTTTCTTGACGAGTAGGTTCACTCTATAATAATGAATCATTCCAATTAAAGCTTTATCCGCATTATTTCAATATTCTATTAGTAATCCCCTTCTGTCTGTGCAGAAGAGATATCACTTTGAACCACACTATGAGGTACTTCTTCAAAAGCCTTGTTTTATTGCAGGTAAACCTCCAAAAGAAATACTTCCGTTTTTTAGCTGTTAAGTAAAGAAAAAAAAAGATAATTTATATTAAAAATAAATAAAAATTAAAATCGAAAACATTCCTACTATATTTAGATGGTCTAAATCTCATCTTAAAAACAACATGCTCATCCCTAATGAGAGATTTCTAAATAGATTGAATCTAAGGGGAGTATAAAAAATGTTTGGAAAAATTCAAGGGGGTGAATGTAATCTTACTCAAATCATTCAAACTCTAAATAGAAATAAAAAAAAGTCATTCAAACTCAAAATAAAATCTTACTTGAGACATTTTGTTCAACAGGGGATAGATCGAAATCTAAACAGAAACTGCCCGAAATCACTGTACTTTCCAGACTTGGTAAGTTTTCTTGATGAACTTGGATCATTTGCTCGTTTGCTCGGGAAATTTACAGTTTCTACAATACAAGATTTTGACTTAATGTGATGTTTTCATGCAGTGCTTCTTCCCGCAGTATGTATTGAAATACATAACAACACCATATTTCATATTGAACTCCGCTTATGATGTATTCCAAGTGAGAATTTCTGACATATACCTCGTATGATCTTGTTACCATAGCCTAAACTTTATGATAAATGAATATAAATTCAAATGCCAACAGTTTCACCATATATTGGTGCCTCCTTCTGCTGATTTGCGTGGACATTGGAATCACTGCAAGATAAACCCAGCAGAATGCACCCCAGGCCAAATTGATATACTGCAAGGTTGCTTTTTTAATTATCTTTCATTGAAGTTCTAAGAGAGAATCTGGATTCTAGTTAGTTTCTTTCATGATTTTAGAGTTTAGACATGTTAAGTGTTTTGTTAAAGAACTATGTTGACTGCCATAAGCTCAAAGCTCATGCTTCTCTTCTCTTCATCGCTGGTAAAACTGATTTCTCACTATCTCTCTTTATTCAATATACGTTATTCAGGCTTTAGGCGCCACATGCTTGCAGCTCTGAGACCATTCTATATATTTTCAAAAAGAGGGGGAACGTTCATTAATTCATGCTTTGCTCATTGTCAAAGTGAATCCCAAGACACATGGTTTGGAGATGATTCCCCAAAAATAAACGATAAGGTACCAATCTCTTCTTTCCTGGAGAGACATCATGATAAATTTGTTCATAGTGTGAGTTTAAAGTTACTTGCTAAGTTATAAATTTACACATAACTGCATAGGAAGTAACTAACTTCCCATTACTCGTTAAGCCTGTACCAGAGAGTCTGACCTAATAAATAATATCATTCTAAGAACAGTCTATTGAAATTGTTTTTGAAATAGTATTCTATATTAAGAAGACTTGATCATGGATCAAATTGCAAGTCTGATTGTTGTATATTTTTAAAATGACTTAACCCAAAACTTTATTAACTTTCATGTAAAGTAATTTTTGAGCTTTCTGCAGAGTTTTTGTTTTTCAATAACATGTTGAACTGGTCTATCTTTTACAGACTATTGCAGAAGCAGTTGGAGATTGGTATTTTAGTGGAGACAGAACCAAGGAAATAGACTGTGCATATCCATGTGATAAAACTTGTCACAATCTCATACCGTACGCTGAGGTAAAGCATCTGACTTCAAATTATATACTTTTATTTAATAAATTTATAATTTGATTCGGAATTGTTGGACCAAATTAACTTTAGTCGCCCAAACAATAAAGTTGTTTCTTAGTCCTTTCCACATCAATGCCTTATTTGACAAAAAGATTAATATATTAATTACCCTGTAGATGTATTCCTAGGACCAAATTATTTAGTCTTCTTTCTGATTCATTTTGGGTGATATCTTGGAGCTTTGATGTCCATTTATCTGATCTGATTCAAGTTAAAATATTGCAGGTTGATGAAAACTTGGGGTGAAGATTTAACTTCAAGCTTCTCTGTTTTTCAGAGAGAGGACCTGATTCAAGTTGACATGTTGCATGTTGCTGAGAAGATTGGAATGAAAAGTTAGCTTCAAGCTTCTCTATTTCTCATAGAGAAGCTCTCTCAGATAGGGATTCTTGAAAAATTTCAGGTAGAAAGCTATGAGAGTATAAAGTGATATAGGTAGATAGCAAATTCTTTGACAGAACTAAGAATAAACGATAAAAGAACCGAAAAAAGAAAAAAGTATAGCTTTAGCCTTAAGTGATAATTATTCGTTCAATCATATTCTTTTCACATTATTTCTTCAATCACTTAATAAATTCCCATTTGACTTTTCTCCACTTACACTTCTTTTTCTTGAATATAGCCTTTGTCTGAACAAGCAAACTGAGCTCCCTTGATATATACAATTATGAGTGAAAATTATCACTTTAAGTCTTCACAAATAGTGTCGGTTTTCATCAATTTTCGTCTCTATGTTTTTGTCGGAATTGGTGAAGAGACAAACGCAATGTAGTGTGAGGTCCTTTCTTTCTTCTCTATTACATGGTATATTAATGAGAGAAAATCCAAATCCATTTTGCCCTTGTTCAATTTTACCTCGCCATTATTCAATTTCAGTGTATAGGTACTTCACTTCATGTCAGAAAATTTACAATCTAAGAAGCTGTAGTCCAAGACATAAAAGATGCAAAAATTAATTTTGAAACCTCTTTAAGTGAGTAGGTTTATTTCCAAAGATTTAGATTCAACAGGAATGAAAACGAACATTAAGCTTATCAGTTGCTATTAGGTCTACGATAGAAAACCTTTTTTGCTTTTTTCATCTTGCCCTCTTGGGTTTGTAAATATGCTGCCTTACAGTTGAATGAAAACATCTTTCCATTCCCTGGCCAAAAAAAAGAAAAAATCTTTCCATTAAAAAAAGTAATTGTTTAGTTGATCTTCTTTTAAATGAATTTTATTCGTATAAAATGATGTGATATGTCTTGAAATTATTAATTTTGATCAAGCACACAACCTAACTTGAAAATCATTTAGTCAAAATATTCTTAAATTTGTTTTAAAGATTCACAAAAAAAGATTTTTTTTTGTCAAACAAGATGAAATTATATTAAAAAAAAACAAGTAAACAGTGCAAAAGTGAAACCTTAAAAAAAAACAAGTCCAAATCTAAAACCAACAACACAAAATACACAATTCTAACAACATAAAAAACCGTAAACAGAAAGGGAAGACATTCAGACACCAGCTATCACAAAAAAAAAAAAAAGGCAAAGAATCGATACCACAGAAAACCAACGCCACAAGCCACCATCACCACGGCATTGGAGAACAATAGCGCTATCGACGCCATTAAAAAGAGTGGGGGTTCAACAAACCACTCTAATAATTCCATACCCTTCATTGGCAAGAAAGTCACAGGACCTGCTTTTTGAGTTGTGCACTATAAATATAAATATAAAGTATCAAAATACTATAAGTTAAATATTATTTTTAAAATATTATAAATTTTACTACTCAGTGTTAATATCATATCACTGAGATTAATTATCTACTTACGCAGGTCTCTATTTAATACAAATTAAGATATAGTATTATTTTTTTTAGCATAAGGTGGTGGTTCCTACCACCCTATTCCTCTCCCGCACCTATCACTCATTCCCCCACTTCCCCAGCATACTCCCCTTCACCCTCCCATATAATTATATAATTATAATATAATTAGTATAATATAAATGATCATTCAAATAAATCTCATTTGAATTTTTAAAATATAATAAAAAAAATTAAAATTATATTTAATTAAATTAAATGGATAATTATTTTAAAAAACCTCTATAAAATTACATTTTGTTTAAAAGACATTAAAAATTTTAATTAAACTTATTTATTTTATATATAAGGTATTTTAGTTTGATCATAAATATAAGCTCATTTTTAGAATATAAAGTAATATTTATTATACATTTATAAAAAATATCCTTATGTAATTCATTTCAAATAGAGAGAAAGAGATTAAATAAAAATAGTTTTGGAATAATGTCTTAATTTTCAAAAAAATCAAGGTAACTAACTAATTTTAACTTACATTCTTAATTCACATAATTCAGTTAAAATGATTTTATATTAAGAACTGAAAGGTCTTATAATAAAAAAAATGAAAACTTCAATAACAATTGAAATAAATAATGAGATGTGGGGAGAACTTTTTAAATATTTTTTCCAATTTTTAATACAACGACATTTTTTTAAGATGTGTAATAAATACTATTTCGTATTCTTATATTGGCCGATGGATGGGGGAGGGGAATAGGGTGGTAGGCTAGGCCTTATGTTTAAAAAAAAAGTAATGCCATATCTCGGTTTGTATTAAATCGAGATGCATGTCAGTAGACAATTAATCTTTGTGACATTAATATCGAGAAGTAAAATTTGTAATATTTTGGGAAATAATATTTGACTTATAGCATTTTGATAATTTAGGTTTGTATTTATAGTACATGGGTGAAAAAGCCCATAGGAACCCCAAGAGATGAAAGGGGTTTGAAAAATCCGCTAGACAAAAGCTGCATGGAAGAAGAAACCGAACTGATTCGATGAAGGTGGAAGAGATAGATAGGCCAACAAGTGCCTTCCCTTCCACCCTTGATCCAGTGATTTGTGAAGATTTTCGGCCATTAGATACCAAACTCCATTACAAACCATAGATCTTCCACCACACCAATTGCCACCATTGCACCAAGATGAAGCAGAGGAAAGGAAGGAAAGTCGAACATGTAGCTTAAGCAAAGGAAAAGGGAGACGCCAAGAAAGAAACTCACACACAGACAAGAAGAAAGACTCCTACAGCGGAGAGAAATTTGGAGAGAGAGAGAGATGACTCTTATCTCTCTAATAAGTACGAAAGATTCATAAAATGTCACACCCTCTATTGAAAAGGATGACAAATTCCAAGAGATTGACCTAGTTTCAATGCCAACCATGAATGTATGAAAAGGGGGTGCATGTGTTCAGTACTAGATTATGTTCGAGTAATGTTGGATCAGTTCAGATAAAATAACTTTTTCAATGTGTATTCTATGAAAGAAAGTCATTGTAATGTACTTACTCGGTCATAAACTTTTTTATATAAAAAATTGACCAAAATTACACTCACACTGAAATAAAGAGAGCATTTGACGGAGTTAGATTAGAAGCACAGCCACCAGTTGATATATTGATTATGATTTTTCAATAAAAAATATTTTTTCTTAAAAGATGATTAACTTTTTAATTTGATCATTTAAAATATAACACTTCTAATTTGTTAATTATTTTCCCTAAATTATTGTCATTTGTTTGGAAGGCTAAATTGAAAAAAAAAACTCTAAAACCTTAATAAATAGAAGAGCAAAAATAATCAAAAAATTGTCGAGAAATTAAGGTAAGAGGTCTACATTTTAAAGGATCAAACTAAATATTTTTTTATGCTATACATGGAACAAGTAATAAATTAAAAAATTCAATAATATAATATTAAATTTAAAATTTTTGAATATCATACCTATTTTTTTAATATTAAATTTGTTAAAAGTGTAAAAGAATTGAAGAAATATAAAAAAGAATAAAGGGATCCGAAAAATAATTTTATACATATATTCATACTTCATTGCTACCCTGCAAATTTTATCTTAAATATATATATATATATATTTTGAATATAGTCAATGAATTGTGATATGGATGATTGATTGAAAATTTTATTTTATAATGATAAAAACAATAGTTTACTTTTTTTTTTTATGAAGAGGACAAAAGTGCTTGATTTAGCTTATAACTTTTTTTCCTTAAACACTAAAGAGTACTATTAATGGGCACTTTTTCTTCTTTTGGTTATTTGATATTTATTGAGTTGGGAAAATGATATATAAATATATCCAGAGATTAAAAATTAAAAAAAACATAACACAAATTTACACATGTAAATTTATGAAATATATCATTGCTAAATATACGAGAATCAATTACAAATATTCGAGAATCAGTTACAAATTTATAGAAATTATTTGTAAATGGATTATTTAACTATATTTTATCTACTCCAAACTAATTTGTAACTATTTTATGTAAATTTATCATTAGTTCTTGCATAGTTGTAACTAACACTTGTATATTTTTATCCCTAATCTTAGGGACAAAAAGGAAACTTTACTCTAAAAAATATTTCCAATTAGTTATCTTACAACTATACAAATTTATGGTATATTTTCAAAATTTTTATCTCCCAAAAATATTCACCTATCCTTTTCCCTTTTTTGTTTGACCAATGAGTCATCGCTCCTAATAATACAACCATTTTAAAAGAAAGATGCTGTAAATATGGATCTACGCAAGCCATCTTCGGTAATAACGTCTCCTCAAAGGACCGATTATGTAATTTCACAAAAAATAAAACCTTGCCACTCAGATCATATCCCTCTAATCCGCTCAAGACGACCCGCTGGACCCTCACCATCTGTCCCTGATCCCCTTGCACCACCTGCGCCCAACCTCAGAACCACCTCTGCCCCTCGTCTTGAAATTACCAAAACACCCTTCTCACTATGCACCACCAAAACGCAGCCGTTTTTTCCAGATTTCCCACCTCGCCTCCTCCTCCTTCTCGTTCATCGTCACGCTCCTCGCCCCCATTTTATACTCTCTCAAGCAGGAGCACGAGGAGAAATAAACACTCTGAGCGAGCTTCGAGGTGGAGTAGGTGCAATTGGGTTGTTCTCAAGGCAATGCCTGCCTCTTCTCTCAAATCTAGCTGTGACGATAGTAAGAACAACAACAACAATAATGGCTCTCTTCGCAATTTCAACCTGAACGAGTCCACCTTCTTGGCTTCCCTCATGCCCAAGAAAGAGATTGGGGCTGATCGCTTCCTCGTTGATCACCCGGAGTACGATGGCCGCGGTGTTGTCATCGCTATCTTTGGTATCTGTCTATCCCATTCCGTTCATCAATCACTCACTGCGTCGACTTTGACCGGCGATGTTGTTTGTCGTTGTTTTCTCTAGTCCTTCTATTGAAGGCTTTATCGCTTCTTATTCATTATTTACTCATTGTACATTACGTATAAGCGGATTCAGTTGCTTTAGTTCTGTTGGCACTGTGCCTGTGCAAACATGTGCTGCTACTGAGAAATTTTGGATTTTGATATCAAAGTTACTTGTATTCTGATTTGTCTTAGTGCTATGCTATAATTGGTAGTTTGATACTGTGTCATGTGACAAGTTTGTTCACTCGAAATATTTGCATGTTTTCAGATTCCGGTGTAGACCCGGCCGCTGTTGGATTACAGGTTACCTCTGATGGGAAACCGAAAATTCTTGATGTCCTTGATTGGTGAGTGGAAGACTACTTGATGTTGTATTGATTTATGTCTAATGTGTCTCTAGAATTTCTTTTCTGGCTTTCCAATAAATGTCCAATGCCTTTCCCTTCAGCACTGGGAGTGGGGATATTGATATCTCAAAGGTGGTGAAGGCTGATGCTGATGGGTGTATTTGCGGGGCATCAGGTCAGTGCTTGGGAACGTTCAGCTGTCTGTAATTTACAATGGATGTTAGTATCCCAGGAAGACACTTTGAATTTTCAGACTTCCTTCATTAGATTGTAGCAATTGCAGATACTTGGAAGGTGACAAGTGCTAGAGAATATTAATTAGCTCTTGACTAACTAGAAGGAAAACAATTTGCGAGAAGGATATTTTTAATTTTTATGGTTAAGGCTTCCTCCAATAAATTATAGTAGTTGACGGGATAACTAATGCAATCTCCTCATGCTCATCTTGTGGTGACTGTTAGCTGCTTATTCTTAGACTAATACTTGAATGGATTAGTGAAGTGACTATTTGTAGTTTCGTACATCTCATTTAGAATAATGACGGAAGTTTGAAGACAAGCATAAAGCAGCTACACCAAAACTGAGTGGGACAATTTCAATTTTAAGTAGCCGAATCAAGTGACCAATATGTATTTTACATTCCTAATACTGCTATGATAGTCTTATACATTATGAGTTTCCTGTCCTGTAACCCAAATTTTTTCCTCTTATACACGGAATTGTGCTTTTCTTTTTTATCTTCTGTTCCCTCTCTCTCTCCAGTATGCTTGAGTGTGTGTTCTCCCTTAGTATGTGAATATGAATAGTTGAAGTATTGAGCTAATGAGCTCTTGTTTGTGTTTAAATGCACATAAATATGATGTACAGGGTCTTCTTTGGTCGTCAATACTTCATGGAAAAATCCTTCTGGTGAATGGCATGTGGGTTATAAATTGGTTTATGAGCTCTTCACAGAAACATTGACTTCTAGATTGAAGGTAATATTTTGGTTTTATGGCAATATTTTAATTACACTCTGGACCTCCTAGTCATCATCAATGTATGCAATTTTCCTTATTCTCCTTCATATTTTCATTTGCAGAAAGAAAGAAAGAAAAAGTGGGACGAGAAAAACCAGGAGGAAATTGCTAAGGCTGTGAAAGAACTTGATGATTTTGATAAGGTTTTTTGAAAATTTGACTGATTCTGCTTAAATATGATAGTGCTTCAAATTGTATACGATGTACTCACAACTCTTAACAATTTGTGTGGAACACATAAATTAATACAGAGGCATATTGTTATATGTATTGTTTGCAAAATTGTTATTAATGCATAGTTTTATTTTTTAAAATTATTTCTTCCTTGCTGCTCTCTTTCTATTTGCTTGCATGACAAGATAGGAAAGGGGAAATTCTTCCCTTCCTTGGGTGACAATAGTAATGCCACTTTTTGGGCATGCGACATTTGTAATGTACTTGTTTTGGAGATACTCGGAGAAAGATTACTTCTTTTCCCCCCTTTAAAAACAAAGGTAAGAAAAGAAAAAGGAAATGAAAAATGGAGCCTTTGAATATAAATTAGCACTATAGGACGCACATTAATTTCGTTTTGGTTACACTTATTAAAAAAATGAAATTGTGTGTGTGATTGCTTCTTATTATTTTTGTTTTTTAGTCGTTCAAATTAACAGTTGGCTAATATGCTCCTTCGAACTTTGTGATCTGATATGCCCGCTTGCATTGCATTTTTAGTTGCTCTACCCCATTTAATCCTATGAATGACAAATTTTGATGCATTTTCTAGCAACACGTCAAGGTGGAGGGTGCAAAACTAAAAAAGGCTCGTGAAGATCTCCAGAATAGACTTGATATTCTTAGAAGGCAATCTGAGGTGACATCACTTTTGTTGCTCTTTGGGTTTTGCTGCCTTTTCTACTCTTTGATGCTGGAAATAATTCAGTTACTTGATGTCATATGGTATTACAGATACGTTTGTTGTCCCACGTATTCTTCACAATTTTGATGTTTGAAATGTACCAATGGGTTACAATGCTTGAATTATGGAGGTGAATGATGTATAATGGCTCCCTCACAATTTTTTTTTTGGTATACTTGTACCCTAGGCTTCACCATGGGAATAACTTAATGTTATTCATTTAGTGGCCAAAATCACCCAGCGTCCGCATAGTAGGGTGTCCTTTCTTTGGATAAGATAAAAATTCTATTAGAAGAACTGAAGAAATACATTGGAGGATAAAATCCTCTGCAGACAAAGTTACTAAGAAGCCAGCGAGGTGGCAATCAATAGAAACTTGTTAGAAACCACTAACAAGATCATTAATACAAAAACGACTCTCTACCTATGTAAATCTACATAAAATAATCCCGTTCCTGAACATGATTAATTTGGGATGGCAAATGGTTGGATATACAATATATTTTGGGTATTTAAAATAGAAACCAATATGACACATCCTAAATCCTGAATTTAACTAAAGCTTAATAATTTATCTTTTTATCTATTTATTTCTTCTTGGTGAGACACAAATTTAGGATGTTAATAGGTTGTTTTACCTCCAAGGAAGGGTGCACGTCCACTTGGTGGATGCCTTCCTACAAAGGATCACCAACAAGAATCAAATAAGGAAACCATTTGGTTGAAGTAACTCACTCCTACCAATTGAGCCAAACCTTGTTGGCCAAATAATTTATTTCTAATGACCAAAACAAAGTGCCTAATATGGAAACTGAGTAAATTAACTGTAAACCAATATATAAGGATACTGAGTATTTGTGTTAGATACAAGAAACGGGTACCAAGAAAATACCTGAAATTTGTACCCAAAATTTATGAATTTTATATGTTATATATAATTCTTGGATGTTTCGTTTTGTGGATGATAGGTACCCTATGATTTTTGGAATAACTAAAACCACATACTCCATCCATCCCATATCTATTGTTTTAGGTTTTCTATTTTGTTTCAAAACTATTGTTTTATAATTCCAATGCATGATTAACTTTTTCTTTCCAATTATACCTTCATATTTATTAATCACATTTCTTTTCTCTTTCTTATCTACTACTTACTCCTCTTTTTTAATTTACTCCTTTGGAAATCGAATTCTAAGGCTCTTTAATAAGGATATTTTAGTAATTATATAGCATTATTTTACATTTAATTAGGATATTTTAGTAATTGTATAGTATTATTTTACATTAATTAAAGCTTTTTTAATCCATGTGCTACAACTTTAAACAGAAATAGATATAGGACGGAGGGAGTATCTATTTACTATTTACATATTGGATACCTAAATCCTAAAACCATAATGACCAAAATTGTTATGGTCAATGTTTCAAAAACTAGAGCAGATAATGACCAAAATTGTTATGGTCAACGTTTAAAAAACTAGAGCAGTATTGAACTAGTATAGGGAGAAATTCTTGGTTCACTGGCTAGTGATTGAAATGGTGGTAAATAATGTGTGTTTAGCAGTGTATATTAAACATTTAGTTCGTAAAAATTAATTATGTAAGTAATTTAAGATGAAGATAATTAAGTATATAAGTAATTTAAGATTAAGACAATTAAGTATATACTAATGTATTTGGGACATCACTGAATAATTCCATTGTACATAAAATAGGCTCACAATTCTACATCATATGGTGTTCCATAATCAATAACAGTCATTAAAATAGCATCTTCAACAATACCATCAATACCATTAGTCTTATCCCGCTAAGTGGGGTCGACTACTTGGATCATACGATGCCAATAAGCTTTATCAAATACCATTTATTCAGATAAATCATTGACCAAGAGGTCACGCTTTATAACTTCTCTTAGTATCATTCTTGGTCTTCCTCTACGTCTTTTGATACAGTTCCAAACCATTTGATTAACTCTCTTTGCTGGCTCCTCTTGTCCTCTTTTTTGTACATGCCCAAATTACTTTAAACGATTTTCAACCATTTTCTCTTTGATAGGTGCTACTCTGATTTTTCCTCGTATACAATCATTTCTTATCTTATCCATTCTTGTATGGCCACACTTTCATCTCAATGTTTTTATCTCTGCTACTCTCATCTTATGCTCTTAGTGCCATTTCAAAGCCCAACATTCACTGCTATATAGCATTACTGGGGCCATATAGCAATTCAATAAAATTTCCCTTTAAGCTTTGTAGGTATCTTATGGTCACAAAAAACTCTTGAAACTTTTCTCCATTTTAACTACCCAGCTTGTATCCTATGCATAAAATCTCTATCAATTTCACCATCACT
This sequence comes from Adenanthera pavonina, assembly GCA_026686845.1. Taxonomy (NCBI): domain Eukaryota; kingdom Viridiplantae; phylum Streptophyta; class Magnoliopsida; order Fabales; family Fabaceae; genus Adenanthera; species Adenanthera pavonina. The sequence goes on from JAIVEN010000013.1 coordinate 28,942,957, forward strand.
TTGTAAAATCGATTCCAAATATTTGAACTTTGACATTTCTGGAATGGTTTGCTTTCCAATTTTTACCTCTGAATCATTTCTAACTGGTCTCTTATTAAATTTGCAATACATATATTCCGTTTTACTTCTATTCAAATGGAAATCTTTTGATTCCAAAGTGTTTCCATAACTCTAGTTTAGAGTTGGCTTCTTTTTTTGAGTCTTCAATTAAGACTATATCATTTGTGAAAAGCATACACTAAGGAATTTCCTCCTATATATGTTCTTTTAGAACATCGAAAACCAAATCAAACAAATATGAACTCAAGGAAGATCCTTGATGTAAATCTATCCTTATAGGAAAGTCATTTGTGTCACCTCCGGGAGTTCTCACACTTGTTATTGGTCCCTCATACATATCTTTTACGGCTCAAATATAAGCAACACAAACACTGTTCTTCTCCATTGCTTTCCACAATATCTCTCTTGGTACTCTGTCATAGGTTTTTTCCAAATAAATGAAAACCATATGCAAGTCTCTCTCTTGACGCTGTTATCTTTCAATCAAACCCCTTAATAAATAAATAGCCTCTGTTGTAGACCATATTAAAAAGTTTAATTAAATAATATTAAAACCATATTTGCTGATATCAAATGAGATAAAAATTACTCAAAAATTCCAAAAAGGAGCCAAAACAATGTTGTTTCAGTTACATGAAGAAAAAACCGAAAAGCACTTCATTATTATTGTTATTAATATTTTATGGAGACACAAAATTCTTGTTTCCTTTTATGAACCATGAGATAATTATATGTTTTTACATTGATTGCCCTAACCTTGTGACTGTAGTGCTGCATTGTTATTTTTATATGGGCTATGTGCTTAGGCTTCATCTATAGTACCAAAATAGCTTAAGCTGCTAAGTTAGAATTGCCACAAGCTTCCCCTAACTTACTTTTTTTTTTGGTTTTATTTCTTATTTGCTCTGGCTTGTGTTCTTTTAGTTTAATTTTTCTTTTATTTGCCACAATTTTGTGTTTTTTTTTTCTTCCTTGGGCTTGTACTCTTGAACCTCAGAAGCTTCAGGTCAATCATCTTTTTGGGATTCCCAAATCTTACAGCTTTTGAGCTCTGATGCCATGTTAGCAACTAAGAGAAATATATGAAATGAATCCCGATTTTATTCGACTAACTTCAACTAGGTACATTGTATCCTTTTATTTAAGTCATCTATAAGTCACTGATACTATCTAGATAGATGTAAGTACGTGTATGGGCTGGGCCTAGGCCCATTAGCTAGTGCTTATCATTACACTAATACGCTAACATTTGGTTTCAGAGCTACGATGACAAAGGGCCTGTCATAGATGCCGTTGTTTGGCATGATGGAGAGGTGTGGAGGGTGGCTCTTGACACTCAGAGTCTTGAGGAAGATCCAGATTGTGGGAAGCTTGCTGACTGTATTCCATTAACTAATTATAGGTACTTGGTTGCTGGTGTTAATATGCATTTTAAGTGCTTATCTTAGTTGATATCTTTTCTACACAGTCATGTGATGGGCAGATACACTTGATTTTGACAATAATTTCCTACTTTCACAAAAGAAATTGTGAAACTCCACTTTTTTTGTCACCGCATAAAACACTTTGTCTTTTGGTCCTATTTCCGTTCAGTGCACTGAGATATTAAAGGATGTGATATTTTTTCATAATTCTTGGTTTCTTCTACAAGTCATCCTTTGTGAAATTATCAAGATGGATACTGCAGAGCAATTGCGTATACATAAAGATGTGCACCATATTGACAACGTTAGGAAAGTTTGTCTTAATTTCATAGTTTGTTTCCTAAAGGATCAAATGATCCACTTAAGCTGCATAAATTATGAGTGGGATCTTCATGGGATGGACAATGCAAGGTGTTCTCATGTTCTTTTTCACCCTTCTGAATCAGTGATGACATTAGTTTTGATAAATAGGAGGATAATTAGTCTGGGACTTAAATTGTTTATATGGTTTTCTATTTAGTAACTTAATATACGAGTTGTTAGTTAGACAGTTACTAGGTTAACTAGGTTTTGAATTCTGTGAGACTTTTGGTTAAGTTTTTTTGTCAGTTCCTAGTTTATATTTTTAATTTGGTCTTTTATGGTATACATAATTTTTATAATATGTATTTTTTCATTGTGTCTCTGAATTGTATGATTTAATACTGTTTACGATTCATGATAAAAAAATTGCCTTTGATTCACTGTTTGAATTGTGATTTGATAAATATGATTTTATTTTAATCTTAACTATTTAAATGTCAACCTATTCTCATTCAGGGAAGAGAGGAAGTATGGCGTCTTCAGCAAATTAGATGCTTGTTCATTTGTTGTTAATGTCTATAATGATGGGAACATCTTAAGTATTGTAACAGACTGCTCCTCCCATGGTACCCATGTTGCTGGTATAGCTGCTGCATACCACCCTAAGGTACTAAAATATAATCTCATTCATATAGTGCAAATCTTCAGTGAATGGTATACCTTTTGATATATGATACTGCTGTTAGGAGCCCTTGTTGAATGGAGTTGCACCTGGAGCACAATTAATATCTTGCAAAATAGGGGACGCTCGCCTAGGTTCAATGGAAACAGGAACTGGTTTAACTCGGGCAATAATAGCTGCTGTGGAGGTGCCTCAATATGTTTTACTCTTTACATGAGTGCATGGTTATCCTGGATGTTCCAACAAATTTATCTTGGGCTCTAAGCAGCTTCTAAATTTACTATTGCAGCATAAATGTGATCTAATCAACATGAGTTATGGTGAACCAACATTGCTTCCTGACTATGGACGCTTTGTTGACCTTGTGAATGAAGTATATTCTAGGCCCTCCTTTACCATCTTGGCTATTCATGTATTTTCTTTGCCAGTTTTCTTTTTCTAAAATTGCTATGGATGTTTTGATGATTTTATATTCAGGCTGTAAACAAATATCGTCTGGTATTTGTAAGCAGTGCTGGAAATAGTGGGCCAGCATTGAACACTGTTGGTGCACCTGGTGGTACATCTTCAAGCATAATTGGTGTTGGTGCATATGTCTCTCCTGCTATGGCAGCTGGTGCACATTGTGTAGTAGAACCTCCATCTGATGGGCTTGAATACACTTGGTATGCTTGCTTTTCTGTGGAAGCTTTCTCATTGGATGACTTTCTTCCTATACTATCTTTGATTTTATTCTTCTGCATTTGCCTTATTATCATTTAGAATTGGTGGAAATAATTTGCAGGTCTAGCCGAGGACCAACAGCTGATGGAGATCTTGGTGTCTGCATCAGTGCTCCTGGTGGTGCTGTTGCTCCTGTTCCTACATGGACTCTTCAACGGCGTATGCTAATGAATGGAACATCAATGGCATCACCATCAGCCTGTGGAGGAATTGCATTACTCATAAGTGCAATGAAGGTTCTAGGATTTGATTCTGTTTTAGCTTGTCTTATTTAGTTGTTGCTACATTGTATGCAAATCTATAATCTTTTGATACTTATACTGTTATAATGTGGTTAGTTGGTTGGAATTAGTTAAACTGTTAGTTATGACAGGAAATCATACTTGTTCCCCTATTAGTTTAAATAAGGGATAGATGCAGATAAAGAGTGTGAATGATTTGAATATTGGTGTGTTTACGCTTTACAATGTACCAACTGTGCAGGCTGAGGGAATTCCTGTAAGTCCATATATTGTGAGGAAGGCCCTTGAGAATACATCTGTTCCCATAGGTGATTCAGCCGAGGATAAATTATCCACTGGACAAGGGCTTATGCAAGTTGACAAGTTAGATATTCTTCCCAGTCTTTATCTTTGGGGAAATTGTAGTAAACGGTAACAACATAAGAATTTGATATTAAATCATCAATAAATGACAGGGCTTATGAATATCTACGGCAATCTCAAAATATTCCACGTGTTTGGTATCAAGTAAACATCAAGCAATCTGGAAAAGAAAGTAAGTTTATATTCTCTCATTGTCATCCCATCCTTCCCTTTCCAAGATAAAAATGAGACATAATCTTGTGGCCTATCTGTAGTGCATTTATCTGTGCTTATAAAATTGGCGTAGCATGTTTTGCACTATAAGTAATTAACTAGTTAGTTGGTACTTCGTAAATAAATATTATAGCTTCCTAATTCCATGTTACTTGGAAGCCTATTTATAAAATATTTGGATGTGAGTCACATGAAAAGTTCAAAATTTGTTCAATTTTTTTCTTATATTAAACCCAGAAGTCTTGAAAATTTTCCTTGTTGCTTACCTAAAATATCTTATAAATTAAGGAGCATTAACATTGATGTGGACATGCTTGTCACTGCAACACAGGAATATCTAGATATTCCTGGACTTTAAGTTTTATTTGTGCCTGACACAAGCAGGACAGGATACCACTCCTTTAAATGTCCATGTTTCACGGCCTGTGAATAAGTTTTCGAGCACTTGAAAATTTAGAAGTCACTTACCTATGACTACCTTAAGGGGGTGTGAGGAAAGCTCTATAAATACTGTCAAATTAATGTTTAAAAGGTTTGTGTAATTGTATGTAGCTAATGAGTTGAGCTTTTTCTCGCCTCTAATTTTGTCTACATGCCTTCCTTATGGGAGCTCTATTTGATATGGGGCACATTAAATGTTTTTTTATTGTTATTTGTCAGAATGGAATTGATTTTCTATAGGATCCAAAATGGACCTAAAATAGTTAGATGAGCCATCTAGTTTCTGCTATAGGTCCTTTATTGTGATAGTTTTGTCTGCCTTTAGAATCATCAAGCCGTAAATTTGTGTATTTGTTGAACAGATAATTTACTCATTTTAAGTTATGTATTTGGGAAATTAGCTTCTAATTTGGTTCAACATTGACAATAAAGTTGAAATAGTATTAAAATTTGAGTGCAAACCTCATGACAACTTGTAGAAGTAAGAAAAAAATATTCAAATGTTGAGAAAAACTATGTCCTAACAACTCATACATTCGTCCCTCAAACATTTTTAAAAATGTTCTTTCTTGCATAATGTTGACTTCATAGGATATAGTTCCTCTATTGTGTGCATAAGCATATCATTACCTGTGCTGTCCGTAATGTGATGCTATAGCTGACTAAGTGTATAATAAAGGATAGAAAAAACAATGAAATTAAAATTAAGATGTAGTTTACATATGCATGTAGCTTTGCTTTTTCTCTTTTTTAAGCATTTATATCAAGCAGAGACTGTTTATATGAAAATGGGAAAATTATATCGTTATTTGTTTGCTGATGGCAGATCCTTCATCAAGAGGCATCTATCTAAGGGAGGCTAGTACTTGCCAGCAACCTACTGAGGTGAGGTCATTTATAAATTTGGTGTGCATTAATGATGACAGTATACTTTTGCATAAGGTCTTCTCTTTGAAGAATGTGTTTTGTAAATGATCTTAAATTCAAAAAGTGGGAAAGGATGAAACTGAAGAAAGATGATAAGATCCAAATATTGTTAACTCAGTTAGTCAGTTGGTTAGAATGATAAAAAGTTGAATATTGACAAACAATACTAGTTAATCTTTCTTGCCAGGGTGATAATATTGGTATATTTGGTTTTTTCATAATAAGACAAGTAAAAGTGAGTCGAATCATTGTACAACAATTTTGTTTGGTAGAAAAGTTAGGTGAGGAGGTATATTATGAATCTTAATAGATCCTTTTTACGCTGATTCTTCTTTGTTGACAAGTATTATAAATAACAGTTTATTTTATATTTTCAACATTTTCTTTTATCTTTCATTCCTGTTAGCTCTTACCAATGAAGCCGAAGGCAAAGAGAATACAGTTGAACAACTAGAAATGAGGTGAATGAGGGGGATGCTTAAGACGAGCTATTCCCAGTGTATATATAATATATTCTGTTATCACACAAATAACATACACTTGCCATGTGTCATAATGCAAAAAATGACTCACACTATAACACTTGCATATCTACGATAAAATATACTGACATGCATAAATATAAATAAATGCTACACATGCTAATTCATATTAACTCTACTTGGCAATCTTCTCTTATTATTGTAATTTTTATTTCCCAATATTCTTTTGTCATGAGTTCTGTTTGTTTTCATAATCTTGAACACTTTGTTTTATCATGCTCTTAACAAGTCAGCCATTGATTGCCATGTCTATCATTTTGTACATTTAGCATGTGAAAAGCATCCAACAAATTTGTTAGTCCTGTTGGGATACGTTATAACTCTCAAACTTATCCGGGTTCCTTCTCTGGTTGTCTCTTCTTCAAAAAATTGTATTAATATTGTAAAAACTTTAATTTAAAACTAAATTTTGATGATTATTTTTGCTCTCATTTGGTAGTTTTCTTGGTAACTTGTGGTAGTACTTTGTTGACAGTGGACAGTGCAAGTCAGTCCAAAATTTCATGAAGATGCCAACAATTTTGAGGATTTAGTTCCGTTTGAGGAGTGCATTGAGTTGCATTCTACTGATAATACAGTTGTGAAGGCTCCTAAATATCTACTGCTCACTCATAATGGGCGCACCCTCAAGTTAGTCAGCTTTCCTTCAATTTTTCTTTCTTCTTTAGCATGTATGGCCATATATTCTGATTGATATTATTGTAATTACCTTCATATGAATTTAATTCATTTTTCCCCTATCTTTATACATAACCAAACTGAAAATGCTACATTAGTGATTATTGAATAGTGCTTATATATACTTGGTTGTTTTGGTCATGACCCATCTTATAAATAATACTTGTGGCCTTTCCTTGGTAGAATCATGCTTATATGGCAAGATTTATTTTGAGGTAGGCACTTTTTTTTGGCCAAACTCTTGTTATGTGTCTTATTCAATATATTGAATCGACCTTTCTCTGTGTTATAGTTCAAAAAATAAAATCTACTACCTGTTGGGTTATCTGTGAACAAATCACCAAACATGTCAATAATATGTTAAGCATATATTTCTTCATCCACATAATTCATTTTCTGAATTCAAGCATCTAGTACACTAGCAACTTTGTTGCAACATTTGAACTTCCAGTGATGCTGGTTGTTGCATATGCTTTTGTGAGGAAGTGAAACTGTGCTTCTTTCTGTGTTCATTGAATATGTCTTCCTAATTGCTATATCATGTCCATCTTCCTTAAACTGTGCTGCTGACATGTACACTTCTAATTGATAGTTTTTGTTTTATGAGTAATTTACGAGTGGCTTTCTTCCAACTTCCAGCATATTTGTTGATCCTACCAATCTGAGTGATGGTCTGCACTACTATGAGGTCTATGGTATTGACTGCAAAGCACCATGGCGTGGTCCTCTTTTCAGAATTCCAGTAACCATAACCAAGCCCAAGCCTGTAACAAACCAGCCTCCACAAGTTTTATTTTCACAGATGTTATTCCAGCCAGGTGTGCATGTGTAAAAGCAATCTCTGTCCTTTCTGCTGGTGGCCTACTGGTGTAGGTTTGAGATCTACATTGAATGTATCCTGAGCATACCGTTTGAGCTATTGCTCATGAGTTTTTTCTTATCTCTAATACAGATTTTTTTTTTCTTGACAATCTTAGTGTCTTAATTACATTGCATTTGCTTGCTTGGTTCTAGTTTCCTGTCTTCACTTGTAAAATTAAGGCGTACTATTATTGCTTCATTAGGTCACATAGAAAGGAGATATATAGAAGTCCCACATGGTGCTTCTTGGGTTGAAGCAACCATGAAAGCATCAGGTTTTGATACAGCTCGAAGATTTTTTGTGGACACTGTTCAGGTATAGAATGTAACTTGAAACACTCTAAGATTTTGTGGACAATTTTTAACATGCTTTCTGTCTCCAGATATGCCCATTGCAAAGACCTCTGAAATGGGAGAGTGTGGTAACATTTTCTTCTCCTTCTGCCAAAAGCTTTGCATTTAAGGTAGTAGGAGGTCAGACATTGGAACTAGCAATTGCTCAGTTTTGGTCAAGTGGCATAGGAAGTCATGAGACTACCAGTGTGGATTTTGAGGTAATGGAATTCATATTTGTATGACTTTGTCTCCCCTCCCAGAAGTTTGGATAATTTTTGTTTATGAAATAAACTGAATCCTAGTTTTTAAATTGCGAAGGCATGTTATCATTGTTCCTTGCTCTTTAATGGATGATATTTAGGAGGATCTCAGTTCCTTTATTGCTTTAACTTTCTTTTTTGATGGTTGGTATTTTCTTACTGCATGAGTGTGACAATTACTGTGGAGGGGATTTTGAACTTTTCAATACACAACTTACAAAACTTATATATCCTACTAATTAGATGATATTAAGAACTGTATGAAGGATGTATGAAGTTGAAGGCAATGTGCAGTTTATGCATTAATTTGGAATTTATGGCTAAAGTGGAATGCCCGTATTTTAGGTGTGTCTTGTATTTTAGGCGTGTCTTGTTGTCTCTGGATGATCTATGGACAAGTATTCTATTTGCAGCTTTAGCTGCACTGTATGATGGGAAAAGCTCATTATATTTGTCTTTCATGGTCTATGATCCCTGTCTTTGTAACTTATATGAATCTAATTTATTTACAAATGCCGGACAATAGCAAAAAATAATGAAAAGAGGAGTATTATTTATTTATATGTTCTACTGTTCTTTGTTAAAGATACTGATTGTTGAATTATATGCAATTTTAGGTCATGTTTCATGGTATGAAAGTTAATCAAGAGGAAATATTACTTGATGGGAGTGAAGCGCCAGTGAGAATTGAAGCTGAAGCACTACTAGCTTCTGAGAAACTTGTACCTGTGGCGATTCTAAACAAGGTGAAGCTTGTGTTTTCTAGTTATCTGGTTTATGTGTATCCTTTTTTAAAAGTTTTCTCCCTTTACGTTTGTGCTTTTCCATTATGCTTAGTACAATGCCTATTGACCTTATATAAGTTCATGCAGATAAGGGTTCCATATCGACCAATAGATGCAAAAATTACGGCACTTTCAACAGATCGTGATAGACTTCCTTCTGGAAAGAAGATACTTGCTCTGATCTTAACGTTAGTTGTTATAAATTCCATTATCTACGTCATTTGTTTGTGCTCTTTTAGATGGCTTATTCTCAGTATTCTTATTTTGTAGCTACAAGATCAAATTGGAGGATGGAGCTGAAGTAAAACCTCAAATATCATTACTAAATAATCGGATATATGACACTAAATTTGAGTCTCAATTTTATATGATTTCTGATTCAAACAAGGTACTTTAATGTTTATACGTTGGCTTTTTCAAAGATTTGATTTCTATTTCTCAATCATATATTAAGCTGGCAGGAATCAGTGCTCTTATTTTCAAATTCTGCTTTTACTTTACCAAGTACCTTTTGACTCTGGATGCGTTTCAAATGTGGAAATTCTAAATTCAAAGTGTCTTAGAACCTATCTACAGGACATTTGAGTATGAAATATAGGACTCAAAATTTTTCCAAATTTTTATATACCAAACTGAAATATCTTATGGTTCGTGTGGCTCCTTTGGTTACTGATAGAAAGATGAAGCGCCAGGGGTCTTTTTCTTCTAGTTTATTGTCCTGGTTACTCTGTGGATTTTGACATTCTTTGGGGCAACTCCTTATTTGCTTCACATATTTTTTTCTCCTTATTTTGCTTTCTCTTTTTGCACTGTAGCGTATATATTCAAGTGGTGATGCCTACCCAAATTCAACAAAACTTCCCAAGGGAGAATACAATTTACAGTTATATTTGAGCTATAGGACACTTTCTGTGCATATATCCTTGATGGTTGCACATGTATTTGTTTCTTGTGGAGCTTGCTGTTTACTAGGCGAGAAAAATTCTGCCATTGAATTCTTCAGAGGAAATTGTAAATTCATAAATGATGATGTAAACTTATTTTGAGTCTATTGACCTAGTGCTGTTTTGAGGCCAACAAAGCCTGTTTTAGTTACCAAACCCTGCTATAACAAAGGTGGAGCTTGGATTGCAAGTGGAATGTTTCTAGACTTCTGTAAGTTTTAGACTTAATTCAACCTTGTCCTCTACTCATAATGATTTATTGTTTCAGGCATGACAATGTCCAGATCTTGGAAAAGATGAAGCAATTGGTGTTATTTGTTGAGAGAAATTTGGAAGACAAGGTAGCCTACCTATGTAGAGCTTTTCAACTGCTATTCATGGTTTCTGAACTGGCAACATATTTGATTGTAGACAAGTTGGGGTCTCCATGGGATTAACCTTAATTAAAAATATGTCAACTCTTAATGAAAAAATTTATTCGATAGTGCTAATACAGGCATATCTTACGATTGATGAGCTATTTCTTTTTCCCTTCTTTCAAATCCTTACTGAAAGTCTTTGTAGTTGAACTACATAAGAATCTGACAGCATAGAGACGGGATATTATTTGTTACCTAGTAATTTTATTCAGGTTTCGTCTCTCTTAAAGGTAGATGAATGCAAAAAGGAGAAAAGCAAAATGATAAAAAATTCCTAGGGCTAGGGGTGCTTAGTTAATGAAAGAATATCTATAGATCTCTGATTTGTATTATTCAAGCCAAAATAACAGTGAAACAATTCTGCCGATATCTGGAAATAGGAAGAAGTGATAATAATGAAATATAAACTCACCAGGACAGTAGGGAAAACAGGGCAACAAAACAGTAAATGAAAGGAAATGCGGAAAACTAACAATAGTGCTTAGCTTGAGAGGCTAGAATCTCTCCCTTCCCTGATTGTCTTCACCAGAGTGGTTGTACTCCTTCCCTCAGTTCAAGGGTCCCTAGTATTCCACCTTCAAAACTCTCTCTGCCTGAACACTACCTCAAAATCAGTCAAAGTTAGTTATCCCCATATGCAATTCCTTTTCTGCCCTCTTTTTCATTTCTAGAGTAGACTATTGTCTCATTTGCTTTGATTGGATTAACACCTGCTATGACTGCCCTTTCTTTCTTATTCTTTCGACAATCGGTTCAAGTTATGGCAGGCTCATCAGTATCCATTATTCGAAATTTGATTTTGAAAAATGAACTTATTTATTTGTCAAATAATTATTTATAGGATAGAAGATCAATATCAAGAGATTGATTATTTGATGGGGGAGAGGTAGCTTGGTTATGTGGAAAAGGAAGAAGCAAAATATGGCAGTCTAGTGCGGAATGAGAATACTGAAGAACTACGGCTCAAGCTACCATTGAAATTATGTTGATTGGATTATCTAATATCTAATAGATTAATTTCAAAAGCTCCTTGAGTAGGCTGTTGTGCTTTGATGATCATGCTGCCATACGTGTTGCCTCCAATTCTGTGTTCCGTTAGAGAACAAACAATACTTAAGCTCATTGTCTAATGGTTCTAGAGACGATTCAATAAGGACATATTTCTAGTCATGTTAAGACTGTAGGACTACTAGTCAACATTAGGGTATTTTATTCTTTAAAATTATAATTTTCATGGCTTGTAAAAACCATAACAAAATGCTTCTGTATGAGTTACTTTATGTTTTTATTTTTTTGAAAAAATTTTTTAACTTTCATATTTACCTCATTTAGTACAGTGCTTCTGCTGTCCTGAACAGTGCACCAACGGAAGAGTTAAATCTTATATTCTGCAGTAAAAGTGGATTATGAACGAGGAAATCACTTTTAGAATTTGTCTTTATCAGGAATAACAATTTTTGTTAACTATTATTATTTAATCTCAATGATCTGTCGGATGTTTCACTTTTTAATTTTTCCCTTCAATTATTTATGTAACTAAATTTCTTTCCAGGATGCCATTCGTTTATGCTTTTTCTCTCAACCTGATGGTCCATTGATTGGAAATGGCACCTTTAAATCCTCAGCATTAGTTCCAGGGTATGTGTCTGTGTGACTAGTTACTGAGTTTTAAATTCTTCTGTTTGGTGCTGATTTTTGTTTTCTGGTAGTATAAAAGAGGCAATTTATCTGGGTCCACCACCTAAAGAGAAGCTTCCCAAGGTATACTTTTCTCCTTTGTTTTCTTTTAGATGTTGTGCATTGATAGAATGTGATAGCATTTGTTATATCTTATACAGAATTCTCCACAAGGATCTGTATTAGTGGGAGCAATTTCATATGGGAAGCTATCAACTGGGGAGAATAAAAATCCAGAAAAGCACCCTGTATCATATCGGGTTTCTTATATTGTTCCCCCGAACAAGGTTCCATTCTGCCTAATCAACTTCCTTAAGGTCTTATTTTATGGTTTTTAACTGCACATGCATGCTGGAGTGTGAGGAAGGACCAAGCTGCAATTTTGTTGCATCAAGATATCAACTATCATATATTTGTGTGCTTAAGTCTGAAACATTTTCTGATTACATTAATTTCTATTGAAAGGTTGATGAAGACAAGGGAAAAGGTTCTTCCTTATCTGGCAAGAAGACAGTTTCTGAGCGTTTAGAAGAAGAGGTATGTGACTCATACATAAGTGAATGAGCTTCCTTCTGGTTTGTTTTAGTTTGGTTTGATTTGTTTCGTATCTTGTTTTACTTTCACTGCATATTTATTTAATTAGTTATTTGTTTTGCATTTACTCGTGTATTGTTACTTGTGTTTGTCCTCTGAGTTGGAAGCCTTTGTGTTATGGATCCGGATCATATCAATTGCATTTTCATGCAGTGTGCCACAAGTACGTTAATATTCACCTTTAGATTAACCCTATGGTAGGGAGGATATATTAATTAATGCAATGTGTGAAGGTTATCTTTTATTTCATCTTTTGGCGCCTGAAGCTTTAATTGGGGAATTAGGGTGAGAATCTCCTTGCGCCTCAACCCTAGGTTTTCTATCTTCTTATATTTATAATATGTACATCTATCTGGTTACATAGGATAAGTGAGATAAAATAATATCCCACAAATAAGGATAAGAAGAATTCAAAATTTAAATGACTATAAGACTTGGTCCTTCTATCCTAACAAACAAACAAACAAATATTAATTAATAAATTAATTATATCTAATGATACTCCCCTTCAAGCTGGTGAATGTATATCTAACATTCCAAGCTTGCTTCGTGGATCTTCATACTTGACTTTGGACAGCACCTTTGTAAGTATGTCTGCATTTTGTTTGTTTGTTGAGATGTATTGTAGGTTCACAATATTAGCCTCCATCCTCTCATAAAATTCCTGTTTAGCTCCATGTGCTTAGTTCTATCATGGTGAACAGGATTATTAACAATGATGATAGTTGCTTTGTTGTCAAAAAACATACATAGGATCATTAAGAGGAAATTTAATCACTTCAAGAAGTTTTTTGAGCCATAATCCTTCACAAATTCCCATAGATAAAGCTCTATACTCAGCTTCCGCATTACTTCTAGCAACTATTGACTGTTTCTTACTCCTCCACATTACTGGATTGCCCCATAGATATATGTAGTACCCAATAGTTGATCTTCTATCAGTGACTAATCCTGCCCAATCAGCATCAGTGTAAATCACTGCATTTCTTGCACTATTTTTCTTAAAGTAAATTCCTTGTCTAGGTGTCATCTTTAAGTATCTCAAAATTCTATACAAAGCAGCCATATGTTTTTTAGTAGGCTCATTCATGAAGTGACTAACAACACTTGCTGGAAAACAGATGTCAGGTCTAGTATGAGAGAGATAGATGGGTTTACCTACCAACTTCTGGTACCATGTGGTATCAACTGGTGTGCTTTCTTCAATCAAATCCTTATTGTAGGATGTCTCCGTTGGAGTATCTGCAGGTTTACAGTCAAGTATCCCTGTCTCTTTTAGCAAATCAAGGGTGTATTCTTTGATCTTGCAACCTCCATTCCAAGAAAATATCTCAACCCTCCAAGAGACTTAATCTCAAATTCTCAGGCTAACTTAGCCTTTAATTCATCAATTTCAGCAGTATCACTACCTGTTACCACTATATCATCTACATAAACAATCAATATAGTGATAAATCCAGGTTTAGGTGATTTCACAAGCTGAGTTTGATCAGCCTGTCCTTGTTTATAACCATATTTAACCATCACAGATGCAAATCTGTCAAACCATGCTCTAGGTGATTTTTTGAGTCCACAGAGTGAGTGATTTTTTCAGTCTACATGCCTTGTTAGGTTTAGATGATACACCTGATGGAATTTCCATATAGACTTCTTCATTGAGATTTCCATTTAGGAAAGCATTCTTCACATTGAATTTGTGTAAGGGCCAATTCAAATTTGCTGCAATAGATACAATCACCTTAATAGGATTGAACTTGGCAACTGGTACAAAAATTTCTTGATAATCCACCCCATATGTTTGAATGAATCTCTTAGCTACTAATCTGGCTTTGTGTCTATTGATGCTACCATCAGTGTAAATTTTATGGTGAAAATCCACTTGCAACCAACCGCCTTTTTTCTTGCAGGTGAACCAGTAACTATCCAGGTTCCATTCTTATCTCATGCTTTCAATTCATCTTGAACAGCTCTTCTCTATTTAGGTTGACTAAGTGCTTCATTAACATGCTGTGGAACCTTCTCATTTGAAACATTACTGATGAAACATTTATAATTAGGAGATAACTTTTCATAGGAAATAAATTCCCAATGGGATGAAGAGTGCATTTTCTTATCCCTTTCTGTAGAGCGATACGAAGATCATCTTCAGTCACTTCTATTGGTTTTGGACTAGGAGAGGGTTCTGGCGTATGCATCACTAGAGCATTACTAGCTGGCTCATTATTAACTTGTTTCCACCCATTCTTTTTTCTTGAGTATGTCAGCCATTCCTTCTCTTCATTTGCTTCTACATGATCATCAGTCTTTCTGGGTGTGGAAGGCGACGAATCTCACTCATTTCTGGTTGAGTCATTGGCTGTAGTTTCGTCAGTTTGCTCAGATTCTTCTGCTAAACCCATTGTTTCTGTTGCTTCTAAATCTGTATGTGGCACACTTTCTGAACCTGTATGTTGCACAGTAATAGGTACACCCATATTTGATCCATCTACATCTAGATCATCCAAACAAAAATCCCATTCTCTCTCACTCTCCCTTTGAATGGGAGTTTTGGGGAAGAATGGAGTGGTTTCAAAAAATGAGACACCCATGGTCACAAAATTTTTGAATGGTAGGAGAATAACACTTATAACCCTTTCACTAGAGGAATAACCCCAAAAAATACACTTTATGGACTGTTTCTCAAGTTTGTTGCCCTTATATAAATGAGCAAAGGTAGTGCAACCAAAAACTTTGAAAGGTAGTGTTTAGATAAATGTTTGTGTAGCTTGGAATTCTTGTAAAAGTAGGTTATAGTGTGTTTGAAAATTGATAACTCTAGAAGGCATGCAATTGATTAGGTAAGTAGCAGTCATGATAGCTTCTCCCTAATAGTGTGTAGGAGCATTAGAACCTATTAGTAAAGACCTGACCACATTGACAAGATGTCTATTTTTCTCTCAAAGACTTTATTTTGTTGTGGAGAATTAACACAAGTGCTCTAATGGACAATTCCATGTTCAGAAGTGAATTGACTCATAGTAGAGTTCATGTATTCTGTACCATTATGATGGGGACTTGGGTAATATAGGATGACCAAGTCCCATATTGAGTAGTATGTGATGCTCAATGGGGTATTTAAGTGGGTTGGTTCTTCCACCTCAATAGCTAACTTTTGAGAGAGGTTTTTTCATCCTACTTGTGAACCAGATCAGGGTGCGTACTTGTTAGTATTTCAATCTACCATGTGTGATGTGTCCTTGTTTTTATTATCATGTACTGCAGCATATTTGTTTTTAATGGTTCTCGGTATCTCTATATGTGTTGCTTTTTGAATTTTTTTTTTTTGCTCTTTATTTCTGAATTTTTTTGAAATTATATTTATTTGAGGTAATTACTCTAACTATAACTGGCAGATGTACTATTCCAATTGAAATCAGTTTGAAGAAAATAACTAAAAAAAGTGAAAAACCAATCTATTGCCACTTTATAGTATGCATCCAACTCTTGGAGTAATCTGACGTCTATACAGCAACATAAACCCAACAACCCTAAAAAATTTAAAAAATATTGTTCACATTAATCACATCCATGATAAAATAAAAGCTATGAAACTGTAATGAATTCTGGGAGTTGTTGAAAAGGAAATCTATTCTTGCTACCTGGAGAGGCCACAGAATGACCCTTTGAGCTTCGATGCGACCTAGTTCTTTATGGCTGTTACCTTTGCCATTGCTGTCACTGTCACTCTCACCATTGAGAGGAGGTGGAGCATGAATTTGTTGATTGGAGGTGGAGAATGAGTTTGATGGCTTTAGAAATTCCAGGTCGTTTCTTCTTCATTGATGCCGATGATGATGAACTCTTTGGTTTGATGGCTTGGATCTAAAAGTTCAATGCCTATTTTTTATTTTTACTTTTAATTTTGCACCATTCTTTCTGTCAGCCATAGGATCAATATAAAAGTGAATATTATCCCACTTGTGGCACATCGCATGAAAATGCAATTGTTGTGATCCGGATCCTATTGCTATGTACTTGAGAAAAGATACAAGTGAAATGGTATTGTCTAATAGTAATTGTGACAATGACTAGTAATTAATGTTGTAGGAAAAAAAAAAGTTGTGGAGATGAATATCTTCTTGTAGACCTTATATTAATTTATAATTGCATCAGTTACCAATGAAGTTGATTAGCTCTGGTTTAAACGTGGTAACATTTTACAATATCTGTCTATGTTGATTGTGTTTTTACTTTTGGGAAATGGAAACCTGTATTCGTGAAATCTTCTGCACATCATCTTCTATTTAAAACACAAACTGAACTTACAAATTGATTAATAATTTAATCGAGGGACAACTCTTGGCTATTTTGAGTGGATGATGCGTGCATGTGTAAATGTATATACAGTCTCTCACCATTCTTAATCATTGCAATGTTGATTCTGGAGATTTCTTATTATTTTTTTATCTGCTGTCTGAAGAATACTTTGTCCTTCACTTGTCTGTTAGGTAAGGGATGCAAAAATAAAAGTGCTTGGAGGCTTAAAACAAGAAAGTGATGAAGAGTGCTTGGAATGGAAGAAGCTATCTGCCTCGCTTAAAGTGAGTAGATTAAAATTGCTTTTCCTTCAATTTACTGTTTAGTCTTTTAAACTCATGCTATCTTCTTTTTCAAGATTTATTGATACTTTTAAGAAAAACATTGAAATTTTATTCAGCTGTTTCTTTAGGTTATTATGATAAGATAATGCAGAAATTTGTTATGTTTCTTTGCAGTCCGAATATCCAAAGTATACTCCATTACTTGCAAAGATTTTGGATGGTTTGGTTTGCAGGAGTAATATCAAAGACAAAATCCACCATGATGACGAGGTAAATTTTGGTGGCAGCTAGTAATTTTTCTTCCCATAACAATATTTTGATGATTTTACTAGTTAAAATCTAGAATGAATCTGAGATAGGCTCTGGAGCTTCTGGATTTTTATCCTTTTGGAATTTCACTTTCAGGGGTTGGACAGTCTTGAGGTTGCAATGTTTTTTTATATTGTTGTAAAAGTAATATTGATACATGCATCTGAAATAAATTCTTTATATTTTTAAATTTCAAATTAGGTATTTTATTGTCACTTGAAAAATTGTTTTCTCTGCTCAACTAAATAACTTACTGTATATATTTTACATCTTAGTTTGCTATGTCGTGACACTGAATAAGGTCTTAAAATTTCTATTTTCTACGTATCATCAGTAAAGAGAAGGATAAACAGAAAAAAGAATGCATATCTAATATTTCAATCAAGTTGGGCATGGTAGCTTCCATTGTTCTTAACATGCTGCTTGTAGTTCATGCAAGGAAAATTAGATGAAACAACAGTAACTTGCAGCTTTAGATGAACATTTTGTCCATGTTGGATAGTACTGCTTACAAAGGAATGAAAATTATTGATTTTTCCTTTCAATTTCCTAGGAACCCTATTCATTGTAGTGTTTTTATGAGATGCTTAACTGGCAAGCATTGCCGGTTGATGCCACTGTTCTTTTTCTTGTGCCTGTTCTGTTCTAACTGATGAATTTAAGGTTTATCTTTTAAAAATTTATTTATTTTGTCATATTTTTAAATATCATTTAATTTACCTTTTGTTTTATCATGCTGTACTTTGGTATAAAATGACTTTGAGGCAAGATGCCTTTGATCAATGAGAATATTAGCTAGACACTTTGTTCTATGGAGGCTGAGAAATAAACTGCACCCTTCACAGCTTGTGAAGAGTAGGACTTGCTATAGATTTTATTGTATGTAGATATTTATAGATTGCTTGGGAAAGATGCTTATATTAATGACTAGCAACACCATTGAAAAAAGTTGGGGAATTGTACATTTGGACACAGCATGGTAATCTGTCCAGGGAAAATGTTTGTTATAACTAATGTATAAAAAACTAGGTCGGACTGACTGGTTGGACCAGGAACTAGTGCCAAGTCCAGTCTGAAAGAAGAGCAAGATCGGTAGATCACAAAATTGGTCAAGAACCGGTTAGTTCCCCCCCCCCTTCCCCCCAATTTTTTTTTTAGTTTTTAAGATAAAATAGCATTATTATTAGTTAGTACTAAATAACGTTATTTTTGTAAAAAAATTTATATTTTAACATTATAATATTATTATAATACATAATTATTGATAATGATAAATTTACTTAACAAATAATACTACAACAATAACTACATTAGCCTTGTCCCACTAATAGGAGGTTGGTTACATGGATCATACTACACCAATGAACTCTATCAAACACCATTTCCTTAGATAAATTCTTTATCAAGAGATCATTTCTTATAATTTTTCTTAGTGCTCTTTTTGGTCTTCCTTTACGCCTTTTGATAGAGCTCTAAGTCATTTGATTAATTCTTCTTCTCATTGGCTCATCTTGCTCTCTTCTTTGTACATGCCCAAACTAGTTTAAATGATTTTCCACCATTTTCTCCTCGATAGGTGCTACTCTGACTTTTTTTCATATACGATAATTTCGTATCTTATCCAATTTTGTATGATTACACATTTATCTCAACATTCTCATTTTTGCTACTACCTTATTACGCTCTTGTTGTCTTTTCAAAGCTCAACATTCACTACCGTATAGCATTGCTGGCCTTATAGCTATTTGATAGAATTTCTCTTTAAGTTTAGTTAGTACCTTGCGATCACAAATAACTCCTGATACTTTCCTCTACTTTAACTACTCAGCTTGTATCCTATGCATAACATTCCCCATCAATTTCACCATTACTCTGTAAAATTGACCTCAAATATCTGAATTTTGACACTTCTTGAATGGTTTGCTCTCCAATTTTTACTTCTAAATCATTTCTAATTGTCCTCTTGTTAAATTTGCAATGCATATATTCCGTTTTACTTCTATTCAAGCAGAAACCTTTTGATTTCAAAATGTGTCTTCATAACTCAAGTTCAGAGTTAATCTCTTCTCTTGAATCCTCAATTAAGACTATATCATTCGCGAAGAGCATACATTTTGAAATTTCTTCTTATATATATTCTGTTAGAACATTCAAAACCAAATCAAACAAATATGGATTCAAAGAAGAATCTTGATGTAAACCTATTTTTATAGGAAAGTTCTTTGTCTCACCTCTAGAAGTTCTCACACTTGTTACCCTCTCATATATATTTTTTATGGCTCGAATATAAGCCACACGAACACCTTTGTTCTTTATTGCTTTTCACAACATATCTCTTAGTACTCTATCATAAGCTTTTTCCAAATCAATGAAAATCATATGCAAGTCTCTCTCTTTACTCCGGTATCTTTCAATCAAACTCCTTAATAAATAAATAGCCTTTGTTGTACACTGTTTTGGCATAAATCCAAATTGATTTTTCGAAATACGACTCTTTTCTTGGTTTATGCTCAATCACATTTTCCTAACGTTTCATGGTATGACTCATGAGTTTTATCCCCAGATAATTTGCACAATTCTAAACATCCCTTTTGTTCTTGTATTTAAGTACTAGAGTGCACTTTTTCTATTCTTCTAGTATTTTCTTAGACCTTAAAATCTCGTTAAATAATTTAGTGAGCCACAAAACTCCTTTCTCTCCTAAGTACTTCCAAACTTCGATAGGAATGCCATCGGGATTATCCATTTTTTTAAGAGCTTCTTTGACCTCTCCAAGCCAAATCTTACGATAGAAGTTCAAATTCAGATCATTTTCGTGAGTTGTTAATCCTTCTATATCAATAGCCATACCCAATCCATCATTGAAAAACTTATAAAAGTAGTTCTCCCATCTTTCTGTGATATTATCATTTGTATTTAAAACTTTTCCTTTTCATCCTTATTGCATTTTACTTGATCCAAATCTTTTGACTTTCTTTTCCTTCTTTT
The DNA here is from genome assembly GCA_026686845.1 of Adenanthera pavonina. Lineage (NCBI taxonomy): Eukaryota > Viridiplantae > Streptophyta > Magnoliopsida > Fabales > Fabaceae > Adenanthera > Adenanthera pavonina. The sequence goes on from JAIVEN010000013.1 coordinate 28,963,308, forward strand.
AGCAATTTTGTAAATCTTACATTCACCATTTTTCGTTCCTAAATCTTGGTAAAATTCCTTAAAAGTTTTAGATCGAGCCTCACTCACTACTTTCTTAGTCTCCTTTTTAGCCAATCGATAACATTTCCAATTTTCATCGTTATTGCACAATGCAAGGCTTTGAAACACTTTTTCTTATGTTTGACCTTCTCCTGCACACTCTGATACCACCATCAAGATTCATCTTTAGGTCCAAAATCTTTGGATTCACTCAAAACTGTTTTAGCGGCATCCCCGTTCCTTTTAATCATTTCATTTCACAAGATGTTAGCATTTCCTTGCGAGTCCCAATTACCTTCATTCAGAACTTTTCTCGTAAAGGTCAATTGTTTCATCTTTTAGTTACTACCACTTGATCCTAAGATTTAAGGTTTTTCAAATTTTCAATTTACGGTTCTTAACCAGCACATGAAGGACCAAGACCCTATATTATGAAGTTAAGCTCTCACTAGGGATTACTTTGCAGTCTTTACAAGCTCTTCTATTTGAGTTTCATACCAAAAAGAAGTCAATTTATGACTTTTGGACTCCACTTTTATATGTGATCAAATGTTCATCTCGTTTCTTAAAACAAGTGTTTACAATCGTGAGGTTATAAGCTGTTGAAAAATCAAAAATGGAATGCCCTCCCTCGTTTACTTCTCCAAAGCCATAACCGCCATGAGCTCTCATATATTGTCTTGTCTCTTTGCCCGCATGACCATTAAGGTCTCCCCCAATAAAGATCTTTTTCTCTTGTGGGATATCTCGAACCAAACCCTCCAAATCTTCTCCAAAATTTTTCCTTAATATGTGTTTCCGACCCTACTCGAGTTGTTTAAACACTAATAACATTGAAAGTATCGTGCCCAATGGTCAATTTTAAAGATAAGATCCTATTTCCAATCCTTTTGACTCCTACCACATTTTTTTTCCAATCTTTGTTCGTAATAATACAAATTCAATTTTTTGCTTTGACCTTTCCTACGCACTAAAGTTTAGAATCAGTAGTGTCTAGCTCCTTAACTCTTTCTCCCACCCATTTAGTTTCTTGAATACACAAGATGTTAATTCTCCTTCGAATTATAGCATCCACCTCTTCTATAGATTTACCCGTTAAAGTACCAATATTCCAATAACTGAACCGAATCTTGCTCTCTCGGGCTGACTTCTTTACCCACATCCATCTAGAATGATGTGGGAATCCTTGCTTATTTAACATTACACTCGGGCGCCGATGTAGTGACTCTAGCTCATTTAACACTGTATTCGAGCCATACAACACATTACTTCTGGGTAACGACCTAGTCTTAGCACAAATACGTTTTTGATCCATGTCATAAAAATTCGACAAATTTTTACTTGGGTGTTGAGGGCCTAACACAACCCTCTTCTTTTATTCGGGCTTGGGACCAACTATAACACTACATAGGCGGAGTTAAATTTACTTAACAAATAATATCAAAATAAAATATTAGTTGACTATGTTATATTCAAAATATTATTATAGAGGAATATTAGCTTATTTATATTTTAATATTAGGTTATGAAATTTAATGATATTTTGTAATAATATATAACATAAAATTAAAAAAAAAATTATTAATTTTATTACTACCAGTTTAATTATGATTTAACCATGATTGAATTATTGAATCTTGAACCATTATTTTGACCGGTTCAATGACCAGCTCGGTTTTTAATATCTTGGTTATAACCATACTCATTTGTATTTGTCCCTTCTGTGTATATTTCAAGGATAAAGCCAAGTGAGTTTTTCATCCTTGCTATGGACAAAAGAATAGCCTCTATAATCAGTGTCTATGTCTTTAATTATGAGCAAAATCTCGGAGATGTTACATCCTTTTTGAAGTCTTTAACGCATGGTTGGATGTACTCTGATTTGATTTTCTTCTTTCTTTTGAAGTGGGTAAATGTATGACTCCAGTTTAAGTGTATTTCATGAAATTGTACCACTATTATATATAAAAGCTAATTCTGTGTTACTTTATTATTATTATTATAATATTTCTTTTGGGCCTGAGTGTTACTTAATGGTTTTACTTTGCAGATAATTGATGCAGCAAATGAAGTGATTGACAGTATTGACAGGGAAGAATTAGCAAAATTTTTTGCATTAAAAAATGACCCAGAAGATGAGGAAGCAGAGGTATTGTTGCACCCCATGCTTCTAGTAATCTAGTTATCATCTTCAACCACTTCTAAATTAGAATTCATGAAATTTTACTTATACAGAAAGCCAACACTGACATATCAGCTGGGTATTCCAGATTTTACACTTAGTTCTTATTTTGGCACTTTAGTAGTCTGTAAAGTTGGATTCTTTTTACCTTCACCACTTAAGCAGAACCAGATTTTTTTTTGCTTTTAGAGGGAAAGTGATATTCTAGTCTTCAATATTTGGAAAATTATTTATAATAAAAAAAATACATCCAGAATTCTACTGAGTGCATGGTGGACCTGCAGGAGGGCTAGAGTATTTTTTTTTAAGAAAAATAGTTGCATAATGAGTTCAATAAAACATGATTTTACTATAATACAAAATTTCTATTGCAGAAAAATTTCCTCCTGTATATGTAACTACATAAGATAATTACCAAAAGTTATAATTTATAGCACCGTCACCAAAACAGCTCCAGTCCATTTGTAGATTTAAAAAAATGTACAGAGGAACAATAGATAAAGGATTGAAGATTAAAGACAAACAGGAATGAGTATGAGAATAATGCATGGCATAAGAGAAAACTGAAATTAATTGCTCATCAAAAGATGGAAGTCAAACTGCATGGTAATGGTGTTGTCAAAGTGTAAGATGATTGCAGGGCCTAGCCCCAAAACAACAATTGAGTGACTAATTGTATATTTTAAAAATTATAATTTGCTTTTAGTTTAATGTGTTCTGAAAGTTCATTCTATATTGCGAATAGTTGGCAATTACCAATGGTTTAATCTTTTCTGTAGAAAATCAAGAAAAGGATGGAGTCAACCCGTGACCAGTTAGCTGAGGCACTGTACCAAAAGGGGCTTGCACTAGCAGAGATTGAATCATTAAAGGTTAGAGAATTGATCTGTTTCTGATTGTGTGCAAATTGTGGTGAGAAACCATATTGATGATATTGCAATATTGAAATGTTCAGCCGGTTATGTTAGGTTAACTTGAATACTTGTTTTATACAAGTAGCTGTTTAAAGCTGTGTTTGGACTACGGTCTTGTAAAATTTAGCAAGTGCTACGCTGAAAATAGAAACGCCCCTGAACACTGGTACAATCCATTCTTTCCATAAACTCAACCAAGAATATCGGGTGGCATAAAGGCTACTTTTATTAATCAAGATAAATATTATAGTAGGCTTAGAACTGATAACTTTTATAGCTTCTTGTTGCCTGCATGTGCTGATATAACTACATGACTTTTTTGAATCAACATCTTTCACATACATTCTCCTGTCTCTAGTTTGAGTTATTTGCATTACGCCTTTGTGGAAGCTAGCAAATGAGTTAGTAACCTTAGATAAATCATGCTTTCCTCTGATAGTGGTAAATTTTTTATTCGTTTTTTATCAAATAAAAGTTGGCAGACTTGACTTGGTGTATATTGTCAAAGGAGGTGGATAAGTCCTTGGCTTCATCTGGAATGGAGGGAGCGAAAAAATCTGGGGACCCTAAGACTGATGAGCCATCTGCACCAGATGATGACACTCTTCCAGACTTGTTTGAAGAGAACTTTGATGAACTGAAGAAGTGGGTTGATGTGAAGTCTTCTAAATATGGAATCCTCCTAGTGACACGGGAAAGGCGTTGTCGAAGACTAGGGACAGCATTGAAGGTATTTTTGTTATATAAGTTGGAATTCATTTACTGAGTCTCTTGGTATATTGCGTCAGTTCCTGCCATGGATGACCACTCAATATTCAATTGGTTAATTGCTAACAGTATCCATATATTTCTTCTTCCTCTTCATATTATGGATTTTCTATCCACACCGGCCCAGCTAGTTTCCTGGTTTTTCTGCTAACGAGAATGTGGCTCAAACTCCAAATATATACTATCTACGCTTAAACGCAGTTTGGAATTGGCAGTTATGTTCGTTATTTAGCATTCAGATTCCTTTTTAACTCCTTACATCATCATTTCTAATTTGTGCATTGAATAGAACTTTCTGCAAGGTAGATCATATTTAGGCCATATGTACTAGCAAAGCAAGGTCTTCTATTGCCTATTGCTTCTGGAAATGTTTGTTTATTTTTTTGATGATTTGGTATTAGGGAAAAGGTCCTTTGCTTGGTCGGTCAATATCTTATTCTCAAACAATTTTATTTCAACCTTCTCTCCCCTTGATACAGGTATTGATGGACATGATTCAGGATGATTCGGAGCCACCCAAAAAGAAACTCTATGAACTAAAGCTCTCTTTGCTTGATGAGATCGGATGGACTCATTTGGCTACATATGAGAGACAGTGGATGCATGTTCGTTTTCCCCAAAGCTTGCCCCTTTTCTAGGGTCTTCCCAGGTATCTAATGGAAAGTGATGTCAGGCTGACATGTCCTTTTACTAAGTGGTTTTATTTTGTGAAAATAGTAAATGTAACGTCAAAAGTGACCTTCACACATCAATAAGCTAGTAGCTAATATGACACCAGCCTCGATATTTAAGATTAACTTGTGGGACTTGACGTGTTGTATTCAATCTTGACCTTTTGCCCTTCTCCTTCTCTCCTCCCCAGATCATATCACACGCCATGGCTGGTGATTTATGACCTCGGGTCAGGTATTTGGTTGCACCATCGATCCTTTGGATGGCAGTCAGATGAAGGGATTGCAATTTTCCTACAATTGTTAAGAAAGATGAAAGCAGTTGTAAAGTTGTGATTGACTTGTGTTGCCATAACTGGTCGGAGGAAGTGAAAACGAAAGGCGCATGAGCTCAAAAGGGCCGGTGTTACAGATGATTTCTTATTATTTATTGTATTCAGATTTGGCTAGTTGACAATATTGTGCAATGAGAATTCAGCTTGGTTATCATCTTCCTCTACGATTCTTATTCCCCCCTTTTGCCTATCCACTTGTCTCGTGGCCTGTTGTTCATGGAATTTGAAGTCATATGTGATTTCTTCTAACTTCATAAAAGAATGAGACCAAGGGAAAGAACACGGCTTCATGGTTTTCCACATGGCTTTGCAAGCTTTTAGGTATGTGTTTTGGTTTCTTGTTAGGAGTACCTTCAGACTTTTGTGATATAAACGAGTCAAGCTGAGTTTTTCGTATGATGAAAAAAATGTGATCAAATAGCTTATCATAAAATATTGTACATATATAAATTAAATTAAATAAAAACCATACACTTGCACTTATATGTATGAATACAATGTATGTTAAATGAATAATCTATCATTAACCAAGTGACGCTGAATTTAAAAGAGTAAACATCCTTTTGGCCAAAAAAAAAAAAGTAAACACATTTTTGTATAGTCTGTTATTATAATTAAATTAATATAAAATATAAAAAGTACGAGAAGTTGTTCACAAGTTGTAATTAGATGAGAATATGACATGGAAAGGTGATAAGCTTACGTGTCTTTAATAAAAATTGTTAGATCAAATTTGTTCATTTAATGAATAAACTGAATTTAATTGGAGCCTTTTAACTTTTTAAACTGTGGTAATTCACAGAGGGTTTAATCAACTTATTTTACGTGAAGTATTGAGAAAAGATGATGAATCACTTAAGCATGCAAATTAAATTGTTGAAAAATGGTGGTGAGTACGTGTCAAAGGTGTGCCACACTGATTAGATACTCTGAATCTCATTGATAAATTTCTCGTGAACCGCATGCAAGGTGACGAAATATATGTGGAGACTTTTTCTCTGTTTGTTTTCTTTGTGTTTTTGTTATTCTTTGTTAGTGTTGTTTACTTTTACGGTTGGAATTTCTTGATCCCCTTCTCACCCAAAAACGAAAAAAAAAAATATATATATATATATATATAGAGAATTTTTCTCAATTATCAAAATGATGCTTCTAATTTGTAGTACTAGTCAACAACTATTATTATTATTATTATTTGTTATTTAAGATTGTTTCACACAAATTAAAAAATTATTAATTATGTTAAATTTTACCAAGACTTGACTAAAATATTGAGAGGAGGGTATATCAAATTGAAAAAAAAATAAATTTAGAACAGAATCAAAATTCTAAAACTATAGAAGTAACAGAAGGAGTACTAAAACATACTTCTCTTAAGACAATTTTTCTACACAAACTCAGTTAATATTAAGTTGAGATATATATTAGAGGGGGTACAACCGTACAAGCCATTCATAAATTTTTCGCTGCTAATTTTATTTTTTTGAAAGCTGAATTGTTCATTCAACCGCAAATAACTAGATTCAATATAAAATCTATTTATACTAATGGAAACTAAAAACAAAAGTATGTTGAATTTTGATTTCTTTATAGTAAAGACATAATACAATAATAAACAAATGATATGAACAATAAAAATATGTAGGTACTAGATTTTCTTTTTATGTAGATTCCCTATTTTCTTCTATTCCCAGTGTATAATATTATATATAATAATTTTTACTTATTGTAATAAATCAAAGCTCAGCATATATATCTCTTTAAAATTGAGACTATCAACTTTGAATCATTCCCCACCCCGGTTGCTTAAAGTGACATTTACATAAGAATCGGAATTCAAGTTTAGGGACATATATAAACCATTGACATTAATTTAATAAACTTGAATTATAATAAGCAATAATTCTCACATTCTTATTTTGAAATTCAACATTTCTTGCAAAACTTGAACGTCATCCATTTTTGGTTCAATGCATTGTGCATGAGTTTCTGCTTTCTATGCTTGTCCTTTTCTTCCATCCAGCTTTCTGGGTGGTACTCGTGAAACATGAAATATAAAACACCCTTCCATTTTTTTTCTTTAAAAGAAAAAATTTGTTTTGCAGAAATGGAGGACTATTATATATAATTCAACCAAGGTAATGTTGAGAATCATGTTACTTTATTTTCACATGCAGTCTAACTTGAATGAATTTGTTCTATTATGCTTAAATATTGTCCATTCAATTTTATATGATGTAAAGTATCCTTCAATTTCATTTAATTTGTTTTTTTGTCACTACCTTAACTATTTTGTCTTGTTAATTTTTAGTATTTTAACAAATATAATAAAGTGAATGGTACAATAAATTCCTGCCAAAAATAAATAAATAAAAGAGAGAATTGTACAATGAAGAAATTAAGCATATTTTGAATCTTAGTTTGTTGTAATATGTTTTATATATTAATGAAGGTTTTCTTAAAAAAAAAAAAAGAAAAGAAAAGAAAGCATTCGGTTCATAAATTTTAAACACTTTTCCTAATTTTCTTGCAAAAGATAAGATGTTCAGAAATTAGAAGTGCAAACTTCAACCAATAGTGATTTAGTTGAATAAAAATGACTTAATACTTTAAGTAAGTTCTTGAGTTAAAATTTGGTGAATAAAAAAAATCACATTAGAAGAGCTTCTTTTCATTTGAAGATCCATATGACTTGAATCCATAACAATAGTAATATGTACGTAATGGTTCTGAAAAATAATAAAGGAAATTTCAAAGCTATTTTTTTGCTCAATTTGCTAATGTTATTTGTTAGGCTCACGTTTAAAATTCAAGAAATTATTTAGTTACAGTTTAAAGAAATTGATAATAAAAGTTAAGTAATAGCAAAATAAATAACAACGAATTAAACAACATAATTAAATTTCAATCCAACCTAAAAAAAAAAAAAGAAAAGAAAATACTGTAGGACGTCTTCAAACATGGAGGACAACTTGCTATTTTCATTCTCTTCCACGTTCTTCATCTTTTTCAATTAACATTTTTTTTCAGTCGGTGCAATTTCAATGTAAATATACATGCACGTTGACAAAAATGAGGAACATGTAAATAAATCTGAGCTTGACTTCCTTTACGCTATTTGAATTGAACGCTAAAAAAAGAAAAAAATTGAATTGAACGCTAGAATGTCAATCTCAATTCTCAAGGCCAGGGATAATCTTTGAACATGTCACATGTGAAAGTCTCACAAGTATTTGTTAAACTTGTTGATTTAATTAAAAAAAAAACTAGTTGTGAGCCATGCATTGTGTATGTCTTGAAAAAAATGAGTCGCATTATTTATGAGTTATAGGTAGTGTAGTTTTATTATAAAAAAAGAGAAAAAATAATTAAAATAATACATGATGAGTGATTCCAAGTAAAAGTTTAAAGATTTGATACTGGCTTAAATTATTATATCTGAATAGGTTAAATCTTCATGTTTATCTTTTCTTCCTCAATACTGGTTATATATATATATATATATTTAAGTAACATGATTGATATTATTTTTCTTTTGATATTTTGTATTAAGTATTAATCATTATTAGATATATTATCTTAAAGAGATTATAAAGTGATATATTTTCTGAAATAAAATTGTGCTCACTCTCCAAGTATCACCATACAATTTACTTTAATTGATACCATTAATATCATTTTTTCTATATATATATATATATATATATTCTTCAAAGAAATTTTAATATTTAAAAAAATTGGAAAATAATTTTTTTATAAACATCCAATTTACTTAGATTTATCATACGAGTTATCTAATATGAATGTTGAAATTTGCATCCATTAGACAGAAATTATCTGATTTTTTTAAAATTATAATATATAGTAATTGCCTTAAATTAACTTCTTAGATAATCAGCAAGATTTGGACTTGTGAATTGACAAGAGTTTTAAGAAATAAGTGACACTGTTCATAGCTTTAATTATAAATAAACAATGCAACTTGCCATAAATTTTATAATTTATATTTATATTAAATTAATACAAAATATTGTGTGTCTGATGTGATCATTGCGAAGATTGATGACAAAAAGTTTAAAAATACACCTAAAATTTTGTCCAATTTAATAATTTTTTTTTATTAATAAGAAATTTCAGTATCATTCCAATTTTATCGAATGCCCAAATTTACTTTCACTCAAGGGCTTAGCTTCTGTGTGTGTACCCACACACACAACATATTGATATTATGTGTGTGTTTGTGTGAGTATATATACATTATTCACACACACACATCGAAATCTACTAATGGTTGGTTGGCTTAATTTTCCCACACAGCAAGCTAGCTTCTCGTTTTGGTTAGGCAGATCTTCAAATATCCAGCCTTTGGAATATTAAATACTTTGATTTTTTTTATAAAAAATAATATATAAGAAACATTTGTTACTTGTGTGTGTCTTTAAAAAAAAAAAACACACACACACACAGATCTCTCCAGATCTACTAATGTTTGGCTTATTTTTCTCAGGCACTAGCTGGCTTCTCGTTTTGGCTTAGCAGATCTTCAAATATCCATCCTCTTGAATTAAGAACTTGCTTGGAACATTTTTCTAGCTTTGAAAAAAATAATAAAATTAAGTTGTTTCAATATTATTAGTATGGAGATCCGTCACATGCAATAGCTTTTTTATTTTAACTTCACATTTACGTCCGTCAAACTCGTAAGACATTATAGTACGTTGGTGCAAGAATCAACAGAGACTAAATCTCCAGACGAACAAGCACATATATATATATATATATATTTATATATATCCCCCAAGAACAAACTTTCTTGATTTTGAATTTATATGATGATCTAAATAAAATTACAGGGACTAAGTTATTAATATGATATTTAATCACACAAAAATATTTATCATACTTTATTAATTAATGTGTGTCTTTTTTTAAAAAAAAAACTTTGTCGACATTATTACTAGAATAATAACATAATATATATATATATATATATTATCCTGAGAGGGTATCAAATCTTCCACATCCTCCAAAATAATATAAAATTATAATGGCTTGCTCATCATGATAAAGTCGTTGTAAATAAATAGATCTAATTATAGACACATTGATGGTGTCGAAGAAAGTGATCCAATTAATGTCCAATATATCAATGTGTTTGGTGAGGTGGATCAGAGATTCAGAGGTTATTATCATGAGAGTTGAAGTCTGCAACACTAACAAGACATCAATTGTATGACTTTTTTTTAATAGAATTGTAATATGTGTTTTTTTTTTTCAAAAGTACGTGATGTAACCCCATGATGATAAAATATTCAGAATGTTATATGTTAACTTGAACTTAAAAAGAAAAAAAGTTATCCAATATCTGAGAATTACATTAAACTCAATTAATTTAAGTTGAGCCAAATAAGGCCACAAGGGTCCCACATTTATCCGAACTTTAACAATTGAGGTTCAAAATATTGCACACAACCTACTAGATATATATTTTTTTTAAAAAAAATGAATGGCTTGATCAATAGATTATTAGTGATTAACAAAAGTTTAAATTCAACCCCAAGTTTGACATTAGGGGTTAAGGAGATATGTAATCTCTACTTTGAAGATTTGTGTTTAAATTTTGGAACCAGTTCTTGAAAGAATTTATTTCCTTAAATACATATGGTTGACATGAATTTTTTTTCTAAAAAAAAATCGATTGAAGATGGATCCAACTTATTTAAAGCACAAATTAGCTTAAAAATAATATTATCATATAATAAAAATCTTTAATTATTAATTCTGTGTTATTTCACGTAAAGAAACTGTGCCCAAAATTTTGCCTTATTTAATAATACATTTGTATGGGAATCATAATTAAATATATATATATATATATATGAAAGAGGAAATGTTTTGTCTGAAGTTTTTTTATGCAAATGTATATTTGTCCAAGGTTTTTTCCTTATGTCTAAAGAATAAAAAATTTTAATCAAATAATAATAATAATAATAATAACAGGTAAAGATAATTAATAGACACAGAATTACTACAATTTATAAGTCGAGCCAAATAACTTGACTTTCTATATCTTTTAAGAGTGTATCGAAATTGAATATTGATAATGGCGGATAGCCTCTACATCATTTTCACTTAGGTTTTGACAAAATGTTACAATGATAACCCAACAAAATCTACTTGTTGGCCTTAGTTTTCCCACATAGCTATATAGCTAGCTTCTCATTTTGGTTAATTTTAGTCAAATTCAATGATGTCTAGAAAAAACTTGTTTGTCTCTCATTGCATATAATGACTATTTAAATATATTCTCTCCGTTCCTTAATATAAGGAGCAATTATGAGAGTTTCCATATTTTAAAATATAAGAGACACATGGGGTTTGTCTGGTGTATTTAATAACTTTTTTTCTAAAATACCCCTAATTAAGATAATATGTTTTCAATATAATTCATTTGTATTAATTACATGATGAAAGAATTATTAATATCAAATGAGGGTATTTTTGGAAATTACTTTATATTCCAGACAAATTTATTGCTTTTCTTGGTCTGTGTGATTTTATTTTTTATCATTTATATTAAGGAATGGAGGGAGTACATTGTATCCACCAACTTGCGTTGACTCTGATAAAAGTTTGGGGTTTGAGTCCCTTAATCATCAGCTCCTAAGTTTGATCTTTGGAATGATAGAAATGGGAGAGTTGTGCTTAGGAGATTCACTGTGCTTAGGAGATTCACTCCCATCAGGGGTCCAACTCGAGTCAATCCGGATTAATCAAAACTATCAGCTTCCGATACCATATGGTTTGCTACCAAAACAATATATATTGTATCCTTTTTTGGACAATCAAGGTGATTAACACTATTATACAAAAATAATGAGTTTTTTGCGAACTCAATCCATGAGAAATTTCTCACGACCAAAGTTGGTAAGAAATTTTTTTATGTTTCTCATGGCATAAGTTTGCAAGAAATATTTTGGCAAAAAAAAAAAAAGTTTGCAAGAAATATTTCTCACGAACTCGTCTCATGGTATCTTCTTTTCTTCCCTTCTTTTATTTTTCAATTTTTCCTTGAAATTGTCACTACCTAAATTCATGAGAAATTCCTTGAGAAGCTTTGGTACTAATTTCATGTCGTCACGTGCTAAGTTTTTCACAAAATCTTCTCTCTAAGCCGGCCTTTTTCCATGAAAAATCTTTTTAGAGAGAAAATCCAAAAAAAAAAAAGAAAAAAAAACTCCCTATTTTCGATCCGTGAGAATTTTCGCTTGAGAAGTATTGTTTTATTATAATATAAAGATAATATGTAGGGAATCATCAATTCACAAAAGAAAGTCATTAACTACTTTTTTTTAAATATTTAAAATTAAAAAGATTAACTTATTGAAATGAGAGACTGAATTACCTAAACAAATAATTAGAGACACAAACATTGCTCTACTTGAAGCATAAAAATATTACAAACATTATACTTCTACTGAGTAACAAGTGATAAAAAGAAAGAATTAACATTATACAACTGAATCTATGAATTAATCAATATTTCTGAAGAGGACGAACAGCGAGAGGAAGTCCAGAAGAGGGCCTCAAGGAGAGCATAATAGCAGGAGAATGCCGGTAATAGGGTGACAGTTCAAAGCTAAACCTGGAGAGAAGTAGGGTTAGCACTATCTTATACTCCATGAACGTTAGGTTTCTCCCCACACACATTCTTCCTCCGAATCCGAAGGGCAAGAACCCCATTGTGTGCCTGCACCCACCGTTTACGTCATCCCTGAACCGCTCTGGCCTGAACTCATTCACGTCTGAACCCCATAGGGCCGGGTCGTGGTGCATCGCCACCACGTCGATCCACACGTTGGTTCCATTCGGCACTGATAGGTTATCACCCACTTTTATGTCTTCTCTTGCTTGCCTTTGAACGTTTGGGGATGGTGGGTATAGTCTTAGAACTTCATTCATCACCCACTTCATCTGCAATATTTAATATAGTCAATTATCATTAATTTACATGCAAAATCTTAATCATAGAAAACTACTGTAAACTAATTTGCAGCTGGCCGGTCAATGTTCGGAGCAATTTATGCATACAGAAAAAACAAAAAAGAATATAATAGTACTCAAATAATTTTTATTTTTCAAAAAGATTCAATTATATAGTCTAGAGCTGTAAAAAAGGTGAATAGTATTTTGTTAATTGAATAACATGATGATAACTACTTTAAAAACTATAAATAAGGTTGTCTCAACAAAATTTAGAACAGTTTTTAGGTACAATGACTTAGAATATGAATGGGTAAACATGTTTTATTAGCGAAGTCTAATTCAATTTTATTAACAACACTGTTATAAATATATATGGTCTTAGTCAAATTAATATTCAGACATTTTGTTGTCTCAGTGACTTTCTCCGTGTCCATATTTGTAGGTCAGTCCTAGTACAAGGTTAGACATGCTGCTTATAAAAGCATGTAACTTCAGCAATGGATAATTTTGAAAGTCAAAATACTAATAAGCTATATATATATATATATATATATAGTCAAATTCTCCGTGAAGGATTTTTTTTATATTAAAAACAAAATATATTAAAATATTTTAACATATTATATTCTGATTAAAATTTTTAATACACATACATACATATTATTGGAGATATAATTGGACACTTGTAATCTAGTTAAACAAACCATTATACTTTTTTTTCTAAAAAATTTTTCATATTTTCACATCTTGCAAGCTATATATGGTCAAATCATGTGGAGGCTTTCCGTGGTGTGGACCACTAAACTCTTCAATTAATTAGTTATATTTGATTGATTCCTTTCAAAGGGTATGTCGTGGACTGACGACCTAAGAATGCCCTCGCTATTCTCATGTATCAACTTTGACCACATCGATCTTAACCTGTGGTTCCAGGAAACATCTTCCTACTAAAGTTATAAATTAAAAGACTTCAAATTCTTTTCAAACTAGTATAACATATATAGGACGTGAACTAATTTATTAATAACTATACCTAAACCATGCACTATACACATGATATGAGAACAACATTTCAAGAGTCGTCTTCATCTAACCTACTCTTCTACTTCTGAATTTTGATTAACAAATTAAGGCCTACAGTTCCTGTCAGTTTCACTTTAGGCTTTTGAATCACCAATGACATAAAAATAAGGTTTGTCATAGATTCTACCTAAAACAAGTTTATATCATGGACCCAGAAACCTAAATAAAAAATAAGGTTTGTCATAGATTCTACCTAAAACAAGTTTATAGTTCTCAAGCACACTTGATTACATGCCAACTTTTTAAAGACAAATTTGTCCTACAAACAAACTTTTAAGAAGTCCATAATGCACTGCCAGGTTTTTTTTTTCTTTTTTAAAAATAATATAAAATTTATTATGTCATAAGTTATAAATAACACGATTCATTCTTCATGTTTAACTAATTAGCTACAAATACCTAAATATCATTATCATCATCAAAACACAGCGGGCTCATACTTTACATAGAGTTTAGAGTAAGTTGTAGTGAATAATGCAGCCTATCTTATCTCTGGTTTGATGCAAATAAAAAAGCTGCTAGTTGCATTTAAATTTTCCCCGACAATCATAATTTTTTAAAGTTATCTCGAAAGGTACTTTTCCCAAATTTCACCCAGACTCATACGAGTACTTTCACAAACAACATAACGTGAATGACAGCATATAGATAGATGTAATGCTAGAGAGGAAGCTTAATATTATCTTACCTTTTTGAGCTCAGAAAGCAAGTTGATATTAAGCTCATCAATATTATCACCCACCACTTCCCTTATTTCGTCTCTTAGTTGAATCTGCCAATCTTGATGCTCAGCAAGAAGCAACAAAGTCCACGTGATCGCAAGTGCTGTTGTCTCGTGCCCTCCAAAGAAGAACGTTTTACACTCATCAACCAGCTCTCGTGTCGTCAACGTGTGACGGTTCTCTTGAAGCAACAGTCCCAATAAGTCTTGGTCGTGTTTCTTCGCTTTATTATTGCTTGATGAGGACTTTCGACTTGTTATGACAGATAATAAGAGGTTGTCGATTTCTTTGCCCAGTTTCTTGGCTTCTAGGGTTTTCTTGACGTTCAAGCACTTGCCGAATGGAACTCCCACGTATCTTGTGGTCTTGAAAAGTGTCATTTGGAGGGCTCTCAGTTTTTTGAACACTTGTCTTGCGTTTTCGTCTTTCATGCCGAAGCTTGTTCTCGCTATGATCTCTCCGGCGGTTGTGACGATCTCGCTTTCGACGTCGATTTCTGTGTTGCCTCCGCCGGAGTTTATCTGGTTGGCCCACCTCTCTATCATTTGCGTTGTAGACTCCACCATGATGCTTGCCATGGCCTATCAGAAAATAAGGATGAATTTAATACTTCATACCACGTTCATATCTCTCTATTTAAAATGCTCCATCTTTTTCAATAATATCCTTTACATTCATTGAGGAATTAATATGATTATCTTCTGTCTTCATGATGATAACATCAAGGAAAGAGGTTTGTCCACATATACTCCATATAATTAATATGGTAAAAATTAAAGAACCTTCCTTTTTCGTTTTAATTATTTCGTTTTTTCTCCGGCCACTTTTAGTAGGCCTTATACTGCTCTAAGGCTATTAGTTAGCTAGTTGCTGCTAGATCAACCAACTTGTTTATAATCATTCATTTTGATGTCAGCCATGGCGTAAGCATAATTAACCTCGTCCAATATCCATTTTTGGCAATAAATTAAAGATGACATTTATCAATATCTCAACCTTTTCAATATTAATTTTCCAACGTTATAAAGTCACAGTATATGTATTCGGAAAAAGATACAAAGAGATGACAGAGATTATGATTGTGAAAAATTTTATGTACAATGATACTTTTTAAAAAAAAATCATTCAATATTTGGTACTATTAATATTTTATCTGTATTGGAGCTGCATTAGACTTTAATAGGAGGCAGTTCTACAGGCATATATATATTTTTTAATTTACGAAACTTGAATTTCCTTAGCTAAAGAGTATTGGTCTCTTCTATTTAACCCAATCATCCTTGTTTATGTTATAGTGTCTTAGAATAAATAATTATGTGACCGGAAAAGATTCGATTTGTAACCTCTTTTGATATATACAAATGTATACTTTTCAATACCTACCAACATGTGGTTAGAAAAGCCACAACAGCCCAAAGTGTATAGTTAAATTTGAAACTAAAGTGTTAAATATTCCATATTTTCCAAGTTGAATTATATCTATAGAGAGAGAGAGAGAGAGAGAGAGAAATATACATATACATGTAATATATATATATACCTTCAAGTTAAGAGGAGAGAATGCAGGAGCAACAACATGGCGATGACGAACCCAGTCGTTGCCTTCGACCATGACGAGACCATTTCCAAACATAGGATCTCTGTCGTTTCTGAAGACACTTGGCTTTCCCCATCTCTTCGCCATCACTTCCGTCGACATCTTCTTCAAAAATTCTGGGTCTGCTATGTACAAAAATGGCTCTGTTCCTAGCCAGTACACGAACACCTTCCCTGGACACAACACAGCACATCATTAAACAACATTAATCTACGTACCTCTTAATATCATAATATACACTGGTTTGTGTGTGTGTGTGTGTGTGTGTGTGTGTGTGTGTGGGTACAGCTTACCATGAGAATTTTGCCAGCGAGAGAAATAAGGAAAGACGGTCTGGTGGATATCATGGGTAAGAAGTGAATCAGAAGAAGTATTATTATTATTATTATCAATATTGTTCTTCTTTGTCGTCGTCGTCTTCTTCTTCATCTCTTGAATGTTTCCGAAGGGGAAACTTGGGGTTGGCCCTGTAAATCCACATCTCTTAAGCTTTTGATGTGATAGAACAGGCAAAACCCACCAAGATAGTGTTAGTATCGAGAGCAAGAAGAGAGCTAAAGTTGCCATGAAGGCAAGAGCCAAAGTTAGAAACTCCATCTCAGAAGGATTTGAGGTGATTTTATATATGCAGCTCAATCTGGTGTGTCTGCAAGATGGTTGTGGGAGACAAAGTGAGGAAGATGGGGGTATTTATAGGTGGAGAATGGCAAAGGTGAATAATACGTTATGCGTAGGAGCTTTGGACTGTGATAATGACCAAATGCGTACGTTTGAATTCTTTTTTTTTTTTTGTTAATTTTATTTTCAAATGTGTCTCTGTTGGACCTTTTAGACCCACGCTTTTGTATTTTTGCTTTTTTCAGACACCGAGGACGACTACTTGTTTTTTCTTTCAAATTGGTTTTCGGTGGATTATATATAAATAAAAAATAAAGTGAATTCCTATACTTGTTCTAAAAATATTATTTTTATTATTTATTTCGTCAGTTTTTTCCATTCATCAAAACAACACAACGAGGTCTTTTCCTACTACTTTTTCTTCTCCTTCGTTATTATGGATCGTTTACATTATATTGACAGTTGATAAAGATTTCAAATCTCAATGAAGGGACTGAGGTGAAAAGAATTATTTGATGATTTGGGGACTGTTTGACAATGTCCTCTTATTTATTGTTCTCAAAATAATTTTAAAATTTTTTTTTTCAAAACAAGTTCCTGAAATAAGGAAACAAAAAATTCTATTTAAATAATTGTTATCAAAATCATAACTAGTAAGTGTTAAATGAATTATTCAAAATTTATAATTTTGTCATTAATGAGGTGGGTATTTTTCACTTTTTCTTATATTTTCTAGAATAAAAACTACATAACACCTTAAAGATGTTCTGAATTTTCTGTTATTTTATTTTTCTATTTTTCAGAATAATTTACAAAAAGTAGATTTATCAAACAAGTTTTTTTTATTGTTTTATTTTCAAAACTAAAAAAACTGTTCTGAAAATATGAATCAAACATGTCCTTGATCTCCTAAACTCTTGCTTTGTTCATGTGACTATCTTCTATGTTTTATAGTTGATGTGGAGAAATAAAAATCGAATTATATTATAACTATATTAAAAAATAACCATTTTTACTATCTTTAATATTCACTTAATTTGTAGATTGTATATAATTTAAATTGATATTACTTACTGCTTGTTATTGTTACATGCTTTGATTCCATTACTTATTATTATTATTAATTTTTCTTGATACTAGTTCAAATGTTTTACCATTGATCCATTATTAGCAATGAAACATTAAAACTAGTATTAAAAATTTAAAAACAATAAGTAATTTTTGTTACGTGTACATCACTATTAGTTACTGTCATTAAATAGAATATCTCCGAATGTTCCAAAATCAAAATATTAAAGAGAAAAAAAAAACACAAGCCGCTGAACAAGTTTTTCGATCTCTCTCTAAACAGTAACTTTAAGCATTTTTCTAGCAAAATAATAATAATAATAACTGTAAGTATTTTTTCTTCCTATACTCAGAGCCACGTTGAGCTGGCTCTCCATCACTTTCACATCCTTCTGTGGTTTCAATGCCAGACGCTTACCACCGCTATTATTTCAATTGTTTTTAAGGTGAGCATGAAAGGTATCTTTCAATTTATAGTCGAAATCTAATTTTTTTAAAACGTATTATTTCGATTTTATTATGAAGGCTTCAACTCTTTCATTATTATCTTTTATTCTAAAATTTATGGTTGATTATGAAATATATTGGTTCTTATAATTTTTTTATTATTTATATAGTAAAATAAAAAAAATTTCCCTCTCCGGCCTCAGCAAAACAACACGTAGATGTTTTTTTCTTCTTTGCCAAAACACAACGCGTAGGTTGATTTGCATAAATATTATATAGGGAGAATTATGGTTACAGATTAATATAATAAATTAATTATAAGTAAGGACTTTAACTGAAAAAAATGTTAAAATTTAAAATACTAAATAATAAAATTAAGAGAATGACTAGTAACAGGTTCTATTTTATAATAAATTTATTATTTTGTGCCCTAACTGCAATTTCTCCTATTTTATATAAGTCATGAAAATGGACGTGATCTACGTAAATTATTTTCTTTTTTTCATGAACTAGATGTATCTTTTACGAGTTATAACTAATCTCCTTCTACTAAGATGGGCTGAGATACATACTAGTCTTACATTAATAATAGTTTCATGATAATCTGAAGGAAAAATATTAAGGTTTAATGACAAATTAAGTCAAAAATTTATTTATAATTTTTAATCTTTCTAACTCAGAATTAAAATCTACTGTGTGATGTGGAACTTGGCAATAATCTAGAGGACATACACAATTACAATATATATCGTTTTAAAAATTAAAAGCTGATTTTTTATGAGTTATATTTTAAGAGTAAAAATTATTTTTGAGTTTTTGACACAATATTAAACCTTTTACGTTAGAATTCTGTTGTCTCGCTCTTCAAAATCTATAAAGAATTAAATTCAGATATAATTCTCTATATCTTTAATTTATCATTATATTCTTTAATTAAAATATGATAACAACTGAATTTTTCTTTTTTCTTTTTGTTTATTTGTATATCTTAATAAATAATATATTATTTTTGAAGGACTAGCTAGTCATTAATTAATAATCAATATATCAATATGAAAATTATATCAAGTCCCATTATTCATAATTTGTAAACAATATTATTTTTTGGTAATAACCATCTAGTATTCCATTACTCTTTTGACTTCAACTAGTTCAAATCAAGCTACGTTGAACCCATTCAAGGGAATTCTCTGAAAGCATTTTTTGCGTTCACATTATTTTAAATCCTAGACATCATCCTTAATTAAGTGATGTGATCAATATTATTTATCTTTGAACTCATGCAAATACACATATATCCACTTTAATCAAATATTATAATTAAAAAGTTTGACTCTATATCTTAAAAGGATTAGTCTTCGACCATTAATTGAAAAAATCATTGATACTAAAAAAAAAAAAAAAGTTCGGAGAAGGGACGTATTCACAATTTATTATGGGCTCCATCGCAAATATTAAGTGCTGGACTTGGTTTAGATTGACGAAGTCTAGTGCAGCCCCCTTAATGTCACTGGTTTCACTTGACTTTTTCACGAAAAGCATGTTGGTTTGGTTGAGCCGAAAGTTTTGTGCTTTGATATATACTCTTCCAATTCAAATTTGACTCGGGAATAAATTGAAAGGGATTTGGTTGTTTAAATATTAAATAGAGTAGTGACATAAAGAATTCATCAATAAAAGGAAGTTGTAACTTGTAATTGTTAGTAGTTTATTGCCGTTCAAAGTTGTAGATTGTAATTATATGTATTACATAATTTTTTTTTTAAAATTTTGTTAAAATCTTAAGATTTTGTTTCGGTTAGATTTAAATTATTTTGTAGTTTAATAATTTAACAGCAACAGCAGATTTCTATGCTTGAGTTGCTCAGATTCAAGTGACGCTGAAAAAACGAAAGCACAAAATATAAGTATATATGCCTCTTGAGTAAAATATTGGAAATATTGTCATTCGAATTGTCAGTTTGTCACTATATTTTCTTCGACGTTATTTTACTGTGTAAAAATATATAACATTAACATTTATCTTCTTATTATGAATTTTTTAAGAAAGTTATGATTGTAGATAAAAATAGATTAAAAAAGAATACTATATGAACTGGTCCAAAAAAGAATCAAATGTAAACGATCTCCGCTTCAACAACAATAGAAAAACCAAGTTCTTAAAATAATTTGAGCAAAGAAACAAGGAATTCTTCCTCCGACTAAATCCTTCTTTAAATTTGTATGATTG
This sequence comes from Adenanthera pavonina, assembly GCA_026686845.1. Taxonomy (NCBI): domain Eukaryota; kingdom Viridiplantae; phylum Streptophyta; class Magnoliopsida; order Fabales; family Fabaceae; genus Adenanthera; species Adenanthera pavonina. The sequence goes on from JAIVEN010000013.1 coordinate 28,983,968, forward strand.
TATGACTAGTAAAAATGTCAAAGTCCAAGATTTTTAGTTGGACTAGCTCAATGGATTGAAAAAAATAAAACCTGAATAATACACACACATGAAGATGGTGGTGAGCCTAAAATGTAAATCCAATATTCTTTCAAAACTTTAATATAATTCCCTTTAAATTATTTTACCCAAACCTCTAATTTATTACATCATTAAATTTATCTTAAAATTGATATAATTTTTATTTTTACTCCTAATAAATGTTATAAATTCAAACAATTTATACATTTGTTCTCTCACAAATATTGATAATAAATTAGGGCATGTTCAAAATATAATAGTTAATACTTCATAAATTTGAAAACTGTAACCTATACTAAGGATTAGAAAAAACTTCTAAAATACAGCCAAAGGAGCATGCCAAAACATGCAGATTCCCTCACTAATTTTTAAACAAAAAGAAGGGTTTGGAAGGGTGTTAGTGGAATAGGGCATGATTTCCCAAAATATAGGGGCAGTACCTATACTTAAAGACATCATAATTAATTACAATTAATCATGATCTCAAAGGTATCAATCGAATCGAGGGATACATTTCAGAGTTACTGTGGGAAAGGATCGTGTTTTTTGTTTTTGACGTAATAAGGGAGCGTAGTTATTATGACAGAAATTAAATCTTCAATTAGGATTTCGTAGGTCAGTTTGACAATTTTTTTTCCAACAATGTAACAATGTTGGGATTAAGTTATTTGCATACGTGTTCACATTTTAATTATTAAAAATATTTTAATTAATTCCAATCTTTACTTTTTCTTTTGTATCAATCAACTTATATCTGAAAACTATTCCTAAACTCTAATTAATTTGAGTCAAATTGAGTTGAACGATCAAAACAAAACTCAAAGTGTACGTGTATCTCGGGTCTCCCTCTCCCCCCCCCCCCCCCGCGGGGTGCTTATATCTTTGAGATGCTACTTGTGGCCTTAAAAAATGTTATCTTTTCTATTATATTTTTGGCCAAAACGTTGATTTCAAAATTACATTTAAAAAATTTCAATTGGATATTAAATTTCGAACGAGTGTAATCATGATGTTTATCTCAAATTAGATTATATACCCATCATATGATCATATATTTAAAAAAAAAACTGCAAAAGGGTGCAAGTATGTCACTTCTTTTCATGCTCAAGAATTTATTTATTTTTTCCCATCTTTTTCTGAATATAATTATTTTTAAGATTGCAAGAGATTCGAGTGGTCGTCTAGGAAAACTATTGCCGACTAGTGTAAACCTAATTTCTAGACCCAAATCTCTGACAGCACCAACAGGTGTTTTAACGATATAAAATCTCAAGATATGATCCACAGTCAAATCCTTAATCCATATTTTACAAAAGTGGATCCTCTATTTTAATGAATTTTAATCAAGGGGAAGAACATATCATCGTCATATTTGAAAAAGAGGAAAATCATATGGACATGGAAACTGTAAGAAGGGAAAAAATGTTTATTACTAAAGTTGAGTCTTTAATTACCGACAAAACCAACCTTAATAGTCCACACACTATTCCTTGTTTTGAACACTATTGATTTGGAGACAAATGGAAAGGTTTAAAATTCTTTAAACCATTACTGAGTTCACATACGTTGAGAAAATGTGTATTCCAATCCTCTCTGAAGTTATTGTTGTCAAGAAGTTTTATATCTTTGTTGTTAGAATAAAAATGAAACTCTTTTTTTTATTAAAAAAATTAGTATGTTACTCCCTCTAATCCTATTTATAAGAAAAAAACTTTTTTTGGATTGAATTTTTTTAAATATAATGAAGTTAAGAGAGAAAGATTAAATGTATTAGTAATTCAAATTAGTATAAATCAAGTTGGGATAATTTTGAAAAAATTTAAAATGTGAGACAAATTAATTAATTTTTATTAACTAAAATTATTTTTCTTAAGTGGCATGCCAAAGATTTTTAGGCGCTACTAACATGATCGCTTACAATAAATTTTTAGATCTATTCTGTTTAGATAATTTTACTTATTTATTTATTCCTTTATTTTCATTTTGTTGCTTTTTAATTTGTATTTCCTTGAGGTTAAAATTATTAGTTTGATTTAAATTAGAATAAATAAAATATATTATATATCATTTAAGAGATTTTTTATATTTAAATGAAAGAGATTACCTAATAGTATTAGCATTATAATATCAATTTTATTATTTTTTTTTGAATTTTTATTTTTATTTTTAGGAATTTTTATAATTAGATATATCTTATAGATTTTTTAGATCTAATAGGATTTTTTATTGCTTAAGAATTGAGTTTTTCATATTTTTTCTATTTAAAGACTCTTATATAATGCATATTTTTCAGATAAATTGAATAATATTGAGAATTATGAGTTCTCTCCCTAAATTTTTTTTTTATTTTCTTTCCCTCCTTTGAGTTCTTTTCCTAATTAAGCTCTTCTATTTTCTTCCTCTCCCTTAAATTTTCTCCTTGAACTCTTCTATTTTCTCTTTCTTTCTAGTTCTCTTCCCTCTCTTTCTGCGTATTCTCTCTCTCTCATTCTTCTATTCCTAATTCTATTTTCCCTATTCTTTTATCTCTTTACCTTCTCCCTGGTTCATATCATAAAGGGTAATTTTGAAAAAAAAATTAATACACCATTAACTCTTTTTTCCTCTTATATTTAGAATCATCAAAAGAAAAAAAATTTTCCCTTTAGAATGGGAGGGAGTACTATATATTTTTGAGTTAATTGAACGTATAATGCTGTAAGTTTTATCGAAAATATGTAAATCTTCCTTCTATTTTCAAAATATACATGAACATCTTTAAAAACAAATTACATTATATTTTAGTTCAATCTTACTTTTTTTTTAATAATATATCCTTCATTAATCGGATTTTTTTGTTAAATTTAATGAAATAAAATATACTTTTTTGTGTATATTCGGAAAAAATTATTTTTTTTATTTTTATCTGTGAATATTTCAATATAACACATATTTATATATATTCAGATTAATAGAAGCTATTTTACTTTGTCTTTATTTATTTTTAACTAAAATACCTTCTATTACTTTATAGAAACCAGCATTTTTTTAAAAAAAAATATGATCATATAAAAATAAAAGAGAAAATTTTACATTATTAAATAAAGTTAACCAAAAGAATGTGTACTGTGCAGGTTTAAAAAAAGGAAGTTTTAGCAAAAAAAAAAAAAAGACTTAAGCGTACAGCAATATTTTGTTCGAAAGGAGATCTAAGTATTTTATTTATAATTTTAATGATAACATGTTCTATGCAATTTGCCTCACAAATTGATCTTTCAATTATCAATAAATTTGCTATACATATTTTAGTAACATCTGTAACCTAAAAAAAAAAGTAAATTTTTATGATTTCACTTTATTTCTTAATCTCACACACACACACATCTTAATTATAACTCTCCAAAAACTTATATTGTATAATTAATTATACAGACTAATTTTTTTATTTATGTTATCATACTCTTAAAGTTTGAACTTTATGATAAAAGTCTATAAATTGTGACTATGGTCTATATACTAAACATTTGGTATATGTAAGAGAATAATAAATATTTATTCATTTATTCTCTCAACTTTCTCTATTATAACACACACATATATAATGAGAGAGAGAGAGAGAGTCATATACACTGAATCTCCGACTGGATCTGCAGAGTTTCCTTCTGGTGGTGTCCATCTCATAAACATGCATTTCAAACGTGGGATTCATTCAAAACATTATATAACTCGTAAATGATCATCCATCTCTTAAATAATGTGTTCTATTATATATATTTTTAACTTTTTGTATTGACATAGTAAATCATAAACCTAATTCATCTGAAAATTGCACCGTCAAAACGAGTATAAAAGAAAGGGAAAGTACAGATTCAACGTAAAGGTCCCGAGATTCGATGGATTTTGGTGTTTATGTAATATAACAAAATATTATTATTCTCAACTCACTGCCCGACAAAGATTCATTTATAACATGGCTGGTTTGTGCCCTTTGGTAAGACCTTTTCAATGGAAGTTCAAACGATAGAAACGTGCATCTTCTGAGTCGCACGTGTTATAAAAATAATTACAAAAAAAGTAGCCACGCTACTCCAAGTTGGTTTATTTTTCTTTTCTTTTCTATTTTTAAAGAAAGAGAGGAAGAGAGAGAGAGGTGGCGCCAGGGCCGGCCGCCGGGGGGGGGGGGTGGCGGTGTTGTGTTCTTTGTATGCACTAATTTATTTTTGCATGGCTATATTCGACGTACGCACACTTGTGTTCAAAAGGCTCGAGCCTTTTTGGTTAGACTTTGACCTAAAAGAATGAACAAGGAAGAAGGGAGGGAGCTGTGTACTTACTTACGTACACGGATAATAAAGACACAAACACAACTGACATATTTTTCACAATTAAGATTTGGTTTTAGTTATCACGCTATTTTCTATATTTATTTCTTATAATTATTTGTAAGTTTTCAATATTTGAAAGAAGATTTTGTTTATGTTCTTAGTCCAATTATGATTATCACCTCTAAGGTGTTCCTGATAGAGTCAAAACAAATTGTTAATAGGAGATATCATTCCTCGGAAAATAAGATGTTTTTGGTCTTTACTGTTATATTCAATCCTAAATTTTTTTTTTATAATTTATCAATTATTTATTTTATTTTTAAATATTAAGAGGAAAATTCGCCAATGGTTGCGTCAAATAAACACAGCTGATTCAGGAGGATCTGCCTTCTTTGTGGTTTCTTCCCTTTTCCTTGTTTGAAATGAAAGAAAGCCAAGTGGTTTCTTCCGTTGTCATTTTTTTTAAGTGGTTTCTTCCGTTGCCAGTATTGACTTGTTCCTAATGTAAAATGTCTAACAAGTCAGTCCTGGCCCAATCCCAACGGCCCAAACATGGTCCAAATAGGAACGCAGATTTCCCATGTTGATCGTAATCAGGAGATTATATAATGTGCCAAATATTAACCGTATGTTTGGTACAAAATGAAAATAAGAACGGGAAGGAGAATGAAAAAAAGCCTTTCTAGAAACCTTTATTCCTGACCCAAACTATGTTTAATATGCATAGTTATGAAGACCTATTCATTTTCTATAAAAATGTTAGGATTATAATTTAAATTATTTATTAAGAATGATTTTGTTAAAAAAATTTGCTTTCCTAAGAAAGTACGCCTTTTCTTTAACTTCTAGGGAAACCTCTTTCCTATAATTCCAGAAAAGTAACTTTCCTAATAACTCACCTTTTAACATACCCAGCATGTTTAATTAGAAATCTACTTTCCCATTCCCTTTTCAAAAAACACTTTTCCACATAACAAACACACTCTAAAAATAAGGAAAATCTTACGGGAAGACTTGTATGGAATTAGTACTTTTTCATAATTTCAAAAAAATTTTAAAGAACTGGAGTTATTACTTATTGTCTTAAAAATACCACTAACATATGAAAGTACAACTTAATTTTCTTGATGTCTCAAGAATATTTTTGATGTATAATCTCAAAGATTATACTAATAATTACTTTGAATGGTGACCTTTAAAATTACCAGTAATAACTTTAACCTCTGAAGAATTCGATGTTTAAAATTTCGTAAAATAATTTTCATGTCATATAAATTCTTAAGTACAATTTTTTCTAAAGAAAAAGAATGTCATATTATTCAATAAAATAACATGGGAAGCAACCTTGGTGAGTTTATCAGTTTGTGTGACTTGAAGAGTCAAGAAATGTTTGCACATTATAATTTAAAAAAAAATTTAAACAATTAGTTAAACTTCACCAAAATCTAGTTAAAAAAGAAAATCAGATTAAAATTAACACCATAAACACCAATCTATCCTAATTATTTGTTGCTTCAAAATGCTTCCGGACACTCCTTGAGAGCCACTTTCTAGCCATATTGACGCCAGTTTTCAAGAAACAGGTTCATGTCAAAGGAAAACCATAAAACCATGTTCGCAAAAAAATCAACCATCTTTAGGATATTTCAAACCATTCTTCCTAACTGCTTAACCTGTTATATTTAAGCCGTTAAAAAGAAAAAAGAAAGAAAGAAAGAAAAGTTTTTGTTTTTCTATTGCACATTCTCACCTTCATGTAGAGATCACAATAAGTTATTGCAACAAAATTCACATTCAGAAATCATGGAAAAGCATCAGAGTATCATCAAGTTTCATCAATGAGGATTCCAGTAGTAACCAAACATTTCTCAGCCGTCTGTATCTCTTCTGTAGCTGCCCCACAATCTTGTCCTTAGGAACATTCAGAAGCTGGAACAAAGCAGCAATATCATGTTAAATACAAATCAATGGCGATACTGAAATTTAATACAGGACACAAGCACAGATAGAGTGAAATAACTTGAAAGCTTTGTAACCGCTAACCACCTATTCACATGCAGTTACCACCACAATAAGGAAGTTGAACCATATCATACACTCACTTTAAACATATCAGCAGAAGCGCAAGAATATTTAGGCAAAGATAGACTAGTATATCTGTACATTTAATTAGTTTTCCAACATAACTAGACATAACAAGAAGCAGAATCTTACAGTTGTTTTGGAACATAATAAACAGTCAGACCGCAAAAAGAAAAATGCATACAAAAACTTTACAAAGGAAAGGCAACCTAAAAACTTTAGTATCCATGTGCTCACTAACCTCTTCATCCTTTTCCTGCTCATAAGCCAATCGTAGGCTCAAATTTAAGGCAGCATGATACATCTCATCTAGTACGTGTTCCCACAAAATAGGCTTATTAACTTTCCACAACAAGACCTTTGATTGCCTAGCTCCTGACACAACGAATTTCTGCAAGGAAGATTAAGTTGGGATAACAAATCAGTCCACGAATATAAGTTGATTTCTAGTGGGTTGTGAATTTTAGGAGATTGGTCACCTCCATATGCAGGTAGTCATCCTTCCATAACTTGTATAGTATCTTTGGAGTATCCCTTTTTTCAACAAAAGTTTTCTCTGCTATCTACGAGGAAAAGAAAAGCATAAAAGAGTCATGATAATAACTTAATATAGTGTTTTAGTCATCCGATAGTTTTTCCTTTCATTTGAATGAGGACATGGATGCACAACTAATAGTTGAACCATCATAACATCTATAATATGACGAACCCAGAAAAAGCTTAAGACAAAATGACTGTACCCTTATGTTAAAGTGACCCTTTGACTCGAGAAGTCACAAATGTAAGTTGTGTGCTTCTTTCTTATTATTTTTTTTTCTTTCCTTATGTTTTGAGAAAACAGCACACAAGCAGAACTTGCTTGATGAGAATGGATATTACATCCATACACAAGAGTCAAAGTATGCAACACAAACTAGAAACAAAATTTGTCACTCAAGGTAATGTAAATAATGGTCCAAAAAAATGTAGTGTAAATATTAGAATCCCAAGGCACTCCCTTAGAATTGACGTCCCAACACACACAATCTATACTTAATATTACGGGAAGAATTTTTTCCTCATCTTATGAACGTTCTTAATAGGAAGTAAAACACTAAATAATTAGTCAGCTGTAGTTACCAAGAAGTTCAAGTTATCCAAGTTTTAAGAATTAGCAGATAGATAACTAGACAAGTGAGCAGAGTTGCTGATGTTCTTTCAGTAATGTATTTTCTGAGTTCTCTGACATGAATTTCCAGAAAAATTCAGACATAAATCTTTGATTGTAAGACTCTATTTTATGATATGTCCAAGGTGGAAGACTCCTCCCGCTCCCCCCATATTTCCAGAATGTAATCTGTTTATTCCAACCTTTATCCAAGTCAAATTTTCTTTGTTACCACTCATCAACTAACACAATTTCCTGGCAGCATCACACCTCAAGGTGTTGAGTATACTGATTCGAAAATTGATTCTAAATAAACTTTTTAACTGAACTCAATAGTTGATAGCAAGACTTGACATAGTACATTTTCAATCTAAACTTTTTAAACCAAAGCAGCCGAAAAGGCAACAAAGCCAACTTCATTGGCTTGTCTGTCAAAGACCAGTTATGGGTATTTTTAACATTGCCAAATAAAAAGTAAATATCGAAGAGAGCCCTTCCACATCATTTTACGTATAGTATTCATAATTTGGAAAAGTGCCCACCATATTCCCTTCTTGCTCCTTAAAGCAACACAATTACCTCTAGCTCCCTCCAATCAGAAGCAGCTCATTCAGCAATAGTAAAGGGCAAAAATATCAAAATGACCGCAGAACTAAAACATTTTCCAGAACCATCAGATACAAAAAAATTTAAACATAAATGCACTGAGTCACCGAAATTCTCATCCTTGCAATTGCTAAAAATTTTCTTAACATGAAGAGACCATTAGTTGTTTCTACAGTTATGTGCTCAAGTATTGCATGTTCCCTTCCCTTCAATAAATATTATTCATTATTTGCTTACACTTTAGTTCTGTTTAAGATTAGTTATCATTTTAATTTTAATTTTGGTAAAGTCAACTTTTCATTTTTTTATTTCAGTATCTTGTGTACATGTTGATTGTTTCCCGGTGCATTCAACGCACCTGTTCTGAGGTAATATCTGAGCATTAAGTTTTATAAATAATATAGCATCTTTTTCTTCAGAGATTATTGGTCATTTCACAAGTTCTAATTTCAAACTTGACTTTAGGGAAAATAAAAAGTAATAAAATATGGTTCATAACAGATTTGAAAAGGAAAAGAATGAATAATAAGGTTATAAATTTTTTATTGAACAAGACCTTTATTTTAACGAATGGTAAGAATTAATAGCATTAGGACAAGAATGAATTTGTGCATGACTTACTTTATTACATCATTTTTTAATCACTAATACCAAGAGTTTTTTTATTGAAAATTCATTCTTTTCCTTTTGAACAAGACTTTATTACATCATTTAATTTGCAAAATGTCAATAGTTTCCTTTAGTACACATTCAAGACTCAATTAAACTTTTTCAAAATCAAATACTAACAGCTTAAATTTTTCAAAAACATAAGTTCAGTATTGAATTTTCAGTTATAAAATATTTTTGCCAAACACACTTAAATATTGTTACCCTCATGTTTACATCCTTTACAATCCAATTGTCCTGCTGCAGCTAACATGTGAAGCATCATATTCATATTTATTAATTTAGTCATAATCTGCCAACAAGAGATAACCACCTTGTCTGTCTCAAGAAGACGATCAAACATGGACAGCAACCTGAACATCCTGTAGGCATTCCTTCCGTACCTTTTCAACACAATTGACTCAACCTGTAAGATAGAACAAGAAATGAGACAATTCTACATAAGCCAGTTTCAATATTATGTAACAGAACAGATATAAAAACCTCTTCATTTCGAGCTAACTCGATAATTTTCTTCAGATCTGAAAAGGAAAAGAATGAATTGTCAATAACAAATAATTAGAAAAATAAAAGAAAAAGATGGAGTTCTCTGACAGGAATAAATATGTCAACTAAGAAATGATTATTTCATTACACAGAATAAAGCATAACATGAAGGAAAGAGGTCAGATTTGCACCAATACTATATGAATCATCTGACATTCTCCGTGGACCACCCAGCTCAACAAGAGAAGATTTAACACGTTCGATGGTCATAGTTCGACCATTTTCAGTCTTGACTACCTCTGTGAAAATAGTGTCCAGTGTCAACGGAACTGAAACATAGAGAAAACTAGTGTAAGTCACAAGAGTACCAGGAACAGCAGCCGTGGTGGTGAAGAATTAGAAAGCATACATTTTTCATTTCCCATTTTCAGAATTTATTTGATGTAGAAGAGATAATTAGATTATCATAAAATAATCAAGATTTCAAATAATTATTAGGTTATTTAGATTTAATTTATTTTGAATTTATTTTATCTTTTAGAATTTGGTTATTTTGTTGAGATTTATCTTTATCTAATATTTTAGGATATAGTTTAGTTTAATATTTATCTTTAGATTTAAATTATTTTATCCTTTTAAGACCCTAGTTAGATAAGGATTTAGGGCTCTATAAATAAGACCTAGAACTTCTCATTGTACTCAACTCTTTTCTTATTGATTGAATATTATTTGAGATTTTATGAGTAGATTTTCTCTCTTTAATTTTCTCTTCTTCTCATTTACCTTCTACCCTTCCCCCACTCTCTCTTACATCAATTTGGTATTTGAGCAAGTTCCTCATGCTCCTTTCCACACTTCCCTCACCAGAAAACCCACCAGAAAACTCGTCGAAACCCTAACTCCTTTGCTGTTAGAGTCATAAACCCTAGCTACCAAAGTCCAATCCACAAACAGCCACTACCGCTCAACTCGCCAGAGGGAATCCAGCCTGTCCACTGAACATGGTTGCCGGCGGCCCTGCCACGCGCTCTCATGAGCTGGCAACCCTCCCTGCATATGGGCTTTACACGCTCCACGTGTTGTTCATACAACCATCTCATATTCAATTTTTCTGCAATTTTTAAGTTGTTTCGCAAAGTTCTTTCCCTTCCAGCGTATCCTAGTTACAAGAATCATCATCTAGAAGCTTATTTGGAGGTATATTTGAATTAATATCATTATTATGGCTTCCTTAGAGCACTTTGAGTGTTCGTTTGATCACTTTGATCATCGCTTAGATGAAGCGAACCGTAAGTTTGATGAATTAAAAAGGTTATCCAAAGACATCTTATATACTCTTAGGTTGCTAAATAACAGTATAGAAATAACTCCTAAGGCTTTAGGCGAAGAACACAAATGTCAGATAGAAGAAGAGCAAGCATACTAAAAGGTTAAAGTTATAGAGTAGATTGAAGTAACAACATCCGAGATTGAAGTAACACCATCCGCAGACAATTCCTCATAATCCAAAGAGGACCTTGATGTTATAGTTGTCAAAGAAGAAAGAAGCTTGAAGAAGGGAAAAGCGTAGAAATGATCTCTACAAAATCGAAGTTGTGCCCTCTAAGGTTTTTGATGCTCAGCTACATGCTCTTGTTCCACCTCATCTATCCATTATGTCACTTGATGTAAAGATTGCTGCTTTTAAAGAAGAGCGTAATGTTTTATTACCTAAAAATTCCCTCCACTAATACTTTATTCTTTGGAAGGGTTTTCTAAATTCAGCATCCACATGGAGTTTTGATGGGAAGTCTTTTTATTTAGATCCTGTTCATCATTATCTTATTTGGTGGAAAGGATTTCCTGAGTTGAATAATACTTGGGTGGTTGAAGAAATGGTCATTCGCTTAGATCTCATCTTTTGCTATCATACATGCTGGAAAGATTTCCCAGATCTAGATACTACGTGAAGTATTAACTCTCTGGAGAAGAGTTCTTTCAAGCAAGAAAGAATGACGTAGAAGAGATAATTAGATTATCATAAAATAATTATGATTTTAAATAATTATTAGGTTATTTGAATTTATTTTATCTTTTAGAATTTGGTTATTTTCTTTAGATTTATCTTTATCTTATATTTTAGGATATAGTTTAATTTAATATTTATCATTTGTTTAAATTTAAATTATTTTATCCTTTTAGAACCCTAGTTAACTCCGTCTATGTAGTGTCATAGCCAGTCCTAAACCCGGGTAAGGGAAGAAGGTTGTGTTAAATCCGTGATAGCCAACGTAAAATTTTGTCGAATCTCTATGATGTGGATCAAGGACTTTTTGTGCTAAGACTAAGTCGTTACCCAGGAGTAGCGCGCTATATGGCTCAAATGCAGTGTTAAATGAGCTAGAGCCGCTACATCGGTGCCCGGATGTAGTGTTAAATAAGCAAGGGTTCCCACATCATTCTGGACGGATATAAGTAAAGAAGTTAGTTCAGGAGAGCAAGATTCATTTTGGTTCTTAGAATATTGATACCTTAATAGGTAAATCTATGGAGTGGTAGACACTATGATTAGAAGGAGAATTAACATCTTGTGTCTTCCAGAAACTAAATAGGTAGGAGAAAAAGTTAAAGAGTTAGACACTACCGGTTTCAAACTTTGGTACGTAGGAAAAGTTAGAATAAGAAATGGAGTTAGTATTATTGTGGACAAAGTTTGAAAAAAGAATGTAGTGAGAGTCAGAAGGATTGGAAATAGGATCTTATCCTTAAAATTGACTATTGGCCACGATACATTTAATATTATTAGTGTTTACGCACCTCAAGTGGGGTTAAAAGGACATATTAAGAATAAAATTTGGGAAGGTTTGGAGGGCTTGGTTCGAGACATCCCACAAGAGGAAAAGATTTTCAATGGTGGGGACCTTAATGGTCATGTGGAGCAAGATGGAAGACAATATGTGGGAGCTCACGGCAATTTTGGTTTCGGAGAATTAAATGAGGAGGGGCATTCCATTCTTAATTTCTCAATGGCTTATAACCTCATGATTGTGAACACTTATTTCAAGAAACGGGAAAAGCATTTAGTCATATATAAGAGTGGAGCTCAAAGGTCACAAATTGACTTCTTTTTGGTAAGGAATTTAGATAACAGAACTTGTAAAGATTGTAAAGTGATCCCTAGTGAGAGCTTAACTTCACAACATAGGGTCTTAGTCCTTGATGTGCTGATTAAGAGCCGTAAGCTGAAAAGTCGAAAAATCTTAAATCCTAGGATTAAGAGGTAGCAAATAAAAGGTGAGCAACAATTGACCTTTACGAGAAAAGTATTGGAGGAAGGTAATTAGAACTTCCAAAAAAGTGCTAACATCATGTAGGAGGAGATAGCTAAAAGAATCAAAGATACCGCTAAAACAGTCTTAGGTGAATCCAAAGGTTTTGAACTTAGAGAAAAAGAATTTTGGTGGTGGAATGAGAGTGTGCAAGAGAAGGTTAAACAAAAAAAAGAGTACTTTAAAGCTTTACACTTGTGCAATTATGAGAAAAATTGGAAGAGTTATCGCTTAACTAGAAAGGAGACTAAGAAAGCAGTAAGCAAGGCTCAGTCTAAAGCTTTTAAAGAATTCTACCAAAATTTAGGAACGAAGAATGGTGAACGCAAGATTTGCAAAATTGTCAAAAATAGGGAAAGAAAATCAAGAGATTTAGATCAAGTAAGATGAATTAAGGATAAGGAAGGAAAAGTTTTTATTACTGATGATGATATCAAAGAAAAATGGGAAAACTACTTCTATAAGCTCTTCAATGATGGATTGGGTATGATTAGTGATACAGAAGGTATAACAACTCATGAAGATGAACTGAATTTGAGTTTCTATTGTAGAATATGGGTTGGAGAGGTAAAAGAAACTCTTAAGGGAATGAATAATGGTAAGGTTACTGGCCTCAATAGTATTCCTATCGAAGTTTGGAAGTGCTTAGGAGAGAAAAGGGACTTTGTGGCTCACAAAGCTTTTTAATAAGATTTTAAGGTCAATGAAAATGCCAGAGAAATGGAGAAAGAGCATTTTGGTGCCCATATACAAGAACAAGGAGGATATTCAGAATTGTACTAATTATCGGAGGATAAAACTCATGAGTCATACCATGAAACTTTGGCAGAAAGTGATTGAATATAGATTAAGAAAAGAGTCTCATATTTCAGAAAACTAATTTGAATTTATGCCAGGACGGTCTACAACAAAAGTTATTTATTTATTAAGGGGTTTGATTGAAAGATACCGGAGTAAAGAAAGAGACTTGTATGTAGTTTTCATTGATTTGGAAAAAGCCTATAATAAAGTACGAAGAGATGTGTTATGGAAAGTAATGAAGAAGAAATGTGTTCATGTGGCTTATATTCAAGCCATAAAGAATATGTATGAGGGGGTAACAACAAGCGTAAGAACTCCTGGAGGTGAGACAAAGGATTTTCCTATAAGAATATATTTACATCAAGGATCTTCCTTGAGTCCATACTTGTTTGAGTTGGTTTTGGATATTCTAACAGAACATATACAGGAGAAAATTCTTAGGTGTATGCTTTTCGCAGATAATATAGTTTTAATTGAGGACTCAAGAGAAGAGGTCAACTCTAAATTAGAGTTATGGAGACACACTTTGAAATCAAAAGATTTCCGTTTGAATATAAGTAAAACAGAATATATGCATTGAAAATTTAATAAGTGGTCAGTTAGAAATGATTCAGAGATAAAAATTGGAAAGTAAATCATTCCAGAAGTGTCAAAGTTCAAATATTTCAGATCGATTTTACAAAGTAATGGTGAAATTGATGGGGATGTTATACATAGGATACAAGCTGGATGGTTAAAGTGGAGAAAAGCTTCAGGGGTTATTTGTGACTGTAAAGTACCTACAAACCTTAAAGGGAAATTTTATCAAACTGCTATAAGGTCAGCAATGCTATATGACAGTGAATGTTGGGCTTTGAACGAGCACTAAGAGCATAAGATGAGAGTAGCAAAGATAAGAAAATTGAGATGGATGTGTAGTTATACAAGAATTGATAAGATTAGAAATGATTGTATACGAGGAAAAATTGAAGTAGCACCTATCCAAGAAAAAATGATAGAAAATCGTTTAAGGTGGTTTGAGTATGTACAAAGAAAATAATAAGATGAGCCAATAAGGAGAGTTGATAAAATGACTTGGAGTCCTATCAAGAGGCGCAGAGGAAGATCAAGAATGACACTAAGAGAAGTTACAAGGTGTGATCTCTTGATCAATGATTTATCTGAAGAGATGATATTTGATAGAGGTCATTAGCGTCGTATGATCCATGTAGTCGACCCCACATAGTGGGTTAAGACTAAGGTTGTTATTGTTATTGTAAAACCCTAGTTAGATTAGGATTTAGAACTTTATAAATAAGTCCTATAACTTCTCATTGTAATAAGTTCTTTCTTTATTGATTGAATATTATTTGAGACTTTTTGAGTGGATTTTCTCTCCTTAATTTTCTCATCTTCTCATCTAACTTCTACCCTTCCCCCACCCTGTCCTACATCATTATTATTACAGAGAAAAGAAACAAAAATCCTGAGAAATCTAGTTGCTTAAGATTGAAAAAATAAAAGGCAGTAAAATAAAAGACCAGTTGGAATAAAATGAAAATATGATATCAGAAAAATGAAAAAGGGTTTCAAATATTTGGCGGTTGAACAGATGTATATAGAGACTAACTTAAGTAAACATTATTAAAAAGAGAGTTGATATATAGGTTGCATAAAAGAGGAAAAATAATAGTTCTCATTTTTTTTGGGGAACAAAACAGGGTCAATCGACCCTAATAGTTTTCATTTGTATGATAACAAGTTAGCAATAAGCAACACACGTTATTACACAATATAACAAAATAACAAACTGGTAGACTTTACAAGCAATCAATCTATTGATTGATTTTACTATTAACATTATATTCCATCATCATTAAAAACCTCTCCATTTGATGTTTAATTACTTAAAGTAATTGTTTTCAAATTACAGAAACACAGGCATGTCATGATATATGGATTACCAAAAATATACTCCAACCATCTAACTAGAGAAATTGTTTTACAGCAAACACCATTATGTTGCAACTTGCATATGGTTTCCGGCCGTAGGAATGCTCTCTCTCCACAACCAAACCCCCCCCCCCCAAAAAAAAAAAATCCCCCAAAAAAAAAATATATAAAAACAATATCCAGAACTCTGCTTTATCAATTAGGAATTGTGCATAATTAAAAAAATGGACCATAAGCATAGGAAATGTTATTAATAGATCATACCAGTAAAAGAAATAATCAAATAGAAGATGCACAAATAAAGCAGTACATAGCTGTCAATACGCACACATACATGTAATTTATTGATGTTTCCATGCTAGCGTTTTCTAATATATGAATAAATTTTATGCACCAAGTAATAAAAACACCTTGTAAATGGCAGAAACAAATAAAAATGTATGACAGACAAATCCAAATGATTGACCATTCAATTTCCTTTTGGCCATAAGTTCGAGTTGCAAAACAGGCAAGAGCATGAAACCCGCATTAATCAAATCCTCATGATTCATAACAGTTTTAAGTAGCTATTGCTCTGTGTATGTGTGTGTGTAGGTTCCCAAAATCATAAAACAAGAAATCTGTTTCATCTGAGACTTAAAAGAGTGTAAAACCAGCATTAATCAAATCCCATGACTGATATATTTAGGTTTCTAAATTCACATAGCAGGGGATGTGGTTCACCTGAATTCTCCATTTTCACTTTTTTCTCTGCAGTTCTAGTTGCCTCCAGTATTGCACCTAAGACAGTAGCAGCTCCATCATCCAGCCGTGTTCTAACAGTCCCAACCAATACCTAAAAAAAAGCACACAAGTGCATTCTTTCAATAACAAATATTGATAATGCTTCTCAAAGAAAAAAAGAAAATCCGGGACCAAAAAATGTTTCTGCTTTTAAAAGGACAATAAATTATTGTGTATGAGATCCATGAAAAGATTGTGATGTTTTGCTAATAAGATTAAGAAAATCAAGAACATAGGCAACACATGAACATAGTTCCAGGTTGCCACATCCAAAACAAGAAAGAGAATATAGTAGACTTAGAAGAGGAAAAGCAATTCAACATCAATCAGTAGGTAATCAAAGGGATTTTATGATAGGTTATTTCCATTGACTTTTAACATTTAGAAGTATGCATTTAACAACTAGTAAATCGCCCTGATTGCTTTTTGAGAGAAAGAAACAACTTAAGCCATAAATTCAACTTCTATTACTCATTAAACCATGCTACAGCAAGGCAAATGCACATAATAATCTACTTGTATATAGGAGGTCTCAAGTTCAAATTTCCACGCCATAAATATAAAAAAAAAAACACACACACACCCACAAAGCCAACATCAAAACATAGAGATTTTTTTTTTCTTAAAGAAAAGGGAAAGCCACTTAAGATAGGATTTGCGGGAAAATGTTAACAGAGGTAGAAGTAGAAAGAAGTTACAATGGGACATTCTACAGAAAAACCAACCTTGTGCCTAAGATGGCGTATAAACTCCTCAAAATTGGCACGAAAAAGAGTTGAATCCTCTTGAGCTGCACTTTAAATTCATAATTGTGCTATAATTCTTGTGAATAGGAAACAAGTAATACTAGTTAGTCTGATCACTCAAGATGACAGTAGTCTTACCAACATTTTCTCCAACTCCTATCATGGGGGAATTGTCTGAATTATTTATTAATTCGGAATTTGATGTAAGAGAAAACCTGATTCCTTCCACAGGCACAGCTGCTTCTAAAACACGATATTCTATGGTCTTTGGTTCTTCATTTGTCTGTAAGCATGAATTGTCAAAAGAAACAGCATCAATAAAACTAATATTTGAGATACCAAATGAGATATCTAAAGTGCAAAATCCTTTACTCAATTTTGAAAATCGAGTCCTCTTCCCTGAAATCAAAAAATGCACTACAGAATCCGTGATCATGATTAGAAGATAATTATCATTGAATTAGCATTATTGATTGATAGGTACCCAAGGGAGATGGAGAACCCTCACTCAAAAGCTAACCATTGAGGAGAGAGAACCAACGACACCCAGGTTCTAATACCATTGATAGGTATCCAAGTGGGATGGGGAACTCTCTCTCAAAAGTTAGCTATTGGGGAAAGAGAACCAACCCACTTAAATACCACATTAAGTAACCCATACTATTTAATGTGGGACTTGGGCATCCCATACTATCCAAGTCCCGATCACTGACTGAAATAAAAATGGTAACTACACAAGAACAATCAAGCCATTAATCCTTAGTCAAAGAAAGAACAATACAGTTAACTAAAGACATTGACATGAAGCAACAATTACCTTGGACTTAGCGCCTCGCTTTTTAGTATCCTGTTCAACCGGAGGAGAAACAACTGGCCCAGGGGAAGGGCAGCGTTCAACATATCGAACCATTAAGAGTTTATGAAGGCTCTCTTTTACAACATCTATAGCCACAGCATTTTCTGAAAGTAAAAGCACATTGATTTGAGATGAACTAATTCAAGAGAATTTACTATTTGGAAGCATATAGATGTGCTAAACCACATTTAAAATAAAGTACTGTGAAGTAAATCCTCAAATTAATTTTCCGAGTATAACTTTTATATTATTGTCATATTTATACAACTCTTTTTTATATTATTTAGTGCGACCCAAGTAAATCCTCCAAGCATACCATACCCTGAAATAGCAAACCAGTTATACTCACTCCTTATGTACCAAAAAACTAGCTAACTGGGACAGCAGAACCCCCATCTTTGCACCACAACCTAGATCATACCACACTTGGTAATTGCAGCCACTAAGGCATCTATATTTAAACCAGAAATTCTTCAATCAACAAAGTAGGATCTGGCGAATCTTATTTATGACCAAAGCACAAGGAGTATAGAGCACAAGTATCTCTAGGATCAAATAAAGAAAAATGCCCTCCAACATTCTTAGAACAATAGTCCATCTATATGAGAAACAAGAAGCAACAGAGTTAACACATCAACAGATGAAGGAAAACGGTAATTGAATGAAGAGATATTTCAAAGTCACTCCCAAGATAAAAGAATTATATTAAGGAAGAATAAATATGTGAAAGGGGAAATGAATATCCTCCCAAGATAAAGTACCACGACCAAAACAAGAACAGAAAAGGATGAAAGATTGAAACTTAATCAGGCAACAAAGCTCCCCAATCCCACTGGATGAATTAGTCACATATCATATTGTAAAAGTTGGAGGGAAAAAAAAAAATAATACCACCAAACCAAATCAAACAGAATTGATTAAATAGGTTTTTCTCGTTAAAAAAAAAAAAGAAATAGATATACTCTTTCTTCTTCTTATCCTTCTTTTCCCCCCCAGTTTTGTTCACTTTTAGGCAGTATAATTTGGTTCAATCACTTTGGACAACCTTACTAACCATCTCAAATCTTCAACTCAGAATCTTCAAGACCATATGGGGATAAACCCTCAAGTTAAATTCTCTAATCTTCCCATGTTTAATTGGATACCCAGTTAATTAGTATTCCACATTAGAAGCTGCATTTTGTTTTATTTAGGAAACAAACTAAACAACAAGAATCAATTAACTATTTCGTCATAAAATTTCATTTTCTATTATAAATTTGCTTAACCAGATAAATACAAGTATCAGTTAGAGCAGAACACGTGTGTGACCAGAACAGCCAAATTTGGGGCCCAACTGTTATGTTACACAACTCTTATAAGTAATATTTATGTTAAGACTAAGAAAGAAGCTAAAGATTAGTAGTTGAGAAAGAAGCTAAAGATTAGTAGTTGCAAACAATACTGATACCTTATAAATGCATATAAGAAAACTATATTGTTACATGGAGCAATGGCTCAAAAATACAATGACAGTAAATAGGGAAAGCCAACTGAAGAAAGAAAAAATCCCTCTCACATTAGGGTTTTCTTTTTTTATATTAATATAAGCCAGATAATATTCAATGCGGCATGTTCAGCCAACATGGAAGAGTAACCTTTTCTTTGGCTTGCTCTGTCAGCCATCTGTTTCAGAGTAAGCCTACCATCACGAAGCAATCCCTCAAGAAGCTCTACACACTGCAATTACAATAACCAATATATTCAGCATTCAAAGTCAAAGCTTAAACTGAATTGAAAACCCTTCTAAAAACATGAGGATCATGATAAAACTAACTTCATCATCCAGATCCTGCGAAACAATCTCCAAAAATTTGGGAAATCTCAATCGATGGAGTATGTTATCAAATAGTGCCAGGTACTGTGTATTAACTTTTGATCCTTCTCTGTCACCACCTACATTTAGTATTAGTCAGGACATCAACATTAAGACACAATATTCACTTTTGAGGCTAAAAACAAATAAAACACACACATACACACACGAGCATGCACCCATGGAGTCAGGATTCAACAATATATGTATTTATTTATGAAAGGAAACATCAAAAAATAAATAAATAAACAACACAATAGATTGTATGCCATTATATATATAAACAAAACAGGAAACTTTTGATTTTAACATTTTAAGCTGATTTGAAACCCAAAAATCCAACTTGATGAAGTGTAACTAGCCCATATTTACATTTCATTTCAACTTTCAAAGTTTTCTCCGTAGCCACTACTCTCTATTTTCTGTCAAATGGCTCATCCAAATTTTTAAAAACAGAGCATTTTTAGATGAACACATCACCCAAATTCTACTTAGCAACAACCATCACCTAAATTCTACTTAGCAACAACCTTTTAATCCTTATCTTTGATCTTGAGTCCTACTAAAAGAACAGCTTCCTCAAATTTCAGTTATCTTCTCTATTTCCTCTCTTGATCAGGAAGAGCATTGGTTGATCATTGACAATCTCTTAAAGAATTTGGATGCCTTGATTTTACGAGGGAAACCAGGTTTTATGCCAATAGACCTGTGTGGTTTCCATAATTTTGTAAATTTAGAAGGTATGAACAAGAAAGCATCTTGTTGTTAGAAGTGTATGTATCATCCACATTCCCCCCTATGTAGAACTACCATGCACTTCCATCACCTAAATTCTCTCTCAAATAAATTTCATAAGTTCTGTTTCTCAACAGAAAATTCATCTATACAATTCTTCTATCGTAGATGACATGATGGTTATCCTGTATAACTGCATATTGAAATGGGAACTTTTCTGTGGCATTAGTGTGTATTACCTTGTAGGCTTGTACCACAAAATACGTGTTCGTGCTCTTACTTTTTTCCCTTAAGGTTTCAGGTTGCATAAACTCCAAACCCAGTTGCTACTTTCTGAGGGCAGACTATAGTCCGTCAGCCTCAGGTTTCAATTATAGTCTTTGATTATTTTCACCTGCTTTGCTGTAGCGCATCCATGAACTGTCTAAAGTGATTAAAATAGAAGGAAAAATTCTAATCTATGCCCCAGGCAGATTCACACTGGCTTCCCAGTTGATATAAATGATACTCATTCAAATGCATAATCTTAAAATTCTCATTTGAAATTTCGATTTCTTTTGATTCTATGAAAAAATTGATGAGCTTTAATCAAACCCACAAGAATCAGCTTCCAACCATAAACTACTTAAAATAGCTCCTTCCTCCAATATATTAATCTGAAAAAGAGAATAACAAGAAGCAATAATTTGTGCAAAGTGCAAACAAAACTGGTTATATACCTTCTTGTTGAAGAATAAATGCTTGAACACAGTTGTGCTGTACTAAGACAAGCAGGGAGTTCTTGACTTGCTCCTTAGTAAGCTCCGTGAACCGAACCAATTGCTCCAAAGTGAGGGGTCCCCTCCTAAGAAGACATTCACATACTTTCTGCACAAAAACACCATGTTGAAACGAAATAGAGAATAATAAAAAGGAGATGCCAAGGGTTGGGAGATAATTACAGCGACGAGGTTGCCAAAGTGATTGGTGATAAGATGAACGGCAAATTTGATGCCGTACTGAGTAACCATTATAGTGGAGTACACTTCGTCGGAGACTGATCGGAGAGAAAAAGCGAGACAACGGCGGAGAAAGAGAAGATCGTTGAGGGAGGAAAGAGGTGGTTGTGAATGATATGTTTACCTAGTCTTGAGGTTTATTCATCATTTAAAAGTTACCATAGCTGAAGTGACACGAAGGGTCCATAGCTCAGTGGTAGAGCATTTGACTGCAGATCAAGAGGTCACCGGTTCGAACCCGGTTGGGCCCTCTTTTTTCACATTATTTTCCTCCTAATTTGAGTAAATTGTTTTTTCTTACAATTTGAAAAGAAAAATCGTTTTCCTGCCCATTTATACATTCACTTTAATTATATTAATTTGAGTAAATTTTTTTCTTACAATTTGAAAAGAAAAATCGTTTTCCTTCCCATTTATATATTCACTTTAATTATAGGATCCAAACAACATTAGTGAAGTATTCCAAGTATTCAACAATTTCAGCTCCATCCCAAATGAGCATTTACCAAAAAATTAAAAAAAAAGTTATTCAAATTGAGCCATGAATAATTTAGCTATAATCTAGGCAAATGTTTCCCTAAATTCCAGAAAAATTCTTTTTTTCTCATATTAATTTGAGTAAATTTTTTTTCTTAAACTTTGAAAAAAAAATTGTTTTCCTTCTTCTCAAGATAACCCATTTATATATTCACTTTAATTATAGGATCCAAACAACATCAGTGAAGTATTGAACAATTTCAGCTCCATCCCAAATGAGCATTTAGCAAAATTTAAAAAAAAAAAGTTATTCAAATTGAGCCATGAATAATTTAGCTAGAATCTAGGCAAATGCTTCCCTAAATTCTACAAAATTCTCCTAAAATTTAAATCAAGTGCAAATAATTTCATTGACATTTGAAACTTGACGAAGAACCACCTTAATCCAAAGTTGTGTAGATAACCCTATTAATTAGCATATTAATTTACTAATTTTTCTTGCACATATAACCCCGTAAATTTTGAGTTGTGCATAAATAATCCTCTTAAAATTTAAGTTATGTGCAGATAAATCCTATATTATATTACATTTTATTTGTGAAATAGTGGACAATTTACCTATAGAGAAGTTATTTGCACAAATTTAAAAGTTTAGGGGGATTTCTTGGCAAATTTTAAAAGTCAAGAAAATTATTTACATTTGATCCAAAGTTTATGAGGATATGCAAAATTTAGCCTAAACTCCACTCATAAGAATTGGATTATACCATAATGTTAAATCAAGTTTCATTTTTTTTATTCCTTGACAAAAAGGTTAACCAATACTAATTGTTGTAGTCCTTTTCAACAATGAATGACTAAATTTACTGTGTGATTAATTCTCTATTCATTGAATAATTTATTCTAACGTTGCCAGGAAAAAAAAAAGAAGCGTTGCCACAACTTTTTTATACTGCCAAAAATAACCTTAATTACCCATCTACATCTATATTATATGAATTTAAATAACAAAAACTAATTTCAGGTTTACACTTGAGTTGCCGGACATTCGTGACAGTCTTCCAAGTGTTCAAAACTTGAATTAATGCGAAGGATTATTCTAATATCTATAAATTCTTTCACAAAATATTATTACTATTACTAGCCACCACCACCATTATTATTATTATTATTATTATTATTATTATTATTATTAAATTTTTTATTTTAACCATGGTTTAAAACTCGTAATTATATCACGATCTAATTAGGTGTACCGCATATTTTAATTGTCTTTGATTTTTCTTTTAAGTTTACATGTACATACAAATTAATGATATGAAGAGGTCAAGATTGAGCAATTTTTAAGGAGGGGAAGCAACGAAGGGAGGCAGATTTTTTTTTTAAGCCAAAAATTGTAGATATGGATTTGATTTTTCATCATTGTAAATTTAAATTGTCTCAAATTAAATTTGAAAAGTCTAAATTTTATTTTTTTTAATTTTTTATCATCGTTTTGTAAACCTTTAAATTAAAAATTAGTTTTATTTCGTGTCATAATTCTTTCAAAATTAAAATTATACATAATTTAAACCATCATCTGAATGTAATTTAAATAAATGAAATATTCACATATATTATTTCATAATAATAGTACTGTTATAGACTTGTAGTGATGTTACTCCAAAACCGCAGAGAACTTAATTGTCATATATAGCCACTAACCAATGAAGTGGAAATCATACAAAATCCACTAAACTTAACGTGTGTGGCATTAGAAAGCTAAACACACACACACACACACACACACACACACACAGATATGTGTAGAAGAGAATCAGATATAACAAAAGATTGAAAAATAATGATAATTGGGTCAAAGGTAAGTCATATAATTATATATATATATATGATAAATCTGTGTGCTTTAAGGTAGGGGAAATTTTATTTCCTCCCTACCAATCTATATATAAAGATATAAATAACTATTATCCTTCATTTATCTCATATTATAAAATAATAAATGATATTTCACACATATTAAAAAAATGTATAACATTATTAAATTTCTCAAAAAATCCAAAAATTTCTATTTTGCCTTATTAAATATCATTAATCAACACAATTTACAATACTTGATATTATATTAATAAAGGGTAAAATTATCAAATAAATTTATGTTACTTTATAATATAAAAAAATATATCACTTATTACCTTATAATATGGGGTAAAGAGAATATACTGATCAAAAAATATAGTTAAAAGTAGTTGTGAGCATTAAATTTGTCAAAATTCAAATTAATTTCCTAAAATGCCTCCATTTAATGTTTAACATTTTTTTTGTAATTAATGCAAATTAATTGTGTCCACTTATCTAATGAAGGTTAAAATTAAAAAATAAATAAATATATGAGACAACACATTTCTATATTTTATACTCCCTCCGATCCAAAATATGAGTACTCTTTGAGAAAGTACACACAAACTAAGAAAGGAAGTTGAACTATTTAAATTTGTCAAAAACTTATATTATTTTTCAATATTACCCTTAATAAATACAACTTTAAAAATAATTCTCTCTCATGAGTTAATTAATGATAAAGGTAAATTATAAAAAATTATTAATACTTTTTACTTTATCTAAAAATGACTTATGTTTTGGTCTAAAAAATATTTTAAAAAAAATTTATATTTTTAGATCGAAAAGAGTATATGAGAATAGAGGGAGTATCCTATGAAAGAGAGTCGTAATCGGACTTGAAAAAATGCTAGGGTTGTGGGCAGCAAAATTAGCTGTGCGATTGGAACAAGGAGCTGCCTTATCAACCAAATAATCCTCCATCATTATCTTGTCGGTCCCAACTTTTAATGACACCATTCCCTCCTCATTTAATTCACTACCCCCTTTTCGTTTCTTCTCTTTTATACGCATCTTCTTCCTCCCCCCATTCTTTTCTCCAACTTTTCTTTTTTCTTCAATGTCCTAATTTCCCCTTTGAAAAGTCCACTAGGTGTCTGTTCACTTGTTTTATAGAGATTAATTTAAGGCTTTATGCATGCCCATACCAAAGTGTTACAGTGGTAATTAGCTAGTGCTATAAATTAAAAGACACTGAAGTGGGTGTTTCATGTATATATTTAAATTTGCACGTAATTTAAAATGTGTCATATGTGTAACTCACTCCATTTTTTATCA
Source organism: Adenanthera pavonina (assembly GCA_026686845.1). Classification (NCBI taxonomy): domain Eukaryota; kingdom Viridiplantae; phylum Streptophyta; class Magnoliopsida; order Fabales; family Fabaceae; genus Adenanthera; species Adenanthera pavonina. The sequence goes on from JAIVEN010000013.1 coordinate 29,008,990, forward strand.
TTTAAAATTAAATTATATATGTGATATGATTTTGTAATTTTAATATCGATGTATTAATCAATATAATTAAAGCAATTTATTTGTACTAATATTAATATATATTATAAAATTTATTGCAGAAAGGAACATTTATAAACGAAAATCAATACATCTCATCCCTCAGAATCAGTGTAATACATGAGAAAATATGTTTAATTTTGTATAAAATGGTTGTCACACCTACACAAAACTGAACTAAATATACACAGTACATTGGGAGAAAGCTAAAAAAAGAAAGAAATAATACACATAAAAATACAACATGGGCCCTCTATGAATGTATGAATGAATATGATTTATCATGGACAGTATTGAAGGTAAAAGGTAAATCCCTTCCAATAAGATTAATTTGCTTCATACACAAAAGGCTGAAAAATTTTCAACCTCTTATTTATAAGAATATTTACCACTTATACCAACTGGAGTTGGGAAAGTGAAGATGATTTAATTTGCAAAATTTTCACGTCACACCAAGGGCATGTGGGAGTTGGAACAAGGTAGACAGTGGGAAAACCAAAGGCAGGAGAACAGTCCCCACCTTCTTTTCTTGTATAAATCAGAGACCAACCCACAGTTACTTTTTGGACCACACAAACACCATATGTAGACAATTAAGCTCTCTTCTTTGCGTTATGGTCCCAACAACCCTACTACCTCACTCTTGCAGGTGAAGAAGTTGATCGATGATGGAGATGAGTCTTCCTTAACTAGTGCTGGTGGAAACTTCCAAAGGGATCGCATTGATCTAATTCGTTCATACGATTCCTCCTATTAAGATCATGCGATCCCTTGGGAATTTTCCATCGCCTCTACAAATTTTCATTTCTCTCTCCCTTGATCTTCTTTCGAGGTAAGATCCGTATTTTCTCTCTCTCCTTTTCACTGAATCAGAGAATAAAAAGATTCAACTTACGATCTTTTACCCTCTTTATTGCATGAGGACGAGATTATATATATATATCTCTTTTTCTGAAACTGCTTTTGCTTATGATTTGTGGTTCAAATTTCACCTGCTAGCTTGGAATATCTGAATTAGCTGAAGGATCAGATACATGTGCATGCATGCCTTTAGGTAAACTTCGAGAAAGTAATTAATTAACATGATAATAGGCTGTTTAATCTTTATATATGTGTGTGTGTGATGAAAAATCTCTGCTCGCTGATCCTTTTGACCTTTTTCGGTTTTAATCCTGAAATTAGTCTCTATATTCTTCTTTTCTACCGCCGAATTGCTTACTTGAGTGGCAGTTTTTCATTCTCAGATCTGTAGCTTCTCTATTAATATCGGATTAATCATTTTCATACTGCCTGTATATTTCACATTTTTTTCTTAGACTTCGTTTGGATTGAAGGAAAAATAGGAGAAGATGAAAATTGGGGAAAACTAGTGAGAATCTAGACACGCCTTTACTTAGTTCAGTGGGAAGAAAAAGTATTTATGTTTGCTGTTTGATTAATTATGCTACATAATTTTTGTGATCATAATCTCATGCGAAGGAAGAAGAAGAAAGAATAAGCTTCCCAGAGTCTTTATAGGTGGAACGTAAAGCATAAAACTCATACCTCTCTAAATAAATATTTTCATTTTATTAACTGCAATCTAGAGGGAGATGAAGAAAAGTACAATTTCCTGTTTCTTAGTCTTCTGTCTAAGAAAATTAATCTGGTTCTTTCTTAGTTCCTCTTAAATTTATATTTTTTGTTTCATAAATATGGATCCTTCATTTTTCTTCTCTCTCTTTTGATATACTAATAATGAAAATAGCTAAGCAAGAAAAAAAGTCCAGGAATATTCAGAAAATGAAGTTTTCTTAATTAAGAAGGTTGAAAAGTTATTCCCAAAATTTGTCAGACAAGTAACCAAACATCAAATTAACTTGTAACAAGCAGTACTACAAATATGGTGATACAATATTTTTCGGATAGTATAGCTAATTTCAACATTCTAAGTAATAATTGATTTGTACATATATATATATATAACAAAAAGTACTATAAATGTGGTGATAGAATATTTTTCAGATAGTATAGATAATTTCAGCTTCTTATCATTTCAACTAATAATTAATTATTGTTATATATTCAAAATTGATGAAGAGAAAATCACATTAATTGAAGGGACTCTAACTTGTATCAATTCTTTTGGACCAAGTCTCTAACATATATGATTATGTCATTGATAGTCAGGAATCATAAAAATTAATTGTGCTTTGAATATTAATTATAGAACAAATTATCATTAATATTTTTTAAAATTTAGTATTCATACTTTTTGAAATTAAATTTGGTGTTCTAGATATATAGATTAATTAAAAGGGTATATTCATTTAGAGATAATAATAAATTTAATATATTATCATAACATTATAAAGATTAAATTAAAAAATTACAAAAGTATTGCCTCTCTTTCTTTTTATAAGACTTTTTGAAGAAAAAAATTTGTTTACATTTATAAATCCTTTTAAAATTTCAAGATGACATTAATTATTGTCTTTACAATTATACGCTTAATTTCGCTTACTATTTTATACATTTATCATGAAGTTAGGCAGTAATAAATTAAATACATATGTGTAATAAAAAAATTGAGTACATGTTAGAAAATTTAAAAGAAATTATGATATTTTAATCAAATATATTTCTTAATTTTCATATTAAAAATTTAAAAGACTTATATAAATAAATAATATAGAGGGACTTCTTTGCTCACTTCAGTGATCTCTACACGTCGAAAGGATTAATCTTCAACTATTGGTGGGGATACCCTTAGTACTTAGCAAAATGAAATAATAGAGAGAGAAATAATGATATCATATTTATAAAATATGCATTTTTTGTGACTACAATTCAATATTACCATTTAATTTGAGCTCAATCATTGTGAACTACAAATGGATATAACTCTTTCAATATATTTTTTTTATTTACAAAATACAAACTCAAATTGTACACATTTACAAATGGAAAAAAATTTATTTCTATTTATAAGACCTTTCAAAAGTTCAAAATAACATCAATTGTTGTCTTTACAATTATACCCCTAATTTCACTCACTATTTTACACACTTATCTTGAAATTAGGTAGTAATAAATTAAATACATAGGTATAATAAAAAAAAATTAAGTACATATGTTAAAATTTTTTTAAAAAATTATGATATTTTAATTAAATATATTTCTTAATCTGTATATTAAAACTTTAAAAGATTTATATAAAGAAACAATAGAGGGACTTCTCTGCTTAATTTGGTGATATTTAAATCTTAAAGGGATTAATTTTTAACTATTGATGAGAATATCCTTGATACTTATCAAAAAGAAATAATGATATCATATTTATAAAATATGCATTTTTTGTGACTACAATTCAATACTATCATTTAATTCGAGTTCAATCATTATGAACTATAAATGGATATAACTCTCTCAATATAATTTTTTTATTTACAAAATTCAAACTCAAAATTTTATTTGAAGGACAACAAATTCCTTCAACAAGATCCAATCCTCATTGATAATAAATTATGAGTATATTTAATTGTAAATTTGGTGTGAAATCATGCAAAAAAGCAATTGATGAGTTGATGGGGGATACCATTTCCACTAATTAAACAGTATTACTGTGGGAGGAAAGACTTGCATGAGATTTTGATCACATCAGATTCCAACAGGAGTGGCCCATCCGACAATACCATCAATCAAACATGTCGGTTAAGTTGTAATTTTCACATACCCCTTTATCGTATGTGCTTCAATCTAATATATATATATATATATATATATTTATGTGTCTGTTGCTTGCTTTTTGTTTTGTGTCTTCACTCTCTACTTGTACCCATTAATCCACCTCCCTCTCAAGTGTAGTCTCTATGCACGTGTACCTGCTGCTCCAAACTTTCATTATTAAATAAATCACAAACCCCAATTATATATGTTATTATTAATACAGTATATATATATATGTTGGCAAAAAATATATATATTCATGTTGTTTCATGCCCACACACACACATAATAAAAGAAAAGTATCAGATAAAATTATTTAAATTTAACGTATCAATGTTGTGGATCTCCTTGCACAAAATATATGGTGTTGCCAAAATGGGTGCAGTAGATCTTTTTTTTAATTTAAGCCTGAAGGCTGAAGCAGTCTAGATGTTGTTATTTGAGCAGTATTCAACATAAAATAGTTAGGCATATATATAAGCCATCACACTTGTTATTAATTTGAATATTTGTATTTATTTGATAAGTATTTAGTTGTTTATATCTATTTGATAAATATTTAGGTACATTTAGACAGATAAGTTAAAGAGATGAAAAGAGAGATTAGATGAGACCTACGAAGTAAATTTTTTTCTTTCTATACAGTTGTTTTGTATTTATTCTTATAAATGTCTACGTGATCTTCTACTTGAGAAATGCAGCATTTCAATCGTTCAAACTTGATTTGAATGATTTAATTAATCTAATAATATATTCTTTCAATTATAAATTCAAAAAAAATATCTGAGAATTAAAATAAAAATGTTAAGTTTAAGAGATGAACCATACTGTTAAGAATAAATTTAAGGAATAAACCATATTGTTAATGACTTATAGATATAACTTACTACTTGCTATAAATTCTATTATATACACACACATATATTCTCCTGCTTAAATTTTGCAAGTATATATTTTATATATATGTATATATATTAACCTGTTTAGAGAAAACAAATTGGCCTTGTCCTATATTTAAAGGAGAGCCCGACACCAATTGATAGCACGATACACAACACAACTCAACTAATCTATCGTTTCTAATCAAGTTAAAGTTAGATAAGACCATTCACGTCGAATCTTGGTTTTTAGTTTTACAGTTCTTATAATTTCAGACAAATATTTGAAGCAGTGACTGGTATACATACATACATACATATATATGCTTAACTAATAACACATTATTAGTCACTTTGTGTACAGTAATATGCAATTGTGGTTGCAACATTTACGTTAGTACAGCATTATTTAGGCAGAAAAGCTAGGCTTTTAAAAAGATCAGTATATCAATCATGCTGGTAGTTACAGTTACATCATCCACGTCAGCTTCTGTGAAATCTTACTCAGCCAATAAAAAGAATAGTAATTTAAGAATAGTAATTGGTACATAGGAATGGTTCAGTGGTCTCATCTTCAAACCCTAAGTACATAGTTGGATTAAATACTTATTGTGAGAGTCTTGTAACCCTTATGGTTCTACTCAACTTGATCCAAATTAATCAGAGTCCAATGTGAATTCTAGATATTTGATGGTTTGGTTAAAAAAAATGTTACTCTCTCTCTCTCTCTAAATATATATATATATATAACAAGGACTGTGAGAACAGTGAAATGGATATGAACCCACTTCCTTTTCCTGTGTTAATATGTGAAGCATGTAAGATTCGGGTGTCAATTCTTCGATTTGTTTGCTTGTGTAGTGTGAAGTGTGAAGTCAAATCCATTGCTAGAATTTTACTTTCTACTGTGTTTCGATGCTTTTCTTCACGTATTTTCAGAAATTTTATTGTATGAGAGATTTCTAATTAGATTTTAACTTGGGAAAATATTTGAAAGTATCTGAAATTAGTTCAGGTGTAATATATGTTTGGCTTGAATGATCGGAAAAGACAAATCCTAAGCAATCTTCTTTCTACTTCTATCATTAATATGCGCATTTGAAGGGTCATTAGAATTTTGTGTGTGTACTTTTTGGCGTAATATTCCACAGCATTATCGTATGATCCAACATATTTTAGTGTGAAATGCACTAGTATATATGGGAAAATGTACCATGTTACAAAATATCAGAGTCTTTTGAAGCATCTCACGAGGAATAGTAGTACTAGTCTGAACTTTGTTCTCACCAGAATTAATTTTGGACCAAAACAAATACCATAATTCGCAGCAGAAAGACAGACAAGTGACATGTTTGATTCGCTTTTGTGAATTAATTGCAATTCTGAGAGGAGAAAGACAGAAAAATTAAAAGGGGTTAACATGGGTGATAAGAGCTTTTATCCTTTAGGTAAATGGTTAGGATTTGATTTTCAATTTTTGTATATGGAACAAACATAATTAGGAGGAATTTATTCTTTACCCTCCATACCTCGAAAGAGATTAGTTTCTATTACCGGTAGAGTGAAAGGGGAATATATGTAATATTGCAGTGGTGTGTTACCTGTTATATATACATATATATGTGTGTGTGTGTGCTATAGGCATGCATATATATATATATATATATGTTCTGTCCTATTCTTACAACTCCAGTGGAGCTTGGTCCTTATAGCTAGTACTGGTCTCACTTGTCCTGTATTTTTCTTTCATAAGGCTGTCCCATCTCCTCTCTCTGCAACTTTGTTTTTTCTCTATCTCTTTCACAGATTTACATCACTATGAATTTGTTTCTAATAAGTGGAGAGAGAGAGAGAGAGGATCATGGTCGATCTCCTCATTTTCTCACATTTGATTGCAATTACAAACTTCACAACATTAACAAACCCCTTAATATTCCTAGAAATTCTCCCAAAAGAATCAATATGGTATCAATTTATAATATATATAGATTCTATAGTATGTTGCATTATTTATCATAAAAAATTTGGCTTGTTTCTTATATAACATATGAGAAATTGTCTCCAGGACATGCGTATATGTGTGTAAAGAGAGAGAAATGAAAGCATAATGTTACAATTGAATAAAAGCATATCTGGCCAAAAAGAAAAAGGAATATAAGCATAGTGTGATCTAGTTGGGCAATTTTTTTTTTTGGCCACAAACTCGGCATGACTAAGATGTGGGCGATGGATTCTGTTTCTAGTAGACTGGATGTTTGCTAAACGTGTTTGTGTGCGATTGTGGGTGGGGTGTGTGTGTGTGTTGTGTGTGTGTGTGTGTGTGTGTTTTTTTTTTATACTTTTTTGATAATGTCTTTGTGTTCTAATTTTTAAGAAAAATTTGAGCCTCCTTGTTGTTTTGCTAGCTAGGCTCGTTTATTTTTTGTTCGTTTGTAAGCCTTTGTAAGTTTTGAGGCCAATAAAGAAGCCCATCTCAATTTTGTGGATCAAATTCAATTTTGAAGATGTACTAGAATGGGCTCTTATTTCCTTCGGATTCAATAACAGAAAAGGCCCGCTTGCTTATAATGGATTTTATTTTTAGTGCAAAAAATTGAGATATATAAAATACATTATAATGGACCTTATTAAAATTATAGCGACCTCCCTTTATTTATGATTTTTTTTATTTTATTATTTTTATGTATCAATCAATAAAATTTTTTATGGTCATAAAATGCTTAAATTTAATATTTATCATAAATCATTAAAAATAATTATTAATTTTATTTAAATACTTTATTTAAAAAATTTTAAAAATTGATAGGCTCTTTAATTTAATGCATCTCAAATTACAAGTACAACATCTGACAAGTTGACCTTCTCGTGAACATTATTTTTGGCAACAAACAATACTTATTTAACATCCTATAATATTCAGGTCAAAAAACTGAAAAAACATCCTATAATATTTATTTAACCAATGTATCTAGGACGCAAGGGCTAAGCCCATATCATTTTTTTTTATTAGTGACATTTTAAAAGTTTATTATGATGATAAATATGGGTTTTTTTTTAATTTTTAAAATATTAATTACTTTATTATCAAAATATTTTATTTATTAATAAAAGAGAAAGAGTGAATTATTTAAATTTATAATATATTTATTATGAATAAGAATAAAAATTATATCAATTTTAAAATAATTTTAATATTTTAATAAATTTTTCTTCATTTCGATGAGTTAGTTGAAAATGATTTTATAAAAGTGAGTATAGTATAGTGGATTGAATTCTCTATGTTCTATGTTGAAGAGGCAAAAACGACTTTTACTTTTGATTAATTTTTTAACTGAGAAATTTCAAATACATGGAGGTAAACTTTGACCCTGAAAGTTAGTATCGCAGTCTCTTTGCTCTTGGCCTTATATTAAAGTTAGACCCACTGCAGTAAAAATGAGAAAATATTAATATAAAATTTATAATTTATAATAAATTAATTAAACTATTTATGAAAAAAAATTAATCAAACTATTTAACAAATTATAAATAATATAATTTATTTTTTAAATTTCATACAGAAGCGCGCCTTATTATGAGAAATAATAGTGATGGAAAGAATGCTATGTGAAACTTGTGTGTATTAAGGTGATTTTCTCCTGGCCCAAAAAAAAAAAGAGGTGACTTTCTCTTGTCACTCACTTATTACAAGAATTTTTCAACTTGTGTAAAAGATCTTTTCCTTGACCTCAGATACGTATACGTGGTTGTGGTTGTGGTTGTGGTTGTTGGTGTGGGTGTCATCTGTGAAGAAGTTCCAAGAAGTTAGGCAAATATCAATTTGGGTATTCTGTTATATATAATTTACAAATATTGGTGGGGGCCAAAAGAGTAATTTAATTATCAAATTATAAATAATATATATTTTTTCAAATTTCAGACAAACGCGCCTGATTACTATGAGAAATAATAGGGATGAAAAGTGATGCTATAATCTGAAAAGTCCTGATACAATTGATTTAAGTATAATGTTTCAATTTGGATTCTTAATTGTATTTATAGAAAAGATTTTATGGAGAAAAATAAAACTAATTTCAATAATTTTTACACTTTAAAGAATTAATTTTTGACTATTAAGTAGGATATTCTGGATGCTAAAGAAAAAAAAAGTAGTACCATGTAAAACTTGCGTGTATTAAGGTGATTTTCTTTGTCGCTGACTTAATAAAAGAATTTCAGTCAATTTGTCAAAATGATTTTTTTGTTGGACCTGACTTCTCAAAACGATCTATGTATATGTGTCCGTCCATATGAAGAAGTTCCAAGAAGTTAGGCAAATATCAATTTGGGGATTCTGTTATATATAATTTAAAAACTTTTTTTCGGCCGAAAGCTTGAAAGAGTTTGTAAAAGCCAAATGTGAGAGTCATTCACCCTAATTAATGGGATGCGAATGATTGACGCTCCTATATCGTCCTGGTAGTATGGTCAATCAAATACATAATAACCAACTTCGCCGCCGATGTCTATGGCTTCCCATTACTTTTATTTCTTCCGCAAACCTCGCCCAAATTTTCTACTTAATTGCTCTCCTCCATTTGTTGCCCACCCTTCCACGAAACTTGCTACACATTTATTTTCTTCTCCCTTTAGCATAACATAAATTTTGGTACCAGTTGGCGGATAATTGAGTTTTTTAAATATGTTATTTTGAGTATGATTCTTAGCTTTTTATATGGAAAATACCTTATTATAAGAGATAAAATTTATCTTTATAATTCAAAATAATTAGTTTTTAACTGTTGATTAGAAAATATTATTGGTACTAACAAAAAAAAATTATATTTATTTTTGCCCTATATATGTTTTATCTATCTAAATTTTTCAGTTTAGCAATTTCAATAATAAACCTTAAGCTGATACTGATGGTTATAAAATTATTAAAACCCATTATAACCACTCCTCTCTCTCCCTCCACAATTTGGGTTGAGTATGATTAAGGGAAGACGTTTTTTTCCGTGTTTATTACATTCTTGCAATTATGATTTAAATTTATTGCGCATTATGATGTGAATGGCTTGTTAAATAAAGAAAAGAAATAGTTAATGATACAATCAACCAACAAATTATGACTTAATTATTCCATCACTAAGATTTATCCAGTCGAAGTAATTAAGAATGCCGAAGAATATTTATTGAACTATAATAATATTTATCGAACCTGCGGAAAAATAGCTCGGCGCCAGGATGATAAAAAGCTTAACACCTCTCATTCTTATTACTTTTTCATATTGAAAAAGTAATAAGAATTCAAAATGAAAAGGTCGTCTTATTCAAAACCCCAATTATGAGATCCCTTCTCTCCCACTTCACACCTCGGAACGCACCGTTCTTGTAGAGAGAGAGAGGCGCTTTCACATCTTCTTAAGCCGAAATGGCTGGGGAGAGGAAAGGTTCCCTTTTATTAGGGTACTCCGGGGGAACAGATCCAGTGGAGACGGGGTGGGGCTTGTAGCTCAGAGGATTAGAGCTACCTCTCAACAAACAATTCGAGGAATAATATACATTATCGTAATTTGTATTCAAGAAGAATCAATTCGAAATTGACAAATTGAATTATGAAATTACAAAACATAAGTTTTTTGAATTGGATCAATACTCCCAATTTTTTGAGTATGAGTAAAGGATCCATGGAAAAAGATATAGAAAGTTTTTTTTATAGTAACTAAATCTTCCATTTTTTTATTTGTATAGGAGAGATTGAAGCAAAATTCTTAATATAAGACTATTTAAACCGAATCACATGAATTAAAAATATCAGTTAAAATTAATTAACTACCTTGATTTTTCCAAAAATCTCAACATTTTTACATAACTACTCTTATTTAATCTCTCTCTTTGGGTACATTAAATAGGACATTTTTTGGAAATGTATAATAAATACCATTTCATATATTGTAAATAGTCTTATATTCATGATTAAGACAAAATGTCATATATATATATATATATATATAGGATCGGAGGGACTATTTTGTACCAGAATCCTAGTATGGATTTCCTAAACACCATCCACTTTCTTCCATGGATAGAAATAGAACCAATAAATAAATATTACATTGCTCCACTCGGGAGTTTTCCTGTACATTCATGATCAATATATAACTATAAAAGCCAATACAATGATGAATATATAATATAAAAACCAATACAATTTGTTCCACTATATAAATTTCCCATCTTTAATCATCAATTGGAATATTGGATGGGTTAGTTAGACGTTACGTTTCTTTTTTCAGTTTCACATTTTGTTCCCTAATTATATTAACAAATAGACACATTTTTTCATATAATATGTGAAGTTGAGTTGCAATGCATTTTCTGATTGTCTCATTTTCTCGGGAAAAAAAAAACCACAAAGAAACCCTCTTTCTGTCACAAACATTCACTGCCAACTGGTGTATATTCTGCCAACAAAAATTATAATATCAATTATATGACCATAATTATTATTTTAATTTTAAAAAAATATATATGCAAAAAAGAATTTGTGATATAATAAAAACACTTTTTTAGTTTATTTTTTATTTTATTCATTTTCATTAGGGTATAAAATGCATTTAAGAAAAGGAAACAAATAACAACTATCTAAAAGAAAAAATAGACGATCTCTAGAATTTACAAAATCTCTTTGAAAATAGAATCAAATTTTCACATTGCAACCATATGGCTGGTAAAAGTAAAAAAAAATAATAATAATATCTAGTAATTAATCAGACTTTTTTTTGTGGCGTATTATTAGAAATGAGTCACAGTACGTATTTATGATTTTTTTTATTATAAATTTTATTATATATTAATATTGATAATTAAATATCTCCAAAATGGAGGAAAGAAAAAAAAAATAATCGAAGGCTTATGTGAATTTAGCAGGCCATTTGGTTCACTTATAGAATAAGTTAGGTAATATAATATGAAGGAATGAAATGTGATGATGATTATATATAAATTTAATTAGTATGTTATTGGAAGTAATGGGACTTAAACGTAAAATTTGTTTAGTTTGATAAAAAATATGAAATGTAATGTGATGTAATAAGAGTTGAAAGGATGATGTAATAAGTGGTGATGATGTAATAAATTTTTTTTTCTTAATGGTAGCATCATAATTTCTAATCCCTTTTACAGCATTGTAATAGTCCTCACATAGAAAAATCCATGTGAAGCCCTTCCCTCATGCCTGTATTAAGGTCAACTGCTGGAATGTGAACCCAATCGGCACTTAACCCCATGTGAAGCAACCAAATGGCTAGTAAAACTCAAGGGATGGAGGCAGGAGGGAGGTCCGCCACTGATAGCGGTATGGGTTTGAAAGAAGACAACTCCATTTTCTCGTGTCAGCGTAGGACCCTCCCTCTCACACGCCTCTTTGACGTTACATGAGTCGTGACCATGACTTCAATGACGACCGTCTCAACTATTTTAAATGTCTTTATATTTTTAGATATTTTTTAATTAAAATATAATAAATATATTATTCTTTCCTTTTAATTATACGCTAGCTTTTCATATCTTTCTATTTACTTATGCACCCTATCCTTCTTTTATTACTTGAGTTAGTACAAACTTTAACATTTTTTTAAAATTTTTAATTCGATGTTATATATTCTGCATGCATTGATTGTAAATCAGAAAGTGTATTTTTAAAACTCAAAGTTTTACTATCTTTTAGAAAAATTTTACAATTTTTCCTCCCCGTTGAAAAGTCCAACTCCCCTTCACTTCTTTTTTCTTCTTTTATTTTTTCGGAAGTGTTTCAAAGTCCGTAATTGCCCAGGAAGAAAGCACTATAAATAAAGTCCTCCATTTTCCACATGGCCTCGCAACATTCCTAGCTCCAACTACAAACGCACTTGCTTCCACCACCTTCCCCAAATTCTGAGCTACCTTCATCCATGGCCTCCAACATTAGCTTCACCACCACTTTCCTTATACTCGCCTTTGCTTTCTTTGTCACCTTCCATTCCTCTCTCGGTATGTCTCCCATTATTCTATCAATCTTCCATATATTCATCTTCATTTCAAATCATATATACATCAATTCAATTCTTTTACACACACAGAGTACTCTGCTTGCACATTTACTTAAATTCCATTATAAATGTTTTATCAACTAAACGTGTGTGCCTCTTTCTATGGATGCAGGAGGTGGGATAGAATGCGAGAAACTGGAGGAGGAGAGGTGTTCGTATGCGGTGTCGTCGACGGGGAAACGGTGCGTGCTGGAGAAGCAGGTGAAGAGGAGCGGGAAGGAAGTGTACACGTGTCGGACATCGGAGATAGAGGCGGAGAAGGTGAAGGACCACGTGGAGAGCGATGAATGCATCAAGGCTTGCGGGTTGGACCGAAAGTCCCTGGGAATCTCATCCGACGCACTGTTGGAATCTCGCTTCACCCACAGCCTCTGCTCTCCTCAATGTTACCACAACTGCCCCAACGTCGTCGACCTCTACTTCAATCTCGCCGCCGGTGAAGGTACCTATTATACATAATTTTTCCATTACATTTACACGGAGAGTCTGAGATGAGTCATACTTTATAATACGATTTACCAATACCGAGTTGTGGTGAATTTGAATGTGAACGTACAGGTGTGTTTCTTCCAAAGTTGTGTGAGGTACAAGGTTCGAACGCACGGCGAGCAATGGCTGAACTGAGGAGCTCTGGAATGGTGGCACCTGGACCGGTTAACCCTGTCAAGTTGGCCACAGCTCAAACTCCTCAACCCCAACCTCTCAACTCTCGCCTCTTCACCATCGCCGCCGAACAACCTGTGGCTTCCCCACCATGTGAAAATTAATGAATTATATGTTTCTCGTTTTATTTTAATTAATATACACCAAAAATAATTATGTTATATTTTATATTAGTGTGAGCACTTAGTATAAATAGTTGGCTTGGTTTGTGTTGTAATAATATACCTGTTATAATTGCACCAACGGCTCCGTTTATAAGGGGCTTTCAATGTAACATGATCCTATTTTGTTGTGCAATTCATATGCTCGCATAATGTCCTTAATTCACAGCAATAAGGTGTGGGTGTGACTTTAATTTTACTATTTTCGTATTCGACATCATTTACCAATGATAAATTTTATAGTTGGCAAAAAAAAAAGGTAAATTTTAAAGTTAATTAACAAGTGATAAATAATGTTCCTGTAATTAACTCGGCTGCACATTATATTTGAAAATAGAGTTACAAATATTTCCTGCCTTTTACTCGCATTAAAAAAAAAATCCTGTGTCATTTTCAAACGAAATTATTTTGTTATGACTAAGCATTATCATTTCCTTGGTGGGTATGTAAAATTTAACCATATTTATTTTTGGGTTCTATTTTTATATTGTTCATTTTCAACATGTTTCGCACAAATTCTTGTATAAAAAATTAAAACATATAACATCTTTTTTGGTGAATAAAATATATAACATTATTATATCTTTACTATTATTATTATTATTTAATAGTATTCATTTTTATTACTTTTTATTCAAAAACACAGAAAATATTTCACATTCATAAACTCTCATCTCAAGTAACGAAAATAACTCTTTTTGTCATCACTTTCATATTTTCTTTTCTTTTATTTTCCTTTATTTATTTTTCTTCTAAAAACTTCCATATTTCCTTGCTACTAAGGGGTTATGCGATTCTTGATAACTTATTGGGTGTTTGAGGTGGCCCAACCCAAACACAACCTTAGCCTCCATCTGCATGGGCTTCCTGTGTTAATGAGGATTTTCAACGGTCCTTCTTACCTTCTAATATTACCATGTGCATTCATTTCTCGGCTTAAGAGCTTCCACCCTCTAAGAGATCACTAAGCACGCAAGACCTAAGGTAAGTCAAAGCTCTCACTCCAATTTTTTTCACTCTCTTTTTTTTTTAGCAATTGAACTTTTAGGGTAAAATAAAATTATCTAACGGAAGTCAAAATTCCTACCTCCTGACATATATACTCATACACATTTACTTTTTATTGATGTAGGCCTTAGGAGTCTCCATCCTAGGTGAGGGGTTAAAATAAAGTTTATGTAGCATGAAACTAAAAATTTAGGGAGTCATTCTATGGTAAACTTTCAAAGTCAAAAGAAATAATGTATTTTGACCTTAGCACTAGTCAGTTTGAAATCTCACATGTTGTAGGAAAAAATGACCATTATTTTGAATAAATTTGGCCGTTCTGTTAATTTAATTGAACAGTTGAAACCTATTCGGCTGGAATTTTTTAATTTTTTATTGAAGAATAAATCTAAAATATTTATTGTGAACCAAAATGAGACAATTTTGTGCCAAAAAATGAGAGTATTATCACGGTTAAGTGTCAACAAGCAAAATAAAGACGCTCACTCATGCCAAAATTTATGTCGGTTTTTAGAAATTAGAACCTATATGCGGAAAGAAGACCTTATCTTAGAATTGTTGGACAAAAAAGGAAAATCTCAGAATTAATTGTACATCATCTTTGACATTTTTTATGCGTTCATCACTTTGGCCCACAAATGATAACTTATTGAGGTATCAAAGCAAAGAATAATCTTGTTTCTTTATCGGTAATTGTCCCAACAAAAAAAAACGCAAAGCAAGGAAACAATCTTGCTTTGTTGGTATCAAATTTGTGGCTTAATTTCTCACAAAAAAATTGTGTTAATTAACACATCATTAATGAAAGCAATCATATGAAAATTCATTCACCTCCCAATTATTCCCACCACAGGCAACTTTATGCAGTTTTCTTGTAATTCATTGCCCTCTCAAAGCAGTGAAAATTAATTAAACCTTCCATTAGTTCATTATATCCTTGATTAAAGAAGCCACAGTGATAGACTAAGAGAGGACGGGGTTGCTATCATCATTCCTAAACAAGTGGCGAGGTATGGGATCTTCTTTGTTGAGGGAACGCAGACCAGAATCCGAACGCCTTATTCAGTTGAGGAAAGCAAAGAATAATATGTTCTCTGTTGGTTACCCCCCCAAAAAAAAGCAATGCAAGGAATAATCCTTCACTTGTTTCCACGAAATGCAATTAGCTACAGATATGCCCTCTCAGCATTGAAAACTTTCCATTAGTTTATTGTTATCTTGCTGCTGAAAGCCAGAGTGAAAAACTGATCATCAGAGAGAGAGAGAGAGGACATGGTTGCTGTCATCCCTAAAAGATTGGAGAAGATATGGGAGAATTGGAATGTCCGAGGAGCTATCCTTTTAAGCTTCTTCATACAAATGTTTCTGGTCTTTGGTGCTCCATTCAGAAAACGCTCAGACAGAATGCTGGTACGATTCTCCATTTGGTCTGCCTACCTGCTTGCTGATTGGGCAGCCAACTTCACTATGGGACTCATCACCAACAACAATGGCAATGAAAATGATGCTTCTAACGATAACCTAATGGCATTGTGGGCCCCATTTCTTCTGCTACACTTCGGAGGCACCGACACTATCACTGCTTTCTCCTTGGAGGACAACCAGTTGTGGTTGAAGCAAATACCTGGGTTGCTGTTCCAAGTGGTGGCATCGTCTTACGTGTTTGTTCTTACTCTTCCTCAAAACACGTTGTGGGTCCCAACACTCTTTGTCTTCATCGCCGGAATGATCAAATGCCTTGAGAGGCCGTGAGCTTTGTACCTTGCAAGCAACAATTTTGAGATGAAATCTGCGAATCAATTCATTGAAGGAACTGACATTACGTTCAATAATGTAACTGACTTCACTGATGAGGAGTTACATATGATTCAATTCCTTGAGCTCACAACTCAATTGATGGAGCCTCTCGGTGTGAAACTTAAAGAATATTACGACAAAAAGAGGTTCGGAAACTTGGATATCAAAACCGCACCTGAAGTTCTTGAAGTGATGGAGGTTCTGCTCGAATTTAATTATGAAATGTGCTACACCAAGGCCCCAGTTTTGAAAAGCAAGGTAGGATGCCTTCTTCGCTTTCTAGCCTTTAGCTCAGTGTTGATAGCCTTGGGACTTTTCTTCTCAATGGAGAAGACTGGTTCGGACAATTTTGACAACATTGATGTTCCAGTCACCTACGCTTTGTTGTATGGTGCACTCTTCCTTGAGATCTTCTCTCTGTTGAGACTCATGCTCCCGAAATGGATGGCTTCCACTTGGGATGAATTTGAAAACAATTCACACAAGGGTCATAATTTTTTTCGAGTCAATGTTGTAAAACGTGTCCTTAGCCTTAAAAGACCAAGGTGGTCTCCATGTAAGAAGATGCCTTATACTCAATTCAAGGCATTGTCTACTCCATTACTATTTCGCAGATGGTGTGGTTCAATTTCAGGGCACAATTTAATAACACTCTGCCTTGGGCAATGTCATCCCAAGAACCAAGATTGGATATTCAATCTAGAGATATTTGTAGCAGGTGCTTTGGGTGTAATGGCTGATTTTTTTGGTCTTAAAGAATTTCTGATGCTATCAGCGTACAAAGCAAAGAATCCATTCCTTTTAGAGATGTGGCAGTTCATCTTTGATGAGCTGAAACCTACAATACCAATGTTTTACCGGCTGGAAATTTTAAGCGCAGTCCATTCGGACCAGGTAACTTTGAGGAGGGAATATATATGGCACTAGATAATCGAGCTGAACTAGATAAAGAAAGCATAGAGAATTTGATGCGTCGAATAGAAACCCCCTCTAGAAAGGACCAAGGGTATGGTTTTGGTAGAATCCCCATATTATGGCATGTAGTTACCGATCTCTGCTGCTATACTGATGAGCACGATGCTTCTGCTAGTGATCCCAAATGTCATTTTAGTAAGCTTCTCTCAGAATACATGCTATACCTTTTTCTGATGCAACCAAGTATGATGTCTGAAGTACCTGGGATTGAAACTTGGAGGTTTGGAAGGACTTGTACCGAAGCTGTTCGGTTCTAAACACAGGAGGGTCTATCAGGTCACGAAAGGGGTGTTCCTCGTGATAAAAGAAGTGTTGAAGAGGAGGCTTGCAGACGCCTTCTTAGTGCAAATCACTTCCCGTTCCCAGAGGACACATCTGTGTTGTTTCGTGCATGTGAGTTGGCCCAACAAATAAATAATGAATTTAAGGACAAGAAATGGGAAGTTATCGCCATAACATGGGTTCAACTGTTGTCATTTGCAGCAGTTAAATGCAGACCCAGTGTTCAGGTCCAACAGCTTTCTACAGGTGGAGAACTTATTTCTATTATTTGGCTCATGGCTTTACGTTTGCGGGATGACATGGAAATATATGGAAATGCTCAGTCACAACTCAACCCTCAGGTCACATAAGTCAAGTATAGGTAGGTTTAAATATATCTATTTGTGTGATTTTGAGCACTAAATGATCTATATGTCACAACTTGAGTTCCAAGTTTTTTTTTGTGCGTGAATATTGACCATTTTGGCCTTTTGATTGAATGTGAACAGGCGTATGAGGTAGAAGGTGCAAGCAGAAGTCAAGGAATTAATGGCTGAGCTGTAAAACTCTGGTATTGTGGATGTGAGTGTATTGATTTGTAGTGTTATTAATAATTAAATAAATAATTTTATTTGTATTAATTGATTAAAAATGTTAATGTTGTATTGGTACATTATATATATATATATATATATATCAATAATTATGGTGAATTTATTCGTCAGTTTTCCAAACAAAATGATCTAACAACAAGAGGTCATGAAGAGGAGGCTTGCAGACGTATTCTTTAGTACAATGTATCTCCCAGTCCCCACTCATACGACCCACTTTCATGCGTTGGGCCTGCGTGGGCGCCCAAGACATAAGTAATCAATTTCAAGACAGGAAATGGGAAGTTATTTTTTTTCTGGACCATAAAAAAATATTCCAAGATAGCCATTTTATATGGGTTCAAACGTTGTTATTTGCGGCAGTTAATTGTAGTCCTAGCATTCATGCCCAACATATTTGTCACGAAGGAGAACCAATTTCACTTGTTTGTCTGGCTTCTTTGCTTCCGTCTCATATTTTAAGCTAAGAGTGTTTTTTTTTATCTCATAATATAAGATAACATATACTAATGTATTATTTTTATTTCTTTATTTATTATATTATTAATATTCTAATTTGTACTATAACGAAAGGGGTAGAATTAATATAAATAAAACTAAAAATTTTAGTTTTTTTATAAGTCTAGTGATATAATAATTTTTTTTAATATGTGTGAAAATGGTCTTATTACCTTATAATATAAGATAGATAGAGTAATTTTGAGGATCTTAATCAAATCACAATAGAGCAATCAAAATCCTACTAATTATAATAATTTATGAGGTGAAAATAAAATAATTAAGGGTAAAAAGGAAATTCAAATCATAATATTTCAAAATATCTTACATTTGACATCAAAGAAACCTGACACTTAGTAAAAAGAATTGGAAGGAGTAAAAATCAAACTTTAAATACATGGACAAACAATAGAGGAGTATAATTAATAAGTGATAATTATAGATATTTATTGTAATCAATTAATATGAATACCTTGGCCTCTGTTTGGTTTAAGATGGAAATTAAATAGATAATTAAAATGGTAGAGTTATCTACCATAAATACAGGAAGCATCTTTTTCAACAAAATCATTTTATCTTCCACCAAACACAAAAATACCAATGCAAGATAATAAGCTCCATATATTATTTGAAAATTGTGTTTGTCACTTATGAATTATATATATATACATATATTTTATTTTATACTCCCTCCATCCTATATAATAAGATAACAAGTGTGATTTTTTTTTGCCCCATATTATAAAATAACATAATTTTATTTGTCAATTTTACCTGTTATTAACGTAATATCTATTATTGTAAATTGTATTGGTGAATGATATTTAATATAAATAAAATATGAATATTTGGGTTTTTTTAAGAATTTAAAAATATTATACAATTTTTTTAATATGCATGTATGTATTAATGAGAAGGAAACACGTCTTACTATATACTTTCTCCGATTTATATTATAAAATATTTTGTATGAGAAGTTTCTGGTCTAAAATATAGGGTATTGAATTTTTTTTTCTTATTTTACCCCTATTTTTAATTCTTTCCTATCTCTCATTTATAATCCTATAATGATAATAGAATGAAGTATTTAGTAAAAATAAAATAAGAAATATTGGTACTTTTTGTACTGATTTCAAATGAAAAAGTAATTTCTTTAATATGCATATAATTAATATAAAATATCTTATAATGTATATGGAAGAAAATATGTGTGTATTGATGAGAAGGAAACAAAAATTAACCCCATTTAATTCAATAGAAACAGAAACTTCTGTTTTATTGGGGAAAATTGCCATTCAGGACTAAAATTTTAATTTAATTATAAAATGAAATCTACTAATTATTTAATTATAAAAATGGATCAACTTTTTAAAATTAAATATAAAAAATATGAAATTACCAAAATATTCTCAGATGTTATCTCTCATCCATCATCGCTGGTCAACACTTACCAGCTACCAGTCAACTATTGCAGGTAACCAGTGACTGGTCAATAGCTGCTAACAACTGGTCAACGTTCACTAGAAAAAATAGCTTATAACTTCTTTTTCTAAATTTTACAATTTGCTTGTTTTAAATTTATAATTTAGTTTTCAAATTTTTATTTTGCAATTTCTTTTCCAGAATTTGCAACTTATTTACTCTAAGTTTGTAACTTATTTTTTAATTTTTTACTATAAATTATTTCAGTATTTTTACAACTTCTTTTTTAGATTTTACAATTTAATTACTTTGAATTTGAAATTTATTTTCTAAGTTTTTATTATAAATGGTTTCAATATTTTATAACTTCTTTTTTAGAATTTACAACTTATTTACTCTAAATTTACAACTTATTTTCAAAATTTTTATTATGAATTGTCTCATTGTTATTGCATCTTGTTTTACATATTTTACAACTTACTTATTCTAAATTTGTAACTCATTTTTCCAAATTTTTACTATCAATTATTTTAGTAAAAATTTTTACTAGTTGCAAAATATATAAAAGAAGTTGTAAAAGTACCCAAAAAAATTCATGTAAAAAATTTCAAAAATAAGTTATAAATTCAGAATAAGTAAGTTGTAAATTAAAGAAAGGAAGTTGTAAAACACTGAAATTATTTATAATAAAAACTTGAAAAATAAGTTGCAAATTCAGAATAAGTAAGTTATAAAATCTGAAAAAGAAATTACAAAAGTACTGAAACAATTCATAGGAAAAATTTGAAAAATAAGTTATAAATTTAAAATAAAAAAGTTGTAAATTGTGGAAAAGAAATTACAAAATAAAAATTTAAAAATTAAGTTGTAAATTTAGAATAAGTAAGTTATAAAATCTAGAAAAAAAATTATAAAACATTTTTTCCGACAATTATTGATTAGTCACCCGAGATTGCTGACCAACAGCCAGCAATTGTTGATCGGCGATGATGAGGAAGAGATGGCACTTAAGAGTATTTTGATAATTTCATATTTTATATTTAATTTTTAATTAAATAAACAGTTGATCCTATTTTATAATTAAATTAAAATTTTGATCATGATAATTTTCCCTTTGATTGGTGATAGTGAAAACCAGAGGAATAAGACGTGTCCGAGGTGGCGATGGGCACAAACAGGGCAGTGGTGGGCGCGAATAAATTAATGGTATTGGTAGTTGGTGACGTGGCTGTTGAGCCATCGTGGGTGGGCTCGACGCGATGGAAGAGAATAGTAGGATGTGACAGCAACATACCAAAAACGAACCCATTCAGTTAAGGTTCATCTGGCCAATTCTTACCTGGTCAAGTCAGGTGGCCACCGCCACTCGCTAATTCTTTCAATTTATCGTTGTATTATATCATATCATTCTCACTGCCCACCACCAACCAACAGCAAAATACTAAGTTCAAAACTTGGATTACATAATTTACATTCACAACATTAATGGCTATTTTTTTGGGTCGTAGACAACAATAATAGCTTTTAAAGGCTCATTTTAGTAATTCTAATGGACGAGCCACGGCCCAAGTCCTTGCAAATATGATCAATATAAAATAGAAAATTTATGGCATTATTTATAAATTATTAACAATACAATTAATTTTAACTTCACGTGATACACAAAAAAAATCTAATTTTCATGTTCAAACAAAGACTAAATAAAACTAAACTAAACTTGTTGTTTTAGAGTTAAGAACGAAAAAACTTGTTATTATTAAATAAGTGCAAGGACATAAACATTTATTATTATTTTTTAATACAAAACCAGATTTCAGACCTAACCATGAGGTCTAGTTTCAAACAGAACCAAACTTTTGCGGGCTTGCTTTTTAAAGCCCGGTTTAAACTGAGCCAGCTAAGTGTCTGGTGGAGGTAAAACCTCAGCCCATGTGTACCGCTTGGTGACGAGTGAGGCTATGGGAGGAAGAGAAGTGACCACACAAAAAAAAAGGAAAGAGAAATTTATATTCCGTAAAGGTATTATTGAGATCAATAATTTGTTTGTAATATTTAGCATTATATGGCATTTTTATTTAAGTTTTTAACTATTAGGGACTTACCTTAGGTTAAAAATCCAAGTTATTGTTATGAATATTGTAACATACAAGAAATTATATACTCCCTCCGGTTCTATATATAGGACCTTTTAGCTTAATCCTAAATATAAGACCCTTTATAATATACGAGGTGGTATTTATTATACATTCCTAAAAAATGTCCCTATTTAATGTATCCAAAGGGAAAAAGAGAGAGATTAAATAAGGGTACTTCGAAAAAAATGTTGGGATTTTTAGAGAAATCGAGATAATTAATTAGTTTTAACTCCCATTCTTAATTCACGTGATTCGGTTAAAATGGTCTTATATTAAGGACCAGAGGGAGTATAAAGGTTAGGATGGTGTGTCGGTGATTGTTAAGATCTGCCTACTTGTGCATTGTAGGAATGAGTCTTACTTACAGCACATAACTTATTAATAATATTATTTGTTATAAATTATTATATTAATTAAAGATTTATATCAAAACTTAAAAGTTGGAGATTAATAGGGGTGAATTTGCACATGATCGTAATTGGGGGAATTATGTTCATTTTGACATATTATTTTTAATACGTTCATGGGTAAATATTTGCACTTCTCATTTTTTTTTATCAATTTGTTTGAAAGCTCTCTCTAACAGGAGATGCTACTCCAATATGCTTTAAAAATTTAATACTTCTTTTTTTTTCCCCGTTGCCTAAAAAAGTTTATATACCCAGCCAAAGGGATAAGGGTGATGTAGTGAACTACTACTAGTGTTCCTATTCCTGGATACCGAAATGCTAAATTATTAATTAAAAACGCTGTTAGAAACAAACTTCTTTCTTTCTTTCTTCGCTTCCTTTTAAAATACTTCAAAAACGTAAAGGTTCGACTCTTCTCATTGACGCATGAAAATCTGCCACGTGGAATGAACCGCCTCTCTCGTTCTATATATTGTCCATACGTCACAATATCGCTCACGTTGTTCTCTCGATTGACGACTTTTCTCGATTCATCCCAAACAATGGGCGCCCCAACACTCACCGGGTTGCTCAGTCGAATCTCCGGCGAATTCCCCTCCCGTCGAGCCATCTCCGCCTCCGGCAAGTTCGATCTTACGTATTCTCGCCTTCGTGAACTCATCGAACGCGCCGCTTCCCGTTTAGTCTCCTCTGGAATTAACGTCGGCGATGTCGTCGCTCTTACCTTCCCCAACACCGTCGAGGTCTGATTTTCATTCCGTGCTTATTCTGTTTTTGGTCGATCAGAAAAGGATAGTAAATAAAAAAATTATTATACTGTTTCATTGGAATCTTTAAATCTTCTGCTTTCCATATCTCTTAAAATTTTCTTTTCTCATTTAATTCAATAATATATCATGTTGATTTTTCTCCTTATTTCTCAGTTAGTCATAATGTTTTTAGCCGTAATTCGAGCACGAGCCACGGCTGCGCCGCTTAACCCAGCCTATACGGCGGAGGAGTTCGAGTTTTACTTATCCGACTCGGAGTCGAAGCTCTTGCTGACGTCCCAAGAAGGAAATGCATCGGCTCAAGCTGCGGCTTCGAAGCTTAATATCCCTCACGCTAAAGCTTCGCTTACGAAAGCCGACGACGCCGAGGTCAGTCTATCTCTGACTCAGTCCGAGTCACAATCCGACTCGGTCGCCAAACTCAATAACGACCCTTCCGACGTGGCCTTATTTCTCCACACCTCCGGCACCACAAGCCGACCTAAAGGAGTACCTCTAACCCAGCACAACTTAGCCGCTTCTGCTCAGAACATAAAGTCCGTGTACAAACTCAGTGAGTCCGACTCGACATTGATCGTTCTGCCACTCTTTCACGTCCACGGACTCATCGCGGGAACACTGAGTTCACTCGCAGCCGGCGCCGCAGTGGCGCTGCCTGCGGCGGGCCGTTTTTCGGCTTCAACGTTTTGGCCAGACATGCGGAAATATAACGCGACGTGGTATACGGCGGTCCCTACAATACACCAGATCATACTAGATCGTCACTCGAGCAAACCGGAATCCTTTTATCCGAAACTCCGGTTTATCCGTAGTTGCAGTGCGTCGCTCGCACCGATTATATTGGGTCGGCTGGAAGAGGCATTCGGGGCTCCAGTTTTGGAGGCCTATGCAATGACGGAAGCGTCGCATCTGATGTCATCGAACCCATTGCCGGAGGACGGGCTGCACAAGCCCGGGTCGGTTGGGAAACCCGTGGGTCAAGAAATGGCGATACTGAATGATAAGGGAGAGATCCAGAAGGCGGAAGTGCCAGGAGAGGTTTGTATTAGGGGTCCGAATGTGACAAAAGGGTACAAAAATAACCCGGAAGCTAATACGACAGCATTTCAGTTCGGATGGTTCCATACCGGGGATCTTGGCCTTTTTGATTCTGATGGGTATTTGCAACTGGTGGGACGAATTAAGGAGCTCATTAATCGCGGAGGTAATATTTTTAATTTACTCATTAAAGTTATGATTTTATTGTTTGTTTTTTATCCGGGAATCTTGTTTTAAAATTAGAACATACTTGTACTCATGTTTGTATAATAATATAATCTAAAAATAGCTATTTGAAAGTTGCTCACAAAACTCCTCGAGATTCGGTAGAGTAGCCCATACTTTAAGGGTTATATACACCGACTAATCGAATCGTCTAGCTTCGGCAGATGGCAATAAAATGATGAATGGTGCCAGTATTTTTATATTTTTTTAAAGAGGAGAAGAGGGATGTGAATTGTCAGTCAGGCGTGTTGTTGCCTAATTTGAAGGAAAACTATTAGGTAGGACTTTGGAGGAGGAGGCTGTTGAGTCACTTTGAATAAATGATGAATCGATTATTATTATTATTTTGTTTTTTTTTGCTGGTGAGTAACGTTAGGCCAAAACCTAAAAGGATGGAATTGGTTAGTTGTAGGGCACGTACGTAGGCTAGCCAAGTTGTGGTTTGTCTCCTCTAGAGGCACTGTGATAGTCATGTTTACGGGACGGAATGAACAGAAAAGGATTGAACAAATTATTGAAAAGGAGCTGGAAATGTTGGATAAATTCTTGAGAATATTCTAAATGGAATTTGTATGATTTATTATTATTCTTATTATTCAGGGGAGAAAATATCACCCATAGAAGTGGATGCTGTCCTATTATCTCATCCAGACATTGCCCAGGCTGTTGCATTCGGAGTGCCAGATGATAAATATGGCGAAGAGGTATGCCTTATCCTCCCGTATCTTCATTCTGTCTTCTTTTATCAGGTCATCTTTCTAGGTTTCAAATTTGCTACAAATTTATCATTTCCTTGTTTGGATTTATTATTATCTTTAGCTCAGAATAATTTTTATAACATTATTTAAAAAATAATAACGCTAAGAATGAAACAATTAAAAGATTTGTAATTTTATTGAGATAGTCGATAGTTTTAAAATATATTAATGATAATTTAACCTTATAATTCTTAAAAATTAATTTTCAGAATTTTTAACTGTTTTTGTTTAAATTTTACTACTTCATGTGTCAAAGTGTCAAAAAGATTCTGATCGCATTCAAAAATCACACCACTAGCGTCTTTTTTAATATGTCCATATAGTAGTATTAAATATCTTTTTGGTGGCCTCAAATATTAATGGCAAAGGCCAACCATTCCTGGCAAAAAAAAAAAAAATAGGCCAATCATTCGCACTCACACAGCTGACACATGAAAAAGGAGAGGCTTTCTAAATTTCTTGGGCCACGCGACTTTTGTTTGCATGTAAATTAGTGTAATTATGGGCCATAAATTTCTCATCGTGTTGACACTTGGTTCTTCGCCTATCAACCATCACTGTGACCAGGACTGTCCCGGTGTCCCCTGACCGAAACGTTAAGCTAACCCCAATGTACTCCCTCCTTTTTTTTAAATGGAAAAATAGTACTGATCTCATTTATTAAAAAAAATGATTTTATAGGTACTTAAAAAATAACTTTAAAATTAATTAAATTATTTTATATTTTAAAAATTTTTTTAAAATTATTCCAACTTAATGTAATACTAATTTGATTCATTAATTCATTAATGTATTTAATTTCTTTCTTATATAATTAATAAAAAGTAATTTTTAAAAAAAATTAATATACAATTAACTTTTTTTTTCCTTATGTTTAGAATTACAAAGAAAAAAATTCTCTTATAAATAGAACTAAAGGAAGTAGTTAATATTATCTTAAAATTTAAAAATTGTAAATGAATAAAAATAAAAAAATATTTCAGAAACAATCATATAAAAATAAACAAAAGAGAATAGTTGGAAAGATTTAAAGACCAAACAAAAAAAGTGAAGAAAACATTTTTTATCTTTTTTTTGTTGAAATTAAATAGAGGAGGGGCTTCCCTCTAGAAAGGGAAGGAAATGTTGTCCTTTGTTTGATTTGTAAAAAAATAAGAAGTCATGCTGAAACTTTTGGTATAATTAAAATTATGTCCCTTTTTCTCTCAAAGTTCATGGATCATACATGTCCCCAACCACCCATTTATGCCGTGCAAGAAAACACTCCATTAGATTTAGATTATTTCTTTTGTTTGTAAAACTCAATAATTGTGTTGATGACCAAAAACTCCATAATTGTCGGCATGTGAAGCTCCTTTCAGTTGACATTATAGCATGTATCACAACCTTACCCATGGACGCCTACAGTATTAAAAATTGATAATTGAATGAACTTAGAAATTGGGAAATTAAATTATTAGTTTGAGATTTTTTAAAAAAATATTTTGGATAACACTATGAATTATGCTCATAAAGGAGCAAAATTTAATAATAAAATAATTAATTTTAATTCAGGGAAACTACAAATATTTTGTAACAAACTAACACAATTCTAGTCTCTAATATTTTGTAACAAAATAACACAATTCTAGTCTCTAAATAACTCCCTTACGAAATGAAGTTGGTCACTTTCCCTGTCCCAGCTCTTCTAGGGGGAAAGTGACAAGCACTACAAAAGCTTCTTCATTTGGAGAAAGCAACATGTAGCCTCAAATCAAAATAGCTTAAGCTGCTGAGTTCTGACCCACAAACTGGGACACCACAAACTTCCCCTTTTCTTTTTTGGCAGTTTCGCTAGAAACAAACTTCGTATTTTGTCTTGTTTATAATTGCTAGAAGATACTAGGGCTTGTAGCTTCAAATCATAAATGCAAGGATAGCCCAGTTATGGTGGAGCATACTATTGGTATTAACTGCACATTTGTTGAATGACTGTTGGTTCAGCACAATCCTCTAAATATATGATGTGTATTTAAAAATTAAAAAAAATTAATGAAACAACATAAAATTTTCGGCGCACACGGTTTTCTATCACTTTTGATTACATCTTTTTGACATTTAAAATTAAGAGATGAACTAAGTTAAACTGTAAATAACCATATAGATATATTGAAACTCTTTATTATGAAAAAAATATCTAACAGGCTTGTCAACTTATAAAATTCTTTTTGAGATAAAACCGATCATGTATCTAACATTAAACTTTACCTCTTCATTATTTGACTATGAAAGCCCTTAATTATTCATCACATTATCTGATTCTAGTTCGGCATTCTACAATTTCGCTGCTTGAAAGAGGCATTGATATGTTAAATTGCCCTTTGTGACAGATAAATTGTGCAATAATAGCAAGAGAAGGATCAAAAATTGACGAGGAGGAGGTGTTGAGATTTTGCAAGAAGAATCATGCATCCTTTAAAGTCCCCAAGAAGGTTTACATCACTGATTCTTTACCAAAGACTGCTACTGGCAAGATCCTACGCCGTCTTGTTGCTGAACACTTCGTTTCCCAAAAGTGAGCTTCTTAAATATGTGCATGCCCAATAAGAGGTTGGCCTACCCCTACCTTTATTTTTTTCCCCAGTAAAATCTTAGAATGTAAGGAACAATGTTCATTTGGATCATCCTAGTTTGTGAAGGAGAAGATGTGTCATTTTCAATATAATTTTAATTTGATTGCCGAAATAATTTGATTTTTTTTTTGTTTGCTGAAATGTATTGGATCGCCAAGATCACTAGAGCCATTTGGCAACGCTTGGTAGGTAGAGTTGGTAAAGGAACATAGGGGTGTTAGGAATGAAATTTTACAACATTGATTGGGGCATTATGCGCATATGGTTCAGATAAATTTTAGTTCGTTTTCAAAATCAAGTTTCTAATATCATTTGATAAATTTGCATTTAGAATGTCACATGTTGATCTCTATAATAAAGCATCGAGTTTTACAGACCAATATAGAATCCAATCAACTGCAGGAAAAGGAGAAATGAACGAAAAAATTAAAAAACAGACTTGAAGGAATCAGAAAATTAATAATTAAATGAAAAACACAGGATTAATTAAGTCATTTTTCCTGCTTTTACAACAAATTCAATGGAATCTTCCTTTTACGTCCATTTGCGAGCACACTGAAAATCTTGAGTATTATATCCGAACCTTTATGCGTACCAGCAAGGCTTCATACCATTTAAACACACTGAAAGCCTTCCTTTTACCATATATTTAATCCAAGCCGGGCTTAGCTTTCAACATCAATTCTTGCAACTATCTCTTTCCTTTGCTTTGGGCTTCTTTATTGCCATGTTGTAGCAGTTGGCTCTCGAATAAAATTCCCTTTTCTTTTACCAAGAAAAAAAAGAATTCCAAGAAAAAAAAGAATTCACTTTTTCATTCAGATGAAAAATAAAAACCACCAGCCATATGACAAGTGAATTGTGAGTAACTTGACTATATTCCATTGTTACGTGTACAAGAGTACATATAAGCAAGCGGTTGGCCCAGAAATAGGTAGAATTGAACCATATTTCATCAGCAAAACAGCAATCACAACGTATAATAAATCCAATTCAAGATTATATAAAAAAAAATCTAATTCAAAAACACCAGGGTGGCATAAAACCATAAACCATATGAGCAAGGTATACCATAATGCAGGAATATTAACCTAAACCTCCAATCTATCACAAATTCATAGGGGAACAATTTAGGAACGTAAACATGCGCTCAGAAATAAAACCTACAACTACATCGAAGAAAGGGCAGAGAGCCCAAGAACAATCCAAAGCCCCCCGAAAAAGATATTCAGGCAGAGGGAGAAAAACAGAACATCAACACTTGTAATAAGTGAAAAAAATTAAATGTCCTCCTGAGGATCTTCCTCATCTTCATAGTCATACCCCTCCTCATCAGCAGTGGCATCCTGGTACTGCTGGTATTCAGAAACAAGATCGTTCATGTTGCTCTCAGCCTCAGTAAACTCCATCTCATCCATACCCTCTCCTGTGTACCAGTGCAAGAAAGCCTTTCTGCGGAACATGGCTGTGAACTGCTCACTCACCCTACGGAACATTTCTTGGATAGAAGTAGAATTGCCAATAAATGTAGATGCCATTTTCAAACCAGTTGGAGGAATATCACAGACTGTAGATTTGACATTATTGGGGATCCACTCAACGAAATAAGATGAATTCTTGTTCTGAACATTGATCATCTGCTCATCAACCTCCTTCGTGCTCATCTTTCCTCGGAACATAGCAGAAGCAGTCAAATATCGCCCATGACGGGGATCAGCAGCACACATCATGTTCTTGGCATCCCACATTTGTTGAGTCAATTCGGGTACAGTGAGAGCCCTGTACTGCTGCGACCCACGAGATGTGAGCGGAGCGAAACCAACCATAAAGAAATGCAACCGAGGGAAGGGAATCAGATTGACAGCAAGTTTACGGAGATCTGAATTCAGTTGCCCAGGGAATCGAAGACAACATGTGACACCACTCATGGTGGCCGAAATTAGATGGTTCAAATCTCCAACTGTCAAAAATAAAAAAGGGTCAATTTTAATGAGTAATCAAAGAGTAAAAGGTTAGATGCTTAACAAAAACACCAGAGTGTGATATAATAAATGGAAACAACACAACGTTTAAACAACCAGAAAACAAACTCACAGCTTGGAGTGGTGAGCTTTAGAGTACGGAAGCAAATATCATAAAGAGCTTCATTGTCCAAAACCATGCATTCATCAGCATTTTCAACTAGTTGGTGAACAGAGAGGGTTGCATTGTAGGGTTCCACAACAGTGTCAGATACCTTTGGAGATGGGAACACAGAGAAAGTGAGCATCATTCGATCAGGATATTCCTCCCTGATCTTGGAAATCAAAAGTGTTCCCATTCCTGAACCAGTTCCACCACCCAAGGAGTGGCAAACTTGGAAACCTGAAATAAGATGCACAACTATTAGTTGATGAAATATCAGAGTTAAGAATAGCAATACCTTTTACTATAAGATAGCATGTTATTATCAGTTTTATTGAAGGAACCAGCGGATTCATATTAAAACATACTACAAAAAATTGGAATTGTTAATTAATATGGCGGTTCAGAATTCAAAATTATATACATTAAATTAAATATTAAATATCAAATATTAAATAAAAAAACTAATTTCAAATTGAACAGATTCTGCGTTTCTTATATTCTACACAACATAGGGAAAAAAGCTCAAAACAGCTAAAATCAATTTACTATATAGCTAGAGGAGCAGTATGATTTAAAACATGAATATTCCATGTCGACTAAATAGTTTAAAGCAGCAAAAAAATGACACGCACAAAGAATTTGCACAAACAAACAAGACAGAATCACGAATATATGGATTTGCTTTAGAGCAATAATTAACTGTATTGATCCTCTAACAATTTTTCACTAGATATATAAGATTTCACAGTCAATAATAAAACACGAGGCTACCGGAATGGCGTTCTAAGAACTTATATATTCATTCTCACAGAAAGATATTCAATCATTAAAACAAATTTAAAAGCTACGCAAACATCAGTACAACAATCTAAAACAAAAGCAAGGATTCAATCATAGTTAATAACGCATACAAGAACTTCCTAAAAGCTATAGTAGAAATAAATCCATTAGCATCTAATAAAGGACTCAACAAAATTTATATACCTTGAAGGCAGTCACAGTTCTCTGCCTCCTTTCTGACAACATCAAGAACCGAATCGATCAACTCTGCCCCCTCAGTATAGTGTCCCTTGGCCCAGTTGTTCCCTGCCCCTGACTGACCGAACACAAAATTATCTGGTCGGAAAATCTGACCGTACGGACCAGATCTGACGCTATCCATGGTTCCCGGCTCCAGATCCATAAGCACTGCCCTGGGAACGAATCGACCACAACTCGCTTCGTTGTAGTACACATTGACCCGCTCGAGTTGCAAATCGTTGTCTCCATTGTACCTACCCGTGGAATCTATGCCGTGCTCGGCGCAGACTACCTCCCAGAACTTGGCTCCGATCTGGTTACCGCATTGGCCTCCCTGGATGTGAAGAATCTCACGCATCTTGACGGCCGAGTTGGAAGAACGAGTTTGAGACCGAGTCGTAAAGTGAGGAACGAGGGAGAGAGTTTCAGGGACAGTAAAGAACGGACGGAGAGAATCTGTGAAATGAACGAGAAGCAGAGTGTTTTTTATAGGTGGGAGGTAACGGGTCTTTAACGGCGTTAAATGGAAATCCACAGTTGACGGGAAATGTGACGATGCCGTTAGGTTTAAGGGGGAATTTAAATTTTGAAAAGGGAGCCAAAATTTTGAATCTTTTTATTGGGTTATCCTCTGTGGCCATGCTCAGCCGTGCACAAAATCCTAGCCGTTGATAGTGTTTGGATTGAAGGATGGAAAACACGCGGGAAGTATGGATTGGTTAATTATGAGTAAAACGGAGGATTCCGCTGCGTCTGAAAAATAGAGACTGATTTTTTTTTTTGGGGGGAGGGGGGGAAGACATTCATTGAGAACTGAGAAAGAAAGGTAGGGAATGGAGTGATCACGCTCCTACAATGGAGAGTGAAGTAGACGCGCCAAGCTCATTTAGTGGTACAACTGTACAAGTGGGGAAGTTGAGTGACGGCACATGAACGTTGGTAAGAGTTGCACGTGATTGCGGGCTGGGTCATGTGAATGGCACTTATGTGTTGCAACCAAAGTACTAATATTGAGTAACTGACACCGTTTTCTTTTTTGTTAGATAAGGCCAAACCCCCACACACTAGGCTAGGAAATAAGAAGATGAAGAAGATGAAATTATAACGAGCCATGAATGTTCTCATCAAATCAAATCGGAAAAAAGAAAAAACAAAAAAGAAACTATTCTATTCCATTCGCAAATCCTATCCCTCTCTGAAAAGTTTTTTTTTTTAATGAAATAGAATAAAGTGAAATAATTAAAGAGAATAGACTATTATTTGGGTAAATATTTTATAAAGAAATGAAATAGTAAAAAAAGTCTCTCAAGTCCTCTTTAATTATTCAAAAATCAATTTTATTATCTTCCAAATTAGGGGGTCATTGGCTTGAAATTTATATTATATTTAGAAAATTACCCCAAATCTTATTAAAATCTATATATCTAATAATATTTATTATTGATCTCTTCTTCATTACTCTCATTCTCTTCACTATATAGAGTTATCTCCTGGTCTTTTAACTATATCAAACTTACCTCCCAATCTCTTTATAGGATAAAGATTTTTAACTTTTTTTTATTAGAGATTTTGAATTTAAAAATGATGAATAATTTTTCTCTAATAAATTGTAATTGTAATATTATATATTTATAAAGAATAACAAACAAAAAAAATCTCATTTTATAAAAGCAACTTGGGAAAATAATATTTAAAGTTTATTTAAAAACATTTTGTAACTTTTAATTTGAAGTAATTTGATATTTTTATCTAAATTAACTTATAGGGACAATATGAGAAATAAAATATTATAAATTATTCTATTTCATTAATTTTATAATAACTTTTAAATAATGACTAAATGAAAATACTCATTTTTATCTTAAAACTCTCAAACAATATAATATTATATTTCATTCTGTTCCAATTCACTTCATTTTATTAATGACCATATTAAACTCCAAAACATATCCTAAATTAAAAACCATAGAAAAGATAACCTTAAACTGACAAATATTTTTAACCTTTCAGTTGGTGTTAATCATGTTTCTCGACGCCAAGAAAAATGTTGTATATATCAGCAATATGACTTTCAAGGGAATTGATTCTTTCAATCAACAGCTTTGAGTTGCTTGTGAGGATACTTCTTCTTTTTTTTTTTTTAAAGAAGAAAATTAGCTTAATAGTTTAATGCTTTATAAATTCTATATCACCTTTTATAGATTTCATTAATTCATTCATGAATCACTCACTTCAGTTTAAAATAATTCTTGTAAATTTTATAATCACGGTTATAATTAAAGCATTTCTAAACAAACTAACCATTTTTTGTGCTCCTTAATCATGATGCATGAATAACAAATACGAATAATAGTCTCAATTAGTGAAACATTTCTATGTGCTGTGACCAATCATTATATGATAATTTAATCATCATACAATAATTGCCAACTCAAATATCACATATAATGTTCTAAAAGAAATATAATAACTGATTAATTGATACCCAAGGTACACAAACCCCTTTGTTGGCAATGGCAATGGGAAATCAACAGTTAATAGTTAATGTCAATTCTATCATTTCATAATTTGCATTCCTTACTCATCATTAATATGAGTGGTCTAAATTAAATATGGATGGTTCAAGTTTAAAATTTTTAATTTTTATTACTTTTAAATGATAGGATCATATTTTTAAAAAATAATAATCATAAAGTTATCTTTATTTTAGACTCTACATAAATAAATTAAAAATATATTAAAAATAATGAAAATTAAATTAAATTTTAATTGTCCAAATTTAATTTAGACGGTTCAGGAAGGTGATAAGCACTTAGTGTTTATCACTACACCAAATATAAATTTATTAAGAATTTACATCCGTATATAAAATAAATTTATAATAAATCATAATATTCATACAAGAATAATATAACTTGTTATATGAGCCATATGTAATCCATAGGCTTTACTTTATTTCAATTTAGTTTCCTTCATTATTCATCGTGTACTTTTCAAATAGACAATGATACCCACAATTCGATACTACAACCTACGCATGATCAATTAAGATGGATTATACCAATTAGTCATATTTTAGCCTTTTTTCTAATTTTTTGTTTGCATATTACTGTGTTTGACTCATCTAGCAATATAGAAGGATGGTGGATGTTAATCTGTTCAAAGAATTAAACCACTTAACATTTGAATATATATGTATTTCTGCAGTTGGATGCATGATAGAATTAAGCGAAAAACACCGACAATTGTGTGTTTTTGTTTTTTAATAATCAATAATTAACTTTTAGACTATATTTTGTTCAACAGAAGAGAGAAGTGAAGGGAAGGGAAAGGAGGGGAAGGGTTTTAATTTTCCTTTGTTTGAATTTGATGGAGGAGAGGAATTTTAATATTTTCTTGTTTGATTTAGGAGGGAAGGAAAAAGAAAATAATAACATATAGATAATTATATTCTTATTTATGTAATATTTTTTTTTAATTTTGAAAAGATAGAAGATAACCAATCTCATTACCTGAGATTAAATAAATAAATATATAAATTATCATTTAGAATAGATCATATTCTATTTTGAAGGAAGTAGAATAAAAAAGATTTTTTATTATTAAATTAATTCTTGATTAATGAGAACAAATGTTTGAAATAAATAAAAAAAGCAGGATATTTTAGTCTTTAAATTTTTAATGATCAATTTTCTTCCAAAATTCCCCCATTTTCTGGGGGAAAGGAGGGAAAATTCATTAAAATTTTTCCTTCCCTCCTAAAAAAAATTTGAACTAAACAAGAGAAAATTACTATTTTTCCTCCTCTCCCCTTCCTCCCTCCCAAATCTTTCTAACCAGACAGACACAGCATTAGTGTTTTGAGGTAGGCTTTAAAATTACAATATTAAATGACGCAATAGATCTTCAGCTTTCTTTCGCCCGTAGTTAATTTTGGATTTGCTCAGTACTGCTATAAGCAGCAAGAGAAGAAAAGGGGGACGTCAAACTTTTCTTTTACTCCAGACAGAGATTGATGGCCTGGTGGATCCACGTAGAATATATATGAACATGTAGGGCCATGTTGATTATAAACAGGAAGAAGCAAAGGAGTAATCCAAAAGACACATCAATTAAGTGAGAAGCGAGGTAGTGATCAAAGAAACCTTCATGACAAAGTTAAAGACTCTCGCATTGTCTCTTTATAATGGATCCAATGCCAAACTTCAAGAATCAATCATTATAAAAAGAGAAGTTGATGTGATTTTGAATGTATGGCAACTGCTGAGTTGCTTAATGAGTGGCATCTCCGTTCTTCTGAACAACTTCTATATTTGTATGAGTATCTTTTAGCATACATATGAACAAGCAAAGGTCTTGTCAGAGACTATTTACTTGAACTTGAGAATATATAGATATTTGAATTAATTTGTATGAGTATCTTTTAGCATACACATGAACAAGCAAAGGTCTTGTCAGAGACTAATTACTTGAACTTGAGAATATATAGATATTTGAATTAATGTGTGTGTGGTTGCACTTTCTCATCATCAAGGGGCATCTATGAGCTGTGTACCTGAAAAGATAGTGGAAGATACTGGCGTTTCAAGCAACCTCAGATGGGATTTCCGTTTCATGAAAAAGGGGCAGTGTCTTCTTCAATCCAATCATGGGTGAACAACTTTTGCATTTCAGCTCGGAGAGGAGGTAGCAAATATTCTTATTTTAAAGATAAACCAACGAGCTCATTATGTTGAAAGCAAAGAAATATATATATATATATATAAATGTACGTATGTTAGAATTCATAATATATTTTTTATTTTTGAAATAATTATATATATATATATTTACTTTTACAAATCTGGAAAATCTAGATTGTCTAATGCCACCACAACCATTCTTCCTTGAAATTGTTACTTTTTTTTTCCCCTTTGCCACCGAAATTTGTTACTATTTTTTAACTCCATGAATACCATTTATTTATTTATTTATTATTGTAATCAAGATATGGCCCTGTAGAATTGGGCCGAAACTCTATGAAAATTGGAATGAGCCCCCAATTTTTTTTTTCCAAGAGAACTTTTGGATCCTTTCTGAGGAATATAAGTAGTGAAAGAATAAAAGTCGAATGCAGTGAGATTCATATATAGCACAATTTAAGGACCTGTTATAGTTATTAAAAAAAAGGGCCTCGGGAGTAGTTCCATTATTGCATTATGTTTGGTTTGCCTATGTTGCCCCAAAACTCTATTCTCCTTGAACAACTGATGGTGTGGTTTAAAGGAAAGAAGACATCCTGATCCTCCGAACATAATGAAATGGTGATGTGGATCCCCTAGTATCAATATCTTAAAAACCTAGAAAGTCGAGTTATCTGCAAAGCGAAAGCATAAACTCAAAGGGAAAGGATAATCAAAATTCTAAAATCCAATAGAACATGAGAATTTTAAAAACTTTAGAGGGGGACGTTACAAGAGAGTGATTAATTCTCTCGATAAGTCAAAACTTGTATTCTAGGAAGAATGCAAAGAATTAATTAAACTTACTAATTAAATAAACTCTAAATATTATTGATCTGTAGAAAAAGTGACACTACAAAGGTGGAAAAGAAAACTAAATCCTAATGAATCTCTAAGAGCTTGAAGATGATCAAATAATCCCGCATAGAAATCCAATTATTTAAAATTGAAATTGTCTATTTTGGAGAGATGTAGACAAGCCTGCAGTGTATGACAGTCCATCTTGTATCAGGCTATCTAACAACGCAAAAAGCTATGAGTTTAAGACCACTCACTCAAACTCTTTGCCAAACTTTCATGGTCGAATGGGTGAAGACGCATTGGGTTTCCTGAAGGACTTTTACGATCGGATTGATCAACTTCCTCCTAATAGTCTGACTTCGGAGGAACTTAAAATGAGATGCTTCAACTTCTGCATGAAGGATAGTGCTTGAAGATGGATTCTTAATCTGTCGGAAAACTCTTTGACGTCATGGATGGAGATCTACGATGCATTCATTGCCAAGTTTTACTCCTCTCAGAGGACTATAGATCTGAGGGATAAGATATATCTCTTTGCACAACTGGATGGTGAGCCTTTCTATGAAGTTTGGGATTGATTCAAAGATTACTTATATGAGTGTTCCTGTGAACACCCCATTTTGTCCGGTCATTTTACAAAAAATGACAAAAATAGTATTAAAATAAAATAAAATAAATAATAAATAATAATATATAAATGAGAAAAAACAAAAAAAATAATAAGAAGAAGTCTGCAAGAATTAAATAAACAAAATTAATATATAAACACATAACAAAAAAAAACAAAATAAAACAAAAAAAAATAAAAAAAAACTAATTAAAAGAAAAAAAAAGGAGAAGAAAAACTAAAAAAAAGGGTGAAATAAAAAAAAAAGGGGAAATGAAAGCCCAGGATACCACGAGCCCAATTGGGGCTCCTGGACCTGGGCCACCGAATTGCTAGGCCCTAAATGTTTAGGGCAGTAGGCATCAAAAGCAAAAGAAAAAGAGGAGTCAGGCACGCGTGGAGAAAAGAAAAGCAAAGGAGAGACCAGAAGCACGCGAGACAGGAAAAGCTGAGAGGAAGGAGACGTGCACGGAACCGCAAAACAAGGGAGGCGTGAAGAAAAGCATGATGGAGGCCATAAAAATGAAAAGGATGGAGTTCGCTGGGGAGGAGCAAGATCCGAAGAGGAGTTCCGAAAAGGAGCAGAGGAGAGAAACCGAAAGAAAGGAAAAACAGGGGCAGACCGAAGGTGAAGCCGAGCACGAGAGGCCGAGGGATCTGAGGTACCACGTGGAACAAAGGAGGCGGAGAGAGGATCCGAACCAGAAGCCAGAGGGAGCAACCAGAGTCTGAACCAAAAATAGAGGGAGGTAGAGGACGATGGCGAGCAACCGGAGTCTGAACTGAAAATGGAGGGAGCTCGGCCGCGACGGTGAGGCGAGAAGGAGGCAGAGCTGCACAGAGAAAGCCGTGAGCAATTGAGAAAGCAGAGGGGATTTTCGTAGAGTCGTGAGGAGACGAAGGCCGTGGGGAACACGGGCACGATTGTTCCTACACCGGCGATACTGGGTCAGTTTAATTTTATTTATTATTATTATTATTTTTTTTTTCTTTCTTCTTCTTGTCTTCGGTTTGATAATCTGGACTTATTTTCATGTAGGGGGGCCCTGGGTGTTGAATCTGTGTTTGAGCTAATGCGTTAACCGCTTGTTGGAGCACGATTTCATCTGGAGTTCTAATGTGTTGTTTAAATTTTGCCCAAATTCTCAATGATCGGTACTCTGTCTTTGAGGAATTTTGTGAGGTTAATTAGTGTCCCCGCCGTGAACTCTTACCTGGATGTGTGTTGTTGTTTGAGTTGTCCTGCTTTGAGTGGTAGCTCAAGGGGACGCTAGGCTGTTGCTTACATCCTGATTTGGCTTGATTAATGATAGAATCTACAGAAAATTGTTACTGGGCATGAAAAAATGAGATAGAAAAAATTAGATTTCATATAATGACTTTAACGAGAAACTGGGATACCCCAAATTTCAGAGTCGTGTTCCTTTTCTCTTGGGTGTGGCGTGCAGATTTTTCTGGCAAAGGAAATAGATTCCAGTGTGAGGATCGAGCTTGCAAGACCCCTGCTCTTTTCGGTATTTGTTATGGGCCTCCTGTCGGTTGAGAGCTTCTGATTTGGGCCTAACGCCGGGAAATTTTGTGATAAAAGTTTTGGGTCAATTTTATGAACATTTTCTATGGGCCAAGCTTGAAGGTTGGGGCGAAGAAAAAATAAAGATATAAGAGTTTACATTTCTTCACCTTGTTATTAAGTTTAAACTACTTGAGTTTGCATATTAACGTATATCATCACAAAATTATGCATGATTGTAAATATTTGGCATAGTGTATGTTTCTATTTAAAATTGGTCACGCAGGTTTTTAGAACTTTCGCAGACCCTTAAATCAATTACACCGTACGAGCCCATGGGGCTGCACGAGTGAGTTAATAAGGTCTACTTATAATAATAGGTTCCAATGACCTTCCCGCTTTATTGTCATGTTGAAAATAAGTAAATAAATCTTTATTGTATAAACTTTTATATATTTCAAAACATTTTAAACAAATAACCATATTTAGCAATTTTACTCAAAATAAATAAATAAATAAATAAACAAATAAATAAAGTATTAATAATAGAAATAATTAATTTAATAACTGCACCACGTGAGGTTTCTGGAACCCACGCAGGTATTCGGGTTTACTGAGTTTGTCGCATGAGATAGTGAATCCGCGTAGATATATCAGTTAAACAACTTTCTTTCAAGAAAATAACTATATTAAAAAATAAAATAAAATAAAATAATGTGACGAGTTCTTCTAATTTTATTTTAAAATATCTAACAAAATTATTTTTGAAATGAAATAAAACCTTTGTACCGTGAGGTTTAGAACTTTTGCAGGTAATTAAGGAATTGATCTGTCGGGTACGACTGTGAGTCTGCAATGGATAGATTGATTTTCTTTACTTGGAAAATTTGCAGAAATATAAATAAAAAAAATGAAAATAAAAAATGCAATGGTTTTCAGAAGTTAAAAGAAAATCAAATAAAAGCATTTTCAAAAATCGAGGAAAAAATGTATTTTTCAAACAAAATAAAATAAGCGTAAGTAAGTGGAATTAAATTGTCTTGTTGCAAATTAAAACCCACCAACTCAATCTCAGAAAATTACTTTGTTTGCAAAAAGTTAAATTATTTTCCATTAACTTCCTCTTATTACAAAAATTAAAAAATATCAACCAACAGACACGTATTTCTAGTCCCGAACTACGTGGACTTTGATCCCCATCACAAGGTACGTAGGCCCCAGGCTCTGATCCTGGGTCAAGTCCGCCTTTGTAAATAAATAAATATTTTTTGGTTTACTTGGTGTTATTTCCCTTAATTTAATAAATATTTTTCAATTTATTTTCTTAAATTCCTTTTTCCTCATTTTTTAATCTCCTTAATTTCTAAGTTAATTTATTTTCCTTATTATATTTTTCAAACTTTCTTAACTTCTTTTTTTTTCTTTACCCATTTTCTCGCATGTGAATTATAAAAGGAAAACCAAAATATATTTTAAAGCCATATTAATTTACGCAATCAACGTAAGGTAACCGT
Organism: Adenanthera pavonina; assembly: GCA_026686845.1. Lineage (NCBI taxonomy): Eukaryota > Viridiplantae > Streptophyta > Magnoliopsida > Fabales > Fabaceae > Adenanthera > Adenanthera pavonina. The sequence continues at coordinate 29,049,349 of JAIVEN010000013.1, forward strand.
TCCTAGGAACGGGTGTCGTGGGGTGCCTAACACCTTCCCCACGCACAATCGACTCCCGAATCCAACTCCGATTACGCAGATCATCCCTTCCTCTTCAATTCGGTTTCCCAAGATTTTCCTCAAAATTTTGATGGCGACTCCTCGCAAGTCGGTTTTCACTCGAAAACCAGATTTGTTCTCTTTTTTTCATTTCGTCGCATTTTTTCGGGTGCGACAGTCCCCACCATGGATTTCAAGATATGATGCTTGCTAAACTGTTCTATAATGCTCTGAACCCTACCTCCTAGTCTCTAGTGGATATTGCTGCAAGGGATGGTAATTTAACTGCTGAAGAGATGATGAACATCTATGATCAAGTGGCAACTCAGACCAGACAAAAAGGAGTACGAGGCAGGAGAGTACCTGTCAATGAAGTTAACTCTCACTCTGATGTGTCTGCACAGCTAGAGAAGCTAAATCAACACATAGAACTTCTTTTCCAACAATAGAGCAATAATCCTAATCTTCCTAAAGAGTCATGTTCTGCATGCGGGGGTTCAGGCCATACTGCGGACACATGTGTGCATATGATTGAAGGGAATGCAGAAGTCAATTATATGGGTTTCAATGCAGAACGTCCACAACTAATGCAAAGGAAAAATGATCCATATTCAAACACATATAATCCTGGGTGGCGAAATCATCCAAACTTCTCTTGGAAAAATCCATCAACACCACCAGGATTTCAACAGCATAAGACTCAGGCTCCCCTTCAGTTTCCTGCATCATCTACAGGGAAGACTCCGCAGTTAGAGGATATGTTCTCAAAGATCTTAGCTGGTCAAGCATCCACTAATAAAAATTTGGATCAGTTCATGGTTAGTCAAGCAGCAACAAACAAGAATTTTGATCAATTCATGGCTAGCCAAGTCACTACAAACAATGCCACTCAAGCTGCAATTCGAAATATGGAAGTTCAGATGAATAACCTGGCTAAATTAGTGGCTGAAAGGAATTCAGGGCAGTTTTCCAGTAACACAGAGGTGAACCCGAAAGAAGAAGCTATGACAATTACATTGAGAAGTGGAAAGGAGTTAAAAGAAGCTGTGAGAGAAGAACGAAATTCAAAGAAAAAAGATGAGAGTTTGAAAAAGGGCGCACACGAGAAGGACAATGACGAACTTAATCCCAAAAATGTTGCTCAGGAGCATCCTTCTCCTGAAGTTAAACCATACGTTCCTCTTATTCCTTTTCCACAACGCCTTCAAAAGAAGATGCAGGATGTCATGTTTAAGAAGTTCCTGAATATGTTCAAAAAGCTTCGCATCAACATCACCTTTGCTGAAGTACTAGCGAATATGCCATCTTATGTTAAATTCCTTAAGGAGCTAGTATCTAACAAGCAAAGTCTAGAAGATTGTGCTTTAGTGCCTTTAAATGAAGAATGTAGTGCCATTCTGCAAAAGAAGTTGCCACAAAAGCTAAAGGATCCAGGGAGTTTCTCCATTCTATGTGTTATCGGTTCTCAACTTGTTAAACATTGTTTATGTGATCTTGGAGCAGGTATAAATTTATTGCCTTATTCTTTGTGCAAGAAACTCGAGGTTACAGAGCTAAAGCCCACAGGTATGACTCTACAATTGGCCGACAGATCAACACGACATCTAATGGGAATCATGGAGGATGTGCTCGTAAAAGTCAGTAATCTTATTATTTCTACTAATTTCGTAGTATTGGATACTGATGATGATTTAGATGTGTCTTTAATTCTTGGAAGGCCATTCTTGTTAACTGCTGGGGCCTTGATTGATGTGCTCGCTGGAAAATTAATTTTGAGAGTAGGTGATGAGCGAGAAGAATTTCAATTTTCAAGGGCTATGAAATTTCATGAAACTGAAGCATCTTGCTTTAGTGTTGATATAATTGATAAAATAGTTGAAGAACATGTTGTCAAACATTTATATACAGATCCTTTAGAAGCATGCATTGCATTGAACCTTAATGAACAGGTGGAAGAGGTTAATTTTATTAATTCTGTGAAGAAATTAGAAGGTTCAGGTCCTATATATACATTACAATTTAGAAAATTTGAGGCATTAGGACAAGGGAAGTCACTCCCACCTCCTTCTGAACAATCACCTCCTCAAGTTGAGTTAAAATAACTTCCATCTCATTTGAAATATGCATTTTTGGGCAACTCTAGTAGCTTTCCTGTCATTGTCTCTGCTAATTTGAATTCTGAGCAGGAAAAAAAATTATTGAGAATTCCAAGGGAGCATAAAACTGCTATTGGCTAGAGCATCTCTGACATAAAGGGTATTAACCCTTCACTTTGTGTGCACAGGATTTTAATGGAGGAAAATTTTACACCAAAAGTTCAGCATCAACGGAGATTAAATCCTAATATGAAAGAAGTTGTATGCGCTGAGGTTCTCAAGCTCATTGATGTAGGTATAATTTATCCAATTTCTGACAGTTCTTGGGTGAGTCCTGTGCAGGTTGTTCCAAAGAAGGGTGGAATAACAGTGGTCCCAAATGAGAAGAATGAACTCATTCCTACAAGAATGGTTACTGGCTGGCGTGTTTGTATTGATTATAGGAAATTAAATGAGGCAATGCGCAAAGACCACTTTCCTTTGCCATTTGTTGATAGTATGCTCGAGAGACTGGCTGGGCATGACTATTACTGTTTCCTTGATGGTTATTCAGGATACTTTCAGATCCCCATTGCCCCTGAAGATCAAGGAAAGACCACATTTACTTGTCCCTATGGCACCTTTGCCTATAGGAGGATGCCTTTTGGTCTTTGCAATGCACCTGCTACCTTTCAAAGGTGCATAATGGCTATTTTTTCTGACATGGTTGAGGATATAATTGAAGTTTTTATGGATGATTTCTCTGTGTTTGGCCACTCTTATGATATCTGTTTATCTAATCTCGCAAGAGTTTTGCAGAGGTGCAAGGAGAAAAATCTAGTGCTCAATTGGGAAAAATGCCACTTCATGGTGATTGAAGGTATAGTTTTGGGGCACAAAATTTCTGCAAAAGGGATTGAGGTAGATCGTGCTAAAGTAGAGGTTATAGAAAACTTACCTCCTCCCACAACGGTAAAAGCTGTTAGGAGTTTCCTTGAACATGTAGGTTTTTATAGGCGCTTCATTAAAGATTTTGCTAAAATTGCTTAGCCTTTTACTAACCTACTTGTCCAAGATGTTCCTTTTATCTTTGATGACAGTTGTTTGAATGCTTTCAATTATTTGAAAAAGGCCTTAATTTATACTCTTATTGTTGTGTCCCCTGACTATAGCATTCCTTTTGAATTGATGTGTGACACTAGTGATTATGCTATTGGAGCAATATTAGGACAAAGAAAAGACAAGAAGTTACATGTAATTTATTATGCAAGTAGGGTCTTAGATGATACACAGCTCAATTATGCTACCATTGAAAAAGAATTTTTGGCTATGGTATGTGCCCTAGATAAGTTCAGATCATATCTTACTCTTTCAAAGGTCATTATTTACACTGATCATGCAGCTATTAGATACTTGATGCAGAAAAAGGAAGCCAAGTCTCGTCTGATTAGATGGATTTTACTTTTGCAAGAATTTGACTGGGAAATTAAAGATAAAAAGGGCTCTGAAAACTTGGTTACTGACCACTTGTCTAGATTAGAGCATGTGCCTAAATCTGATATTCATATTAAGGAGGAATTTCCTGATGAAAAATTGTGGGCACTCGATCTGTTATTTTTGCCTTGGTTTGCTGACATTGCTAATTTTCTAGTTGCAGACATTATTCCAGAGGATCTAAATTTTCATCAGAGGAAGAGATTTTTAGCAGAGGTCAAACACTATCTTTGGGATGATCCATTACTTTTCAGGCGATACGCTGATGGTATTATAAGAAGATGTGTACCAGAGGTGGAGATGACTCCTATCTTAGAACATTGTCATTCCTTTCCATATGGTGGGCATCATGGTCTTGACAAAATAGCTGCAAAGGTGTTGTAAAGTGGATTTTATTGGCCTACCCTTTTCAAGGATGCACGAACCTTTGTGACAAAATGTGACAGGTGCCAGAGGACAAGTTCCATTAGTAAGCGTCATGAGATGCCACAGACTGGAATTCTGGAAGTTGAGCCCTTTGATGTTTGGGGACTTGACTTTATGGGTCCTTTTCCTCCTTCTAACGGTAACTTGTACATTTTAGTTGGTGTTGATTATGTCACTAAGTGGGTAGAAGCAGTTGCACTGTCTAATAACACTGCTGCTAGTGTGGTTAAGTTTGTGAAATAGTTGTTTACTAGATTTGGTGTCTCTCGAGCCTTTATTTGTGATAATGGGGTGCATTTTCAGAATTATCAATTTAAATCCCTCTTAAAGAAATATGAGTGTCATCTTAAAACTAGCACCACTTACTATCTTCAAACTAATGGGCAAGTTGAAGTTTCTAATAGGAAACTCAAAGGCATTCTAGAGAAGACTGCTAATGCATCTCGAAAGGATTGGTCACAAAAATTAAATGATGCATTATGGGCATATAGGACTGCATTTAAAACACCTCTAGGAATGTCTCCCTATAAATTGGTGTAACATCCTAAAATTTTTATAGAAATTTGAGGCTCAATATTTTAAAATTTATAAAGAATTTATAAAAATGGATATACATCATTTGACATAAAATAGGATAAAGAGGTCAATTATCTTAGTTGAAAGGAAAAATGAAAAATGACAATTTTACCCTTGAAAAAAAAAGAGAGAAAAGAAAAAGGTAAAAGGGGAAAAGGAAAAAAAATAATAATATAAAAAAAATTTCAAGTCGGTGGATGCCAGAGGATGTTGAAGGAGAGTTTATGAATTTTGGGGTAAATTACACCTAATGACCCGAAAGTTTTAAAAATTATAAATTAGTCCCAGGTCAAGGGCATTTTTGTAAATATGAAAAATTATAGTCAAAGTGAAGCTCTCAATGAGTTAGACCCAATGAAATATAGTATGGAATTTATTAAGGTCAAAATCATATTTATTGGGTAATTAGAATTTAATATTAATATTTTACTCGATAAAAGTCAGTTGAGACTGCAGAGAAAAGGCAGTATTGATCCAAGGACAATGATTAGACCTTGTTAAAATATATTTTGGGTCTAGATAATGATTTTGGAACAAAAGTAATGGTTGGATAATCATGTACCAATTTAATGACAATTTTGGTAAAAATACCCAATTGGTACGGGTAAATCTAATCGGTAAAAGGTATTTTGGTCCATAAAAATTATTGAAGCAATTTTTGGCTAAAAATTAAGGTGAGCCACGTCTGAATCATCTTATGGACACATGTGGAATTTTTCAAAAAGCTTTTTAAAAGAAAAGTAAAGGAAAATAGATATAAAAGTAAATTAAGTGATTATATTATATAATTATCATTTTAAAACACCATTTCATCTTCCCCACGAAAAAGAGACGCTGGTTCAGTGATGGAAGGAGCTAGGTAGGCGTGAGAGAGAGAGAGCAAAAGGAAGAAGAGAAAATCACAAGATTTATCCCAAAACTTCAAGGTATTATCTTACAACCCTTTTCTTGTGTCTCCTAGCAATTTTGAGGGATTTTAATGGTTATTTTCCCTCTATGTTCTTGCTGAAAGTTTCTACCTAGAGAGAGAGTAGAGAGAGAAAATGAAGGTATGGAAAAACTAAGCCATGAAAAGGGTTATATAGGCCACAAGGTGCAAGAATATGTCATTGGATTACAAATTAATCGGTTAGTTATTTTTCTATAATTTATGATAATTTTATGCCCAATTAGGGTTCATTATGGGAAGGGAATTTCAAGTTTTTGACCTCAAAAATGGATTCCTTGGGTCCAAAATAGGTTAGAATAAGTATGTTGTACAAGGAATACATAATGGATGACAAAGTGCAAATTTTAGTTCAAGTGAGCACTTTGTGAATGAAATTGGATAATTAGTGGTTAATGGCATTATTTGATTATGCTATAGGATCCAAAGGAGTGTTAGAAGATCAAGGAAAAGGTTTGCAAAGTTTGGAGATTAGTGGAAAGCCCAAAGGTAGTTAACTCACCTATCTATGCTTATGTATTATCATTGATGTTGCTTGGTTTGAATGATGTGTTTAATGTTTGGAATGTTATCTTGTGATGATTTGGCATTGTTGGTTGGATTGTTTGAAGGGTAATGTGACCCTAGATATGTCCAAATACAAGGGGAAGTGCTGCCCAAATTTTTATAAAATGGTTATGCTAAAATGATTTGATTGCATGCTTAATGTGTTTTGAGATATATACTTGCAATATATATGATGATATGTGTGCATGATGGTAGTTACTACTGAGATTCTTTGAATCTCACCCCTCTCCAAATGTCTAACCAATTTTAGGTTCAAGTTATGACAAGATTACCCAAGAAAGGAAAGGCAAGGAGAAGCAAAGTAATGTTCAAGATAATGATACATAGGTTGATACTATTATATAAGAAGTTATGTAAAACCATATGGGACATGATTATACTATGCTTCGATGTTAATATGTTCCTCTAAGTTTTTATGGAGTATCATGTAAGATAAAGGCAAGTTATGGCTATTTATGTATATATGAGTGTGTATTTTGGAAAGTTGGGAGAATGCAAGAGACTTTTCTGAACATAGTTGGGAATTCGAAGTACTGTACATACCTCATTATGTTCAATGTATGAATTTTTTACATGTATGAAAACTAGACATGTGTAGCTTTCCATAGACACAAAGATCACTCAATTTGGAGTTATGTATGATTTATGGTGATTTTTCAAAATTATGGTTAGAATCAGAAATTTTCAAAATGACCATTGCTACAGTACATATAATACGAACTTACTGTATAATTTGGCCAAGTAACTTCCCTGTTCAACATTTTTCCCATGTATATAATCTTTTAAGCTATATTTAGAGACTTAAACCATATCAATATGATTTTTATTGATTTAGTTATGAAGTTTCAAAGTTCACCGGGTAAAAAGAAGTTAACCAAGGGAATGGTACCCGAAAAGAAATAAATTGATTTAAGTTGTTTTATGTAATCAAGTCTCTAATCAAGTAATAATGGACTTAAATATAGTTAATACATGGGAAATGAGTGTAAGTATGAGGTGTTACAATTGGTCTATGGAAAGTTTTGCCACCTCCCTGTAGAGCTAGAGCACCATGCATATTATGACTTGAAAGCTGCAGGTGAGCGAAGGTTACTCCAATTGACTGAGTTGGATGAAATTAGAAGGGAATCTTTTGAGAATGCTCACATTTATAAGGAGCGAACCAAGGCTTGGCATAACAAAAGGGTTCTAAAGAGAGAATTTAAGGTTGGACAGAAAGTGTTATTATTCAATTCACGGCTTAAATTTTTTCAAGGAAAATTGAAAACCAGATGGTCGGGACCATTTGAAGTTACTGATGTGCGTTCTTATGGGGCTGTGGAAGTTCAAGGACCTGATGGAAATCGTTTTGTGGTTAATGGTCAGAGGCTTAAGATCTATTATGAAGGAGAATCAGTTGATGCACCACAATCAGTGCCTCTAAATAAAGTTTGACATCCTTGCCACGGCTTAGTCTAGCTATCGACATTAAATTTAGCGCTTATTGGGAGGCAACCCAATCTTTCTTCCTGTCTTTATTTTTCTCTTTTCTTTCAATCTGTTTCATAATGACTTTTAGGTTCAAAATCATGAGCATGGAACTCGTCTCCAAGCCAATACAAGGTTCAGCAATAATTCAGGGAAGTTTCTAACCCCCTTAATTCTTTCATTTTTATGCTTCATTCTAAGTGTAGGGGAAAGTGTCATCTCTTTAAGAAATTTTTTTTTCAAGGGTAAAACGAACGTTTAAAAAAAATGAACGTAGAGAGAAACACGTAGAAAGGGCTCACACCCGGTGCTGGATCCATTAATTTGGATACATCAGGCGCCGGGTTAAAAAAAAAAGGCATTTGTACACCCCGCGCTGGGTCCATTAAATTGGACCCACCCGGCGCTGGGCGGGCTCGTTTAAACAGACGAGACTTCTTCTTCCTCGTCAATTTTTCGGCCGGTTCATCTTCTTTTCTCACCGGCGTCTTCCTTCCACCACCCAAAGCCAAGTTTTTGGCCATTTCTCTTCATCCCTCACCCATTTATGCTCATTTCCACCGTTTAAATCCCATCCCTCTCAAGATCCACCGATTGGTTTTCGGTTTTACGCCCTTCCACCATGGTTGTGGCCATCTTATCACATTGGGTGAATTTTACTCTGGTTTTTCATGTTTGAGGGAGAGGGTTCTGAGTTTAAGCAATAAATTTTTGAGCTTTAACATCATCTGGGCTTAAGGTATGTTTATTTCCCTTGGGTTCTTTCACTGTTGTTACCATTGCTGAAACGGGATACTAAAGAAGCAACTTAAAACCCATGCTCTATATTGAATGATCTTTTTGGATGAGCGATTAGAAATAGCAATAGGCTGAATTATTACACCTGGATAATTTGAGAATTGTGATTGAAAAATACCACCGGTTGCTCTCTGCTTCTGACGTCCCTTGAGAATGATTGTTGTATTCTATTTGTGCATGACTCTGTTGCAACCTGATAATGCTTGCTGATGTGTAAAGAATTTGTTCCTGGACTTTTCTTAGTTGGGGCTGTGTTGACTCTTTATCGGCACGTATGTTTGCTTTGTTTGTCATAGGGTCCCATTTAAGTGTTGAATTGACTAGTCTGAAATTCATACTAGGCCCCATTAGTTGGTACTGATATGAGTAATCTCATGCATGTTTGTGTGGTCCATCCCTCCCATTATATTTATTATTCTCTTGAGTGGGACCATTACTACTGTTTGTTTCTGGGATTTGGTGATTGAGGGTTGATTGTGAACTTGACTGTCACATTAGTTTTTGTCCTATATGCATTGAATTTTTTTGTTTTTCAGGCACACATATGGCAAGCGCCAATTCATCTCACTCAGCAGCTGCTCCACCTCCACCTCATTCACACAGATTTACAAGTGCCGATAATGAAGCCTGGTACAATGCAAGAAAGGACAACCCATTCATTTATGAGAAGACTATCCATCCAGCAATTGAAGATCAATTTCATCTGAGCCAATTCTATCAACGACTTGGATGGAGCGGTATTCTCATATTATATGGACCTCACTATCCAGACTTGGTTAAACAATTCTATGCCAACATTGAATAGAAGGACTCGAAAACTGAACAGAGCATAGTTTCATCAGTCAAGGGAACTCCAGTAATCATCACACCTGAGCGGTTATCTCAGCTATTAGGACTTCCTCAACAAGGCCCTATTTTCAACTCTACTGGAGATTGGATTTCTTCGGATCCCACTTGGAATATTATCCACGCCATGAACGATCTTTAGATCCAGTGGGCGTCCACCAGGGGTACTCAAAGGCAAGCCCTTCTTGCAAAGTCTTTGGCTATTCCTCACAGGTTACTTGTCTATCTCATGAGCTTCAATATTATACCGCGCGCAAGCAGTCTGAATGAAGTACGATTCACCGACTTGTACTTCCTCCACAAGATGACATACGATATGGGTAATATCCCAGGGATACCATTGGCCCATATCATCATCCGCTCTATCAGGGAAGTCGTCCTGGCCAAACGTAAAAAGACGACCTTTTTATTCCCTGTCCTGATTAATGTTTTGATGGAGGCTGCGGGAGTTGATGTGAGTGGGGAGGTAGCCCGAGCGCCAACTGATAACGATGTCTTATATGAGAAGACACTTGGCTCCCTGGGATATATAAAAGTGGATGGGGTTTGGAGAAGAAGAGGTGAAGGGCCACCACCACCAGTGCTCGAAGCACAAGATATGGCTGAGGCTGAGGCTGAGGCTGCCCCAGAACAACTAGCTAAGGAACCTGAACCATCACAACCAGCTGTTCAGGTTCAGCAACCATGACCTAAGCGCAGCCTGCTGAAGCGCCTTTTCAAGAAGATCACCCGCATGGAGAAGACTATTGAGGAAATGAGACGAGAACAAGCTGAGCGTGATAAGAGAGATGAGGAGCATCGACAGCGTACTGAGGCGCTGCTACATCAGCTGATCCGGGCTAGACAGCCTCCACCACCATGATTTCGATCATTTAGTTTTTCTCTATCCTAGAGTCTATCCCTTTCTTTTTCATTTTTTTTCTAATTAAGTAGATTTTTTTTCTTTTGATTGTCTTTTGATCTGCTTCAACCCTTCCCTCTGAGTTTTTGTATAACCAGAATAGTACCTAAGATGCAGTTGCAAAACAATTAGAGAAAACTGAACCACTACCAGCATTCATCAGGGAAGTATTAGTTTTCTTTTTCACTTGTGTGCCATTTCTAACACTGGGGACAGTGTTCATGCTAAGTGTGGGGGGAGCATAAATTAGAAATATATATATTTCTAATTTATTCTTTGCATTTATTTCTATTTTTGAATTGACAATCATCTATTTCTTGCTATTTAAGTATAATCACTATCTTGAAAGTCGTGAGTCTAAACTTCATTGTTAACTAAGTGAGATAGATAGCCAATTATAATAAGAAAGGAATCATGAAACCTAAAATTGAACATTAATAGCTTATGAGAGGTGAAGATAAGTAGTCGAATAAGTAGGATAGTGAATTATATATTTATTTTTGAACTTACATAATTTCAAATAGAATTTATGAGTATTATCATTTGTGAGATATGACTTAGGAAGCTGAAAAAAAATTTATCCACTCCACTGGTTCGACCTGTGCTGAGTAACCGGGGGTACGCATCACAAATGCGAGATCTTTGCGTAAAGAGGTACAAAGTGAGCTATGAGTGAGCCAAAGACATCTTTGTGTCAAAGTGATGTTAGCTTGAGTAACTGGGGGTATGCATCACAAATGTGAGACCTTCGCGTCAAAAGGGCGCATGATGGCCGAAGAAAAGCAATGATCCCCAGATAAAATTGAAGCACAAAATGTGCCGGAAAAATAATATTAGAAAATGCCTTGGAGCATGAAATGAAACCTGAGGATCTCCTGTTCTTAAATTGATACTCATATGATTTTAAATTGAGATGTTGCAAGTTCCTAAATAAGTATTGTAATTTTCAATCCACTTGTTTAGCTAGTTATTGAAACTAATTATAGGTTGGTCGGCACACACACCATTGGGTTAGTGAATAAGAGTAAGAACTTATTGGCTGGATATTGAGCTTAGTATTTCATTTATGCATTGTACTCTTTGACTGGATAGGTAGTATGTTGTTCTTAAATTTTGGAAATAGGTGGATGTGAATTTTATGTAGAAAAATTCTTTGATCTTATGCTTAGTGTTTGCTTGAGGACAAGCAAAAGTTTAAGTATGGGGGGATTTGATGTGTCTATTTTATACTTATAAAATACCCATATTTGATATTATTTTGCTTGAAAAATATTAAGTTTTGATATCAAATTTGCATGATTCTATTTAAATTAAGACATATTTGCATTTTAGGAAAATTTGAAGGATAAATGAGGATTTTAAAGTGAAAAAGAAGACAAGAAGGTACCAAGAAAAATTCATCCGGTCCCCATTTGTTTTCCTCACTCTCGGTCGGGTGAGGAGGTGTGAGCTGCTTAGGATTGCGAGTTGACCCGGCGCCAGGTCAACCAAAGCATTAATCCACCAGGCGCCGGGTGGATCACGGACAAGCAATTCAATATTGTTCACCCGGTGCCAGCTAGACAAAAATAGCATGATATGGCGATGGGTGAAGAACTTCAAGGAATTTTAAATAATTCTTCGGTGAGGGTCATATGGGGAGAGAGATATATAAGTTTGAAAAGAAAGAAAAAAAGAGACGATCACGATTCTGAGCCCTAGAAGATTTATTCCAAATTCTCTAGAGCTAAGGGAGAGCATTCTGAAGGCAAATCTGAGAGGACTGAAGGCGTAATGAGACTGAATCTTTCTATTCTTCCACTACTTTTCTTTCTTTAGATTTTGTTCAGATGATTTGGGAGATTATTCTTATGCTGAATTTAAGAACCATGTTTATGCGTAGCTAATCTTCCCAGTTAGGGATAGGGATGTAGTCTAACTAGGATTGATTAGAGTTTACTTTGGATTATGACTCTTGTTTATGATTGAATTTTTCCAATATATGTATGGTTGATTATATTTATCTCTTTTGTGCTTTATTGGGGATTTTGTGATTGACCACCATAAAATTCATTCTGTGGGTAAACTTGATAGACTGAAAGGTGAAGAGTGAGTCTAAACCTAGAGAGATAGACATAAACAATAATTCTAGAGATAGAATTAGAGGTTTATGGTGACTTTAGTTATAACTTCAAGATTTAATTAGGAATTTTAGTTGCACGAGTGTGAATTAAAACCTGATTAAATACAGACTAATTGACTGAAAGGTAATTAGGATAAATTAGAAACAACTGTCGCTATAATTATAAGGAGCCAAGTTAAGAGTAACTTCAGTTGTTCCAGGAAGATGAAACCCAATTCCTTAATGCTCTCAGTAATTGAATTAAACTCAAACCCTTGCTTTTATTGTTAATTTCTCTTAGTTTAGAATTTGATTAACGTTTCACAAATTGTTTGTTCTGACTGAAATTATTTAATTGAGTAAATCATAACCTCCCTTGGGTTCGACCTCTGGAATACTCCGAAGATATTTTTATTACTGCGATCGACCCTGTACACTTGCAGGATCCCGATCAGAGCTATTAGATAAAGATAAACTCTCTCTAATAAAGTTCAAATTAAATTAAATTAAATCTAAGTCTATGATTAGTCCCTTTAAATATAAACAGGAAATTATAAAATTATCCTAATCCTAATTTAAATCAAATCAAATCAATTAAAATTAAAATAAAATAAATTTAAAAAACTATCCTATAAATAATTAAAAGGCTCTATTAAGTAAGCTCTTCTATTATTAGACATTGATTTGGGAATTGGGCCTCATTTGAAATTTGAACTTGAATCAAAATTATTATTCTTTTTTTAACAATGGGCTTAGAAGTAGAATTGTCAAATCGGGCCAGCCTGCCTCGAGCTGAGCCCAAATCGGGCTAGGTCAAAAAGCCCGATTTGACAAACGGGCTTGAAAAACCAAGCCCGAGCCCTCGAGATCGGGCCTACGGGTCGGTCCACGGGCTTTTTTTACTTTTTTAATATTTTTATGTTTTTTTAATAAAAAATTTTTATACAATTATTTAAATTAATACCACTAATTATCATCATAATTCATCAAAAACTAACATAATATTTAAATTTTACAATTTATATATCACTAATTAATAAAATAATATGTCATTTTTTCGGGCTTTTCAAGCCAACCCGTCAGACTTGACCCATTTTGACAGCTCTACTTAAAAGTATCTTGTTCCTCAAATATGGGCTATAATTTTTTTATCAAGCTTTGTAATGTTTCTTTCATAACTTTAATTCGCTCTTGAGTCATTGAACCTTCAATAACTTATAATGGATCCTTTAAAACATTAGATCTCCATTATTGGATTGTAGATTATGGCTTAAATTATCTCCATCAAATGGGGAATTTGGGAAAGGCATTAATGAAGTTGCTAATGACTAAAATGCTCTCCTCCATGCAGCCACATAATCATCGACGCTGGTCTTGATGCCAAGGAAGCAATAATGGTCTTCATCATATGAGACCACCACCTCGAAGGCGACTAAGCAATTCACCATGTCAGGCAAGTGGTTATAGAGCTATAACTCTATGTACAATGCCATTTGGTTCGAATATAAGGGTATGAAGAGATGTAAATAAGATTATCACGAGACTAGACATGTTTGGTTAGCCTAATTATATTTATACCTATGAAACTAATAACAGCAAGTGGTTATAGAGCTATAACTCTATGTACAATGCCATTTGGTTTGAATATAAGGGTATGAAGAGATGTAAATAAGATTATCACGAGACTAGACATGTTTGGTTAGCCTAATTATATTTATACCTATGAAACTAATAACATCGATAGTTGTAAATGGTTTTACACCTCAAAAGCTTTGTAATGGAGATTATAAAGGTGTAAATAAAATACAAAGACTGTATTACCAATATCAAAATAAAAAAATGACAATTTATCTCTCATCTCCTTCTTTTGGCCATCAACTATTGGCTCCTACCACGGCATCATCATCACCAGTCACCAATCACCAACTATCACCACTACTGCTAATCACTAGCTGCCGATCACCACTACCATTATCAGTCGAGCAACACTATTGCCAGTGTCTCCACCATCATCAAATACTACTACCTTAAGGGCAATTTGAACTTTTCCTAATCATCTAAATTTAATTAAATGTAAAAAATAAATATATTTCTCGTATCTCTAATATTAATTATACCAAAGAAGCATACTTATATTTTATTTACATTGGATCCCATTACATTAAATTCCCCCACCTCCCTATAATTCTACTAAATGGGGTTTTTAGTTTCTTAGAACTCATGTCTTAGCAATTCATGCGTACCCCGGCCTAAATTAGACCTAGAATTAGAAATATAACAATTTTTGGAAAAAATTATGTCTATCTATGATTGTTTGTTTTTGTCTACAATTGTAATATCCTTTTTAATTTCTTTTTTAAAAAAGTTAATCTTATTGCAACAAACCTTAAACTAGTTAACTTAAAAAGGTTTACTTGTTCAGAATTATAAAATACATTTTTAGTCTTTTAATTAACATTACTCTTCCCGTCCTCTCTCCATTTCCTATAAAATTGAAGCTGTTAATTAGTGCTATGGCCTTGATCTTGGATTTAGAAAAACTAGTCAGTCTTCATAGGCTTCAATGATCCGCATCACTTATTCTCTGGGTTTACAGTAAGAAAAAGATGTTTGAACAAAATGTGAAAGTGAGAGTCTTGATACTTATATGATGTTCGCCTTCTCTCATTATTGGTAGTAATTTCTTTTGGGGACAGGATGAGGTCGGGGTTAGATTACATTGAAAATCATGGAAGCATCTTAGGAGAGCAAAGCAGGATGGTGGTATGTGTTTTCATGATTTTTTGTGTCTCGATGATCCATTATTGGCAAAAACTGCATGAAAGGTACTTCAAAATCCTCATGCTTGTGTGGGTTATAGTGCTCAAGGGATTTTATTTTCCTAACTGCTCTTTTTCACAAGCAAAGAAGGGTGCGAAAGCATCGTGGGGATGAAAGCATTTTGGAAGGAAGGAATATATTGGAAAAGGGCTTGCCTTAGAGGACTGGGCGTTGAAGAAGAGTGAAGGTATGGCGGGATAAATGGGTACTGGGGATTGGAGATGAGCCTTTTGTTCGCTTATGGCTTGATTGTCAACAAGCGGATCTCATGGTAGCAAGGGTAATAGATGGAACCTTGATCCTTTGGTGGGGTTCGTAGACAATAATGTGATGGAGGCGATACAAAAAATTCCCTTGCCCCAACATGGTTGAGCTGGTAGACCTATTTTTGGAAGACTACAAAGGATGGTAATTATCAAGTTAATCAGTTGGGGCATAGATCTCAGGTTGCTGAGCATGATAGGGTGGATATTTGGGGCCCGAGTGGATGTACATTTTTGCTAAGGTAGTTATTTATGAAAAGGGGTTCGGCATCTTAAGGTCCCTCGAAAAGTAAGGCATTTTATGTGGAGAAGCTTGAATTATGCCATGGCAACTAATGAATCCTTGTTTCGAAGAAGATGCAAGTTTGATCCTCGACGTCCTGTGTGTGAGAATGAAAGTGAAACACTGGAGTACCTTCTTTTTCTATGCCCCTGGGCTGTGGCCACTTGGTTTGGCAGTCCCCCTCTCTGTCAAATTGACCCCTCGCAATATCTGTAATTTCAATGTTTGCTATTTAAATTTTTTGACAAGCCCTGATCATCTTAAGGGTGAAGGCAAGGCGCACTTTGCTATTCTATGTTGGAATGTATGGGAAGAACGATGCAAATCTGTGCTTCAATTAGATAAAGTGAATCTGGCTTTTGACCTTCAAATGGCAGATTTGGAATTACATGATTATTGGGAGACAAACGAGTTTAATCTTGAAGAGGATGTTCCCGACTCTACTGCACAGCATTGTAGATAGTAGCCTCCTCAATATAGTATGGTCAACATTAATTGTTATGGCTCCTACAAGCAATCTTCCAACATTGGTAGCATTGGTGTGGTATGTAGAGACTCTTATCTAGCACCTTTCTTGGAGGATAGGTGCAGAGTTGCAGAGCTCTTAGGTAAGCGGTATCTTTAGCAGATCAATTTTGAACTGTGATTATTGAAATGGATTGTGCTGAGCTATATGGTTTCTTAACAAAAAGATCATGTGTTGGTTGTGATTTGAATGGGTATTATTGTTGGAGGAAATCCTTGAATACGTGATGTCATCTAGTTCTCCCTCCTTCTCGCTTATTAAAAGGGACAAGAATCAAGCTGCTCATTGTTCGGCAGCTCTTGCTTCAAAGGGTTGGATCCACAAGGATGGGCATCTTCTCCACTATTCCCTCTTCTGTATTCTTTATCGTATGATGTCATGGAGAAATGGAGGACTTCCCAGTTCCTCTGTAAAGTGAAAGAGAAGTAACTGGTTAATTTTCTTTGGTTCTGTTTTTATATGTAGTTTACTATAGTTTGGCCTTTATTTGTTATTTTCTTTGTTGGTCTATTTCGTTTTTATTCTGGTTTTGTTGTTTTTGATTCTATGTTATGTTGATTCAGTAATGAAATATTTTTCTATTGGTCAAAATAATTATCAGTCATTTTTCTTAAAAATGTTAAATTCGATCAATCCATTTGATTGAAAATTGGTAAATTAATATTTTGTTTGATTAGACTTAAAAAATTTATAAGAAGAATTGCTAGTTTGATCAAATAATTTTGTTTGAATTTTTTGAATTTTGATTTTTAAAAATTAAAATGTTACTTCTTAGAAAAGTATTTACGTTAATTTCAATTAATATTTATAAATTGTTAATAAATATTTTAAAAAATTATACATACGTCTACCCCGCCCCTCAAGGAAAAAAAGTGGTATACACTTCTGAGCCACAAAAAAAAAAGTACACACTACACACCTGTCCTAGAAGACATGCTAAAAAGAAAAATTTTGGATAGGGTCCACCGAAGGAGGATATTATTAAAAGGATATGTTGAGTAATTAAATTTCTAATAGGTTTTGAGGTAATCATTTGAAGGTAACGACACTTCATTTTAAAAAAGAAAAGGTCATGACGCTTTTGCCCACATATACATTAGTTGCAAATATGTGTGGATGAATTGAAAATCTATATGGATCAAGAACAACATTCCTTATAAACAATTGATGATAATTAATTTCTTAAATAATTTATAATGATTTTCAAATGATCCACATAATTTCCAAATAATCCATATAGGAGTAAAATAGTCTTTTTATGATTTTTTTCAAATCAGTATCTTAGGATCTACTAGAAATTTAGCAAATTTCAATAATCATTTTAAAGCATCAAGGATATCCAATTACATACTAATTCTTTTTAGATATAGAAATAATGGAATTTTAATATCATAAAAACTGAACCTCGTATAAGGAGGAAAGAAAACATAATACCCCATTGGGTTAAAAAAACTTTACCTCACTTGTGGTCCAACCGGTGTTGGATCCAAGTTTCGTTTTCTGGCCTAGAAAAGAGATCCAACTCTCGTTTTGTTCACAAAGCCCGTAATGATTTTTGGCCAATACAACGCCCTTGGTTTGGAGAAAGGAGAACCTTTTACCCTCACCGCAGGTCAACCGGGGTGGCGCCGTCGTCCCCGCCGCAACAAGCTTCGAAAATCTTTATTCGCTTCTCCTAGCTACGAAGATTGTGAGTCTCGGAGACTAAGATGGTGAGCCAGAGACAGCGAGTTGCTCAGAAGAGATTCAAAGCAGAGCACCCTGAACTGTGCCCTAAGCCAGAGCCGACACCCCCAAAAGACCCCGACAGGAAGAAGAAGAAGAAACCGAAGAGTTTGCACAAGCGGAAAAAGGGAGAATCAAAAGAACTCGGTGTGACTAATAAACCCTTTAAAAAGAGTTCCAGAAAACATCCACTTAGAGTGCCTGGTATGAAGCCCGGTGAGAGTTGTTTCATCTGCAAAGCTAAAGACCATATTGCCAAGTTCTGTTCAGAAAAAGCTGAGTGGGAAAAGAATAAGGTTCGTCCTTGTAGTTCTGTTTTTGGTAAACATTTTGCCACCAAAGAACCTTGGCGTGAAGGGGAACTTAATCTCTTTTACATTGCTTTCTTCAAGTCTCCTTAATATAATCATAAATGGCGCCTAAAGAAAGAAAATTCTCTTTGCAAAAGAATAGTATGATTATTAGATCAATATAACCAGATTTGTCACATTGATTCGTTTTAATGGTTAGCGTGGTCCTTGCAGATATGTTTGCGTTGTCGGCAGCGCGGTCATAGAGCTAAGAATTGCCCTCAGGTGAAAGATGGCGCCAATGATGGGAAAATATGCTATAATTGTGGAGAAACTGGACATTCACTTTCAAAATGTCCACAGCCTCTTCAAGATGGTATCAACAATCTTGTGCCTTTTATAATGTGGCCGCATATTTGCATCATTTCTCAATATGACAACTTGATGGGATATGTATACTATTTTTCAGGAACTGTTTGCTGCTTTTAATTAAAATCTGCTGTGCTTCTGGGAATAGCCGGGGTCTTAATCTGACCTGAGTACTAAGTATTTTGCTTTGCTTAATTGGCGCTGAATTTGTACTAAGATTTCATTCTATAAAATGCCTAATCAGACTCTATGGGATTTGTCTTGGCTGTAGTGCCCAAGAATCTAAGTGATTTACCTTCTGTAATAAAATACCTCCCTTAAGATGGGGATGTGAACTCCTGCCTTCTGATAAAATCTCAACTTCTCAAATTAACTTTGGTGGTATTTTAATCTGTTCTTTCGTTTGTTTTCTTAGTTCTCATGATATTAATTGTTTTGTTGGTGATGCAGGGGGAACAAAATTTGCTGAGTGCTTTGTGTGTAATGGACGTGGGCACTTGAGCAAAAACTGCCCTCAAAATGTTCATGGTATTTATCCAAAGGTATTGTTATCCAAAAGCATTTATGATGGCATGTGTTCATTTTTTAGCATATATGTTTGAATCGTCAGAGAAATATGATATTTTGTTTCCTTTCCCTTCCGTTGGGTAGGGAATACGGCAATTGCTCATAGAGCATAAATGATTTTATTCATTTGATACATTAATACAATATTTCGCTTGTGAACTGAGTCTACTCTCTTATTACCTTTTGCCTTATTCAGGGTGGTTGTTGTAAGATATGTGGTGGTGTGACACATTTGGCAAAGGATTGTCCTGACAAAGGGAAAAGAGAGTCTGTTGGTGCTAACGGGCCTGTGAATGCTGGTAAAATTTCTCCAAGAAGCTTAATTGTTTTATCTTCTACGTTTTTGATTTTCATGTAAAAGTGCTGCAATTTTGCATTATATATTATCTATACTGTTCTTTCTCTGAAAATTCAACTTGAACCATGTCCTGTTCTGCTGCTGCTCTAAGCAGTGGAGGATGGTGGCTTCCAGATTTAGTTGTTTGTTACAAACTAGTCTCAACCTGTGCACTTGCACGGAATACAAAATTTCGTTAAAATACAAAATTTGAAAAAGCAAATCAATTAATTGATTAATTGTTTAAAATTAAAAAAAGGACATCAATAGTGATATTTTACTTTTATATTATATGTATATATATATTGACTTAAGCAATTGCATCTGCTGCTCCAGGAATAGTGAGATTGTGCTAATCTATACTGTGTGTTATAACTGGGACATCTTGAGGTAGTTGGGTAGTCTGGGATAAATTAGAGGTTTTCAATGTTGGAAAAAAGTTATTTGGCTTAATTCCTAAGTTTCAGCGAGGCTAGGCTGATAAAATATGTTCGAACTTTTCACTTGAGATTAGATTGCATCATCTGCCAAATGTAAGCATTTTTTGAGATGTTAAGAATCTAGTCTATAAGATGTTAGGGGATCAATGATTTATGTAAGGTTAAGTAAAGGAAATGATAATCCATGCATCTTGTTAGTGTTGATCTAACTATTTTATTTGATTAATATACTCTAATATGTCTGTCAGGGCAAGCGTTCATATTAATGTGAAGAATGTTGTGTTGATTTTTGAAAATCAAACTTTCTCTCAAACACCATAGAAATCAGTCAGTTTTGGTGCTTTTAAAAGCTGCCACTCATACTTCTTAAAAGTTAAAATCGGATTTTCTTGATGTTACAAGGATGTTTTATTTTTGTTAGTATCGTCGGATAAAATTACATTTGTAACATTGGGATGATCATGATGTAATTTTAAGATACTCAAGCTTACTTTTAAGATCATGATGTAATTTTTTCTCCTTTTTAACAGCAATTGGAACCGAAGAAAGGCCCAGAAATCAGGTCACCAAACTTGTGAGCGGGGATGATCTTGAGGATGACTTCGCGGCAGATGACGTATATAATGTTGACAAGTCCTCCAAATCTAAAAATGTTAATGAAAAACCAAAGAAAAAGAAGGGTCCCACAGTTGTAAACTTCTCCTATTGATAGTTTATATCTCAATATGTTTCTGGGGATATTTGTTTTCACATTCTTTTCGATGTGGAAGTTTAGGAATCTTTCTCCGTTTCTTGTGCCAGGTGTACTAATTTTTGCATGATAAAGAAATTATATGCTTCAGCTGAGACTTGTTAATGAAAAATCATTGAAATGTCTGGTGGAGGAAGATGTTTGAACCAAAAAACTACAATTATTTTGTATAAAAAAACTATAATTATTAATTTTATTTGATGAATAATACATTTTCTCTTTGTTCTGTCCCATAAATATTACAGCCCGAAGAATTTCCCCAGCATTTAGTTCACTCTCATTCTCTGCTTGAAGTTTGGTTTTTAGTTCTCGTTATTTATTTATTTTTTCAAGAAAGCACTCAAGCAAGCATAGCAATAAAGAAAGTTACTGTTGTAGCTTCCGTTATCAATAATTTCAGAGTGATTTATTAGTCATTTGTAAAGAAATACTCTGTACAGTCCATAATATAATATGTGAGATCCATTTTTTCTTGATTCATAATATAAGTTATAGAGACTTAAATGGATAATTTTATCCTTGTTATATTTAATTGATTATTTCTCTCTCTCCCCCATACTCATGAAAATTTGACCTCTCATAAGAAATTGCTTACTTTAATTATTGTAATATTTTCTCAATAAATAGAGATAAATTTAAAATTTTAGATATATTTAAGAATATTTTTTAATTTTCTTAATGAACGTAAAAATGAATCTCACGTATATATGATATCAACAGGAGGGAGTAGTTTACTAAGATTCATAGTTTAGTTTTCTTTTCTTTTCTTTTCATTTTTTTGGCCATCGACTAAGATTAGTAGTTTTTTTTTTTTCGGCCACTACTAAGATCAGTAGTTTGAGGGACTTGAATTTGTACATGAAGCTCTTGATAACTTAATGACATGTGATGACAAATATCCTCTATTTCTAAATCTCAACTTTATTTGCAAACCAAAAATTCAGTATATATATAACCCAATGATGAAAATTAGAAAAGCAAAAGAAAAAAAAAAAGACAAATTACATAGCGTTTATTTCACACGAAAACTACTTTCCAATTATAACATCAAGTTTTTGCATACACGTTCAAATAAAATCATGATTATCCGTTTTGAAGTTTAGAGTAATTTCAACCTTCCTTTGATCCCTACAAATTCTCCTTCTCTCCGTTTTTATCTCAAGCTATCCTTGTCTTCCCCTCAATAAGGATCTTTTTTTCCCCAATCTCTCACGCTTGTCTCTGTTTCTTCTTCATTTGCTTTCTCATTTTCTCACTTCTCATCACCCTTTCTCTTTCGTCTGAGACAACATGGTACGTTCCCTGAATTCTTCATTCTTCATGTTGTAATTTTTCTGTGTAAGAAGAGACTCTATAAACAGTTCTAGCTATGAAGAATTCTTACACAAAATAACTGCTTTCGTTGGCGATAAAGTTGTACTGATACACTAATTTTGATGTTTTTATGTACTCACTATGCCCCTCTTGAATGAAGCGAGTTATGTAAGAAGAGACCTGCTGAAAATTTGCTAGATAAATTAAATCACAACAACAAAAGATATTTAAATATGTTGAACCTGCTAAAAATTACAATGTGAGATTTTAAGTTGAAATGATTTTCGACATGAAATCAGAACTTTTGGGAATATGGTTCTTTTCTAATTAGTTTGCTCAATGGAAATAAAAGTGATGAAAACAATGCATAAACTTGCAATAATTCTTCTCAGAAGAATTTTAGTTTCAAATTAATTTCTCAGTGTTATTACAATATACTTGTATTGCTTTTATTGTTTGCCAAATAAATTTGGACTAGGCGAATGCGGCATCTGGAATGGCCGTAAATGATGAATGTAAACTCAAGTTTCAAGAGCTAAAAGCCAAGAGAAACTATCGTTTCATTGTATTCAAGATTGAAGATCAAGAAATAGTTGTGGATAAAGTTGGAAACCCAGGCGCAACTTATGAAGATTTTAATGCATCTCTTCCTTCTAACGAGTGCCGTTATGCTATCTTTGATTTTGATTTCACTACTGATGAGAATTGCCAGAAAAGCAAGATCTTCTTTGTTGCCTGGTAATTTTAAATTCATTTGCATATATATATATTGAGTCATAGCTTATTTAACTATATATGTATGAGATGTCTGTTTCTTCTTATGTATTTAACTTCATGTTCTTGATTCTGATATGAAGGTCTCCGGATACGTCAAAAGTGAGACAAAAAATGGTGTATGCCAGCTCCAAAGACAGATTCAAGAGGGAACTCGATGGCATTCAGTTTGAATTGCAAGCAACTGATCCAAGTGAAATGAGCATTGACATCATAAAATCAAGGGCCCATTAATATATTATCATGTGATTATCCTTATAGTTTCAATCTTTACCCTTATCCACTTTCCTTTTTTGGTTGCAGCATTCTTAATTTTCTTCTTCTTCCATCTCTGTTGTTTTCTTCCTTCTTTTGTGTTGAGTTGTCCTATGTCATATACCTGTAGTTTGATGTAATACTAAGAATCTAAAACACTCTTTGTAATGCATTTCAGACTTCATTAGGTGTCTTGGCTAATTGTACACACTTCATTATTATGTTTTTAAATGTCAAATATATTTCACGATGACCTGATTCAGAAAAAAACTTGTGTACTTTATTTGTATGTACATGCAATATCTAAAATTTGTTATCATGTTCTGCACAATCTGATACGTGACTTTGTGAGCCACATCAATCAGATATGGTTCTATAAGATCTTATTTTGCGTCAAACAGTTATACTTTTCGTGAGACTACCTTGGAACTGCACAAAGAGGGAGACCCTTGTCTATGTGAAGTGTAAACATGGTCCTATAAGTCACATTTGCCAATTTAAACCGGAAAGAGCGTAGAAGCGCAATTGATACTATTTTCATCTGTCTGTAAGCAAAGTCGTTCCCTAAGCAGATACGAGGCCCTGCCTGCAATACCAGAGACAAGGTCAAGAATCAAGATCCCATACTTCAGAAAAAATTCTTGACTGAGAGAACAAGGAGACTAACATTGAAAGCCATGAATTTGAATGGAGATTTGGGTTGAAAAACTCCGTCTTTAAGCCACCTTTCTGGTCGAAATTCTTCGGCATCGTGCCCCCAGATGTAAGACATCCTGCCCATAGCATAGGGCATATAGAATACAATATCCCCCTTCTTCACCCTGTAGCCATCAGGAAGAATGTCATGTCTTTCTGCCATCCTCCCCATCCCAGAACCACACCAAACACAGATACATGAAGATATAGATTGCATTTGCCGATGCTTATGCACTGTAGTCTGACATGAATAGAAGCAAATGAGAGCCAAGGAGCACAATGTGCAATAAAAGCAGATTCTGTGGGTCAGTTTGTCTAACTGAATAATCAAAATAAAATATAAAATCTACAGCAAGGACGATAATTAATAGCTCAAAATGAATAAGTAACGTGGGATAATACGAGTCTAAAAATATATAATTGATGGTGGTTTCAACTTGTTAGTTTATAAAACTCACCATAGGGACAGCAGGGTGCAGTCTCAAGGTCTCTGTCAATGCTGCGGGAAGATAATGCATTTTCTCAAGGGTGGAATCTGTCATCTTGGCCATAAAATCATCAATGTCAATGTCATTTTCCTGGCAACCAGTGACTTCCTTGATTTCTTGCACAATCCTTTCTTGTACTAGAGGATGCTTGCAGAGCATGTAGAAGAACCATGATGGAGTGTTTGCACTCGTGTCTTTCCCAGCAATCATAAAGTTCAGAATTATATCCCTCAGATAATGGTCAGTCATATTCTCTGGGTCCTTCTTGCTCTCTACCAAGAACCTCGAGAGTATATCCTCCTTATCACTCTGAAAACCACAAGTTTTGACATTCCTCAATAAAGAACTTCCAGTTACAAGATCAAGATTTACAATTCCACTCAAACTAACAGGAATAAATAAAATCAGATATAATGGAAGTTATTAGTGCTGAAACTTTGTATTTCAAACTAGGAAAAGAGTTCATTCATATGGCATGAATGAAAGGCGAGGATGTAAAGGAAGTTACTGAACTCACATAGTCCTGCTAAATTGCCAGTATATCTCTTCTTGTCTTATTGAGTCCGTGCACGAAATCATCAATTAATTTGACATTCTTCTTGAGGGTAGCTTCAGAACCAAAGTTAAGGAACTTCTTGAGTGGCCAAGATGGATCAATATAGCGCCAATACACTATAGCATTTGAATCATCGAAGGCCTTCGTGAATGCTCTCCCCTCCTTGCTTGATCCCTTCAAGCAATTCAATCCCACCCCAAACCCAACTTTAAAAATAGAGTCCAAGGTGCATCTCATCAACATATCCTGGAGAACAAATAAGAAGTGCATCTTCTAAGATAATTGAATTTATATATAGTAAAGTTGAAAACATACTTCGCACAAGCACCGTAGTTTCCTTAGAATTCACCTGATTATTTTGCTTAGGTTAGTAAACATAACACCACTTCAAACTGTTTTCTTTTCTTTGTTTGAAACAAGTGTCAAGTCGACCCCTCAAGTGTTACATCAGCATAGGGTCACTTAGGCCCCGTGTTTTGTCATGTCAGGTGTGCATCTTGTATATATAGCGTCCAGCTTCCGAGTAACTCTAATATAAAATAAATGAACTCTCAAGATTATGTTATTAAGCATCGTCAATGTTTTAAACCACTGACCCGCATGTCAAACACCTGATCAGCACGGGAAAATTGCGAGATAGCTCTAACCAGTTTAGCGGAGTTCCTTCTGAAGACAGAGCAACTGAAGTCTCTTAGAACTCTGGTGGAAAATTCATAACTGGCAAGCTTCCTCTGTTGCCTCCACTTGTCACCATCGACGGCGAAAATCCCCAATCCAAAAAGATCGCTGGTAATTTCTTGGTTATACTGGCCCTTGGTGTAATTATCGAACTGCGTTTTCAGCACGAGCTCGATATTTCGCGTATCTGGAGTGTACAATTGACTGTGGCCAGGAGCGAGAAGACGGAAATTCTGACGGGTTTTGGCAATTTCAGAGAAATAGTCGTGGAGTTTGGTGAAGTAGAAGAGCTGGCCAACGACGGTGCCTTTGACCGGAGGGTATGTTGGGTCCCAGAGGGATTTTCCGACGAAGCAAGAGAGAATGAGGAGGGAGAAAGTCATCCACACACAATGAGTCAATGCGAATGAATGCTCAGGACATCTAAATGTACGGCAGAAAAGGACTCAAGAAGTAGGAGACAAGCTGAAGAACAAGTTAAGGTCCAAAGAGTCAGGTCGGTTGAAGTCTAGATCAAATTCTTACACTTTGTTGAAGGAATATTGATGGGCTTAATGAAATCATTTTATAAAATCAATCCTTTCATAATTTTAATTTTTAGGATCACTTAAACCCCTGTGATTGGTAAATTCCTTATTGATATTGGAAACTACCATACTTAACTGACATTATTCTTGAATCCATTTTCTACCATTTTTTATTAATTGTTCTGTTTTTTATCTTTTAATTTTCTTAAACTTAAATTAAACTAAAAAAAACCCCAAACTTGCATTGTATCTAGTATAAAATTCATTGTATTTCTGGTTGAATATTCCTTAGACTTTTTTAATCATTTTGGTTAGACTTTTTTAATCATTTTACTTACTCGATTCTTTTTTGTGAACAGAACCTAATTCGAACCACTATTTTATTATAGTTCAACTTAATTATTAAATTGAGACCTTCACGATAAGATCCCCAATTATGGATGCCATCGGGATTGATCACTCTTCGATAAATCAATCCAAAGAAGTACATAAGGAAAGCATAAGCCTCATACTTGCAAAGAAAACTTAATTTTATTCCTAAGATTCTCATTAAATTCGTAGGTTACAATAGTCATATATAAAAAGATATCTAAAATTCTCTAAAATAATTAGATGATCTCATAAAATATGCAACTATTTATGCCTAAAGCTAAGAGATTTTCTAAAATACCTTATCTTGCTAATCAAGGTAGATTATTTTAGAAAACAGTAGACTTAAACACTAAATAGAAAAACAAAGACTTTCTTAAATTAATGGAGTGACTCCTACTTGCAAATCAAGAAAGATTCATCTAGATTTATCCTAACTTGCAAGTTAAGAAAGAATGCTCTAAATGATATCTTAGAAATTAGGAAAACGAAATCAATCATGGCAAGCTTATTTGTGCCTTTATAATTTATATATATTTCTATTGTACATTTGTGCATAATCATATATATGTCTTTATATATATATATATATCTCTTTCTGGATTGATCATAACTTGCAAGCTAAGATAAAATGCTCTAGATATTATCTCACAAATTAGGAAAATGAAATCAAGCATGGCAAGCTTTGTATATATGTCTATTGTAACCTTGCGCATATTCATACATTTGTCTTTATATATATACATATATATGACTATTGTAACCTACAAATTTGATAAGAATTTTGGGAATAAAATTGATTTTTCTTTATAACTGTGAGGCTTGTACTTTCCTTGTATTTTTCTTTGGAATACAAGTTTGATTTATTTGAGGAGTGATCAAACTTAATGGTATCCATAGTTAGGAATCTTGTAGCTTGACTTCAAGAGTCCTAACTCTTTGATCTTCAACTTATTTTTTATTTGAGTCCTTCGTTTCCGCTATACATGTAGCTGCTTTGAGCATTGACTCATTGTGCCTACATTAGAAAGTGAGGGGGAGAATCAGAAATGAAAATGAAATGAGAATGAAGGTTGTGTACAAGATGTCCATCTTTCATTACAAATATGTTCATTGATTGTTGAGGAAGAGGACTCGAGAGTAGTAGAGAGGGAGCAAGCGAGCAAGGTAGCTTTTTTGGTCAACGATTGCTAGGAAACTGAGGAAGGACATTGAATGGAATCAATATCAACACGATGTTTTTTTTTTTTACCTGAAACTAGAAGTGTTACCCATGCTAATGCATGGGATTAACAGTATCTTTATATAAATCAGAATATATTAAAATTATGCATCTTATAATTTCAAGGAATAATTTAATAGTTGGGGAAATAAATTATTTATGATAATATTTCAAAGTTTTTGGTATGAAAACAAATTGTATTTTGTAATATCCATAATTAATTTAACTTCCATTAAAAAGTTTAAATAATTTAAATATCTCTTGAAAATAATATATATTAACTTTTAGAGTAAAATACACTGACATTATTCAACATTGCTGAAATTACATAAACCTCCTATTCATTTTCAAAATATACATTTTAGTCTAATTTTTAATTCTGCTAAAAATATTTTATTAAAGATTCTAAAATACTTTTTTATCAATTAAAATTTATATGAAAATAACTTAAAATTATTAATTTATCTTTATAATGTAATATTCCTAATTTTTTATCATAATCAAATCTAATTAAATTTATAATATCTATATAAAAAATTCATAATAACATTTCCTTTTTTTTTTTTATAAAAAGGAAATACCCATAATAACATTTCCTATAATGAATGTTTTAGAATTAAGACCATAAAATATTTTTCGAAAGAAAAAAAAATACTCATGTACTGTGCACAAAAATATTGAGTAATATTGAAGGACATCGGGCTTCTCTTTCTTGGCCACTGCAATTAGCACATGAGGAATCTTCCATTCTCTTCTTGTCATGCAATTGATGGCTTGTGGATGCTCTGCCATGGATGAACGGGATGTGGAATGTGCGGTGACCACATCAGGTCCCGATTAAACCTCGCGATGGCTTTCATCTCGGAATTGGCGGTGGTGGCGACTCCAAACTCGGCGGTGGCGTCAGGTGGGATGGAGCACCCATACAGTAGGGAGGGAAGAAGGGAGAAGAAGGAGGGGAGAGAAAAAGGAGGTGGAGGCATGGTGGAGTCGGCGAAAGGTAGAAGGGGAAAGGACTGATAGAAATTAGAGCGTGAGAAAGGAGAGAAGGTGAAAGAAAATTGTAGACAGAAGAGACTCTTTTGAGAAGCCATCAGTAGCTTCCTGTGAAGCCTTCAAATGGAAGCTTTCGGAGAAGCCTCTGGTTAACCCATGTTAACCCATGGAAGAGGCCCCTTGCACAAAACCCCAAAAGAATGACGATGTCCCTACCAAATGCGCTGGGAAGACCCGGGGACAAAATTACACGACACATGCACGCATATGAAGCAGAAATGGAGATGAACAGTGTAACATGGGATGAAACTACAGCACACATGCACGCACATGAAGTAGAAACGGAAATGAGCTGTGGAAGGAAATGAGGATGACAATCAACAATGTTAGGATCAGTTAAAACAGTATTAGAAACAGTAATTTGGCCTAAAACTTTTGTATTATTAGTTGGAATTAAATTTATATATTTTTTCTTATATTTATTTTTCATCTAAAATTTAACATATAAATCTTTTAAATTTTTTTATATTTAAAAAGTTAACACTTTTAATATATGATTAATGACTAAATCTACAATATATTAAAAAACAATTTACATGCTAACTTTTAATTAGAAAATAATATTAAAAGCACATAAGAAAAAATATATAAATATTTTCTTTTTAATTGATATCAACACAATAAATACAAACAACGGCAAGCCATTTTCCATTATTTTTGATAAATATAAGATTAACAAAACGTGGTTTATTTTACTGTAATAACCTCATAAATTAGAACTATTTGTATAAGCATTTTACATGTTTTTCTTTTCCTTTATTATTATTAAATAGTAAAATTATCCAAAAAAGTAATTAATACCATCTCAAAATTCTAAAGTGATAATTATTTAAGTTAAAATAAATAAAATATCTAAAATGTCAATTATTCGAAAATAGAATTAGTATTAATTCAAAGTGTGTATGTGTGTGTGTGTGTAAGTATATAAAAGAAGCAATTTTATTAATCAATGTAACATATTACCGCTGGCCGGTGGCCAGTTATTATATACGTTGTTAGGAAATATATAAGCATCATTGTAGAATGTCAAAAAATTATATATGTCACTACACTATTTATAAATATTTATGAGTTTGGAATTCTATATATATATATATAGATACATGGGATTCATCTAAATTAATATATAGACAAATAACTGTAAGGAACAAGTCAAATTTGAAAAAGTTAATTTAAAATAAAACATTTTTTTAAAATTTAAGTTTGTTTAAATTTTTTCTTATCAAGGACTCAATGTTAAATAAAAATTACTTTTATGGAGTAAAGGACATGACTTTTGTTTTGAGTGGATAAAAATATCCTTGTGATAAAAGCATATCCCTACTGATTGCCCAAATAATCCCCTTATTGAGTTCCTTAAGGGTTTGTTTAGCTGGGGGGAGGGGGGTTATTGGAGGTTTTTTAAGGAGAGAGGAGGGAATTGAGGGGAATTCCTCCCAATCCCCTCCCCCCACTCATTTATAAATCCCTTTTAAATTGGGGTTTTTTTCAGGGGAGAGAGTATTTATTACTCAATCTCCTCTAATCTCTTCATAAACCAAATAGAATTTTATTAAAATCCCTTCAATCCCTTTCCCTCGAATTCCACCAAACAAGGAAATTTTGAAATCCCTCCAATTTCCTTCCCTCTAATCCCCTCAGTTAAACCAAACATATCCTATTAGGATGTATTTGGTTTGATGAGCGAATTGAAGGGGAGGGTGTTAGAGGGAATTTTAATAAAAGGGATTGGAGGGGAATGGATTAGAGGAATTTTAAAATTTTCTTATTTGGTGAGATTGAAGGGGAGAGAATTGGAAGGATTTTAATGAAATCTTATTTGGTTCAGGAGGGAATTGAAGGGGATTGAGTTATAATTACTCAATTCCCTAAAAAAAATTCCAATTTGAGAAACATTTATAAAGGGGGTGGGGGAGGGGATTGAAATAGATTAAATTCTCTTCAATCCCTTCCAATATTTAAGCCAATCAAGGGGAGGGGATTTAATCCCTTCTAATTCCCTCCCCTCCCCTTAAAAAATCTCCAACCAAACATAACCTAAAGTTGCCACTAAGCATAGCACAGACTTCATCCCATATCTGTAGATTTGAAGAGAGCTCTATATTGAATTTCACTTAGGATTTGTTTGGATGGGTTCTTTAGGGGGATTTTAAAGGGAGGGAAGCGGAGGATCTCATCCCCTTGTTTGGTTAAGAAAATTGGAGGGGATTGGGGGGATTTAATTCCCCACCAATCCTCTCCCCCACCCCTTACCTTCTTCCCCCCAAATTGGGGTTTTTTAGAGGAAATTAAATAATAATATTCAATTTTCTCTAATTCCTTTTTGAATCAAATAAGATTTTATTAAAATTCTTCCAATTTTCTCCCCTCCAATCTCACCAAATAAGAGAATTTTAAAATCTCTCTATTCTCTTTTCCTCCAATCCTCTTTATTAAAAATTCTTCCAATTTCCTCAGTTGAACCAAACAAATCCTTAATAAGTGTCAGCATACTTACTAGATGAATCAGAGACAAGAGATATTATGAAATCCTAGCATCCTCTAACTATCTCAGATAAGTGAGACAATAACCGATTAGAACAAATGAAGGATTACCTCTGCCTTCAATCTTCTTAATTTGCCAGAATACTTAAATCTATCTCCATAAACAACCTTGCGGTATTCATCTTCCAAGCTAATTGAAAGAGATTTGAGTTATAATTTCTTAATATCATAGAATTGAGAAATTAAGATGATAAAACTTCAAATTTAATAGTAATAATTAATTTTATATATTTCTTGTAAACTTATTAAGAAAACCTCTTGAGAATTAGAAAAGTGAATCTAAAACTTCATAAGAATTTTTTTACCCTCCAATTGCTTACTCCACACTTGCTTCTCGCTAAAATGTATCAATTGCTTTGATCTAATGATATTTCGTAAGTCACGTTTTGGCTGTCCTTATTTTCTCAACTTCTCCGTTGCTCTCTTTTATATAGTAAAACATATACTAACAATCCTAGCATTTCTGAAAAAATAAAGGTCATCGTTCTCTCTCATTGTAGGGTTATTTTTTATTATGTGTGGGAGTAGGATTACCAATTTAGAAAATATTTTATTTGGTGGTCACACAGGTTATTGTGGACTTACGACTATTAGCAGGTGCTATTGCATTGTAGTGATATTTTGTGTTTTAAGGATGGCACTAAG
This sequence comes from Adenanthera pavonina, assembly GCA_026686845.1. Lineage (NCBI taxonomy): Eukaryota > Viridiplantae > Streptophyta > Magnoliopsida > Fabales > Fabaceae > Adenanthera > Adenanthera pavonina. The sequence continues at coordinate 29,081,080 of JAIVEN010000013.1, forward strand.
ACAGTAAGACCTTCACCTCCTTTGGGTGTGGATTCAAATCCCCCATCACTTTAAGTCCTACATTGAGGACAACTTTATTGATGAAAATTCTCCTATCACTCAAAATCAATGTCAATGAATTTTTTAGATGTCTTGTGGTGGGCCCATTAACTACACCAAATTTGACTTTTATTGACGTTCAATAGTTGATGGTTATTTAAAAAACCGCCATTAAAAGTGAGATGGAAGGGATTTTGTAGGCAGTTATTAAAATAACCGCATACAAATGTATTTTGTGAATTTTAAAACAATAAATAAAATAAAATGTATGTGGTCATAATAATAAATGTGAATATAGAGATTAGCTTTTGTATGCAGTTGTATTAATCACTGCCATCTCTTCTTTTTTTCCTTTTTTCTTTTTTTTTATTTTCATTTACAAAAAATACATCACCCCCTTGTCCATTCTCTTTGAAACATAGCCTCCTTACCTAGTGAACATAGTCCACCTCCTTACCCTATCTCCTTGTCACATTCTCGATCTCCTCCTTGCCCTTTCTGCCTCAACACATCTTTGACTGCAACCTCCATGACCCCATCCTCAACCTTCATCACTCCATCCTCAACCTTTGTGACTCCGTCCCTCCTATGTGCCCTAGCTCAGCAAGTCCCACAAAGTCACCATCACCAACTGCAACTGAGCTCATGATCGAGACAACGACTGAGAAAAGAGATGAGACACGGAAGATCCCAACTGTGAATGTAAACAAGAACAAACATACGAATGCTATCAAGATCATCATGGTGGAGATTGAACATGCAGCAAGATATCCCGTTCTCGTACAAGTTTTCTACATAGGCAAAATGTTCTTTACAAGATATCCGGGTAAAGGGAACATTTGAGTAAGTATTCTCTCGATAAAGTAATTACCAAAAGCAAAGGAAGAAGTTCCAAGAAACAGAAGCAGGTGTGAGAAAAACATGGACGAGGTAGTATTATTTGTTGATGATTTGAAATCACTTTCCCAGATTCCTCACTGCAGAATATGTCACAGACAAGAATATGAGAGCTCCGAAAGCTTTGAAGCTCCTTGTGCTTTTGTTCTGCAACTGTTAAGGCAGAACAATTTGGTTGCCTTTATAGTTTTGTAGAGTACTAATATTTAGTGTTAAATTTTAGAAACTTTAGCAACTCTCACTTTAAAGGATCTAAATTAGTATGTCTACTATCAACAGAATTCTTGACTGTTTATTATTATTATTTTTCCTTTTGGGTTTTCCATGATCCTTTGAATGAGCTCTTTTGTTGGAAGTAATCAATTATTGCTCATAAGGTGTTTGTGAATTTGTTAAAGAGAAAAGCAAGGATATACTCATATACCATGTACTCGATAAAAAATTTATCATTAATTTATGTAAGTATCATATTAATGTCTTGTACATACAGGTTTCATTATTAGGGGAGGTAGATGTCTCTCTCTCTCTCTCTTAGAAATAATAATAGCTCTCTGATATGCCTTCTAACCAACTAATGTTGGGTATGAACACAACACAATCCACACACTACACTACAGCAAGATCAAATCTGTAAAGCTTTAATATATATAGTCTAAATTTGAATTATTGTATTGTATTCAATATCAGACACATATAATATGTTGTTCGTATTGATGGTCTTCCAAGGAAGTACTACCTTAATGATCAAGGGAACTAATAATGTCTTCTTTTTTTTTTTTATGTGAGCACCTGGTATCCTAGACCTGCCTCACTCGAGTTGTGAGAACTTTAATGATGTTTAGATTAATTCAGATCGAGGCTTGATAGGTACCACAAGGGTGGGCGCCCCTGGCCACTTATGCTACTGCATTTCCAAGGCTCAAACTCAAGACCTCTAATTAAACTGAAATAAGTCATGTCTGTTGATCCAAGTGCTAATGGTTAATGTCTTCTTTTTCTTGGATTAAAGAATTATTAATTTAGTTTTAAATAGGGCTGCAGGCTACAGGTACAAAAGGGCATTTATAAGCCTTGCAAAAAGGCCTCTTCATGCCTCTCTTTGACGTGCTAAGCAACACACTTAGTGACAGAGCATGGGAATTACATGAGGAATTAAGTTTAGGTTGGTATTTATATTTGGTTTTATCTTAAACAATATTTTATCACAATTTCAGATATATTTGAGTGAAACTTGTATCTATATTAATATGTAGAACTTGTATCTATGTTTGGTTTTATCTAAAACAATATTTTGTAGTATTTCATACTGTTTGCTGTTAAGGGCATCAATAAGCATATTGAGGAAGCAATCCTCACAGCTGATAGGATTAGGGTTAAAGTCATAAGCCTCACTGTGTGGAATAAGGTTTGCATTTTGAACTTACATTTTTGTCATGTCTTGTTACTATTGATAGAAATACAATCATACATACAAATATATATATATATATATGTTAGATCTTAATAAACTGTGTTCTAGTGCTCACTGTGATATGGATCCCACGAGGAATAAATCTCAGGAACCCAAAAAATGCAGAGAACAGCAATGCAAAAGTTTGACTCAAACGAATTGATCAAACTAAAACCCAATGAGAACTTGTCTCAAAAAACTCTAACTATAGGAAGACAGCACAAGGGTTGGTCAAATTCTTGATAAGTCAGATGTATTCTCAAAATAATACAAAGAACTAGTGAAACTAATTAATTGAATAAACTATGAATACTATTGATCTGTCTTAATTATGTATACAAAAGAGCCATATAAATAGGCAAATACATATTAGGACTTAAATAATTCTAATAAATCTAATTAATCGTAGAAAGATATCTAATTATCTAAAAGCCTAAAAATAAAAAATGAAAATACTAAAGAAAATAATAAAAAATAATATTGTAATCCTAATACTACTAGATATTCCTTAAAACTAAGATTTATCTAATAGAATTTAAACTAAACTAATTTAAATACAAGCCTATGATTGATCTCTTTGAATACAAATAGGAAACCACAAATTATTTATCCTAATCTAAATCAAATAAATTCATAAAATGATAAGATAAATGAAATAATTAAATCTAAAAAAATAAAATAAAATTTAATATTATCCTAGACTAAACCTAGATGGCTTGGAGTACTTCTTCTAACTGAGCCTCTCTTGGATCATGGGATTGGATCAAGGTTATAATTCTTTTCTAAGCTATGTGTGTAGATGTCTCTTCTTCATGAATTTTGGGTTCTTTATCTTGTAAGCCTCTAATTAAACATTGTAGAGTTTCCTTCATGGCCCTAGTTTCTACTCAAGTCATTGGGCTTTCCAAGTCTAAGACCTTCATTTGAAATTGATCAGATAATGTATTGAAAGAGCTTTCTAAGTCTATATGACACTGGGCATGGATGTTGAGTGTTTTAGTGCCCTCTAAGTGGGATCTCGGATATCTGGCCTTAGCAAGACCGTGACCCATTTTCTTGCTTAAACTTCAACAAATAAAGGAACATTGATTTGTCAATTTTAGAGGCAAATCCTAACTTTTTTGTAAGAAAAATCTATCTGAAAAGGATAAGGAATCAAGTATACCAACATTGCTCAACAGTCCAAATATAGATATATTTAGTTAAAGAGAACTTTGGTCCATGTTGCTCTAAAATTTGAGTGACCTACATTTTCTTCTCGAGATTTTCTAAACGTAAACTTCTTTTGCTCTAGTTTTTATTTATATAGAAATCTTTCTTTTATTTACAGAATTGTTCTAATGGGGATTAGACCCTCCTCGCACACTAGATATAATTTTCCCACCCTAAAAACTATCAAAAGTGTAATACTTTAGGACATAACTTAGTTGAACATTTTAGATTTTTGCTATCAGATATTAGTAACACATGATTGAGTTTTTCAACGAAGTTTCTTCACATTGTATCTGCTCATTGGAAAATCTGTTAGAATGAACAAATAATATTACTTAAAATCTTATATTTTTAATGCTAGACAATGTATGAGTATAAGTTTTATAAACTTCTAAATGTAATACCTGATCTTGAATGTTTGAAGGATTAGAATGCCACCAGAGAAGTCTAGAGAGAAAAGAGACAAACAAGACTTGGAAAATCCTTAATCTTGAATAGGATTCATGCCTCCTCTCTTTTAAAGCTCTCTTTAGAAGCACCCTAAACCGCTCCCATCAACTGGTGTTTCATTGATTCTCTGAACCTACCGATCACACATTAATAATCATATAAATATGCTCCTAAACTAAGTCTGGTTATAACTTACATTGTAACTATGCCTTTTAGTTTATGGGGTAAAACGCTCTTCTTTTGCTAAATATATAAGACCAAGAGAATAAGAGAATTTCACTTACTTTTTGGTGTTCCTGATGTAAGAGCTACTAGGTCTATTGCTTTGTTGAATCTCTTGTTTGAGAGAAGGATATAAAATCTTCTTGTAGGATGAAATTAGTACTATTTGATTGAAGCGTGATCCTCATGGTGGTAATGTTTCATGTAAATCTGTTTGATCATCCTGTTTAACATCAACAACTATGCCTACGCTTTCATAGAATGTCAAGAATTAGAATGTTAATGAGCACTTAATTATATGGATGGGAAAAAAAATTAGCCCCATCTAAACTACTTTTATTAGGATTTGTGGGGGGAAATTGAAGCAAGAAAAAACTAAAGAAACTCTAACTAATTCCAAACACTTACCTATCTTACAGAAACCTTTATGTGGTGATCATGTGAATAAGACCTTTTGGGAAAAGTTTAACATTTATTACATAATTTTTCCCCGAACACTGTTAATCCATATATGTCTTATGTATATGGAAATTAAAGGAACTCACATGTCATAGAAATAGACCAAAGAGGGATTTTGTTTGTCTTATCAATTTATTGCTTGTAATGACCCATTAGTTGTTGTCACCTTGAAAATAGGTTCATGGGTGTAGAGAAAACCCAATACCCTTTAGCACTGCCATTATTAATTATGAAAAGGAACCTTCACCTAATAATCACCAAACTGAAATTTTCAAAAGAAAAGATAGAAAGGAAAAGAAGGCATACCATACAATGACAATTATCTAGAACCAAGTTTATATTGATGTTATTCACAATATTAAATCAAACACTTTGTGGCCTTCTTATTCAACGGAACATTATTAAAAGAAGTATCATTTGTTATCTATGAAACATTTTTTACTTAATATATTGTCATCAGTAACTTGATAATTCTTTTTCATCTTTACTTTATATCATTTGTTATCATTGGATAATTGAGGCTTTTAATTGGATCCTCTATCAGTGCAAATTCTGCCTTACTAGTTCCCTACATCTAATTCTGCTTGTCATTTAGGATATAAATGTGTCTGAAAGAGCTAAATATTTTTTTTATGATTTAAATTTACAGGTTAGTTGAAATTGACCTTGAAAGCTTTCTTGTTTCTACTAATATTGCAAACTTGAAAGAAAGCATGCTTTGCTTTGATTTTCACAGGGTTTGGAAAAAAAAGAGAAATAAAGAAAAAAAGACTAAGCTTGCCATCATCACTAATTTAAAGAGGTGAACCTGTCTGTTTGCATGGTTAGCAAAATTTCTTTATTAGCTACGTACCTGTATCTTAAGTTTTTTACTTTTTACAAAGCCTAAAAGCAATGAAGAGTTTGATTCAAGGATGTCAATTATGAATCAAATTATGGAGGCACTATGAGATCCAACCATTAAAGATGTTTGAAAACGCAATCATGGCAATTATTTTTTTATCACCTAGACCTTGAGAACATTATTCAAGGTTAGATTGTTTGTTGAGATGCTTGGAATGTCACTCAATGAGAAAAATGGAAGTGCTAGAGCTTCTCGTCTATCTAAGTGGTTGGAGCAAGAGAAGAATATGCTCCTAATATTGGATGATTTGTGGATGCCGATATAAGTACTACTTTTGGAACTAAGTATCTTTCTATCTAAGTTTTTGTATTTAATTTTACGCTTTTTGTTATAAGCATGCCGGTATGTATAAAAGACAAAGCTACTTGTTATAGTTTGTTAGGTGTTTTTCTTGATTGCATAGATTGTATCCTAGCCTTTACTTTTTTATTTTTTGCTTTTGTGTATTAGTGTGTGTAATTCTTTGGTTTATTAATAAATTTGATATTGATTTATAAATATTTATTAATATAATAATTTTTTTTTGTTAATGAGTTTGGTAGGTTGCATATATTTTGATATTGGATTAATCCAGTATCAAAATATATTTTTTTAAAAAAAAATAAATACCTTTGATAGGCAGTTCTTTGGACAACCGCCTACAAAAGGGACTTTTAACCACCTATAAAAGGGGTCCACTTATGTTAACGTTCGCATAGTAGGCTGTTTATAACTGCTAATGATAACTAAAAATAACCTCTACAAAGCCCTTTTTTAGCATAGTATTCTCAAAGTCATAGGTGTCAGAAGTTCATAATTAGTGGTAGCCAAAGTTATAAGGTGTATCTCTTGCTACTGAAATTTCGTGTCTTGCTAGCAATAATGAGAGTGCCTTCAATAATTGCCATTTTTGTTTACGAAAAGAAAGATGGCATTAAATATTGTTTATGGTAGCTATGGCTTAAAAAACTGTAGACTCATTTGGTAGGTTTTGATACCACCATTTTCTTTTCAGTCTTATTTGCAAGGCTGTGATCATAAACATATCCTCTTGCAAATAGCACTGAAAATACTTACAACATACACTACATCAAAAATAGTTTTTCTTGGTAGTTATATTTGGTTTCTCTTTGTGGTTCCTAATTGCAAAGGATTTGAGCGTTGAGGAAATTTCGTTTGTGGTTGATAACCACAAATGAAAGTATAGTTTTCCTTTGCAAAAGAAAGTCATTTCTTTTTAAAAAAAAAACAAAGAAAGAAAAACAACGAAGATGATGGGTTTGTTCATTGTTTGATCCACATCTCCACCACCACAACCACTCCTTCTACTGTCACCACCAACATCAAGAGCACATGATATTAAAAAAAACTATAGCAGTACACTAATATTTGAAATAAGAACAAGTAACCCAAAAAGCATGATATTTATTATTTTTAATCTATTAGCAAATTTTGAATCTACAAAACCAATTCAGATCTATAGTGGACAGAGCCACAAATCTACAAAATGAAAAGAAATCTCCAATATCAACATAGTCAAAAATCCAAATGGAGAAAAACAAATGCAGATTCAACAAAATTGAACATCTAGATCTTGACTCGATGGTGGTGTGGACACGAAGCTTTGACTAATGGCATCCCAAATTTGACAATTCATGGTGGCTTAAAAGATTTGGCCTTGACAAGGAGCTTTGAGTGGTGTAGGGAATGGCGACGATGATGGGATCTAGATTCGAAACTCACTGTGGATGGAGAAGGACACCATAGTTGTTGCTAGAGCAAGATGCCATCATTGTTGTTCTGAGTCCCATGCTTGAGATGGGGGATGTGAGAAAGAAGAGATGAGAGGCATCGGGGATAATGATGAGAGATGAGAGAAAGAAGATATGAGAATGAAAGAAATAGAAAAGTAAGGAAGAGGTAAATGAGTAATAATATATGTCGATTTTCTTTTCATCAATAGCTAGAAATGATGATTCATGTGCAGTGTTTCATATAGCATAAAATATTAAAGTTTTCTTTGTGGTTCTTTAAATAATTGTAAAAAAATGTTTTGATAATTTTCTTTGTGGTTATTTAAAGAAACGTAAAGGCAAGTTAAGTTTTTTATTTTAGATTGGACTAACTTTCCTTTAGTTATTTAAAGAACCACAAAGAAAAATTTGATTTCTTTTTTTAATTGAATTGACTTTCCTTTGCGGTTATTTAAAAAAACACAAAGAAAAATCTCAACTTTTCTTTGCGTTTCTTTTAGTAACCTCAAAGGAAACTTTGTCTGCATCTCTATCTCACTTTCCTTAACATTTATTTGTATAACCACCAACAATATTTATGCACCAAGGAAAGCCATTTTCGGCATAGTAATAGAAAAGTGATGAAATTGACTAGTATTTTTCTGTTTTATTATGCATATTCTTATATTTTTGTTATTTTGTCTGTCAGTTAGGTTTGTTATTGTGTCTAGTTTTAGTTCTGTTGCATGACAAAGTTGTCAATTTATTGGGACAGAAATTGCAAATCTGCCACAAATTGCAAAAATTTTTGCGATTGAAATTTCGCAAGTCCATCGTAAAACCATTTTTTTTCACAAAATTTGTGTATTATTAAGATGTTCATATATATATATATTTGTGTATTTGATTTTTAGACTATTAATATATATCTTTCATCTAGTCTATAATTGAAATGTTATGTTAATGGCTTAAGAAGAAAGTTAGCCACGTTTCAGGTCACAGCCACTCCAGATGCATCGTTTTGTAAAATGAAAGGATGCAATTTGGATTTCTTTTGATAAATTAAGACAAGTAGCTTCTCGGATTTTTGGTTTCTTATCGGTTTCATGCACTGCACCATTTAGATGCGTGATACACGGTGATGAGTTCTCCCAGACCTTCGGTACCAATTTCAATATCAAATATAAAATTTATAAAAAATTATTATTCATAAGTCATGAGTTTTTTTTCAGTTGTATAATATTTTTTTATTTTTAATCTTTATTCACATATTTCATTTATTTCCATGCAACTTTATTTTTATTTTTTCAATACTTCTTTTCATGTTTTAATAGAATTTAAATATTAAAAAGATAAGTATAATTTTTTACAACATTTTAAGTTATTGTCTTTTCCGTATATCACATAAAAAATGTATTTAGTTTTATTTCTGAAATTTGAAGTCCAACGCCAAACTAAATGACGTTTGTTGATCCCCAATCGGTCGCCACCATGAAAAATATTTGCAGTGAGATTATATTTTGGTTCGATTTCAATTTTGTTTTCTCTATTACAGTTTAGAATTTATGATTTTTAACCTTCTAAATATCATTTTAATTTATTTTTTATTAATTCCTACAATTAAATATATCATCATCATTAACTCTAAAATTATCTGAAATAAAGTCATAAGAGGTCAGTCTTAATTCAAAAAATTATGAGCAATGCAATATTAACCAATGTAACTCTGAAAATTAAATATAGACATTTTCCTAGAATTAGCCAATGTAACTCTGAAAATTAATTAATAAAAACTCAAGTGTGGGATGCTTAGAACGAGAGAGGCAAGCTCTTCTTAAGTTCAAAGAAACTCTCACTGATCCATCAAATAGGCTTTCCTCTTGGAATTCCAATGATTGCTGCCATTGGAATGGTGTATCTTGTGACAATCTTATTGGCCATGTTCTCAAGCTCGATCTAAGGAATCCATGTTATAGCTCACCTGTTGACTTCTGTGACTTTAGCCAACAATCTCTTGAAGCTTCACACCTTGACCCATCTCTTCTGCAATTAGAACGCTTGAGTTACTTGGACTTGAGTGGAAACCAGTTCCATGCTACTCCTATTCCCCTTTTCTTAGCTTCTATGCATCAGCTAAGATATCTTTCTCTCTCTAATGCTAATTTTAGCATGAAGATTCCGTACAATCTTGGTAATCTCACCAACCTACACCATCTCGACCTCAGCTTCAATGATTTCCAACTCAATGAACTGAGTTGGGTTTCTGGGCTTCAGTCTCTGCAACACCTTGACATGCGTGGTGTTGACCTTGGGAAAATACATGATTCATTCCAGGTATTTTATATGCTTCCTTCTCTATCACACTTATATTTAGCTGAGTGTGAGATTCACACCTTGATCCCTCCAAGTCACTCTTTTAATTTCACCTATATCTCAAGCGTCCAAGTGCTTGATCTTACTTACAATTCACTTGAAAATCCTAGTCTTGATGTTTTCCAAAACATGACTTCCATTAGAGTCCTTGACCTTTCTTTCAACAATCTCAGTTCATTGCCACTGTGGTTGAGTAAGTTTGATGGACTTGAGGAACTAAATGTTGCTCAAAATGCACTTCTTGGTCGGTTTCCTCTTGCTCTCCAAAACCTGTCTTCCTTGAGAGTCCTTGACCTTTCTTCAAACAATCTTACAAGTTCTGTTCCATCATGGTTAGGTGAGCTAACCAACCTTCGCCAACTAACTCTTGCCTCAAATAATTTCACTACTTTAGAATCTTCTCTATCATTGATTCTAAAGAACATGTGCCGCTTAAAAAGCTTAGATTTCTCCACCAACAGCTTCCATGGAAAAGCGTTTGGAAGCTCTGAATTATCTGGATGCGTCAAGTACGATCTACAACATCTTGATTTGAGCTCTAATACGTTTGATGACTATTTGCCGAGTTGGTTGGGGAAACTTGAAAATCTACTAGACCTTCATATATCAGAATCCACATTCTATGGTCCCATTCCCTTTTCTCTCGGAAAATTGTCGCAGTTGACAAGACTTGAACTTGTTAACAATCGTTTAAATGGATCAATTCCTGAAAGCCTTTCACAACTTGTGAATCTAACTTTCTTGCGTCTTGCCGGCAATCGATTGGAAGGGTTTATTCCAAGCAGTCTTTCACAACTTGTGAATCTGACATTACTGGACCTTTCAAATAATCGTCTTAAGGGCATCATTCCACAAAGTCTGGGTCAACTTGTAAACTTACAATACCTTGGTCTAGCCAATAATCATTTACATGGTGAAATTCCAGGCAATTTTGGCCAGCTTGTGCAACTAGCTGAATTAGATCTTTCTTTAAATAGTTTGAAAGGATCTATTTCTATTATAAAAGGATGGCCTTCATTTGAGCAACTCCAAATCTTGAATCTCTACGGTAACCAAATTAGTGGATCATTGCCTACGAATATTGATGATAAAATGCCTGTGTTGGAATACTTTCTTCTTGGGAGTAACCTCATAAATGGTTCCATACCAAACTCATTGTGCAAAATTTCCACCTTGTATCGACTTGATCTCTCAAAGAACAAGTTGTCCAGAGAAATCCCAAATTGCTGGAGGGATAATCAAGGATGGGATGAAATAAACTTGTCATCCAACAAACTATCAGGTGGTTTTCCAAGCACGTTTGGTAATCTTTCCTCGTTGTTGTGGTTGCATTTGAACAATAATAGTCTTCATGGGGAGCTTCCACGTTCTATGAGAAATTTAACTCAATTGGTTATTTTGGATGTTGGTGAGAATCAATTTGTTGGAAGTATACCACCTTGGACTGAGGAAACTTTTCCCATGTTACAAATTCTTAGACTGCGACAAAACAAGTTGAATGGTAGCATTCCCTCACAACTCTGTCAACTCACATCACTCCAAATCTTGGACCTTGCAAGCAACAAATTAGCAGGTTCAGTACCTCATTGCATTGGCAATCTTAAAGGGATGATTAAATCCAACCGATCTAATGAAGCCAAAATAAAGTTTGATTTCAACTTTTTTACAACGGACTTCATTGACCAGTGGCCTACCGAGGATGTCAAACAAGTTGTGAAGGGGACATAACTTGATTACATCAAAATCTTAAAGTTTGTGGTGAACATGGATCTGTCCGATAACAATTTGGTAGGAGTTATTCCATTGGGAATAACTCAGCTCACCAGACTGCATGGCTTAAATCTGTCGCACAACCATTTGAGAGGAGAGATTCCTGAAAGAATAGGAGATGTTAACTCGCTTGAATCCCTCGATATCTCTTGTAATCAATTTTTTGGCAGAATTCCAGAAAGCATGTCTACTCTAACTTCATTGAGCCACTTGAACTTGTCATACAATAATCTCTCAGGACCGGTTCCAACAGAAAATCAATTTTTGACTCTGGGGGATCGACGTATTTATGCTGGCAACCCTTATCTTTGTGGAGTTCCTCTTCCAAATAAGTGTGTAGATAGTGATGATGGTCAAGTTGATGAAAGCCAAGGCCTTGAAGACGATAAAGATCCTGAGAAAGTGTGGTTTTATTTTGTAATTGCCGTTGGGTTTGCAGTTGGCTTTTGGGCTGTCATTGGGACTTTACTTTTGAAGAAAAGTTGGAGACATGCCATCTTTCGACGGGTTGATGATGTAGCAGACGAAATATATGTGACCATTATATTGAAATTAGCAAAGCTGAAGAGGATGCTGAGAAATCGTGTTGATGTTTGACCCTCTCGTACTATATGTCTCTCTTTATTTCAGTCGCTAAATGTTTCATTATTAATTTGTGTGTGCAAGTTGGTATAATAGCGTTTTTCCTTTTAGTTTATGTAATCTTTGTTTTCTATTAGTAGTAACCTGTGCTACTCCATTGATCTTCATGTATTTATATATATAAAATATGATTGAATGATAAAAAAATAAAAAAATAAAAAGAATCCTATATATATATATATATATATATGTAGTTTCTTTCCTTTTTTCTCACCATATCATCAATGAAATGGAAAAGAAAAAGTTAAGAATTAATTAAGTTCACTTTTTGTGATATACTCTTCTTCTTTATCTCTTGTCACTGGATCGTCCCGTCTTAAGTCTTACAGAAAAAATAGTAAGCCACTAGGCCCATTAGAAATCCCAGCCCTTCACTCACCAAAAACAAAAGGAATTTTATGTATAGGAGTGAGGTCTGTATCCTGTCTATCTCGAAAAATGCATGCTCTCTCTAATCCTTATTCTTACGGTTACAGCATGTATTAATCAGGAGCGTGATCAGTTAATTTTGATGGAGGAAATTTATCTGTATGGAAGGGACATTAATTTAGAAGGACAATTACCAAGGCATACAGCAGAATTATTAGTGATAATTTGCCAAACTGGTTAGGAGAACTGGAGAATTTGAGAAGACTCTCTCCTTTTCAAATAAATTACGTACCGTATGGAATAATTCCAGCTAGCTAGTCTTGGAAGACTGTTTGGTTTAGTAGAATTAGAACTTTTATAATTTTGGAAGAACTATTCTTCATGTTCTTTGACAAATGGTGAATCTACCTGGTTTAAAAAGTTCTCATAACTTTTTGATTTGGATTTTTTCTAGAATCCAAATCCATACCATTTTCAACAATCACTTAGAAAGCCTCTCAAATATGCGAAGTTTACAAATAGGATTTAACAAACTCTCTAGAAAGATTGATTCCATTAGGACACCTCTATTTCAATTCTCAAGTGACTCAGGAATGGCATTATTGCAGTTGTCCATAGTGGCGTCAAAAGCTAAAGGGATTGTCTAGGATGTCTTCTCAGCCATGTAACCATGTGAGTTTGGTTCATCGTATACACAGTTTGGTGGCTAATGATTGGGTCGTTAGTTTTAGTTAAACTCTGGCCTCTATATAATTATATCGATCAATACTATCATTTTGCTTTCTCCAAATTCAAAAGAAATCATTCTCCGAAACAATTCTTCTATCCACTAAATTTTACTTTTATCTTTTTGTTTATCAGCTGTTAACTTTGTTCAGTCAAATAAATTAACCAAGACTCTTCGAAACGTTGGCAATTGTACGGAAAAATGTACATAGGTTTAATCTTTAACAATATTTCTATATGGCCAATTGATCACTATTTAATTTATAATAATTAATAGTGAATTAAAATTAATGAAATTTTGGGCATTTAGGTAGGTAAATTATGCTAATTAATATTATATATAATCATGTTCAGAACATAAGTAGCTCAACCTACAAATGATTCATTAAAGGTGATAATTAAGTAAGAATTCAAATTCAGAAGTAATATGATTGATAAGCTATTAATCCCACCCAAAAAATTTTTTTTGATGCATCATATTTTTCTCTTATTTGAAAACAAGACACAACTTTTCTAGTTGTTCTCACCGTTAGATGTAACTTAATAATATACTCTAATGGAAAAGGATTACAACAAAATTATTCATAATTTCCCAAAGTTTTGTCAAAAGTATGTGATCTTTTATTTTATTTTTAAAAGCAAGACAAATCTCACATTTTGTTAAAATTACAAAAGCATTTTTAAATTTAAAAAATGCATAAAAACTCCTCCTTAAACAGAGTAAATTACATAAATATCCTGAGTTTGGCTCCTAAACCAACCTTGAAAAATCATAAACCATTGTGTTTGTAAGTTGGCCCCTTTGGTACGTTAAAGTAATTGAACTACACTTATCTTTGGTAGAAAGAAATGTGTTTGAAGAAAAAAAGAATAAGAGAAAAAATCTATTTTAATGTGCCTAGTTTTTAATTAAAAAGCTATTATTAGCTAGCAAATTAATTTCTAATTAAAGAGTTGTTATTAGCTAGGAAATACATTAAGGTTTCCAATAAAAGAGTTATAATTGACAACTAAATATATTAAAATAGATTTTTTTTTAAAACTAATTTCCTTTCTACCAAATATAATATTATGGAATCAGTTGCTGGCATGTTATTAGAACTTGATTCTCATGAGCATGCCTTGGTAAATATTTTGATCAAAATCACACATATTTTTTAAGAAATCCGTCTAGTATGAATTTCAGATCAAGACTCATTAATCCACTGTTGTTCCACCTAAATGAATTTTAGATGAATCTGGTCGTGAGAAAAAGAATATTTCATTTAAAATGTTTGAATAATAAGTTCAGCTATAGCTTAATGGTACTCACTTCTGTAAGTCTATCCTCCCTAAACCTGTAAGTATAAAACAGCATCTAAAATTTGTCAACATCCATTATTCTCAATTAAATCTATATCTAAAATGTATTATAGAAATTTTCTGAGTTTTAAGAGAAAAAAGCGTAGCTCAATTATTTGTATATAGAAAATAGAAACATTTTGCTGAACCATATCCTAGCTAGCCATATGACATGAACGCACTGGGAAAGTAAAAATTGCTAAACCACAGCCCACCTTCGTAAAAATAATCCACTCTATGAAGAAAAACCCTGGGCCATTTATTGGGCTTTTTGGCTTGGGCACATGTTTTGGTATGATTTTTTTGGACTTTCTTTTTTATATATGAAGCTACTTCATACAATTATGCTCCAATATCATTCAATTTTTTTTCCCGGGCAACCATGAGGAATCATTCATTAAAGAAATCGCAGCAAAACAAAAGTCTACAAGGAAAACAGAGACAAACGAGACGAAAAAAAGGAAACACACGAAAATAAAAAACATAAAAGCTAACCAACACCACTCATATCAGCTATATCAGCAGAATATTGTATGAAATTTAAAAAATAAATTATTTTGTTTTTCTGGCCAAAAAATAAATAAATAGTGTGATTTGTTATGTATTTAATATTTTTTATACAACCCTATGATATTATGTTACAAAATATTAATTTTATATTTAATATTTATTGATATTTTTTATATAATTATTTGGTATCTAGTAACGTTATGTCATACCTATTTGAATGGGGCAGTTTTCCGAATTTAATTTTTTTTTTATTCACAAGTCTTGCCATGAGCTGGATATCTTTTTTTTTTTTTTCTGAGAACTTGACATCTATGTGTTGACTGTTTAGTATCATATTACATAACCCAACCATACCTGTAGATGCTGACATCTAACATACTCGTTCACTTTTTGCAGTATACTCTTTTGTCTTTTCCTCTCTGTTCTCTGTCGTTGGATTGTTGTAGGAGAAAATAGTAGGCCACTAGGCCCATTAAAAAATCCCAGGTGACTCGTGACTGTCGGTGCATCACACAAATCCAGTCCATTGCATAGTACCGAAACCAAAAAGTGAAGGCCGAGTTATTTGTCCTTTGCATATTTTGGAAATTAAGGACTGCAAAGAATTGGTATTTTTTAATTGAAAAAAAATTGGTATTCAAATGTGTATATGAAAATGATTTTCACACCAACTCCGAAGGTTTCTTATCCGTACTTAGCAAACGGACCTTTAGAGTTGGTCTTGATTAGAATATGCAATAGAGAGTTGATTAAACCGATTTTAAACTTGTAAAAAGACATAAAAAAAATTATAGGAAAAAAAGCATTTAAGGAGGTTGTAAATTTAGATATGTAGAAAGAAGATATATCTAAAAATTTGATATTTTTTTAAACCCAATAGTATCTTATGATTCGTATTATCTATTGTTATTGTTTTTAATATATCTATTGTGTGTTAATATTTAATAAATGTCTTCGTTCCAATAGGATAAAATTTAGTCTAACAAGTCATTATCATGAGAGTCTTCGCATTCCCACATTTTACGTTTATTATCTGAAAAATTCAAATGTAATATTGACATTGGACACTTTTTTCTTTATGAAAATTTTCATTTGGCCACATACTAACGATGCCCGTGTTTTTTTCTGGATTTGAACGTTTGAATGTCGGTCAATTTGTTGCAAAATGAACAGAACAAATTCTGAAAACTTGATAATTATTTCTACGATTAAAAACTCTTCTGTCAATTTTTTCATCATTTTTTTAAAACAGAAGTATATTGGAAATCTTAATTTGTATTCAAGTATAATTTAAGAATATTCTTTCTAAATATGAAAATAATTTTAAAATTACAATACTTTTTTTGGGGATTTGAGCCCAAAAATAATGTAGTGTGAGAATAATGAACACACATGCAAACGTATTAGCGTAAAATCATCGATATAATATATAAAAATACAATGACTTGATACCTGTGATTTTTTATATATTTTCTTACTATTTAGCAATTAGCAATTTATCAAATTTTGTACATATTGGGTGTCCACATATTATCGTCTTGTATGAGTCCATCAGTCAATCGAGACAACAAGAAAAACACGCCATTCACTGGACTTAGGAGACGGAGTCAACTCACATTAACTTGCCCAATCTTCAAGATCCACTTGGCGTAAAGAAAGTATGAAATATAGTCTTATAATTACTTTTTTAATGCAGCTTAACTTCTACTCTCCATATTATAAATTTTTTGTATGAAATGATCAAAATATAAGAAGTTATGTAAATTTTTAGTAAATTTTTTTTTTATTTTTATTAATTATCATCTCATAAATTAAAATAAAAAAGAGAAAAGAATAAATTTTTAAAATAATTTTTATTAGTAATTAATAAAAGTAAAATTGGGATATTAAGCTTGTTTTAGAATTTTAAAGTGTATAACTAATTTTTTTTAATGAGTGTGAGAAAACCCATTATAATATGGACTGAAGGGAATATTCTATTATTGAATAATCCAACGCAAAATTTTTTGTATATAATTGATGTGAAGAAAAAATTAATATGAAGATCTTAAGTAATGAATATTAAAAGTATTAATTGAAAACTTGTGAAGCTAATAAATTTCATGACAGATCAATTTCCCTGCGAAAAGCCTTCAATCGTTAATGAATTTGTCTCTTAAGTTTGGCCTGCAAAAATAAATGATGCAGAAATCATCAATTATAAATCATCATCAATTATATCAATTATAAATCATCTAAATTAAAACCAAGCCATAATGTTCATTAGTCTTTGGTTTGTGCTTCTTCTTGGGCTCTGTGTCACATATTTTTTTCTTTTATCTTATTTTGTGCATTATTAAGTTAATATGCATTTTTATCTTTTATTTATCAATGTTGATGGAGGGAATTTCAACCTAAGGGACCCACATTTGTCACTTACATTGGAGGGAAGCTATCACTCATATTGGAGGGAAGCTCATATTGGTTTTTATTTACTGGAGGGAAATTTGATTTTGAGGGACCCACATTGGAGGATTGCATGTGTGGGTTGTAACTTTCGCGACATTCTTGGGACAATTTAAAAATTTTTTTAATCAATGAAATTTGTCTATTTATATAGCAAAGTGTGACAATTTAGTTGTTATTTGGGTTTCTCTTTTCTTTTGCATTTGTTCCGCTTTTGAAGGTTTCCAACAATGGCGATGACTCAGCACAATTTTATTGAAGATTTACATGATCAGAAGGAAACGTGGTGCATTGTTGTGAGAGTTTTGAGGAGGTGGACTGAAAGAAACCAATCTCCACCTCACAACGTCTCATGCATAAACATTGTCTTCATGGATGAACGGGTTTATTGTTGTTGTTCATGTATTTTTTTCATTTTCCTTTCTTGCACAATGGTTCTATTTTAAACATACAAATTCGTTTATGTAGGGGACTAAGATTCAAGCCAACGTAATGAAAAAAAAGTGTTTCACATGTTCAGTCAAGCTCCAGTTGAGCAAAAGTGCTATGTTATTCAGAATTTTTAGGTGTCCGAGAATAATGTTGCGTATCATGCAACATCACACTCTTACAAGATCACTATGCACGGCCACACAATTGTGAAGGATTGTCAGGAGTATGAATCTAGGATTCCAAATGATTCTTTTAGCTTTGTCCCTGTCAGTGACATTCTGAATGGCAAGGCTCGAATAGATGTACTAATAGGTTGTGCTTCTTTATACATTGCTTTGTTATAACTATCTACTGATATGACTACATTAAATCTGTAAATTTTATAGATTGATATTTTTAAGGTTAACTTTTGTTATCCACCTGTATAGATGTTGTCGGTTTTCTGAAGACATTTGGTGAATTGGAGGAATTTAGAAGGGGCAGTGATACTCATCATAGGCTTTGCTTTAGTCTTTCTGATCCTAAGTAACTTTCACCTATTTCCTTTGGTTTTGTTAGATGTTGCTCATAGTTCATTTATAATATTAATGTATATTGACCATTGTTGACAATAGGAACCACATTGTCAATGTTGTTCTCTTTGGTGAATGTGTTACAAGTGCTTATTTGGCTAAGGAAGAAGACATGGATCCTCCTGTTGTTGTGGTTATACAGTTGGCACGGCTAAAGATGACTAATGGTTTTCATTTTCTTCATTAGTGACACTTGGAATTTTGCGGTCCTGCTTTGTTACCAATATTTAATTTATTCTTAATTTATGAATTGCCATCATCTTTCACTTTAGGTCACTTAGAAATTTCTAACTCGTGGACTTCTACCAAAGTATGGTTCAGTCCCAATTTTACCGAGGCTGGAAATTTGATTTCAAGGCTTCCTACTAGTGGCACATCTGATTCACAAGGCTTTACTCAATCTATTCGGACACATTCATCCCAAGTGGGCTCTTCTAACCTGATTAATTTTCCTACAAGAATCACAGTTTCAGTTGTTTTAAGTAACAGTACGGTGAGTGATGTCAGCTGATGTCCAACAATTTTATGTAGTCTCTTTAAAATGTCCTATACTCTTTTCTCATGTTATTGTCTTTGTATCCAGACCATGTACTGTGTTCTTCGAGCAACCATTGTGAAGTTGGAGACAACAAATGGTTGGTCATATGATGGTTACACTGTGTACTCATCCAAGCCTAAAACTAATCAAAACAATCTACCACGATGTTATCCTTGTCAAAAGGATATGCCTGCAATTGACCCAAAGTCTGCATTTGACTTTGTAGTTTCGTTAAGCAGAATTTTTATCTTATCATTTTGTCATGGTTTTGCCTTATTTCCTGTCTTCCTATCATTGTAGATTTAAAGTCCACTATTTGGCTAAAGATGAGACTAGGTCACTTTCCATTGTATTTTTTGATCGTCTAGCTGTCAAGTTGTTTAATACATCTGCTAAGATGCTGAAGGACAAAATTAGTCAGGTATTCCGTTGTTGTATTCATCTGGTATTTGTTATTGATGTGCATGGTTATTTTAACTATATTTTGTTTTGTTTGTATAGAAAGGATGTGCTCAATCTTTCCCTACGGAGTTGGAGAGTTTAGTTGGCCGTTTGATGTTGTTTAAACTGAAGATAGAGGAGGGACACATCACAAAGAAGTTTCATTGTTATACTGTTATTGATTCCAATGTTATGGAGGACTGTGTTCAATTATTTTCATATACAAATTCAAATTCCAATGTAAGATAATTCCTATATTTTTTATCATGTTCACTAATTTTATTTTCATTTCCATTGCTGATGAGCAAAGGATTTTGTCATGGTTGCAAGATTCACAAGAAAGCCAGTCACTCACTACAGACAATGAGCATTGTACCCTATCAACACCTACCACCTCACAGATAGTGCGTGAGGGTAAGAATGTGGTCAATCTTGAGGACATGTCTCTTTCTCAATTGACCACACCAGATGGCGGAAAAAACTCGAGTGGGAAAAGGTCCATTTACCAAGTTGAACCAGTTGGTATTTCTGAGATGAATACACCCAGTTTCTCTACAACCTACCCTTCCAAAATCATAAAACAAGAGAAAATGGACTAACACATTTGTTGGAATGATAAGTATGATCTTTTGGTTGTTTTGTTTGTGCCAAGTTATGCTTTGTATGTTTATTTTGGGAAAAGGATATGTAATGAAATGTAAATTATAACTTTGTATGTCTATTTTGGGAAAAGAATATGTAATGAAATGTAAGTTATAACTACATGTTTGCATTTTGTCCTATGTACTGATATATAACTTGTATCTATAATTTTGTGATTTGTGATGTTTTATTTAGTTTAATAATTAATATAGACATATGGCTTTTGTGTTTATATTTGGTTCAATGTTAAATGTTTTCTTATTTAAGTTATCATTTTGAACAGTATTGGTTAAGGTCATCATTAATTTTCACTTTAACCAATCAATTAATTTTTTCTCTTAAGTTATGAGTTTTTATTGATAAATGGCCATGGGGATTGTTGTTGGACAACTTGACCCAATGCCTCTGAAGCCCTTAAACCCACAAATAAAAAAGCGCATTATAATCTTTCACTTACGTCAATCAGTAGGTGTTTTGTCTAAAGTCATGAGTTTTTATTGTTATATGGACTAGGACATCATTTATTGGGTAATTAGGCCCAGTAAACATAAAGCTGAGGAATTGTAAGGGATAAAAAATTAATTAGTCATTAAAAATAGAACATGGGCACGGCTTTCACGATAGTAATACAACATTCCTTCTTTAATGGTAACAAATAATAAAGACATTGCAAATGAAATTGAGTTAGTATACACATGTCAATGAATGTTGTCATTGGTTTTGATAAAAAAAATTTATACGTTTTACAAATGAGAGTCTAAAAGCAAACATTTTATATTTTATTGTTAACACACAATAATGGCTATGGATTTTAGCTTTTAGATATAGGCATCATTTCCTGTCAGCTAGTATTAAATGCACTATCCCGCAACATTAGATCAGCAGCTCGAAATGGCAGTTTACTTAATGGGGTGATTTTTCAGTATACTTACACCACATAATTTGAAAAACAAGTTGAATTTTTTTTTTACAAGACATCGGTGCATATATCAATTGCCTTATTAATTATTTGTAATGATGCCTATCTATCCTATATTTTTTTTCCTACTTACTTTCTACTGTAAAAGGTTAAAAATTTTAGTTTTCCTCACATAGATCATAACTTTCCCTCCAACCTCAATTGATGCTTCGTAAATGAAGACTTGGATCATTTGTAATGAGTTCTTTTAGTTTAGCAAACAGTGAACTGAAAACAGCATAGAACTTTCTCTGCTCCAATCAGCTTAACTTGGAGGAGTTTCGGGCAACAGATTTTCTCTTTTTTAGGAATAGGCAATTGTAAGTATATTTAGATTTTTCTGTTTTCTAAACTATCAATGTCATAGATGCATCTAACTTGACAACCAAATCCTCTTCTTATCTTCAATTCATTTGAGTCTGAACCATATTCAGTTGCTCCAAAGATATAATGTCTAAGAAAACAAGGACCAGCCGCAGACAGTACATGATGAATGACTACTTCAGCCACACTCCTATCCCTGATGGTAACTTCTTCCCATCTTATGATTTCTATATGCTAAGATATCTTCTTAACATCTCAATAATTGCTAACATAATTTTATTTATGTCCAGAGAATATGAATCCTTCAACTACCCTTCCTGTTGCGATAAATGATACTGAATGGACTCAACCGACAAATACTATTTCCAAATACAAAAAACAAAGAACATCTCTTCCGAGACATGTGCTACAAAATTTGACAAATGTCTCAGTTAACTTAGGTGAAAGATTCAATGCAGCTGCAACATCTGGTATGCCATTTATTATAATCAACTCTAAAGCTTGATTCTCTTTTCAGTCTAGCATAGTTCATTAATTGTTAGATAATCAATCAATGTTAGAAGCTTAGTTCAATTTATGATATGGAAAACTAAATAACCATAACTATTTTCGTGCTTTTGGAATATTGACTTTGCTGTAGGACAAGAACCACAGCAAAAATCCAATGTATATACCACTACCAACAACATTGGCCAATCAGGTAAAATCTTTTATATTCCATCATTACAAACATAAAATGAGTTCATCACTTCAATTACATTTGTGGGTTTTATATTATCAACTTTTGTTAATTCACTAATCAAATGAAACTGTACAGCTTCTTCAGATGATTGTACCTCAGAGTCTTCAGATAGCCACAATGAGTCTGAAAGTGATGACATTATCAACTCCACCACTTACCAAAAAATAGGTTAGTATTAAATTAAATGCTTGAGACACATAATATCTTCAATTATATCTGAGTTGGGAATTTTGTTGGAACAACCTACCTAGATCTAGGTGATCCAATACATCGTTACAGATCTTGTAATGCACAAATGTGGTTTAATGAGAGAATCAAGACAAAGTGTCATGAGCCACTAGCTTTCTCAATATGCTGTGGGAATGGAAAAGTTCAATTGCCACCTATGCTAGATTCACCACCATTTCTACATAGCTTATTTTTCAACCTAAGTTTTGCTGAATCTAAGAACTTTCTTACAAACATCAGGTTATACAACAACATGTTTTCCTTTACATCCATGGGAGGTCGCATTGATTACTCAATTAATAATGGACAAGGACCATATAGCTTTGTCCTCTCAGGTCAAAACTATCATAGATTAGGGAGCCTCTTACCACCACAAGGAAAACTGCCAGTTTATTCTCAACTATACATATATGACACTGCCAATGAAGTACAAAATAGGATTTCGACTGTTAGGTAACAAAATTTATCTCAATGATGATTAAGTCAAATAAATCTATTATACTTATTGCTAATCCTATTATTTGTATTGATGCTGCAGTTCTCAAAATAGAGCCAACACCATTAATCCTGTAATTGTGAACAAGATCATGGATGAATTAAATGCTGTCAATCTTTATGTTAAACAGTATCGCTTAGCTTTATCCATGTTACAAGGCAATAATACTATTGACATCAACCTTGCTTTATTAGCAAAAAGAGAAAAGGATGGTCACCTTTACAATCTACCTTCTGCATCTGAGGTTGCTGCATTGGTGGTTGGGAATTTTGAAGAGTCTTATCATCCTAGAGATATAATTGTTCAGAAAAAAACAGGTGAGTTAAAGAGGATAAGTGAGACACATACATCATATCTCTACTTCAATACCCATTGCTTTTTCCTTATGGAGAGGATGCGTACATATATGGTATTAAGCATAGAGAATCAACCCTTCAAAGAGACAAGAAAAAAAACAAAAGTTACGATAAGAGAATACCTTGCTTACAGATTGATGACAAGATACACTGAAACATCTGTGTTGTTATCAGCTCGAAAATTATTTTAGCAGTTCATTGTAGATGGTTACACAATGATGGAAGCAGAAAGACTTCAATGGGTTAGATTTCATCAAAAGGAGCTTCGTGCAGACATGTACCAAGGAATTAGTGAAGCTGTCCTAAGAGGAGACAACACTGCTGCATCTACTGGAAAAAGGGTTATTCTTCTATCAACTTTTACTGGAGGTGCAAGATATCTCATATAGAACTACCAAGATGCAATGGCAATTTGCAGGTGGGCTGGATATCCTGATATCTTTCTGACATTTACATGCAACCCTGCATGGCCTGAAGTCAAGAGATATTGTGAGCAAGATGTAGTTTCTCCCTCTGACCATGCAGAAGTACTTTCAAGAGTTTTTGAGATGAAAGTTAACCAATTGATGGAAGTTGTTAAAAAGCAAAAGATTTTTTGAACTGTTCGAGCAAGTCAATTTTTAAGCTTCCATCCTTACTTTTTTTACAGTTAGTTCATTGCTTCTTGTAATGGGAACTTCTTAGTCTATCATTAGTTGAGCCTAACATCATTCATTAATTTTTTCTTTTTTGCCATAGAGATTTATACAATTGAGTTCCAAAAGAGAGGATTGCCACACGCTCATATACTTTTGTTCCTTGCTGATTCAGACAAGATCAAAACACCTGCACAAGTTGACAAAGTAGTTTCAGCTGAAATCCCAGATCGAAATGCTTCTCCATTGCTCTATGATCTTGTCAAGACATATATGATGCATGGTCTATGTGGACAAAGTAACCCCAAGTCACCTTGCATGAAAAAGACCAAGTGCAGCAAATACTTGCCCAAAAAGTTTGCAAGTGAGACAAAACTTGATGACCAAGGCTATCCTACATATAAACAATCTGACAATGGGAGGCAAATTGAAAAAAACGGAACCTTATTAGAGAATCGGTATGTTGTGCCATACAATCCTCAACTTCTTCTAATGATTTAAGCCCATTTAAATGTAGAAAAGACAAATCAATCAAGGGCAATAAAATATCTGTTTAAATATATTAGCAAAGGCACTGATAAGATCATTCCAACATTATATCAAAATGATCCGTCAAAGCTACACAATGGTGTATTTGATGAGATCCATCAATATTGTGACTGCAGTTATGTCTCAGCATGTAAGGCAGCATGGAGGATCTTTGGCTTTGACAACCATCATAGATACCCTGCTGTCTGGTGGCTAAGTTTTCATTTACCGGATCAGCAAACAGTGATTTTTCCTTCAGGTGAAGAACTCAGCAAAGTTCTTGAGGAAGCAATAATTAGGCAATCAATGTTTTTGGCATGGATGAAGTACAACAAAGATCATCCAGAAGCAAGGCACCTAACCTATGGTCAATTTCCTGAGCACTATGTTTATCAGAAAAATGAAAGACAATGGAAATGCTGGGAAAAAGTTTCTCTGTGGGAAGACTACCATGCATCACCGGCCTCAGGAGAGTGCTATTACTTAAGAGTTTTGCTCAACAAGGTGAAAGGTCCCCAATCATTTGAAGACATAAGAACTGTGAATAATGTGATTCATCCAACCTTCAAATCAGCTTGCTATGTACGTGGTTTACTAGATGATGATGAAGAATATATTGATGCAATAAAAGAAGCCTCAATCTAGGGTATGGGACCTTTCCTACATAGATTCTTTGTTACTATGTTATTCAATCACTGTTTAGCAAGACCAGATCATGTTTGGAGGAAAACATGTCATATACTGTCTGAAGATTTATTCTCTATCCCTCATTCGAATAAGAACTTTTCAGGTAACCATCTCTAACCTTTTAATCACATGATAATAGAATTATGTACAGTTTCCAAAATAATAGTGGATATATGTATAGCTTGCTAGTTATCAGTGATATGTGATTCAAGGATTTGTTTTACAACCCTCATTTGTTGTCAATTTCAGCTTTGTCTATCAGCAATCAGGAGAAAGAACAACTAGCACTAATGGAAATCCAAAATCTATTGAAGAAAAATGGTAAAAGGTTAGAAGATTACCCAGGATTACCCATTCCCACACTTTCTCATATATCAAGCAACTCAAATCACCTTATCATGGATGAATTGAACATGGACAAGATTGCTTTAAAAATGCAATCTGAGCAGTAGATCTTGTCCTTGACAGCTGAACAAAGATATATCTTTGACACTATTCTTCATTCAGTTAATGCACCTTGTGACAAATTCTATTTTGTATATGGATTTGGAGGCACAGGGAAAACATATCTGTGGAATGCTTTATCATCTACTCTTCGAAGTGAAGGTCATATTGTCATTAATGTTGCTTCCAGCGGCATAGCAGCAACACTATTACCTAATGGAAGAACAGCTCATTCTAGACTCGCAATTCTAATTGAAATTCATGAAGACTCCACCTGTAACATCAAGCAAAATTCTCCATTAGCAGAGTTGCTCCAAGCGGCAAAGCTAATCATCTGGGATGAGGCTCCAATGATACAGAGATATTGCATTGAGGCTTTTGATCGTTCGATGAGAGACATCATGCAAGTGGGTTCAACCCAATAATGCTGAACTACCCTTTGGAGGAAAGTGTGTTATAATGGGTGGGGATTTTCGTCAAATACTTCCTGTTCTTCCTAAAGGTTCAAGAGCAGATATTGTCCATTCTTCAATAAACTCATCATCACTATGGAAACATTGCAAGCTATTTGAATTGACAATAAACATGAGACTCCAAGCATCTTCATCAATGGAAGATCAAGCTGCAATGGAAAAATTTTCAAAGTGGATTCTAGATGTGGGCAATGGAAAGATTGGAGAGGACAATGATGGCATTTCCGAGATAGAAATTCCTCCTGAGCTACTTATCAGTAATTATTGCAACGCAATTGAGACTATTGTGTCTTCAACGTACCCAGGTGCCATTGACAAGTTATCCGATCACCAATATTTCACTGACAAGGCAATCTTAGCACCAACTATTGAAACAGTTAATGAAATCAATGAGTATATTTGTTCTTTGCTACCAGGTGAATCAGTCAAATACTTAAGTTCTAACACAATTTGTAAATCATCTCAAGATTCAGATTCAATGGAGGAACTTTATCCAGCAGAATTTCTCAACACAATCAATTGCTCCGGCCTTCCTCCACATAAGTTGACCTTGAAAATTGGAGCAATTGTCATGTTACTTTGGAACATTGACCAATCTTTAGGCCTTTGCAATGGTACAAGACTCAGAATTACAAATCTTTCACCACATGTTATTGAAGCAAGAGCACTAATGGATCACATCCAAATGAAAAAGTACTATTACATAGAATGGATATGAACCCTTCGGAGACTAGGTGGCCATTCAAAATGAAACGACGGCAATTCCCTATCATGCTATCTTTTGCAATGACCATCAACAAAAGCCAAGGACAATCATTGAACCATGTTGGTTTGTACTTACCGAAGCTAGTGTTCAGTCATGGACAACTTTATGTTGCTCTGTCAAGAACTAAAACAGTATCTGGTCTAAAAATTCTTATACATGATGACAAGAAGAAACCATTGACAACCACAGCCAATGTGGTGTACCAAGAGGTTTTCCAGAACCTCTTGACCAGGTCATCAGAATACTTGCAGTAACAGGTTATCCTCATAATTACAAAGTTATGATATTATAGACCACATTTCAAAGAAATGCATAACCATTGTTCAGTTATTTTATCTAAATACTTATATAACAATGTTCAACTTTGTCATTTATGTGATTTAGTATAGTAACTTCTATGATTTGGTATTTCCAATTATTTTAAAATTGCTTATCAACTTAAGTTAATAATTTTTTAGGTCCACACTATAGCCTTCTTTTAACAATTACTCAACCACAACTTCATTAGTGCCTCGAAGGTCATCTACAGCAAGCAGGTTAGCCTTACTGCTCCATCTTTGAGTAAATCATATTTTGATTTTATAATCACTTATTCATTTATTGCACTCCTAAATTTCGAAATTACAAGAACAACAAGCTATGAGTCATTGTATCAAAAGTTTATGCATTTTCTACTCAACTGAAAAACATATTATCATGCTATTGTCACAGTTTGGTCAATCTTTCCATCATTAGCATAGAAAAAAAGGAACTTTGACTTTAATATCTGCTTATATTTTATTGTTGCAATGAGCTTCCCAAATCTTTAATTTTATACCACTTCTCTCATTATTACCACACTTCTCATAGTTTCTGACTTAAGATAAACTTTTCCATGTTTGTTACAACAGGTTTTTGAATGATCATTTAACTTATTGAATAGAAACTCTGAAGATTTTTTGATGCTTTAGCCGTCTCAAAGATCAATGCTTAGACCTATTGCCTTTGCTTCCACATCCTCAGCCGTAGGATCAATTTAATGGTTTTGTTGTTTAAAACATATAGTACACATTTGTTTTGAATCTGATCCCATGTGTTAATTTTATAATGCTTATCGTATTGAAATCATATAATGCAAATTTAATTTAAATCCACTGCGACAGGTGACTTGAAGCAAAAAAGTTTATTTATAACGTTTATCCCATTTTTTTTATTTCATATTTATTCATTCATACATATATCTTTGCTCCATACACAAAGACGTCACTATACATTTTTTTAATTTAAAAAATTTATACACCAAATCCATACCACACAAATTTTTTTGGTAATGTTCATGTTACTATATTATTCATTCATTTTTTCATAGTATATGTTTGAATCAAAAAAATTTTGTCTAGCGCATCGCACGGGGAGAAAAAAACTAGTTTTATGAAGAAATTCAACCCACACCGTAGCTGTAATTGTGACTCTTCTGCTTCTAAGTGCATGTTTGGCATAATTTTGAAATTAAGTTTTGGGTTAAAAATGGAATTTGATGTATTTTGTATATGTTTGGGTGATTTTTGCTTCTCTGTTGGAAAATCAATTTTGAACCAAAACGTAGTCTCCGCATAGGCAGATGACTACCTGCTTCTCCATTCTTATTCTTTATTTTCAATTGTATTTATTTTAAAATCAGATAAAAATAGATCAATAAAGATGAGAAAAAATAAAAAAATAAAATTTCTGTAAAATTTCTCCTATCTAATGACTAAAATGCCCCTTCAAAATTTTATTCTCTATGGATTATAACATGTAAGAAAATATTATATCAGATATATTATATTCTTAATTAAATAAATATAGATTAAGTTTTAGTTCAAGTAAATTAAATTAATAATAAAATAAAATTTAAACTTTAAAAAAATTATGAGTATTATCAAAACCAATTTTTAAATAAATTATTTAAATATAAACACGTTAGTTTAAAATTAAATTTTTATCATAATTATATTATAAAACTAATTCTACCGAAACACGTTTTTAACTAATTAAAAATTAAACCGCCATAAACTTGACTTGTATCGCATTTGGTTTTAATTTTCATAGATTGTTGTATAAAGTTAAAAAATTATCTTTATATTTTTAACCAAAAAAAAAAATCTTCGTTGTATGTTGTGAATTCATTTCTAAAAAAAACTACTCCCTCTGATTCTTAATATAAGACCATTTTAACTGAATCACGCGAATTAAGAAGGGGAGTTAAAACTAATTAACTACCTCGATTTCTCCGAAAATCCCAACATTTTTCCCAAAGTACCCTCATTTAATCTCTCTCTTTTTCTCTTTGGATACATTAAATAGGGGCATTTTTTAGAAATGTATAATAAATACTACTTTGTATATTGTAAAGGGTCTTATATTTAGGATCAAGCTAAAAGGTCCTATATATAGGAACGAAGGGAGTATCTAATTAAAAAAAAACAAATAATTAGCGTTCAAGTTTCAACGCGGTGGGATGAGCTGGCTACCAGAAACCATAAATAAATACCCCACCATTAGTGTTCTTCCTCACCTTGTTTTGCAGCAATCGATTTCATTCTTGCAATCATGAGTGCCTACTCCCGTGTTGTGTTTCTCTTGCTTTTATTGTTCTTTCATTCCTCTCAGCGCTGCTTTTGCACAGACTCTAATACCTTTGCCTGCCATGAACGAGAGCGACAAGCTCTTTTGAGATTCAGATCAAGCTACACGAATACCTCTGATGGACCACTTGGTTCTTGGGAAGGACTTAACTGCTGCCAGTGGAAAGGTGTCGGTTGTGATGCTATCTCTGGGCATGTTATCAAGCTCGATCTGAGGAATCCAATTACTTGTCCATTTTCAACATTTCCACGAGGAGATTGCGTTTACGGCTATGATCAATTTGGGGCAAAAGCTTTGAACCCTTCTTTGTTGGAGTTGGAACATTTGAATCACTTGGACTTGAGTGGAAATAGTTTTGATCCAAGTCCCATACCAAAGTTTCTTGGTTCCATGAAGCAGCTGAGATACCTTAACCTCACTTTCTCTGGCTTCAGTGGCAGGATTCCCCATCATCTTGGTAATCTTTCAAACCTTCATGTTCTTGATCTTTCATCCAATGGGGATTTATATAGTACTGACATGGGCTGGGTTTCAAAACTTTCATCGTTGAAATACATAGCAATGAATGATGTGCGTCTTGAGAAGGCACACAATTTGTTTCAGGCGCTTTACTTGCTTCCTTCTTTGTTACAAGCAGAGTTTAGTCAATGTGGGATTACCAGCCTCCACATCACTCATGCCCCTATTAATTCATCATTTCTTGCTACTGTTCAGCTTCTACATCTTTCACAAAATGATCTTTATGGTCCAATTCCTAATGCATTTCAAAACATGACTTCCATAAGAGACCTGGACCTTTCTTTTAACTCACTATCAACACTCCCTCATTGGTTGGGAAATCTTTACTCCCTTGTCCATCTTGATCTTCGGTGGAATTTAGTTAGTAAGAGTGAAACCTCCATCATGTCAATACTGGCAAGCACATGCTCTCTCCAATCCTTATACTTGTCAAATAACATACAGCGATCAGGAGTGTCAACACTAAGTTTTGGTAGTGGGAATTTATCTGGATGTAAGGCATATGATCTAGAAGAATTATTGTTGAGCAAAATTGGAATTAGGGATACTTTTCCAAGCTGGCTAGGAGAACTAAAGGACTTGAAAACACTTGATCTTTCAAATAATTTCCTCTATGGGCCAATTCCGGTTAGTCTTGGAAGATGTTCTAGTCTAGTTCAATTAGATCTGTCTTATAACCTTTTAGAAGGTACCTTTTCCAAGAGTCACCTTGAAAAGCTCTCAAACATACAAAGTTTACAAATAGGATTTAACAAACTTTCTGTGAAAATTGATTCAAATTGGACACCTCCATTTCAATTCTTAACAGATATAGGAATGGCATCCTGTAATATAGGCACAGAGTTTCCAAAATGGGTTCTAAAACAAGAGAGACTTCTGAGCCTGGATTTATCTAATAACAGCATTTGGGGAATAATTCCAAAAAATATTGGTGATCAAAATCCAAAGTTAAACAATTTAGTTCTAACAGGTAACCATATAGAAGGTTCAATACCAACCTCTTTGTGCAAAATAGAGATGTTGTCCATTCTAGCACTATCATATAATAGATTGTCGGGAGAAATTCCTAATTGTTGGAGGAATGTCAGTGAACTTTTTGTAATCAATCTTTCATCTAATAACCTATCTGGCACAATTCCAAGCTCATTTAGGAATTTATCTCGAGTGAGATGGTTAACTTTGAGCAACAACAATCTACATGGGGATCTTTATCAAGTCTTGAAAAATATTCAAGTATCACAGATTTTGGACCTTAGTAGAAATCAATTTACTGGAATGATACCTTCTTGGATTGGAGACACGCAGTGGCAGGGGCTTCAAATTCTAAGGTTGTCACAAAACTTGTTAAGTGGTGATATCCCATCTTCCCTTTGTCAGCTTGATGTATTGCGAATCTTGGATCTTGCTGGTTCTAATTTGTCAGGTTCAATTCCTTCTTGCATTTGCAATCTTAGTGGAATGATTGATTCCTCCGCACAAACAATGCCAACTGATTATGATGAATATGGAGTATTGGACAATGAGGGTATCAATCAAGTTTTGAAAGGATTGCAGCAAGAATATACTTCAAATTTGAAGTATTTGATAAACATTGACCTGTCAAATAACAATATGGAGGGTTTGATTCCTGAAGGTTTAACTTGTCTAATAGAATTGGTTGGTTTGAACTTATCACATAATAAACTTTCAGGAATGATCCCAGGTAAGATAGCAAATATGAAGTCATTGGAATCCATTGATCTATCAAGCAACCAACTTTTTGGCCAAATTCCCAACAACATGCTTAGCATGACTTTACTGAGTGTTTTGAATTTATCAAACAATAATTTCTCAGGACTCATTCCGAAAGGGGCTCAATTCTCTACCTTTGGTCCATCTTCTTACATTGGCAACCCATATCTATGTGGAGATCCTCTAAGTAATGCATGTCCTGGGATGATCACCCAACCTCCTACTGGCCTTGGCTTTGATGATAATGATGATGATGTTGATGGCAGTGGAAAAGAAAAGGTGTTATTTTACTCTGTGATAGTGCTAGGATTCATCACAGGATTTTGGGGAGTCATTGGATTTTTGCTACTCAACAAAAGTTGGAGACATGCTTGCTTCCGACGTGTGGATAACTTTGTTGACTTCATGTTTGTGGAAATTGGGATCAGGATAGCAAGACTCAAGAACAAGAGCAAGAGAAACTTGGTTGATCATTAACAACTTATGGTGTTATATGTTTATGTTTGAATGTGTGCTCCCACGAGCCTTTTATTCCTGATGCTCCATTGTTAATTGCGTTGCTAAGAATGCTAAATGTTGTTTTTGCTAATCTTGTTTCTTGTAGTTGTAGCCATAAATCATGAATAAACATATTTTCTGTGATGATCCTGTCTTTTTTTGTTTTTTTTCCCCCATTTTTCCACTGTTACGAACACGTTGACACTTGCTAATCTACAGCCATGATGAATACGTGCGCTAGCTTTTTTATGCAAGTGATAATATTATACATTGGTTTTTTTTTTGTTGAAATACATTTGGGTATTTTGATATAGTGACTAATTAACTAAACATCTAAAAAACCTAGTATAATATTAATTTGTTGACCTATGAAATATTTCATGATCAACTATGTAAATTGTTAAATTACTTAACAACTGATATATGAACATGGTTGATATGATTATTGTGCATATAATAACTATACGTATAGCAATTGATTTAATTAAGTAGACATAACATCATACTATATATATATATATACATTTTTAATGAAATCATATTATAGATATTTAATTATTATCTTATTCTTCTTCATCAGCATACAAAATTTCAAATGAATAAATTTTAAGCTTATTTTACTTATTTATGAATATATCCTTGAAAAACGCCATATTTGTCTTTTCATTGATAGCGAAATATTGTGAGATTTTTGCTTTGACCTTTTTTTTTTCTGATTTCGGTTTCGGCTTTGTATCTGGTTTTTTAATCAATGATGTGCATTCTATTTGGTCAAAAAATAAAAACATTTTAAGCCAACCTATTAATTATTTATCAGTTATATATATCACAATAATATTGATGAATCATGCATTATTTAAAAATTTTATTTTCATTTATGAAAAAATTGTCCACAAAATATAGTTTTCAGGACGTTGTGTTCTGATCCTCAATTAGATGGCTTACATATTTTTATCCAACTTCCACTTCCAATATGTAGACGTAGAATTTCAATTAAACATCGAGGAGAAAATCATATATATATATATATACACACACACACTATATATATTTTGGCCAGTATATATAGAGAGGGGTGAGAGAGAGAGAGAGAGAGAGAGAGAGATTATACACTAATTTTGAAAATGAATTTTACTTTCAAGACTGCTGGCTTGCTGGTTAGTGTGCTCCACACTGGAGCAAAGTCAAAACTCAAAAGTTCGAATTGGCAGAGAGACAGAAAATGAAATTATTTACACGAAATAAACTTGAATTATTAAATTCACATAAATGGAAAAGATCAAAAGTAGTAAATCACTTAACTACTTCCAAAATCCCATATCTACATCTATTGTTGTTTATGATTGTGACAAAAAGATTTAATTAATATAAATTAATACTATACAAATACAATGACTAATATGCAGTCATTTAAAGAGTAATATTATACAATGACTAAAATACTTTTATTTAAAGAGCATTGAAAAGTTGATTTCCAATGCAATAAATTAAAAAAAAGTAAATATAGACCAAGTGAGAGAGAAGTAAACTTGAAATTAATAAATTGGGGTGTAGTTAATTGGAAAATAAAAATCAATCAAGAATTGGATATCTAAAAAAAATATTTTTAAAATAAAATTATAAGCCTAAATCAATATACTCCATTTATTCTAAAATGTAAGAAATAAATAACTCAATCATTAAAACTAAGAAAATAATTAGACATCTTAAATATGTCACAAAAGAAAACTTTTTTTCATAAATATCCCCTAATGTAATGTTTATACAACTCTACTTTAACTCATAACTCATGATAATAAATATACTTTAATTAAGAATAAAATTAAAAAAAATAATTTATTAGACAAAAAGCATCTCTTATATTTTAGAGCGAAACATAAATGTTTCTTATACTCTGAAACCAAGATAGCAGATATTATGTGAAAGAGGGTACTTGAAATTCAGCCCACACGACATATGTAGCACTATCAAATCGGATCAAGCCTAAAAGTCCGATTTGATAAATGGGCTTGAAAATCAAAGCCCGAGCCCATAGGATCGGGTCCACGGGCCGACTCACGGGCTTTTTTTTATAAATATTTTTCATATTTTTTAATAATTTTTTAATATAATCATTTAAATTAATACAACTAATTATCATCATAATTCATTAAAAACTAATATAATATTTAAATTTTATAATTTATATATCACTAATAAGTAAAATAATATGTATTTTTTAATATTTTAAATAAAAAAAAAAAGAAACAGGCTTTTTAGGCAAGCCTGCCACAGGCTGGACTCAAAAAACCCGATTTATATTTTGACACTAAAAAATGAAGCCCGACCCATTCATTTTTTCGGGCTTTTCGGGCCAACTCATCGAGTTTAATCTATTTTGCCAACTCTAGACACAAGGCATGCATCTTGCTCCGATTATTCAAACTTTTAACTCATTTCCGAGAGGGGAACAATGGAGGGGTTAAAAAAAAAAAAAGCACCAGAGAGTCAGCGTTATATCACCAAATTTACGCCCGGAAATTTATTACCTCCTCTATAAATGTGTTGAATAATGAGCAGTAACAGTTTTTTACTCACTATGCAAATGCTCTAATACTTCAAAATCCGCTTCAGAATGTAGAGACTTAAAAATTCTCACTAAAAACCAGTAAATCAACATAGTTCACCATATATATATATGTTTGCATTCGTATCTCTATGAAAGAAAAACTAGACTCCGTTATTGAGAAACCCCTAATTCAAGAATCAATAGATTCACCAGTATGTACGCGTGTGTGTATTTAAGATTAAACACTTTGTTTCTCCCAGTATCTTCTCTCCCATAATTCAACCTGTTGAATTGAACTTTGCTTTCTCCTTAAATTAGCATGTAAAGATGGAGGATCATAGGGAGGAGGCAAAGTGCACGGATTGGTGTTTGAAGGACCCTTCACCATTGAATCCATCATAAACTTCTTTCCTAACCCTTCCGCTTTACAAACCATGGATTCTGCACATAGTTCAATAGCTTTCGCACTAACGGTGGGCTTGTATCTCAGGAGCTTAGCATACGAACTTAGAAGATGAAACATGTAATCATACACGAAGTCCATCTTTAACTCTTCTTGGATGAAATCACTCGCTGCTTTTCCTATCTCTTGTGCCTGATGAATTCCAAAAAATAGCACTTAAGAGCAAAACATTCATCAGGTTTCATATTAATTACGTACTTATCCAGAAGATTGATCTTAATGTAATTTGTATTAGACAAAACTTTGGTATTCACTGTCAAGTTGTCTGATAAAAATCTATATAACAGATTAATTAGTACTTTAGTTTTACCTTCTTCTTGTGGCTGTTGCCCCAATCCACCGCAAACTTAATGGATCTGCACTTGTCATCTTCCTTAATGGGCCAATAGTGGTGCACTGGGATCAAGCCTCTCGTGAAGAAGTCATAGTAATGTGGTTTTACTAATAAAGTGACAGAATCACATGAAAGAATATATTTCTCACTCACGGACCAAGCCGACCCTTCAATGTAGATCTTATATCTGCATGCATCGTGAGTATGATCATTTACACATATATCAAGCAAATACTTCAAGCAAGACCAAACTTGTTCCCATCATATATACGTAAATACACACACTCACACTCTTACACACGAAGGTTTACCTATGAATGCATTGGCTAGCAAGGTCAGATTTCTTGAACCCTTCTTGAGATTCTGATATCCAATCCTGCCAGAAAGGGAAAATAGTATTTTAAAATGGTTTCTATATCTGGTCCTTGAAAGGCAATGACTTACGTAAAGCTTTGCTTTGTGTTTTGTCTGTCATTACAATTACAAGTTTTTTGAAAGAAAAATAAGAGGTCAGAGACGTCGACACGCAAATTAACACATAGACATTATTAATTACCTGGGCATATAAACGAGCATTCCAATCTTGGGTGTGAGAGAGATTGCACTTGAGGAGGTCTTGTCTGGTTTCAGCAACAGCAGGATTACCTTTCCAGTAAGCATGAGGCTCTCTTTTCATCCATCTTGTTCCCTTGTTTCCCTCTTTCAGCTCTCCCAATAATAACTCCCATGGCTTTATGTTCACCTCTGGCCTTCATTTAATTATTATATCAATACTATATCAATATGCATGCCTTCTCCGTATGAATGCAACCCAAATTGATCAAAACAAAACAGTTCTTTCCATTGTCTTTTTCATTTTTATCCTTCATTTATAATAATTTTGTTCTGTCAAATAAACTGGACTCTTCAAAACATTGACATTCTTATAAAAAAGAAATACGTCAATAGGTTTAATTTTTAATAATATTTCTGTCCATATAATTATAGAGAAATTTTAGTACTGAATTAAAATTTAAATGAATAAAACTTTGGGTATGTAGATAAGGAAATTAAACATATAATTAAGAGATAATCATGTTCAGAACATAGGCTACGTAGTTCAACCTACAAGTGATTCATTAAATGTTATAATTAAGTAGAATTTAAATTCAAAACTAATATGACAAGCTAATCCTTCCCTCAAGTAAAACAACTTTACGATAAACACAACTTCACAATATGTTTTTAACTTAATATACCCCAATGGAAAAAGATTAGAATAAAATTATTCATATTCCACAACCCCCCCCCGGCCCCAAAAAAAACCAAAAAAAAAAGTTTTAAAAGTACTTAAACCTTTTTTAATAATTTATTTTTAACATTAATACAAATATCTCTAATATTTTACTAAAATAAAATTACAAATTTCGTTTCTATTCTTAAAATATACATAAAAATATCTCCTTATATAGAATAAATTACATACGCAGCTTTTTAATTTGTTTAAAATTACACAATTCTCTCATTTTTTAAATATATATATATAAATAATTCTTAAAAATAAAAAATATATGTATAATTTTTGTCAAATTCAATTATTCAAGGATGGTCTATTAATTTATTATTTGTTTGTATGAAAATATATTTCAAAAATAAAAATAATTGCCATACATGTTCTCTTTTTTTTCCCCAAACTTCCTGTAGATTTTTTTTTTCTGATCGTCCTAAAATTAAGTACCTCTCTTAATTAAATTTGCATGTATAAGTGTTGTTGGAAATTAAATTATCTACCATCTACTTGAGGAAATTTATAATTTCAACCAAAAAAACAAAATGATGAGTAATGGACAAGTAGGTACAGTTGTTGAAGGAAATTTAATTTGGTAAGTAAGAATTTAAAAAGATAAATAAATAAATAAGAGTCACAGGGTTGGTGACTTACCATCCCCAAAAGGACCAATCGGGGAAAACAATATCCAAGGTGGCATCATCGGCACAATAGCGAAACAGCGGAGGTGGGGCCGTAGCATTGGGCCCACTATACTCTGCCACGTTAACCACCGGCCAATCCACGCAATCGAACATGATCTCCAAATCTGGAACCTTCCCTGGGTACCTACGTAACAACTGTAGTATCCCCCACACCGTAAAAACGTCTCTCGTCTGAAACGCCTTCACGTACCTCTCCACATACGCCTTCCCATTCGCTATCACTAGTTTGAAATTCGCCGTCCTCTTCGCTCTCTCCACCATCTCCTTCGTTATCCCTGTGTGGGTCCACGGCCTCAGATCCTCGTGTATCCAACGGAAGTACTCCGGACACGTGGCGCCTCCTTCACCGTCCCGATCATCTGCTGAGTTCGGGTAGTTTCCCGGACATTTTCCTGCTCGGTTGTATGCACTACAGTTCAGTGGGATTTCCACTTGCCACCTGGAGTACGTGTTACTGTCCGACGTTGTAGTTTTTACCGGACCTCGAAAAATTACCTGTAATGGAATTAAATTAACCTTTTGTCAGTTCATGTGGCTGTAAAATGTATTAATTCTTCGCGAAGCATCCTAATAATGAGTTTATTACCACCATCGAATCCTAAATGTAAAATATTTTATTTTGGCTCTAAATATAAAATTTTTTTAAAATATAAAATAATATTTATTATATATTTTTAAAAAATATCCTTACTTAATTTATTTAAAGAGATAAAATAAGAATAATTTTAAAAAAATATCTTAATTTTTAAAAAAATTATAAAAAAATTAAGATAATTAATTTTTATTTTTAATTTACATATTCTGACAAAAAAAAATTTATATTAAGAACTAGAAGATATAATAAATAATTGCAAAAATTAATGAATGATATTATGTAACATAAAAATTAACACAATCACTAACTATTGATAGACAAGGTATCTTACCAATATTTTGGCGCTTCATAATTACATATTTTGCTAAATATAGTGCAACACTTCACGCTATATATATTAGCCAATCGAAATATTATTTCATAACATAACAAAACAAATATTGCATAAAAATTATAGGCTGCTTACAGAATAGCAAATTAACTCAAAGAACTTTTTGTTTACTTGTATCTGATTGAAAATTTATAAATTCAATTGAAAATTTAGAAACTTTGTCGATAGATGACTTAAAATCTAAATAATATATGCTAATTAATCAACAAAATATTAAAATTAATTAAACCAAACAAAAATAACATGTATTTATGAATAAAGCATGAATTCAACCTCAAAAAAGAATTAAGACATTAGAAATTGTGGTGCGTGATGATGACACTAAAATAGGAGTAATCTTGATATAATTAATCTCAGATTGTCATTTTTTTTTTTGGAAAAAAAAAATGATCATCTAAATCCCTGTCAAAATGTGGAGTATTTCTTACGCAAGAAAAATAAATAATTAATGAAGTAAAGTCTGACGGGGAAGCAATGACCGTGCTGTGGTCCGACAGAGTTCAAGTACTCTAAATGGTAACACGTGGCGCTCAGTTTCCTAGGGCTTTGTGAAAGGTACGAAATTTGTCAGGTACGAAAGTTGTTCCCGTCCCACATGACTCATAGCCATTCGTATAGACACGTGGCTTCAATTACCCTCTCTTCGTATTTCTCTGTCTATTTAACCGACAATAGCGCCGCCTGTTAATAAGCTCCGAAATTTCAAGCGTCAAGCGGTGATCACCTAAACGGCACCTCTCCCTCATTTTTAAATTTTAAATCACTTTCTTTCTCAGCACAACAACAACAATGTTCAACGACATGACGTTTCACTAATGCGAATGGGAATTGAAATTCCACGTTCCGAATTCCCGGCCTAAGAACGCAGTAAGTAACGTGGAAAGCAATTAAGGTTAAGATAGTTGAATTATG
Source organism: Adenanthera pavonina (assembly GCA_026686845.1). Lineage (NCBI taxonomy): Eukaryota > Viridiplantae > Streptophyta > Magnoliopsida > Fabales > Fabaceae > Adenanthera > Adenanthera pavonina. The sequence goes on from JAIVEN010000013.1 coordinate 29,120,432, forward strand.
TATAAATGATTATACATAAAAATAAATATTTAATTCTAATAAATTTTAAAAATAAGTGATTATCTGTTTATTTGGATTAATTTATATATAAATAATTATAAAGATAAGTATTTACTTATAATAAATTATGAGAATAAGTAATTATATTAAAAATGATTTATTTTTTAATATTTTTACTCTATAAGTAATTTTGAGAAAAAAAATATATTTAAATATTAAAATTTAAATAATTATTAAATAAATAATAAAAAAAATAAAATAAGTGATTATAAATAGATAAATAATTATCATAAATAAAAAAAAATTAATTTTTTTTATAAATAGTTATTTAAGACATAAATATTTATTAAAAAGTTATTTCCATTTATCAACCCTAACACATAATTATTTATTTAGTAGCCCTAATACTGATCCATAATCACTTATATAGGTCATCCATTCAGCCAATCAAGGTTGGACGCAGGGACACTTACCATGGGATCGAGGAAGCGCGTGCAGGCCAACGCGCCGACGACGAGGAAGATTGTGAAGGCCAGAAGGACAGAGGCGGATCTGGCTGATGACTTCATAAATGGACGCCAGATCGTGTCTGGGAAATGACGGAAAGCCCACGATCCAAGATTCTCATACCTCTGCAACTGCAACTGCAGCCTCTGTACAACGTTGTTCTCTCTCATCCTCTGGCTCGCACCTCCACACCCGGCACGCACTGTCCTTTGGATCTTCCACATTAGTGAAAGATGCCAACTTTTGCAAGTTTCTTCAAGTGGACCGCTGAATTTCACAGCTAATTTGATCCCTCTTAGCAGAAACTAGAGACAGAGAGCAAGAAAGAGAGAGAGAGATCAGTCACTTGTCCTTTTATTTCTGGATTTTGCTTCGTGAAGGTAGCTGAAGAAGGTAGAGAATTGAGGGTGAGTATGATGAGCATAATTGAAAACCATCAACTTACAAAAATATGAATGAAGAAGAACAGAGAGAGAGAAAGAGATGAGTAAGCGACCTGAGAATTTTTCTTCTCTGTTTTACACAGATACTGTGGTTTCGAGGTGGTATATAGAGTAAAGAACAAAAACCTACATTAAAAAATGCATTAACCTTTTGAGAAAAAGAAACGGCAAGCAGATCGGATTCGTGGCTAATGAAAAGTTAAAACAGAGAAAGAAACTGAAAGAAATCAAACAGGGGAGAGAGAGAAGCTTAGAAAATTGAACAGTGGGAAGAAAATGGTGGCTTTTTGAGGTGGGATCAGCATGATGATTTCGTGACACTCACCTATTTATGTTATTACTTGTGTAATTCTGTTACGAGACACGGATCAAAAGAAGGGATAAAAGTGATGTATTGGTGGTGGTGGGATTGGACCTAGAAATCCTGAAACTTGCTGGTGAATATCTAAGAAACATACAAAAGTTGGAGACTTACAGATTTAGCGGACTCTGTCTGATTTTGGGAATTTAGTTTCATGGCGTGGTTACAAGAATACGCATTTATATTTGTATATGGTTTTTTTTTTTTAGGTAAGCATATTTGTATATAGCTTTCTAGTCTCAATTTTACCTTTTCTTTCTTTTTTCTAGTCACCATTAATCTACCTACCTTTCCACTTCGATTATTTTCAACAAGATATTAATTGATTCGGCCAACAAATAAAAGATATTAATTGTTTAACAATGAGTATTTTATATTTTTTAACAATCTATTGTGTATTTTTTTCATAAAATAAAGAACTAATAAGAAGTAAACTTATTTCAAAAAGGAAAACAGTAGCTTCTAATAATTAATACTTTGTTAAAATTTTATTGTATGTGATTGTTGAGTTTTTTTAATGCATAAAAAATATTATTATGTCTACCTAAATCACTTTATTTTAAGAAAAATAAAATGAGAAAAAGGATTTTTAAGTTTGTAAATTAATTAATTGATAAATAAATATCCAAAATAATAAATTTAAAAACATTAGAAAAAGAACAATTTGGGAAAGCTTATAATTCACCTGAATCGAAATATTAGAAACTATTCTCTACAGAAAAATATTAGAAACTATTGTTAAAAAACATTAATTCAAATAGCACCTTCTCTTGATCTTCGCAGGGCAGAGACAGGTAAATGAGAGCACCTTCAATGCTCATCACCGTGCTCATCGTACTTCAGAGCTGTCCAGATTTGATATGGACAGCTTTGATTTAATTATATTTAATTATTATATTTTTAATATATTTTAATTTTATTAAATAAAAAATATAAAATAAATATAATTTTATAATTATTATTTTTAAAAAAATAATATTATTATATAAAAAAAATTAAAATAATAAACTGTAAATGAGAACTGTCCAGATGAAATCTGAACAACTCATGAAGCATGATGAGCTCCGAAGGTGCTCTCCAGGTAAATAGCACCTTCTCTAATCAGGCCAAAAAGAAAAAAGGCTTTTTAGATGATCTATTTTACTTTTCTTGCAATAGGTCCGGCTTTTTTTTTTAATCCTTTTTTTGGTCAGTGGAGAATCTTTGCAAGGATCCATTTGGATGGAGAGATTTAAAGAGCATTTGAATGGGGGCATTTAAAGGGGGATAGGGAAAAATTTTTTTTTTCTCAAATAAAATAAGGGGAGAAAGTATTTTTCCTTTTATTCTTAGAGAGGAAGAAGGAAGAGGTTGGAGGAAAAATGCTCCTTTTTCTTTATTTGATTTAAAAAAATAAAATAAAATTTTTGTTCTTCCTTTTAAATTTCTCGAATCAAATGAAATTAATCTATAAGGCGTTTTTTATATTATTTACCTCCTTGGTAATTTTAAATTTTTCTCTTTTATTTTTTGACTTTTTCGTATCTTTTTATATTAATATATATGATCTTTTTATTAAAGAAAAAGTTTGTAGAAGATCAACAGGTCAAGGGAAAAAAAAACAAAGTTTTAAGATGATCCTATAAAACTGAGTTCAATCTTTACCATGCTGCTTTCCCTATCCCAACTCCCTCCCACGACGGATACGGTATACCTCCTTTGTAAGGGGAAAACATTTTTACCTTTAAAATTGTAAGAATTCTCCTAAATAGTATTTTTTGCAGCTAGGATCCTCCCTCCATTGATAAATTAACCTATTCAAATTTAAATTGTTTAGATTTAAAATTATTTATTTTCAAACATAGCTGACTTATTGAGGAAATTAGGTATTATACGAATATCGATAAGGAGTGGGAAATTTCTTTACACTGAGTAGATAATCTACAGTGTGCAGATTGGCTTGCAACAAGGTGACGTTATTCTTGTAATGATATTAAGTGGTATGATTTTGTTACCAGAGGTTTTTTGTTTTCTTTTTCTTGGCCTGACCGGGGAGTGTTTGGATATACATAGAAATGACTATTAAAAATTTCTACGGGGAATTAAGCATATCTTTATTCAAAAAATTATTTATTTTTAATCTAAATAATTTTTAAGTCTGTAATTGAAAAATTATTATTTTTAAAAATAAAATATTAAAATATGAAATTCTAATCAATCTAAATAATTCAAAATAATCAATTTGGCATAAATTCTAAAGTATTCCCTTCGATCCCATTTATAAGAAAAAAAATTGCTTCATGAGTATTAAGGAAGGAAGTTGAAGTTAATTAAAAATAATTAATTTGTTTCATATTTTTTATTTTTTCTAAAATTATCCTTACTTAATTAATCTCTCTTTAAATTACTTCTAAAAATTCATCTTATGACTCTCAATAGTATTAATGAATGAGTATAATTTTGATAAAAAGAAATTAATGTAATATTAACTCTCTTTTTAACTTATAAATAGAACCATAAAAAAAGGAAAAAATTTTCCATATAAATAGGATCAGGGGGGACTAACATACTACGAAGGTAAAATCAAAGCAAATTGAAACCTACAATGTTTTATTTAAAAAAATCAAATATAAAATATCAATACCGTCACTAAATACAAAATATAAAATTTATAAAATATTATACTATTCATAAGTGTATAATTTTTATTTTTTAATTTTTGATATATTTTGTTGGCATGTAACTTCCTTTTGTTTTTTTATTTTTATTAAGATTTCAATACTAAAAAAAAGCATGTATTAAAATATTTAAATTATTATCTATTTGTGAAAAATCAAGGTTAAAAAAATTTGATTAGACATTGAACCAATCAAGGCACTGATTCAAAGTTTAATGGTTCAATAGTAGGTCAACTGATGGTAATAAATTTAATAATTTTTTAATTTTATATATTATATAGAAAATTAAAAATATTATTAATAAGTTTCACAATCTAATATTAAAATCTAAATAAAGTAATATTTATCTATAATCATATTTTGAATTTAAAATAATCAATTAGTATTCTAGTTTCATATTATTTGTTAAATAAAATTATCATTATTAATAATTATGTATCATAGTAATACTTATATAATATTATAATATAAAAAAACTTCTAAAAAATAATTCTATTTAGTGCTAAAAATAATATTATTTTACTTTAAAAATTAAATTTTTTAAAAAAATAAAAAAATAAAAAATAAAATAATTAGTCAGGTTCAACCGATTTTATATTGATCTAAAATTGATTTTTCACCGGCTCTCATCGATTCTAAAACTAGCCAATTATTATCTATGATTGGATTGAATTTAGTATTGATTTTTTATCCAACTAGTTGAAGTTGTTTGTTGCATTTGATTTTTTTGAACATTGAAAAAAATATATCTAATTAAAATTTAAAAAGAGAATAGTAGCAGAGGTGAGGACGGGGATTAGGAAGAGTTCATATGCATGATGGCTGAAAATGAGAAAGGCAATAATTTCTATCGTACAGCTGTTATCTTCTGACATGGAAGCTTGAAAACGACAACTTATGATCATAAGAACAAAAAAATAACAGGAAACGACAACTTATGATGTTCCAAGTGGATGCCATGGTTCATCAACGATACTAACTATTTTTTCCTTTCAATAAATGATGGTACTACCTAGTAACCAGTATATTGCTATTATTATTATTATTATTATTTTCATTCAACTTTTCGACTTTATTAGTTTGTTTGGCCAACAACATTCTCATTATCTATTAATTAAACCATCCTTCCGTAACTTAACATCTATCCTAAAATTATATAGATTCTCAAGCAGGCCCTCCAATTCATTCAGTATCATAACAGTTTTGATTGGTCTTTTCGACATAACTCCATAATTGCGTTGTTCTTTTTTTTATCGAACATTCTGGCCCAAATAAAAATATTATTTTATCGAACATAAATAAATGCTCCACCAAATGCTCCACCAAACAATGGAGGTTGGATTTAGTGGAAGAGTCTAATTCCTCACAACATGATAAATTAATATTTAAATTTTGTTAAGAGAGATATTCATATTTAGTATCCAATATTGCCTCAAATAAGATTACTTCCAATATAAAAATAAGTATGATTTCTACCAAAAATGCTCCACCAAGTCAACCTCTCTAACATGTTTTGTAGGATCAAAACGTATGTTTTTTAGGAAATTTTGTAAACAAATTTAGATTTGGACATGTAACAAAAAAAAACTTGGATAAGACATTTTTCTCCTGCAACACACAACGCAAATATTTTTTTATTAATTTCGTTTTCTTACTATTGCCCAGCAAAACAAAAATTTTAGATAAATTAAACGAGTAGAATTAAAAAATAAGTCATGTTATTTACAACCTATAAAAATGTGACTTATTATAAATTTTACATTTTATTTCAAATATTGATTACTAAAATATATATTGATATTGATTTGTTTATGCTTGGGTGATTTTTTGGATCTATATATCACTGTATCTAGATATTTTAATAATCAATTAATGAATAATGTAAAAGTTAAGATTAAATATGTAATTTGGCACCAAATATAAATTATTTTGGTTTTTCGTTTTAAATATTCACAACAAATTGCACTAATTTGTGTTGAAATTAAATTTGTCTAGAAAATGTATATCTACCTTGATGCACTACTAAAAAAAATCAAATTTAATGAGAGAATTCAGTGAGGAATCACTCATCTATCATTAAATGATCTAAATAACGAGGAAATTAGTGAGAAATTATAAGTTCATAACCAATATTGAATTTAGAGAGGAAATTAACGAGAAACATCATTTACCTCGCTAAATTAGATATAATTAGCGAGAAATTTTTTATTCATCGCTAAATTAATACAAATACTGAGGAATTAGTGAAATATTTTTTATTCTTCGCTAAATTATTATGAATAGCAAGGAATCTAGCAAGATCTATTTCTCTTGCTAAATTTTTTATATTAATTTTAATGAATTAAAATTATTTTATTAAAAATTTAATTTTAATTAATTAAAAAAATTTAAATAATCAAGTTATAAAATTATTTTTATCAGATGATTATTTTAAATTAATAAAAATAGTTAAATTAATTTTCATAACTTGTTGAAAAAAATGAAATTGAAAATTCATTTATTACAAAATTTGAAATATAAAATATTTTATGATATTAATAATTAAAAATAAAATATATCGATATTTTTTAATAATATATTAATATTTATAAATACATATGTGTATTAGTATGTAGATAAATAATACATATTTCATATTTCATATAAACACTACAAATATATTTCAGTTCAACTGACAAAAAAATAAATACAAGGGTACTGAGAGTAAAAGTTTATGAGTTCAAACCTATGTTAAGATATATTTGAAATGATTATATGATGTGGCATATCATCGGTGGTGACGTGTGGCAGTGATGTGACATGGGTGCTAGGCGTCTTGGCAATGATGTGACGTGGCACAGTCCTAGTGGTGAAATAGTGAAAAATGAGTCTATTGCTAAATTTAGAGAGGGATTAGATCTCTAGCTAAAATCCCTTGTTAATTCCCTCGCTAAATTTAGCAATATGATTTATAGCGATTAAATTAGCAAATGACTTCATTATTTGCTATTTTCAATTTAGTACGGGAACAAGGGCATTTAACGAGAGATTTATCCTTAGCCAAATTGTTATTTTCTAATAGTGATGGATAAAGCTAAGAATGCAGTTAGTCTTACTCAAATGATCGGCTCATTATAGGTTGGAAAAATGAGCTAGCATGCTTATCCTTTTTTTTTTTGGTAAATTTTTTCACCATAATAGTAACTTTTACTTTTTTAAAAAATACAACTTCAATTACAACCCAAAATCTCAAATACATATATGAAAAATTTCATCCAAAAATAAACGTGTCATTAAGATAAAGAAAAGCTACATTGCCATGTAAATATCAATTTTTTTAATTTTTATAATATAATAATGAGTGACATGGGTATGCAGGGATGCTTTTTGATATTGGTGGCACTAGGGAATGGGTGAAATACTGAAATGAGAAGAGAATTGGGACCTAGAGTTAAAAGATGGAACAAAAAAACTTGTAACTAAGTTGTAGATTAGCGGGCTAACATTTTGGGTCACATCTAAGAAACTCCAAAATATTTTGCCCACCCTACACTTTTTTTTAGTAAATAAGCTGACCTAACATGTTTGACCCGTATTCATGATAATGGGCATTACATATATGAAAGCTCTACAGTTCAAGCTCTATTTGGTATGCTTGAGAAGCGTTGGCAAATTGAGATTTGTTATATTAATAAGGAAGCCAATTTACCAATAGATTGCCTTGCTCGAAGGATTGTTACCACCAAGACATCCTTTTTGTTACTTGAAGAGGTTCCACATTTCCTGGAATCACTTGTGCTTAATGATGCATATGTGGTCTTGACCCCTTGAGTGTTACTTTTGGATTTTATCCACTTATTAGTACCAAAAAAAAAAGAGCAATGATCTTATTTTTTTTATTTTTTTTATGCATAAAGATAATCAATTAATTAACTAAAATAACAATACAAGGAAGAGCCATGATCTTCTTATATATGTTTTTGAAGCATCTTTTATTTTTTATGTTATAACACAATAGCTTATTGATTATTATTAAATATAAAATAATATTAATTTTCTGTGTTTAATAAATTTATTATTTAATCATAATCACTAATTATGAAAAAAATAAAATTAATTTTTTAATACAAATATTGTCATAAATAAAACATATATGTTTTTATAAAGAAGTAATATAATTTTAGATTATTTGTTGATGATATGTTAGCTATCAATTTGTTATTTGTGTGTGTATATGATTTTTGTCACATTACAAATGTATTAGTAAATGAATTGTAATAAGAGTTATTGTTCTAAGAAAAATGTGATTCAGAGAATTCAATTGTCTCTCTTTGCTCTGCTCTGAGTTTTATCATGGTATCAGAGCATAGAGTTATGATCTATGGGTGATATTTTATTTGGCACTTTCTCGCCTGAAACACTAAACACGTCGACAAATCAAGCAATGACTCAAACTTCTAGTTCGATTCTTCTTCCTCATTTCTTGATTCATCCCATTTCTATCAAACTCAATGATTTGAATTATCTACGTTGGAAGCAACAGGTGTTCATTGCCATACGAGGGCACAAGCTCTTATTTCTTCTTGATTCTAAGAAAGTTCCACCCAAATTTGCATCACCAGACGATGAAGTATCAGACAAGATCAGTGATGAATACCAGAAATGGTTGGAGCAAGATTTTTTATTGGTTTCTTGGATTCTCTCTTCTATGACTGATTCAATTACTACTCACATGGTTGGATATGAATATGTTTACCAGATTTGGGAAAGGTTGGAGAAGCACTACGCATCCAAGACTAAGGCAAAAGTTAAATATGTGTAAACCTAATTACTCATTACCAAGAAAGGTAATCTCAAGATCTCACAAAACTTGTTGAATGTCAAAAAGATTATGGATGAGCTAGCAGTAGTAGGTGCTCCCCTGTCTTCCTCGAATCACATAGAGCTATTTTTTATGGTTTGCATAAGGAATATGATGACTTTATCACCCCTATCTCCTCAAGATTAGATCCATACACTGTAGATGATATTGAAGCAATGCTTCTTGCTTAAGAAGAGAGGTCAGAAAAACATATGAAGTCTCCAACCATAAAGGGGTAGTTTGTGCTTAATACAAGCATTCAAGTGAATGTTTCCATTGCACCTAGTGCCTTAGGATGAGGACATGAAAGGGGTCAATTTTGTAGTGGCAAAAGGTTTTTTCAGCAAGGAAGAGGTTTTAGTCCTAATTTTACAAGAGGCAAATGCAATTTTTATGCTTGTGGCCAAAGAGAAGCAAGATAGTTCAACAAGTCTATTTCATAATGTCAACTGTGTGGGTGGAATGGACATTATGCGTGGAATTGTTACTATTGCTTTGTTGAACATTTTAATGGTCTATTTGGTCAAAATCAAGATCATTCTGTGCAGTCAACAAGTCAAACGTGTTATAGCTGCTTCATATATCATTCAGTGTAACAATTGCTTCTTTTGCCACACTTGAAACGATATATGATCCAGCCTGATACCCATATTTGGCCGCAAATAAGAATATGACACCAGATGATACTAATGTGAGGCAAAAGTCTAAATATCCTGGACAAAAAAAGTGTCATCATAGATGATGGTACAGGTTTGAGAATTGAATATATTGGTTGCTAAAAAATTATTACTCCCGCTATGATTTTATTGCTAAATGAATTATTGCATGTACCTGATATCACAAAGAATCTGATGAGTGTGCATCAATTTTTCAAAGATAATGGTGTGCATTTTGAGTTTTATGATGATGAATGTCTTATAAAATAGCAAGTAACAAAGGAAATTCTTGTATGTGGAAAAGTTGAAAATGGAGTTTACAAGTTTGAAAAGTTAAATATTGTTATAGATGATCAATTCAAATCTATTGATAAACTTGTTGACGATAAATGTAATATTAAGTATAGAAATCATGTTTCTTTTACTGTAGACGTTGATGCAAGTTTTGTTTCTACTTTGAATTCATTTAGTATATGGCATCAAAGGTTAGGACATGCCTCTAAGAAGGTGATAGAGTTTGTATTACAATATGCTCATATTAATACAATAAAGGATTCTTCAAGTAATGTTTGTGTTCCTTGTTCAATTGCTAAATCACATCATTTGCCCTTTTACAATTCTGAAACTAAATATCATGCTCCTTTGTAATTAGAATTTTCTGATGTGTGAGAGCTATCACCTATTACATCAAGTGATAGTTTTAGGTATTATGTAACATCATAGATGCATACTCGAGATTCATGTGGTTCTTTTTGTTAAAACATAAATCTGAAGTAGTTGTAATTTTTGTTAAATTCAAATCAATGGTTGAGCTTCAGTTAGGATGTGAGTTGAAATCTCTTCAGTCAGATGGTGGTGGAGCATATAAAGCTTTAACTTCAATTTTAGAAGTTTATGGGGTTGTTCATAGGATAAGTTGTCCCAATACTCCTCAACAAAATGAGTATGCTGAAAGAAAACACAGATATATATCTGAAATGAGACTTACTTTACTAGCAAATGCTTCAATGGCTTTAGTGTACTGGGCTCATGCCTTTTCTTGTGCTAATTATATTATAAATAGGCTGCAAGCTCCGAATTTAAGTAATAAGTCACCCTATGAAATTCGGTTTGGTTTACCACTATATTATAGTAAGTTCAAAACCTTTGATTATATGTGTTTTTCTTATCTTCATCCATATTCTGAACACAAACTTGAGATGAGATCAAAGGTGTGTGTTTTTGCAAAATATAGTGGACAATATAATGGGTATTTATGTATGGATAGTGATCAAAAGATATGTCTCCAAACATGTTAAATTTGAAGAAAATCAATTCTCTTTTAGGCATAATTTTTTATCTCATGGACCTAATAAAAACAGGGAAACTGATAATTCTAATTATTTATCTTCTTCTATTCTAAGAAATATACAAGATTCATATGCAAGGAATATAGAACAAAGGGTAACTGATCCACAGGTGTTTCAAGACACTGGAGTTAAAGATGAAAGTGATGGCAACAAAGTATAGATAAATGATGAGTCTAATCATGTCATTTGTACATGTGATGGATGTGAGATAGATGCTGTAACTGAAATAAAACAACCAATGAATCTTCATCCTATGATTACTAGTTCAAAGGCTGATATTTTTAAGCCGAAAGCTTACTCAACTAAACATGAGCTTTCCTTAGTAGATGTTGTGCTTACTGTATACCAAAGTAGAAGCAAGTCATAATAGAAGAATATCAAGCTTTGATGAAAAATAGCACACGGACTTTAGTTGATCTTCCAAGCTACAGAACCCCTATTGGCTATAAATGGACTTTTCAAATTAAAAGGAAAACTAGATGGTACTATGCAAAAGTATAAAGCAAGATTAGTTGCAAAGGGGTTCAATAAAAAACCAAGAACATATTTTGATGAGACTTTTAGCCCTATTATCAAACCAGCTACAATCATAATTATACTTTTGCTAGCCTTGAGTAAATGTTATAGTATACATCAGTTGTATGTGAATAGTGCATTTTTAAATGGAAAGCTTCATGAAGAAGTGTATATGATTCAAGGTTTTGTCAGTGAGAATCCAAACCAAGTTTGCAAACTAAACAAGGCTTTATATGATTTGAAACAAGCTCCAAGAGCTTGGTTTGAAAAACTAACTTCAACTTTAGAAAAACTAGGGTTTTCAATCTAGTGCTTGTGATAAGTTATTATTTTTAAAATATACTGATTCTGAGATGTTAATGGTATTAATATAAGTTGATGATATACTTGTGACAAGTACCTTAAAGGAAAAGATCAATGATCCAATCATCACATTGAATAAAGCATTTGCTCTAAAGGATTTGGGACATCTTCATTTCTTTTTGGGAATACAAGTACAATATACTAGACAGGGTAGAATCCATATGTCTCAATCAAAATACATATCTGATATGTTGAATAAAGTAGGTATGAAATATGCTAAGTGTAACGCCCCTCACGATATCTTTATTGGTTTTGGTGTTCAGGACTGGAGGAAACATGACAGAATTAGGTTTAAGAGGAACCAGAAAGGGCCCCACGCCGCGACTAGGAGCAGAGCCGCCGCGGCGAGAGACCTTCCAGTGGCGATGTGAGCTGAATCGGGTGGAGCCGCGGTGAGGTATGCTGAGGCCGCGGCGAGAGTCGAGATTTTTACTTAAATCCGGATCAGTCGGACGCGAAAGAAAGAAAGAAAACGAAGGGAGCGACGGAGGAGATCGGGGAGCAGTGCTAGGGTTCGACATTCCCGTCTTCTAGGAGCGATTTTCGGACCTTGGAAGCTTGGATTCAAGTTGGTAAGTGTTCCCTACTTCTCCCTCTCCATTTTTCTTCGGTTGAAGTTTGGGATTTTCGGTGTTAAGGTAGGGTTTCCGGTTTGGGGTGAAATCCACCGATTGAAATGGGTGATTTAAGGTTAAGGAAGCGTGTTTTGGTATTCTTGTTGCTTGGATGTGAGTTTTGAAGGGATTATGTGTGTTTAGAGCTTAACCCTAGGTTGTTATTGGTTAGGGCTCTTGGGAATCCGAAGTATATGAGGTTGTGTAGTGTTCGAGTGATCCCTAAGAGCTTATTGATGCATGAAAAGGGTGTTGGAACCTTGGGTTAGGTTAATGTATTGAATTGTGATGTTTGGTATATTATGCTAATGGAAGAATTGTGGTATTGTAAAGGTTGTTGGCTAATCGAGAGGGGTTCACGTGTATTGGACAATTCAAGGAAGCTTGTGGAACTCGTGTGTGTGTGGTAACGACAATTGAGGTAACCGGGTGTTTGTTTATGTGGTATTGTGTATTGTTGTGTATATATGTATGTCTCTTTCATACCATGATATTGATGTGTTTGTGTGTACCGTATATATATATATCGTGGTTTGTATACGGTTAGATGATGATGATAATTGTGATGATGATACATATGATGTTGACATTGATATGATATGAAATGGTGCATACATGATGATATGACATGATGATGATTATATGATGATACATTAGCATTACCACATGTTATCGTGACACTGAGATGTATGACAGGTGGAGTGGTGATGATATGATGACATATAATGTATGATGATATACATATTTGTTAGGGAGGATAAGAATGGGATATGTGTAAATATATATATGTGTTAGGGAGAATAAGGATGGATGATATATGTGTTAGGGAGGATAAGGATGGGGTCACTGTGAGGGTGACATGCATCTTATTCATTTCATATTGCATTCATGAGTTGCATGAGATATGTGTATATGTATATATATTTGTGTGTGTGTGATTGTTTCCGGTTACTGAGACATTGTCTCACCCCTCCCTCTCCCATAAACTAACCTTTCAGGTGACGGTTCTGGCACTAGTCCGGAGAAGCTGTGAGAGTAGCTGTGTACGTGGGAATAGTCTATGTAGTGTGTGTATTTTGGATAATGTACCTTGTGCCAAGTAGGATAATATGTTTGTAATGGATAGCTTAAAGGAATTGATAAAGGATTGGTATGGATGGATATAAGTATGTTTATGTATGTTGTATGTATGGTTTCATGGTTTGGATGTTGAGGAGTCTGTTTATTAGTGTTGGTGAGCTTGAATGGTTTTGGGGTCTTGTTGTGTTGTCTTAGGGCCTGTAGCCCATTTGGTCAAGTCAGGTTCCAAGGGGTCGAATCTCAGAGGAGTGGTTCCTTTGAGGTAAAACCTCTTTGAACAAGTTGGTTTGGGGGTTTTGAACCTGTATGAATGATCTCTGAGTGACCAGTTGTCTTTGGTGGCGATTGGAAGTTGTTAGTGGCGAGTTTTGGTCAATAAGTGGCCAAAACGGTGTCAAGGGTCTAAAATCTCCATACGGAGTTGGATTGAGGTAAAAGCGGTGTCTGTGGAGAGATGGGGACTAGATTGACTTGTAGGAGTTGGAATCGAGTCAATCGGAGGTCGGAGCATAATGTTATGCGCGTCGGAATTTCGCCCTAGAATGTTGAATTTGCTGATATGGTATATCAGCAGGGGGCGCCGCGGCGCGGGAAGGTAGGCCGCAGCGTCAGAGGAGACAGAAGTGATGGAGAAGCAGGGGAGGCCGGAGTCACGGCGGTACTGTAGCGGTCGTGGCCCCAGCCCAGTTTTTGGTGTTTTGGTGGGTCATTTCCATTGTGTTGAGGCATTGGAGTGTTGTTTGGGTTGTCAGGGTTGTGTTTGGTTGAATTTTGAAGTTATTAGTGAAGTTTTAGGAGGTGTCTGGAGGTAGGATGTTACACTAAGCCTACTCCAAGTCCTATGATGAGTAGTTTGGAGCTTTCAGCTAAAGTAGGACAACCAATGAATAATGTTTTTCAATATAGATAAGTGGTTGGTGCTTTGCACTACTTAACTATCACTAGACCTCATATAGCATATAGTGTAAACAAGTTGTGTCAATTTATGCATTATCCTCTTGACACACATTGGAAAGCTGTGAAATGTTTGTTAAGAAACTAAAAGGCACAATTAACTTTGGTCTCCACTTGAGGAAGTATGGTGATTTTAAACTAATGGCATTCTATGATGCTGACTAGGCATTAGATATTGATGACAGGCATTCAACTTGGAATATATGTGTTTTTTGGACAAAATCTGATTACTTGGCTTTCAAGGAAACAAAAGGTAGTTTCCAAGTCTAGTATAGAAGCTGAATACAGAAGTTTGGCTTTAGTAGCGGCTAAAATTATGTGGATAAAATCACTGATGCAAGAGTTACATTTTTAGTGCACTCTACCTCCAAATATTTATTGTGATAATCTTAGTGTTGTCTTAAGTGCTAAACCAGTACCACATGATAAATCAAAGCATATTGAGCTGGATCTCCATTTTGTCAAAGAAAAAGTATTATCTAAGCAAGTGGATGTACAACATATCCTAGCTACTGAATAGATTGCTGATGCACTGACCAAACCTCTGTCTGGGCAAAAATTTGAATTTCCTAGGTATGAACTTAGGGTTAAAAATTTTTCAGACCCAAGTTTCAAGGGGGATGTGAAGAAGTAATATATTGTTATTTTATTTTGATGATGTGTCAGCTATTAGTTTGTTATTTGTATATATATTAGATTTTTGTCACATAACAAATGTATTAGTAAATAAATTGTAATCGGAGTTACTATTCTAATGAAAATGTGATTCAGAGAATTCAATTGTCTCTCTTTGCTTTGCTATGAGTTTTATTAGTTTTTTTGGAAAAAATGAGATTATCACTCTTCAAAAGTACATCATATTATCTATTTTCCTTGTCAATGAAATTAAATTTATACATAATATATTTGTAATTTGAATTTTATTATTAATATGGTAGAGAAAAACTTTTACTTGATGCTAAGCTGCTATATCAAATCTTGACTATATTCTCGATATGATAATAAGAATATCTAATTGAGAGGAGGTTTTTTGCTACATATTACATATGTGATATATCACATGTCAAGGATGCCAAAAGTTTTTTTTAAAAAAAGAAAGCTATTTGTGTGTGTGTATATATATTAAAAGTATAATTAATTTTTTTAACTTTTTTTGTTTGAGTTTATTAGTCCTTTAATTTTTTTTTACTAGTCAGTTAGTTCTTTAATTACTAAGAACAAATTTAGATGCCAATAGGCAATAGGTGCTCAATGATAATTTCCAAAGAAGGCACCAGTGGATTTAATTCAAGTCAACCAAAACAATTTTCAAATTAGTAATCAATGAAGAAAAGGAATGATAAATATGGAAGTCATGAGGTGCACGTACTAAAAGAAAGTAAACATATTTGAACATGTATATGAGAAAAAATGAAAAAAAAAAGAAATTTAGTTAATTTGAATATAATTCTAGAGATATTCAGATATTTATTTCTCTGATTGGCTGTTAAGCAAATATTCATATAAATATAGATTTTTTTTATAAACAAGAGTGTAAAAATAATGAGCTCATGATTTTCTACATCAACAATTATATATATATATATATTTATCTGCATTATATAAAATCTGAAAAATAAGTTATATTATTGATGATTTATTAAGAGTATAATTTGTTATAAATTTTACATTTTATATTGATATTATATGCATTAAGTTAATTTTTTCTCACAAATTTAGAAACGAACACCAATTAATATAGCCTTCCCACATTTTGGGACTGGAATTTCCAGTGCAAAACATCACAGGATGAAATATTAAATAATTACGTAAATTTAAAATTTGGTGAAAAAACTTTATAAAACCAACCAGTTTTATCCAAAGAGATGAAAAATGAGCGAGATATGAAACACCAAAATTTGGTTTCTTGCTCGAAGAAATTGAAATTTTCCTCAAGTTACAAAATTTTAAAGATTGAAGATAAAGTGGAAATACTATTTTTTTGGTATAGTGGTACCGTCTATATATATATATATATATTTTAAAATAGCTACCAAAAGCATTAACCATAGAACTTCTGAAAATCTGTGAATCCACATCAGCATCCAAATTTCATCAACATATATATTCTTACATATATCACCCATAAATGATAATTTATAAATGATCTTGAACATATACTCCTACAATGAATCTTCTGTCTCTACTTGGACTGGATGTGATGAATCTAGATTATATTTCTATAACCATTGAAATCATATCAAATATTTGTCTATCATGAACACGTGTTGTAGTGTAAATTAATAAAAAAAATATTTTTTTAAACAATTAAACTAAGATGGTAATATCCCTGTTTCGTGTGATATAAGGTTTCATATAAAAAAATTATATGGAACATCAATTAATATAACATAAATACTAAAACTATTTAAATTAAAAAAAATGTCATTATGAGACTACCACATATATAATTGACAAGAAACATTTAAATTAGAAAAAATTATATTCATAAGCTCCATGAATCTTTTTGATATCAGCTTTTGATATGATAATATTTGGAGAGTCAATTCATATAAGAACTAATTAAAAATTTATTATAATAACTAATTATTATGATATGATAATATTTGAACATTAAAATTTAAATTGACAAGAATAATTTAAATTGGAATAAATTATATCCATAAGCTCCATGAATCTTTTTGATATCAGCTTTTGATATGATAATATTTGGAGAGTTAATTCATATGAGAACTAACGAAAAATTATTAGTAATAACTAATTATTATGATATGATAATATTTGAACATTAAATATATTTCGGTTTTGATATGCTCATTATGAAATGATATTATTCCCGGTAGAGCCGCTCATCGTTTTGTATATAAAGGTGTCACCAATATACCTCTCGGAAGATCTGTAAGGGATTTCTTTGCAGCATGCATGCTTAAGCATCATCTTCTTGGAAGGATGATTATTATACTGCATAGTTCTCTCTCTGTGTGTATAGCGGGACGCATATGCTGATATAGGTAAACACTTATATACAGATTATGAAATCATGGTGCCAGTGACCATAAGAAAGTGATATTGATAAGAAATATATATATATATATATATGGCACGTTACATTTATTTATGAATTGACGGTTAAATTGGGATTTTAAATGCCACTTGATGAAAAAAAATAAAACACACTAATTATCTTTTAAAACATTAATCATTATTCAATTGGCACCATGATTGATATTTGGCGAGATTTCAGTACCGATTTCAGTTATATATAATCATGACATTAATCCCTTAAAACTTAAATGACATTGATCCCTTGAAACTGATATGTGTTGAATTATCAATCAATCTATATATCTCCATCTTCGTTGCCCCTCACACACACATCAAATCACCCCTCATTTTTTTTCAATCACACCTTGGCTTTCTACACACATTTTTTTTCAATCACACCTTGGCTTTCTACACACATTTACTCTATCTTTCTCTCCATTGATTCATGGTTTCTCTCTCTATAATCCAAGTTCGCTATGGTGGCAACTCTTATAGTGGTGTGAACAAAGGAAGTTTGGATTATATGTTAAAGCATAACCTATTTAAAGTGGTAATTTTTTGTGTTATGAATATTTGCATTTGTAGGCTACCTCTTTGGCTACTAGAGTTGCACTGTAAGTTGTAGACATCATATCAGTAATAGATAGGTATTAGCAAAAGTTATTTAAATTGAGTTGTCAAAAGTTTTCTTCCATATATCATCTCTTAAATTAAGCTAATTTACCTTTATTTTGAATTTCTAATGATAATTGAGGGGAAACTGAATTTGTTTGCGTGATAAATTGCGCCATTCCTGAATATAGTCAAATTCCTATCTAGATGGCCCAACTACTGGATATATCATATACATAATTAGAGGGGGTGCTATATTTAGTGATAGCTCATTCCCAAGTAGTTTTTAAATTGCAGTATTAAGTTTATTTATTAATTTATTTATATTAGCGATCATATATTAACTTATTTAAGCAATATCTATCAAGCATATTATTTTAGCTATAAAAGATATAAACTAATTAAATAGTTTTATAACTTTTAAATTCAATTAGTTTAATATAATATTAAGTAAAGTTGATCAATTTCCTAAACTAAATAATAATATTAAAATAATATGTTCAAATTCAATCACTCGAACCCATGCTTGAATGGTTTAGAGCATGGCAATGTAAGTGACGATTATGATCAAGCACTCGAACACAGGTAATGATCAATTATTGGATAAATTAATACATGCTGATACATGCAAGTGACGTATGGATATTATAAAACAAAAGAGGATTACATCTGCTATTGAGAGTCACCGATATTGTATGGCCTTATTTAAATTTAATTAGTTGGTACATTAATGTGTATATATATAATAATATTTGCTATAAAAACATATATATATATATATATCTATCTATCTGTCCCAATAATATGTCATTCATTATCATATATTGCCTCATGTGAAGCTTATGTGTGCATGACAGGTGATAGTGGGTTGAGTTTGACTGCATCCAAGGCACTACAATCAACTAGAGCTGAACCAATTGATATTACTAATGGTATATGATTCCAACCATGTGCACTGAAATTTTAAAATATGCGTTTGTCAGCAATAAGAATAATTTATGTTTTGTTTTGGGTTTTTTAGATTTTGAAAATAGTTTCATTGAAAAATATTTGCATTAGGAATGGGCGATTTATTGTTTCTTTCATACCAACAAACAATGATCAATCCAAGAGATCCATTGCTACTTATAGTTTCTTTTATATTGCAGATCGTAATAAATTATTGAAAAAATTCATACATGCCGATGCACGGAGGCGTCATATGGATATTATAAAAAGAAAGAGGACTGTGTATGCTAATAGGAGTCATTTATTTATTCCAATAAATTATTCATTCATATTAACATATATTAAATTCATATAACCATGTCAGGCGATGGTAAGTTTATATAGGTGAGGGTAATATATTAATATATATTATATGTTTTTTAATTATATAAATATAGTATGCATTAAGATTATATGCACTTATATGCATATAAATTATATATATAAGCACCAGATTATATGCACCTATATGCTTTTTAATTATATATATAGTAGGCATTAAGATCAAACTATTCATTATCTTTTATTTCTAAAGTTACTGAAAATAGCACAAGATTATCGTAGCAATCATTTTCGTGATAATATACAACTCTACAATATGATGTTTGCATTTACTTCAATGGGTGGAAAAATTGACAAGGCTGTGAACAATGGACGTGAATCATACGTTTATAGGATAAGTGGTCAGAATGTTCACTTGATTGGTAGTATCTTTCCACCAAGCGATTCATCACCTAAATTTGCTCAATTATACATATATGACACAAATAATGAAATATCCAATAGGATACCTACAGTTAGGTAAGTGTTGAATTAGTTTATGATTGCCATACATTTGTTTTCAAGTTTATGTAAACTAAACTGCATTTTTATGGTTATTCATTTGCAGTGGATCTACTGATCAAAGTAAAATTGATACTACTATAGTTCAATCATTGAAAGACATGTTAAATGCTCATAATATACTTGTGAAAACATATCGTGTAGCGAGGGATTTAGTGAATGCAAATAAATCTGAAGTCATAAAGATGTAACTAATCCACCAATGTGGAACTAATGGTTGTAGATACAATTTTCCAACATGCCAGAATGAAGTTGCAGCACTGATTGTTGGTGACATAGGGTCCATAGAACATGAAAGAGATATTATTGTGCAGCACAAAACAGGCTTATTGCAAAGAATATCATAAACTCACCCACTATATTTTCCCATGCAATATCCTCTATTGTATCCATATGGTGAGGACGGTTATAGAGATGACATCCTTCATAATGAGGATACTATAGATGGTAATTCAAAGAAGAATCGGTTTACTCCAAGGGAATACTTTGCTTACATGATTCAAGACCGAGGAATCAACAATCACCTATACTTTATGCAGGAAAACTATTCCAACAGTTTTTAATGGATGGATATATGATGATTGAATCCCAAAAGTTGTCATTTATTCGAAACAACCAAAAACAAATTAGAGCAGAACTTTATAGAGGGATTGCAGATGTTGTTTTGAGGTGTGAAATGATCCCATTGTCTATGGGCAAAAGGATTATCCTTCCTTCATCTTTTACATGTAGTACACATTATGCAATCCAAAATTATCAAGATGCTATGGCTATATGGAGATAGATAGGTTATCCAGATTTGTTTATCACATTTACTTGTAATCCTAAATGGCTAGAGGTGACTAGATACCTTGAAGAACATAATCTTTGTCTAGAAGATAGACCTGATGCTCTATTAAAGGTTTTTAAGGTTAAGCTTGACATGATGGTAGATGATATAACTAAGAAAAAATATATTTGGCAAGGTTAAGGCAGGTAATATTTTTTCCTCATACAAGTCTATATTCCCTTATTCAAATTATTCTATATTATATGGAAGTATTTTTTAATATATAACATGCATGCATTTTTTTTACAATTATATATACTATTGAATTGCAGAAATGTGGGCTACCCACGCACATATATTGGTATGTATGTGGCCAGAAGATTAAGTATCATTCTCCTAGAGATATTAACATAGCAATATATGCAAAAATTCTAGATAAGCACCAAAATCCTATGTTGTTTGAATATGTAAATAGTTTCATGATGCATGGCCCATGTGGTGTGATTAATCTGAATTCACCATGTATGGTCAATGGTAAGTGTTCAAAACTTTATCCACAATCATTTAATTCATCCACTGTGATTGATGCGACTGGATATGTGCCCTATAAAAGACCTTACAATGGTAGGGTTGTTATGATAAACAACATTGAGTTAGACAATTAATTTGTTGTTCCATATAATCCAAAATTGTTATTGAAGTACAATACTCACATTAATGTTGAAAGATGTAACCAATCAGACTCAATCAAATACCTTTTCAAGTTTGTGAACAAAGGTCATGATAGGGTTACTGTTGCATTTTATATAGAGTCAAGTGAGGCTGATGATGGTCGAACTCATAGTGAAATAAAGATGCATTATGACCATAGATATTTATCACCTTGTGAAGCTGTATGGAGGATATTCTCATTTTATATAAATTATAGGAATCCATCAGCCGAGAGACTATCTTTTCACTTGCCTGATCAACAGTCAATTGTATATGAAAATGATGAACCTTTGGATTTAGTCGTTTGACGTAACTCAACCAAGCCAACCATATTTCTTGCTTGGTTTGCAGCTAAAGAGAAATATAAATAAGAAGTCAAAGAGGTCATTTATGCAGAATTCCCTACTCGATTTGTATTCAAACCAAATTTGAATGAGTGGAAACTTAGGAAGTTTGGTTTTTCTATTGGAAGGTTGTATTTCATTGCCCCTGAAAGTGGAGAAATATATTACTTGCATATGTTGCTTAATGTTGTTAAAGGGGCTACCTCTTACAAAGATATTAGGATAGTTGATGGAATCTTATATCCAACATTTAGAGATGCATATTATGCTTTAGAATTACTAGACAATGATAAAGAGTATATCAATAGAATCATGGAAGCTAGCCAATGGGCCTCTGCTTAATTTCTCCGCCGACTCTTTTGCACATTATTGCTTTGCAATGCTCTGTCAAGACCTGAGATAGTATGGGAAAAGACTTGGAATGTATTTTCAGATGACATACTTCATAGAGAAAGGAATTTTACTGGACATGAAGGTAATCAACAATTATGTTTATTGGTATATATATGCTGGACTTTCAGTAAGATCATTTATTAATTACTAATTCTTTTTAATCTAACATTGGTATAGTAATATACAATTTATTATATTATATTTCCATAGGTTTACATCTATCAGATGATGACTTGCAAAATTTAACTTTATTGGAGATTGAGAATTTGTTGCAATCTAATGGCAAGAGTTTAACTTATTACCAACAAATGTCGTGTCTAGACAGGCCAGGTTTGGATTTTAGTGGTAATAAGCTGATTCAAGAACAATTAAATTATGACAGAACTGCATTTGCTGCTGAGTTATCTATATTGCTTAAGACATTGACAGTTGAGTAGAAGAAAGTTTATGAAGAAATTATTGCTGCAGTTGGATCTAGTGATAGCGGCATTTTCTTTGTGTATGGTTATAGGGGCACAGGTAAAACATATATTTGGAACACTTTATCAGCTTCATTAAGATCAAATGGCAAAATCGTTTTGAATGTTGCTTCAAGTGGGATAGCCTCTTTGCTTCTACATGGTGGAAGAACTACACAATCGCAATTTTACATACCATTAATGAAGATTTAGTCTGTAATATCAAGCAAGGAAGTCCTTTGGCTCTAAGTTGTTAGTTCATACATCACTAATTATATGGGATGAGGCGCCTATGGCAAGCACATATTGTTTTGAAGCTCTTGATTGAAGCTTAAAAGATGTTATCAAACAACAAAACCTATTCTCTGTTAACAAGCCTTTTGGAGGGAAGGTAATTGTTTTCGGTAGAGATTTTTGAAAAATACTGCCTATCATACCCAGAGGAATGAGAGAGGACATTGTATTTGCAGCAATTAACTCATCTCATACATGGAGAGATGGCAAAATTTTGACTTTGACAAAGAACATGAGGCTACTTGCGACAAATTTAGTAGTCATAAGTAAAGAGCTACAAGAGTTTTGACATTGGATAATTTCCATAGATGATGGACTTATTGAGTGTAACAATAATGAAGAATCAGAAATTGCTATTCCACCAGATCTCCTCTTAAATGCTCCAATTGATCCTATTAAATGTATTGTTGAGTCCACGTACCCTAATCTGATTAACAACCTTAATGAGTCAGCATACTTTAGAGACAGAGCAATATTAGTTCCTACTTTATCAGTTGTTGATGATGTTAATCAATATATGCTATCCATGCTTCCCACTGAGGAAGTACCATATTTAAGCTCTAACAGTATATCTAGGCAAGATGGGAATGTGGATTCTATTGATGATGTGCACTCTACTGAATTCTTGAATTCTATTTCTATGTCTGGTCTTCTTGATCATGCAATACGACTCAAAGTTGGTGCGCATATCAAGCTAATGAGGACTATTGATAAAACATTAGGTTTGTGTAATGATACGCAATTCACTGTAACTAGGACTGGTAATCATGTTCTACAAGCAAGGATGATATCTGGGCCTAATGAAGGTTTGAGAGTATGTATCCCGAGAATGACAATTACACCATCTGATTCAAGGCTCCCATTTAATATGCGCAGGAGACAATTCCTTATTATGTTGTTATTTGCTATGACCATAAATAAAAGTTAACGTCAAAGTTTGTGTAATGTTGGTTTATATTTGCCTAAGCCTATTTTCACTCATAGTCAACTATATGTTGCAATGTCACATGTTCAAAGTAAACAGGGTTTGAAAATCCTAATTTTAGATCAGGATGGTAAACCGACAAGCACAACATCCAATGTAGTATATAGGGAAATCTTCAATAATTTATAGTGATCAATTTCAAATTCTTGCTAATGTGTTGTTCTATTGTAGCATGATGTATTAAATTGTTCCCTTTTGTCATGATTATCTAATATAAATTATGAATTATATATTCAGATGTATAATTAAGATATAGTTTTAATAAATTTGTATTAATTTAATAGTTTAATCTGTATATAAGAAAAAGAGCATCCTGTGCGACGTGCCATTCTAGTTTGACTAGAAACAAAGGCGTTAATGTTGGTATTCTCCATTAAGTAATATATTTTTTCGGTAAGCTCCCTTAAGTAATTTTTTTAGTAATCACCATTAATTTAATTAATATTAATGCAACAGAGTCTTGTCTTTGACCATAAAAAAAATGAAACGTGCTCAATCGAGCCTTGTTATATTGGGCTCATTTGGGCCCAGTAAAAAGTTTGGTCATGTGGAATTAGGCCGAACAGTAGACTAATCATGTTGGGTAATATGAAAGGATTGGTTTAATTATGTATATTATTTTATTAAAAATTATGAAAATTTTAATTTATTAAGAAATAAAATATGATCTTATAAAGTTTGAGATAAATATTTTTTTTTTGCTAGTTGTTTTTTCCCCTCAGTGACAGACGTGTGTATGCAATCCTTATCGTATTGGGCTAACTTGGGTCTAGTAAAAAAGTTTGCCCAGTGGAATTAGGCCGAAAGCTAGACAAACTAATCATGTTGGCTAATATCACAAGGATGGGTCCAATCAATTATGTATATTATTTTCTTTGAAAAATTAAAAATAATTTATATAAAAAAATAATTTGATAGAGAGTTTGAAATCAGATGGAAAATGAAAGCACACAAAACACAATCCGAGTTTGAAGCACACACAAATTGACAGAATACACTGAGCAAAAAGGTTTGTAATTAATTAATTGAAAGAGCCCGACAAAAAAATACCAAGCGCATAGTTTAATTGGTAGGATTTACTCCCTCCGGTCTTATATATATGAACTTTTAATTTGGTCCTGAATATAAGATCCTTTACAATATACGAGGTGATATTTATTATACATTTCCAAAAAATACCCCTATTTAATGTATCCAAAGAGAAAAAGAAAGAGAATAAATAAGGGTAATTTTGAAAAAATATTGGGATTTTTGGAGAAATCGAGGTAGTTAATTAGTTTTAACTTCCCTTCTTAATTCACGTGATTCGGTTAAAATGATCTTATATTAAGGATCAAAGGGAGTATATTAGATTAATTAGAAGCCTGGAATTAGAACCCTAAGAATACAATTGTATTAAAACTAGGTGATAAAATTTATTTTTCTTTGGATTATGCCCAACTTAATTCTAATTAATCTAAATTTCAATAAGTTCTATGATTAAAATGAGATAAATTTATAACAACGATGACAGCCCAACAAGAAGGACGCAGCTGTATAGAAAAGAGACGTCACGTGACTTTTAGGTGATTCGCATTTCGCTCAGGGCAGCCTCAAATTGTAAAGATAGAGGCCTTCCGTCAAAATCTCCTTCACACTCACACGTGCCATCATTATGCTTCCCAAGTCGTTTACATATAATATCTTTCATCCTCATCTCCATTCATCATCCCTCAATCTTCACCAATAGAAAATCTCTTTAAATCCGCTACGCCAAACCCAACAATCTTAATTTCAATATTACTTTCTCCACTTCTAAATATAGAGTTTTTTATTTTAATCAAAATATAAATTTTTTTTTCAAAATATAAAATAATATTTATTACATATTTTTAAAAAAATATTTTTATTTAATTTATCCCAAAAAAAGTGAGAAAAAGATTAAATAAGGATAATTTTAAAAAAATACTTCAATTTTGAAAAACATTAAGATAGTTAACTAATTTTAACTCATATTCTTAATCCATATGATTCAGTTAAAAATTTTTTCTATTAAAGACCAGGAAAAGTATTAATCCAGCCATAATTAGTTCAAAAAACTATAACTTTCTTCTAAATAATTTTAATACTCAAAATTTAGTCCCAAAACTTTTAATTCTCGAAATGCCATTAATATTATTTCAATAGTTACGTTCAATAGTAAATGTTGAAGAACAAAATTAAATTATATTCTATATTCCCTAACTGATACTATTGCAAGTATAAAACTTGTCTCTATCAAATAGATATATATATATATATATATTTCAATACGATCATATGTATTGCAAAAGAGGAATCAGTCTTTTGTAACACCCCAATTTTGGTCTCGTGTTTTGAATGTAGCTTTAAAGAGAAGCATCACTCCTAATGAAGTCTTGGCTTTAGCTAAGCACACTATCCAAGTTTAGGGTCTTACTCAGATTTTCTGTAATGGGATTACTAGCTAACACTAAGCCAACCTAATTTAAATATTTTTTGAGGCCAGTTTTGTGTGCTCTTTGTAACCTCTTGTTAATAATATATCCCCTTTCATTCAAAAAAAGAAGTATTACTCACTCATTCCTTAATATAAGGAATAAGTAAAAGAATTTTCATATTTTAAAATATAAGAAATACAAGGAGTTTACCTAATATATTGAATAATTTTTTCTAAACATATTCTTAATTAAGATAATATTTTTTCTAAAAACAAGTAGTACAATTCATTTATATTAATTACATAATGTAAAAATTATTAATATCAAATGAAAGTATTTTTTTAAACTATTTTATATTTAAAAAAAATTTATTATTTTTCTTAATATATGAGATTTGGTCTTTTCTTTCTTATATAAAAAAACGGGGGTATATTGCTTATGTCATAATTGTAATTAATATTGACTGTAGTCAAACAGTTAATTTGTTTTTCATAAAACTTTTTTTCGGTTAGATTCGTTGTCTGTAAAATAACCGATTTCCAATGAAATTAACTGTCAAGTCCAATTGAAAAAAAAGAAAAAGAAAAGGCGAAAATCAATTCCTTAAACCTATTTATGGAAAATATTTAAATTTTAAACTAAAAAGAGATGGTTAGGGACACTGTTTGTGAGCGTGCAAATGATGACCCCGGAAAGGTTTGACCAATCATACTTTGTGACAGATTTTTGTAGCATAAATGAGCTACACCCACCCCTTTTTCTTTTTCTCTTTTGTTTATATCAACCCCTCTTCCCATCTGATCAAACACAAGTATATCTCGGAAAACCCCAAAAATGCAATTCAATTAAATTTACAAGACGAGAGTACTTAGATTATGCATTAAATTAGTCTATAGAAATATACTCTGTATATTAATTTTTTTAAGAAAATCAATCCTTTTAAAAAAAATTCTTATTGATTAAGAAAATTCTTTATATACAAAATAAATTTAGTTGAAAGAGTTTACCATTTATCTTTTAATACTTAAGAAAGGCTAGTCAAATAAAATTCCATTGGCTACTTCTTATTGTTCAATAGGTTTAGTTTTATTCCGTTACATGTGGAGCTCAAACTTCACCTTCAGACACAATCATAACAACTCCTTCCAAATCAAAAAGCTAATGACACACTGTAACTATTAAACAGCAGAAATATGCGTGGAAAAGTACATGATTACCAATTTCAAATCTCCAGTAGTATTAATCAAATCACTAAGTGCCCGACCTGCATCCGCATAGAGCGTGCAAGCCAGGTCCTACTCAGCACCCCAACACCATTCCAGCCACAACCTCTAAAACATGCTTTCAATCTGTCCAACAACACTCCAAAAGACAAAGAAAGTGACTAACGTTAACGTTTTAATGATTCATTCCATCTTTCCACATATCTAAAACCTTTTCTGTATTTGAATTATTTCATGTATACATATGCATTCATATATATAATTGGGAGGGAAGGAAAGTGACAGTTTTGCCCTTCCACGCGTGAATGGACAGGGTGCTTTGGAAGTTCAAAAACCAAGGCTTTTTAAAGGGACACTTGAGACTGCTTTGTTTAAGCACATACATATATCACTTTGATCGAAGCCAAAGGGTGACCACTATTACTCCCGTCACCTTCTTCTCTCATACAGCTCTGAAGCATAGTGACTTCATTATTCCATTGTTCTCCATTTTCTCTTTCATTTCATCTAACCCAACTATGTCTGTAAGTTCTTTTACATTCTGTTGCTCTCTCTCTCTCTCTCTCTTTCTTTCTGTGTGTTTCATACGCACACAAGCACACACACACACATGTATTTGTTTTGGGAAACGCACATGATCATAGAGAGAAATTGATGGATGTTATGTGTGTAAGATAATTGAGATATTGTTGTGTTGTGGGATGTATATGATGCAGATGCTGGTAGAGGTAAGAGTTCCAAATCTGGACTGTGAGGGATGTGCTTCAAAGTTAAAGAGAGCTCTCCTCAAGCTTAAAGGTACTTTGCACCAACCACTTCTCATCAACTTTTTGCTTTTCTCTTGGCACTGATCAATGATGTGGGTCTTCGATATGTATGCTAAAATGAACACACACACACACCAACACCAGAAAGCATTAAAAGGAAAAGAATACCCCATTTCAAATTTAGTCATCATCTATCACCTGCTTTTGTCCATGATGATGAGCCTGACATTGTTGTCCAATCAAATTCTATCTTCTTTTTTAAAAAAAAAAAAAATTTGCCAGTGGTGAAATTTCTTTTTATTTTGGAGGTCAAACCTTGTAGTATCAGAAACAGGCCAATAATGGTATTAATGAGGTTAGATGTTAACAAATAAGTCACTTGTTATGTACTCAGAAAATGCAAAGCAACTGATGATCTTCACAAACCACTATCCAAGACAAACTGCTTAGGCTTCTTTTTTTTTTCTTTAAAAAAAAAAGACGGGCCAGAGATGAGTAAGATCTTTATTTTTTTTTCTTACCGGAGTAAGATAATTTTCTTCACTCATATTCATGTAGTATTTCACCGGAAAAAAAAATCAAGTAGTGCTAACAAGAAATGTCCATTAACAAAGCCCAGCCCACCGAAGAAATCGGTCAGCAAAGTAATGGAACTGATATCTTACGATGACCCAAACATTACCGTTTATTCTTTTCTTTTCCCCGATAAAAGACCTCTTCTTATTCGTTGTATTAAAATGTCAGAAATTTAGATTGTCTCTATTCAAAAGTTTAAAAATTTAGTTATTTTAAATAATTTAATCTTAATTGTCTGCTCTAACATCTCTGACTCCTTTAATTAAAGATTCGGTAATTCTTTTTAGGATTATCTATCTTTTTCTTTATTTCATTCGTCCATTTTTTTTATTTTGATTTTGTTAGGAGAAAAAATATGAGATGGAGTTGATCTTCTAGATATTATGCGATTCCTATATTTATTCCTTGAAAATAAAAAAAATGGATACCGTCAAAAAACTCAAATTTACTACTTATCAAAATGAGAGATGTTGAACCGTTTGAACCATAACTTATTTTAAATAATCCTTTATTCTTACAAATTGAAATAAACCTGCAGGCTCCAAAACAAGCCACCCCTTCTTGCTTGCAAAATAATCCTCTATTCATGCTTGCCACTTTAGGAGACTGGATCAATGTAGATTTGGTTAAAGAATCATTTTTTTAAAAAAAAAATATTATGAAATTGAACTGGTGACACATTGTGAAAAGGAGGTGAGAAAAGGACTGGTAAAGGAATGACATATAAGGCCTGAAAGTGTTGTCCCTGTCAGGATGCCTAGTTGTGACCTGTGACTTTTTCTAGACTGTCCTGCCTCACTGTGTCCTATATTAGTATTATTTTTCCCTCAAGTGTCGGGTCTATTTTGCCTAAATTATTTTGAACTCTTCCACCCATGCATGTCTTTATCTATCACCTACATAAAGATTTTCTTTTTTTTCTAAAAAAAAATCATCTCCAAGTATATTCATATATATAAACTTGATCAAATCTTCATAATTGACATAGAAGTATATATATCAATGTACTAACAAGTATATATATATATATATATTGGGCACCATGAATATGCAGGAGTGGATGAGGTGGAGGTGGAGATAGAGGCACAGAAGGTAATAGTGAAAGGGCATGGAGTGGAAGAGAGGAAGGTGCTGAAGGCCATAAAGAGAACAGGAAAAGTAGCAGAGCCATGGCCGTATCAAGGAGGCCTTTCTCATTTCACAACATCACTGCACAAGTACCCGACTCACATCCTCAACCATTACTATCATGACTCCTCCAAGTCTGAAGCCTCCAATGGAGTCCACACTTTCTTCCACACTCCTTCTCTCTATTCCGTCGCCATCTCTTCTGATGAACCCTTCGCTTCCCTCTTCAGTGACGAAAACCCTCATGCCTGCTCTATCATGTAAACAAAATCTTAATTAGGATCATACGCTATATATTTTCTTTCCTTTTCAATCTTATTGAGTGTATTATTACTTTATATATGTTTGCTTCCTGGAAACAAGTATTATTTATGTATTGATCTATGTGAAGTGAAGACATTATCTAAGTTTTCCCATGTTGTATAAGATGCTATAAGTTGGTATCCAGGCTCGCCTTAATTGTGTCCAATTCCCTCTTTTTAAAATGGTACATGAATTTCGTCTAATTTCATAATCATACGTTGGTATGTAACCAGAAATAAGTTTTCTAACTAAAATGACCAAAATACCCCTACCATACTAACATTTGTATTTAATTACTGTTGATTTGCAATTAACTTTCATATATTTTAACTGATATTTGTTAATTTGTAATCATCATATCTTATTTACAATAGATCATAGCTTATACTTATTTACAATCAATTTCTATTAACTTGCAATTTACTTTCATAGATTTGCAACTGTTATTAGGATAAGGGCATTTCATTAATTCATTCTTTTCAACAAAAAATTTATTCCTCATTACATACTGGGGTTTGATTCTGGAATTAGACCAAATTCAAGTATTATTTTAAAAATAATTTTTTGTCTTGGTATTTATATGTAATTTTTTTCTTTTTTGTTTTTAGAATTTCTATGTATGGTCAAATGAATGTCAAATCCCACAAATTGGAAAATCAAAGTGTGGCTCACAAATTAAATTGGGATGGGCCAGTCATGTAGAAATGAAGCAGGTGGGGCTTGGAAACCCAGCTTTTTCTGACTTACATCAACTGATGACTCTGAGGATGCGAGATGAGATTTTTTTTTTTTTGATAACGAGGAACAACTGCGAGTGGAGATATTCAAAATCATGCCTTACATTCAATTATGTTCTTCAACTTTTGCAGGTGAGGTAGGTACTGTAATGTAAGGATCTCCTTTTTAAGTTCCTTTTTGTAATTTTTAAAGCGTGACATACATAAATAATTTAGATTCTGAGTTATAACTGAGCAGTACCAAGTCTATAAAATAATCTTCAAATACAGAAAATAATATAATAAGCTTATGTAGCATTGACATAAGTATATATATTGGATACAATATAATACATTACAGAAAATATGACAATTTTTAAAATTTTAAAATATATGTGCATCGATACATATACATATGTAATATTATTTATATGTATAATTAATAAATTTACTCATTAAAATAAAAATGAATATTAAATATTTTAAAAATTATAATATAAATATTTAAATAAATAATAAAATATTTATAATAACTTTAAATGATTCTATTTTATCACAAAAATTTAAAGTGATACAAATAGGTATAAAATAGTATAAATTGATATAAAAATACAAATATAATACGAGTATCATATCGTGCCATGTATTAACTATGGATAAGTCTTAATATAAGACTTTTCTTACATTTGTATTAATTTTCCTTTTTTTTAGTTTTTTCACCTTACAGATATTTTACATGTTTTTATTTTAAAAATTTAAATTCAAATTTAAATCCAATCCGCCAATTATTATTATGCAACCCACTTGGCCATCCCCCACCGTCCTTGCCTACCTGATATAGCCTCATATGTTGCTCAATCGCTTTGTACTTTTTCCCCCTCTGTTGCATTTAAATTTTTTTAAAATGTAAACAGAGATTTTGAGTAAAAAGAGAGATGGATTCAGATTATAAACGTAAGAAGAACAAAATTGAAATTTAATCATGAATAGACATATAAATATTTTAAGACATATAAATATTTTAAACATACTTCATAATTAAACACACAACTGACTGACACCTATTGGTTCGGTTATATTTTTAAATTTATTTATTCAAAAATCCCTTTTTTATGTTAGAAATTCTTAAATACACTAAACTTTTTATTTAAAAACTAGTGTATCAAAATTAGAAATGAAATTCAAATATCCAACGAGTTTCTTGAAGAGTTATGTTTGATTATATCTTTCACAATTGGGGGTCAAGAAAAAAATCATATCCTTTCACAATTAGAAAGGCATTGGAATAATCAGTTCAAAGTTCATTGATTGATATTAATTTAATTAACAATTACTTATATTAGTGACCAATTTGTAGTTACTGTATTGTGATCAAATTAAGTGGTGCACTCGTGACAACTTTTCTCATTATACTTGAAAGTTAACTCTCTTAATGAAGTTCTCACCACAAAAACTCTTTGCCAGTTAAGTCAATAATTTCTTATCACAATAAATAAATAATTAATAATTGAGGATTTGGCATTTTAAATAAAAGTTTAAATCACTTAAGAGGTGTAAGTAAAGATGAAAATATATTTCTTGCAAACAGTTAAATTGTCGCTACTACGTTTTTAGTAGAGATTAACTTATTTAATGGATTGTAATTTGAACGAGTCTAACCAAACGTCTTTCACTATGCAAGAAAATGAGATTAATAAGACAGTGATGTTATATGATATATAATGTATTCCTAAAGGTGGAAAAATATGGATCAGTGACGAGAACTGGGAGAGACAATTTTGTTTTATAGGATAAACTTGATTGTGTTCAAGTGGACTTAAATTAATATATTTTTTTCGAAGGTTTTTGGGACGACATGACAAAATATTGTTATAGAAATTATTTCCAGAACAGACAAAATATTGGAAAAAATATTATATATACGTAAACCATTTCTGCTGCGAAGTGATATGAAGAAGACAAGCTTCATAGAATAATTTCTAAAGCACACTTTCTTTGTCTTGATATGGAAATTTTGGGTTGATGCGTGCGTTTTTGGCAATGATATAAAATAAGCTTTTGTAAAACTCATAAAAAAACAAAAAAAAAAGTATATGGATTTGTTGAATATATATTATTTATAAGAGTTTGGATATAAAATATCAGGGATGTATATGGATTCCATAGGTCTAATTCCATTAAATCATAGTTTGGCCAAAAAAAAAAATCCATCAAACCATATCAAGTTGGGTTGTCTATAAAAAGAAAATTACTTTTTTTTTACCACCAAAAGAAAATTACTTAATTAGACTAGATCTCGTGATCAGGGTGAGTTTCCAACTTGGCTTTAGGGACCAATATAACTCGATCCTCTTTTTTCTTAATATATATATATATATATATGTATATAAACTCTGCTAATTAAGCTCTGTTTAATTTTCTGATTTTTCCTTTTGATACAAAAAAAAAAAGGAGAGTAGGGATTTATACACAATTTGACTTTTCAGACAAATTGAAATTTTACAAATATTGACATTTTACTTTTTGTTTCGAAAGTCACTGCTGAAGTTTTACTTAAAAAGATCAAATCCTACCTACCACCCTGGGTGAAGACTTTCTAATTAGTCTGGTAAGATCCTACTCAGAGCTGAGCCACACCTGATATCACGTCACAATCAGAATTAATTTTCGGGGGACATAAGTTAACTATAGTTCAAACCAAAATTCGACTCGTACACCATTTTTATTGGATAACGGTTTAATTTTTATGTCAATAAAATTTAAATTAAAACTTAAGTATCAATTAAGCATTTAAGCCTATAACTTTCAGCCCAGTTAGGTCTCAATTCTCAAAGAGGCCTCACTGAACTTGATCTAAAGTCTAAACCTAATTCATCAATCTCTTTCATAATTTTATATTATGTCATCCATTGTATTCTCTTCTCAATTCTCAATCTTCAAATTTAATTTTTTTTATAATAGATCAAATATACTATAAAAATAATTATTTTAAAAATTCTCTATTCTCAAAAAGAAAAATAAACATTAAAACTGGTACTTATATGATAAAAATATAAATATTCTTAAAAAATTAAGTCACTTTATATAAAATGGATTGAATGTTGGCCCAAAAAATATAAAATAGATTGAATAGAGTTCATAAAATATCATGAATCTCTTTTACAAAATGTTAAAATTTTATTTTAAAGAAGAAAAATTTTAAAAAGAAACTAATTTTGACTGGCCTGACATCAAATTAATTGATTTTATTAGTAATGACCAATTTAAAAGCTTCTTGACTTTTTCCCATCAAATTTTAACAGTCAATAAACTGTTATAATAGTTTGTTACTTCCCCTATAATTTATTCATAGCTTAAAGCAATCTTTGTCATGATCTTCTATGTTCACCGTAGAGAACGTATAAGGTTCAGACAAGGAAAGAGAAAAAAGAGTAGAGTAGATGGAAATGAATATAATTATGAGATCGGATATTGATCCTATATTTAGTTACATTTTCTTTTCCTGAACATTTAATTACATTTTATTTTCTTATGTCACTCTTTTTTCCAATACATAAATGAAGAGTATTCACTTTGACTTCCTATATGGGCTTTGACCAAGACGTAACCTTGATGATGGGCCGTGGACCAGCATGAAAGCCCATAAGATATTCAGGCCCAAACAGCAGTGGCTATTACAATGTCAAACATTCCTGTAGCCACCATCAGAAACACAGATATTGGCATTAAAAGGATCCCTCTATTCGATGTAAGCTCGCACTCCCACGCACTCATAAATACCAATTCCACCCATTCTTAAACCTTACGCTTTACAGACACTTCAACCCACACACAAGTTTTCAACACTTACTTCTTCGTCCTCCTCTCTCATCCATCCGACCTCTCTTCTTCCTCCTACAATGGCTCAGGTACTACTACTGATCTTCATATCTTGCTTTCTCATCTGATTTATCTGAGTGACTGAGAAAAAAGCCTAAACTTTTTTACTTTAGCTTTCCTTTTCATTTTCCTTCTCCCTCTGTCTGGATCTGTAGCAGAAGGTGGTGTTGAAGGTTATGACTATGACTGATGATAAGACAAAGCAGAAAGCAATAGAAGCAGCTGCAGATATCTATGGTACTTGAAATTCTGTCTTCTTCCTCAGATGAGGACTCAATTTTCTGCCTTGAATTGATATCCATGGAATTTGACTGAGGGCCCATCTGATTGATTAACTTGGTTGGTGATTTTGTCAATTAGGGGTTGATTCGATCGCTGCAGATATAAAAGATCAGAAGCTGACTGTGATAGGACAAATGGACACAGTGGCAGTGGTGAAGAAGCTGAAGAAAGTGGGAAAGATAGATATCATATCTGTTGGACCTGCCAAGGAAGAGAAGAAAGAAGAAAAGAAAGAGGAAAAGAAAGAGGAGAAGAAGGAAGAGAAGAAAGAAGAGAAAAAGGAGGACAAAAAATAAAAGGACAATAATAATTACATATTGTCGGCTTCTTCCAATTCTTCCCTTCTTTTTATTTTTCTTATAATTTCCGTATGCAGAGAAGCTATGGTTAGCTATATGGTACTAAAAAGCACTGCTCATATAGATTTTTCTATGGGTTTCCCTTCAAAATCTGGTGTCACAGTATTCTTCTTCTGCAGAATCAACACTGGGAAAAACTCAGATAGTTGACAATTTTGTGTGGATTTTAGCTTGCATTTAATGTAGTAATTAATGCCATATGAATTAAAGAATAATTTATTGTGCAATTGGCTCTATTGACCTTGATAAAATCGATGGATTTTGGCATGTTTGTGAAAGAGGTGGGTATGGAAGGTCATGAAAATTTGGGCATCACGAAATCCTTTTTCTATGAGATTGTGGGTCATTTTCTATGAACTGAATGGCACCAAAGTCCAAAAGGGGCCAAGTAATCTAACCCTCTTAAGTAATAAAAGAAATGAATGGAGACAAAAATGGTCTTCAAATCATTCTTTTGAGAGGGAGAGATGACTCATGTACACACCAGATTGTTTGATGAGCTAAGCGTTTTCATTAATCCGTTTGCTAATGTCACCTAGTTGGGTGAGGTTGTAAATAATCAACTTACGGCAAGCATGGAAATTTTCATTTCGGTTTTCTTGACTTACGCTTCACATCTTAACGTGTATTAGTGCCAAAAAATTTAATTGACATGCTCACAAGAATTTTAATTTTATAGCGTAAAGTAAAACGTAATCATAACTAAAATGGCATTGATCAATTATATTACAACAACAATAAGAGCCTTATCTCTTTAGGTAGGGCGGGCTTTGGTCTGTGTCAAAAACCAGTTTTTCATGTGTGTGTGTGTGTGTGTGTTGATTGATTATTATTTCCAGAAATTTAAATCAGCACAGTTACAGCCGACCCTGCTTATAATGGGAGACAGTATTTCATAGACAGAAAAGTGGAACTTGAATTGTGTGGTCAAACCATATGGATGGAAACATGAGCAAAGCACTTTAAGAAATTGCATCCTACGCAAATAGAGCACCAACATGTAGCTGACACATAAATTTATTGTGATATGCAATCACATAAAAGGTTCTCCAGCATTTAAGTATTTAACTAATCTAATGGAACAGTATGGGGCCCTGTTAGGTTCCGAGAAGAACAAGAGCATACAAAAAGTTCCAGATAATTGTAAAAAAAAAAGGTAATAACCCATCATTGAAAAATAATCAAAACAAGCAGATTTAGAAGATAGCATCCTACGATGAATGAGAACTGCTTGGTATAATTGATCCCATGAGCTATGCAGGACATGTGGTCTTGCCTGAGGACCAGGAGATGATATCTGCATCAAACTTCTATATCTCCGACACCAAAAGCATCCCCAACAAAACATACCACACAAATTAATGGTTACAGAGTACATAAGCAACAGCGCATCAGTTAAGAAGGAGCTTGCAGCAATCTGATTGGTGACGGAAGATGCCTACCATAGTTAGACTCTGCACAAGATATCTAGCTGACAAATGTGCCATAAGAACATTGCGCTGACAGTAGAGGGGGGATATGGTTTTCACTCTTCACCTGGAGCAGATTAATGGCCGTCATCTCAGGCCACAAAAACAAGCCAAAGGACTTGAGCAAGTGTCAAGAAAGCAAAATGTTAGATTACGACATCTTTGGCTCTAGGAACATGGCAATTGCTCGAGAATTTTAGCAAGCATTGCTTGCTTCAGATAGTCAGCATTTTTGGGATGGATTCCTTTGGGAAGTACAGAGTAAAATCTTAAATGCACCATCCAATGTGAGAGTATGCCTTCAAAATAATCTGAAGAGGAAATTTACCTTGAACAAAGTCTCAGGATACTCCAAACTGTAAGAACAGAAAAAATGTCAGAATTCGACAATCAACCAGATGACTAACTACTCATACTGATATTGTTCCCATCGATTTACTCTAAAAGAATCAACCTCTGCCATCATTACTATAGAAGTGACTGTCCTCAACAAGCTACTTTAAAACAGATTATCACATTAACAAGATCTAGCCATCTGCACCACTGCCAGAGCCCATGAGCAATTATTATCAGACCAGACTGAATATAACCATTTAAGGAACTGAATTCCCAGGTCACTGTTTCAATAAGTGGATCATTGCTTGAAGTAAGCTCAACTCAAAAATACTTTTGTGTAAAAATTTAATCTCAAAGAACTAAAAGATCAACATACAAATTCCAGTTGATATATAGCAATGCTCAATATCTAATAAGTGCTAATAATAATTAAACAGATAATTTAAGGCTAATTTAAAAAAAAAAAAACTAATAATTCATGCATTAAAAGACACAACACATACATACAAACACATACCTAAATATACATAAAAACAAATGCAACAGCCTTGAAATTAATAGAAAATCAAGAGCTATTACCTCAAATACTACTAAATAAGAAGCCAAAAAACAATGCTGAAGTGTGTAGACAGGTACATTAACTTTGAACTATTAAGTTTGTTTTGATCTCAATGGTTAGCTACTTAATTACCTTACAAATGTTGTAGTGGAGTCTGGCATTAATTAGGTTGAAGACTGACACAAGATCCACAAGCATCAATGATGCCTAAATTTTATGATCAAATATTCTCACAATTCTGGTTTACTCATGCAATTATGGAGGTGATAAAATACAAATATTCCATTAGAGCTGGCTACGACATAATTGTTAAGAGTTATTAAGACGAAGAGAAAGCTCTTAGCCTCTTACCTTCTCAATCCTAGGAGCATTTTTGTGGTTTTTAAAGTCGTTGCTTATTCAAGCTTGAATTGCAATTCTATAGGCGTTACTGGGTCCTCTTAACCATGCAATTTGTCTTTGTGAATTTAGTAGTAAAAGAAACTGTCAATCCTTTATGACTTGAAGATAATGTGAGAGGAAGTAATGGTCAGGTTAATTTTCTGCTTCACGACCTCGAGTATATTTTTAGCTTTATATCTGTCAAAATCTGAATTCTTTGGCAGACTGAACAATAAATATTCTATTTAAGAAACCTCATTGACTCTTGGATTTACTCTAGAACCTATTAAATCTAAAAACCAATATTATACATTTCTATTCACTGCACCCAATGCAATCTGCCCTATGACATTCACACTACCCTTGTCCTCAAATACCCCCATAAACCTTTAACCCACAAACTGTACACCGTTTAATCATCCAAGAAATCTCTAAACCCATCCTGTTAAGTCCTTACTCTATTGCTGTCCTATGTGAAAGACAAACCTACCAGAAAAAATCTCCTCAGATTATTCATACTCTAGTGATCATGACTGCTTCGTCATGAACACAAGACAAAAGCAAAAACAAAAAGTAGAGCTTCATTGAAATAATATTCTCCAAACAGAATCACACTTAAGAAAGGAAGAGTGGAAGACCAAAAAGATGAAGGTTTGTGTTAATTTAGTTCCCACCCTCTTACTAAGTAACAAAGTGACATGCCACTCAAACAAGTCCTCCACTCACATAGGTTTACAAAACCCCCCAAGGTCAATAAGAATTTTAGTTCAGCTATCCAGGCCTAACAAATATTAACTGGGTAACCTTATAGATAGATTGAGAAAACCAATCAAGATACCAGTTTGCATTTAACCACAACTGGGAGGGCCACATTTTAAAATTATGTGAGCATGGCCATTAACCTACCCCTATAGTCATCTTCAAATTCCAACTTGATCATATGCATAGCATCCCAATGGGCTTTTGTACAATATACTGTACTTTCTAAGTCCAACCAACCTCTAATCTGTGCTACTACTATTCTACAAAGGAATCTGCCACAGAAAACTAGTGTCTATACAGTACTTCAAGGTCCAGCCCACCTCTAACCTGTGCTACTACTATTCTCCAAAGGAATCTGCGACAGCTAACCAGTGTCATCCATTGTCCAAGTACATAAAAACACCCAGCAAATCCAGTAATAAATGGCATATCCTCTCCTCGAAAACCATTATATATACATTCACAAGATAAAAGAAGAATTCAAATATTTTGATTCAAACACACCCAAGTTGACATCAAGGTATACCCTTGAAAACTAGGTTTTTAAAATGATAGTCTAATTTGTCTTTTTTCCTTAGTTACCATGTCTGCTAGTAAAGCTAATGCATTAAGATCATAAACCCAACAAATAATCATGCTATAGCATAATTTATACAAGAAAAACCGTCGTGTCCAAATAATAAGCAATATCATCACATTACCAGAAAGATGGGCACACTGGCCTTTTTAACAAGTCAGTAGTACATAAGAATTGAAAGAATATACCAGACGGGGATGGAAATCAAATAGTACTTTATTTCTTGATCTTGGACGCCAACAGAACCAGCAGCAGTGGATGGTCTTAGTTAGCAAGATCAATTAGCTGATGCCTAGTTAATGTTAGCTAATAACTCAGCCAGACAATATCCTATTTCAATATCTTCAGCAGTGCCTTCTGAGCCTGAAAACTAGAGGGGCATACTTCCCTCTCCTTTCTTCATCATTTGTCTTATTACTTTATGAGCTTCAGCAAGCTTTCCAGCATTCCACAAATTACTCATCAAGGTACTGAACAAACTGAAAAAAAAAGAGGACTACAAGCTTTGTTCTCCATTTCCTTGAGCATTGACAGTGCTTTATGCTTCATCAAATTTTCCAGCCATACATAATCCCCGAATCATTGAATTGTTGGTGTATAAATTGGAACTTGTTCTCTATAAATAATCTCATTAAACATTTCCTGAGTTGTCAAGTTCACCAGCCATCACATATCCTGTGATCATTACTGTATGTGCCTCCACATCTGGCATGCAACCATTATTCATCATTTCATCAAAAAAACATTTGCAGACATCCAGATTCCAGCTCTGCTGAGTCCATCCATCAATGTGTTGAAATGAAGAACAAAAGTATGGAAATTTGGAGATAAGATATTTCTACCCATCTCATCAAGCAGCCTGTTGAACTGATCCCACTTCCCAAGCTTGTTCTAGGCATCCATGACTATAATATAAAAAAAAAAAAATGTCTGAGGAAAGCCCTTCAAGCAAAATTTGTTTATACACTTAACATACGGTCCAGAACAAGAAGACTATGGAGAATTGCATTGTAGGAGTGCTTTAAAGGCCTAAAGTTAAATGTCTTTGATTTTATAAACCCCTCCACCAGTCTCCTAGGCAAACCTACCTCACCACAAGTTAGAATGTTGAAAGTACGAACAGTAGCAGGAATCCCTTCTTCAATCATCTCAACAACTAGCCCCCACATTGCTTTAAATTCTTCACGCACTGCAAATATCTTCAAACTTAAGCGATAGGGGTTTGTATTAGTGTGCCGGTAAGCTGACTACACCACACAAAAAATTCAACGGTGATAGAATGGAATCAACATCGGAATGTTTCCACATCTTCTTCAAAGGTTCCTCAACGCTTTCGAATTCATTTTTGATCCACTCACCATGAGGCGGATGGTCGCACTTAAACGATATGGAAACTTGCGGACTATCTTAGACCTACTATGGCTATTAATGCCATGGACAAAACTCATCATTTCTGCAACTCAAAAATAAGCAACAAATCCAATATACTCGATACAGAACGGACTTTCTCCACACACAGATATAAATCCATAGTGCTAGCAGGTTGAGGAATGTCCATGACAGTTGGAAATTGGAAAACCAGCTACGCAAATAGCAGGTTGGACCCAAAAATTATACAGAATAAAAATCAAGGTACAAAATATCGTACCGTATAGCGAGACACGGTCGATATTTTTCAGTTTCTCGAGTTTCCAAAACAAAAGTATGCCTGAATTGCAATGTACTATATCATCGGGTACAGACGAATATTGATTGGATACTTCGATCTAGTATTCATGACCAGTGGAGTGATTTTGTAAGCGTGAAGAAAGAAGGCAAACTGCTTCTCTGCAAATCCCTATCACGACGGAGAAAGAAGACGAAGCTATAGGAATATCATGAACTTCCTTGTTTACCCCAAGAAACAAAGAAAAGAAAAACCCTTGCCCGTTGAAAGCCCGTTGAAAGCAGAAGAGGTAGACAATGGAGGAAGACGACCCATCACTGAATCCACAACGCCAAAGACGGGTCTTTTCACCAATGATTAATGTTATTAACTTATTGCTCAGGCCTAAAGAAAAACTAATACGTTATTCTTCGAAAATCAATATATCAATATCATTAATATATCATCAATGATGATCGCACAGACAGAGTTACCAAGTAATCTCCTAAAGTGTATCCAATTTCTGAATATGCAGCAACACGAGCTAAGAATAACACAGCTTCTATGGTAAACATCATCTTTTGTGGATCAAAACGACCCTTCATGTATTATTTTCCAGGAAATCTCTAAAGAACCCCAAGCAGTTGATCCCAGTCCCACGATCGCCACAGGCCTGATTCAAATCAATGCCTATTAGAAAGAAATAATCCTTCGCCACCATGACATCCGAACTCCAAGAAGCATTCTTTCCAACAATGAAGGATCAAGACTCGATTTACATGGGGTAAATGAAAAGAAAATGTGATTATAAAGAGAGAGAGAGAGAGAGTGTGTGTTCTATATATAGTAATAGTGTCCATCCGCTGCATACAATATACATATACACACATTTTTTATTTTAATTTCATTTTCTTTTTATTTTATTTACATATACTGGGCATAACTGAAAATCATATACAAGTCACGTATGAATAAAATATGAACTCTTTCAATAAAAAAGTAACCAAAAAAAGAAGATAAACTGAAAATTTTAAATTTTAAATCCAATATTGACACTCAAGATTTCCACACACGCATTTACAAATAAAAGTTTTCATTCTGGTGTTGTCCATATTTAACCTCCCCACATACATAACAAATAAAGAAAAGTAGGTTCATGGTGATCTCGTACAGATTCATCTATAAAACTAAAAGATTATAGTAGAACAACACAAGACAAATGGATCACATCAAATCTAAAGTGTACAAATATGCAGACAATATATGTGAAGCTCTAAGATGGACGACGAAACTTCTTTCAAGCGCACGCACATGTGATGAGTCGATATTTCTTCAGTTAGATGACTCCTGAAGTCTTCTTTCACCTTGGTCAACTCTCCCTGCTTCTGCACCAGAGGGTAAAAAACGATATTCAGAATTTTATATCTCAATTGCAACTATATACCTGCAAGGACTGATCAAAATCAAACCAGACACAATATAGCGAGAGTCACCGCATATTCAAAGAGAGAATAGTACCATCACATTATAAAAAGGATACAGTATCACTTAAAATATCATGAAAATTTCATATAATTTTTACCTTGTGAGGATTGATTCTCCTGTGCTTTGCCAAACCAAGACCCAGTATAATCTTTCAGCTTATCAACCACACCTTTTCCAGAGCTATTCTCATAACTCTCTTGGTACCTTCCTTCAGTCTCATTGTCACTGCCCAACCTCCTCTGCACTTCCTCAGACTCCGTCACTTTCCCCAATTGTCGATGCTCTGCTCCTCCTTCTCCTTCTATCCCTTCATCTCGCTCA
The DNA here is from genome assembly GCA_026686845.1 of Adenanthera pavonina. Lineage (NCBI taxonomy): Eukaryota > Viridiplantae > Streptophyta > Magnoliopsida > Fabales > Fabaceae > Adenanthera > Adenanthera pavonina. The sequence continues at coordinate 29,163,419 of JAIVEN010000013.1, forward strand.
TGTATAACATCAGAAATCACATCAGTCATTCTCCTTTCCTCATGATCACCACCCACCTTCGTGCCTGCCTCTCCTTCACGCTTGTATAAAGCCTCTGAAATCACCTCAGAAAGAGCCCTGTCTTCATCTCCTGGCCTTAATTTCTCTGCGAAATAGTCCTTCACAGATACCCCTTTGTCTGCTTCACTTGTAGTTCCTGACAATCTGGACTTCACTGCTGTCCCTACACCAGCAACCTTCCCATAAACTGGAGCCAGTTTCTCTGTCAGAGAGTCCGTAATTTTCTTGCCATGTTCTGCTGTTGATGTTCCCGACATGCCAGAAGCATTAGCATCCTGGCTTTTAAGATGATCTTCGTTGGTTGTTGTTGTCACATTGTCGCCGCCTCCACCACCGCCATACCCGAGCTTCGAAGTCACGGCGTTTTTAGCATAAACTGCTTTATCAGCTATTGTAGATGTTGCAGATGAGATTTTCTCGGTGTAACTGCTCTGATTGTCACCATGCCTCGTTTTGTTCTCATGATCTTCGTTACCTTTGTTGTCATCATAGCCGAGCTTGGAAACGATGGCATTTTTAGCAGTGATGGCTTTATCAGCAATTACAGAGGTAGCAGATGAGATTTTCTGGGTGTAACTGCTCTGATTCTCCCCATGCCTCGTTTCTTTCTCATGATCTGATCTCTTATTTTCGTTATCGTAGCTGAGCTTGGAAGCGACGGCGTTTTTAACATCGATGGCTTTATCGGCAATTGCAGTGGTAGCAGATGAGATTTTATCGGTATATCTACTCTCGTTCGATGGTTTGTCCATTGATTCATAGTGTTTCTGTTCTTCATGCATTTCAGAAGCACCAGAAGGATATTGAGTTCCAGTAGAAAGCACGTTTGATTCTGCGTAAGGTCTTGGCTCGTCATGGACATGGATTTTGGCAAAAGCTTTCTCAACAGGGGTAACGTGTATTTCTGCAGCACCTGCTAGTAATACGACAGAAAAATATTAAAAAAAATAATATAAGGATACTCATAATAATCAACAAAAAAATCAAGTTCTTATAAATATTTACGTAATGTAGGAACATTTAAAAGTATATATAATAATAAAACTGCTCTGGTTCATTATTTTGTCCATTGATTCCTAGTGCTTTTGTTATTCACGCATTTCAGAAGTACCAGAAGGAGATTGAGTTGCAGGAAAAACAACGTTTGGTTCTGGATTAGGTTTTGGCTCGTCATGGACGTTATTGGTAAAAGATTCTAGGACTGGGGTAATGTGTTTTTCTCCACCACCTGCTAGGAATACGACAGAAAAATATTAACAAATTTAGAAGATGACAAAATAGTTGACGGCATGGATAATTGCTAACGCTTTAAATATGGCCAAGTGTCCGATGCACTAATTGATGTTTCATACCTGCCCCAGTTGGATCAGTGACTTTGCTTTGGTAATTGGAAGCAGGCTGACGTGTAGATCCAGGAGCGGCAGGATCTTCCTCCAAGTCAATAGGTCTCTGCAAATTGACCTTTCGTTGCACTGCGTTGCCTTCTTCAGCAACAAATGTTCCCAATGTTGAATCATTTGCTCTCATCTGATCAGTTCCCACATCTGGAGAAACAACCACAGCCTTTGGTTCTTGATGATGATGACCTTGTTCATCAGGAGGAATCACGCTTCTAGCGACTGTACTCTCATAAACTGCACACCAAGTTCCACACATCAAACCCAGATTTTCACTTCCATGCTTAAATATATTCCACTATGTCTAAGTAATTTTTATGAAACTTAAATCTTGTCTGTGTTTCAGATGTACGCAGAATAGCCTTTAGTTTCATCAGTATTCGCAGAGAAACAGAACAGAGCAAGAAAGTAATTTTTATGAAACTTAAATCTTGTCTGTGTTTCAGATGTACGCAGACTAGCCTTTAGTTTCATCAGTATTCGCAGAGAAACAGAACAGAGCAAGAAAGTAATTTTTATGAAACTTAAATCTTGTCTGTGTTTCAGATGTACGCAGACTAGCCTTTAGTTTCATCAGTATTCGCAGAGAAACAGAACAGAACAAGAAACTATAAGCCATCCTTATCTAGAATTTTATTGCGAAAGATTCAGAGAAAAACTCACTTGGAGCTCCATGAACATCAGGATCTTCAACCATGTCTTCATCTTCATCATCTTCCTCGTCGAGATCATGATCATCGGGGATATGCTGATCTTCGTAGTGATCCTCATGATCATGGTCATGATGTGCATGCTTCTTGATCGTGTCCTTAATTTTCTTAGCCTTCGCCTTCACCTTCTTCAGAACGGACTTCTTCTCAGGGTCATGGTGGTGTTCGTCTGTGCCATGATGTTGATCGGACTCGTGCACGCGACTGTGAAGCACTTGGGAATCCATCGCTCAAAAAAACAGAGTTATGCAAGCAACAGGGAAAAGAGAAGATGACAGAGGAGAATAGAGACTTGCGGTTTATAGAAAGGGCCGTTACATTGTGGTTTGCCACCTATGCATGGGTGTGGCATCTCAAAATTGGAGACACGTGTAAATAACTGACACGTGTTGAATGGTTACGGAATACATAAACTGTCGGTATTTATTTATTAATTGTTTTTTTTTCATGAAACGGAACAAAAATTCTTATCCGCTGAATAAGATATAATAACAAGATAACTACATTTAGAAGGAGGGCGACATAGGAGAATGATAAAGGCTCGTCCAAAAGTTCAATTCAAATGAAACAATAAACGAAAACATGCTTTTCATCCAATTAATATGGGTGTACACTTGTTCTGTTTGAACGCACTTCGAGGGTGATATTTTAAGTCTCATAAAGTCTCATAAATATTTGTCTGAATATTTAAATAAGATCCATATTGTTTAGATATAATTGCTCCAATCTTTTTTTTTTAGTTATGTTTTAAAATATTTTTTTGATTTTATATATAAATAATTTTTTATAGATTTTTTAAGTATTAATTATTTTATTTTAAAAATATTTTTATTTAATTATGAGGAAGAAAGTAAATTATTTAAATTTGTGATATCTATTAGGGAGTAAAAATGAAAATTATAATATTTTTAAAATAATTTTAATGATATAATAAATTTTTCTTGATTTCAGTGAGATAATTAAAAATAACTTATATTAAGGATCGGTAGAAATATATATATAATATTCTCTTTTATCCTTTTGTATTTGAGAAAAAAGCATTCATGTGTGTACAAATTTAATGTGCGTGTCGGATGCAAATCCAACAAAACGCTAGCATTCCATTCGAGTCCTTTTCGGGATATTGGAGTTGTGGGACATTGGCAGCGTACCGGCTGGGAAAGATAGGTTTCTCCTTTTTCCGGGTGGGGTGACCGGCCTAACTAATAGAAAACTTTTTGGTGGAATAGTCACGTTATGTATAATATTTTCACTTTCAATAGTTACATACAAGTCTATATAACATAAAAAAGCAGGGTGCCCATGACATGTACGTGTAGGATGAACCAAATCCTCATTGAATTTGATTTTTCCATTAGAAGGGGCTCGTATATGTTCTACAGTACCCCCTCTGAATACTCCGCCGGTATGAAAAGTTCTTAATGTTAGTTGAGTGCCCGGTTCTCCCGCAATAATACCTACAGCTTCTCCCAGTTCCACCAGGTCGCTAGATTTTAAGTCTCCTAAAGTCTCATAAATATTTGTCTGAATATTTGAATGAGATCCATATTGTTGGATATATACATACATACATACATACATACATACATACATACATACATACATATATATATATATAACATTATGTTTTATCCTTCTGTATTTGAGATAAAAGCATTCATGTGTGTACAAATGTAATGTCCGCTGGCTAGATTTAATCAAAACTAGTTGTGTGATGCACGGGTCCTTAAAAAATAAGAAATTTTAATGTAAAATTTTATAATCATAATATAATAATCTAGAAGAATCATATATTTATAAATATAAATAAAAATATATAATAGAAGAGGTAAGAAACTAATTAAATATATAAATTAGAAATTTTAAAAGGAGTATTAATATGAAAAGTTATATTCACAATTGTCAGAATTGGATCGAATCGGTCAATGCGATCAGGAATCGGTATCAAGTCCAGTGCGGTTATAGAAAAGAATATGTAAATTTTGGAACTGGTAAGAATCGGTCTAGAACTAGTGGAACCGACCTTGAACTGGCCGAATTGCTTGTGAATCGGTCTCGATTTTATTTTTATTTTTTAAAATATTTTTCTTTTAAGACAAAATAACATTATTTTTAGTACAACATATTTTTTCTTTTTATATTTTAATATTATATAAGTATTGTTATAATACATAATTATTGAAAATTATAAATTTACTTAACAAATAATATAATAATGAATTACTAGTTGACTATTTTGAACTCAAAATGTGATTATGAATGAATATAAATTTATTTAAATTTAAATATTAAGTTATAAAACTTTAATAATTTGTTTATGGTGGATAATAAATTAATAACTCAGTATTATTTAGTTTGAAACTTTAATTAAATTATTAAATTTGTTTAAATTTATATTATTTGTTTAAAATATGCTATTTTAATCACTGCCGGTCTAATCTCAATTATATAACGATTGAACTATTGAATTTTAAGTCAATACTCTATCAGGTTCAATGTATGATTTGGTTCTAACAATATTGGTTATATCTAAACAAATAACCATTAAAAAATAAGAGCTTAGATTATCAAACACTTCTCTTTGCACTATATTTGACACAAGCTGAGAAAATGTTGGGCCACCATAACATGCTTCTGTATATTCTAGTATGTGTTTGGCTCGCATGAATTTCCACATTTAATTATTTCTATTTCAAAATTCAAATTTTAAATGGTTTCTATGACCTTACAACTCTATTTATATTATTTTTTATATAATTTTTTAATATTTATCTATGTATATCTAAAAATCAATATATTTTTGTAATTTCATTAAAATTAAAGTAAATAAATATGAATATTTTGTACAATATTTTAATAGACATATAAAATCTCTAAAATTATATAAGATGAGAAAAATGCTATAATCAATGAACCTATTGATAACATATACTAATAAAATTTAATTGAAAAATACTAATAACTTGTAACCTATTATTTTATTTAAAAAATTATTTATAATAAATATAAATGATTAATTTTCTAGATGAATTTTATAACCATAAGAAATTGAGAACTAAAAGAATTAAAATTATTTCAGTCAAGAAATTGCATATTTTAGTTGAAAAATTATTAATCATAATATTATTTTACCTTGAATATAAAAAATAATTAAACTTTATTTCAAATGCTAAACATAAATAAACTTCAACCAAACCATGAATTTTAAAATAATCAAGTAATTAAATTTATCAATTAGTTATTTATTAATTATGTATTCAAACTTATTTAATGAAAATTGACCTAAACCTTGATTAATTCAAAATGATAAGACAAATTAAATATACGTCTAATATCGATTATATGTAATTTAGTATATAGTTTAATTTCAAATTATTTTTTTGACTTGTGATGAAGATTTTTGGTAATCTCATTTGGAATAATTTAAACTTAGATTTTTTATCAATTAATTTGTAAATTTATTATAGACCATCTATTACTGTTATTAATTTTCATTTTCATTAAATTTTCGTATCCAGATATTGACAGTTTAAAAAATTCAATTCACTATTTCAAATATAAAAGTTTTTTAAAATAATTCAAAAAGCACAGAGTAGAAAATTTATTAATGTGTGACTTTTAAATTATGAAATTGTGATAAATTCAACTTGATATTCGCATCAATTGACTTCCAATATAGGAAAATCAATAATACATGACCTAGAAAACGACCCGTGTATGGATTGTTCACATGATAATAAAAAAAATTAGTTTTCATTCGATCCAGGCACAAAAGTAACAAAAATTAAGTTACCTTTTGTCTATATTTTTAAAATTCAAAATTATTATACTAAGTTATCGGATCCTTTCATTACATTTGAAATTATGTCTATTGCTCTCCTTTCTAAATCAAATATTAATATTTTAAGTTCAAATCTACTTTGAACTCAAGATACAACAACATATAAATGACCATATGCGAATATAAGCTTTAGAAGATATAAAAGCTTATATTATCGAAGCTTTATCCCTAACTTTTACTAGTATTCAACAAATACCAGCCAAATTAGAAAATGTCTTTTACACGTGTTGAATAGGAGCTTTGATTCAAATAATGTACAATGATTCAAGAAATAAACAGCTTTAAAACAATACTAACTCCTACTATCACTTTTGTTTCAATGTCATATGCTTATTGCTTTGAGTAACAATTAAATGCATTTTATTGGTTAGTGTATATTTTCACCTGCCAACATATATTGTGAACACCCTATTTTGTCCAGGCATTTTAAAAAAATATATATATATATATAAGTATGAAAAATGAGAAATAAAATAAATAAAACAAAATTCTCTTTTGAGCAGGAAAATTAATAATTGTAATTTCAAGACCCAAGTTCACCTTTCTAGAATTTGACACCTGAAGTTTCAAATAAAGAAAAAAAGAAGAAGAAAAAGGAGAGGAGAAAAAGAAATTAAAGAAAAAAAATTAAATTAAAACTGAAATCTTTTTAAAAAAAAAAAGAAAGGAAAAACTAAAAAAAAAATGATATGTATTTGGGCTGAAGCATTTCAGCCCAAATATGCCATGAGCCCAAGTGAGGGCTCGTGAGCAAGGCCGAAGGGCGTAGCCCTAGAAAACAGAGGGGGGGCTCAACAGAGACACGAGGGCTGGCCACAGAGGGAGTAGGGAACCGAGGGAGGTGACAGATGGAGCAGGGAAACAAGGGAGCAAGACAGAGGGAGCCCTGAAGGCTAGGAAGAAAAGAACCGAGGGAACTGCGGGTGAGAAGCAGAGGCGTTGACCGATGAAGAAGATGAAAAAGCCAGAGGGAGCCGTGCACGACAACAAAAACTGGTCAGAGAAACACTCGTGGGAAAAGCAAAAGGGAGAACAATGGCCAGAAAAGGGGAGGTCATCCCATTACTCCATACCTGCCATAGCAGGGCAAAACAGGCAAAGATGGCTGGAACAGGGAAGCGAGGTCATCGGCGCACGGAACCAAGGCCGAAAAGGAGCACCCACGCGCTTGAGTCTCTCCTTCACTCGCGAAGCTGCTATAAAAGAGAGCCAAGGAAACTTCAAAGGGTGGATTTTTCTGGGACCGAAAGGAAGCCCTAAAGACCAAGACAGAGGGAGCCGCGGGTGAAAGGCAGAGGCAAGAGTAGGCCAGAATTTCAGAGGCTGAGAGCAAGAGTTGCGAAGGAGTTCATCATCAGTAATTATTGTTGTGAAATTCCAGCACTGAGTTGAAGTTCTCTTTTACATTTTCTTTGCTGCCTCATCTTTTTCCTTTGCCTTTCACTTGAAAATCTGTCAATTAAATTTTCTATGTTCTTGAAAGAGTTTCTCCAACACTCGGGAGTTCCTTTTTTAGTATGTAATTAGCATTAAACTGCGTCTGTCAGGTTGTTCTTATTGTGGTGAAAAGTCAATTTGCTGTTGTTTCGAGATCAAGGTTCTTATATCATTTAAAGGTTGTTTCATTCCTAGAATATAAATGTGGTTCTCGGTACTTGGTTATATGGATGAATGCATGAACTAGGTACTGTGTTGAATTGGGTTTTTTGTCCAAATGAACGTGGGTTGCTTTTCTGGTTTATAATTCCTTTAATTCTCTGTGTCACTCAAATGTTGTTTTCTCTTATCTCACTCTGATGTTTTCTAAATAAAACTTGAGATATGAATATACGCTCTTAGTTTGGGTCCTCTTTGAGTTTAGAATTTTTTTTTTATCTCGCTCTGTTTCTTTAGTATGTGAATATGGTATGCAGTTTGTTAGGTTTTTTTGTTCAAGTGTGCCTCTGGTGTTTGCTAAACCAATAGAGTGTTCAGTTGAGAGGAGAACGTCATTAACCTTAATGATTTAGCCCATGGTGGTATTTCAAGTTTAGAGCTCCTGGTTTTCTTCCCATTCAAAATGATATTGTGTTCTATGTTTATGGGACACACATGTATAGGGTTCCAAATAATGTTTGTTTTGATTGAGGGTTGGGTGTCATTTGGCTTAGAGATTTAGTTTAGAATTTTGGTTTCAAGCTGTTTGTGATGCTTATCCTTCCTAATCCTGGGGCATGGGTGGCTTTTTATCAAATGTTGGATCTACATGTTAAGGATACATGTTGTACACCAGCTGGTATGATGTCTTGTCTAGTACTTGTTTTATGTTCAAATTTGGCAAGTGGGGGGCAACCTTACTGCCTTTAAAATTGTCTTTGGCTTGGTGGATGAATTTTGAATGGGATTAAAACACTGATAACGTTATGGGGTCAATTGATCATTGTGTTAAAATATATATATATATATATATGAGCTAAATTGTTATTCTTGGTCTCATTGGCATGACAATTTTCTTTTCATGTGGTTAATGTTATATACTACATCTTTAGCTTTAACTTGGCCTTTAGAGGAACTGCAATTTCAGATTATAGTTGTGTTTTTGTCAGTAAACAATTCTTATAGACGATGATGATTTTATGATCTCATTTATTTCTTTATTCCATGAGTTAATTACTCTTTCGTCCAAAAATTACTTGCTGATTCTGTGAAATAATGTTAGAAATTGAAGTTGGAGTATATTCACCATATGAGTGGGGTTCCTTTCGTGTAGAAGCATACAAGTATACCTGAAGCAAATGTTAGAAAAACTGTATTTGAAATTTTTTTTTCTTAATTAATTACTTAGAAAAAAAATAAGGGGAGAATGAGAGTTTTAGGGTTTGCCCTGAGGGACTTTAAGTCCCCGTGAACTCATAAGGTATCAGTTAAGAATGTCATGAGTAAGGAATTGCCATGGTAACGATTTTGGCTATGTCTTGATTTTTTGCGGATAACAATAACCTTTTCTTTATAAAAAAATAAAAAATAATAAGAATAAAAATAAATAATCAATAATATATATATATATAAGTCATAGTTTTAAATTCTTATTATTGCTTTTCCTTTTATAAAATGTGTCATCTTGGTCATGTTTATTTTTCCTATAATAAGGAAATAAAAATGATTTATGTAAATTTTATTTTTCCAATTTTATCCTTTAAGCTAGTTGCTTTTCTACTCCGAGTGGTAACACCGTGGGTATTTAAGTATTAATTAGCAACTCGTGAGTGATAAAATCGCCACGTATGCTGGTTATTTCTCTTTGAAAATACATGTAATAATTATATTTTTAATTTTTTCTTAATAACTTTCTTCTAAATAAATAGATATGTGTTGAGAGGATTTTATTTATTTCATAATAAAAAAGAAAATGAAAATAATTTGTTCAAAATTATTTGTTTCCCTTCAAATCTTTTTTATTCTTTATGCTTACCTACCACGAGTAACATCACCGTGAATAGTTAGGTATCAATGAGCAGATTGTGAGTAATAAGGTCGCCACATGAGTTAATTGGCTTTATTTTGCAAAAATAAAATTCTTTTCAAATTTTTCTTCTCAAATTAACAATGAAAATATTCAAAGTCACATGATTTTTCTATATTGAGGAAAAACATATATTCTTTTTTTAGAATTGATTTTCTTTTAAAAAAATGAAAATGAAAAATAAAAATTAGTGATAAGAGAAGAGAATCAAAATTAATCTATTTTTTACCAATTAAAACACACCAACTAATTTTGAAAACTATTTTCTTTGTAGAAAGATAAATTATTTTTTTTATAAACTTCTCTTTTAAAAAATATATATATACAATAAAAAATATCAACCCAATGACACACATTTATATCCCGAACTACGTCAACTTTGATCCCTATCACAGGATACGTAAGTCCCAGACTCTAATTCTGATGCAAGTCCACTTTTGTAAATAAATAATATTTTCTTCTTATTTTATTTTTCTTAACTTCTTATATTTTCATTTTATTCTTTATTTTTGTTTTTACATTTTTCTTATTTTTATATTTATTTTTGCATGTGAATAATTAAAATCAAAATAATTTTTAAAAGCCATAAAAATTACATGATCAACCTAAGGTAACCGTTCTTAGGAACGGGTGTTGTGGGAGTGCCTAACACCTTCCCCACTCACAATCGTACTTCCGAACCCAACTCTGATTCGCAGACCATCCTTTTTCTTTTATTTTGGTTTTTCAAAATTTCCCTTAAAATTTTGGTTGCGACTCCTCCGAAATCGGCCACTGTCGTGTGGGCCGATTTCCCTCTTTTTCTTTCATTCTCCTCGCAATTCATGTCGCATTTCCGGGTGTGACATATATCGCATTAACTTCCTCCACAATTGCATTCCAAGTAGCCAATATGGAATCTTGATGTCAGCTTCTCTAACAACATCATCCCAATTGTTATGTTACCAAATGGAATTATCCTATCAGCAAATTGTTTTATTTCTTATTCACCTCATTTGAATTTGAAGGTTATATAAAACATCAATTTTTTTTGTTAGAGTTATTATTTTACAATCTTTATATATATATATATATATAAATGATGAATTGATTGTTGCATGTACCGAATCTTCGTGGATACCATTAGGCATGGTTGGTGGAATTTGACATTAACTGGTCACTAATTGACATTATATAATTAGCATTAACAATTAATTATTTACAAGAAATTAATTAATATTGATGGTAAATAATAAAATCTATTATATATTATAAAGCAGAGGTTGAAAGTACGTGTTATAATTTCATATCCTTAAATCATCATGCTGACTATGAAAAATATGACCCCATATATTTTAAATAATATTTATTTCCTTATACATGTTTTTAATTTTTTTAAAAAATTTTGATATGATGATAAATATGAAAATTAGAATTAAATATATATTTATAAAAAAATTACGATTTGATTTGAAAATCATATATAGATATATATTATGAAAAAAATAATGATTTGATTGTCTACTTCTATAGAAAAATCTATATAAATTTATATTATGTGAGTCTTTTTGGACAATTGTGAGATTGTTTTTAATTTTGGAGACATACTCAGAGATAAGACTTCATCCATTATTGTTTGCACTTTTGTAGAGATTATTTTCATATTTTTCTCTCTAATTACTTTTTATTCAATCTTTATTTTTATCTTTATATTTTTCATATTTAAAATTAATTTAAAATAATGAATGATTGCTAAGTATCTATAATTTTTCTTTTACCCCCTGTTTGGTACAAGGGGGAGGGAGGGGGAGGGTAGCATCCTCCCCTCCACTATTCATGTTAATTCCCCTCCCCCTATTCGGATAAACATTTTATAAATAAAAATTTGCTCTCCTCCCCTCCTCCCCTCCCCCTCAAATTGATCTGCTGAAATCGGGAGAATCGTTTTATTTTTTTTTATTTTTTTATAAATAAAAAAATATTTTTTAAAAATAAAAAAATTATTAAAAAATCCTAAAAACATAAGAATATTTACCTGAAGATTCCTAATGACAAAAAATATTACATTCAAATCTCATATCTCAAAAAGTTAATATAAAAAATTTTAATATTGAGTATAAAATCATGAGTATCAGTATAAAATATTAAAACATAATTTTATACTCAACATTGAAATTTTTTATACTCAAAAAAATAATAGAAGATTTCTTTAATTTCAAGAGTAAAATGATCAAATTATTATTAACTTCCCTCCCCTCCTGAACCAAATAACAAATTATTAAAATTACTCATCTTCCCTTCATATCTCATCTCTCCTTCCCTCCCCTTCCCTCCATTAAAATCCCTCCCCTCCCTCCCATTCCCATCCATCCTACCAAACACTCCCTTATGGAAGGAATTTTAATAATTTGTTATTTGGTTCAAGAGGGGAGGGGAGGGGAGCGAAGTTAATAATAAGGGAGTGTTTGGTAGGAGGGATGAAAAGGGGAGGGAGGGGAGGGATTTTAATGGAGGGAAGGGGAGGGAAGGAGAGATGAGATATGAAGGGAAGGGGAGAAATTTTAATAATTTGTTATTTGGTTCAAGAGGAGATGGAAGTTAATAATAATTTGATCATTTTACCCTTGAAATTAAAGAAATGTTCTATTATTTTTTTGAATATAAAAAATTTCAATGTTGAGTATAAAATTATGCTTTAATATTTTATACTAATACTTATAATTTTATACTTAATATTAAAATTTTTTATATTAACTTTTTGATATATAAGACTTGAATGTAATATTTTTTTTGGCATTAAGAACCTTGAGATAAATATTTTTAGGTTTTTAGAATTTTGTAATAATTTTTTTTATTTTTAAATAATTTTTTTATTTATAGAAAAAATAAATAAATAAAATGATCTCTCGATTTGGGGGGATCACTTTGAGGGGAGGCTCTCTTCCCCTTCCCTTAAAATGCTTATCCAAAAGGGGGGAGGGAATCTCTTCCCCTGTTTGGATTGGATATGAATAGTGGGGGGAGGGGAGCAAATTCCCTCCCCTCCCCTATACTACACAGGACTCAGGAGTTGAGAGGATCCCCTATACTACACAGGACTTAGGAGTTGAGAGGAATGGAGGCGTGGAAACTTGTTTGACAGAGACCGAACTAACTACGGATGGAATGGAAGATGAATCCACCACACCTTGCCCTGAGCGCCTGATTGCATTTCAGCCATGCAAATTTTAGATTGATAGTTTTTGTTTTTTATTTTCTTAAATGATAAAATCATATTTTTAAAAAATAATAGTTATAAAATTATTTTTAGGGAAAATTGGTATTTAGTATCAAATTGTTTTTTTTATAAAAAAAAATCTATTCTAAAATCAAGAAAATTTATTTTTACCCCAAAAAATCTATTCTAGAGAAAATTGGATTAGATTTTGCATTTCATAATATAAAAAAATTGAAAATATAAAATAAATTAAAACTCTTAAATCTGAGTCATCCAAATATGATCTAGACAGCTTAGATGTGTGACCTAATAAACACTCAATGAGAATTCATGGAAGATTAGGTTTGGCAAAAAATTGAAAATAAAAATAAATATAATTAAATTTTATATTATAATTATATTATATTATATATATAATATATAAAAAAAATAAACAAGTTTCACATGAGTGAAGACAAACTTTATATAAATAGAACAAACCTATTCAAGTAAATAGATTATTTTGTAGACTTAAATTTAATATATTTTATTTAATAGACTAAGTCAGGTTAGGCTTTATATAAGTCAAGCTGTAGACATCTAATAGAGAAATGACATATTTCCACCTCTAGTGATGAGACACTTTTACCATAAAAGAAAGGTGAAGATCTAAAAAAAAAAATCATACGAATAAGACGTATGTATTGGTTGTGTTAATTTAAATTTAAATTTATAATCCATGTCTCTTCTATATATTTAATATCAATATATTAATAAATTTTACATTTATATAACTATAAAATTTATAGAAGTTGCATTATTATAAGCTAATAAATTCTATATCAATATATTTACAAATTCCATATTAATATATCCATAAAATTTATAAAAATTTGCATTATTCATAAGTCAATCCAACTCATTATAAATTTTATGTCAACATTATTATTCATCGAAACTTTCAAAGTCTTACATCCTTATAGTATTTATAAACAACTTCTAGATATTCTAAGGAGAAAAAAAAAAGAAACAAAATAAAATAACACAAAATAGGAAGCTAATGCAAAATAAAAATGAAAACTAACAAAAAATAAGAACATATAATAACATAAAATCCTTCCTAATAATATCTTGCCTAAAATATGATAATTATAAAATAGAAAACATTGAAAATAGGATCTGGTTTGGAGAGCAAATATGGGTTTAACTTGGGAATTAAGTAAGCATCTTAAGCTCTATTTTTAGTAATAAAAAAATTGCAATCCACTATGATTATTACCTTGATTTTCTTCCCTCTTGATTTTGGACATCAATTTGGACCTGAATTAATAGAGACTAAATTTTTTTCCCGTGCGATGAATGGAATAAATAAAAGCTTTGTGTTTGTACTGTTATTATTGTTAGTAGAATAGAAACAAAAATTAGGTGCATTATAACATTTTCATATTGAGCATCTTAGTAATTAGAATAGATTGTGTGTGTATATATTTGTGAGGAATATAATTTGATATTTAATACTGCATAAATAAATTATTTTCATTTTAAAATGATTGCAATTGATTACTTATCATTAATGAAAGAAAAGAGAAGAAGAAAAAGAAAAAAGAAAAAAGGCTCACAATTTTCATTGATTGATTATAGGTAATGACAGCAGTATCTCAAGAAGCATCTTACAAAACCAGTTTTCAAATCCTAGTCTTGTCATTACAAGTATAAACTGAGGTGTAATGAGCTAGAAAAAAGAGCATTAACAAATTCCTCATTTACTTAACAAATGAGGTTTTATGCCTTTAGGCTATGATTGTGAGTTTAAGATAGAAGGAAATTAAATGGTCATTAATGAAATTTAACTGAATGGAATGGAACGTTCTATTGTTCAGAAGTTTTATAAAGAGAATGAGCGGTTTTAATACACATCATATGAAAATTATTATAAAATGAATGGAATGAGATTAATTACGATCTTTTTTTAAATATTATCCTTATAAACAAATTGAGATTGAAAAAATGTATGAATAAACTCTTAATACTTTTACCTTATAACAAGAACATGTTCTTTCTACTACTAATACTATAACTACTATTACTACTACTACTACTACAACTAATAATAATAATAATAATAATAACCTCAAGCACAAGAATGCTATATTTAAATTAAGAACACCATGTTTCAATTATCTTGTTTGTGCAATAATCCTATGCAAATTATTATGACACCAAGAACTAATAACTTCACCACATTATATTAAAACGCTGAAAGAAGGGGGTTGAAGAAAAGTGCATAATGTAAATGATAGAAAGCCAATAACGAAGTAAGCTACCTGACTTAGCACCTATATCTATCATGAACTAGCATGAAATTCTAAATAGACAGTCAATATGACATCTATGTGTTGCAAAACTTAATGCAACTTCTTTTTTCTTACACCGACTATGAGACTTACATGTGATGACGACAAGAACGCAAAAGAGAAAAACACCAATTATAAACTTGTATGTTAATCCCCAATTATAAGAATCATATGTTGTTGACTGAAGGTTGAAGAAAAAGCGAGAGAGAATGTGCGATATAGCGAGAACAAGTTTGACGGCGATTATTGGCAAGAATATGTGTAGATAGGAATATGTGTTCTAAGAGTGTGTAATTTTGTAATGGGAATTTTTACTCCTAACCATTCCATCATTGACCCCCGATTTGGATGGATACAAAAAATTGCATTTCGGATAGTTAAGAATGGCTTGGGAGATCATTCATTATCATCCCACTCCCTCATGAAAAAATCTCCCAAACAATTATCCAACTCATATAGCCGTCCTACTCTCCACTAAAAAAACTCTCAAAACATGTAGTTAGTAATAAAATTGTGATTCTTTGATCCTAGGGAAGATACGGTAAATTTAGGTATAATTCCAACTATCATATATAAAATATATACATTCGATTCTACTGAATTAACTACTTTGCAGAATTCTAGTAAAAAATGCATTCCCAGCCCACAATCCCTTACAACCCTGCTGAACTATTACCACAAAGAAGCTTCCAATGATGTTTTTCAATGCAACACCAACCACCAAAGGGTATGCCAAATAAATAAAATTTTATCATTTCATTCATCCTTTTATAATTTTCATACCTGAGTAGCAAGATGATGAAAGATGGATGCCAAATCGTTTTTCACTAATGGAATTCGTTGAATCATATGAAAAAGAATTCCTCCTTCAATGAATCAATGTTACTAAAATGAATGTGAGTTCAATTAATGTTCTTAAAATCTAAACTCTATTACAAATGTCAACGTTGCTACCACCTTATGTTTATACATTTTGCAGATTGATGTAGTTTCGATATGTAAATGTAATATACTGGCAAAAAAAAAAAAAGAGATATGTAAATTTAATATAGCAATCAAGTTGCTTCACTTCCAACTTGTACTTCTCAAGCAATTTTTTCTTCTCTTTTGGGGCTAGTACCTCGTACTTAGGTTGTAATACATGCATTGAGATATTCATCAACAGATCATTGATTTAAAAAAAACATAGAAAGATGATAAACAACAAAGTATATATTGAGGATAGAAATTTTCAGGAGACAAAAAGAAAGAAAGAAAAGGACACACACAAAAGCAGAACAATGAAACAAAGGCCTGGGATGCTAATTAGTAGCTATCCCTGTATATCAAAAATAAAGATTAATCATGAGTCCAGCATCAAAGTTTAACAATATAGATAATTATATTTCATAAGAAATTTAAAGATGAAAATCTATTGACCACAATCTCTGATGAGGACTTGGGTAATATGAGATGTCTAAATCCCACATTGAGTAGTATGAGATATTCAATGAAGATTTAACAATGTATACTTATTTTAACTAACCCTCTCATAGTCAAGTTAAACATTAGGTCCAAAATATAACCTAAAAAATTATAGAAATGAAATTATATTTATCAACCTGTCAATTCAAAATGCTATCATCAGCAAACTGCAAGTGGGAGACCATGGCCTTCTTTGAAACCATTAATCACACCCTAAATTTATAGCTCTCTAGAAAGCTTCCAATTCAGGACTTTTTGTCCTCAAAACCAAGATGTAGATTCACCATTGACAATAACAGAAACTTTGACAAGTTCTCACCTTGAAAAGAATTGAAAAACATAATTTGGAATCCGTAACTTTAAAAATCTCAACTTTTAATGGCCATTTTGCAGTTCTTTTTGTACATATGCAGTCATTTTGCTTTGCAGAATAAGTATGATACAACTCTTCTTTCTTTATCCATAATTTGACCATACAAAAGATGAACAGTTTGAACTTTGACATCAGCAGTTCCCAGAAAGATCAGTACCTACACAGAAGAAGGTACTAGGCCACAGTACATCGATAACAAAGAGAACCTAGCTAAGGCATCTCAATTGTATGCAATCAAATTATTTAAATAAAAAAAATCTAAAAAGGTATTTTATAATGCAGAAAAATATATAATAAAACTAATTAGCCCAACATTGGAACCCTCCTTCACACATGACCTTGTAGCTAATATAGCAGCAAGTGCAACAGCCCTTTCTTTTCGTGTCTTGCTACCATCTTCCCATGCATAGCAGTTTCCTTTGCTCTCTCAGTTCCAACTTCCTTTTCATGTTCCCAACAATCCAAGATTCCCAATTCTTGTATCATTTCTGCCAAAAAACCAAAAAAACAAAAATACAAAGGACATATAGGCCCGACCAACAGCTAATTCCAATGTAAGAGTCATGGAAATATATCTCATTTCAGTGCATCCAACACTCATTTTTCTATAGCCTGATTTCTCAGCATTGGTTATCGAAATGCAGTTTATATTCTAAAATACACCATTTCCTGTTGAGGAGGAAAACCCATAAAAATGTAGCCTTAATTGTTTATTAAGGGTCAATTCAATTTTAAGCATTCACGGAAAGTGAGTACAAGTGTCACCAATGACAGAGACTTACGAAGTGGAAGGGGCTCCATGATGGAAAACAATCAAAGTAGAGAAAAGCAATCCCTATGTATATGAAGGCATTGATAAAAGGAAGGAAAAAATAAGATTCTCTCTTTATAACCATCGTAAGCCTTGTTTGGTTGCCAGAAATTGCATTAAAATTTTAATTTGATGAGCAAACCTATAAAAATTCAACACTTCAACTTCTTCTTCTATTATTGTTTTTACCATAAAACACAAAAATCTAATGGCTCAATCCCAAAGTCTCATTTATGGTGTGATGCTGTCATAGGAATGTGAGTGCGTATATTATAATTGTTCCGAGTGAAAAAAAAAATCCTGTAATATACGCTTTTTTTTTTTAGCACATGTAATATACGCTTTGTAATTATTAAATGGCTTGAACTCTACATTTTTCATACCATTTTTTATCAGTTTACTTTTAATATCTAGGTCTAAAATCTTTCAATGTTTCTTTTGGATATGAAAATCTTTAAATATCTGAAGCTCCTCTAATTGTAATTATAAATAATAAAATAAAAGAACTCATATAAAAAATATTAATTTGTCTTTTAGTCAGATGAAACTTAAAAAGAAGTTTAAATTTTCCCAGAACAAAATAAATCTGAATGAGTTATTTTTAGTCAGATTTTATTTTTTGAACACAATTATTTTTCAAGCAAACTTTCGGAAATCTATTATCTATTATATATATAAAAATAGGTGATTTTGGAAGAAATCTGGAGCGCCATGTTAGCATATACTCAACAAAATGGAAAATCACCCTACTTAGGACATGTGGCATGTGATGTGTAATTTTGACGTTAATTTATATTTATTATATTAGTGTGTTCATGTAGGTTATGTTATTATATTTAAAAAAATCATATTTAAATCTCCCATCATTTATTTATATTATTTGATATTGTCATTATTGTTCTGTTATTAGATCAGTCAAGAAACGGCGACCATTTCATCTAATTCTTCAAATATAATTAATTTTCCTCATATAAACGTAATTGCTCATACGTTAACTTTGTTCTCATCAAATCTCTACTCTAAATTAATTAAGTATATATTGATTAATTTCTACATTCTCAGTTGCTTTTTTGTGATTATATGAAATATATAATTTATTGGCATCATTTAGGATATTTAATTATTTATAACTCCATTCAAGTCGGTTATATTCTTATATAACAGTAAAATCATGTTGAAATCTCCCATCGGTTACATTCTTATATTTAAAATATCTTATTTAAATCTCCCCATCATTTATTTATATTATTTGATATTGTCATTATTGTTCTGTTATTATATCACTTAGGAAATAGCAACCATTTCATCTAATTCTTCAAATATAATTAATTTTCCTCATATAAACGTGATTGCCCAAACCGACGTTCAGTAAGCAAAGTTATGATTTTACTAAGTGCCACTGGTAATCATGCCATTTTTAAAATTGCAATAAATGAAGATTTTTGCAAATTAGTTTGATACTGAATATCATGAAAAATTAGGGTTATTATTATTGGGTTCCAATGAATATATATCCCTATCATTTATTTCTCTAATTCGAAAGTTTGTTGTTATATTATATGTCAGTTGATTATCAACCATAACGGAACTTCCCCTCAATTGTCTGTTACCATGTAATTAATGTTGATATATTATGATGAAATCCTAATTATCTAGAATTTAAGTGCGGATGATATTCAGGAAATCTTAATTCAAATCTCAAATATTCATATTTAAAGTACTAAAGTATAATTCAGTAAAGGATAGTTATAATTATAAATTTAATGTTTATCGATCAGCCGAGTTAGCCATTTGTGTGTGTGTATACAAAAGTTATCTATGTATGCTATTTCTTCGTATATCACCCATGGCAACCAATTAAACACATTTTCTAGAGCTTCATATTTTCTGGACGCTCAATTTCTCTGTGGCTACATAAGTTGTGTTTTTTTTTTTCTATTTCGTGTATGAAATTTTTTTTAATCCCTCTCTCATCATTTCATTGATCACTTAGTTTTTCTTGCGGATTTATGCCATTGTTAATGGCTGCGTCTTCTCCGCAACATTTCACTTGGTCAACTTCTAATTTGGATAAGGTTGATATTATATATTAATTTATTTCATTTGTTTTTGTCATTGTGATATGCATAGTCTATATTATCCTCTGCGTTGTTTTTGGGTTGTCAAACATTTTTTTCCATCTTGAATGCCTTTGCATTGATGGTCTATTTGTTTAAATTTTCAATGTTATATTGATAAATCATGTTTGTTAAATCTATGGTATTTATTAGACAGGGACCTCCTCCAAGTCTTTCTTTATAGAAACAGAAGTGGAGGAAAGACACACTAAATATTCTCTGAAGGTCAAATACTCATTATTTCAAATTGCGAATATTCTTGTAATCCA
Source organism: Adenanthera pavonina (assembly GCA_026686845.1). Classification (NCBI taxonomy): domain Eukaryota; kingdom Viridiplantae; phylum Streptophyta; class Magnoliopsida; order Fabales; family Fabaceae; genus Adenanthera; species Adenanthera pavonina. The sequence goes on from JAIVEN010000013.1 coordinate 29,183,492, forward strand.
TCAATAGAGGCGTTTTGTTACAGTAACCCATTAGCCCTCTGAGTTTTGTGTATAACAAAAAAGTCAATACGCAATACGTAACAAGCATAAACATTTTTGTACTTCATATGTAGTTGCTGCTGTAGGTTCAGACTATATAGTTCCTTGTCACTATTGGTATCAGGGTATAAAGCGTAGAAGTTGTACAAGGAGGACGAAAAGAGGAGGAGCACGTACGGGAACCAGAATTCATATACGAAACTTTAATAGAATTGAATGTTGTGAACCTCGCACTTTGTGGCTCGTAACTCTTTAAACCTTGCATTTTTTTCACGGCTTTATGCTTTCATCCGATGGGTGTTATTTTTACTAACACTGACCATAATTAATTTAAGTCAAACTAAACTCTTAATAATCTATATAATTGGTTTGTCCACTCAAGCATTTGTATAATATGTACTATTTATAGCTGACTCAGTATGTTTTTGCGTTACATGTGATTGACATTGAAAAGGGCATTCAAATGATCTTTAACCACGAGTTTATGGAATTTTTAGGGTTGTGTCACCTAATGATATAGAAAATGAGGCAGGAAGCAAATATAAAGGGGGAAAATCCTGAGATATATAGTCTATTTAAAAAGCTTTCATTCAGGATGTATTGGGCCTCGGTATTGAGGAATGTTAGACTGGTGTAAACTTAAATTTAAAGGAAATAAGATATAAGATTTCATAGAAATACCACTGAATTATGAATTTAATGGATATAAATATCACAAACAATGGCAAAAAAATTTATATCACATAATTCTTCAAACCTTAAAGAACTTGCAATGAAGACAACTTATAATCAAATCAGCATTAAATTTTTTCAGTTGAAAAATTACCAGTTAATGAAAATTCATAATGATCAATGTTAAATCTCTCTAAATAAATTTGAATGAAAACTCCAATATTTCAATTAATTAGTTACCAAATTTCAAAACTAAATATTGTTGTTTGACCCAAAAAATAAATAGTGTTGTAGATTTAGATGCCTGATTAAATTCAAAATTATTTCAGTCAAATTGTAATATAATATTTTTAAATTCAACCTTAATATTTAAAAGTATTTAATTATTAGTTAAAAGTTTAAAATCAATGTTCAAATTTTTTACTGGTAAAAAAAAGTTCAAATTCTATAGTTACATTGCATATATGGAATTTTGTGTAAAATATTCTATTTTAGATTTAAGTAATTAATATGTAGCTTTTAATTAGCATTATACTTTTTCAATCATTAATTTGATTGATTAATTTGAATTAATAAGAATATATATCAAATTTGAAATATGTTATGAATTATACTCAAGTCAACTTTATTTCTTTTCAAATGACAAATTACCCAATTAATGATTATTAATAATGACCAATATCAAATTTCTCTGTATAATTTTGAATTAAAATTTCAATATCAAGACTAATTAATTACTAAAATTCAGAATTAATTAATCAAATAGTGTTATTCGACAGAAGAATAATTAAATAGTGATAAAGTTTTTTCAAAATAATTGAAAATTTTGACAATCACGCACCTGCCACTCCCTACGTTCTTAACGATATTGATGTTATTCAATTTTGTTTATATAATAGATTAAATTTCCGATAAAAAATATTAAATTCACTATAAGACTTAGTACATACATCGGTTGGCCAGCTCTATAAAGCCACTGTTCCAACGATCTTAATGCCACATGTTATTTAAAATGACCATGAATAACAATATTGATTTTACAAGGTATGGTTATGTAAAAAAAAAAAGAAGACTTTTTTTAATAATGTATGAGACAAAAGTATCATAATAACCATTTTGAATTCTTATTTTTTTTTTGAGCAAAACTATTATTTGATTATCAACTTTTATAAATTGTAAATTCGTTGGATTTGTGTTAGATATGGATGCTAATCCAAGATATGGTCACTCATGATAAATAGAGTTATAGCTCATCTAATGTTATGTGGTGAACTAGAATTTGAAATTAGTAGGATGCATAGGGAGCTAATAAATTAAAGAATTTAACTTAAATACTTGCAATGGATTGACTGCCAACAAATCATGTGAATACAAAGTCAAGTACAAAAACAATTTAAACTAATATTACAATAAATATAAAAAGTAAATATTATTAACCAGTAAACACCTATCAATTGTCGAAGATGCCTTTTAAATTGAAGTATAGGCATTATAGGAATACATTTAACAACATCAAATGGGATCAAAACCTCAAGTATAATTTGAGTTGATTCATTTACAATCAGATGAGGCAAGATTGTAGGTTTTTTAGTTGATATTTTCTTGAATATAAAGTTTTTAGAATAAAAGTATTAACCTTCATAAACTCTTCTATCATGATAAGAGTGAGGTAAGATATGGGTAGAGGCCAAAGATTCAAATTCTCTTGATATATTAAAAAAAAAAGAGTTTATAAATATTTTCATCCACCGCTCTTAAATGGATTATAGTCAAGTACACAAATTGTAGGTTAAATATTTGTAAGTTATTTAAAAATCTATTGAATATTCCATATTAAAAACTTTCATAATATAATGAAAATATATACATAATAAAAATGGCTCGGTTAAGAGAGATTTAATAATTTGTTTAAATTATTAAAAATATAAAAAAATGGTGTTTACCAACAAAATATATAATTACCATCATTATAAATATAGTCCTTTAAAAATATTGGGATCAAAGGTAACTTCTTTAAAAGAAAAATTATAGATACTTAGCAATCATTCATTATTTTAAATTAATTTTAAATATGAAAAATATAAAGATAAAGATAAAGACAGAATAGAAAGTAATTAGAGAGAAAAATATGAAAATGACCTCTAGAAAATTGCAAACAACAATGCGATGGATGAAGTCTTATCTCTGAGTATGTCTCCAAAATTAAAAACAATCTCACAATTGTCCAAAAAGACTCACATAATATAAATTTATATAGATTTTTCTATAGAAGTAGACAATCAAATCATGATTTTTTTTCATACTATATATCTATATATGATTTTCAAATCAAATCGTAATTTTTTTATAAATATATATTTAATTCTTATTTTCATATTTATCATCATCTTAAATTTTTTAAAAAAATTAAAAGCATGTATAAGGAAATAAATATTATTTAAAATATGTGAGGTCATATTCTTTATAGTCAGCATGATGATTTAAATATATGAAATTATAACACGTTGTATTTTCAACATCTGTTTTATAATATATAATAGATTTTATTATCTACCATCAATATTAATTAATTTCTTGTAAATAATTAATTGTTAATGCTAATTATATAATGTCAATTAGTGACCAATTAATGTCAAATTCTACCAACCATGCCTAACGGTATCCAAGAAGATTTGGTACATGCAACAATCAATTCATTATATATATATATATAAAGATTGTAAAATAATAACTCTAACAAAAAAAATTGATGTTTTATATAACCTTCAAATTCAAATGAGGTGAATAAGAAATAAAACAATTTGCTGATAGGATACATTTGGTAACGTAACAATTGGGATTATGTTGTCAGAGAAGTTGACATCAAAATTCCATATTGGCTACTAGGAATGCAGTTGTGGAGGAAGTTAATGTGATATATGTCACACCCATAAATGCGACATGAATTGTGTGGAGAATGAAAGAAAAAGAGGGAAATCGGCCCATACGACAGTGGCCGATTTCGGAGGAGTAGCCACCAAAATTTTAAGAAAAATTTTGACAAATCGAAATAAAAGAAAAAGGATGGCCTGCAAATCAGAGTTAAGTTCGGAAATACGATTGTGAGTCGGGAAGGTGTTAGGCACCCCCACAACACCCGTTCCTAAGAATAGTTACTTTAGGTTGATTATGCAATTTTTATGGCTTTTAAAAATTATTTTGATTTTAATTATTCACATGCAAAAATAAATATAAAAATAAGAAAAATGTAAAAATGAAAATAAAGAATAAAATGACAATATGAGAAGTTGGGAAAAATAAAATAAGAAAAAAATATTATTTATTTACAAAAGTGGACTTGACCCAGAATTAGAGTCTGAGGGTTACGTACCCTGTGATAGGGATCAAAGTCGATATAGTTTGAGATATAAATGCGTGTCACTGGGTTGATATTTTTTATTGTATATATATTTTTTTTGAAAAGAGAAGTTTATAAAAAAATAATTTATCTTTCCACAAAGAAAATAGTTTTCAAAATTGGTTGGTGTGTTTTAATTGGTAAAAGATAGATTAATTTTGATTATCTTCTTTTATCACTAATTTTTATTTTTCATTTTCATTTTTTTAAAAGAAAATCAATTCTAAAAAAGGAATATATGTTTTTCCTCAATGTAGAAAAATCATGTGACTTTGAATATTTTCATTGTTAATTTGAGAAGGAAAATTTGAAAAGAATTTTATTTTTGCAAAATAAAGTCAATTAACTCATGTGACGACCTTATCACTCACAATCTGCTCATTGATACCTAACTATTCATATTTTCTCTCCATACCTCTCTCCATACGTAATCTTATTCATTGATTTTGATTTGAATGGTAGAGATCACTTATTGTTACTTTAAATAAAATATATCATTTATTTTAATAATAATCTTAAATAAGCATTATAAATTATTTTTAAAAAACTTCAACTCATAACAATAAATGTAAACTATTAAATAAAATATATTATTTATTTATAGATTATTTTTTTAATCATTATACCACACAATCAATAAAAAAGATCATGTATGGAGAGAAGTATTGAGAGAAAGTATGGAGAGGATCCAAATCCCTATGTATACGAAGGAATTGATAAAAGGAAGGAAAAAATAAGATTCTCTCTTTATAACCATCGTAAGCCTTGTTTGGTTGCCAGAAACTGCATTAAAAATGTAATTTGATGAGCAAACCTATAAAAATTCAACACTTACAACTTTTTCTTCTATTGTTGTTTTTACCATAAAACACAAAAATCTACATAGGGATTGCTTTTCTCTACTTTGATTGTTTCCCATCATGGAGCCCCTTCCACTTCGTAAGTCTCTGTCATTTGTGACACTCGTACTCACTTTCCGCGAATGCTTAAAATTGAATTGACCTTTAATAAACAATTAAGGCTACATTTTTATGGGTTTTCCTCCTCAACAGGAAATGGTGTATTTTAGAATATAAACTGCATTTCGATAACCAATGCTGTGAAATCAGGCTATAGAAAAATGAGTGTTGGATGCACTGAAATGAGATATATTTCCATGACTCTTACATTGGAATTAGCTGTTGGTCGGGCCTATATGTCCTTTGTATTTTTTTTTTTTTTTTGCTTTTTGGCAGAAATATTGATACAAGAATTGGGAATCTTGGATTGTTGGGAACATGAAAAGGAAGTTGGAACTGAGAGAGCAAAGGAAACTGCTATGCATGGGAAGATGGTAGCAAGACACAAAAAGAAAGGGCTGCTGCACTTGCTGCTATATTAGCTACAAGGTCATGTGTGAAGGAGGGTTCAAATGTTGGGCTAATTAGTTGTATTATATATTTTTCTGCATTATAAAATACCTTTTTAGATTTTTTTATTTAAATAATTTGATTGCATACAATTGAGACGCCTTAACTAGGTTCTCTTTGTTATCGATGTACTGTGGCCTAGTACCTTCTTCTGTGTAGGTACTGATCTTTCTGGGAACTGCTGATGTCAAAGTTCAAACTGTTCATCTTTTGTATGGTCAAATTATGGATAAAGAAAGAAGAGTTGGATCATACTTATTCTGCAAATCAAAATGACTGCATATGTACAAAAAGAACTGCAAAATGGCCATTAAAAGTTGAGATTTTTAATGTTACGGATTCCAAATTATGTTTATCAATTCTTTTCAAGGTGACAAGTTGCATGTCAAAGTTTCTGTTATTGTCAATGGTGAATCTACGTCTTGGTTTTAAGGACAAAAAGTCCTGAATTGGAAGCTTTCTAGAGAGCTATAAATTTAGGGTGTGATTAATGGTTTCAAAGAAGGCCATGGTCTCCCACTTGCAGTTTGCTGATGATAGTATTTTGAATTGATAGGTTGATAAATACAATTTCATTTCTACAATTTTTGAGGTTATATTTTGGGTCTAATGTTTAACTTGACTACGAGAGGGTTAGTTAAAATAAGTATATATTGTCAAATCTTCATTGAACATCTCATATTATTCAATATGGGATTTGGATACCTCATATTATCCAAATCCTCATCATGGTCAATAAATTTTCATCTTTAAATTTCTTATGAAATATAATTATCTATATTGTTAAACTTTGATGCTGGACTCATGATTAATCTTTATTTTTGATATACAGGGATAGCTACTAATTAGCATCCCAGGCCTTTGTTTCATTGTTCTGCTTATGTGTGTGTCCTTTTCTTTCTTTCTTTTTGTCTCCTGAAAATTTCTATCCTCAATATATACTTTGTTGTTTATCATCTTTCTATGTTTTTTTTAAATCAATGATCTGTTGATGAATATCTCAATGCATGTATTACAACCTAAGTACGAGGTACTAGCCCCAAAAGAGAAGAAAAAATTGCTTGAGAGGTACAAGTTGGAAGCGAAGCAACTTGATTGCTATATCACATTTACATATCTTTTTTTTTTTTGCCAGTATCTTACATTTACATATCGAAACTACATCAATCTGCGAAATGTATAAACATAAGGTGGTAGCAACGTTGACATTTGTAATAGAGTTTAGATTTTAAGAACATTAATTGAACTCACATACACTTTAGTAACATTGATTCATTGAAGGAGGAATTCTTTTTCATATGATTCAACGAATTCCATTAGTGAAAAACGATTTGGCATCCATCTTTCATCATCTTGCTACTCAGGTATGAAAATTATAAAAGGATGAATAAAATGTGATAAAATTTTATTTATTTGACATACCCTTTGGTGGTTGGTGTTGCATTGAAAAACATCATTGGAAGCTTCTTTGTGGTGATAGTTGGAATTATACCTAAATTTACCGTATCTTCCCTAGGATTAAAGAATTACAATTTTGTTACTAGCTACATGTTTGAGAGTTTTTTTTAGTGAAGAGTAGGATGGCTATATGAGTTGGATAATTGTTTGGGAGATTTTTTCATGAGGGAGTGAGATGATAATGAATGGCCTCCCAAGCCATTCTTAACTATCCGAAATGCAATTTTTTGTATCCATCCAAATCGGGGGTCAATGATGGAATGGTTAGGAGTAAAAATTCCCATTACAAAATTACACACTCTTAAAACACATATTCCTATCTACACATGTTCTTGCCAATAATTGCCATCAAACTTGTTCTCGCTATATTGCACCTTCTCTCTTGCGTTTTCTTCAACCTTCAGCCAACAACATATGTTTCTTATAATTGGTGATTAACATACAAGTTTATAAATGGTGTTTTTCTCTCTTGCGTTCTTGTCGTCATCACATCTAAGTCTCATAGTCGATGTAAGAAAAAAGAAGTTGCATTAAGTTTTGCAATACATAGATGTCATATTGACTGTCTATTTAGAATTTCATGCTAATTCATGATAGATATAGGTGCTAAGTCAGGTAGCTTACTTCGTTATTGGCTTTCTATCATTTACATTATGCACTTTTCTTCAACCCCCTTCTTTCAGCGTTTTAATATAATGTGGTGAAGTTATTAGTTCTTGGTGTCATAATAATTTGCACATGATTATTGCACAAACAAGATAATTGAAACATGGTGTTCTTAATTTAAATATAGCATTCTTGTGCTTGAGGTTATTATTATTATTAGTTGTAGTAGTAGTAGTAATAGTAGTTGTAGTATTACTAGTAGAAAGAACATGTTCTTGTTATAAGGCAAAAGTATTAAGAGTTTATTGATACATTTTTTCAATCTCAATTTGCTTATAAGGATAATATTTGAAAAAAGATTGTAATTCATCTCATTCCATTCATTTTATAATAATTTTCATATGATGGTGAATTGAAACCGCTCATTTTCTTTATAAAACTCCTGAGCAATAGAATGTTCCATTTTATTTCATTCTGCTCCATTCCATTATGTTATATTCTATTAAAGACCATTTAATTTCCTTCCATCTTAAACTCACAAACATAGCTAACCTCATTTGTTAAATAAATGAGAAATTTGTTAATGCTCCTTCTTCTAGCTCATTACACCTCAGTTTATACTTGTAATGACAAGACTAGGATTTGAAAACTGGTTTTGTAAGATGCTTCTTGAGATACTGCTGTCATTACCTATAATCAATCAATGAAAATTGTGACCCTTTTTTCTTTTTCTTCGTCTCTTTTCTTTCATTAATGATAAGTAATCAATTGCCATCATTTTAAAATGAAAATAATTTATTTATGCAGTATTAAATATCAAATTATATTTCACAAATATATATACACACAATCTATTCTAATTACTAATATGCTCAATATGAAAATGTTATAATGCACCTAATTTTTGTTTGTATTCTACTAACAATAATAATAGTACAAACAGAAAGCTTTTATTTATTCCATTCATCGCACGGGAAAAAAATTTAGTCTCTATTAATTCAGGTCCAAATTGATGTCCAAAATCAAGAGGGAAGAAAATCAAGGTAATAATCATAGTGGATTGCAATTTTTGGATTACTAAAAATAGAGCTTAAGATGTTTACTTAATTCCCAAGTTAAACCCATATTTGCTCTCCAAACCAGATCCTATTTTCAATGTTTTCTATTTTATAATTATCATATTTTAGGCAAGATATTATTAGGAAGGATTTTATGTTATTATATTTTCTTATTTTTTGTTAGTTTTCATTTTTATTTTGCATTAGCTTCCTATTTTGTGTTATTTTATTTTGTTTCTTTTTTTTTTTCTCCTTAGAATATCTAGAAGTTGTTTATAACTACTATGAGGATGTAAGACTTTGAACGTTTGGATGAATAATACTGTTGCCATAAAATTTATAATGAGTTGGATTTACTTATGAATAATGCAAATTTTTATAAATTTTATAAATATATTAATATAGAATTTCTAAATATATTGATATAGAATTTAATAGCTTATAATAATGCAACTTCTATAAATTTTATAGTTATATAAATGTAAAATTTATAAGTATATTGATATTGAATGAATAGAAGAGACATGGATTATAAATTTAAATTAACACAATCAATACATTTGTCTTATTCGTATGATTTTTTTTTTAAATTTTCACCTTTCTTTTATGATAAAAGTGTCTCATCACTAGAGGTGGAAATAAATCATATATATATATATATGTATATATGTTAGATGAATACAATTTGACTTATATAAGGCCTAATGTGACTTGGCCTATTAAATAAAATATATTAGATTTAAGTCTACAAAATAATTTATTTACTTGAATAAGTCTGTTCTATTTATATAAAATCTATCTTCACTCATATTAGACTTGTTTATTTTTTTTATATTATATATATATATAATATAATATAATTATAATATATAATTTAATTATATTTATATTTATTTTTATTTTCAATTTTTCACTAAATGTAATCTTCCATGAATTCTCATTGAGTGTTCATTAGGTCACACATCTAAACTGTCCATACACTCAGATTTAAGAGTTTTAATTTATTTTATATTTTCAATTTTTTTATATTATGAAATGCAAAATCTAATCCAATTTTCTCTAGAATAGATTTTTTGGGGTAAAAATAAATTTTCTTGATTTTAGAATAGATTTTTTTTCTAAAAAAAACAATTTGATACTAAAAACTAAATACCAATTTTCCCTAAAAATAATTTTATAACTATTATTTCTTAAAAATATGATTTAATCATTTAAGAAAATAAAAAACAAAAACTATAAATCTAAAATTTGTACGGCTGAAATGCAATCAGGGGCTGAGGGCATGGTGTGGTGGATTCACCTCCCATTCCATCGGTAGTTAGTTCGGTATCTCTCAAACAAGTTTCCACGCCTCCATTCCTCTCAAGCCTCCATTGCTCTCAACTCCTAATAGCGACCTCCATCGGTCTGTCTCATCTCTCTGACCGGCGGTGACCCTTACTCCCTTTCAGATCGGACAGCGTCTTCGACTATCGGTTACTCTCTCGTCCCTCCTCCGGACAGCGTCTTCGACCATCGGCCTCTGGAGCTAGCCCTTGGAGTTCGAGCTTCAAGCCTTCGTCCCTTCCAACCTTCATCGTTATCATCGCTCGCAGGTACACTGGGTTCATTTGATTTCTGTGTGGTTGGTCCTTCACCGTTATCCCTCTGACCACTTTTCTGAATCTCTCTTCTGTTATGCTTTGTTGTATTTCAGTTACAGTGGCTTTATGTTGATTCCGTTTGAGCTTATCGTTTGATAGTGATGTACTGTGACTGATTTGGATACACAAAAATACACAAGAAGAATCTGTACACTTCTACTGCACTAAAATTAACAGGAATATTGTATTGCACTGACCACTTGGAATTCACGACTTTTGATAACTAGTTTGATGGTAACTAACACTGCTAATAGTTTTCATTATACCAGGATTTTGTATCATGATGAGATAATTTATTTTATTCCCTGTTTTTCTAGATTATGTTGAAAGTTAAGGGCATTTTAGTACTATTTTAAGGGCCTGGGCACCTACATAAACAATAGACTACACTTTGCCTTCATTATATATATAAGGAAGCAGAGGGTTCAAGATAAACCTTTCGAGGACCCATGGATCTTTCAAGTTATGGTAAGCTTACGTAAAGTGTTTGTCTTTGATGTTTCCGAACTGGTTTGACTTCTTTTAAATATTGTTGTATCTAGGGGAGTACCTAGATTTTATCACTGATTTTATTGGCTTTGGGATAATGTTTATGTAAATTCAGCATTTTGTTCATGAGTACTCTATATCTATGGTATGATATGATCATGATCAATGTTTGTAGAATAGAAATGGTTATTTCTATTCAAAATGATAGCTATGAAACAAATTAAATGGTAGAAATATTACTATGAAACAACTTATAAGTTACAAACACTCACTTGTACCAAGGTATAGTTCTGTTATATTAACTCAATTCTTATAATAGTTCTGTTATATAACATTTATATATATATATATAGTTCTAATCATAGCAAATATGTTCTCAATTATATATATAAAGTGTAGTTCTATTATATTACATATATATATAACGTAATATATGTATATATATGTATATATATAGGAGAGAACATATTTGCTGTTAGATGCCTTGTTATAGTTATGCTATAGAGGGGACAACAATATATATATATATATATATAGTTCTGTTATGTTCTGTTATATAGGAGTGAACTAGATATATAGTTCTGTTATATGTTTTTTTATATGTATATATAACAGAACTATAAACACATTGTTGGTTTTAGAGCATAAAGACATAGAAGGAAAAAAAATATAGTAGAGGAAATATAACTCAGAAGAATAATATTTTATTTATTATGCTGCTATTTAAATAGAGCCTAGATATAACATAAATTCAAATAAACTCCTAAAATCCCTAAAATTATGGCATAACAACTTCCTAATCAAATATTTGAAATAATCAAACCATAATCTACTAATATCGTTATTTATTTTATTTTTAAAGACTTGGTCTACAGCATTTAAGCATTATCTCAACAGTCCTCCTTGCCTTAATAGCTGCAAAAACTTCTTATTCATATGATTCAGATTTCTTCTTATGAGCTTTCCTTTTAGCATTCTTGTTTTTGCTTTTCTTCTTTTTCCTTCCATGTTTCTTCTCCTCTACATTGCTATGACTAGAAGCCAAATCAAGAACTTTTGATTTATTGCTTGAAGATGTAGCAATTGAATGTGGATAATCATCATAAAAAACCATCTGCTCCTCCTTCTTTAGATTTAGAGCAAAACCATTTGCTTTCATCTTCACTTTAAATACCTCTTTGCTACTTGCATGAGTGATTGTACACCATCTTTCTTCAAATATTACTTTGTAGCCTTTTTCAATAAGCTGTCCAACACTAAGTAAACTTTGATTAATATCAAGCACATACAAAACATTAGAAATATATTTTAAACCTGATAGGCTTTCTATGACCACAATTCCTTTGCCTCTGACTGATATATATTCACCATTTCCAATTCTGACTTTGGAAATTAAAGTTCTATCCAGCTCCTTGAAAAGTGTGTGATCATATGTCATACGATGTGTGCATCCACTGTCTATTAGCCATGAATCACTTGAGTTGTTGTCGATGGCAATATTAGTTGCAACAAACAATTGCTCCTCTTGATCTTCTTCTGCAGCAACATTTGTTTGTTGTTGTGACTTGCCTATTCTTTCCACATGTCCCATTTGTCCACATTTATTGCATTTGATGTCGGGTCTCCACCAACACCTTCTTTGTGGATGGTTTGTCTTTTTGCAGTGTTGACAAGGTGGAAAGATCTCATCTTTGTTATCATTCTTCTTGCCTCCTCTTGAGTTTTGCGCCTTTGCATGAAAAGCACCTTCTATAGTTCCCTTCTGCCTCAACATTCTCCTTTGCTCCTGTGCTCGTAATGCACTCACTAATTCTTCTAGGGATATAATTGATAAATCCTTTGATTCTTCCAAGGAAGATATTTTAGATTCATATTTTTCAGGCACAGTTACAAGAATGTTTTGTATAATTCGTTCATTAGGAAAATCTTTACCAAGCAATCTCACCTTGTTTACTGTGCTTAGTAACCTCTCGGAGTAGTCTTTGATGATTTCTGACTCTTTCATCTTTTGCATTTCAAATTCTCTGATCAAGTTGAGCACTTGCATGTTCTTGGTTCTTTCACTCCCTTGATATTGTGCTTTGAGGAAGTCCCAAATGCCTTTTGCAGACTCCAAATTCATGATCTTTGTGAATATTGTACTTGACACAGCAGAAAATAGGTAGGCTTTGGCTTTGGACTTCCTTGTCTTCCTTTCTTTGTGGGCTTTCAATTGAGCCATCATAGGATTTTCAGGTAATGGAGTAATTTCATAGTCTTCCTCCACAGCCTCCCAGAGATCAAAAGCTTCTAGATGAACTTTCATTTTAATGGCCCATGTTGGATAATTGCCTCCATCAAAAACTGGAGGCTGGACATGAGAGATGAGTGTTTGTGTTTCCATTAAGGTTGAGGAAGGAGAAAGTTTTTGTGTTTATGGTGTAGCTCAACTCATAGGTCCCTCAAAGACTAATGCTCTGGTACCAATTTGTTGGTTTTAAAGCATAAAGACGTAGAAGGAAAAAAATATAGTAGAGGGAATATAACTCAGAAGAATAATATTTTATTCATTATGCTCTATTTAAATAGAGCTTAGATATAACATAAATTCAAATAAACTCCTAAAATCCCTAAAATCATGGCATAACAACTTCCTAATCAAATATTTGAAATAATCAAACCATAATCTACTAATATCTTTATTTATTTTATTTTTAAAGACTTGGTCCACTTTACAGCTTTTAAGCCTTGTCTCAACACACTTAATGCACTTTTGCTGTTGATCAAAGAAATGGGTGCAGTTATCATTATTTGAACTGCAGGTATCATCAAGAAAAGAATGGCAAAAGAACATTTGTTCACAAGGAGGACACAGTCATTCTTTTGCCATTCTTTTTTAAATTAAAAGTTAAAATAACTTATTGTGATTTGTGACTGATAAATCAAATAATTTAAATGTCTATTCATACCCATTTATTTATTTTTATTGGTTTTGGTCGTCATTCATTAAAATAAATAGAGTTTTTCTGTTTATTTATCACTTAGTCTTAACTTTTAACTTGTGATAGAAAAATAATAGAATTTCATTTAATTATACTTTTTTAAATTTAAATAATTAATATAAAAATGTTCAAATATTGTGAATGTGAGTTATGTGACCTGTTTTAAAATTTTGTACCAATGCACTGTTCTAGGTTTTTTTTTTAAATAAAAGCAACAGATCTTCTTAGGAAAAAATATTTCATTTTAAATTTAAAAAATAAAATAAAATAAATGCTGTATTTATATTTTTCTCAAAGCACAATTGAAATCTGGATTCTTACTGGTTACCACAGCCGTCAGCTTTCCCCACCTTCTCCCAAGCAAAGTCATCACCTCTCACTTTCCTAGAAGAACGAAGAGAGGAATAAGAAGAAGGAGAAGAGGAAGGATACATACCAATGAGGTCTGATTTTCTAGTTGTCTGGCTGCAAATGAGTGAAAATTGTTTTTCTCTTCCCTTGATTGAAATTTTATTTTATTCATCTATGCATGTATTGCAGTGTTAGCTTCAAATTTATGATCTTCCATTTGCAGCCGTCCTGTTGATTTTATGAACATCTAGGGATATTTGAAATTTCTGCTTCTAGCTTTGCTCCATGTCTTGCACAGAGTCCTTTTTTTCACCAACTTTTACTTTGTTGATTCATTGGTAGGAAATGTTGAGCTACTTACTACTGCTTGCACATGAACCGAGACACGCATCTTCTATTATCACTTATTTATGCATTGGCCACTTCCTAGCCAAATAAACTTCTTAGTTTCTTCTTCTGGATTCTTCCAATAGGCTGATTCCCCTTTTTGATTGGCATTTTCTATGTCTTTGCAAAAGTTTCATTTTTTATTTCTTTTGTCTCTTCTCTTTTGTCAGAAAGGGAAAGATTGGAGCCATAGTAAAAAGTTGCCCGTGTTCTTTTTATATGACATTCTCTCAACTTAATAAATTCAAGGTTACCTCACAAGTTCTTGTAGTATGTGATCCAAGAATTCTTATATCTGTATATTTTAGATGACTTAATAAATCCAGTGCAGTCTCATAATTAAGAAAAAAAGAGTGTGAGGCTTGCACCAACTTTATATCTACATTTCTTGATGATACCTGCAGTTCAAATAATGATAACTGCACCCATTTCTTTGATCAACAGAAAAAGTGGAAAATCATGTTGTAATGAAGCTGTATTCAACAGCAGAAGTGCATGAAGTTATTATCACCTTGATATAACAAGGCTTCTTCCTTGTCCACAAAATTTTACTGCTTTATTTTTTGCTAGATTCCTTTGGATTCACCAACTGAATGGAGCTATCTGCAACTCATTGTCTTCCAAAATGCCCTTCATCTCTGCTCCCAAAATCTAGAGTTTGGGTTTTCCAGAGAATTCTTTCTCCGACTTCTGCATGTCTCCACCACTCCATCTTTTCAGTAAATCACTGCAATCTCATCCAAATGGATCCTCTCAGAACTATCTCCTCTTTTGCTTTGGCAGAACACAACAGTTCACCGATAACAACTTCACCAGATCACTCAGGTCCGTCCCAAACAATTTTTTTTTGGGACAATTTTAAAATAGTTACCCAACAATTTGGAATGAATGGATAATTTTGTGTTTTTGTTTGGTCATGTTCAGGAAATAGAATTGGCGAGGTGAAAAGGGTCACCATGGAAACTAATGTGTTAGTCAAAATAAATCTGGATGGTTCTGGGGTTGCTGATAGTACTACTGGAATTACCTTCCTTGATCACATGCTAGATGTCAGTAATTTTGACTCTTTTCTAGTTTATATTCTGTTTTGTTTCTTTTCAAGGTCTACAAAATGGATTGAAGGCTCGATTATTTTGGATGCATACTGGAGGTGTATGTAGAGGAAAATACACCTAATGGAAAAATCATAATTGTCAGGATCTGATCATGGATTAAGAATTGTCAAACTATTAATTGAAAACTTAAGTTAGTGGCTCTTGTGGAATCAAAATTGGCATGATAATGTAACAGTTTGGCAACTAAACTTTCTTGTGATTGTTCAGCAACTTGCTTCGCATGGGCTGTTTGATGTGCATGTGAGGGCAACTGGTGACACCCACATTGATGATCATCATACGAATGAAGATGTTGCTCTTGCCATTGGAACGGTACTGCCAACAGCTACATGATTTTATTTTCTGACTTCTGTGGTATGCTTCTTTTTGAAACTCTAAATTTATTTGTTATCATATGTTCAAACTTCTACAAGTTCATTATCTTAAAATTCCTTACAAGACTTTTTTACATGTTTATTTGTAAATTTGATTTTATCCTTTCCAAGCATATGGCATCTAAGTAACGGCGACAATTCTAACAATTATATTCCATATTTTAATCTTTAGACAGTGGGCATATGTGCATTAGCTAAGACTCTTTAAATCCACATTCATATGTTACTTTGTCTTCAGGCCTTGCTACAGGCTCTTGGTGATAGGAAAGGTATTAACCGGTTTGGTGACTTTTCTGCTCCACTTGATGAAGCATTAATACATGTTTCCCTGGTAAGTTTGTTACATACAGTGTTTTAATGATTAGTTAAAAGTTGAAGTTAGATTAACGTATGTATGTTTTTGTTTTTTTTTTTTTTGGGGGGGGGTGTGGAGGTGTGTGAAGCTAGTTGAGGATGGAACAAGATTACAATGAAATAAAATCAAACAGAAGCAGTATTTAGAAAGGGTAAGGGATGAGAATCTAAAATATCATCCATATAACACTGTACAACTGTAGTATGTATGGAGAGGACTATACTCCCTGATACAAAGATATTTCTTTCCCAGATGTCCAAGGTAGGCCCTACTTATCTATTTGTAGCTAAGACAATAAAACTGAGAGAGTGAGAGACAGTTAGCGACAGAGTGGAAATAACCAGGAAAGCTAAAATATAGATGGTGGTGGGAAAGTGAGGAAAGTGGACAGTTGTCGGAATGTTGGGAACATGACTTGTCTAAACATATTCTTAACTACCCATAACTTCCACATCTCTAGGCTCAACGATACTGCATGACTTCTTGAGGTAGATGCAAAGAGGCCTTGTGCCAAAAAGAAAAAGAGTCCTCCTGCATCAAATATGTTGAATAGACTATGAAAACGTTAATGTCATTTCTTTAGTGAGATATCTACAACTTCAACCATCTTGTATTAACATGTTGAACAATGTGTATCAAATAACTCCATGAGCTATTGTTCTGAGTCTTATTAATCTTAGCTGTTCTAGTGTGCATGTCTCCTGCATTCAACCAGAAAGTTTTAATGGCCATTCTGACCACGTTTATAAGCTTTTTTCCCAATTAAAATTTAATTTATGGTTCACTATACTAATTTGTTCTTATCTTTTTCAGGATTTATCTGGTAGACCACATCTTAGTTATGATCTGGACATACCCACTCAGAGGGTTGGAAAATATGACACACAGGTCGTGCATACATCTTTGAGCATTTCATTTTGAGTTTTCCTTTTCCCTCTTATTTCATTCTACCACAGCTAGAGTTTCAAATTGATAATGAGCTAAAACGACATTGTAGTGTGGCGCGTGAACTAACTATAAAATAGTTAAGCAGTCATTATCTTGTGTCTTATTTCTCTTGCTTTGTGTTTTAATCTTTGCAAATACTGATGAATTCCTGGGACATCCTTATTTATAGTTGGTGGAGCATTTTTTCCAGTCCTTAGTGAATACTTCTGGTATGACACTTCACATTCGGCAGGTATTGATTCATAGATTTTTTATTTATTGATACATAGATTTTTTATTTTCATCAACTTGTAGTTTTATAGCCATCATAAGTACTTTTGTCCATTGCTATGAAAATACAAACTTAATGCTATGGATATTGTTCTGGACTTCTTTGCAAGTATATCAGGCTGCAAAATAGAGATCTTATTTTATATTCTGTAGATGCATTGATATTTCAACCTGATTTTCTGTTTTATATTCAGGATGCCTGTGGTTTATGCATATTCTACGTGACTAGAAACTTAAGATGGTTTTTATCCCAATTTTAAATGCTTTTAAATGAATAAATTACTCTTTCAATTTAATCTTTTACACAGCTTGCTGGAAAAAACTCCCATCATATTATTGAGGCCACCTTTAAAGCTTTTGCTAGGGCTCTTAGACAAGCAACGGAGTATGACCCACGACGTCTGGGGAACGTGCCAAGGTCTGGTATCTTTGAAACGGATTTTTTATTTTATACTGAGATGAAGAGTATTAGATTATGTTGATTATATTACTAAACTATTATTACATAGAAACTGTTTAGTGCCCGTTTGGATTACCTTTTTATAAAAAGTCTTTTAGAATAACCACAGTTTACAAAAATAAAGTTTAGATAAAAATAGAGAAGTTTACCACAAACTTATTTGAATAATTTTAGGAAAAATGATGGATAGAAATCATGATTTGGTTTACTAAAAGGGTTCTTACTGTTTATCCTATTTGCCAACGTCAGGATGACCTCTCTGCTCTAAGACCTGATGTTTAATTCTTTATGTATTTTCAGATGATTGAATAATGAATAATACTCTGTTTTAAATCACTGATACCATTTCATCAAGAGATGAATCACTGTAGCTACTTGGGGCTAGCTCAGATGGCAAAAATGATGTGAAGTATAGATAGTAGTTAAGGGTTTAAACCCCTTGATATAACCTTATATTAAAAAAAAACAGAGATGAAAACAGTAATTCTTGTTCTTTATTAATAAAAAATTGATATTTGACATATGTAACAAAAAAAAATTTCTGGATTGATCATCATGGTTCAATGCTTCTATTTGGCAGGCAGGATAACTGGAAAAAATTTTGTTTAGAGATATATCTGTTAGCATAATCCTGATTTTGCTTAAACAATACTTTTGTAGTCATATCAGTTTACGAGAGGTCATCGAGTCTTTTGTTTATTCTGTATGACGTGAAGAACTTATGCACCATTCTGTATGTGCAGCTCAAAAGGGGTTCTGTCTCGTAGTTGATAGTTGATATCGTTGGTGAGCATGCATAATTGGATTGAGCTAAGCTACCGATATTAATATTTGATGGTTCTGCTCGACAGGACTTATATGCATTTGATAATAGTTACTGTTGCTATAAATGTAATTTGTGAACAACGTGGACTGTTGAAAGGGGATTGATTTACAGTAACAGTAGACAATAATAGTGCAGTGTTGTTTAGTTTTTTTTCTTTGGTAGAAGTTGTTTATTTAATTTTTTTTTTAGTTTTAGTTGCTAGGACCTGTCATGCTGTTTATCTGTTGATTTGTTTAGGAGAACAATCTTTGTATTTTTTGTTTTGTTGGTGTGAGTATGGATGAAAACACAGTTTGAAAAATGAGTTTTGTGAATAGTGCAGCTAAATCAATTCTAATTATATACTATTCCTAGTGAAATTTGCTTTTTATTTATTAAAAACTTGTCTTAAAAATTTTATTCATTTTGAAATTTTCTCCAAACAAGTATGAAGTTATGATATTCATGACATTAAGATGTGATATAAAACTAGAATCATTTACCATTATTCATTAATGTGATATTCATCATTATACGTTTATTATTCATTATAGTCATATTTTTATATTTTTAAATACACAGATATTTTATACTGGATTTTATTTTTTTAAAAAATTAAATATTTACATACAATGTTGTTTACGCAGATCTTTCTTCTTTTGCCCTTTATTTATTTTTTTAAATAAACCATCCAATATTCAGTAGTTATATTAGATTTTAGTTAATTTGGATCAAGTTAGATAATATAACATCCCTACTAACTAAGCTTCTTGTTTGTTGGTTATTTTGGCTATCCTTTTTTTATTTGATGATTCAAGGAGGGACTAGCGTATACAACCAAGCTACGCAAGAGGGGATAAGGATCCCAAATTCCAATCTGTCATTATGAACCAAAAGCCTAATAGACAACGGACACTCACTAATAATATGATAAAAGGGACGGGTAGATGAAGATCCCATTTGGGTCAAGACAGTCTGCCAGAGAGTTGGCTTGCCTACTGATAGTCTGGAATTTCAGTTCCTACTGCCTATTCACCATACTGACAATGAGACTAATAGTGGAGCTCACAGTTTGAAGATTAAACTTTCTTCCATTGATATGATTTTTGTTGCATCGGATTCAATAATCACCTTTCTATACCCTTGATTCCACGCGAGTTGCAGTCCTATCAACGTAGCTTTTGCTTCTGCCTCCTCTACACAGCAAGTTCCAAAATTCTGACAGAAACCAGATTTCCAAATTCCTGCACTCTCTCTAAATAATCCGCCTCCTCCCGCAACATTGGTCTAGAACTGACTTGATCCATCTACATTTAGCTTCACCCATCCTTGAGGGGGCCTCATCCAATGCTTGTTCAACTCTTGGTGTTTGATGACATTCTCTTTTAATCCTCTGCTATCCTGCAAAAAGAAAATTAAACAGATTTTTGGAAATAATAAATGATGGATTTGAGGATTTAGCAAAATTTGGATCAACAGTGCTAGTATTTCTCCATTTCCATAGTTGCTAAATCCCGTATCCCAACATTCCCGCCCACTAAAGCAATTTATCTCTTCCAATCTCCTTCGTATCAAAATCAAACCCATCTATCTAAGATAAGGAGAAGAAAGTCTGTATATGCCTATGATCAAGAAGAGAATTCCAGAGATTTTTTTGCGTAAGGACAATCTCTCAGGACATCCAAAACGTCC
Organism: Adenanthera pavonina; assembly: GCA_026686845.1. Lineage (NCBI taxonomy): Eukaryota > Viridiplantae > Streptophyta > Magnoliopsida > Fabales > Fabaceae > Adenanthera > Adenanthera pavonina. Next base: position 29,204,001 of record JAIVEN010000013.1, read on the forward strand.
TCATTTGTGTCTTGACATGTTGGAAAAAGGAAACTACTTCTAGCTCACTTGCTCCTTTTATCATTGGTGACAAGTTTCTTCTGTGCTGCCTGCCACATGAAAGCACGAATCCTCTCCGAATCCTTCCACTTCCATATCTGTTTCCATGGTCTTGCTGTGATGTCAAACTCCCCTTGAGTTAGTTGGGCATAAACAGATTTCCATGGCTATCCTTATTTATGCATATAAATTGCGTATGCTTTTCTTTTTGTGATTAAAATAATGCTTTTAAAACGGCAACATATGATCTGATATGATATTCTTACAGTAATTTCGCCGTCACTCAAGACCTCCTGTTTCAAAAATAAATTTAACTGAATCATATATTAAATTAGAAAATATCCTATGTGTTGTATGGGTTAATAAGAAACTTAAATTACACCTCAATATAATTTAAATAATAACAGTAGAATTAGTAACTACTTGAAATTTGAATTTAAATTTTGAAAAAGTGAAAGCAAAACAATATGATGAAATTAATACACAAAATCCAAGAAATAAGCTAAATCAGTCTCATTAGCCACATAATCACTTATTTTTGAACAAAACCCTACATAACCTGAAATTAGCCACCAAAATTATTAATTCAAATAGCTTGTCATTGTACAAAGCCTTAGAATAGCCCCTGCTCATATTATGAACAGTGGAGCCATCAGGAGATTTTATATTTTTATAATTGATAATTAATATGATCTTTCCAAATCTCTCTCTCTCTCTTTTTCTCTTTGGAGAGAGGTAGAGAGGCTAAACAGCCTCTAACTCTAGAACAAGAATTCTTTTCCTTTATTTCAAGAGTAAATATTCATCGTAAATTCTACTCAAACAATGCATCCTTCCAAAAATTTCAAACCCTAACGAGCGGCGATTCCTATGAATCCACTAAAATGTGTCAAAATATGATTTAGCAAAATTGATATTAATGATAAAATATGCACATAAGAATGTTCCACCTGTGAATAACCGTAGGAGCTCAAAAAAATTTTGTTGCGACTTGCAAGCCTCATGTTTCTTCCGCATGGCAGGTTGCTAATAACCTACTTGGAATACGGATTTTTTGTCGTTAAGGATTTATAAAATTTTTGAAGTTTTGTTTCTTTTGAGTTTTTTTTTTTTTGATAAATTTTTCTCCCTTTGCGAAAGAAGTGATCTTCAGAAAATGGATGGATCTTGAACTTTAAATAATCCGTAAACCACTTATCGTGTTTTGATGCGCATCCTGACACATGCAGGAAAATTACATTGGACGGTCATAATTATTTATTGAAGATTTTAAAAAAATTAAAATATTTAAAAGACCTAAATGATGTTAGTTTCTTGGAGCCAAAAATGATGTCAGTTTTACTGAGTTCACTTGATTTCTTACTTCTTTGGCCAAAAACAAAAACTTGATTTCTAACTTTTAATGAAACTTGAGTATAAAAAATTATAATTTATATTAAAATCCAATTCTTAAAATTTAATCATCTTTGAAGCCTCTTATAATTTGTTGATTCATGACAAAATCGAAGTCCTTTGAATCTTCTGATTAATTTGAGTTCTTAAAATCATTTGTTGTAAAACTTATTAAATTAATTAATCTTTATGCATAATTTAGAATAACTTCCGGTGCAAAAATGCAAAAGGGTTAAAAAAGCAAACGATAATCGAAAAATGAAATTTATTTTACACAGAAATTTAGAAGATCCTTCCACATTATTCTATTTTTTTTAAAAACAAAAAGCTGAAAGAGTGTATACGGACAAGCAAATAACCTCAACAGCAAATTTCAATAATTGAGAACGACGCATCAAAATAAACAATCATCTGTAATATTTTCATAATCGACAGAGATAAGGATAGGTGATACATTGATATATTTTTTTTTAAACTCCTAAATTACTTTGTTAGAATTTAGAGTGCCAGAAGGGATCAAAATGAAGTCCAATAGAGGAAACGAGTGGCAATCCTCTGGACTCGGTGATTCTGATCCTCACAGCATTGGCTTGGACCTCACCTCCTCCAACCCTATAAAGCCTCTTGTAACCCACTGTGGTCCCTTGGATCATCAACTCACCATCCACATGGATCTCATGCCGTTGGATCCTTTGACCAAGTCCTATTGCTTCCTGTATCCTTATCACATTGAATCTCAATCTCCTCGTAATTTCAATCCAATGGTCCGTTCCTTGTTGATCACTAGGAGCCCAGTAAGACCACAAATGGTCAGCATCAAGCATGTTTTCAGGGCCAAAACCACCATCTTTACCTCCTCGTTGGCTGCTAACTTTGACGTCGCAGTTCTCAGCCAAATTTTGATGGAAAATTGTGGTGATGGCACTACGAAACTCTTTTAACCGACGAGCATCGATATCAGATATGAGGCCACTTGTGTTGGGAGGCACATTGAGAAGTAAGACACAGTTTCTGCCTACAGAGTTGTAGAACACATCAAGGAGTTCACTGAGTCGTTTTGGGGATTGTGACTTGTGCCAAAACCATCCCTTTCTAATTGATACATCGCACTCTGCTGGAACCCAATCTCTGCCTTGCGGATCTCCCTTGTTCAGATAGCTGCGTTTATCCTCAGCAACACTTAGTAACAAGTCTATCAAAACTTACAGTGAAACAAAAATAATAATTCCTCGATTAACTAATTCACATGCACCAAGGAATAACAAAAAGTAGTTGGAATCGTTAATGTGTTAAATTTAAAATACTTTCCAATAATACTCTACAATCTAGCATATTAAAATAGTAATATCAAAGAAGTTGCATACCTCACAAGTTTGAAGACAAAAGAGTATGACTGACTGTATGAGAATCTATGCAATACATTGTTGGTATGAGTTACTATCATTTACATGACCTATTCTTAAAAAAGCTAAAATATATGATTTTTTTAAATTCTATTAAAATTATATAGACTTTCTTTCTGAAATTTCACATGAATATTAATTACTAAACTTAAGTAAACATATTTTTTATTTTGAGAGAAAAAAGTGTTCATATTATAAAAAACAAATACATATATATAAACAAGATATTACATACAAGTAAAATAATTGAGTACTGTTATTTTACTATTGAAACCTTGTTCATCACATGAAATGAAATGGTTATAATATATTATATTATGAACAATATATCATTTAATTATTGATCTATTCAGAAAACATTTTGAATACTCTCATATAATGTTAAAGCAAAAATCTATTCTAATTTCAATAAAATTCAAAGAAAATATATTTAATTTACGCATTGTTGTAGCCAAATTTGTATATTTTTTAAGTGAATAAAAAAAATTGCTTTCAACAGAATTTAGACGGGTGGTCTAGATAACTTGTCACTAGCTCCAACCACACACATATATCAATATTAATATAAATTGACATCAAAACCAAAACGGTTCAAACTTAATAAAGAAGAGCAACATTAACGCGGTGTTGTCCACTACCAAGCATCAACAAATAGATTTCTCGCATCTAGTCGTGCATCTCACTGACATATTGCCATTAATGAGTTCCTATTAAGTAGTAGCTATTTGATGTTTATTTAAAATACAAAGAGTGTACCTAAATTTCCAAAAGTAGGTAAAACAAACAAATCAAAGCATATCATAGACATAGAGGCACAAACCCTTTACCAGGTCACATGCTATGTTATGATGTCCAGCTAAATGACAACTAAACTTTATAACCCCACTTAGCCCTTCCTTTTAGACAATTGAAAAATACCATTTTTCCTTCTCCTTCTAACTTAATGCTTACTGCCCACTATTGATTGATGCACAAATTCTTAGCTTTGAGAATGCAGAAACTGGGCAGAATAATATCAAAACGTTTATGTAAGTGCATAACTTTTAACCAAGTTAGATTAATTGACCCAAAAAAGCAATTGCATTTTCTTTCGATCTAAAAGCAAGACAAAAAGGCACCACTTAAACTTCACTCTTCCATTCACATGCATGAAGCCACTATAGAGTGGGGGAAAAGGTCAAATCATTATTGATTTAGTTTAGTTGTATTGAAAAAGTGGACTCACTGAGTAATGTTGGGACTTCCAATGGAGAGAGAGCTTTTGTTAATGAGAGACCAACAGGTGTATCCTGCATAGCCTTTCTCATTGCCCACCCACCTCACATCGGGACCAGCATCAGAGAAAATGTTAATGGAGCTCTGCAACTCTCTCACCATTGAGAACCACTCCGTGAAGTAATATGTCACATTCTGTGACTTCGGATCCTTTGCTCCGTCAAACCATATCTCCCTCACTCCCCCATATCTGCATTATTAATTCAATCACTATATAATGAAATCCTATCTTATCTTGGTAATAACTGTGCTGACAGATAGAGAAGAAGAATCAAAACAAGAAATAGAAAGAAGAGGAAGGGAACTCACTTATTGAGCAGCTCTTGAAGCTGAGCCAAATAGTATTCATTGTAATTCAAATCATGTCCATATCTCTTGTCATGTCGATCCCAAGGAGAAAGGTAAAGCCCCACGTCTATGCCTTTCGCTGAAGCTGCATTCACAAACTCTTCCACAACATCGCCTTTTCCCCCTTTCCAAGGACTTTTCATCACCGAGTGATCAGTGTACTTTGACGGCCAAAGGCAAAACCCATCATGGTGTTTCGCTGTTAGTATCATCAACGACACTCCGGCGTCTGCTGCTACGGCGGCCCACTGGCCGGCGTCTAGCTCTGAAGGGTTGAAGATTTCTGGGTTTTCACGGCCGTTTCCCCATTCCCTATCTGTGAAGGTGTTGACACCGAAATGGAGGAACATTATGATCTCTCTCTGTTGCCATTTTAACTGAGAATATGTTGGAAGTGGAAGAACTGGTAATGGTGGGGTTACGACTTGCTCACGCTTACAAATGGTGAACTTGAAGAGATGAAGCAGTGCGAGTAGGAAATAGCAGCACCATAGCCTTCCCATGATGCTTCAGTTCGGCGGTTTTTTTTTCCTTGAGGATAATTGTGATAATGTGAGAACAAATAATTTGTTTGAATCAAAATTTAATGCTAATGTGATATGTCTAGCTATTACAAGAAATTGAAAGATATTTTTTTTGTGGTAATGGTTTTTGGTGAGTGGAGGACCGAGGGGAGAAGATGATAGATTCTTTCAGACAAAATGGAAGCAAAGAAGGGATGACCCACTCAATTTGATAATTTGATTGTCATTTTGTTGTTGTTGTTTTTTTTTTTTTTCTTTTTTTCACTTTTTTGATTTTTTTTTCCTAATTTGTCGATATCTTGACGCGTACACTGAAATCATTCACGGGTTGATTTGGTGGTCTGCTATGAGTACAGTCTCACGAGGACTCAAAATGTGATTGATTTTATAAAGTAGTTTTTTTTTTTGGTGAAATGGAGGATGTGTGGACAGTGGACACAGTTCTATGAGGAAGTAAAAACTTTGTTTTTTGGTTGAACATGTTCATTCACGAACATGGATTTCCTAGTCACTTTAGATTAGATGGGAAAGACTGAATTCTGGATTCTACTTTTGTTATCAAAAGTGAAGTTTATTATTTTGTATTCATTTTTCTTCTCACTTTATCTCATATCACTTTGAATTCACATTAATTCATTTACATTTGAGAATATTTTACCGTTAAATTTATCTTGGATTATTGACTTATAAATTAAAAGAAAAGACGAATTTGACAAAGATGATATAACAAAACCTCGATTCACACGCTTCTCCTAATTCATTTTATGCCTCGAAAGTCTTTTCTACAAGAGTACTATCAACAGCGCTCTTTGACTTATTTTGGATTGTTGTCTGAGTCGAAGAAATCTCACGTTTCAACTAATTCATTTTGTGTTGATAACTAGATTTAAATGAGATTATTGGTGAATACTAATTCTTTTAAAACATAAAAATTATTAAAATAAATTTTATCTCTCCCAGTAAAATATTTTTCATACACCTAATTAGGAATTAAACTCAAAATTATATGTTTGAAGAACAAAACTATCTATTAACTCTCTTACAACATTGTTGGTGATACTTTATTATAAAATGAAGAATTCAAAATAAAAAATACGACAATTGGCCCTTGGGGGAATGGTGAGGCAAGTTTTACAGCTATTAAACTTTCCAGTAATCCAAAACAATTCTTCGGTTGCCCAAGACTAAAATTGTCTCCTGAATTGCAAATGAGTTTTTGTATGTTGTCGATGGTTTAAAAAAGGGGGTCACTCCTTATGTTTGTGTTTTGAACAGAAGCCCATGAAGACAAATGGAGCAAGTGATCCAACCTAAATTTCTTATCTCTTCCAACCCTCACAGTGATAAAAAGCCTCTAACAGTTTTTTTTTATGTTGAAAAAACTTTATTACTTGCCCATGTTGATGGGCTTATAAAATGTCAATAATCCCCAAAACGATTTCTTCCTAAAAGTTTTACTATGCCATTTAAATGTGTATGAAAAATATTTTGTTAAAAAAGATAAAATTAATTTTAGTATTTCAAAAGGATTAATTTTTTAATGTTGAACTAGGAAATATTCTTACTGTACACAAAAAAATAATAATTTATTGGATTCTCATAAATGGATATCATTATATTAATAGGAGGATTTAAATATATATTCCGTCTATTCTTTGCATTTAATATCTAAGAAAGATTAATCTATTATCGGTGAAAGATATTCTGTCTACCATAAATACATGTTCTTATAGGATATAAATCACTCAGTCAATTTTTAATTACTAGTTGATTGGTGAATCTATTTGAAGAGGAACTTAAAGGAGGTTAGTCTGATATTTATATTAAGATTAAATGCATTCGTAGGATAAGATGATTCAAGAAGATTCATGTGGCTCTAGGGATAGAATTATTACCTTGGTCAAAATACAAGTATCTTTAGTTTAATTTAATCTGAATTATAATTTTAAAATACTAAAAGCTATTTATAACTAAATTATAATTTTTAAAATTCAATGGAAAAAGTATAATATATTAAAAATCTTAACATTTTTTATATATGGAAAATTTCTACCGAAAATCTATCAATGAAGTCAACCTTTTTTCACAATTAAAGCGAACCCCATATATTTTCCATGGAACTCAAAATAAGCCAATCTTTATGATTTATGAATCATATGACTCCCAACACTTTCAACATTTTTGCATTGATTGATGATTTTCTAATCATTAACTTAGCCCTTAAAATTTTATTTCCATGAATTTCATCTTAATTTTTGAATTATACATAACTATAGTGCTAACTCTAACTTTGTCAAAAACTTAATTTGTTAAGTCTGATGATCAACATGATTAATTTTAATGATATTAAATAATGGAGTAAAAAGTTCACATGATATGCTTCTTAGTGTTTATCATATCTTATACACCATGCTTATCTTCTAAAGTAAAAATGGACTGACTACTTGATTCATAAGTTAAATATTCTTAATGTAGGTTTATCCAAAAAAAGAAAAGTGAACATTGAAGTGAAGAAATAGATTATTAACATTGTCACACCTGGAAATGCGACGTAGATGGCGCGGGAAACGAGATAAAAAAAGAAAAAAGGGTGAAACCGGCCAGCACGGTGGAGAGCTGATTTCGGAGGGAGTCGCCACCAAAATTTTGAGGGAAATTTTGGAAAACCGAAATAAAAAAAAACAAAAAGGGATAAGGATGGTCTGCGAATCAAAGTTGGGTTCGAGAGTACGATTGTGAGTGCGGAAGGTGTTAGGCACCCCCACAACACCCGTTCCTAAAAACGGTTACCTTAGGTTGATCATGCAATTTTTATGGCTTTTTACAAATTTATTTTGATTGCCCTTTTACCATTCACATGTAAAAATAAATATAAAAATAAGAGAAACATAAAAATGTAAATAAAGAATAAAATGAAAATATGAGAAGTTAGGAAAAATAAAATAAGAGAAAAATATTATTTATTTACAAAAGTGGACTTGACCCAGAATGAGAGTCTAGGGCCTACGTACCCTGCAATAGGGATCAAAGTCGACGTAGTTCGGACTAAAAAAGCGTGTCACTGGGTTGGTATTTTTTATTTTATATATTCTTTGAAAAGAGAGGTTTATAGAAAATAACTTGTCTTTCCACAAAGAAAACAATTTTTAGAATTGGTTGGTGTGTTTTAATTTGTAAAAGACAGATTAGTTTCCATTATTTGCTCTTTTCATTATTATTATTATTATTTTCAGTTTAAAAAAATAGGATTAAAATTATGTGTGATTTTGAACATTTTATTTTGATTTGAAAAAGAAACATTTAAAAATAATTTTATTTTCACAAAATAAAACCAATTGGCTCATGTGGTAACTTTATCATTCACATTTACCCATTGATACTTAAGTGTTCACAGTAGTGTTACTCGAGACAAAAAGGCACAAAAAGTTCGAAAGAAAACAAATAAAATTTTTTTTTGTACAAATAATTTTTTTTATTTTTTATTATAAAAATCATTTTGACACCTATTTATTTATTAAAAAAAGAAATTAAAAAATGTGATCATTACTAATATTTTGAAAAATAATAATCAGCATATGTGGTGACTTCATCATTCACAAGTTACTGATCTGTATTTAGAATACTCTCGATGTTACCACTCGAGACAAATATACAATAAGAAAAATTTTAAATGAAAATCAAACAGCATATATGGTAACTTGATCACTCATAATTTGTTGATTTACACTTATATGCTCACGATGATGCCACTCGAGACAAAAGACGTAAAAGACTTTAAGAAATAAAATTGAATAATAATAATAATAATAATAAAATAAAAAAAATAAATAACATAATAATAATTTTTTATTAATAAAAAAAAAAGAGCATCTATTTTTATCCTTTAAAGTTTTCTTAAAAGACTTCGTTACTCTAACAATATTTATTCTTTTATTTTTTTAAGTTTTAGAAAATCAATGCGTAATCTTTCTTGAATCCCAATGTACATAAGATAAAAAAAAAATTGTTCTCTTTTTTTGTTTTCCGAAATAGAAAGCCTCATTAAGGAAAAAGAAAAGAAAGAAAAAAAAAATCTAAATCCCAAACTGAATCCCAACGTACGCAAGATATTGGGGACATTGGGATTTGACTTCTTCTTCCTTTTTTTGTATCACAACGTACATAAGATATTGGGATTTGACTACTTCTTCTTTTTGTTTTGTTTTTTTTCTTTTGCAAAATAAAAAGCCCCATAAAAACTAAATCCCGACATAATGCTGAATCCCAAACATAAATGAGATTGAAATTCTTTCCTCCTTCTTTTTTTTTTTTTTTTTGATAAGAAAGTATATCATTCAATGAGAAAATGGACTATCTACATGGAGACACCGAAGGTCAAAGAAAAGATGCGAAACAACATGGGGACCAAAACAAAAACCAACAGGCCATTAAACAAGCCAGGATAACCCAAAAAATAAAAAAACAGAAAAATTACCCAATAATGCTCGATTGTGCGCGTGATTCACAGAAATGATTCATGAGAGAATCCTTCGCTTATGAACTTCCCAACATAAAAAACATGTATATATATATATTTTACCATATTCCATGAACAAAAAGCACTCCCAGATTTCAAACAGGCCTAAAAGAAATTTGCACAACTATAGTCAACGCAGTTCACCAGTAACAAAATCCAGATCTTAAACAGTGGAAATTATTTCTCCAATCAGTATATAGGCGCATCAAACGCATTTAGCATTTTCCTAAGAGAGCGGAGCCCATTTGCACAACTGGCCACCACGGTTTAATGCTAATCAATTACTAAAAGAAACTCCCAAACTATCAAAGAAATTTTGTTGTGACCGAATCATGTGGAGATAAGAATTAATGACCAGACATGAAGGTGAACGAACAATGCAAATGATGAAACAGTCAAGGAAAAAGGCAAAAAACTTCCAATATGTGCCTGTATTTTGAAACAAGAGTTACCGGATGATGATACAAGCACCAGCCTTCCTCCAAATTTCCCTTCCTTCTGCCTTGGCTCCTTCTACTCTGCTGCCACCAATCCCCCTTCTGTTCTCAAAAGACCCTTATTTATAGATCAGAACCGTATACCTCATCAATTATCCAGTTGGTGCCAGTCAAACGCATCTTCTATTTTGTGCTATGAATGAGAGCCTTGATTTATGAATCTTTCATCCTTTTCTTCATTCCCATGCTTTTGATCCTCTGTATCGCTGCTCCTCTGTTCTCCTTTGTCGCGGTTGATGTGAAGAAATTGACGAGAGGTCCCTCGAGAAAGACACCTGACGACGACAGAAGAAAGGGGGAAGCGATTAGTTGTTGACTCTCAACTTTGCCTATCTTGTTCTTGTGCGGAGCCCTAGCCTCCCTAATCTCCTCCGTGTCTCTACGTTGCTTCGTTCCTCTACACGACTGTCACGCTTTTGCTCCTGGACCGATGGTGACAATAGAGAAGACCGATCATGACCATCAACGGGAAGGAGATAAGCCTGCTTCTCAATTGCTCTTTAGTCGCTCTGCTTCCTGCCTTTCCAGTTGCTCGTCTCTATCTTTTGTCAGCGTTATCATTGAAGAGGAAAGCTAGGGCACCCCGTCTAAACGCTCTATGGATTAGCGTTCTGATCTTTTCCTTTCTTTTATTTTTTTGTTTTGTTATTTGTTTTTTTATTTTTTTTTGCCCACCTATTTTGAAAAGGGAAACAATCGAGAACCCCAAAAGATTTTTTTTTAATAGTGTAAAGAGAAAAAAAAACATTTTAGAGCTGATTTAATGTTAAAGATTTATTTATTTAATTTTGTAGATTCTAAAAATAAGGAGTGGATTTGAAAAGTAATTTGTTCTTTGTTTCCCTTGATTTTAGAAGATATATCTTAAGACTCAAATTAAAATGAGATTATTATTATTTTTTCTATTTTTTCTAAATTTTGTAAAAAAATGACAAAATATCAAAGGGAAATTCTAAAGAGGATTTTTCCTAAAAGAAAGGGATTAGATTCGGATAAGAAGCCTAAAATAAAGGGATATGATTTTTTCTTTTTCTTTTTAAAACTAAAAGGTAAGATTTTTATTTTTGAGAATCTAAAAGAAAGGAAAAAAAAAATTTTTAGTCCTAAAAAAAAGATTGGATTTGGAACATAATTTGTTTGGATTTTTCTTTGATTTTAGAAAATTTGTATCCAAATTAAAATTTAAAAGGAAAATTTGCCTCCTTTTTTTTAATTTTTTTTTAAATGCTCAAACAAAATACGATGTTCACAAACATCATGTTTAACTCAAACATGTATCAAGCATAAAGACAAAAAAATGGTGCTCCAAGAATTGAAAAATGTGAAGATATTGAATATTGGAAGCTTGGATGCATCAAAATAGCCTTTGAACTCAAATGTGTATCTATATCATAGGCTTAATAGTCTTTATGTGAAAATCAATAATTTAGATTGGTATTTATTGGCTCAAGAAATTTTGGATATTAAAAGACACATCCTTGGTTTCAAAAGTGAAATTATGATTTTCTCGAAATCAGAGTTTGACCTTTAATTAGTTTTTTTATAATATCTCTCAAAATACATATGGTTTTGATATGAAACTTATTTCATATGAAACTAGACTTTATAAGCTTTTCAAATAAGTCATTTTACTCAAAATGAAGGTCATATAAAAAAGTTATAATTATTTAAAATTGAGTAGTAAGATATAGATTTTTAGTTTTGACTAGTTATCATTCTTTTGATTATATATCACAAAATACGCTGGATTTCAAATTGAAACTATTGCATTTGAAAGTAGAAATTCAAAGCTCTCCAATGATATGTCATTTGCTTGATTTAGACTTAAAATAAGAAAGTTATGTCGTTCACAAATTTTTGCACTAGCTTAAACAGTCATGCTAAATTAGCTTGAATGATCAATCTTCTGGGTTTGTGAGTTTGAAACTCTTGAACTTTCATGGTGTTCCTCTTGAACATTTATCGAAGTTCTAGAAGTTAAAAAACTCACTGAAACTATACTTGAATGATCATAGAGTTTCTTTGGATGTTCATCGAAGTTCCAGAAGTTGAGAAACTTGCTAAAACTACTCTTAAACGATCATGGAGTACACCTTGAACTTTCATTGAAGCTTCAGTGGCTCTGGAATGATTCTTGAATGTTTAAGAATGTTCTTCTTAATCATTTAAGATAGTACAATGAACTCATAATGGCTAGTTTATGTTTGTAACAGCTATATTTGATCTTTGCCTATAAATATGACATTCCAAACTCATTTCCAAGTGCTTCTGAACATATATGAGCTATCATATGAGTCACAAACATGGTTTTGATTCTTTCCAAGAGAAAAACACAATCCTTGAGTCATATCTTACAAAATCTATATTGTTTGAGTTCTTAGAGTTTCATTGTACCATTCTACACTTTGTGAGAGAACTTTATCTTTTATAAATCATCCCTTTCTACTTGGGTAGATTGTTTAGAGTGGGGAAACTCTAAGGGAGTATTGTAATCATATCTTGTAGGGATGTGAGAAGAGATTCAAGGGTGTGGTGTCCCTTGTATTGTATTGTGGCTTCACAAATATCTAGATCAAACTTGTGGAGATAGTAGAAAATCTTAAGTGGGTTGCTTGAAGACTGGATGTAGGTTAAATGGTTGGAGCAAATCAGTATAAATCTTGGTGTTTTGATCTTCATAAAGCCAAAAATTTTTTAACACTCAATTCACTCCATCTTGGTTGACTAGCTAATTTAAAAATTGGTATCAGAGCAGGTTCTCTCATCAAGAAATTTACCATCTGAGAGTTCAAAATGGCTAGTCTTAGAGTTGTTCTTCCAGTTGGCTTTAACATCAACAAACCTCCAGGCTTTAATAGAGAAAGTTATACATGCTGGAAGATGAAGATGGAGATATTCTTGGAGTCTGTTGATCTTGACATGTGGGAAGTGATAGAGAATGAAGATTTCAGGCCAACCACAAGAGATATAGAAGGCAACATGGTTGATAAGCCTAGAGCTGAGTGGAACAATGAAAACAAGAGGAAAGTGACACTTAATTGAAAGGACAAGAAAGCTATAGCATATGCCTTGAGCCAAAAAGAATTCTTCAAAGTTTTCAATTGTAACATAGTAAAAGAATGTGGGAGACACTTGAAATTACTCATGAAGGCACTAATGGCATGAAAGAGAGCAGACTCAGTACCCTCAAAACTAAATATGAAAAGTTCAAGATAAACAATGGTAAGTCTATTAAAGAATTTCAAATTTATTTTACTTACATTATTAATCAATTGACAGCTTTGGGAAAGAGTTATATTCAAAGAGAACAAGTGAGAAAAATACTTAGAGCTCTATCCAAAAAATGAGAATCAAAAGTGACAACAATTGAGGAGATAAAAGGTGAATCATCACAATCTATAGCTGCACTTTTTGGCAACTTAGTTGAACATAAAAAGAAGTTTCAACAACTAAACATGGAGCAAAATAAGAAGAAGCTATTTTTGTTCAAAGCTACCTCATCTCGTCAAGAATCTGAAGATGAAGAAGATGGCTATAATGATAATGATGAGAGCAGCAATTCAGATGATAAAGAAGAAGAGGATGCTCATTTGTGCTTAATGGCAAATATCAATGATGAGATATCAAATTCTGACTCTGATTCTAAATATGATTTTTCTTTTAATGAATTGCAAGATACTTACAATGAAACACATGATGAGCTGATTGCATTAGTAAATGCATTTGCACAAAGCAAGAAGAAAGTGATTTTCCTAGAGAAAGAACTAGAAAAAAGGAAAAGATGAAAATGAATCATTTAAAAAGAAAATAGAAGAATTAGAAAGTATATGTGAAACTCACATACGCACACATCCTTTTGTAATTCGTGTGATAATTTAATCAAAGTGAAAGAGGATTTAACTAGAGTTCTAGCCAAACTTACCCAAGGAAGAGATAATTTGAATATCCTACTTGGTAAACAGAAATGTATATTTGATAAGTCGAGTGTTAGCTATATAAATGAATTTATAGAAAATAGTAAGTTTTATATGAATTTCTTTGTGCTTACGATTGCTCCTAACTCACCATTATGCACATATCATGATAAAAATGGGCATATTGCTTATTTGTGCTATATAAGGAGAAATTGTATGAGGCAAAACATGAAATGAGTTCCAAAAATTACTACTGATCCTTTTGGAAAAAAAATAAGTGAGTACCAAAATGTCCTTATAGTGTTTTATTAACTATTCTAAGAAGAAAGGACATGCTAGTACAAGGAAGAGGATGCAACAAAAGAAATCTTCCTAAACAATAAAAGTTAGAGTTACTACTTACAAGGAGAAGCAATGGAGAACAAAGTTCTATTCTTAAAGAAATATGACTTCACCTCAAGGAAGAAGCTCCAACAGAAATCAAATCATCTACCTTGAGAAGACAAAGAAGATGCTTGAATAGTGGTATCTTGGATGCAAAGGGGAAATATGAACTACTCTACCCCACATTCAAAATGACATGACTTTTGGTAATATCTACCACTTACCCTCTTTAATTGTTGCATATTTTGGGTACGATCACATTTTGGCTCTTTCTGGTGTACTCTCTTTGCTGATCTGACATGAGTATAAGAGTGTTTGAACTAACTATTAGTGGACTCAAATGAGGTTGGGTAACAAAGAACAAGAGATGAACTTGTCTTGTAGATGTTCCTTGAGCAAAGAAAGGTCAAGCTGCAGAAGCTTTGAAATATCTGATGAAAAGAAAGGCAAATTCCTTTGGACTACAAGCTGAATCAACAAAAAGAGGAAAGCACAAGGGCTAAAGAGATTGTTGGCAACAATCTTCTAATGAGCATCATCATTGGCAGACATAAATGAGCATTTCTAAACTCTCTTTGAATTTATCTTTTGCTTATTATGTATAGCTTGAGGGGAAGCTTTACTTGATTTATTATTATCTGTAACTGACTTAAGCATCAGAGAGTTCCTAGACTTTGTTTTCTAGGTACTCCTTGAGTTAAAATGTTTGAATCTGAAAAAATTTGGAGTATCTGATGCAGAACTGGTGTTAGTCATGTAAGAGCCATGCCTTGCACAAATATTGATCAAGCTCTGTAAGCTTTAAATTGGTTTTTTATATGATATTTGACTTAAACCATAGTGTTTGTTCTTCTTTTGTGCCTTATCTATATGCATTGTGCAATTTTCGTTGCAGCTCCTTGTATTTGCATCACATTAAGAGAGAAGGATGATACATTCCATTAAATAGAGGAATAAATGTTATCCTTCAAACTTCTTGCTGATGTCAAATAAGGGGAAAGATTGTTATGAAAATATGATGCTTTATATGACGTATTCATCATTAAGCATATTTTTTATAATAGATTTACCATAATAAAAAAGAGGGAGATTATTAGGTCTAATGACCAACATTATTAATTTTGATAATGTCAAATAGTGGAATAAAAAGTTTGTGTGATATGTTTCTTAGTGTTCATAATATCATGTATATCATGTTTATCATCTAAAGTGAAAATGGACTAATTACTTGATTTGTAAGTTAAATATTCTTAATGTAGATTTGTCCAAATAAAGGAGAGTGAGTATTGCAGTGAAGAAATAGATTATCAATAACATGCTCAACTCAAAGATGTATCAAGCATAAAGATAAAGAAATGGTGCTTCAAGAATTGAAGAATGTGAAGATATTAAAGATTGGAAGATTGAATGCATTAAGATAGCCTTTGGACTTAAATATGTATATCTATCATAGGCTTAATAGTCTTTATGTGAAAATCAATCATTTATATTTTCATTTATTGGCTCAAAAAGTTTTGAATATTAAAAAACACATCCTTGGTTTCAAAATAAAGTGAAATTATGATTTTCTCAAAACTAGAGTTTGACCTTTGATCGGTATTTTTGTAATATCTCTCAAAATACATATGATTTTAATATGAAGCTTATTTCCCATGAAACTATACTTAATAAGATTTTCAAATAAGGTCATTTCACTCAAAATGAAGGTCATATGAAAAAAATTATGATTATTTGAAGTTGAGGAGTGAGATATAGATTTTTCAGTTTTAACCAGTTATTATTATTTTAATCATATATTAGAAAATACATTGAATTTCAAATGAAACTTGTTGCATTTAAAAGTAGACATTTAGAGCTTTAAAATGATATGTCATTTGCTTGGTTTGGACTTAAAATAAGAAAGTTATATTATTTACAAGTTTTCTGCACTAGCTTAAACGTTCATGCTAAATTAGCTTCAACAATCAATCTTCTAGTGAGTTTGAAACTCTTAAACATTTATAGTGTTCCTCTTGAACAGTTATCGAAGTTCCAGAAGTAGAGAAACTCACTAAAACTACTCTTAAATGATCGTAGAGTTCCTCTTGAACATTTAAGAAAGTTCTTCTTAATTGTTTAAGACAGTATAATGAGCTCATAATGGCTAGGTTTTTTTTTTTGTAATGGCTATATTTGATCTTTTCATATAAATATGACCTTCAAAACTCATTTTCAAGTGCTTTTGAATATATATGAGCTATCATGTGAGTCACAAATGTGCTTTTGATTCTTTTCAAGAGAGAAACATAATTATTGAGCCATATCTTGCAAAATCTATATTGTTTTAGTTCTTAGAGTTTTATTGTATCATTCTACTCTTTGTGAGAAAGTTTTATCTTATGTAAACCATTCCTTGCTACTTGAGTAGATTGCTTAGAGTGTGAAAACTCTAAAGGAGCATTATAGTCACATCTTGGGATATGGGGAGAGATTTAAGGATGATTTAAGGATCAAACTTGTGAGAGATAGTAGAAAATTTCAAACAGGTTACTTGGAAACTGAACGTAAGTCAAGTGGTTGAGTCGGATCAGTATAAATCTTAGTGTTTTAATCTTTATAAAACCAAAAATTTTGTAACACCTTATTATTGATCCCTCTTGAATGGCCAGCTAGTCTACTATAATTGATGATAGTGATAACATTGATAGACTAAAATATTAGTGACATAGATAGTGATAACATTGAAAGACTAAAATATTAGTGACATAGGTAACTTTTCATTTGAGACGTTGAACTTGAAATTACTATCAAATTTGCCTCAGCTATTTATTTTTAAATCAATTTTATTTTTGACATTCTGTAAAAAATTTATTGTTCTATTTTCATTAATTAGATTTATGAAAATCATTGAGGTTTCATTATTCTTATCCTTAAGTATCTTCTTTTATTTTTCTCTGCATGAGACTAAAGGGTGTCAAATCAATTCTTCTCACATATTCCTAGAATGATAAAAGTGTGTGTGTATATATATATATACTTTGTTGAGTTCATATTATAAAGTGTCTTAAAAAAATTTTTTTTATTTATAATATAAAGTGTCATTTACTGATTTATCCTTCTTTCATTTAGTGACTAATCTTATAATTTGTGTTGAAATAATAGAAATAAGTTAAATAAATAAAGATAAAAATAAGATTTTTTATTTTTTTTGGAAGTTTAAAAATATAACAAAATTTTCTTAAAATACGTGAAATTATTAGAAAAAGCTTATATTATGAAAGGGAGGAGTATATACACTCCATCCAGTTCTTAATATAAAATATATTTAATCGAATCACATATATTAAGAATCTAAATTAAAATTAGTTAACTACTTTGATCTTTTAAAAAATCACATTATTTTTTTAAAAATTATCTTAGTATATTTCTTTTTCTTTCTCTCTCTTATCAATTAAATATGAGCATCTTTTTCATAATACATAATAAATACTACATTATATTTAAAAAAATCTTATATATAAGACTAATATAAAAGATCCAACAGGAGAGGATATATACTCCCTCCGATCCTTTTTATAAGGGATTTTTTAGAAACTTTTTTTGTACCTTTTTATAAGAGACTTTGTAATATTCTGTAGAATTTTTTTTATTTTTCCTTCGTTATTTATTTTTTTTCATAAATTATTATTGGACTTTTTGAATGAATGATGTACTCTCAATTGATCAAATGATATTTAATGTGGATTATATTATTATATTAAATAAGAGTAAAAAAATATTTAATTTTTTAAAAAAATTTAAAAAAAAATAATTAAATTTTTTTAATTTACGTAAAATAATTAAATAATGTGATTTTTCTCTGCATTTTTTTATGAGACTAAAGGGTGTCAAATCAATTCTTCTCATATATTGATAAAAGTGTGTGTCTATATATATATATATGTATATATATATATATATATGCTCTTTTGAGTTCATATTATAAAGTTTCTTAAAAAGATTTTTTCTTGATTTAGAATATAATGTGTTATGTACTGATTTATCCTTCTTTCATTTAGTAACTAATCTTATAATTTGTGTTGCAATAATGGAAATAAGTGGAATAAGTAGAGATAAAAATGAGATTTTTTTTTTTTAGAAATTGAAGAATATAACAAAATTTTCTTAAAATACGTGAAATTGTTAGAAAAAGCTTATATTATGAAAGGGAGGAGTATATACACTCTATCCAGTTCTTAATATAAAATATATTTAATCGAATTACATATATTAAGAATCTAAATTAAAATTAGTTAACTACTTCGATCTTTTAAAAATCACATTATTTTTTCAAAAATTATCTTATTATATTTATTTTTCTTTCTCTTTCTTATCAATTAAATATAAGCATTTTTTTCATAATACATATTAAATACTATCTTATATTTAAAATAAATCTTATAAGACTAACATAATGATCCAACATTAGAGGATATATACTCTCTCATATCCATTTTAGAAATTTTTTTTTGTTTCTTTTTATAAGAAATCTTATAATATTATGTAAAATTTTTCTTATTTTTCTATTATTATTTTTTTTTTCATAAATTATTATTAGATTTTTTGAATAAATGATGTGCTCTCAATTGATTAAACAATATTTAATGTAGATTATATTATTATATTAAGTAGGAGTAAAAAAATGTTTGATTTTTTTTTAATTTTAAAAAGGTAACTAATTTTAAAATAATTAAAAATTCCTTAAAAAAAAAAGGGGGGGGAGAGAGTACATGTGGGCATAAAGACGCTGCATTGGCTTTAAAAGGATGCAAGTTGCTTTCAGGGGCAGTGAGCGAGCTTTGAATGCAGAAATAAATGCTTGGATAGAGAGCACTCGATTTGTTGAGGCCTCTTTATGACCCAATTAACTATTGCCAACTGTTTCATCTTTTTAGATCCCAACATTGTTTCCCATCACATATTTTGTATTTTTATAATTTAAATATCAATATTACTCCGATTAGCATGTAAATTTCTTATGCATCCAGTCTTTCTTTAAAAATAAAATTACTTCTGTATTCTTACTTCTTTGGAGTTTCTCCTAATTAAACTCCATGAAATTACTATTGTTTGATGTTGTCGATGAAGGTGTCTTCAAAATTCGGTTAGCTTATGTTTTACAATCGTATTCAAAATATAAATAAATTGGAGATCAAAGATAGAACTCGAAAATGTAACTTAATTTGTCACTGTTTAATTGTTGTTAGTATTTCATTCCACTATATATTTTTTCCAACGATAATATCTTAGAAGTTTTTCGAAAGTTGTACTCATTAATATTTAAATTCTATTGAAATATGTAAAAGATATTAAGGAATAAAAACAAAGCTACATGAAACGGGTGAAAATGTGTGAAGAAAGATAATAGACAGACTTCTCGTCCCCTATTATAAGATAATATTTGAGATTTATTATATATTAAGAAATAAAAATAATATTTTTAAATTATTCAAAAAAAATCTAAATAAAAAAAATCTAAATATTTATATTTTACCTTTATTAAATACTCATTTTTTTATAATTCTAACACAATTTATAATACTATATATTACATTAATGAGAAGTAAAAATGATAAATAAAATCATATTATTTTATTTTATTGGACAAAATAGTTTCATTTGTTGCCTAATCTTTACATAACTTGTGAATATATAATGTGACTCCATGTAAATTTTACATTTTAAATTGATATTAATTTTACTCATGGGATCATTCATGCATTTTATTTTTGGTCATAAATTAGGAGTATGTCTCATCAAGAGGAAGAACTACTCAAGATATTAAGGATAAATGGTAGATCCTTCCAATTAAATTTACTATATATATATATAAATTAGGAATCAAGTTCCTAACTATTTAGGGATGAGGGGATCCGGTTTCTCTGCACCGGACAAAACAGCAGCACTTGGTGCTGCTGTTTTGAGACCAAATCTGGACCGTCCATACAAAATATGGATGGTCCAGATTTTACCTTACGTTTTTTCTTAATTTTTATTATTAAATATTATTTTTTTAAAATATTACTGTTAATAAATTATTTTTATTTTGTGTTTTATTTTTTTTAAAGTTAAAAAAATTTTAAAATTTTAAAAAAATTTATAAAAAAAATCTGGACCGTCCAGAACTTCTCTGGACGGTCCATAGCAACAGATGATCCATTTTCGGGATGAGGAGATCTATCAGAGTTGGTTTACGTTTTACCAATATCATGAATATGCATAAATAATTTATGACAATTAAATTGAATAAAATGAATTAAAGGGGTGAATGTATTACACACATATCATGTTAATTGAATTAAAACTTGAGCAGGATTTTTTTTTGGGTGAAAATTTTGAGTAGGATTATATCTATTTAGAATCATAATGCTAAAATAATAAACAAAAAATAAAAATAGGTATACGTTGATAAATTTTAACTACAAAAATTAAATTAAAAATGTCTAAGATGATAAGGGTCTAATTACATATTTTTAAGTGAAAGAATTATATTAAAATTAAATGCTAAAATAGCATTAAAAAATACAAAATTTAATTTAACAAAAACCTTATTTTCTCGGGCCCACTATAGGATAATTCATTCAATGCCCTACAGTGAGTTGATGCATTTATATTTAAGGGATGAGAATCGTAAAAATAAAATGTTGTGGAAAAAGGAAGATCGAACATTTCCTTTGATCTGATTGTGACCTGGATCATTAATTAATGCATGTGGCATTCGCTGACAAAAATACTATCCAACCTCTTAATTACTTCAGTGCTATATATGAATTCTTTCAAAAAAAATGGTATATACTCTAATAAATAACGGAGGAAATAGTATTTATTACTACCCTTATATATAAAAATTTTTATATTGATCTTAAATATAAGATTTTTTATAATATATGAGATAGTATTTATTATATATTTTTAAAAAAATATTTCTATTTAATTTATTCAAAGAGAAAGAGAGAGATTAAATAAGGATAGTTTTAGAAAAATATTAAAATTTTTAAAGAAATTAAGATAGTTAATTAATTTTAATTTTAATTTTTAATTTATATAATTCAATTAAAAGGATTTTATATTAAGAATAAGAGGGAATAATATGGAATGTGCTCTCCAAGAAGATTTTTTTTTTAAGTTACAATTATACATAATTAAAAACTTTAAGTCAAAAGTTTATGTATGTTCGAAAAGATATCCCATTTATCTTGCTTTTTCGAATCCAGCGCTAAAACGCCCTTCACCTTTCTCTTTTCTCGTAGTGGGAATTAGATTCATTTATTTGGATAAACATGAATAAGAATAGTAGAATACTTTATCACTTCTCTTGCAAGGAATAATTTTTAACAAAAAAAAGCTGTCAGACAATATGGTTTATATTAATTTGGACTTGGCCTTCTTAGGATATAGTATATATTTTTTAAATTCAATTTATGAATGTGTTGTGCAATAAAGTTCTTTTTTTTTTTTGTCTTCTATCACAATTTTTTTTTCCATGCGTCCACTGCAACGCCATCTGTGAGCAACTCAACGATGAACGCTACGTTTATGTTCTTCAATTGTAAAAAAGATACTATTAAACATTCTGAAGCACGTCGTAGAAACGAATCGTTTTATGGAATTATAAAACTTTGTTATTTTATTAAGAAACTTAAACAGGGCTTCAAATGTTAGTTATGACATTTTTTACCAAAATAATAATACTTAATATTTTTAAATGAATTAATGATTGTAAAAAAAAATACACATTAAATCTTTCTTTCATGTAAGAAGCAAGTTTAGTAACTTCTGCAATTCCGTGTATTTATTTATCACTACAAATTATTTCGAATTAAAGTATGACATGTAAAGAATATTTTGATGAATTGACGTGGGGATAATGATAATCCTTCTCCCAAAGAATCTTTAAAGTTTCTCCCTGGCGGGTGAATTTTCTTCTAAAGAATTAAAAGCATGATAATTGTCCATCTGTCCAGAGACGAGATCTTTTTGTAAAGTCTATCTTTCTCGAATATTTAAAAGAACTTTTAAAAGAACTAATAATATGATGGCCTTTTGTCTTGTTAATGAACTCATGATCATGATATATATTTAAAAAAGTTTTATATGAAATAGTATTCTTAGAATCAAACTTGATTCGACCGGCCAGTTTGATTGGTTAAACCAGAAATTGATATCTGGTTCAATCTAGTTAAGGAAAAGGATTGGGAGAATTTAGAACTGGTGAGATCCAGTCAAATCAACCATGAACTGATAAATCTGTCCCAAACCAGTTTGCATCGGTCCCATATTATTTTTTTGAAAATTTTTTTAAAAATATTTTTTTAATTTTTAAGATAAAATGACATCATTTTTAATACAAAATATTTTTTTATATATTATAATATTATATAAGTATTATTATGATATATAATTATTAAAAATTATATATTTACTTAATAAATAATATAATAATGAATCATTAATTTATTATTTTGAACTTAAAATGTTATTATAAATTAATATTAACTTATTTATATGTAAATATTGAATTATGAAATTTATTAATAATTTGTTTGTGATGAATAATATATTAATAATTCAGTATTATTTAGTTTGAAACTTTAATTAAATCATAAAATTTATTTAAACTTGTATTACTCTCTCTGTTCCATTTTATGTGTCATTTTAGAGAATTTTTAATATCTCATTTTATTTGTCATTTTAGAAAACTAATAAAAAATTAATTATTTTTTTCAACTATATCCTTAGACATTTAATAGCATATTATTTCAAGAAACTAAAAGTATGAATAGTAATAAGTAATAATTAAGGACAATTTAGTAAAATTACATTGTTCATTAGGTTATTTATTATTTTTTTTAATTCTTATGCTAAAATCTTAAAAAACAAAGAAAATGGGATGTAGGGAGTATTTATTTTAAATATATTATTTTTATTACTACCAGTTCGACTCTGGTTAGATCACGGTTGAACTATTAAACTTTGAATAAGTCGATTCAATACCCGGTTTGATTCTGACAACATTGACATGAAATGATGAAGGAAATGATGATGTCTCTCCATAATTCATCCAAATTTGAACTATTCACAAAAAATTATTGACACTCATAATGTATTGACATTTAATTTGCCTAAAATTTATGATAATATGAAGCTTGGGGCAAAGAAAGCATTGAGTTTTGATTTCGTCGGGGTTTGGTGATTTAAGATTATGTGTGATGAGTATTGGGTTGTTTTGACGGTGTCGTTTTGGTTTTCTGCAATGACATGGCAACAAGATATTTAGGCTTTATAATATGAAGCACCACAAAAAGTAAACAGACACACATATGATGCAAGTGGAAGGTAAATAATAAAGAGAGAGAGAGAGAGGGAAGGCTAAACAATGGGGTGCTGTAAAACTTTAGATGCAACGGTGGTCAGTTGATGCACTGCAACTGCAAGCATTATGCACTGCACCTGTCATCAATTATTTATCTCTATTTATCATGCTCCTCGCTGGTTTGGATGTCTTCTAATATTTTATCCAAAATATAAGATAGTGATAAATTTATAAAAAATTTGAGACATGATATAATTAATAAGGATAAATAAAAAAATATTAAATTTTTTTAATAAATTTAATGATATAATTAATTTTTTAAGATGTGTGAGATAATTAAAAATATTTTATATTTAGGATCAAATGAGTAGATAAATAAGTAAATTACATTATTCAGGTCTTGTGAATAGTATGTATACTTTCTTTGAATTTAAATATAAGAAATTTTTGGGAGGGTTGTGTTGGCACCAAATATAAGGAAAAATTGTACTCCCTCTTATCCTATATATATGGTCTTTTATCCTGGTTCTGAATATAAGATTCTTTACAACATACGAGGTAATATTTATTATATATTTTCAAAAAAAATTCTTATTTAATATATCCAAAGAGAAAGAGAGAGTGATTAAATAAGGGTAGTTTTGGAAAAAAATTGAAATTTTTGGAGAAATCGAGGTAGTTAATCAGTTTTAATTCCAATTCTTAATTCACGTGATTCGGTTAAAATGATCTTATATTAATGACTAGAGAGAGTAGATATTTGATATAATAAATGAAATATTTCAATACTACCCCTCATTAATTTGAAAAAATTGTATTTTTCAATAATTATTGATTGATTTCGTGTTAAACAAAAACTACTAATTGAGAACAATCTTAAAAAAAATATTTTACTACAGAAATGTATTAGCTAACTTCAACTAATAATATTGGCACATGTGAATTAGTTTTTTTTGTCTCGTAGTAGTATTTGAGATTAGTGGAGTATACATGAATCTATTTTTCTACATATTATTCATTATTTATGAATATAACTAAATATAAATTTTATATTTGATTATATTAAATTAGTATATTAATTTTGATATTGACTAAACAACCCAAAAAAACAATATTCCCTCTATCTCATATTATAAGTCAATATTTAAGATTTCACATATATTAAGAAATAAAAATAATATTCTTAAATTTTTAAAAAAACTTAAATATTCATATTTTATTTCTATTAAATACTTCTTTTTTATAATACCAACATAATTTATAATATTATATATTATATTAATAAGGGATAAAAGTGATAAATAAAATTATATTATCTTGAAATAAAAAATTATTTATTATCTTATAATATAAATGGAAAAAAATATTTTTCTTACTTACAAAAAAAAAGAGTAGTACGTCATCTAATGATACAAACTATTGCTCTTTTATTTTTTTTTGGCCTGAAATACAAACAATTGCTCTACTCATCTCAACTTCAACAAAAAGACGAGAATGAAATGACTGTGGCACTTGTCAGTAAACCATATGCACATTAACTTCTGCCCCCAGTCAGTCATTGCGTTGCGTTGCTTGTTTGACCCTCCTTTTTAACTTGGCCATTCACGAAACAACCACCCAAGCTTTAATTTTTCACTCTTCACTTTGTCACTCACTCAAACTGCCACCACCTCCCTCCTCTTTAATATTCTCAGCCCCTCCCCTTCTACTTCCATTTCCATCTCTTCTTCAAAACACCTATAAGGCTTTTGTTTCTTTCGAGCATGAACAATGGCTGACACCCCCATCACAAAAATGGGTTTCATTCTAGTCACCTACATTCTCTTCACTCTAGCCTTCTCTTCACATGCCCAGATTCCCAAGAAAACTTACATCATCCAAATGGATAAAACCGCCATGCCACGAGCCTTTTCCAATCACCTCGAATGGTATTCCTCAAAGGTGAAATCAGTACTGTCCAACTCCCTCGAAGCAGAAAATGACGACCAAGAGAGAATAATCTACAGCTACCACACTGCCTTCCATGGCGTCGCGGCTAAACTAAGCAAAGAGGAAGCTAGGAGGCTAGAGGAAGAGGATGGGGTTCTCGCCATATTTCCCGAAACCAAGTACCAGCTTCACACCACACGAAGCCCCATGTTCTTAGGGCTGGAACCATCACAGAGCACGAACCTCAGGTCGGAACTGGTGGCCGATCATGACGTCGTCGTTGGGGTTTTAGACACGGGGATTTGGCCAGAGAGCGCGAGCTTCAACGACACAAGTATGAGAACCGTACCTTCTAACTGGAAAGGACGCTGTGAGACTGGACGAGGATTCACGAAACGTCACTGTAATAGGAAAATTGTGGGTGCGAGAGTGTTCTACCACGGGTATGAAACTGCGATGGGTAAAATCAACGAGCAAAGCGAGTTCAAATCGCCCAGAGACCAGGATGGTCATGGAACCCACACTGCAGCAACCGTGGCTGGGTCTCCAGTTCATGGGGCTAATCTCTTGGGCTACGCTTATGGCACAGCTAGAGGGATGGCTCCGGGCGCGAGAATTGCTGCTTATAAAGTGTGTTGGCTTGGTGGGTGCTTTAGTTCAGATATTCTATCTGCTGTTGATAAAGCTGTGGCTGATGGGGTTAATGTTTTGTCAATTTCTTTGGGAGGTGGAGTTTCCTCTTATTACCGTGATAGTTTATCTGTTGCTGCATTTGGGGCTATGGAGAAGGGTGTTTTTGTTTCTTGTTCTGCAGGAAATGCAGGGCCAGACCCTGTTAGTCTTACAAATATGTCTCCTTGGATCGCCACGGTTGGGGCAAGCACAATGGATAGAGATTTTCCTGCTGAAGTGAAACTTGGAAATGGAAGAAGAGTGACTGGAGTTTCACTCTATGAAGGGAGACATATGCTGTCCACGAAGAAGCAATACCCTTTGGTGTACATGGGGAATATTAACTCAAGCAGCCTTGACCCTAGATCTTTGTGCTTGGAAGGAACCTTGAATCCCAAAGAGGTTTCAGGGAAAATTGTGATTTGTGACAGAGGAATTAGTCCTAGAGTTCAGAAGGGTCAGGTGGTGAAAAAAGCAGGAGGGGTAGGAATGATTCTTACAAATACTGCATCCAATGGAGAAGAACTTGTTGCAGATTGTCACCTCCTTCCTGCAGTTGCTATAGGAGAGAAAGAAGGTAAGGAGCTCAAGCATTATGTCTTGACAAGCAAGAAAGCTACTGCAAATCTTGATTTTCGAGGCACACGGTTGGGTATTAGGCCATCTCCTGTAGTGGCAGCATTTTCATCAAGAGGGCCTAATCTTCTTACCCTTGAGGTTCTGAAGCCTGATATGGTGGCTCCAGGTGTGAACATTCTTGCCGCTTGGAGTGGCCTGATGGGACCATCAAGTTTGCCTACTGATCGCCGGAGAGTTAAGTTCAACATACTCTCTGGAACATCCATGTCATGCCCACATGTAAGTGGGGTTGCCGCTTTGCTGAAGGCAAAGCACCCCGAATGGAGTCCAGCAGCTATAAAATCTGCCCTCATGACCACAGCTTATGTGCATGACAATACCCTTAACCCTCTAAGAGATTCCTCAACAGCTGAATCTTCAACCCCTTATGATCATGGGGCTGGACACATCAACCCCAGAAAAGCTCTTGATCCAGGTTTGGTCTATGACATTGAACCACAAGATTACTTTGACTTCCTATGCACACAGAAGCTAACTCAAAACCAGTTGGGAGTTTTTGCCAAATACTCAAACAGATCTTGTGGGCACTCTCTTGCAAGTCCAGGGGATCTGAACTACCCTGCTATCTCAGTCGTGTTTCCAGAGAGAACAGCCATTTCATCTTTGACTGTTCACAGAACTGTCACCAATGTCGGCCCTCCTAGCTCCAAATACCATGTCATGGTTTCACCATTCAAGGGTGCTTCTGTTAAAGTTGAGCCTGATATCTTGCGTTTTACCAGCAAGCACCAGAAACTGTCTTACAAGGTTACCTTCACTGGAAAATCTAAGCAACAAGGTCCTGAGTTTGGAGGGCTGGTTTGGAAGGATGGTGTTCACAGGGTGAGAAGTCCTATAGTTATAACATGACCGCCACCAATATGAGTTTCACTGGGACTAATTCTTGCAAGTTCTGTAGGATTGTTGGGTTTGCAATAAGCTATTTTTCTGAACTTTTTAGTCCTCCAGTTTTCTTCATTAAAAGGAAATGCTTTTTATTTGTGCTTCCAATAATATGATCTTGCTTGCCTCTTTCTTCATGAGCTTAGGATTCAACCAACATAGTTTGCCCCTCTTATGTAATCCATCGGCAGGTTCGAGCAGTTTGTCTTAAAAAGGCCATCAAAGTTCAACAGAGTGGAGATTGTTGCTTGATTCTCAATTATTGTGCTTTCATTAGCTTTCCCTTGTTTGACCAACTGTCATCTCTATCACCTTTTGCATGAAATTCAGGAACCAAGTATTTTTCAACACTATATATATGTATATATATATATATATCACTATTACTATTACAGTTTTTTTTGGGGTAAAAATTACTATTACAGTTCTCCTGAGCATAAGACACAATTAGTGCGTGGCTGGCATGCCTCATCAAGAATCTGTGATCTAGAATAGATGGATCGTCAAATATCAGACTCAGCCAGCCCGCCGGCCATTAGTTTTCTCATTGAAGGTCAAGAAGTGTCTTGACACATTTTTGCATCACTGCTATCTTCACTGACTGGCATTTTTCTATCTGAATCACAGCATAAATATCTTATAAAGTCACCTTTTTCTTCTTCTTAAAGTAGGATCATCACTTCTGGTGGAGGTACTGTATTATAAATAATATATATTTGATACCCATTAGAGTAATTTGATGCCAACTTTCTTTAACAAATTCAGGGTGAGGAGAGCAATTCTTGAGCGCATTATACTACCAAAGATGCTCTTTGGTTGTACTTGTTGGAGAGGAAGATATATTAGACGTCTAAGTTTCATATTAAGAAAGTTTTCCATCACACTTGAGACACCCATTAGTATTATGGAAAAATAATTCTTTTTTATGGCATATAAAATAAGACGTGCAATGTTTATCATACATTTCTTATTATTTAACCGTAATTAAGTTTTAAGCGTAATATTTATGCATAATCTAGTTGTAGATTTTATATTTCATATTGTTATTAGTACTTGTTAAACTTGGAATAATTTTTTCTTATGAGCTCAAAATCCAGTCGACTTCTTTCGTATGACCAAGTGGCTTCATTCCTCTTGATAATAATTAATTTATTTACAGATTTTTTTGGGGCCAAATTTTTTGTTTATAGATTAAACTAAAAAAATAGGATTTCTTTTTGGAATAAAAACTTTGTTAAATTTGATAAGAGTTGAGGGCCATTCATTGTCAAAATACTTGATAGTTAGATGAACTTATGAAATTAGACTTTGTACGCTGGCCCAAAAAAAAAAAGACTTTGTACAATCACAATATATATTGGACAAAATATAGTCAGAGAAACATAAAAATTTGAGTATAAATGAAAAATATTATATGCACTTTTTCTTTTTCTTATGTCCTTTTTAATATATAATTTGAACAGTCCTTACTCCTTATATGTTGCACGGAAATATTTAAATTGTGTTGAAAAGAATAATAATCAAATAACTTATTTTCTATTTTTTTGTTCAATCTGTTTTCTATAGTATCATCTATTGATATAATGTCACGTTAATAATCAAATACTGAAGATGCAATGTTTATTCATTTTATTTTTATAATATATTGATATATTGATTAATGAAATAACTACTAGTGAAAAAAATTAAGGAAAAATTAATCTTTTGGTCCCTCAACTTTGCATCAATTTTGAAATTAGTAACTAATTTTTTTGGGTAATGCTCCTTATTCTATTTAACGGTGGCATAGTTAGTCCATCAACTATCAGACCATTTGTAAATTTGTCTCCATAAGTGCCATGTGGCAAGATTGATATGAAATGGTACTGATGTGGCAAACAGAGTTGCTAACGTGGCAAACAGAGTTGCTGATGTGGCAGATACATGGGTAAGAGATGCTGATTAGAATTAAAGAGTAGTTGATTTTAATCCCTATATTTTATCATAATTTATAATTTAGTCCTTAAACTTTATTATTTTTCTTATATCCATCCTCAAGATTTGCTTCAATTTAAATATTCATCCTTTAACTCTTTAAACATTAGTCATCTCATCTATAAATGAAACAGATGGCAAGGAAAATACAAAAATAAATATGGTGAATTCAAATAGGTGAGTAGTGAAGGATAACGATAAAGAATTTTCTTAGGAAATGAAGATCATCATTTTTTTTTTGTATCCTTATTTCAAGGTTGAACATTCAAGTTGCAAAATTAGATTTCAAATAACATTGAGGTAAATGAAATGCAATTTCAAAATAACTAAGGGAAGTATCAGACATAAATGATATAAGAAGTATGACAGATAATGCAATTAATAAGGATAAATAGTAGAAAATATTGAAATTTCTTAACAAATTTAATTATCTAACTAATTTTTTTAATATCTGTGGGATAGTTGAAAGTGCTTTATATTTAGGATTAGAGGAAATATATTATTATTATAAAGCATATATAACTCAATTATTATATAACATTATATTATAAAATTTATGTCCTTTTTAATAATTATACATCTAAAAATATTTTTAACTCTTATAATCAAAACATTTTTCAATTTATCAAGTTTACTTTTACAAAAAGAATATCTAAATATAACATATTACAATAAACTTACTTTTACTTAAACTTTGTTTTTATAAACTCCATTTAATCTAACTTACTTTTACAATCAGAAAACCAAACGGGTCCTAAATAGTTAAAGGATGACTGTTTAAATAGAAGCAAAGTTTGAGGATGAATATAAGAAAAATAATAAAGTTTAAGGACTAAATCACAAATTATGGTAAAATATAGGAACTAAAATTAACTACTTTTTAATACTATTTAGTATTCTTTGCCGATATGTCTACCACATCAGCAACTCTGTCTACCACGTCAATAACTCTGTTTGCTACATCAGCACCGTTTCACATCAATCTTACCCTATGGCACTCATAGGGATGAATTTGCAAATTATTTGATAGTTAAGGGACTAACTATACCACTATTAAATAGATTATGGAGCATTATAAAAAAAAATTAGTTTAGAGTCTGATTTCAAAATTGATACAAAGATTAGGGATCAAAAGGTTAATTTTCCAAAAATTAATGAAATAACTATGCGAAATTCATTTTACTAACCATTTTTTGGGCCAACATGTTATTAACCTATTTAACCCACTTTTTGAATAGGCTTCGGTCATCAAACTAGACCCGTTTTAGATACAAGATGGATCTGGATTAGAATTGTTTGCTTTTTCAGCCCAACGATAATTGACATGGATTAGAATTTATTTTTATCAAGTAGATTTACGAAATTGGACAAAATTTCTTAAGGGAGGTAACAGTATAAAATCCTTACCTTTTAATTTATATATTTACACACACTCACTTCTTATTGATGTGAGATTTAAGAGCTTTTACCTTTCAGTAAGAGTGTTTATGTATGCGAGACTTGCTCCCACTCTGGTTTTTTCTACTCCCACAATGCTATGTAGGGATAGCTTATACATGTTCACAAAATATATATAACATATTGTATCCAAACAAAAAAAATAGTGCATATACATGACAATTGCCTACTGAAGTTTATTTCAAAGCAAAAATTTTATTCACATTGCTTGTTTAATTTGTAAATATTAGATATGGTTAAACTATTTTTGGTCTTTATAATATTAGAATAATTTATTAAAGAATGTATATTTTTTTTTAAAAAAATATGAAATCCTTATAGTTCTATTTTTAATTAAATATTTTACTTGTTGAACTTCTATCAATTTTCTCTTAAATTTTGGTAACACTTTGAGTATAAATAATTTATTTTACCAAAAATAAAAAATAAGAATACTGTTAACTCATACATGATGCAGTCCTTTTTAAGAATGTTGCAAACACAAATATATAACTTGAAATATAAGTCACATATCACAACTTGCAATCAATATCACTTTCTATTTTTTTTAAATATTAATTAGCAATCATTAAGTAAGTATTATTTTGCATAATTTATGCTATACGTATACGGGGCAATGCGGCGTCTGATATCAACTCATGTCGAAACTGCTAGGCATAAGGATGAACAGTTAAGGTATCTGCTTGCCTGGGGGCATATTATTATTATTATTATTATTAGTTTCGTGTGGCAAAGGTGATTGCATTGACTTGGTATATATTATTATCATTATCATTATTATTATTTGAAAAAGCTTGTTTGATATGATTTGGGGGATTATATATGTATATATGTATATATGTATGTATGTAGGTAGGTAGAAAAATTTGTTTTTCAGATGATGAGCTGGATGAGATAGGTTTAAAGGAGACACCTACTATTTATTGTTTGACTTTTTAGATAATGGTAGAAAGATGGATGTTGGAAGAAATTGGATCAAAACAAAGGGAATCGCCGGCAGTGAAAGACGGAGGAAGCAAACAGATTGATTAGTTTGCAAAGTTTGAATTTTTGAAATACAAACTTTGAATTTTTCTTCACTGTTGTGTCCTCCTTCTTCCCCTTCAAATGTTTATATATATATATCTATATATATCTATCTATCTATCTCTCTCTCTGTGTAAAATTCTGAGTCTAAGCACGTGTGTGTCGGTTCGGTTGTGTGGCTCAAACATTCTCCGTTTCCTAATTAAAGCGATGAAGTAGAAAACGTGTTATTCTTAATTACTTTATCATTTATTTCGATTTTCACCTGTTTTTTTATTTAAGAAAAAAAGTTTCTTTTTCTTTGCTTTTTAAGATTCGATCTCCTTACTTAAAGTTTGAATGTACATATAGAATGTATGATGGAATCTGTGCTACTGCTATGGGTTCATTTGGTTCTCTATTTTGTAAAATTAAGTTAAGATAAATAAAGTTTGTAAAAATGGAGTTTAGATAAAGTAAGTTTGTTGGAAGTTGTTATGTTTGGATATTCTTTCTATAAAAGTAAGTTTGACAAAAAATCTGTTTGGATGATAGGGGTTAAAAGTACTTTTAGATGTATAATATAGAGTAAATTTATTTCTCCTTTTTCAAAACCCACGTTTTGTTAAAGGAAAAGTAACTTTTTCCCTCCTTTTCTAAAACCACAGTTTAACCCACTTTTCATTTTTTAAAAAGTCAGTTTGTGTTTCATCTGTGTTTGGTCAAACACATCTTTTAGAAAACCATGGTTGAAAACCATGGTTATGTTTATAAAACAATGAACCAAACATGCACTAATCTTCCAAATTCTAATTGAATTTTCTTTCTTCCATGGCAACTAGTGGATGAGCTACCAACAACAACTTCATTGGATGAAAGAGGTCCAGTGCCCCTTTAGTGAGGTCATGGCTTTAAAGCTTGTGTATGAAAAAAAATTGTAGAGAGAGCTACCAATATTTGAACCTAATAATAATGGAATCTAAATTAGCCTTATAATGATTCAACATTTAAATAAATTAAAAAAAAAAAGGAAAGCCAAATGAATGTAGTGATTGGAAGAATGTCTCTTCAAAGTTGAAAGCCTTGCAGGGCTAGTAATTTAGTAATGAAGGATACAACTAGTTTAATTGAAGATATTAAGTTTTACTGTAATTTGTCAGGCACCCAAAAGAAAACGTCTTAGAAGCTGCAATCCCACTTAAAATTAAAAAAAAAAAAAACTAAAGCAATCCCACTTAAAATTAAAAAAAAACTAAGTAAATTAAAAAGTGATGTGAACAATGCAAATTGGATCTTTGTTTAGTTTGTGCGTAATTTGACTTCAATTAGAAAAGCCGATGACCCGTCAACGTCGTGTGTGCGTATCTATCTATCCATCCGTGTGTGTATGTGTGAAGCACATAAAGTCAAAAAATACCAAATTGAAAAGAAAGCAGAGTAATGCTTTTCTGGTTTTTCCACCACCACATGGTCATAAAAGGAGAAATAAGGAGGAGCCTTTTTGTCTAAAAGTCTGGATGCCTCCAAAACTAATTTCTACCTACTCTTCCACTACCCTCCTAAACTAGGAATTTGTTTGCTAGGCATAAAAAATCGACAGAATGAGAGAGAAATCTTTACATGACCTGCACAGTATTATATTATTAAAAAAAATTTTAAAATTAAAAATAACCTTTTTTATAAAAATTTCATCTCCCTCTCCCTCTCCCTCTCTCTCCTTCCATTTCTCTAGAAAAAATACTCATTTTCACCAAAAGTGAGCTAATTCCCCGTTCCATCTTTCTTAGGTCCCACCCCTTCCTTGTTTCATTATTATTCCAAAATTTCAAACTTTTCCATTTCCCAATGCTCTACTCCATTTCTTTTCACAAAATGATATTTCTTTTAACTTTACATTCTTTTCCATTTTCAATGATTATACTAATAATTGCTTTTATCAGAGTTCAACCAATTCATTCACCCATTATTTATTGGTTAATTTTGGCTATTTCCTGAAATTCTTATAAACTTAATTAGAGTTGTAATTAGGATGAAACTTACTTGCAACTCTTTATTAATTTAATAATTATTTCAGGAAGAGCAATTTGACATTAAAATTAAAATTTTAACAATCGCATCTTTGATTGTTGTAATAGCACGTGAATCGTGATAACAAATTGCGGTCAAATTTTATCTTTGTATTGTAGCCTCCTCTCTTTTCCTTTGCCTTTTGTAATAAAAGAAAAGTACCAAAAAAACTTTATGGATATAAATGAAACAGATATTGTGAAATTTAGGCAAACATCTTCTTGTCATTCTGCATGTATTGTATTCATGACTCATTAGAACAAAAAAGAAGGCGCACAAATATTAAGAGTACTGAAAAATTTAATACCATTATTGTTCACATTTTAATAAATAATTTTTATGTAAAATTTTTTATCTAAAAATTAATTGCGTACTTTCTGGAACATAAGTAATAGAATGCCCAAACAAGAAAAATCATTGGCAACTTTTGAAAAAGAATGAACACATTGGGGGAGAAAAAAAATTACACATCCGACGAACTTAATCCTCTAAAATTTATAACAAAGATTCGAAAATTTTAACATTTTTAGTATTGTCCAAATGATATGAATTTTATCATGAATGAACGAAAATACTTCAAATTAATTTGTCTCATAAAATTGCCTAGATTTTCAGGAGTTACGAGTTTTTAAAGTAATATTATCACCACCACTATTATTATTATCAAATTTTTTATCTTTTATCATAAAATATTTTTCTCACTCACGACAAAATTAACTTAAAAAATATTTAAAATTTTTTAAGTCGTTTAAAATTTAAAATTTGAATATCCTGTTGACAATGGTTAAACAAAAAAAATCATGTTCACAGTGATTCCTCTGCTACTTCTTGCATATATATTGAGACTTTTCCATCATTACCAGAATTTATCCCAAAGTCATGAACAGAACAATCCATTTTCCTGAACCTTAATTCCCATACCTCCCGCCACCATGCCATCCCGGCGGCACCTCTCCACATCGCCACCCACTACGGTGGTTGCCGTCGACCCTTACCCACCTTGTTCCCTCTTCCTCCTCGCTTTCCTTTGTTTTGGCAGACGCAGCAGAAAACGCACCACCCCTTCCTCCGATTCCGAGTCAAAGCCTCCCCATCGTTTCTCCTACTCCCTCCTCCGCCTCGCCACCACCTCGTTCTCTACCCCCATAGGCCATGGCGGGTTCGGACGTGTCTTCTCCGGCGTTCTGCCTCCGACCCGAAAACCTATCGCCGTCAAGCTCATGGACTCTGCCTCTCTCCAAGGCGAGCGCGAGTTCCACAACGAACTTTTCTTCGCTTCCAGACTCTGTTCCCAGCACGTCGTCGTCGCGATAGGCTCTGCCTCCGATAGGAATCGGCGAAGATTCTTGCTGGTGTACGATCTAATGCCCAATGGAAATCTTCAGGACGCTCTGTTGCGACGGAAGAGCCCTGAGCTGATGAATTGGAAGAAACGATTTGACATTATTATCGACATAGCTAAGGGAATCCGTTACCTTCATTCTTGCGACCCACCTGTGATTCACGGAGATATCAAGCCAAGTAATATTCTATTGGACACTTCTTTCTCCGCAAAAGTTTCGGATTTTGGACTCGCTCGGTTGAAATCGGAATCCCAGTATGAGGTTGAGATTTTCGGTGATGGTGGGATTGGAATTGATGATTCTGGTTCAGTGATGGAGGAAACAGAGAGTGTACATACTGTTTTTGAAGAGCCCATATCAGAAACGTCGCCGGAGACAGATTCTCCGGCTGACAGGAGTAAGAAGAACAGGGAAAGGTTAAAGAGCAGATCACTGAAGGATTGGTGGAGGAAGGAAGATGATGATAAGAAGAAGAGCAAGAAGCAATTAGAATGGTGGAGAGAGGAGTACCGTGAGAAGCTGGAAAAGAAGAACAAGAAAAAAGGATTCCACAGTGAAGAAGAAGAAGCGTTTGACAAAAAGAGAAAGAAGAACAAAGGAAGAGGTAGGAGTATTGATTGGTGGTCCGATGGAGTTAGCAGGAACAGCCATGATTCTTTAAGCGGAGAAATTCCCAACAATCCCAAGAGTGGTGTAATCAGCAGTACTCCGAGTTTGAGAGGCACAGTCTGTTACGTAGCTCCAGAGTTCACCAATGGCGGAGAAATAACAGAAAAATCCGACGTGTACAGCTTTGGAGTGCTGTTGCTTGTGATAGTCTCAGGGAGACGCCCAATTGAGGTGGAGGCTGGTTCGCCATTGTCAGAGCTTCAGAGAGGGAATCTGTTGTGTTGGGCACGCCAATGCGCGCGAAATGGGAAGCTTGTAGAATTGGTGGATCAATGTATGGATATGAAGTTGCGAGAGAAAGAGGAGGCCCTTCTCTGCATTAAAGTGGCTCTGCTGTGTTTAATGAAGTCACCTTCTCGTCGTCCTTCAATGGAAGAGGTGGTGAGAATGCTATGTAGTGAGTTTCTTGCATGCAAGGATTAAAAAAAAATCAAATTTTTCACCAACTCTAGAGTATGTGGTTGGTTACCATTAAGCTAGGAAGTTCTTGTTATGCAGAATTTTTTGTAAAAGTACTAAAGGATTTACAGAGAAATTTTTCTCATAAATTCTTTACATTCTTTTCAGAGATACCATTAACATGCATGCATGCACAACCTCTCTCTAGCAAACAAAATGGTGATTCTCCACGATTATGAATTAATTCCATATGATACGAAAAATCATATATAATGTTATTTTTATTTGTATTATTTATTTCCATAATTCATTACATAAATCTGAAACATTTAATTTACATATATTTTGATTTGGGGATGTGAGTTATCAGAACGGGGGTGCTGGAGTTAGTTGCATTTGATTCAAAACTGAAGATGTGACTCATTCCAAGTTAATGCCTGAAGGTGTGGCAACGGACATCAGTCTTCACTCGTCAATCCAGCTCCATAAAAACTCACATAAGACACGTGATAGACATTCATGAAGATGGAAAGGGTTTTAGCTCACGTATATTTATTTAAACTAGACTGTAGACACATATTTTAGAGGAAAAAAATAGACATATGTTTTCTGGCTCAAAAAAAATAGGCACACCATGCAACCTGTAACAAATTTTATATTAATTTATTAATTACTAATTGATATCAATTGTTATTCTTTTATGCTTGGGTTTGTTACATAGAAGATGAATTTGAGGAAACAAAAGTGGTGAGAGAAAGTATAAAAGTTGAGTTTGGTAAATAGTAAACGGGCTGGGTCCATTGGAGCCCAGTCCAATTTTTAAAATGGACTGAGTTAGAATGCACTGACGGACTACTAATTTGAATGGACCAAGTTTTTAGGGTGCGGCCCGATTTTGGCCCTAATGGAGGACAAAATTATTAACAGGATGAAAATTAGCAAATAGCATTTCCCAATTATATGACCAAACAGAATACACTTCCCAATTTGTGGATTCACATTGGTTGTTATCTGGATTAAAGTTCTTGGCAATTTAAGTATTTCTGCATCAAATTTAATAAATTTATTTTTAAAAAATTTTAAAAAGCATTTCTTGTAATCTCTATAATTGTTTTCTGTAGGCATAATATGCATGTAAAATGTTTTTCTTTAAAAAAATTTGAAGATTTTAATAATGGACTTTCGAGTTTTAATAAGAGCCAAGAAATCTTTGAAAGTAGGACTCTCTCCAATTGCGTAGTCGTGAACAGTTAGAAAAAGATAGATATAATAGTGAGCATGTTTTTTAATATATATTCTTTCACTTAGGGTGTGTTTGGTTTCACTATTATAACCAAGTTTTGTGTTACCAAGTTTTGACCCAAAACTTGGTTTGATTCATTTTGTATGATGTTTGACAATTTTTTCATTTCTTGTTGGATAATCATTTTTCAGTCAAAACGTGGTTCAAGGATAAGCAGTAGTGGACTTGCTTTTTCGTTCTCCTTCTCCATTTTTGTCTGTATTTATTTTAAAGTCAGATAAAAATAGACCAATAAAAATGAGAAAAATGAAAAAATTAGGAAAATGAAATTTCCATAGAATTCCTTTTATTTATTGACCAAAATGTTCCTTCAAAATTTTAATTTCATAAATCATGACCTGTAAAAAATGTTATATAAGATATATTATATTTTCAATTAAATAAATGTAAATTAAATTTTAATCCAAGTAAATTAAATTAATCATAGGATAGAGTTTAAGCTAAATTTAGAGGAAAATTATGAGTTTTGTCAAAATCAATTTTCAAATAAATTATCCAAATATAAACACGTTAGTCTAAAATCAATTTTTATCATAACTAAGTTACAAAACTAATTCTACCAAAACTCAATTTTAATTAACTGAAAATCAAACGAGCCTTTAATAGTTGCATGGCTATAAAGGGTCTAAAACTTTACTATAAATTAGTTGAGGTTCATCAACTAATTTTAGGCTTTAATTAATTATATCATTAATCAAATTAAAAGGACTGAGAAATTCTTTCGTGTTACGTCTCAACTGCTAGCTCATTAACTAATTTTATTTTGGATTTGTTTTGGTTTTCTGTTTTTGGTATGTTTTGCTTTTGCTGGTTTGCTTGTGTCTCTTCTCTGTTGGACTGCTTTTGTGTTTCATTTTTTGTTGAATAAAAAAAAAGTTCGTTTAACTATCAATAACTTAAAAATGTCAAAGTCATATTCGATCGGCTGAGTTTGGACCCTTCTTGTTTGAATATTTGTTGTCTCCGTTTCTCAACTTGGAACGCCTAATATCTTATCAAAATATATCATATTAATTAGTGACCTACGTACTAACGTCTTAAATGTTTTTAATTCTGGAAAATATTATTAATTGAGGAAAATATTTATTGTATTCATTTAAACTCTCCTTATATTGAAACAAATAATTCATGCACGCATCAAATTCAATATCCAAATCCAATCACCATAAATGACAACAAAATTACATGACTTTAATTAAAAGATATATGTGTGTGTGTGTGTGTAGTATTATATTTATGAACATGTAGTGATATTAAGAATGATCTCTCTATTTTTGAAGGGTGAAAAAAAGGAAATTAAGCATATATTAATCTACATTCTACAGGTCCAAATCATCGATAATTGGTAGGATAATAGTACACAGGAAGCGTATATCATGAAAAAGGAAGATTTTAGGTAAGTTTATGTTTTTCATTAATTTCTTCTTCATCTTTGACCACAGTTTCACTATCAGAAAGTGTATCCTCCATTTTTTGTTGTTTGTACGTACTTGTATGTTTGGGTAATAATGGTTTTGTTCACCTTTGATAAGCCAGTTGCCACCACACCACAGGCTAGCGAGCTGTCTGAGAATAATGGAGATCGAATCTCTTACATAACACAAGCAGGTACGGGAAAGAGAGAGAGAGATATGCTACTTGACAGTTAATTAATTATTAATACAACTAACCCATACACACACACACACACACACACATATATGCATGTGAAGCCCACTTCTTGATTAACCAGAATAACATAGAAAGAATCACACAACACATGCTCCATATCAGATTATGCAGGTCACAGAATATCATGTCGACAATCAATCATTATTCTTTTCGAAGAACTTCTAAATCTTCAGGAAATTAAAACAATCACTTGTATTATATGTAAAGCTGCATGATCAGTGACATGCATGCAGGAATTAATCTAGCTCCTAATTGCCCACCCCATTATCTTAGCAACTTCTAGCTAGCCACCTCATGGTGCTCATAATAAAAAATTTATTTTCAAATAATTAAGTTTTGATGGAAATATTAATCATATACATATATATCGGAGAATTTTTTAAATAATATAATTTAATTAATTCATCTTAGAAAACTATCCTCATTTGAAACCAAGCGATATGAAACTTTTCTTTCACAATCGTGCCTCAAAGTTCTCAGCAAAGTATCTTGAACTCGGGAGAAAGTATGAATATAGATCTATGAAGTTATATACCATCTATAAATCAGATTGAATTCAACAAGTACTAGTAAGCTAGCTTCAACTAGAGAGAAATTTAATACTCACCTTACACATGGAATTGTGTACAGAACAACCAGATCGAGCCTATAAAATTTTATCTTAATGAATTTGTGGGTAGATGTCACAATCGAAAGCATGAGTTTAATGTGGCTTTATCAGGTCCTTCCACTATCATCAAGTCTCTCAGAAACGCATTGTCAAGTCAAACTTTCACGTAAATAATTATGAGTTTACAAGCAATATCAATATCATATCTCAGATAGGCTTTCTATTAACACATTTCACGAACTGGGTGGAAATTAAGGAAGTGTGAAACAAATCATCTAAAAGGCCCCACAAAATCTTTAAAATGTACACCCAGGAGGTAGGTACGTATGAGTTATCACAGTTAATTAACTCAACAGTTCAAAAGTAATTACCGACACAACGAAGTTATAAATTAAAAACATGCACAGACAAATGTGCAGATTTAAATATCAGGAACAGAGACAAAAATTGAATCGTCAATTTTGTATCCAAGAGAAGTTGAGAGGGTGAGGCTTATATATAATGAATGAAACAAACACAAGGCGATCGATGTTAAATATTGCAAGCAGCAAACTCAGCCAGACATCAAAAAGTACTAATTAACCAGTTAGAAAAAGATAAATTGTTAAGTGTTTCTTGTCATCAATACCCGACATTAATCAGAACATCTAAATGATGGAACAAGATTGACAATTTTCCTTCTCAGGGCAGGTAGGTCGACACGGTCGGAACTGTTAACCTGCGAATCAAGTACAATAATTGAAGAAAAGAAAAAAATAATATTATAGCAATATCAAGACATAATGAAAATTTTAAATAAAATAATAAAGAGAATCGTCTTTAATTTAACCTCATACCTCACACTGAACGCTGTGAATTAGTCTTCCATTGACTTGGGTGGAAACACAACTAACAACTCCTAGTCCTTCTTCGAGCACAAGTTCAAGCAATTTTGAAAGAGGAAGCCTTTCGTCTCCGAAGGAACTAGAAACTTCTATTCCGATACCACCATTATTATTAATCCCGTGGACACTGAAAATGCTGCCAGATGTGTACTTTTTGCTTTCTGGATTTGAAGAATTATTTGATGGTTTCTTCAGTTCATCTCTCCTGGCACTCAGTTCTTTGATTTTCCTTTGCAGGTGCTTTATGTAGTTCTTTGCCTCATTCATGTGATCGGATATCGAACGCTTCCCCTAAAAACCCCATCACAACAAAAGCCCTAAAATTAACTATAGCAAAAGATCAAATACATTAATTTTTTTCCCCTATTATGGAAGAGACACTACCAGTAAAATGGGGAAGGGAGAGGGGGTTTGCTAAAATTTGAGGAAGAAGAATTCGGTTCAGATCTCAAAAACCAGAGTAGAGGAATTTCAATTTGCAAGGTAGAGAGCTACTGAATTAGAGTGTGAGTATATGGAAGAAAGAAAAAGGAATTTAGATAATTTACCTTGATGAACTCAAGAGGGAGAAGAGATCTAAGGGAGGCATAAAGGGTAGCCATTTCTTGCCTTCTTTGCCTCTCAATCTCCCTATGGATGATCTTGTCGTTCTTCTTCTTGTAGCTGTTGTCAGAATTATGATAATGGTTAATCTTATCATCAGACGACCCATAAAGCAGTTTCTTGGGCTGGTTGGTACCACCTTGTAATTCTTTATCAGGGAAATTGATGATATCCAGAGAAGCATATGCATGGGCGTCCAGAGTGAGATCTTCTGAGATTTTGTGCTGTTGCTG
Organism: Adenanthera pavonina; assembly: GCA_026686845.1. Lineage (NCBI taxonomy): Eukaryota > Viridiplantae > Streptophyta > Magnoliopsida > Fabales > Fabaceae > Adenanthera > Adenanthera pavonina. Next base: position 29,245,965 of record JAIVEN010000013.1, read on the forward strand.
TTGATGGTGGTGGGGACAGCTAGAAAATTCGATGACCATCTCATTTCCTCGTTGTGAAGGAAACATGCTGAGCTCTTCAGTGAGTACTCAAAAGTCCTTAAATTTTGGCTATGGAGGCTACAGGAAGCACTGTTTTAGGGGTTTGCTATCTTTCTTAGAGACCTTCCAAGATTCCTCGAGATATATATATATATATATATATATATAATATAATATAATCAAAGGCAATGTGTGTGTATATGAGAGGTGACCTAATTGGTGGTATTATTAAATGACTTATATATTAAAAGCTTTGTTTGTACTCCTCAATTGTTCATAAGTTATATTTATCTATCTCATACATACATACATAGAAAATTAGTTAAAGACTTTGATATTTTAAAAATTATATTAATTTTTTAAAATTATCCTAATTAAATTATAACTCATTTTAAATGTATCTCTTCACTATAACTCTTTTGGTATTTCTAATAAAAATAAAAATAAAAAAAAATACTAAATGATATATAGACCTTATAAAATAAATTATATTTTGAAACTTTAATCCTCCAGATATATGAATTTATGGAGTATATACCAACGGGCAATTCCACCCATGAATTTGCGTACATATCATGTGGATGAGCACTCTACTTTAACTATTTCGTAATTACTTTCTCCCGTTTTCTTTTTGGGTTTTGCTGAAGTTCGGTAAAATATGAGGAAAACTAAGTAATTATTTGAACCATTGTTCAATTCTATTTTTGACCTCTTAATTTAAATTAGATGAAAAGAGAAAAGTACTATAAATTAGTATTAACATCTAAAAGCCATGTAATTTGTAGAGTGATGTATTTATGTTACATATCCATTATTTTTTTAAATTTCTCTCTAACATGATGTTTTTAGCCTATATATGTCTCATGAAGCGGTAATTATTTTCACACATAAGTGTCAAACTCAAGACTTTGCTTAGAAGCAAGTGTTAAACAACTTGAATTAACTACCATTAGTAGCCTCATTTTTTTTTTGTGAGTATTAATGTCCTACAACTAACAATTGAAGACTAATTCTTTTGAGATATAGAGATTACTATGGTGGGTTTTGCCTGATTTATTAGTTAGTTAGAGTCACACACAGTACATATATATATATTTTGCTAACACACACAGTACATATTTAATCAACATATGGTTCTCAGGAGGAAAAAAAAAAAACCGACAGATGGTTCACTTGGATAACATCATAACTAGTTTTGAAATTTCATATCATTTTCTTCTCCCATATATGTTATTTTGGATAAAAAGATTAACGTTTGAAGATTTAATTTGAATCTAATTAAACCCACCAACTAACTATTTTTAATTTTTTTTTTATTTTCCCATTCATGGCTTTCAATCAACTTTTCATTTTTTAATTATATTTGATTCTCTCAAATAGTAATAAAAAGAGAACCTATTTTGTTATCATTTGAGTGAGAAAACTTTCACTTCAAGGTAAAAATGAATTGAACATTTATGAACTGTTAAATCTAACTCGTCAATAGTTTGATTGTGACTCGACTCATGAATTAAATATTCATGCTTGATCAATACAGTAAACTTGATGAGTCGACGGAGTAAAGCTAGAAATTTTGATGCTTGACTTCTTAGGAGCTTATTAATAGATTGGTTATGGATAAAAACTTGGGCTCAATTTACTTGAAATGAACAAATTAGATCATACTAAAACCAGTGAATATGTCAATGACTTGAGTACTAGAGAAAAAAGAAGTTAACTTCTTAGATAGAGAAGTCTGAAGGGGTGTGTGTGTGTGTATTAAATGCCAATCGTTACGTACCAACGTACGTGAGACATATAATGTCACTGACATCTCTTTTTATCCTTAATTTTCTGGTTTTCTTCACTTCTTTTCCTCTTGGATGAAGATAATCATCATCTGGGTTTTTTCTTCCAAAGACGATGTATGGACCAGATTCCTGGTCGCCAAAAGATAAAATAAATCATAGAAAACATCGACCGTATCAACGTGAAGATTTCCCCGTGATAAAACAAATATTCCGACCCTCAACCACATTTCTTTCGTCCATTATATGATAATGCTTAGGGAAACAGCTTAGCTGCTTCCTTTAATATTCCCATTTGCAGACAAAAGTTATGGGATTATCACATTAGAATAATTCATAGTTGTTAATTATAATGTTGTTTATATAGTTTGAAAACTAATTACCTTATGGATGGGTCAAAAATTTGGGCTTATCACCTTTATGTACTGGTAAGTGTAAATAAGGATAGTATTACCGGCCACTGTACATAATTCACCTCCTCCTTCACAGTTACTATTCTAGTTCTCTAGAATACTTATCCATTAACCAATTGAGAAAATTATGGGTTATTCAACATCAGATTTTGTTGACCCTTATTGAAACGATCGATGTAATGTGCTTAAGTAATTGAAGTCACGTGGTCGATATATTATAAATATTTTGTTTCTCTCACTCTATCATTGATGTATTACTATACCCACAAGCTATTGACTTAACAAAATAATGGGAAAAAAAAACTATGCTTGGAATCCCAGATTTTTTACTCTAGTGACCGACAAAGGTACATCAATTGACCTAAAAGATAAACTTATATAATTAAGGAATATGAATGAACTAGTGGCAAAAAAATAGATTATAACCAATTACCTAATTATGTTAGCAAAAATAGATGATCTGAAGAGCATGATGCTAACAACCCATAATAAATTAATTATTAGAAGCATCATGCATGTGTTTTATCTCTGCCTAATTTATATGATTTGGTATATGAACGTGTGTGTACCTAAAAGCATTTTAATTATTTTGAATATTAAATAGTGAAGTTTGGTAGAAAAAGAGGTCAGAGCAATGTGAATGAGTCCTAAGAAAACTTTTTTATATGAGAGGTTAATAGCCAAGATAAAAACAATAGTATTGGTCATGTTTTAAAGGATCGGATTTCCTGTATTTTGCTTTATCGTGTTACACATGGCTAACCAATTGAAAAAGTTGTGAGCAACAAGATAGAAGAAAAGTGAATATTTTCCTTTTTATAAAAAGAAGATAGAAGAAGAGTACATGACCATTTTTTTTTAATAATATGGTCTGCTTATGTGAAACTATTAGAAGTCAGACATTAACCGTACATATTCAACCAAAATGGAATCTTTGCCTAATTTTGTGCCATTTTCTGATATAAAAAATTTTGATTATTCGTCAAACATAAATGTGATGTAAATATAATTCGTGGCCCATGAAATTAGTGCGATTATTAATATAATAATATGAAAAAGATTTCTTGTTGTCGTTTTTGTCAATAAATAAAAGCGCCTATGACTTTTATCAAATTAATGTGCCATTGAGGCTGCAAGGAAAGCCAGTGTGGAACCAATATACTTAGATTGATAAGTTTAAAGCGCGGTTGATCTAGCAAAAGACACGGAATTAATAGGGTATAGTCGAGCATATCAATTGTTCAAAACATTTCAAGTTGTACTTGACATAAATGGGTCTACACACACATTAGAAACTTGAAAAATGAAAAGAAAATAAAGACGGCTAATATATATATATATATATTTCAACCATTCAAACATATGATGCTCATTAAGTTAAATTTTTTTTTCAACTCTAATGGTTGAAGTTAGGGATGTTTCGGTCGGGATATAAGTTCAACTAAATTAACGTATAAAATAAACAATTTCAGTGTTTATCTCAAAAGGCTTATGTGTATGTATATTATATGCTGAGAACAGTATCCAATATATAACATCCTACTTTCAGACACCTCTAGACTTGACCAAAGAATTTCAAAAACCAACCAAACACAACCCAAACATTTCAAAACAACTACCCAAAACTTTAGAGCAGCAAAAAAACACCTGAAAGGTACTTGAAAGGGATGAGGCCGCGACCTGCTACAGTGGAGCCACGGCTTTGACCCTTCACAGATCCTTTGACTCCTACTGACTTGCTGGCATTGTTGCCTTGCTTTTTGGACCCGCAGCCCAAGCATCAGAACTTGTATCAGCAAATTGCTGATTTATCGAGCCAACTTTTGACACGCATAACTTCTTACTCCGATCTTCGACTGACCTGATTCCAACTCCTGCAGGTTACTCTCGTCATTGTCTAACCATGAACACTAATTTCACTCAAATCCAACTCCATTTAGAGATTTTAAATGCTGAATACCGTTTTGGCCACTTTTTGACCAAAACCCACAATCTATCACCTCCAATTGCCACCAAAGGTAAATGGACACTCAAGAACCATTCACTCAGGTCCTATTTGGTTTAACCAACTTATCCAAAGAGGTTTTACCCTAGAGAAATCTCTTTTTTGAGAATTGACCACCTTGAACCCCAAAACCATATAATGGGTTATATGCCCAAAACTCACATACAGCCGATCCGGTTCACAAACACACTCCCAACAATATTGACCCATACCAGGGTCCACACCATCAATATCATCACATACTTCTCTATACTCCCAGGACACTCATCCAGGTAACCAGGCTATAACAACCGACTTGGCATAGAATTACATAAACTAAATTATAACCACTAATTATACTTGGAATTCCCGAAGATGAAACAACTGCTAACTCCTTGATCTTTTTCAAACTAGCACCAGAGTCTTTACCTAAAAGATTAGTCATGGAGGGGGGGTGTGAGATAATGTCTCAGTAATCGGGAACAACCACATACACATATATATAATATCATCAATACCATACACATATGCAAATGATACAGTGTAATGCCAATGTCATGAGATGCATGCCTCAATGCATGTCTCGGTGTATGTCCCCCTAAACAAGGCTAGAACCACGAGCTGGCATCATCATACGATATTTCAATAGGTAATTCCCTTTCAATAGTCAGTGAAGACTGATTCCAGAACATCATTAAGCTCACATCACACTAGTATGCCCAGCCAAAGGTCACACTAATGATTAAACCATGGCTCTTCTTCCCCTGGACTACCACGAATTGGTGGTGATTTAGGGAAGGTGCAGTCCATTGTCGTCTGGCTCTCCTATGGCCATAGGAGAGGATTTAGCGACAGAGATCCCCTCCTATCACCAAATCATATCATTATCATATTATATCATAGTCCACTGCCACCTGGCTCTCCCAAGGAGAGGATTTAGTGGTAGAGATCTTTTAGCAAATCATCATATCTTATCTCATCACCACCTCCAATCAACTGTATCTCACTATGCTTATGAGCGGTGATGTATGCCATGCTAACATGCCTCGAACCACGCACAAATGTATATCATCATCACAATCATCATCATGGTCATGCTAGTATCCAATGGTATGAAAATGCCACAGTTACGCATACACATATGCAAAATCATGCTCATCATCATCATAAATTCACATCATGTCACATCAACATATGTACATCATCATCATAAACTATATCATCTAGCCGTGTGCATACCACGATATATAGAAAAAATCATACACATACACATAATGATATCGTGGTATGAACAGAGACATGCATATATATTAACATATAACATAAATATACAAACACTCGGTTACCTCAAGTTGTCAACACCACGCACATAGTGGCTTAAGCAAGTCTCCGTAGCACCCATCACGAGCTATGCACTCCCAATTAGCCAATCTACCACTACAACAACATAATACCTTTAATTAACATAACTCCCATAGCACTACAATCCACAATCTAGACGTCCAAGCTTAACCCAGAGTTCTAATAACATACACACATACCAATAAACCTTAAACAACCATTCAAACACACACCAACACATACCATTTCATATTTCCACTTCTTTTCCCAAATTTCAACCTAGGGTTTAAGTCAAACCCACCATAATCCAATCAAAACTTATACCCAAAGCTTTCTAACACAACAAAACACTCATACAATACAAAATCAAGCATTTTAATCTGTGGAAATTGCTCAAACCGGAAACCCTAAGCTTTAACTCAACTTTCCACTGAAAACAGAGAAGAAAAGAGAAGAGAGAAGGCTAGTGATCACTTATCAACAAAGATCGAGGTCTCTTGAGTTCGAAAATGATCTCCCTTGGCCGAATTTCTCATGCCCTAACGAAGCTCCTCTGTTCTCCTTCTGTTTTCTCTTTCCGTGTTCAATTGAAATGTTCCTAATTTAAACAAATTTTTGTTACTTTCACCGCGGTGCCATGGCTTTCAAAGAAAATATTTGAATCTGTAACTCTCTCGCCGTGACGGCTTTGCTTCTCACCGCAACATGGAGTTCCTTTCTGGTTCAGCTGAACCTTTCCTCCGTCTTGCTTTCTCCGGTTCTGCACATGATGCCAACTACTCTTGGTTGGCTTGAGACCAAGTTAAGGGCAATGTAATGAGAGTTGTTACATGGTATATTAATTACAATGTCTGTTAAGAAATTTTTTATAATAATATTTTTTATTTAAATAAAAGGCTAGGGAAAAAATGTGACATCCGAGCGCTGAAGAGGAAGGGAAGTGATCGTCAATGCAAGAAAGGAGGTGTGAGATAAAAAGTGATGAGACATAGACAAGGAGCGACTCTTGGCAGTCTTCTAAGCTGGAGGGGCATATGAATGAATCGAATGTATACCGAAATGAGAGGGATCCAAAGACTGTATAGGTATGGGACTATACGGTTAAGGATAGTTTAAAGGAATTGATAGGTACTACCTATACCAACAAGGTGCACCTACCTTTTCGGTAGCTTATCCCTTAAGAATTTCTCAGTTAAGCGTGCTTGACTTGAGCAATTCTGGGATGGGTGAAATCCTAGAAAGGAGGTATGTGAGTGAGGATAAAGCACACCGAAAGGGCTTATGTTAATTTGTGGGGATAGGCGTCAATCCCAAAGAAGCGGCCGGACGTTACAAAAAACCTATAAGGAATATGAAGGTTCAAAGATCCTGTAGTCTTCCCCCCTCTTAAACCATTCATGATTTGCATACATCCCATAGGCTATTGATTGAGATTAATAAGACTATTTTTTCATTCCATGCGTTTGATGAGCCAGCCAATTAGTGTATTCATTAGTTTCTTTAAACATGTGGTTAATATTTAATAATGACTAATAATATTATTTTAGTACTTTATTAGATTGGAGGAGGAGCCATTGATCGAGAACAATAAGCATAAGATTTAGAGGATCTTAACTTAAAAAAGCATTTTTCAAAAGGATAATTTTTTTTCATTGAAAGATATTTAAATTGTACACATACATACCGGTTGAAATCAAAATATGACTAAACTATAATAGTACTATTGATTTATTTTGTTGTAAAAATATATTATATTGAAAGTTCTAGTTTTATTTGCATTTAATATAATAAAAATATTATTCTCGAGATTAAAATATTATTTTTATATAAATTGTTTACTATTATTTTTATATAAATTGTTTACTATTATTTTTATATAAATTGTTTAATCATAAATATTACCAATTTCTGAATTTATTCTATGCTTTGATGCTTTCATTACTTTATTATTATTATTATTATTATTATTATTATTATTATTATTATTATTATGTCAAACGCTTTATTTATAATAAACTAAACATATTTTTAATCTTAAAAAAAAGAAATATATATTTTTAAAATAAAAAAGTATTACTAGTATATATAGACTACGCATCTTTTAAAAGAGGATGAGTAATTTAGCTTTTTCTTTATTTTTGGCATAAAGTTTGGGTGGTTAGGATAGTCCTGTAGATGTATGTATCAATGTCCACTGACAGATGAAACTCCATGGAAGTACGGTTTATAGGGATTGGAATGATCACTGTGTAATTAGTTATTAGGCCTTTCAAAAAGATCACAAACCCTAACAAACATATCCACTTAATTAATAATTAATTCCTTATCTTTCCACAGGCATGACATCAAATAATGGAATGGATCAATAAATTAAAAACTGCTTTACACCAAAGCAATGAGTTGTCTCTGCAGATTTCCTTCACACCAACTAACGACACAAAATCCCACAGGAATTTGGTATGCTGGCCTTCTTGAGTCCAACATTAATGAAAGTGTAACTTCTTTTAAATTACATCAACAAATTCCACTAAAAATAAAAAATTACTTCAACAAAAATGTCAGCTCAGAAATACGTCGTCGGTGGTCAAAGTTGTTAGTTATGTGCTCTTGGATAATGTTTTTGATAACTTGGTGAGGATTGTTAATTATCAGAACCTGACTAAACGAATAAGGATATTATATAAATATTGATATATTGATTTCTGATTCACAACTTTTTCTTCCCTCTTATTTTGGTGTAGTTTTGGAGAATATCTAAGGGATTTGTTAACCAAAAAAAAGTTAAATAAATAAAAATGAGGTGGCGAGGAAAAAAAGCTATCAATTTAATTTTTTTAATCGAATCAATCCAATACTTAATTTCGCTAAAAATTAATATCGATTGTTCCAGATGTGAAGTCACCTCAATGAAGTACTTGATCCTTTTGCCAGCTGGAAACCCTAAACCCATCAGCATAATGTGTGGCTACAGGAAGAAATATAAAAAAAAAAAATTCCACTTCTAATTAATATTTAACTAGTGATCGATCACATGCACATTTTTAATTCTTTACTCTAAGCAAATCCTCCTGCAATCTCTTGCCCAGTATTGTTTAATAATATTACAGAAGGGGTATACCCGATAGCATACTTTCTAATGCATCAATGCTCAACTATACTCATATCAAGGAATAAAATAATGAAAACCTAAAGTTTAATCACCAGGCGCTGCTTTGAATATGTGGGTCATAGTTCCTCAATTAAATTATGCTTTTATTTAAAGTTAGAGGATTGAGAACCATCGGACCCAGTGAATTTTTTTTATTAAACGTCTAGCAATATTTATTTATAAATTATAATTGATCAGTAGGACAGCGACTTGATCCCAACCTATATTAAACTAGCGGCAACGGGTCAGTTCTGAGGTAGCATTAGAATTCATAGGCATCTTAATAGGTTCATGACTTGGGTGCTTTCTTTTTATAACTTCTCTATATTCTCTAGGTTAAACTTTAATCGGAACTTGCTGTCTTGGTTCTTTGTATCCGTTTATTTAAAATTTTCTCCTCCACTATAATGGCAAAGTGATAGAACTATTATTATTCCAGAGATCTTTTCTTTACAATATTAGGGTTTGATGCATTCCCTCTTCACATAAGCTCCTCCAACTAAGTTGATAAAACAATAATCTAATTATGGGGCATGCTTTCTAGAATGTGACTTGCTCTTGGTTATAAAAAAAATTTTAGTGATTAATTAATATTGGTGAATGAGTTAGGAGGAGACCTAATAAATTTTGCTTCAGGTATCTCTATTAATTAATTGTGTAGCAATAAGTTCACTCACATGCTCAACGCTTTCGAAGTATTTAGTTATTTATATGTTCACTTACTAAATATATCATATATATATATATATATATATAAAAGATGAAGAAGTTACTTGGAATAAACAATTACTTCTGATTGAAGATATCTGTCTGTGTGTGTGTGTGTGTGCGCGCACGCGCACGTGTGCTATATCTTCTAGTCTCTTTCGTTTCCATCTTGTCATTGCCATGAGATGCGAAAAAAAATTTAAAAACACATTACACATATTATTGGGTTCTCGAAGGTTGACAAGTTAAATTGAATAAAACCTTGTGTTGCATTCTCCCCTTTGTATGAAAAGAAGAATATATCTTTAAAAAAAAGAATATATAATATTGCTCAACGAAGCTCTTACAACTATCTTTCTCAATCGTACAGCAAAATTTACAATTTTTGTTCAAATAATTGTAAATGATTATATATATTACTAGTTAGAGGGTCAAATTTAAGATTCCATATAGAGACTTCAGTTTTTGGTACTAAAAATTTGAATGCTGACATATTTATTGAATAAAAGCCAAAATATAAAAAATCAGACTGAATTTGCCGATTCAACCAATTAGATCAGGAACTGGTGTTAGATTCAATCCAAAATCATAAGAAAACTAGATGTTTTGAGAACTAGTGAAAAATCGGTGGAACTAGTCTTAAACTGGTCAATGTTTTTTCTAAATTTTTTTAAAAGTTTTTTAATTTAAATAATTTTTCTAAACTATTATATATATACACTTATACTTATTAAACATTGAGAAATGAAGAATAATTTCAAATGGATAAAAATATGCACATATATATATATATATATTATAAAATAGGTATATATATTATTGATAATTACTTTATTTTTTAAATTATAAAATATTTATTCACTTTTTAGATCATGTCTTCACTTCTTATTTTTATACACTTTAATTTTGCTTCTTTTACAGTAGTTTTTTATTTGAAATTAATTTTTAATATTTTTGTTATTAATTTTTATCTTCTTTTTCTTAAATAGTTAATATATAATTAAAATTATATTAATTTAATCATGACTAGTTAACTACGATTATACTACAATCCAACTATTGAACTTTGACTGATTCATATCTATTTTTTAATACCTTGATAAAAACTTGTGTTGCATTCTCCCCTTTGTATGAAAAGAAGAAGAATATATCTTACAAAAAAAAAAGAATATATATATAATATTGCTCAACGAAGCTCTTACAAATTAAACTATCTTGCTCAATTGTACAACAAAATTAATTTAAAATTTTTGGTGAAATAATTGTAAATGATTTTTTAAAAGTATATAACAAGTTAGGGGGCATATTTAAGATTCCATCTTGAGACTTTATTTTTTGATACTAAAAAATAATACTAAGAATAAGATATGTACTTCAAGACTTATTTAATTACCTAGCTTAATAGGACAGTTTAAATTGAAAATTTATTGTTAAAAAAAGATCAGTACAAGCGGGTCTATTGTAAGGGGAAAAAAGTTATATGTAATGTGTTACTATAATTCAATTAAAAAGAGGTGGTAAAAAAAATTCATTTAAAAAGAAAGAGTTAAACAGTAAATTATTAACAACTTAGAAACAGATACGACCGTAAATTATATATCAGGCTATCTTCTCAATCATATTGGGGATACGGGGGATCTTTGTTAGCGGCTTTTGTCCCGTCATGAGAGATGTCAAACCCTAACGATCATATCTCTGTTTTCTCTCTACACTAAGAACAAAGAACATCAACTAGGTTTTGTTTTCTTAATTAATAACCCAATCGTGATGATTTGATCTTTGAGACTCAGTTAATACTCCTCTTAATTATATAATTCTCATCTCTACAACAAACCCCATAATTAAGATCTGATTATTCACAAGAACAATCAGACAATGAGCTGGCTGCAGAACCCTCCCGGTTTGCAAGGAGATCACGATGATGCTCAGAAGAAGCTGATTCGAAGGCACACAGAAAGGCAAAGGAGGCAAGAAATGGTCAATCTTTCTGCTTCTCTTAGATCCTTGCTTCCTCTTGAATACATCAAGGTATTCTTTTTCTCAATTCAAACTTAGAAGCTCACGTTTTGTAGACCAGTAAAATAGTACCGTCAAAATAGTTGGTTTATCGGTTAGGATTATGTTGAGAAAAGAAGAATTGAACAATTAAGAAGCTTATGATTTGTATAGCCTGCCCTATGTTATATATGTTAGGGTTGAATTCTCTTTTAAATTGTTTCATTTGGAATTTTCGTTCAAGAGTGCTCCCAAAAAAAGAAAAAAAAATTAAACCAAGATTCATAAGGATAATACTTGCCCTTTTGTCTGAACACTTTCTTAATGATGATGATGATGATGATGGGATTGATTTGATTAGGGGAAACGATCGTTATCAGATCACTTAAATGAGGCAGCTAAATATATCAAACATCTACAGAACAGGATCAAGGAATTGAGTGGTAAGAGGAACATGCTAAGGATGATGTCCGATTTGAATGTTGATGACCCTGAGATTACTGCCTTAACCAAAGCTATAACTCATGACCCGCCAACAAATGTGATTATAACTGTTACTCGAAGTTTGGGTGGGGTTGAGGTTGTTCTCAGCACAGCCCAAATGTTGACTCTCTCAACAATATTGGATTTACTACTCAAAGAGGGGTTAAGTGTTATTCATTGTTTTTGGACAAAAGTAGAAGGAAGGCAGATATACAGCATCCAGACAGAGGTAATATCATGTACTTTTCCATGTCTTTCTTAGTAAGCAAAAGTAAGGATACTTTTATCAATAACCATATAGTTTAGTTGATAAGGAGATGTACTAATTTAATTAGTGGTCTTAAATTCGAGTTCTCTTATGGTCTTATTAGACTTGATCTTAATTAGTTAGATTCCAATTCTATTGGATACCAGGTGGTTTGATAAAAGAAAAATTTTTAGGATAACTTTTGGTGCGTTGAACAGTTTTTGCTGCAAAACAACTAAATGTGTTTTTGCTTAATTTCTAGTATTAATTTGCAGGTTTTTGATCTGATTGAAATCGACCCCTCTGCATTGCAAAGAAAACTAGCAGAAGCAATTCCATCTTCAAGTAACTCTTCTCTCTAAAAGTTAGCTTTCCTTCATTTTGTGGATATATGTTTGAATTGAGGAGATCAAGAGCAAAAGGAAAAAGGAAAGATCAAGAAGGTTAAATTTAGAGCTTCCATTTTCCTTCATCCTAATGAAGCATTAGTAAGTGTGATGGTAGTTTGATTTCTCTTTGTTAGTTAAGGTTGGTACATGCATGGAGCATGTTTGACTTCCGTTGAAAATATGGAATTCTAGGTTACGAGGTATAAAATGAATATTAATCAACCTGAATTAATGATTTTGCAATTTAAAACAATTAATTAGGAGAAATTACAGTTAGGGATCAATACTTTGAATTAATTAAAAAAAAAAGATTTTAAATTTTTAATTGATAAAAAGTATTAAAATTTAGAATACTTAGTAGTAAAATTGAGAGAATAAGTAGTAATTAATAGGTGATATTTTGTAATAAATTTTTTATTTTAGTCCATAAGTATAATTTCCCCAATTAATTATGAAGTATCAAAGAGTTTTGACTTAATTTGGAGCTTAGCTTGTTCAAAATACTTCATACATCTATCATCTGCTCCTAAAGTGAAATCTAGAAGAAGCAATAAAGTTCCTTCTATCTTTTCATTTTACTTAGTTAATAGTTAATTTTTTTTAACTATTAATTGTACTTTTGCATAACCATTTAAGAAAATCTAGAGGAAGCCATTATACCAGTACTATTTACATTGATTTGAAGTACTTGTTATTTTCTTCTAGAATATTGATAATGAATAATGTATCAAATAGAATATTGATAACGAAATGGAGAAGTACTAACATTTACCTTTCATTTGTGAGTACTGTATATATAGTTAGCAGCTATCAACACTTCAAGAAAAAGTTACCCGCAATATATCAGTTACGGACTCCACTGGACCATTGATAACAAGCATACCTTGGGTTACAATACCATATAATTCCTTGCCTATTTGAATTCTAGGTGAAATCTTTTGATGAACAATTTATTTGTAGAGATAGTTTTTTACATTTATATTTATATTCAATTATACAAGCCATGCTACTTATTTATTTATTGTCATGGACTAAGGTATCTCCCATTAATAATAAGGACTAATTTCTTTTAAGGTACTGAAAACAAAAGGCCGACATCTCCCAATTAGGTTTGTTTTATTTACAAATGCTGAGAATCAATCTCTTACTTAAGATGCATAAGCTCTTATTACTCATGTCAATCTGAATTAGTATTAGGTATACTATTTATAAGCCATAAACAATGTATTTTGTAAGGAGGTTCATGTCTCTCTTCATTCTGTCATCATTATTATTTTTTATCTCTTCTCTTTATTTTTTTTAATTTGAATTTTGAATTTTACATCTAAATTTTATTCAAATCAATCTATCCTTTAATGAAAAAATTCCATCAAGTTATTATTTATCATGTACATTTCATTAAAAAAATTATAACATATCATATTATTTATAAATCATGAACAATATGGTTTATTTTTTTTAGACTTCATGTAATATTCATTGATATTATTAATAATATATTTTTAAATAATTATTTTTAAAAAAAATTAAAATATTTTTAGAAGATTCTAAATTTCCTGCTAAGGCCAGTTAACTAATAATTTTGAAATTAATAAAATTCATAAAATTTAATTCATATGATATTAATTAACTATTACACAATTTAATAAGTTATTTTTTAAATCAGAAAATCAAGATGATATGGAATTATGTTCTGATTTATTTTTCCCAATTTATCTTTAAGTGGCGGCCAACAAATGACATAACTGAGTATATTAGTTAGCTTAGATAGAATTAGACACTTTTTTTTTCAATCGTTAAGAGTCTAAAAAAATGAGTTCTATTGTTTAGGATTTTAAAATATAATAGATAGATGAATCATAGTTAAAAACGACGGAAAGTGTCAACTTTTTCCTAATTTCTAGGGCTTATCACGGGCTATGATACATTTATGTCATATCATCCCACAATTATTGCTCTCCACGAAGCAATAATTTAGGAAAATTCATTTGTAAGAAATTAATTTTTAAAAAATTGAAGTTATGAAAAACTAGAAGTCACAATTATTTTTAAGAATTAAAATTACTATCATATTTTATAGGAATTTATTATTGAATTTTAAACAATGTTACTATAAAATGATTTTTATTTGTAATTTTTTAATGTAGTAGTAATATTTTTAAATTAAGTAATGAAGTTCGTAAAATCTCACAATTTTCCAAAAATTAGATTTTTAAATGTAATTTTTCCTACAATTTACTTTGAGTAATCTTTTTCCACGCCCCTCTGAGGACGCATGCTGGTCCACTAGAAAGTGAAAGCGCACAATTATTACAACCAACCTTTTCCTCTCTTCCAAAACATTTGTTTGTTTCTTAAGAACATCCTATGTTGATACGTTGTGGCTTCTCTTTCCCTTATCTCGACCTTCTCAACAAAGAGATTCTATATCATCTTTATCTCGTTCACTCTTCCAATTTTTTAGCAGACTAAATTACTGATTTTACCTTTCCCAATAATCACTGCTCACACTTTATCTTGACGTCAAATGGCTAACGCTCTTCCAATTCTAATGAATAAATGTCTCGGAAAATCATAACTCGTCTTCTACACTACCAAATTATACTATCATATTAAAAGAACAGACGTTTATTATAACAATCAATATTCCATGATCTATACAGACTGTAAATTTAGTTGAGTTGAATACTTCTGTTAGATATTTGTCTCGAGAAAAGCTTTACTCCTCCAACATGATTAATAATATTAAAGTTATTCTGAATATTTTAGTATTATTTTCTACTGCAGCAAAAGAAGTACGAAAAGAAGAAAAAAATTATTATATATAGAGAGGCTAAGGGACTAAGCAAAAACTTGAAGACTAAGATTACCGAATTCTAGTCTTTGTTCAATGCTTTCCTTTCCACCAGACCATAGATTCTCCCTTTTATATACCCACTTATATCTCAGAACAAGATATTGCAGCTCAACAAGATCTGATTCTTGGACAACAATCACTTGAAGGAAGTGATCCTGCCACTACGTACCACAATGAGCAGAGGGAACAATAATTATGATGAAGCACGTGTTTCCGATAATGAGAAGAAGATCATTCGTAGGGAAACTGAAAGGAAAAGAAGGCAGGAAATGACCTCCCTTTGTGAATCACTCCAATCTTTGCTCCCTTTGGAACTTATCAAGGTCTTTTAAACTTTCTACATAATCGAATTCAGTTTTCTTCCTTTAGATTTACATTTCAGCTTCTGTTTTCGGGTTAACTTCTATAAGTCACACGAAGCCCAACAATCTGGGTTAATTTAGGGTTTTCCTTGATGTGGTTAATTACAGGGAAAGCGTTCAGTGTCTGATCACATAGGGGAGGCCGCAAGTTATATCAAAGATTTGAAGGAGAAAACCGAAGAACTCCAAATTAGGAGAGATAAGCTCAAACAAAGGGCTAATTCAAGTCTTCTTGGTGCTGGAATGAATGAAAGTTCAAGCCATTCAAATATGGTTAAGTGTGTGAGCATTTCGCCTTTTCCCACTGGCCTGGAAATTTCAATTGACAGTGGCTTGGAGGAGAGCAGTTTTCCTCTATCACTCTTGCTGGAAATATTAATGCAAGAAGGATGCAATGTTGTGAGCTGTATGTCTACGCAAGTGAATGGGAGGCTATACCACTCTATTAAGTCTGAGGTACTAATAAATCAGCAATTTTGGTGGCTAGGGTTTCTTTCTAGATGCTATCAACACTAATTAATCAAACATGTAAGTGAGAAAGTTTAAAGAACTTGTAGATCAATTGTTGAACAGGTGGATAACTTGCAAGGCCTTGATGTAGCTGGGTTGGAACAGAAACTGAGCGATGCAATCCTGTGGTCAAGGTATAACTTCGAATGATGGATTTGCCATTTGAGAGTATTTTTTTTTGGGGACACTGCCATTTGAGAGTGACTGATGCCCTTTGTGAGAATGATCTAAATATGTAATATAATTCTGGATTGACAACTTGCCTTTAAGTGGCTAGCTAGGTGGTAGGTACTTGATGTTTGTTTACTGATATTCTAAAGTACTTGCAGTGTGACAACTTCTGTGTATATTAATATCGTGGTGGAAAATGCAAATATATATCCTCCTTTCAACTATGAGCATCTTGTAAATGCTCCTTTATGTTATAAAAATATGCGCTACGTACACTTTCACATGTTCAATTTATATTTAAATTCATTTGCCCCCTTGACAAAATAGAGCTGGCGGAGCTTTTACGTCAGATTTCGCCTACAAATTGGTTCAATATCCTGTAGCTTAGAAACAGTAAGTGGATGTGGTTAACTTATTACAAGAGATGAAAGAAAAATTCCCCAAGATGGAGGTTGAAGCCACTATTCAAATGGAAAGTAGAGAGTTTCGTTTTTAAAACATAATTCTCCAGTTGTTTTTCTAAGCCAACAAAACTTGTACTAAGTTATAGGGGGAATATGAAGTGAAAACCATGTTAACTTAAAAGCATGTACGGGCAGATGGATATAAATGCAAGCAAATGACAGAGAGATTATTTGTTGGTTTTTAAGGTCAGGGATTATTTGCAGATTATAACTGAGGGGAATATTAATTTGTCAGTTTTATAACTCAAGGAGTACTTGCAAATGGATTGAAGTTGGGAGGTATTTCCATTTTCCCCATAATGTAATGAGTGTGTGTGTGTGTGTATTTGTGTAATTTTGCTTAAAGTACTATATCTGGAAATTGCAATTTGCTTGAATTTTCTGTGCTGTCAATCTCATTCAGTGGAACACCTAACTCATCAATTTAATTTGCTATATAGTTAGTAGTGTCATGCATGCATGCATATTAAAAAACAAAACAAGTTTTCATTTCGGCACATGATAAAAGAAGAGACGTGAGAATGTCAATTGATGCTCAGTTGATATATATTTAAGAGGATAAATTAAGAGGAACGCATGCATATATGTGAGATGGCCTCCACTGACTTCTATCTTCAAAGAAATCTTGCCCCTCAAATTTCAGTGGAAAGGCCAGAGGTATCACTAATTTGCCTTTATATCATAGACTGATAAAAATAATTTTCAAATCAATTAAAGTCGTCTCGTTTGTGGCCAGATATTTCTATGTTCTACATGAATTAGTTACCTACCAACTGCACATTAATAGAGGATATGTGAATCTTGTGTTTGTTAAGCACATTGATTCGTTATATATATATATATATATATATTGAAAAGTCGAAAGGTGAGTCAACAATTAATGCATCAACTAGTGTATTGGATATATATGTTTTAGAACTAATTAACGCACCATAACAACAAGTTTGGACATAGATTAAAGTACCTATCAACTTCAATTTCTTAGTTATTACTGCTTGCTATCTCACAGTGTGAGCGACGTCAATTCATGATGATATATGGCCATAATTAAGCAAAGTGATACGGAAACAGGCAGGGCATCATATAATATCTTATTGTGTATTCTGCGACCTAAAAGCATAGTGGAAGTTACCCGGAAAATACGAGATATTAGGCTTGTGGGTCAGAAATATTGATGATGATGAGACTTTGTGTGTGTAAGCATTTTTCCTTGATCCTTATTCCGAAGGCGCCAATAAATGTTGATTTCTTTTCTTGGAGGGGATTATGATGATTTGGAGAGATTAATATTTAGATTCATGCAACTGAATCTTGTGAATGATGAGTTTAAGGTCATGGGCAATAGAAATATACTAATTTGGCAACAGAGATATATGTTTGTATATTATATATTCTTGTAAGAGATTACAGCATCAAGCACCATATCTGACAACATTTCCACTCAAAAGTAGTATTTGTTTATATGTTTCTTACTTTTGGAGTACATATTAAATTATTAAAATGATGTCTTCTTCTCCAGCATTCGATGTACCTACATTTTTTAGCTTACTCTGGTGAATCAATGTGACATAATTTACAGGAATTTCAATATATTACGTACAATGACAATTGTGAAGGAAGATTCCGACTAGAATAAGAGAATTCAAAACTGAGATCAGAGTTCATCTCACGGGGTTTTTCAACTATTAATTTTCAATTTTTTGTGTTTTTGTAGAACTTTTTTATTGAATCATTTTTGCCTAAAATATTTTGACTAAAATCATTTTACTTAAACTATAAGTAAACAGCCAAAAACAATTAGAAACCGTCACTCATTAATTGGTCGATTTTAAAGTTTTGGATAAAGACAAAAAAACACGTTGTGTCTAAATTTTATATTAAGAAATGGGAGAGACAATTATTTAGTTCCTTGAGTGTTCAACTGTTCATATGAATCGGAGATTTCTAAATTTACAACCAATGCAGCTTCTGGTTTTTCTCAAATCAGTGCCCCAATGTCTTAAAATATAAATCACGTTTTGCAGATATTCAAACTCCCAAGTTTACTACAAATCTACAAAATTATCTGTCGACATCATATAATATTGCACCTGTCTATCAAAGATTCTATTCAATAAAATATATTTATACTCTCTCTCTCTCTCTCTCACACACACACACACGCAGCATAAACGCATTGTTGGAAAAGGGCTGGGTAGATCCTTAAGTTTTATTTAGAATGAAAAGAAAATAGAGAAGGGGAATACTAAGAAAAAAAATAAGGAAGAATCTAGATAATAGAATATCTAGATTCTCTCTTATTTTTTTCTTAAGTTTTTCTCTTTTTCATGTTTTCTGCTCATTCAAATAAAGGGTTAGAGTAACTCAAAGAGAAAGAATGTATATATTGCATAACCTGCGGGGTGCTTTAGATCAATACATTCCCTCTCCCATTTTAGGAGGTATTTTTTTTATTTAGACATGGAAAGGAAAAAAAATCATCAAACGTGGATGTCATATTTTATTATTGATTCACACTAATTTAATTTGTGAAATACGTGGTTATATGGTAAACACTATTTATTTAATAAAAAATATTATCCTTCAATGATTATGCCACCATTCATGACGGAGAAAATAAATTACTAACCTTAAAAATTATGATCCTCCTATGGATTTGAACCGCTGTACAAAAGATTAATTAATGTGAATTCAAAATGGGAGACAAATGTTACAAAAGTTCAACTTCGATGGGAAAATGACCTCTTCACATTTTTTTCCTTTGTTTTGTCGTCATTCTTTTCCACAAAGAAGCTTTACAAATTAATATATATTACAGCCACGGTAGTTGACAAACTATATATACATACTGCCGCTATTGCTACAGTGGAGAAAAACGTGTTACATATAATATCCACATGGTTAATACGAGCAAAAAAATAATAATATAAAGTCAATTTCTCCATTTCTGGTGAATTGCCGGCTAGAATTTGCATCATAATTCTTTAGGTTCTCAATAGCAAGCGACCACCTATGTGAAGTGAAAAAGAAATGGAAATTAATCTACACGGGAAAGAAAGGAAAGCATGCATATATGCTAATTTATATTCTCCGTTATGTTGAATATAACGAGAAGATCAGATAGGTGATAAAATATAATATTATAAAATAATATGATGATGGAGAATACCATGCCCCACCAAAGCAGTAGTTTATGAAAATAAAGACACAAAAGAAACAAATGAAATCGTTTTGTTATATTGGCAGGTGAGATAATGGATTTGAGTATCCTAGCATATCAGCCAAAATAGTGGTCTCAAACCCTAGTTAACAAATACACTATATATTAATACCTGAAGATTTCCTTAATTTGTTATATCTTTGAAACCCAAAAAAATGATGAACCCATTGCATCCAGTTGACGACGAAGATTTGTTCTTCCAGAGTTCATTTCTGAATCCTTTCTCTCCTCTCTCAATCCAAACAATCCCTGAAGATCAGATCTTTCATGATCCTGCAACAGTCAATGATCACGAAAGCTGTCTTCCTAATTATGAGAGTGAAGTTATACCAAAGGGCAAGGGCAAGAGAAAGCAACAGCAAGAGGAATTTCCTGCTAAAATTGTTGAAGATGCTAACAAGAAGTGGATGCATAGACAGACAGAAAAACAAAGAAGACAAGAGATGGCCACCCTTTTTGCCTCCCTCAGATCGGCTTTGCCTCTAGAATATATCAGGGTAATGAAATTTTCCCTTAATTTATTTGCTCCTCTAATTTGCTTAAATTTTCTCTGCACCTGAAAATAAATATCAAGGGTTTGGCAAAATTGATTATGATTCATATGATAGGGAAAGCGATCAGCGACTGATCACATGGATGGGGCCGTGAAATATATCAAACACCTAACGAAAAAGGTAAAGCAATTCAAGGCAAAAAGGGATGAGATGAAAAATGGAAATGGGATCTCTGTTATTGTTCATCCTTACAAGGGTGGAGCTGAGATTTTGTGCAGTTATAGCTTCAGAAAGTACGTATTTACTCAGTCAACACTCTTGAGGATTTTGATTAAAGAAGGGCTTAACGTGGTAAGCTGTACTGCCACCAAAACGGATGAGAGGTTCAATCACACAATCCGAATAGAGGTACCACATCATATGTATCAGTTTCTTTCGAATATACTGAGCTAAAAAAGATTGTATATATACATTTATAGTCAATTAGTTCTAAAAATTTATTGCAACCTTCCTTGAAGGATTCTGACATGGCTGAGAGTACTACTAACTACTCTGAACTGCAAAGAAAGATTACTGCTGCAATATTATCTACAGAACACAACTAATATACTTCATCCAATAAAATCTTATGTGCCTGTCAAAAGGTTTGCCTTATATGATTCATTTCGGTTTCTTTTGTTCGAAGATTAACTTGAATATGACTAATTGTAGCTAGGTTCTTCTGCAGAGACTGCATCTGAACCAGAAAACTGCTGAGATACTGTTATGCAGAAAGTATCAGATCTTGGACATTACTAATTTGAGTCATTTGTGCATCCACATGTAGTAAAAATCATTACTGAAGTATAGAGTGCATTTGAATATGGGGTAAGTTTCTTTGTGAGAATATTCATTGCACGGCTTCGTTCATTGATGTCTTTTAATGTAAGTTAGAAATCATGTTATGTTTATGTGAATTGGTCAGGTATAGCTATGTTTTGTACATTATGCATTCGCTAGTTTTGTGCATTGATTGAACTCTCACTTTATGTTGTCAACTTTTAGTTGATAAGCTTTAACTTTGTAGAGGTTTTAGAGCTGGCTCGTAACACCCCCTCCCACCCAAAAAAAAAATAAAATAGCACTAATTCTCTCTAATCAGTTGACAGCTGAGATCTACCACTATGTATACTGGCTTCTCTTCAATTAGTTGCAGGGACTACATGGTTAAAGAGAATAATCACCAGCATCATCATCTCATCAATAATTTGAACCATGTCTTAAAGTATTATACAGTGGATGCGGTTAGAAACTTCTGAAATGAAGTTGATTGACAACTTCATTCAAGTTTATGTCGACTAAGAATATTAGAATTGAAGACACACACTATATATGTTCACTTTTTTAGAGTAAACCATTCCTTTGTTGTTTGAGTGATCTTGTCACATTAAGAGCCCGTTTGATTCCCGAAATGACCGAGAATGGAATAGAATGAAATAATGATCACTATAAGTTTGTTGGTATAATGTTAAAGAGATAAAAAGAATGTTTTAAAAAATAAAATTGATTAAATAAAAATAAATATAAATGAATTAAAAGGACCTGTTTGATTCAATTCTTAAAAAGCTTGAAAATGAGATTCCAGATTCTATTCCAAAAGTTAGACTATTTAGTTGTATAATGAAGTGGAAATCTAGATTTCATATGAAATGAGGATACCCAAAAATAGGAAATAATGATTATACCTTGGCCCTTATCTTTCCTTATTTCCACTTCCATGAATATTTTTATAAACCAAATTGCCTTCCTCCACCAACCTTGTCTTCTTTACCCTTATCCCTCTTCTTCACCCCCCCCCCAACTTTCTCTCCTCCACCAATCTCCTCTTCTCCTCCATGGTTGAAATTGATTTCAATGATATCTAGAGCCGATCTATTTCATTCTATTCAATTCTCGGCTATTCTGAGAATCAAATGGGCCCTAATTAGTTTGGTTATTGAAAGCTAACTATCACTATATGTAACTGAAAAAAAGATGACTATTGTTATAAGGTGATTAAATCATTCTTGTGTGAGTTAATTTCATACATCTAGCAAGAAGCATTTTTGGCAACAGAAAACTTGGTGCTTCCAGTTTTTATTTGGGGGAAAAAGTTCCCAAAATAATTGTTAGTGCAGGCATTTTGATGGGTTGCTATCCATCCCTAACAACCATTAATTAATATCTCAGGTAAGGGAAAGTTAGTTTGTGTTTATAATATTTGTTGATAAAGCTTGCCATAAAATCAATTTGATTATTGAAATATTTATCATGAGGTTGTAACTAATTAATGGTAAATATCTTACAAGAATGGTTTGATACCACTGTATAGTAATAGTTTCGATCCCATTCAATTAACTTAATCAACATTATGTAAATAGTAATGTGATTTAGTGTTTCTCTTCTCATTATATATCTCATTTGGGATTACTTGATCACAAAGGAAAGTGAATCTCTTTGGCTGTAGTGTCAAAGAACTTTATTAATGATTGATAGGAAAAGTGAAGGAATAATGAGTTTATCTTTTTTGTATAGAATAACATTACTTTTTTTGCAGAAGGATTCTGTTTTGGGGTTTTGTAGTCACCCAAGTTTGGGATAATTACTAACCCTAAGCAAACACTTCAAATTACTTCCTTTTTACTTTTATGCAGCTATCCTATTATGAAAGAAACAAAATTAAAAGAAGCATAATTATTAACATATCAATATAAATAATAAAATCTAGAGAATTTTATATTATTTGTAAGCCATGAACAATTCAATTTATTCCTCAAAATTTGTCCCGGGCACAAAAAGGATGTCTAGTAACAAAATATGTAAATAGCGATACCAACCTAGCACTAGTGTTTTGAAATTCTTTTATGTTGAAAGAAAAGGGGAAAAAAGATATAGTAATCCACTACAATTCCATATTTATTTGAAAGTTGTTCATCACAATGTTTTGGTACAAACTTATCTTGAAATTGTCACAAATGTTATAAAAATTAGAATTAGAATAAGAATACTACTATGAGATTCATCATCTAACTCAAAAGTTGAAAGTTAATACAAAAATTATCATAACTAGACATGAGTCACGTGCTTTGTATAGAACTTTTTCATTTGGAAAATTAGATTTTTACTTATACTATATTTGGTACAACAAAATTTTACGTAAAGAAACAAAATTGGAAAAGGAATCCACCTATATGTATGTTTGGTGTCATAGATTCAAGGTTCCATTGAAACCCTAATCCCACAAAAACATGAGAAGTCGATTGCCAGCTAATGGGACCAAAGGTATTTCAAGATCTAATGTTAAAGTTGATTCTCTAGTGTTATTACAAATATGAAAATATAATTATTCACAAACCACATGTGTCAAATGACAACTTGCGAAAAAGAGAAAAAATAATATAAATAGTATAGTTATGAGAAAACATTTATTCAGACAAATTTGATATATAGTCTGGCATCTGTACATAGTTTTGGGCTTGGTGAGATTTGGATAAACCTACGATTATGAAAAAGAAAAAAGAAAGTTATATTTGCCAAAGATATATATTTCAATCATATTTTCATATCTTTTATAATTAAATATTCTATGATTAAAGGAAAATATTATATAATTAGAAGTCCTATATATAATTAAATATAAGATATTGAAGATCAATGTACCAAAACCGCATATATTAAATCAAGATTAGCTTCGTTGTAATATCTTCTATTATAATCAAACGGCAATTGTTTGTGCATATAATTGTATACAGTAGTACTGGTCTACATGCGATGCAATTGAGTTTAGATTATGGATCATTTGAAAATTAATATTATTTGGATATTGAGGATTCTCTTTGGCGGCATATCGTTCTCATCTAAATTATTTGCCTTGATAATTAAAAATAGTCATGCTGCACGAATGGAACCAAGATCATGTAGATAATCTTTTAATGGATAATGTGTTCCAACTAATAATTTGAAACAGATCTGGATGGGAGATATTTAGGACAGTTCATCAGAAATACTGTAAAAATAATAATATAAACAAAGTAAACAGCATGCTCAGTCTCATCTTTTATGCGATTCTTTTTGATGTATCAGTATCACTACCAGAGAAAAATAATGTAAGAACATGTTGGGTTCAATTTCTCATTATATGTATAAAAAATTTCATGTTAAAAGAAGGTAAATCCACTTTAATAATCTCAATGACTCACAAATCAGTTTTCAACTATCAGTTAATAAATAATTTTTATGCTCACCAAAAATATAAGAACTTGGGATCCAACGTTGCATTCATCGAAGATGATACTGAAGGTGATTTTAATTAAGAACAAAAAATATAAATCTTATATGTGATATGACAATTTAGAAAAGCACTAAATTAAAAATAGGAGTTTTCTCTTCACCAAAAAAAAATATTTTTTCCTGTGAAGAAACACATAATGGGATGTATTACAATACGAATGCAAAAACCTATCAAAATTGAAATGCCGATTAACCTTTTTTTTTAATCATTACGATTGTTACAATTAAGGGTATCAAATTCTGATTATAGTGAAGACGCACTCTCGCACACTGATGTGATATATCTATTTTAATAGTAAAATACTAATTTTAAAGAAGAAAAGCGGACCTGAATTGTAAAAGAAAGTATCTCTTAATAATTCAGCTATAAACTTTCCGTTCAAGATTAAATGATTCCAATTCAACATGCATGTCTGAGAATGAACGAATGAATGAATATGGTTAGGCTTTTTTTTTAATAGTACGGCCTTGAATCTATGAATTAATTAGAGTACCTCTCTCACTGCCGACAAATCCTGTGGTCCAATAATCTCACTGTGTCAGTCTAAATTAGTGACAAATAGCTGTGGAAGAGTGTCCCCAAAGATAAAATCATCTCACAGATCACAGTTTTGACTTTGACACGTATGCGTTTTAAGAATTCACCAATGGCCATCCTCATGTCAACTTTAGTACCTATATTTATCTATTCCCTTCAAAAGTCTCAACCTACCAACCATATTTCCAATTCTTTTTTCAGCAGAATGGGATTTATATGTTTTTTGTTAGTTTCTTCCAGTCACTATGAAGCACAAAAGGTTGGAATACTCACTAAAATATTATAACAAAAAAGCCAAACAACAATCAAAGTTTTAGTCTTTGTTCAGTGTTCATTCAGAAAACAAATCGAGGATTAATTAATCATTCGTCTCTTTTCCAAAGGATGTTAATTGATTTATGAGAGTGATTCCTGCCTTAAAATATTTAGTGGAGCAACCAGCACCTTGTGTTGCGTCCTAGCCTATGGTGGCATTTGATGCTCTCTTTTCCTTGTTTGCACTTACAGTAATTATTAGGTCAGATTTTTAAGTACGAAAAAATACCACAATATCATATAATCACACATATATATGATATATCTGATTCCTAACTTTTCAAAATTAAATTAAAAATAGCAGTCAATGATGAATAAATTGCTAGAAATTAAAACGAGAGATTAATTTACATTATATCATAGTTGATATTATAATCCGAGATGTCAAAAAGAAGGAGGAAGCAATTACTGGGGGAAAAACATATAGAAATAAATTATAGTAGCTTATTACTATAGCATTGAAAGTTTTACAAATATTCACCGATCATACTGTTATTTTATTTATTTTTATGCACAACACGAACCACCTATGATGGTGCACAGTGCTATGATTGCTATAATTCTACAGTTATCAAATAGATAACGTAATAGCTAAGACTTGAAGTGAAACGAGTTTTTGTACAAGTAAATCATATAGTAGAGTGATTGTGGTGTGCAGATGATCACTGACAAGAAATGAGACAAATAAATAGAAAGATAATCCTAAACAAAGGCACCATATATATATATATATATTTTGGTTGTATCCAATAGTAAAACTAAGGTCACTACTTATGCCTCACTCCATTCTTATTATTTGAGCTAAACCCAAATTACATCTAACACATCTCATATGATTTGGTCCATTCTGTACTTTTTCTTGCCAAAATCATTGGGCTTTTTGTCCAAAAACTGAAATTGGGCTATTGATATAACCTCTTGGTGGATGGCCAAGCAAATTAAAAACTACAGTGGAAACGAATACTCACAAACAAAGACAAGAAGATAATCACGTGCTAGAACCAAGAAAATTCATCTATAAACTCTAACGATGACGCCCACTCAGTTGATCATTCCAATTGGTAGGTCACGAATTCTCAAAAAAATATAATTTTAGATAATTCTCACATAAGAGAATTGAAGAAAAATAATTCTTATTCAACTTGTCCAAAAATGCAAGTATAAATACATCTATTTATAATAGCCCTTAGAACATTCTAGAATAATTAGAAGATCTCATAAAATAGGCAACTAATTATTCCTAAAACTAAGAGACTACAAATAAGAGAAAATTACTTAAATTCTAAGACTAAATATTATGATATTGTAAGAATCTCATTTATTTAAAAACTAAAACACTTTAAAATATTTTAACTTACTAATCAAGCAAGAACAGACAAAATTACTTCTTATTATTTGAGCTAAACCCAAATTACATCTAACACATCTCATATGATTTGGTCCATTCTGTACTTTTTCTTGCCAAAATCATTGGGCTTTTTGTCCAAAAACTGAAATTGGGCTACTAATTATTTATGAGCAGCGCTATGTTACGATTATTGGTTATTTCTCTGGTCGAAAATATTATGATTCATTTTCTGCATGACAGATCGTCGTCCTTCTCCAAGACCAGACAGAGAAATATGCCTTCGGAATAAAATGGGCTAAACTTTGAACTTATATGGATAACTTGGAGCCCAATATAAGGGCAATTGAACAGCACATAATTTCGGATTGTGATGTATCCTTTCAAGTTAGCCAAGGCTTATGGTCCAAAGAAAAGTTGTTAGGGCTCAAAGCCCACTCAAGCCTTATACAAAAAACAAAAAGACCACTCATGCCAATGAACAAAATTAGAATAAACGATTAAACCTTTCATCCAAAAGTCAATTTCTTCCATCGATAGCCATGTCCCCATTTCCTTCCTCACAGTTCTTCAATCGGTTCTGGTCATCCACACTTGCATTCTCTGCATTCTCTTTATGCTATCTCTATTATACCGTAAATTCCACCTCAACCCAAGCACCATGTTCTAGAATGGAAGCCTTCCACAAGCTCAACATCGTCCTCAACCCAAACGGCACCCTCACGCGCTTAGACCAACTTCCTGTAAGCCCTCCCTCACCTGATCCCAACCTTCCCAGGCCTGTTCTTTCCAAAGACCTCCCCATTAACCCTTCCAGACAAACCTGGCTTCGCGTTTTCCTACCCCACAAAGCTCTCGATCCTACTCTCTCCTCCCATAAGAAGTTCCCTCTCGTCGTTTTCTTCCACGGCGGCGGTTTCATCGTACTCAGTGCAGCCTCCACCATGTTTCACGATTTCTGCTCCAATATGGCTGAATACCTCGGCGCCGTTGTTGTCTCCATTGAGTACCGACTTGCTCCGGAGCATCGCTTGCCGGCGGCGTATGATGATGCCATGGAGGCCCTGCATTGGATCAAAAGCCATCCTGACGGTTGGCTGACAGAGTACGCCGATTACTCCGAATGTTATCTAATGGGAAGCAGTGCAGGGGGAAACATCGCGTACCACGCGGGTCTACGTGCGGCCGAGGAGGTGGACCAGCTTGATCCGTTGAAGATCAGAGGGCTGATATTGATTCAACCATTTTTCGGTGGGACCCAGAGGACTGAGTCGGAAGTGAGGCTGATAAACGACCAGCGTTTGCCTCTGTGTGTGACTGACCTGTTGTGGGAGTTGTCGTTGCCGGTGGGAGTAGACCGCGATCATGAGTATTGCAATCCGACGGCCGGAGATGGACCGGAGAAAGTAGACAAGATTAGACGGGCAGGATGGAGAGTGTTGGTGACAGGGTGTGGAGGGGACCCACTGGAGGATCGACAAAAGGAGGTGGAGAAGATGATGGAAGAGAGGAATGTGAAAGTGGTGGGCCACTTCACTGAAGGAGGCTACCATGGGATTCAGGATCGTGATCCCCAGAAAGCTCAGGAGCTCTATGCGGTTGTGAAGAACTTCATCTCATCTTGTGGTGGTGCGGACGCATGAAACGTCGTCGTCTCCATATCATCCACATGTATGCTGACTGTGTTGTACCGATTCAGATGTAGATGATTTGGACCTTAAGATATAATAAAATATTCTCTCTGGTTGCTGATAAGATGGCGACATGTTACATATATGCTTTTTTTTTATTATTTATTATTGTTTGGTAGTGTCTGTTTGTTAGCTTATTTTACAATCGTAGTGAGGGGAACACGTAGACTTTCAAAGAGAGTTTTCGTAATATAGCAGTTTGATCACGTGACTGTCCTGTGAGACTATATACTAACAAGTCTGGGTTCGATGCTGAGTTTACGACGATGGTAATTAGATATGGAGGTCAGGAATAGAAAATGTGATAGGAATTATATTATTGACAACGGATATGTGTGTAGGAATGTGTATTTCAAAGGGGAAATATTGATTTCAATGTATTTTAATTAAACAATATTGCCTTTTAAAATTGTGCGAGTCTTTTAGTATTGTGGGGAATGTATGTTAGTGGTTTTTTTTCATATAATTAGAATTATGAAATGTGTGACTTATGTATGGGGATGTTAATTATGGTTCATTTAACTAGAATTAAAAGATTATGAAATCAGTATAAATAGGCCTGAGTAGATTTTGTAGGTAGTACTCCATGTATTTTGTCTTTCTAACAAAATAATCCAATTTTTAAGACTTCCTACTTCTGATCCTATATATAGGATCTTTTATCTTAATCATAAATATAAGATCCTTTATAATATGAGGTAGTATTTATTATATATTTTCAGAAAAATGTCCCTATTTAATGTATCAAAAAAGAAATAAAGAGATTAAATAAGGATAATTTTAAAAAAATATTGAGATTTTTGAAGAAATTGAGGTAATTAATTAGTTTTAATTCTAATTATTAATTTATGTGATTCGATTAAAAGAATTTTATATTAAAAAATAAATAACATAATGATTATGATGATAATTTTTTTTGGCCCGAATGATAATGATGATGATATTGATGCTTTATTGTGAAGCAAAAATACTACAAGTGACCAAAGCTTAGATTCTTAAACTGACCAGGATGATACAAGTGACCAAAGTGGCAGTTTTCCTCTTCATTTTTTTTAAATTATAGGTAAAAATAAATTTTTTAAGAATAATGTAGATATATATTTTATGTGATTTTAAATTTTTTAATATTTTTTTTAATTACTAAAAAACTACATAAAATCCTAAATTGTAAGAATTCAATTTTTGTCGTATAGTAGGATTGTGACAAGAGAGGATCCTGCAATAGAGACCCCTTGTCCAATAATTTGAATGGTAGCTCTAGCCCATTTCATCATTATTTTTCTCCAGGTGCTTTGGATTCCCGATTACAGTGTCCCCTTAGGCCTCGAAGTACGTGATGTGTAGTTAAATAGTAAATGCATAATCGCACATTTAAACTCGGTTTTTAATGACAAGTTATGTTAAGATAGCATCAACCACTATTGTCACAACTAGATTGGACTGAATAAATCGGGAATCAATATTTGATTCGATGCAATTAAGAAAAATGACTACTACTATTTATAACAAATGATAATTAGTCACAAAATGATCAAATCGACCTTGAACAGGTAGAATTAGTTTTAAATCAGTCTTATGTTATTTTTTTTAAAAAATTTTATAAATATTTTTTTAATTTTTAAGATAAAATAATATCATTTTTAGTACAAGATATTTTTTCTTTATATGTTATAATATTATATTATAATATATAACTATTAAAAATTATATATTTACTTAATAAATAATATAATAATATATTATTAATTTATTATTTTGAACTCAAAATATGATTATAGATGAATATTAACTTATTTAAATTTAAAGATTGAGTTATGAAGCTTATTAATAATTTATTTATGTGAATAATAGATTGATAATTCAATATTATTTAGTTTGAGATTTCAATTAAGTTATAAAATTTGTTTAAACTTATATAATTTGTTTTAAATATATTATCTTAATTACTATTTGTCCGACCCCGATTAAACCATTAAACCTTTAATCAGTATTTTATCCGGTTCAATACCCAATCCGATTCTAACAACATTGGCATCAGCAGTCAACATGAATAATTTGCTTTGGAATAAAATAAAAATTAATTAAATTAAAATTTTGATTTTAATGTGTGTGAAAAAACTTTATTGAAAAAGTTATATCTAAAAAAAATTAGTCTCTGAAGGTGGATTGCAAGATACCTTGGTTCTTAAAAAAATTAAATTAACTTGAAAATTACTTTCTTTTCCCCTATAACTTTGAGCATTACTTGACTATAATTGTGAACTTTACAGTAGGAGAAAACTGTATCCAAGGACTACAATATTCTCAAATAGACAATAAAATCCTTAAAAAAATCAAATTATGATAGTAATTAAAAGATTTTAATTTTAATTTTAATTTTCTCATAAGTAGACAAAAATATCCTCATAATAAAAAATTAAAAAAAAAAGAAATATAAATAGTCATATTAAGTACATATTTAAGAGAAAATCCAAAATATTGCAAACTAAAGGCGTCTATAGTTGAGCTTGGATGGAAAATAATGTGATGGGTGAATTATACAGTTGGTGAATTGGACCCCTCAATGGGTTTCCCCGATTAGCCCAAGCATAAATTGGGTTAGTTAACAAAGTTTGAATACAGTACTTGAAATTTTAAAGTCCAAATTAAGAGTATGATTATTTGAGCTTTTTTTTTTACGTGAAAATAACATTTTTAATATAAAAATGTACTTTTAAAAAATTTTTAGGGTGTTTTTTTAAACTTTTAAAAATAATCAGAATCTAAAAAAAAGTAGTTTTCTACTTATTTTAAGAAGTTACTTTAAGTGATTTCGAAAAAAAAGTAATTGCGATAGATAAGAAAGAAAAATGTATAAGAGATGGGGTTTAACAGAGTAATTTTAAAAATTATAAAAATAACAATATTTGACCCATGATCTCAAATTAAAATTAATAACAATAACAATAGGGGGAATTACATTTTGAGATCAAGATCTCAAATTAATTACAAAACATATTTTTTTACTACTTGTCCTTCCAATTTTGCAACTAAGTCTCCCATTTTTACTACTAGATTTTAGTTAAAAATTCTCCTTTGTGATTAATTTGAGATCTTGGTCCCAAAATATGATTTCCCTAATATTATAATATAAATCCATATTTTTTCTTTACTTGCTAAAAATTTAAAAAGTGATTTTCTTTATTCTAATCAAACACAAAATAATTTTTACTTTTTCAAAAATCTCTAAACAATTAATCATTTTTTAAATAATATAAAAATTATATTTTTAAAAGCTTAAACAAGCAGGCCCTAAATATCAATGAAAATTACCTAATGACAGAATAGGGGAGAAGGGTCTCTCCTGCCACCTCTCCTAACACCGTGCAGAAATAACTTTTTTTAAAAAAATTAAAAATTACAGATACAAATTAAAATTTTCAGGAATTATACATATATGTATTTTAGGTAGTTTTAAAGTTTTTATTTATTAAAATAATACTATATAGTAAAAACTGAATTTCTGCAATTTGTATTTTTAGTAATTAAAAATATTAAAAAATTTAAAACTGTACAAAATACATATCTATATAATTTCTGAAAAATATATTTTTATCTATAATTTTTAATTTAAAAAAAATTTTTGCCAAGGACCGTGGCAGCAGGGGTCTCTACATGAGAGACCCCGACCTGTGAATGGGTATTGCTCTTATCTAGCAAGTTATTAAAAATTGACAATGGATTCGGCCAAAAAAAATTGACAAATCAAACAAAGTATTAGGCCATGCATCAATGAAATCAATCATGTTGAAAGTGATTTTATTTGAATTATTCTACAGTTAAGCCCTCTGTCTAATTATTCACAAGAAGTATATTTTACTTTATTTGTACGAGAATATATATTAATTAAAATTCATACACTGATATATATTATAGTAAGTCGCAATATTTTCATAAACAGACTTGTTTATTGGAATCTATGAAATGCATGAAACCCACCAGTTTGGCATTTAAATCTTAGACTTGGAGTCTAACAAAAATGATAACATTGAAGAAAACAATTTCAAGAAATCTGAAGAGAAGAAACTTATATATAATATAAGTCTCAACCTCATACATTGCAAAGAAAATTCAAAATTTTTAAAAGCTGCATGCAATAATGTGAAAAACATGCAGAGTTTTTTAATTCAGAAGTGAGTTTCAGATTTAATACCTCATGTTGATGAAAAATTCACTACAAAAAAATGTCCATTTAGTTACGAATTTTAGAGACGGATTAAAATCTGTCACTATTAGATACGAAAATAGAGACGGATTACGAATTTTTTCAGCAAAACAACTTTCTTTCATATTAAAAATAATGGAAAAGTATTAGAGAAGGAGTTTGAGACGGATATATATCATTTCTAATAAAATCCGCCTCTATATCCGTATCTAATAATATGATAGAGACAAACTTAGTAACAACTAATTTTTCATCGCTAAAATAAAAAAGTCCGTCTCTAAAAATATCCTATTATTTCTTGAAAATTCTTTAACATTTAGAGATGAATTTTGTGACGGATGTTTTTAATTTATTGTGATGGATAAAAATTTATCACTAAACCTATCTCTAATTTTTTTTTGAGATGGATTTAGATACGTATTTTTAGTGAATGCAACAATAAATGTCTTACCCTAAATTCGTCTCTAATATCTATTTAGAGATGAACTTAGAGACGCATTTGTAATGAACACAGCAATGGGTGCCTTGTCTGTCTCTAAATTAGTCTCTAATTCACATTTAGAGACGGATTTAGATACGGATTTGTTTTTAAAATTACTTCAATTTTATATAGTATTATTTTTTAATATTGTAATATGTTAATTTAAATTTTGAGAGATATTTTCAAATTTTGGGTATTTTTTAAATATTATAGTATGTTAAATGGATCAAACTCATGAGTTAACTAATTTAAGTTAAGTGAATTGTATTTCTAATCATATTAAAAGACATTTCAAAAAGTGACCTTAAATTAAACCACCAGAATCCTAAAACCTAATGTTTCTTTTTTTTTTTAGGAGCATGCTTGGTAGTTGATGGAAGAAGATCGAGAAATTGAGAATATAGGATGAGAATGAAAAATAAGAAATGAAGGAGAGAGAAGATATATAGAGAACTTTAAGATTAGAAATAGTAAAATGAAATTAAAGGAAGCGTTGAAGTTTTTTAGACTAAAAGAGAACGTAAGTAATTTTATCATAGATGACATTTAATTGTCCTAGTAATTAACAAATATCTAGAATCAATTAATATTAAACAATATTTTTTATTTAATTAGTAATCCATATGTTGATAAATTTTTTATATTTGATATGTTTGTAGAATTGATTTCAAAAAAAAGTTTATCTTTAATAATATCATTTGGTTTAAAATATCTAAGTAGATTATCTTAATTTTATTAATTTATTTTACTTTGAATTAATAAGTTAATTTTTAATTCTATTTCATGATAATAATTTCAAAAAATTGTGACAACAATAAATTTATTATAAACTTATTAATCATTAATTCTTTCGAAATCAACCTTTTTTTGAGAATTTACATCTACATTTTAAAATTAAAGTTAAAAGTAATAATGATACTAAAAAATAAATCAAATCAAAATTAAATAAAATTTCAATCCTTTTTCATTAGGTATCCATAATTAAATTTATGGTGTAACTAATAAAAAGATATGTTTCTTTCTAAATTTAAAATGGATATATATAATACTTAACCAAGACTTTGGGTTAGATCATGGACTGACATAAAACTCTAATATATATTAAGCATATATATAATATAATTTATTAAATAATATAAAATATGATATATATATATATATTATATGATATGACTATACAAAAAATAACATAATAAAATATTAAAACATATGGATCATAAACATAATATATATAATTATTTTTATTTACAAATAAAAATTAAATTTAAAAGTCGGCTAGGAAAATAATTTTTTTCTTTCCAAAGAAAAACAAATATATTTATAGGAAAATTATTTAAGATCTAAACAAAATAATATAAATATTCATATAAATATAAATATATATAAATAAAATATTTTATGATATTAATAATTGAATATAAAACATATGTGTATTTTTTAATAATATATTGACTTATAAATATATATGTTTATATATTAGTGTGTAGATAGATAATATATATTTAATATTACATATAGAGATTACAGAAACATTTCAGTTCAACTGGCAACATGATGACTACAAAGGTATTGGAAGAAGAGGTCATGACTTCGAACCTGAGTGAGACACATTTGAAGTTATTAATATGATATGGCACTACAAATGACATACCAGTGATGTGGCGTGCCCTTTGGGCTAGGGGGTGAAGTGGCTGATGATTATATTCTATTTTTATTATTTTATTTGATTATTTTTAACAATTTTGGTAACAAATTTTGATTGAGATTAGAGATGAATTTGTTTTATTTAGAGACGGAATAAATCCGTCTCTAAATAGAGACGGATGAGTTAATCTCTCTCTAATTATTTAGCGACGCCACTTTTAGAGACGACTTAAATGTTGTCTCTAAATTCATCTCTAATAGATTAGAGACGGATTTTGAGTTATTTAGTGATAGATTTTGGCCATCTCTAAATACCTCTTTTTTTGTAGTGATTACTTTGTTAAATTCAGTCTTAGATTTAAGGCAGTCAACAATTTTTTTTTTTGGAAAAAGAATGATTCATACTCTTTTGGGGCTTTCAAAGTGGTGTAAAAGACAGAAAATAGCATTGGAAAAGGTCTGCAAGGTTTAAAAATTTAAATTAAAAAAAAAACAAAAAGATGGTATATTGATAAACCTAATTAAGTTGTGGTGGTCACCATCAAATCTAGAAGACCTCAACACTTGGCTCATTTAGCCTTGAAAACCAAGAGAAGGCACATGGATAAACCTGATACTTGGGACCATAATACTTGTTTCCACTAATTTCTTTAATTGTCTGCTTTTCTGTTATTTGTCCTTTTTCTAATCTCTACTAAATCCAACAGCGCATGTATCTATATACCGTGTGCTTAATTAAGTGGTTCATGTATTAGCTTTATTATCATATATATATATATATTAGGTATTTAAAATATGTTGATATTTACCAGCTTGTTTAGTAGATGGTGTTACTGTCATTAACAATTTGGATTAATTCTATATATTTAACTAATCTGTAAATAAATCCAAAATAAATTCTGAATATATAAATTAAATTAAATTAAATCAATATATAGTAAAGGATGTGATGGGACCTCAACTAAATAAATAGGAAGAAAAAAATACAAATTTAATAAGGTTTGGTTCTCAAATATACATTTATAAGCACTCAACATCTTGTATAATTGTAAACAAAAAATTATAAAATTGCCTCCATATACAGTTTTGAACTAAAACTGTAAAACTTTCCACAAATCACAATTATCCACGTGACTTGTTCTGAACATTGATTGAGAGACGTTATATGCAAAAGACTATGTGCATGTGTGGTTCCTTTATAAAAAGAAGCCATGATTTTTAATTATGATTTTTTAAAAAATATGTTTCATAAATTAATTTTTTGAAAATGAAAAGTGGGTTAAACTGTGATTTTGAAAAAGGAGAAAAAATTACTTCTCCTTTAATAAAATGTGAGTTTTGGAAAAGGAGAATCAAATTTATTCTATATTATATATCTAAAAGTACTTTTAACCCTTATCATCCAAACAGATTTTTTATCAAACTTATTTTTACAAAAAGAATATTCAAATATAATAACTTATAACAAACTTATTTTATCTTAACTTAATTTTACAAAACAGAGAATCAAACGGGCCCTATATGTCATGACATGGATCGAATTCCCGATCGACACAATGAATTTGCATTTTCTGACCAAAAACCTAATTAACAACACAAGGAACAAAACTAACGAATGGAAGCCATTTTTCACACAATAGTCTTAAGTTGCGTGGCAAACCCTAGATCTTACCAAATTTACGAATAAAATCATATTAAACAACAAAGTCACAACTGTTTATCACCTTATTAAACAGTACAGAAAAGGATGGGATGTGCATGTATATCAACGCTTTGTCGTTTCTTTATTAAGAAATTTGAAAAAAAAAACGATTTGTCGTTTCCTACTCTTAATACATCTAGCTATATATCCACCCCCACTAATCACAACAAAAGAAACGAGAAGACTATGGAAGAAATAAGATTTTGTCCGTTTGATTATGCAGTTATGTGTGTTGGACATCCTGGCACGTAATTATGGAATAACAATTCAAGTGAAAGTATCAAAAAAAAATTTTTTGATTATTTTTTTTGGTACATTAAACTTTTGATTATTTTATTATTCACTTATCATCACCAACTCGATCTGATCATCGTTTTGTCGTTTTCTGTGGTGTTGATATTAATGGTTCTCATATGGCCAACCTAGCCAATGACAATAAGGAGTGATCCAATCTTGTAAGTATTGTTGGCTTATTGAACTATTGAATAAATTGCAATAATTTATTTTTTATTGGTGCTTCATGCCCTCTTTATTTCAAAATATCATCTTATACCTTTGTCATTCAAGACATATTAATTTAAAACTTTCCTATACTAATACGCCATTTTTAAATTCTAGTTAATTGTAATTTTATTTTTCGGTGTGATAGTAAAAATAACAAAATCAATGATAATTTTTTATTATAATAATAAATAAAATTAAATAATTTCAATTTTCAGAACTTGTATTTATTGTACAAAAAATAATTTGATTGACAAAATTTATTTTCTTAATTTCATTGATAAAAATAAATTTGAGGGAAATTTTTTATCATATATTTTTAATGTTAGGAAAATAAATAATATGTTTGAAATAAGCAGAATACCAAGTGAAATTAAAAAAATTCAATACTATTATTAGTTTTTTTAATAAGAAAATTAATTTTTACATAATATAATAGTAAAAATAATTAAATAATTTTAATTTTTAAAATGAAATCATAATTTTATTTTTGATATAATAACAAAGACAATTAAATATTGTTATTTTTCATATATTGTACAAAAAAAATAACTGCATCAGTGCAATGCAACATAAATTTGAGAATTTTTATTATATAATTTAAATGCTATAGAGTTGAATAATATTGTGAAATAATTAAAATATCAAGCGAAATTAAGCTAAATCTATAAAAATTAGATAAGACAAAAACAAATATTTCAATCAATTCAAGGGGGTTATTTGGTGTAGCCGTGTAGAACTCCAATACTTGTACATTATTCATGTCTTTTAATTATTGATCACTTTTTGTGGTTTGCATGCAATGAAAATTAGATAAGACATAAACGTATATTTCAATCAGTCGGAGCAGAAGCAGCAAGAATATATGCAACAGAGCCCTATAACTGAAGCTAGCAGATAGACTTTGATATATTAAAGAAAATATATCGAGATTCAAATGGAATAATTAATTAATATATATATATATGGGAGGTATATATAAAGAAAAGTTAAAAACTTCAAATTTTGTAACTATTATACAGTTGTTATAATTATTGATTGTTACTTTTGTTTTTCTCACCATATCATCTTCCTATAAATAATAACTCAATCATCAATAACAACAACCGCATGTTTTGTCCTCTCTCTACTGTTGAATTCACAAATTAAGATAGTCTTGTCCATTTCCGTGCTTATTTGGGTTAAGAAATTAAGATGTTGTTGTGTGAGTTTGAGATGGATTTTGGTGATCCTTTTTTTTTTTTTGGGTGAACAAAGAGGTCTTAAAGTCCTAAAAACCAGAAGAAAAAAAACTAAAGCCAATGCTTCCGGGACATAAGACGCAGCACCATCATTATACTCTTAAACTAAACCAAAGCTTAATTAATCTATTACTTAATAATTGGATCGAGTTTTACAAATTAAAGATATAATTAATATCACATTCATGGATGGTGATGGATGAGTTCATCAAGCCAAGCTCGAATTATTTAGAAAACAAAAGGAGGGATAAGCAGAGGGAAGAAGAAAAGAACAAAGATATTAAAGAAGATGGAAACTGAAGGATATAGGAATAAATATGATGAAGGTACAGGTCATATTTGAGGGAAGGAGGTACATCTAATTAATACAGAAATCCTAAGATGTGTCGTTTTTCGAGGGTTTTATAGTTGCCCCGAACACTGAAATGTTTATATATGTTTATCCTGTAACATAAAATATGTGAAACTAATCAAAATCGAAGAGTTGGATTGCGAGAAAGAAACAAGTAATGGGAGAACACGTGATGAGGGCCTTTTGGAAGGGAGTATAGGAATGGGACTGTCGTTGTCCTTACTCGTGGCGGCTGTGTAGTGCCCTTTTTTCTACACATGGTACATATATCTCATTCCTACCCATTTTATCGAGAGAATTTATTTGAATTAAGTTAGACAGAATTTAAAGGACAACAAGTTCTACTACTAATATGTTAGGGCTCAAATTCGAGATCTTTGGCTAATATAACCCACTGGCAGTTCAACCAACGTTTGGTGGTGGTTGTGTGACTTTTATTGTGTGAGAAAAATTACATGCATTTTCTACATCTAAACCCTTCTCACTTGCTATCTTTAAATACCATTAGAATGTACTGAAGAAAAAATAAATAAATACCATCAGATATTGAAGACCTATTTAGTTGAATTTTAGGTTAACAATCTTGAAATGAAGATTTTAAAATTTCTTTTGGCTTTGATTTTTTATTGAAAATTAAATATCAGTCCCGTTTACTGCATGGGGGTAAAGAGAGCAAGCTGTACATGTATTACTCTCCACTTGTGAGTAGTTAGGGTTATTATAAATTTTATATACTTAATTTCGAGTCCTATACATTGCACAAAACCTAAAGAGCAAATCTATGTATCCACGTACAACTTGTAAATAATATCATTTGGTATTGATTATTAAATATATGTATATTTTGACAATGTTTTTAATATAAGGAATTATTTTAATGAGTTCAACTGATGATTAAGCCCATTCATCTGTCTCTCTTCTAACCATTTAACTCAAAAGTTCGAAGGTGATGTGAAGGAAATTAAAGTATATTACTAGGGTGCTAAATATTTCACTTTAATTATTAGTATCTCCTCTTTTCTCACCTTCCACACACGTTCGTGAGAAAAGATAAAGTGGAAGAAGAGAAATTTAAGATTGTTTTTGGTTATGAGCTGGGAAAGCAGTGGAAAGAAAAGAAAAAGAAAAATTTTCGAATGTGGAAAACTGAAGTTTGAGTGAAATATATTATCATTATCATTTTTGTTTTTCGTAATGAAGGATAACGATTAAAAAAATACCCGAGGAATGTTGCAGCATTTAAAGACAATTAGAGAGACAATTTCCCATGCATTTAATTTGCATAAACCTCCAAATTTCCAGGCATGATAAATCAGAATACTAATAATATTAAAGCCAAAATAATTCCTCCATGGATTTTAGTTTCCTGTACTTCCGAATCATTCAAACAGTGGGCCACCTGTTATGTTGGAATTATTTGCTGTTTTTTTGACCATATTCTCATATAGGTCCACGACCCTCTTAATAAACAAATAATCTATATATTGTTGCCTTAGAGCTGTAACATAGGATTCATTAGCTACTTGTCGGTTTTTGTTAATGACATTCATCAAGTGACACTAACCTCTGTTTAGTTCTTTAAAATGGATTATTTAAGGCATGTTCCCCATAATGCAATTTCAGTAAAAGTTGCTCTCTCTAGCAGCTTTTACCAATACGTGGTTTTGAATTAGTAAAACACCAGCCCAAATACGCTCGGGTGTGTTTAAAAAATAGCAAAACATAAAGGTCGCATTTAATAGTCCCAGAACAAAAAAATAAAAAAGAGTTGCAATATCTATTATATTTATATAAATTCTATAAAATATGATTTAAAATAAATTAACGCAATAGGATTAGAGAACTTGTAATGTATAATTAGGTACATCGTAACAAATTCAAATTAGAAGCTTTTTTTTTCTGAATGAGGGGGAAAAGGTAGACAACTCCCTCCCTGGAGGACTTATCAAGACCAATGATCGAATTAGTTTCTTTATTTTAATAATTAAATAAAGTTTGAGACAGTGATCCAAGGGTGAAGAATCCTACATAATCACATAACTTATGGGTGGGCTTTAACTTGTTGTACCAAGTAGGTCCTCCTCCCAGCCATAAAGCAAATAGAAAGAAGGGCTACCTTTCTATTGGAAAAAGTGGATTGGATTTTCCATATCATTATATTCTTATTATGCACATTACATGAAGACACAAAATTATTGCAGTCAACAATCATTCTATATCTTCAAATAAAGACTACAAAATCATCTTATTCATTTCTTATGGCTCTTTTACATTCCCTGTTTCCTTCATTACTCAAAAACTTTCTCTTCTCTCTGCCTTCTCTGCTTCATCAAAACTCCTCTGTTTTTCCTTTGCAGCATCAAAATCTAACAGATTATTGTTAGCCTTTGAAATTTCAGGTCTTGTTTTGTTGAACCCAGTTGGTAAATTGCTCGAGCGTGTTCATGTCTGCTCTGTAATGTTTCTGGGTGAACTCAAGCAACATAGGCCATGTGAAATCTGGGTACATCCTTGGGCTAACATGGTCCACAAGTTCACTTGGTGGAATCACCACCTTATCATCTCTTGGACACAAGAAGAAAGCAAGAGATTTTCTCGTTGTTTGGTTGTTCACCACTGCTCTATGCAAGCAACTCTTGTATCTTCCATTCGAAAGAGCCTATAGCAGAAAGAAAAAATGGGTTTAACAATAAGTCAGAACGTAATATCATGTATGAAATTCTGGAAGAACAGACAAGACCTGAAAGAGATTGTTTGGCATAAGCTAATTAATATAAGATATTGAGGAAAAGGAAACCAAAAACATACCATGAAGGTATCACCAATATTGACCACAAAAGCATTGAAATTAGGGCTAATGGAGTGCCACTCGTTGTCTACATAAACTTGGAGGCCACCCACTTTGTCTTGGTGAAGAATAGTTAAAGAGGTTGGATCACAGTGAGGACCAGTGCCTAAAGTGAGGTCTGGTTTTTGACAAGGTGGATAATAATTGAGCCTCATTATTGAATTGTTCCCTTCAAAAAATTCCTTAAAGCATGCTCTCCCAACTCCAAGGCTCATTCCTAAAAGCTCCATGATAACCAGAGACAGGTTGCTCATGGCTTCGCAATACTCGTGGTAAACCATCCTGTTTAATGACAATTATTTACTTAGTGGATAGATGAACATGGAGATCATAACAACAATATTTATATATTGATGAAACAATATCCTTACCCTAATTGCTCGAACTCTTGGCCCATTTTTTGGCATAAGTAATCTTTGACGAGGCTTTGTGAATGTTTGTCTGCCGAGAATTGGAAAGAAAGTGTCTCTTTCCATGGGAGTTTAGAGGAGAATCTGCCGGTGAAGCTGCTAGCATAGCCACAGTGCTCCCCTGTTTTCCTCTGAGCTCTCTGTTTCTGAGACAGGGGAAGCTCAAAGAAGTCATCCATGAAACGGTGAGCATCAGAGATGAGCTTAGAATCAATCCCATGGTTAACAACGAGGAAGAAGCCGTGCTTCCTGCATGCCTCGCCCACAAGTCTAGAAGCTTCCGTGGCCGCAGAATGGTCTCCAGAGAGAAACCCTTTGAGGTCTATGAGGGGGACAACAAGCTCAGGAGCGTTCAAGCATGGCTTCTCTTCGTCAGGCCATATAAACTGCTTTGGAATATGAAGTTGATGCCTGAGACGAGAGGCATCAAAAACCAGAGGCTCTTCTTCATCGTCTTTTTTGGTTCCTTGTTTTGGAGGGTGAGGCATGGAGGGAACGCTTGTTATGCACTCAATTGCCATTGCCTTAATGTCTGGAGCTTCTAGCTATGGTGGAAGAGAGATGAGAGGGAGAGAGACAGACACAGAGAAATAAGTTTGAAGGAAGGGATGAAGGAAAAGCCAAGGCCGCTTATGGGTGAAGAAAAGTTGGAATCTTATATATATAGAGGATGTTTTTATCTCACTCCCCTGTTGCTGTTGGCTTTTGATTTTGAATATATTTAGAGTTTTGCAGAGGAGGGGCCTAAGGAGAG
Source organism: Adenanthera pavonina (assembly GCA_026686845.1). Lineage (NCBI taxonomy): Eukaryota > Viridiplantae > Streptophyta > Magnoliopsida > Fabales > Fabaceae > Adenanthera > Adenanthera pavonina. The sequence continues at coordinate 29,288,911 of JAIVEN010000013.1, forward strand.
AGCATTTTGCAGAGTAGGTGCAGGGGATTTATTTAAGAATTGGTCCACATTTTTATGGTATTTGTCTTTGCTATTGTAGCCAGCCAGTATAACGTTTCCCCGTGGCATTTTTGGCACTACATTGCAAGTCATTATCAGTTAGTAAATCGGGATGCGTAACACAAATTAAAAAACCGTTTTTTTTAATTATGATTCGAAAAAAGTATTAAATTCTTGGTTAAAAAAATGAAAACGTATTAAATTCTGAAATTGTAAAATAAATAAAAAACAACACACCTATTTCTATAATATACATAAAATATTGAAAATTATAAATATAACTTGAATATGTAAAAATGAGTTTAAATATGTGCCATAAATAAATTCATTAATTATCATGTGATGTTAACTTGAATTGCATGTCTCTGAACAAAAAAACTTGAATTGCATGTCATGAATGATTTAGTCATCAATTCTTATTAGTGACTTTGTAACACGCTACAAATCATATAATTTAACTTATGCATCAAATGATTAACACTATTCTTCATTTAACTACTGATCTATATTATTAATTTTGTGGCTCAATACAAATCGCAAAGTCTAAATAGTAAATAGTCAATAGTAAATTGTACAATTCTATAATTATCATAATAGCTGGTTGCTAATATCACAAATTTGAATTTTCGGAAACTCAAATATAAGATTTTGATTCAAATTGTGGGGATAAATAAATATCAAGAATACAACACTATTATTGGAGAGGTAACCGCTACTCTGCTACTTCGGTAAAAAAGAAAAACTGCTAATCTGCTATAAATTATTATAACATGTGGTTTTCCTAGAGAAACTTTACTTGAAGTGAAGAAAAAGTTGAACAGGAAATAGTGAGTCTCACTCATGTGGCTTTGCAAAAATGGAGTCCATCATTTTGTGTTTATTTCTCTCTTCTCTAGATTAAATTACTTTAAAAGATCCATATTCCAAATATTGAGAAAAAAAGAGGAAGATGAAGGGTAATTTGATTTTTTTATTTTTTTCTCTTATTTTAATTTTGGATCATTTTTATTAAATTTTTTATTTGTTAAATTTTAACATCTCAATAATTTTTGTAAAAACATTAAATTTGTACAATTCCAATTTAATCTCAACAATTCACATTAAAAAAGAGAATAGAAAGAGGAAAAGAAGAAAGTTGAGAGACATCAAATTTAGATGAAGGGGTAGGAGGAGAGAAATTGGCTATTCAATGTCTTGAAAGCAGCAAGGTTGAAAAGATTTTTCAATGGTCATTTATATTGATGGAAAAAAATTAATAAAAGCAATTATTTATGCATAACTTTGGGTCATTTGGCCTTTTAGGTATGACAGAAAGATATAATTAAAAGCCCTCTTTCTTTTTTTTTTTTGACCACTTAAAAACCTTCTTTCTAAGCTTAATTTTAATAAAAAATATTGCACATTATCCTTTAATTATATTTAAAAAGCCACACACATGATTACTGCTTTAAGGTAATTACTGACATTTTAATATAACAATAACAATATTAGTTTTATCCCACTAAATAGGGTCGGTTACATGAACTATAAGATGCCAATGGACTCTATCAAACACCATCTCTTCAGATAAGTCACTTATTAAGAAGTCACGTCTTATAACTTCTCTCAGTGTTCTTCTTGATTTTCCTCTACACCTTTTAATTGGGCTCCAATCCATTTGATCAACTCTCTTTACTGACTCCTCTTGTACTCTTCTTTGTATATGCCTAAACCAACTTAAATGATTTTCTATCATTTTCTCCTTAATAGATGCTACACCGATTTTCCCTCGTGTTCAATCTTTTCGTATCTTATTTATTTTTTTATGATCACACATCTATCTCAACATTCTCATCTTTATACTTCCATCTTATATTCTTATTTCCCTTTCAAAACCCAATATTCACTGCCACATAGCATAGCTGTTCTTATAGTAGTTCGATAAAGTTTCCTTTTAAGTTTAGTAGGTGCTTTACGATCATAAATAATTCCTGCAACTTTTCTCCACTTTAACCACCCAATTTGTATCCTATGCATAACATCCCCATCAATTTCACCATCACTTTGTAAAATCGACATTAAATACTTGAACTTTGACACTTCTGGAATAGTTTGCTCTCCAATTTTTGCGTCAAAATTATTTCTAACTGACCTCTTGTTAAATTTGTAATGCATATATTTTGTTTTACTTCTATTTAAACGGAAACCTGTTGATTTCAACGTATGCCTCCATAACTCAAGTTTAGAGTTGATCTCTTCTCTTAAGTCCTAAATTAAAACTATATCATCTGCGAAAATCATACACTTAAGAATTTCCTCATGTATATGTTCTGTTAGAACATCCAAAACCAAATCCAATAAGTATGGACTCAAGAAAAATCCTTGATGTAAATCTATCCTTACAGGAAAGTATTGTCTCACCTCCAGAAGTTCTTATACTTATTATTACCTCTTCATACATATCCTTTATGACTTGAATATGAGTCACATAAACACATTTCTTCTCCACTACTTTCCACAACATATCTCTTGGTTCTCTATCATAGTTTTTTTCCCAATCAATGAAAATAATATGCAAGTCCCTCTCTTTACTTTGGTATTTTTCAATAAAATCTCTTAATAAATAAATAGCCTTTGTTGTAGATCGTCTTGACATGAATCCAAATTGGTTTTCTGAAATATGAGATTCTTTTCTTAATCTATGCTCAATCACTCTTTTCCAAAGTTTCATAGTATGACTCATGAGTTTTATTCCCTCATAATTAGCACAATTATGAATATCCCCTTGTTCTTGTGTATGACGCCAAAGTGCTCTTTCTCAATTCTTTTTAACATTTTCTTTGACCTTAAAATCTTGTTAAAAAGCTTAGTTCGCCACAAAGCCCCTTCTCTTCTAATCACTTTCAAACTTCTATAGGAATACTATCGGAGCCAATAGTTTTACCACTATCCATTCTTTTAAGAGCTTCTTTTACCTCCCCAACCCCAATCCTATGATAGAAACTCAAATTTAGTTCATCTTTGTGAGTTGCTAAACCTTCTGTATCACTAGTCATACCTAATTCATTATTAAAGAGCTTATAAAATTAGTTCTCCCATCTTTTTTTGATATTATCATTAGTAACCAAAATTTTTCCTTTCTCATCCTTAATGTATCTTACTTGATCCAAATTCCTTGACTTTCTTTCCTTATTCTTGGAAATTTTATAAATCTTGCGTTCACCATTTTTTATTTCTAAATTTTGATAGAATTCCTCAAAAACTTTAGATTGAACATCGCTCACTGCTTTCATGGTCTTCTTTCTAGCTAAGCGGTAACTCTTCCAATTTTCCTTGTTATTGCACAAGTGTAAATCTTTAAAACACTCTTTTTTATGTTTAATCTTTTCTTGAACACTCTCATTCACCACCAAAACTCTTTATCTCTAGATCCAATTTCTTTGGATTCACCCAAGACTACTTTAACAGTATTTTTGATCCTTTTAACCATCTCATTCCACAAGATATTAGCACTTCCTTATGACTCCCAATTACCTTCTTACAATACTTTTCTTGTAAAAGTTAATTGTTGTTTACCTTTTAGTTGCCACCACTTGTTGTAAAGGCTTTTCGACTTTTTAGTTTATGGCTCTCAACTAGCACATCAAAGACCAAGACCCTATGTTGTGAAGTTAAGCTTTCACTGGCGATTACTTTGCAATCTTTATAAGTTCTTCTATCTAAATTCCTTATAAAAAGGAAGTAAATTTATGACCTTTGGACTCCACTCTTATATGTGACTAAATGCTCCTCCCGTTTTTCGAAACAAGTGTTCATAATCGTGAGATTATAAGCTATTGAGAAATCAAGAATGGAATGCCTCTCCTCGTTGAATTCTTCAAAACCAAAATTACTATGAGCTTCCACATAAATATTGAATAAGTTAAACTGACATTTTAATATTGAAAATAAATTATTTTTATAATAGAACAAATATTTTAAAATTAGCTAGATTCACATGCAAGTTATTTGAAGCCATTAGCATCATATATTAAGTATAATTTTGCTTTTGATTTATTCACATGTGTAATGTTCATTAAATTTTATATTATGTTCTCTTCGTTTTAAAAACCAAATTATTTTTTTCTGTTTGAAAAATTTAATTATCTAAAATTTTATTCAATTTCCAATGGATATTTTTAAGAGAAAACCATAGGGGCATATGACTAATGGTGAAATCCACATAATCAAAGACCGCCATGAGGTGCATATTGGCCTTAGCTAGGTTCACACCACCCAACATCTTACTTGGGCCTAAATGGGAATTTTGGAAGCAAGATCGACTTTGACTTAACATTGACGTTTTTTATTGTTATCTAAATAGAAATTTTGAAATTGAGACAAATTTCGATTTAACACGCTTCATATGATCATCTTCTATGTCATCTTGTATTGCTGGAAAATTATTAGTTAGTTTTGCAAATCTATCACACTAAATTTTCTTAAAATTTGACAAGCCTCTCAAAATAAATAATTACTCACGAATTTCCTTTTTAGCATGTGGTAAAATAATATTGAAAACTAGAGAAAAGTTGTGAACACGAACTCTTTAAGTTATAATTAATAATTAAAAACATATATAGTTGTATTTTTTTTCTTTTTTGTTGCAGGATATATAGTCTTGAAAAAGCATACCATGTTGCTTTAGTAATGACTTGTGAATCGCAGAATATATAACCTAGCCAGCAGCTAGGGATGATCGATATATCGTGACCATGCAATTATCATTATACGATCTACTTTCATCGTTAATACTATATATATCTCTTGTTATTTATCATAATATATATATATATGTATGTATGTACGTATAGAGAGAGAGACTGTAATTGGAGGGCACATGGGAGAATGCAAATTTATTTATATTATATAAAGTGATAGAAAGCATTAGCTGGGGAGCAAACAGGATGGTGGTGAAAATGACACGTTCTACCTTTCAAAGTTATAACTTAATCCTTTTTAATATATTATTATAAGGATACTTTCAAAGAGTTCATGAATGACAATTTTTAAGAAGTAATTCTTCAGAAGAATTTGATTGTTTTTTAAGTTTCATTGGAGTTATGATTGCATGCGCGTTCTTATTTCTTAGATAAAAATTTTGCCATAAGTTTTCTCTAACCATGGGAAGTCGGAGAGATGATGAAAAGATGAGGTATAGGGTTTTACTATTACAAGTAGAAAAAGTGAGTGCCATTTTGAAGACAATAGGGCTAATCGTGTTCTATCATTTTCCACTGAAAGATGGCTTCCTTTTTGCTCCACATGGATCTTCATTTAATTTTGGTGGTGGGTCATTTTGAGTTTTGGATTTTTATCAACATGGCATCCTATAATGGATCACAATATCTTGATTGTCTTAAATGAGGATTAACTTTATGAGCACTATAAACAAATTATTTCTTAGTACCAACAGTCTAGTTGTTAAATATACATATATATCTCAACTTTTAGATTTTCATCTGAATTTTATTTTTTAAAAAATAAACTACCATGTTTTTATAATGAAGTTTACCGTGGTGATTATTTCTAATAAATTATGATTAATTATGATGATTTTTGAGTCATTCCATTACCCAGAATATGCAATTCAATATTATGTTTTGGAAAACAAAAATATGATTGATGGTACTATTTAACAAGCAGGAAGTACATATTGACTTTTTCTGTAAGAAAGGAAATCAATCTTTTTTAAAAGTTCTTGAGGGGGAAATATTATTAGTTTTAGGTATTGACATGACAATGTAAATATATATATGACGCATATTTTAATTAGTTGGTCCGCCTGCAATAACTTCAAGGTCTAATCCACACGGATTGGCTAGATTTTTATAAGAAAGTAGTGTCTTATTTTTTATTTATTAATAATCATTTTCTTCATATTAACATATATTTGTAATATGATCTGTGCCACATCGCTCGACTAACAAATTTCTAACTTTACATGTGTCAATTGTCTAGACAATTCCTTCAAGAGTTTTTGCCTTGATCAACTTTAGACATAGAATTTATTAATCATTTTCTTCATTTCAATGTTTTCATCTTTGGAAGAAATGGTTGATTCAGAAATGAGAAATCCTCCTTCGTGGAGGCAAAACCAGACCATAGGCTATAGGAGAGGCCATTTTTTTACAAATCCTATAAAAATTATATTTTTTACAATATGTTATGTAAATGAAATTCTTTTCATTGAGCTTTTGAATTAAGCTATTTGTTTATATTCAATGAGATCAAATTAAAACATCAAATAATAAAAAATATGTGCATAAATTTAATTGATTCAATATGGGTCTAATGTATTCAATTTTTTCAAAAAAAAAAAAAAAAAGAAGAGGAAGATAAATACTCACCGTCCTTAATGGCGGAAACAAAGATCCCTTCCCATGTTGAAAAGGGATAGTTTATCATTAATAATATACCCTAAAATATTTATGAAGAAGGAATCTATAGTTTTTTATAACAGTTTTCATAATCGAATTTAGTACAACTAGGTAAATTTTTTTAGCATTTAATGGAGTCTAAAGTGAGTCATATTATTTATAATTTATAAATAGAGTGACTTGGTTAGAAATTTTATCTTTGATATTGATAATTAAAAAAGAAAAAAAATTACTTCCTCCTATCTTTTTTATAAGTCTTTTTAAAATGTTATTTTGGTTCTTAATAGTATAAGAATTTTTTGGAATTGTTTGAATCATTAAATTTTAATCCAAACTGCCCCTAGCTTGGTAGTCAGCAATTGATATTAATTTAGATAATTACACTAGTAATTAGCGATATATAAATTGTCACTATTTTGAGTAGAGGAAAGAGTATTATTAATAAACTTCATTGAATTATAATTGTAGAAAATAATTAAAATTTTAAACAAATTTAATAAAATTAATTACTTTTAACTAGATTTCTTACTCTCTTCCTGTCGTAAATATAAGATACAAATAACTAATTCACATTTATATCTTAATACAGTTGAAAGTAGTCCGGATCATTAAATTTGTTAGAAATTTAAAATAATTTTCAAAAATGTCCCCATAAATGTTTAAAACTTATATAATGTAATTAATGAAAATTAATTGTATCCACCTATTTAATGAAGGGAAAAGTTGGAAAAAAATAAATTAATACATTTGAGATAACCCATATTTGTATCTTATATTTTGGATTAAAGAAAACATCTTAAATGTATATTATATTGAGGACGAGAGATGGTATGTATGGAGGTGATTAAAAGAAAAGCATAAGAGGAGAAGTAACTCATGATAAGATAGATTAATATAACTTGGCTCATTATGTAAAAGATAAGCATTTTTTTTAAAAAGAAAAGCATAGTTTTAAAAAAGGAAAGTTCATGTGACAACTCATGAAATCTTATCGAATCCTTCAAGTATCTGAACCAGTGTTGTATGGTGTTATTTTGTGAGTTGACCCGCATAGTTAAACTTGTCTTTGCCTTTTGTAATGGGATGGATAACACACCACAATTATGTTTATAAACCATTAACGTAAACCCCATATATAACATTAAAAGACTTGGGCATTGATTCCTCATACACTTAATTAGCCCATCAATTAATTACGACTACTCTTTACGAGTACTTTGGAATAATTCCAAGCCTATGGACTAAGCTCATGATTTTTTTTTTGACATCTGAGAATTAGAATTATAGGTTTGGAATTATAGGTTTTGAATTTATATGTGTACTCACGATCTCAAGCTTTTAGACATGTTAGCCTTGTCATGTTATAATTAGATAAGCTTATTGTGTATTGCGCAGAGTTTGAAGACTGAACAAATCAAAAGAATTGAAAGAATATTGAACTGCGTTATTCATTATTGATAGTAGTATGACTTGTTATAAAGTAATTTTGATATTTGATATTAATATTATTGGAAAAGATTATTTGAAAGAAAAAACAATATCAACAACAAAGGGTATCTTGTATAGTTTTTCTTTCTGTAAAAGGACCATCGACCGGATCGGTGGTGGCACCTAAAAAAGACATTCTTGAAAAGAAGGACAACTTTAAGAAAGGAATATAAATATATTTAAATAAGGAAAAGAATAGGAGAAATAATAATAAAAATAATGTAAACTTTTTCACCTTTTAGCTTGTGGTAAAGAATAAGCAATGGCATGCATACATTTTTTAACTTAATTCAATGTAGATATTTATTCTACCTCCTTTTCCATTTATCACTCAGTTTTTGCCCATTGCCGACAATATCTCGTGGAAGAAGATTGTTGACAATTTGTAAAAAGTTCTACTGTAGAATGAAATCTGCATTATTTAATTATATTTCTTCTCCTTCTTCTTGTTGCAAATGATTACACGAAAAATTAAACTTCCCTACACCTAATAAACTTGCCATCTAATATAAACTCTTAATTAAATAAACTAGATTTTTTCTCCTGCACAAAGAACCTATTTGTATTTTCGTTCATAATTAAGAATGTGATTAATTAAATAAAGACTGAATTTAAGGATTACGATGAAGTGCATAACTAAGAATGTTTACGTAGAATTTTTCACTTTTCACATCCTTGATTCATTAAAAATAAATTGAGTCTTGAACTTTATAAATAAAAAACTAAAAAAATTATCTTTTTCTTGGTGAATTTTCCTTATACTCGACTTGAATAAGTTAATGGGATCCAATATAATTCTATAGACCATTGAGCTTCATTAAAAGAATTAATTTCCTTGTGTAATACTAGTGAACAGTTCCATTAAGAATATTTGAAAAAAAAAACAATAGTTCATTTCTTAGATTTAATTTTTTTTCATTCAAGGATCATCATATATATCCAAATCGAGCGTACCTTTTGATTAATCAAACTGCAAACATATTCTTCAGAAGATTGCTTTTCTGGTAGTAAAAACACTTCAATAGAATTTTCGTTAAGTTTATAGAAAAATTAAAAAAGAGAACTACAGAGAAAACCTTCTTGTTCATTCAAATGTATTGGAGCCTTCAACCAATCAAGCTTATTTTTCTCATAAAATTGCTTCTTAGAAAAATAAAAAGAAAAAGCAAAATATAATATCGCAGATATATATAAATGTGGAAACATCACTAGCTTATAGTGAGAATCGACTCAAGCTTTTTGTTTCCCTACTTTGACCTTGTACGTTCCATAGCTATCTGGTATCCCACTGATATATGTTCTTAACTTTATGAACAAAAATCCAACTCTAGTACTTCCTGCACAAATAATATTGCAGAATAAATTAATGTATTAATATGGCATCCAATCGAATTCAATCAAACATAGTTTGAACAGTAGACTGCACATATCCACAGGAAACAGCAACCTATTTCTTAGTTTGTAGTTGCTTAAAAGGTCGATCATCTACAGCAATTGGTCAACCCCATTTTTAATCATGCTTCCACTAGCTATTATCTTTTATTCCCGTAATGATCTGTGATAATTAATTCCAATCCCAAAAGATATTGTGGGGTGTTTCTATACCCTAATATATCATTCAAACAACTTTTTCGTAGCAGATTAAATCATGACTAAATATTATGAATATTAGATATTCAATAGATCTACCTATATATGACATTAAATTATAATTGATTAAGTAATATTATTTTTCACATCACTATAGGACAAAAGATATAGGGGAGAAAAGAGGGTGTGTGTGTGTGTGTGTGTGTGTATTTACGTGTGTGTGGGTGTGTGTATTTTTGGGGAGGACATGTCGAAGTCCACTAATGGAGGGCTACTAACATCATGGTGTAGCTATCAGAGTGTCATGCAAAGTACTGGTAGGGCTAATGAGCAATAATTCTAATAATACCCTGCAATGGAAATCCCATGAAACTGAAAAACCAAAAAAAAGAGGATGAAGGTTGAAACTAATAGGCAACAATAACTATATATAATAGTGTCAGACAGAGGGTGCTTTTGTACGTACATACATATCCACTAATTATATGGGAGTTTACTAACTCTGGATTCCTGCATATTACTTTTGTTTGTGCCATTCTGTTGTTGGTGGGTTCTGGTCTGGTGCGAGACGTAGCTACATATCAGACATTAATATTGGGAGGCAGATGTAACATCCCAACGTGATTTTGGTTTGAAAATTTCTCAAGAAGAAGAGTTTGGAATATAATTGATAGTGATGATCAATGATACCTTGGGGATGTTTGGTAGGAGGGAAAAGAAACGGGTGAAGAGAAAGAGATTTTCTATTATTTAATACTCTGATTTTAAATGTAAAGGATAAATATAAATTTCTTCTTAGTCCAAAATATAAAGGATAAATACGGTTTATTCCCTACATTTATGTTATCCGTACCATTTATTAAATGTGGGCTAATGTTTTCTTGTGAGAAAAAAATTTAGTGTTGTATATATCAATTTAAGGGTATTTTGGAAAAAAAATTTCAATTTTAGACATATATTTAATAAGATTAACTATTTTTAACAATTGAATGAATTAGTTATTCATCCTTTACGTTTGAGATTGGAAAAAGTATGTGTCAATGATGTTTAGGGAAATATCAATTCCCTCAAATAAGGGAAATAGGAATGAAGCCCTCTCATTAAAGTGAAGAAACTTGATACAACATGATTCCATTTCTCTTTTCCTAACAACAACAAACATGTTTTAAATCCAAATGCCCAGAGGTGGCAATATGGGCCTACAATGACCCTAAATATTAATTTCAAAATGATTTGGGGCATGATTGTTGTATGCTTATTGTTGACCCTTTTGAGTGCATCGATGACCTACTTTGTGTTGATGGGTCTAAAACCATGTTAGTGTTGTGTTAAATGTCAACAATGTCTTACACGTGTTATATGATATGTTTCTCTTAAATGTTAGCTTGTGTTGTGTAACACCCCTCATGACATTGTTTTGACATTGTGTGCAAAACCAGAGGAAACAGGATGGAGAAATGCTCAAGTGGAGGAAAATAGGACTCCACGCTGCAGCGTGAAGCAGGGCTGCCACGGTGAGAGCCAATTCCAATAGCATTTTTTGGCTAAAACATGGTGGAGCAGCGTCGAGCTACCCCTGAAGCCACGGTGAGAGTTGGGTTTCTGGTTTAAATAAAAAATATTTCGGTCAGTCGGACGCGAAGGAAAAGAAAGAAAACGGAGGGAGAACGTGAGAGCTCTGCTAGGGCTTGTGAGATTCGGCCTTGGGAAGTGATTTTCGGACCTCAAGAGCTTGAATTCATGTTGGTAAGTGATCCACACTCCTCTCTCTCAATTTTCTTCGGTTTAAATTTGGGATTTTTTGGTTATATGTCGGAATTTCCAGTTTGGAACGAAATCCACCGATTGAAATGGATGAAATGGAGTTAGAGAAGTGTGTTTTGGTGTTCTTGTTGGCTGGGCATGAGTTTCGAAGGGTTTATGCATGATTTGAGCTTAACCCTAGGTTGTTTTTTGTTAGGGCTCTTAGGAATCCGAAATGTATGGGATTATTTGGTGTTTGAATGGTTCCTAGGAGCTTAATGATACATGAAAGGGGTGTTGGAACTTTGGGTTAGGTTAAAATAGTTAAATTTTGATATTTGATTTAATGATATATTATGTTAATTGAGGTATTATGATATTATGAATGTCGTTTGGTAGCTTGAGAGGGATTCAAGTGTGTTGGACGACTTGAGAAGTTCGTAGAATCCGCATGTGTGGTATTGACAATTGAGGTAACCGGGTGTTTGTTTGCATTGTATTGTATGATGTTACGTATATTTGTATATATATGCAAGTTTCTTTCATACCACGATATAAATGTGTTTGTGTGTATTATTTTCTATATATCGTGGTATGCAAACAGCTAGATAATGATTATGATGACTATGATGATGATGTTGATGTGACATGACATGATGTATGCATGACATGGTGACATATGATGATGATGATTTTATGATGATATGAGTATCATCACATGTCATTGTGAGATTGTGATATATGGTGGATTGGGTGATGATGATGATATGATATGATATATGATGATATAAATATCATGATATATGATTAGGGAGGATAAGAATGGGATCCCTGTTGTTAAATTCTCTCCTATAGCCAAGGGAGCTAGGCAGCAGTGGACTGCACATTCCCTGAATCACCACCAATTCTAGGTGGTCCAGGGGAAGGAGAGCCACAGTCCAAACATTAGTGTTACCTTTGGCCTGGTGTACTAGTGGGAGGTGAGTTTGGTGATATCCCAGAATCACTCTTCACCGATTGTTGGAAGGGAATTACCTATATGAAATGTCCTGTTATGACGACAACTCGTGGTTCTAGCTGTGTGCGAGGGAGACATGCATTCTATTCATTTCATATTGCATTCATGAGTTGTATGAGTTATATATGTATATATATATATGTGTGTGTGTGTGTGTGTGTGTGGTTGTGCCGGTTACTAAGACATTGTCTCACATTCCTCTCCTATGAACTAACTTTTCAAGTAATAGTTCTGGCACTAGTCTAGAGAAGACGAGGGAGTAGCATTGGACATGGGAATACTAGATCTATGTAGTATATGTGTAATTTGGATAATATATCTTGTGCCAAGCAGGATAGAATGTTTCGTAATGGATGTATAACATGGATAAGGATTATTATGAATGGATGTTGTATGTATGGATAGGTATGTGGAATTATATTGTATGTATTGTGTATGATGAATGGTGGTGTATGTGTGATTTCGGGTGTTGAGGAGTCTGTGTGATAGTATTTGTGAACCCCAAGGGTGTTTGAGCCTCGTTGGTGTGTTTTAGGGTCTGTAGCCCGTTTTGTCAAATGGGATTCAAGGGGGTCAAGTCTCAAAGAAATGATTCCTTTGAAATGATACCTCTTTAGACAAGTTGTTTAAGTGGCTTTGGATCTGTTTGAATGACCGTGGTTGGTCAAATTGCCTTTGATGGAAAGTGGGAGTTGTGAGTTTTGATTAAAAAGTGGTCAAAATGATGTTAAATGTCTAGAATCTCTATACGGAGATAAATTGAGGTGAAAGTGGTGTCTATGGATAGTTTGTGACTAGATTGACTTGTAAGAGTTGGAATCAAGTCAGTCGGAGGTTGAAGGATAAAGTTATGCGCGTCGGAAGTTCGTTCTAGAGTTTGAAATTTGCTGGTATAAAAACCAAAAGGGGGTGCTGCGGCGCCAAAGAGAGCAGTGGGCATGAGTTTCTATTAGGAGACAGAGCCGCAAGGTACTGTAGCAGTCGCAGCCCCATCCTAGTTTCTAGTTGTGAGTTTTTTAAAATTTTTTATCAAGACAGGAGGTGTTTGAGAGTAAGGTGTTACAGAGTGCGTCATGAGCTGGCTCATTTGTCTCATTTTCTTTTTTTTTTGTTTAAAATATTTAAAAACACTTTATTTTATTAGTTAATGATGTATAAATTGAAAATTTTAAATGTTATGTTGATTTTTAGTGAATAATGGTAATAATTAATTTAAATAATTATATAATAAAATTCAAAAGAATATGGGCTACAAATGCTGGCCCACTTCATTTAGGCTCGGACTTATAAAATTGAACTCGTTTTGGAAGTCAGGCTTTTTAACTTGACCCGATTTGCCATTACTACAAATGCTGTTTCCCTCCCTCCCTCACTCTATTTTTGACTTTTACCAAACAAGGCCTATGTGTTTTGTTAACCTAGGAAATTAATATGACCACTAAGTTTGCTTTCAGAGGGAAAAAAAAAAACCCAAACACACACACATGTTTTGGGGGGTGGGGGGTTGTTTAATTAGAATATCTTAGCTAGTGCTATTTGGTGCATAGAAGTAAATCAATGGGTTTTTTGAACATGATGGATATTTCAAGTGTAGGTTAATATGGAACTTTAAGGAGGAGGTTAATATAATTAATAAACTCTTTTTTTAAAAAAGGAAAATCTTAATTTACTTTCTTTTAACCACAATATTGTTGAATCAAACTAAAGTTTCCCACTAGAAGGATATTTAAGCTTAATACGTGTTCCACTTGTCATACAAAAAGGAGAATCTGCTATTTAATTTCACTTTTATTGATATGTTCATCATCGAATATAAAACGAAAATGAAATCTACTACTCAAACATTTAATTATGACTACTTTGTATTTACTTTCTGGATCTCTCCACTAGAATCCCCTAGATCCAATAAAAAAGAGCCTAGTTAATAGAGGGAATATATGTATATATACACACACATTGAATTCAAAGTGTTTTTCCGTTTCTTACATTCAAGACAAATTCACAGGAGCTTCCATATATTTTCTGTTTGAGAGAGAGAGAGAGAGAGAAAGGGAATAAATAAATGTGTTGTGTTGCGTAGAGGATGAGTGTTGAAGACAAATTCAAAGTGGTTCCCATATTCAAAGATGAGTATATATCCTCTGCCATTATGGATTGAATGAGATCGAGGGATATAGAATATAGCGACATCCTTCTCTTTTTCTCTTCTTTTCTGGAAGAGGAATTAAGAACATGCTTCTGATATATATATATATATATATAATTCAAATCAAAACATATATATATATATAGTTCATAAATAATGACATAGTCGGACACTCGTTTTCCACATAAGCTGGTCGGAAACCTGTCTCTATGGAAATCTGACCAGATATCATCAGATCTCTACCATCACCAATCACCTTGCTTCCTTCCTCTATATTTGTCATCTGGGTGACTATGGAGTATCTCTCTCTTTTTGCTTCATCTTAATTCTGCTTGGTCATCGCATCCACCAATTTATGTCTATTACAAACATAAATCAAATTGAGTTTCCCCTGTGTAATAATAATATGATATATATATATATATGCGGTTTAACAGGATGAAATTACTTTGAAATGCAAAGAATTAGTACAGCGTATCACTTCCTAGCTTGCTCCAGAACTTGTTCTTTTTCTTTTTCGGCCTGCTTTTGTTTGTCCTTTTTTTTCTTTTTTTTTAAAGAATACTTTCGTTTGTTCTTTGATTTCAAAAAAATTCAAATATTTAAGAATGGGCAAACAAATAAGTAGAGAATAGGAATCAGACAAACATTCATTCCGCTACGACAAAATATATTTGCGAAAGCTGCCACTTGCCCTTGTGGGCTTGTGGGGGAATTCTTGAACCAAATTGCTTCAACTGCTACCTTTTCATCAAAAAATTTTAAATCGCTACTTTTAATACGTATTCCAAGAGATTTTTCTTTTGCCAGAGTATGTATTTAAAGAGATGAAGTAATATAAAGAAATAGTTTGGTATGTGATATACTTTTTTTTTATATTCTTTTTCTTTTTCATTTCTATTTGATTGTATATATATGCACTCAATTTCTGATAGTAGAAGATCTAATCTCTAGCTTTGACAATGACATTTTTTGATAAGTAGAGATGATTATGCGCTTAAAAGGGTCATTAATTTTTTAAATTCTTTAGAAAATAATTCAAAACCATTTTAAATTATTGTATTATAAAATCTAAAGTTCAACATCAAATCACTGGAAATAATATTCGTAAAATTACTAAATAAATTATTTCTGTTAGCAAATAAAGATAATCTCTTATTATTTATGTCGATTTGATTTGTTAGGAAGCATCTTGAAGGCACAATCTTAAATGCATCAAATCTACGTGAGAGGTTAAAATTAAAATCACATGGTGATGAAATTATGTTTGAAGCAAAATCAAGAATTATTCTGCATGCTCAGCTAAATAGCTCATATTAAAAATCGGACATATATAAAAATTGGCCCAACGAATTAATGGGCCTATATGTAAGAGAACTTGCCCATACCATGCAGAGCCCATTAATTTGTGAAGTCGCTTTAGAAAAGCCCAATAGCACAGTCACTCATCAGGAACAAAATGGGCCTACACAAAATAACCAAATACTAATGTGAAATTGATATCGCCCATTGATAATTTGATAACTTCTCTTAATTCTTCTGTTTAACTTGAACATAAGCATTCTTCAGTCTACCATTCATTTTCTGTCCCTTTGAGTAGAGCAGATATGTGCAGATTAATGAGGATGAGATTACATTAAGACCACATACACATGCATACATACATACATACATACATACATACATACATAAATATATTTATAAATCAATAAATTTGGACTTTTGTTAAATCTTAAATTTAGTCCATACTCTAGATTATGAAAACCATTATTATTCACGTTACAAATTGGCTTTAATTTTGAATAATATTTTCAAATTTTCATGATGGCATTTCTTAAATATTTTAAGATTTAATATTAATATTTCATAATAAATCCTCATACAACAAAATTTATAAATAAGTAAGTTTTCTGTTATCCCTTTCTGTTTTCTTTTATAAACATCCCTTTATCTTTTTTTCCCTGTATAATTAATTAATTAATTTCAAAATAACTAATAATATGATCAAAGTTGTTTGTTTCAAATATTATATTAAAATTTTATTGACAACCCGGCTTTACCTTGTGTTAAAAAAAAGAAAAAACATTGGAAACCAGTAATAAGCTAAATGATTTCATAAATAAATAAGCAAAAACTTGCCGCGTATAGTCCTGCGAATTCAGAAATGGAAGTGCAGCTGTGAATCGTAATCAGAAATGGCTTCCACAATCCTTTGCTTCAACCTGACATTGGACCTGACGGTCTCCCAAGAGGAGCTCCCTTCATTAGCTACGCCGAGAAGGTTCTTTTCCTCTCCTCTTTCTTCATTCTCTGCTTTCTTGATCGTTTCTTTTTACTTGAAATTATTTGCAGATCATCGGGGCCGAGCAACTTGATTTGAAGAAGTAGATTGTTCTCTTTTACTTTTTCCTTCCTCTTTGCATTGATTCGATTTTTAATTTAAGTTTACATTGTTTGCCTTGGGTTATCTTTGTACCTAAATGGATGTGGTGGACTAATGCACGATGAACATACAAGTATCATTTATAATACTTCGTGTTTTGAAATTTTGAACTAGGAGAAACATTTGACACTTTGATTGAATTCTTTTTATCCTATCTTTTCTCGCCTTGAAGAAGGATCCAGTCTTTTTTTTGGTGCCGTACAACATTGCTTCGATTTATATGTTATCCTTGAGATGTATGTTATAAGATTCAGTGATGAAAGGAAGTCTCAGTTTATTGTAGGCAACGTTGGGATTCATTTTGGATTCAATTAGCAATTATATGTTAATGGTGATGGTTTTTTCATCGGTACTTAAAGGTTCCCTTTGTGCGGTGTCAACTAACTATAGATTGTCATGATCTAGTAGAATGGTGGTATTGGTGGTGGGGATGTTCATTCTCTTGCCTGACCTTTTACTGTCACCGTACTGAACTTTGTTAGTATAAAATACAAAGAAAGAATATAGCACTATATTTTGTGTTTAAAGCCAATTAATTTGCTTACGTTGAGGCAAGGGAATACTTATGAGTCTCCTTGTTTCTTAACAAAGACCTAAATCTGTTAAACAATATCTTTCAGATTGATACAATTAAATAGATAGTTTTGTCGAAGCAAGGCCCTGGATAGTTTTAATACGAACCTCCCCTCGTGCACTGCTGCAGTAAGTGATCACTGTCAAGGTTTAACAAATGCAACTTAGAGTAGGCTGCCTGCAATGTGCAGGGCCCCCTAAACGAAGATCTCCATGCCTTATCATGAGTAATGAAGTTTCTAGAATCTAGTATGATGATTGTTTTCAATTGTACTTTCAAATACATTGAAGAGAACTATTCTAAAATTCGTGATGTGGAGCGCAAGCTTGCAAATCTTGCGTTGGAGAAGAAGCTTACTGCTGGGCCAAAGAAATCAGGTTTCCTTATTATCATTGTTTCCTACTCTTTCAGGCAGAGGTCAAGAAAATTATTCTTCAATGGCATAGTTATTTGACTTTGCTTCTCTTTGTGTATGCTGCATATTTTAAGGACATGAACTTCTAAGATAGAAAATAGAGGCATCGGCAGAGAGAATTCATGTGGCCAAGCTAAAGGAAGAACAGGCACGATTGATATGTCACTTTTATTTGCTCAACTTTTCTACTGCAATTTTCAAATAACAATGTCTGAGTATGGGTACTGACTACTGAGTAGTGCATTATGCAATTATATACTTATTGTATAACTTAAGATCTTCTAATCACAACAAGCTAAAACTTGGTGATAAAGTAGAGAATGAGGGAGAAATATATGTTAATTACAAACTTAGGGTAGATCAAAAACTGCTTGATATATATGCTTAAAATGAGTTTATGTTATGATGAATAGAAATGCTGACTGTCATGTTATGCACCTTTACCTTCCCCATGTACCAAATAAGCAGTAAATGGGTGTATTATGATAAATTATAGCTCAATAACTTGTTTGGTCTCATAAATGGAGAGAACCTCTTTTTTCACTTTAACTAAGCAAGCATTTATTGATTCATAGTCAACAACTCACTTAATCAAGGTAATCAAAATATGCCTTTATAGAATTTCACTTGTATAGTTATTCTTCAGTCTCTGTGTTTGCCCAATGAGGAGGGTCCTAGTTATAGAAATTCTTATTGCTGAACCATGATCTTCTTTAGAAAGGGAACATTGCATCGCATTCTTATTCATAGATTGGTTCCTCTTCCTCATTACCTTTTATTTAGCTCGTCATGTAACCGAAATGCTTCTCTTATATTTAGGTGATAAAATTGGACACATAATTCCACTGAAATGTTCTTTCCAGCTTAGATAAATCTAGACTTTAAATTTAGTGGCTGGGTGTGGGAGCTTTTATCTCCAAAAATTTCAACGAGGATCACTGATTCCTTGCCAAATATAGTACGTTACTTTATTGCTTGTGCTACTGGTGTGGGAATCAGCATCAAAAGCAGTGAGCGATGGAGAGCAAATAAAACAAAAGCTATGTGAAGGCTTGAACAATCTGGTAAGTTGATTGTCAATGAAGAGATAATATGCTCCTTTTGATAGGTCCTTTGGTACTAACAGTCATTTATAGGTCCAAGAGAGCAGTAATTCTCAGTTTTCTAGACTGGAGGAATTAAAAAGATGATTGGATGCTATGAATCCAAATCTAGCATCAACAACTATTCATCAAGTAAATTTTTCTTCACTTTTTGTTCATCATTTTAATTTTTTTTAGTTAATAGCATATATAGCATAATGTAACTGATAGTTTAGTGGACTTTATTCTTTGGTGGATGACCTGGGTTAGGTACCTTGTTTTCATAATCTCCAGTGTTATTATGTAGTATGAGCTTATCTTTTTAGTTCCAGATATGCCTGCCAAATACATATCTCATACTAGAACGAATACTAATTGATTGAGCCTTTGAACTCAATTGTTTTCATGACCCCAAAAAACACTGAACTAATTTTGGCCATATATCAAAAGCTTCACTGAGCCAGCACGATTGATTTACATAATTATTTGGCATCAAAACTGTCATCTTGACTGTGCTAATTGGGAGGACCTATAGAGCTAAGGTGGAATCTTTAATAAAAAGGTTTCCAACTTCACTTTAAGGGCCTAGCCTTGGGCAGGTTTGTGGACAATTCTTCATGATAACAGTGAGGTTAAATTGTTGCCAAGGTATACAGAAATTATGTCGCCTTGATTTAGAGGATGGTTAAATTAAATGTCATCGTGGACTATTCCTAGGCTAAAGCTACTCTATGGCGCATGCTCTTCTCCAGTTCTCTTCAGTGTCTTGGGGATTACTTCTCAGCTTAAATTATCCTTTCATAGGCAGTTAAATGAATATCACTTTGCGGTGTTTTACTGTGGATTTGGAAGAATAGTTGTGAAGAAAGCAAACTGGGATTTTAATTATAATTCTTGCAGCAAATTTTTCTAGTTATTTGTTGAAGATTAGGGGATAGAAAATGTTATGGTTGGCAGTGCTTGAAAATTAAAAATATGATCTCCAGAGATTGGACATCCTTTGATGTACTTCCTCAATTATGTTTAGTGTCAGGACTCAATTGGAGTGATGTTGTGGTCCTAAGAAAGCAGGGCTGCAGTCTAACTCACAAGCTCTGTTGGAACTTAACGTAATGAGCTTCATTTGTAAGGCAATCATCCACTGGAAAACTGATGCTATTCTTATTAAGCATTGAGATTTGAAATTAAACCCTTGGCATGGAAAGGAAAAGAGAAAAAAAAATTGTGAACTTTAAGTCACTTTGTAAATAGTTCTTTGAACTTTTAAACTGAAAATTAGTTTTACACTCCATGAAATAGGTCCTTTTTGTTTGTTTTTCTCTGAACAATATGACCTTATCTGCCACTTTGACTCTCTTGCAAGACCCAGGACTAGACATACTGACATTTGAGACAAATGTGGGAGCTTGCCACGTCAAATATTGGAAGACTAAGGTGGCAAATGAATTAAGGGCGTTGAGAGTAAAGTAGAAATAAATACCTATTTTCTGAATTCGAAAGTTTGGGGACCTAATTCATTGTTTTGAAAGTTCAAAGAACTATAAGTGACCCAAAGTTCAATTGTGCTTTTTGCATTTTTCCTTTAAACTCTGCACTGAGAGGAATGGTTTGATGGGGAGATAAGCTCTTCTGTGGTTTTCAAGCTTTCTCTCGAGTCTTATGTTGCTTTTTTTCTTTTTTTTGGTTGATTCTAATTTCTGTATAGACAAATGCACATCACGTTGTTTGATGTAAGTTGCTCCTTCCCCTAATGGATGTTTTTATACGTGCATATGCATATGATGGTAGTAAATGTTTAAAATATTTTACTCTTGACTTAGGATGGGAGATCAGTAAGTTCTTCTCAGGATAGTACAACCCAAGGTGCTTCCTCTGTTCCCAACATAATGCATCGAAGCGGGAAATTTACTGAGAATGTTTCCAACCAAAGAAATAATCAGGAAGTTTCAGTGACAAATGGACATCATCAGCAGCCTCCTCACAGGAAGAAATAAGAAGAAGGTCAACGTTCAATTAAAAGGAAAAGGAATTGATGCAATCCCCAAGGGTAGATCTTCGGGTCCTGGTTGAACTGGTGCTGGTTTTGATGTTGCTGGCAGAACTTGAGAGTACTGTCACAATACGTCACTGCAATAACAAGTTGGGATGAAAAGTTGTGACTCTCCTGTACAGAGGATATTCCTCAGTCTTTCTTTTCCAAGTGTTAACCTCTTAACCTGGAAATGCTGTCTTTCCCCAGTTATATTCTTTCCTGGACAGCCTGTTGATACAGAAATTGAATACTGACCTTTCGAGCTTCTGCTTTTTGCTAGCACAAGTTTTGAACACCCCTAGACTTACTTTTAGGTAGAAACGGAATCAATGTATGTGGGCCATTTAGGAATGTTGTGACTTTTAATTTTAGATTTATTTTAATGGAAAAAATTTATGTTGGATAAAATTTAATTTTTAAAGGTGTGTCTTTTGGTACTCATTTCATGGTTTAGGCAAAAATCAACCTCTGTTGATATTATGAGATGCAAAAATCTGAATTCACAACATTACGTACATTCTACCTAAGGATTGAGTGATTACCAATTCAAGTATTCAACCACTCGGCAACACACCACCTCTGCTAATTTTACCATCCAAATTGTAGCACCACTTGTCCATGTGATTCAAAGAGATCAAACTACCAAACAAAAATGTGAAAGAAAAACTTCTTGTTACTTTCTTATGTTTTTTAAAGTATAAAAGCTCTTGTCAACCGCTAAGGAACGAGTTTTTTCTTTTTTTTCCCAAATTAATTTGGCTTATTTCAACTAGCAAACAAGTAGGGTGCAGCCTTTTACCCAAAAAAAAAAAAGGAGAGGCTATGGGCTTGTTTGGTAGATGTTTTGAAAATAGTTTTTTTATTTTTGAAAATAAAAAAATAAAAAAATTTATTTGGTAAACCTATTTTTTATAAACTATTCTGAAAAATAAAAATAAAAAATAAAAAAACAAAAAACTCAGAACATCTTTACCTACAAAATTTACAAAATTTAAGAAAACAAGTGTATTAATTTTATCCTTTACATTAGGGTTTTCACAGGAAGTAGTGTTTCCATAGATATTTTAATGGAAGGCTTTTTTCCACATTTGATGGAAATGAGGTTTTCTCTGTCATTTTCTTAATAAACCGGGTTGTATATATCCATATATGAAAATAGAAAGGTTGTTCTTGGGAAGCAATTAGGCCATTCAAATTTGAAACCAATACGAGAGTTTAATGGTAGATGGTAATGTAGGGTCAGTCAGTGTGATTGATTGATCAGAAGCAACATTTCATGGTTAACATGACTGGGTGATTGAAATTCATGGGAAGAAGACGACTGTGTCAGGATGACAGCAATTCTGCAAACAAGTGGTGGGACAAGGCGTTTTATAAATCATCAAATTTTGCGTTAGTGTTTGGTAGCTCATAAATATTAACTTGCTGTTACTCTGTAGTTTTATCTTGCAATTCAATGTGTCCATCTTAACCTGCTCCTTCAACCATGGAATCCCTCGCTTTTGAGTTTGACGCTGAGGCCCCTGTTCTTTTGTCTCCCTCTCTCCCTGCTCTGTTCTGACTCCAATCACACCTACAGAGTGAAAATTTGTTGCACTGTTGCATTTAATCAAAGCTTTTTACCGACTCTTCTGTTTCAAAATTTTAAATTTTTTTTTTTTGCTGAATTGGATTTTGAACTCATTAGGATCAAATACATGACATAAAGATCGCAAGGGCTTGAATCGCAATGAGCGTTATCCAAATCATAGCTATTCTGCTAGCTCCTAGATGAGAAGGGATGTTCACTAGAAGACTCTGGATGATTACAGGAAGACTCCAAAAATTGAACTTTTTTTAATACTTTTTTAGTGGTTTTGGAACATTTTTAACCAAAAAAAAAAATTAACATTACAAATAATATAATATTTATATCATGAGATACTATATCATAGTACATACGTATGATTACATTTTTTTCTTAATAAGAGAAGAGGGCAAAGCTCAAAAATTACACGCTTATACAATTAGAGGAAATCAAGTTCTTATACAAATTTGAAAGTACAATGTCCCTAATAGTATGTTTGGTTCATTTACATAAGGGGTATATAAAGTGAAAAGAATTACATCACCATACTTTAAGTTGTTTAGTTGCACATTACCTCATCACATGGATGATGAAGATCACCTAAATTTAGGTGATCATCTTCATCTCCAAAATCCTGTGTGAGGGCATTCACATGCCTTCACTTAATGCCATTTTCTACAAATACCCTTGTATTTTTCTTCAACTTTCTCCTCTCTCTCTCTAACTCCATTGACCTTTCCATCGCCGGCGGTCTCCTCCCTCGTCACCATCATTGTCGTAAGTTCTCCCTCCAGATTCGTCGGTGTCAACCGCCTTCCATCTCCTCCGTGCGATGGCATTCCCCACTTCAATTCCTCTACCAACTTCATCAGCGTCTTCGTTCACTTCCTCCGTTCACATCCCTCAATTCACCATTGGCAACAATGACAATGATATGAGCTTGTAACGACGTCCTTCCTCTATTTGCATCTCAAATTTGACCCTCCTTGTTCAAATCATCACATCATGTTGCTCCTATCATGTTTTCATATTCCCTATGTTCGGTTCATTCCTCTATTGCTCACATCGCTGGTTTCCATTTGTATTTTTCTTGTTTTGGGTTTTGATCTATGCTGCTTCACTAATGGTGGGGAGGGAGTTTTTTCTTTTAGCTTCATTGTCAGCAACAACAATGGGAGGAGGGAGGTTTTTTTTTCTAAGGCTAGGGGCAAAAATGTCATTTGATTCTTATCTATATTTTTTTCTTTATAAAAATAAACATCATCATCTAATTTTTTTTTATATTATACTCTCTCCGGTCCTATATACAGGATCTTTTACCATGGTCCTAAATATAAGACCCTTTACAATATACGAGGTAGTATTTATTATACATTCAGAAAAATGCCCCTATTTAATGTATTCAAAGAGAAAGAGAGAGAAATTAAATAAGGGTAATTTTGAAAAAATATTGAGATTTTGGGAGAAATTGAGGTAGTTAATTAGTTTTAATTCCAATTCTTAATCCGCGTAATTCGGTTAAAATAATCTTATATTAAGCACCAAAGGGAGTACCAAATAAACTCTTATATAATTATCATCTCATTGTTTTTTCTCATACCCTTCACATTATATTACGTAACCCCCTGATAATTGAATGGCTATAAGTTCATTAAGGATATCAAATGCAAAGAAAATGTCATGTTCAGAAGAAGCTCCCGACTTGGCAAGCTTATCAGCAGATACATTTATCTTACGGGGAATGTGGATGAACCTTATAGACCGTTCCCTTTTGGCCCACAAAGCTATTTCCAAAATGGTTAAAAACATTGGCCAACAAATTCAAGCAATCAATTAAAGTGGATGAATCAGATTCAATAATCACGTTTTTAAAGCTCATACTCCAAGCTTGTTGTGGGCACGGGAAAAGATTTACTTTGGTAGAGAAATGACACTCAAATATTCCTTCGCTCATTTATATAAGTTATTTTTTTAAAAAAAATTATAATTTTAAATATAAATCAATTTACAAGAATTTATAGAGTGATAATTGTTTTATTCTAAAAATACCTTTTTTAAAAATTAATTTATGGAGTATTAATTACTTTTAAAGAGTAAATATTATATTAAATATCTGGTATTTATTAGAAGTAAAAATAAAAATTAAAGCAATTTTTAAATAATTTTATTAATCCAACTAATTTTTCTTGGTACCCATGAGATAGTTAAAAATAACTTATACTCCCTTTATTTTTTTGGAGTTATGCACGTAAATTAAAAAAATTAATAAATAATATAAAAATTAACAAAGTTTGATTATATTTTACTATATTACCCTTATTAATTATATAATACTCCCTCTTATTTGTGAAAATTATCATTTTATGACTTTTGAGATTTTTTACAATATCTGTCACTTTAGAATTTCAATGAAGTATTAATTTCTTGTTTTACTAATTTACCTTCCATTAATATCAAATATTTCATTTAAGAAAGCATTTAAATTAAGGACATTTTGATAAAATACTATTAAATTTTACAATATTTTAGATCATTTAATAACTTCCTTGGTCTACATGAAAAATCTTAAAAAAAAATTTTTATGAACTAAATGAGTACTCTTTAATACTTTTGTCTTTCTTTACTATTATTGGAGGATAAACTTATTAAAATTTATTAATGTTATTTTAAAAATTATAAAGTGATAATTATTTCAAAATGGAAGTAGTATTAAATATGGGAGGGAGTACAGTGATTAATGGCTCCTAAAACTAGCTTAATTAATAGGTGAAAATATGGATCGTACTCAAATATTCAAATTCTCTTGTAAAAAATAATAATAAATTCATTACTCAATCGCCCGGGCAGATCTTTAATAGTACCACTCAAATAGTAAAAATAAGGAAAAATAACACTTTAAGTGCGCGCACACACACACACACGATTAATGACATATAAAAATCACCTTATTACTTGCAATTTTCATCACTCAACCTTTCGAATATCACTTTCCTCAAAAATAAAGAGTGATGGACTTTCATGATTTTAATTTTTTTAAATTATATATAAGGATTAGGGCTCTACAAAGACTAGGCAGGATCGGGTTTATAATCAACCCGATGCCTGTTATTGAGGAGGCAAGTTTAATTTATTTAACTCGACACCCGATTTTTCCTGGGCTTACCTAGACCAAACAAGACTGGGCTTGTTGTCCAGGTTGGTAGGCTACAAAACTAGCTGTCACTACACCATATTATTCAAAACTCAAAAAAGAAGAATGATGAATATAGAAAAATTTATATAGAACTAGAAAATACTAACAAAAAATCCAAAAAAAGCAACAAACACATGTACACACAATTGCTATCAAATCGAATCAAACCTCACAAATAAAAGCTTTATTCAAAGATTACAACCTATAATTGGTACTAGAGGGGTTAATGTCTTCCACCCAATAGCATCTTTCCACAACAAATATGGCTAAACAAAATGCAAAAAAACAAACAAAAAAGAAGTAGAAAAAATGGAAACAGGTAGGGAAGATGGAAGCTTTGTTTTGCAAAACCAAAAAAAAAAATTAAAGAAACCAATTAGATCTTCATATCCTCCTCTTTCTTACTCAAATCTAACAATAGATCAAAGATGAGAGGGAGGAAATCGAACATAATTGTTGTAACACCCTTAACTCACAAACCCCATAAATGCCCAAGATACTTCGAAACAGGAGAGAGAAGACAAAGAAATGGAACATTGCCATGGCCACAACCAACGGCGTTGCGGTGAGGAAAGTTTTTGGAGAAAAATAAGAATGAACCCAAGACGCATGGTGTCGCAGCGCCAATGATAGAACCTGCATCAACAGTTTGTTGATGCACAAGACGAATTTCAGACGAACATAATTTCGTGCTCTAACCTCCAATTAATCTGATTCCAACTTCTACAAGTCATTTTACTTTTACTCAAACCATACACCAACAACACCTTGAAACACCTTGGTACAGAGATTTTGAACATTCAACACCAAATTATTCACTTTTTGACCAAAATCAACAACCAAACAACTCAATTTGCCACCAATGACCAATTGGCAACCAAAGACCATTCTGACAGGTCACACAAGACATAGGAATCCTATTCAGGGAGTTTTTACCCCGAAGAAAACATTTCTTCAAGTTTTAACCCCCTTAAACCCCAAATCAAACTGACAAGCTATATGCCTATTTTGTACATCAAGGATCCAATAACCACACCAGGCTCACCAATAAGACATACATCACTAAGGGAACTTAGGGCCACCAACCTTAAGTCCAATACAACCAAACATCAGGATTTGAAATGGCAAATAGGATGGATAAGACATAATCGGCAATCATCATATTACGATCATATCCATAGGTCCAACAACACATAAGACGGCCAAAAAAAAGCACAAGAGAATAAAAAAGGGTCATACACTAGTCATGCCCCAGGATACACAGATACATTATTATAGATATAGTATTACATAATAGGACAAGTGACACTTTACTGACAATACAACTAAACAATGACAACAAAAGAGAAACAATCTCTAACACCCATGAGTACTCTTAGTCTTCCTTTCCCAAGCCTTCCTTGGTCTTTTCCTTGCTAGAACTAGATCCTTCACCTGGAATGGTTAGCCACGATGTGAGACATATGTCCTAATAACTAGGGGTAAATATACATGCATACACATAATCATGCTTTCATACCAATAAACAGATATTATTCACCATAAATGCGATATGCATGATATGCATACATAAACCCCATCAATACATGGCTAGAACCATGAGCTAGTTACCATAACAAGGTAACCTTGACCAGTGACCCTCTTCCAACGACCTGTGATGACCAATTCTAGAGCCACCCAGCTCTCCTCCCAACAGTCTTAGCCCGGCCAAAAGTCAATGCACTAAAGGTTAGATCATGACTCTTCTTTCCCTGAACCACCCGAATTGGTGGTTATTTAGAGAAGGTACACCCCCATTCATAGCCACATGAATCTCCCGACCATAGGACGACTATTTAGTGACTAGAATAACATAAGCCGCACTACCTGAATACAAGGTCTTGTGTGCTATTTAATGGATTGGCATACCATATGGTAGATAGAGCATTGTCACCCAGACCATATATCATATCACTATACAACATGTGACAATACTCGACGCATGCTAACATATCAATGCATATCCTTTATAATACTAACATGCCATAGGATCATATACAACAAGTCATGGGGTGCATATTCATCATTACATGTTAACATTCATTGTAATATATGTATATCATGTTCTCTATCATCAGTAGCCATATTAACACAGGATAAAGCAAGGTCAGAGGACTTACTAGCTGTGCGGCCATTCATACCATGATATATAAAGAAATGACCTTATCAGAGCTACGAAACATATCATGGTATGAAAAAGCAAAACATATACATAAAGCATGCATATCATGATATGAAAATGATTGAACATATACAATCAAACAAAACACAAAAATAACACCCTAATTGCTTCAATCATCCAACACATTTGACACCTCGGTAGGCCAAAGGGAGCAACCCCAACCAATCCAATGCTTCCCATTACAACCCGGAGCCAAGAGATCCCAATTGAGCAATATAACAACCTATATAATGTCAAATCCTCATTACCATCACAATTCTCAACATTTAGCATATATAATAACCAACTCAATCATAACCCGAATGGAAATAGAGCTTCCTCAAGCCAACCCAAGCATCAAAATACCAAAAACAACTCTTAAAATCACAATCATACTCATACAACTTCGGATTTCCAAAGATATCAACATTTAAGGGTTAGGGTTTGAGAAATATTTCACTTAACCACTGTAAAATCAACACTCAAACCATAAAAACATCCAACAACACCTCTCGAATGTATTTATACTCAATTTAATTGGTGGAAACTTAATCAAATTGAAAACCATGGAAAATCATCAATAAAATTTGAAGAGAAATGCAGAGGAGAGTTAAGGGTTAGCTTACCAACAAGATTCAAGCTTTTCCAGGGACAAAATCACACTCTTGAGCTTTAAACCCTAGCAGAGCATTGAAAATCTCCTTTGTTTCCTTTTGTTTTAACGAGCTAGAAATGTTCTGATTTAAACCCAATCTGATGATAGCGCTGCGATGCCACTTAAGCTCACCGCAATGTGAGACCATTCTGTCTCAACCAGAATTCCAGCTCCAAAGTCATTCGTCATGGCGTCATCTAAGCTTGCCACATTGCGAGGCTATTATGTCCCTTATCTTTAAATTGCTCAAATTCAATCCTTACTTTAACCCTAGTCCCTTCGATCATGTACCATTTAGTGAAGTCCTTTAGAATTTAGTAACTAGGGTCATTATAATTATCAAACAACCCTTACTAGATCCCAGTGAAGAAGCACACAACCACATAGAAGGAAATCAAATGGAGAGAGAAGGAGGGTGTGCAACGTTGAAGAAGAACAAAAATAGAGTAGATTTGAGCCCATTACTCCATCATTGAACTCAAGCAAAAAAACAGAAGGAGTAGAGAACGGCTAATGAAGACGACAACAATGAGGAGATGACGGAAGGCTACTGGTGAAGGAGATGAAGATGAGAGAGTTCAAGAAGTGAGGAAGAAAGGATGGAGCCATCCAGAAACTTGTTTTAGCAAATAGGCTAGGTATTCTATCTTCCATTAAATGACATTCAATACATTTGATTAAAAAAAAAATACACCATCAGATTGCACAAGTTAGACCAATTGGTCTATAGACATAGCATGTAGCCCAATCCTACTTAGTCTACCAGTCCGCTCTAGACATCAGGGTTTGTTCCTGAGTTGATAATACCAAGTTTCAACAAGACCGAGTTACTCCGTGTAGGACCGAGTTGACCATGTATGGTTTTTTTATGCATACCCCAATGGGAATTCAGCTCCAATTGATTTTTTCCTTTTCAGTGTTGAAGTGGTGTCAGCTTTTACTCAAAAAAAAAAAGTGTTTCAGAAATAATGAATGCATCGATCATAGTTTTAATGAAACTTTCATCTCTAAAAGTGGTTGATAATAATACAGGTACAAATAGAATGGACAAGTTAGATCACAAACCCTAAAAAGAAAGAAACAAACGATCTACAATCACCATTAAGTGTTTCTCCAAAAGTCCAAACCTGCTAATTAATAGTAATACTACTAACAATCTATGAAATTGGACACTGTCTCGTGTCTCATCATTACCATCAAACATAGTTGATTTCTCATCCGCACATGCATGTCCTATGTCCCCTCTTAATTATATACGTTGATTACTTTTTTGAATTTCCCACTCTTTTTCTTTGTGCTATTATCATACGTTATACTCCCTCCGGTCCAAAATATAAGGGATTTTTAACTACTTCACGTATATTAAGAAAAGGTAGTTACACTCTTAAATTTCTCAAAAAAAAACTCAATATCCCATTTTTACCCTTATTAATTACCAATAATTAAAGTTGTTTCCACTCTTTTCCATTACAAATTACGAAATTTATTATCAATGAATAGGGGTAAAAAAGGTAAACTACTACTAAATATTACATAATACCTTATATTAAGGACCAAAGAAAGATTCTAAAAAATCCCTTATATTTTGGACCGGAGGGAGTATCATGTTTCCATGTTATAGTACTCCATATAATCTTTATTATAAAAGCATTTTTAACTAAATTATAGAGACAAAGAAAATAAGCTAATTTGTCAAAAAATTTAGAAACTTTTCCAATTTACCTTTAATGAATTCTTAATGTATTCATGAGAAAGAATGTCAAATACATCAAATGTAAGAGTATTAAATAAGGGCATTCAAGGAAAAAAGAAAATAATGTGCCTTGTGAGGGGTATAAGGTCTTATATATAACAATGACCATCTAAAGCTTCAAAAATGATTCTTATACTCCTATTCCTATTTATAGGACACATTTTAAAAGTTTTTTATTTATTCAAAATATAATTCCCTTTACAATTTTCAAAGAGTATTAATTCTGTTTTTCAATTTTATTCAAAACATTTATGATGGAGAAAGATTGATTAAGAGATATATATAATTATGAAAGGGGGTAATATGGGAAGGTTTTGGTAATTTTTGAAATTTTCAAGAATTCTAAAGAATTTTAACTAATTTTTTTTATTCGTGTAAAGCAAAAAATAACTTATAAATAGGAATAAAATGAAATAATAGGGATGAGGGAGTATATGATGTTTCTATTTATTTGAATTCTACAAGTGCATGTGCTCCAAATTAATTTAAGAAGCTCTTATTCTTGCTTTTAAATTTCTTTTATCTGCTTCTTTGATATGTATATTTTATGTGTTTGAATCCTCTACCTTCACAAAATTGGCTGTATTTTTTTGAAGAAAAAAAAATAAACGAGGTTGTAATTATAAGACATTAATGTCATACGCAATCATAATTTTCTTGTGTCATTCTCTCCAACAATATTCTATTTTCATATTTTATGTATTATTCAAAGCCATTTTTTATTTTTCCTTGAATGGGCACATGAAAATGTATCTAATATCTGATATGTAACATATAGTGTATATCTTATATTGTTTATATACCACTTTGTTTAGAAAGAAACAATAAAAAGTTTTTTTTTTAAAAAAAAAAGAGAAAGAATCTTTGAAGATGCAGCTCTAACTTTAGACTAGAATACCACAACATATGGTTAAAACACCCAAACCATAATTGGCAAATTCATAGGTTCAATTCCTACTGGATACATACCAACGGAACCCTTTAATGTCCAAGGCCGTGTTAATAATATTTGGAATGTAAGGCAAAACTATTAAATGAGCCTAATATACTCATCGTATTATTTTTTAACTTTCTCAACTGAAAATTGGTTATCAAAGTTTTATAATCAAGTAATTTTAACATTTCATTCCCAATAGATACTATAATTAATTCATTCAATATATCTTATGACATAATTTATCTCAAATAAAATTTAAGTAATCTTGATTTCAAAAAACTTCTTTCAGTAGTAGCAGCTATCATAGAATTTGTCAATAATATTATATAAGTAATACAAACATTTGGAAAAGAATATAGTCTTTTAATATTATTTAATACTTCATTTGAAGTATTAATTTTTTCTATTAACATTTCTTTCAATATTCACAATTATGAAAATAAATCAACACCATCAATACCAAAATGCAAAAATTTTCAGTTCATCCTTATACAAAGTTAATAAATTTTCGAACTCAAATTGTTTCGCCTAAAATTAAAATTGGACTAAACATTATTAATTTTTCAAAGCCCATATTAAATTAAGACAAGAGTTTGATAAGCTGATTCTTATTCTATTGAGTTTATTTAATTAGGCCTTAATATATATATATATATATATTAGGTCTAGGGCTTAGGAGGAAATTTTTCCAATTAAATATTTAATGGATAAGTGGTAGTAAGAATGTGGCTTAAAGGAAGCTAACGTGAAAGTAACAATGAACATGGGCATGAGGAGGGCTAAGGAGCTGAAATTCTAACAAGTGGATGCAGACATAGACTCAGGAAAACTACCGCTTGGTGTTGCCTATAAATAGTACAAAAACAATCTCAAGAGGGGTATTATCATCACACAAACACAAACACTATTATGTAATTATTTTTCTACTTTATTTAAACGTTCTTCATCTTAGCTTTCACTTTGTCTACTTTTTTCAATATCGTTGTTTTGTAAATTTCAGTCATCATCATTGTTATTTCTTTGAATGATTATCTACTTTTACTCAGTAAGCTTTAAGTTTTCACTGTCATCTTTTGATCTTTGTTTTTGGTACTTATATATGGGGAAATTATAAGAAAGAATCCCAAGGACTTGCAATCATTTTGATTAGAGATCAAGTTTTTTTTTAAATTGTGGTATTTATACCTCTGGCACGCCTTAAGGATATTTTCTGAAAATTTATTGTCAACACAAATAAAAAACAAAAAATGGTTTTATATTTTAAAAGTTGTTCAAATTAGCTCTCAATAGAAGAAGTTTTTTTCGGCCAAACTCAATAGAAGAAATAAATTGATCCAAAATATTTTAAAAATAATCAATACAAAAAAAATCTTCAATTAAATGTGTAATCTCATCACTAATGTGTTTATCAAAATATTTTTTTATGGATTATAAGCTTTTTATGAAAGTATAAACTTTAAATCACTTTTCAATTATATATATGTGTGTGTGTAATGGTGTAAAGAGACTCATTGGTAGGTGTAAGGCAATTGCTTCATTCGCCTTGAAAAAGTCGATTGGAATTGGCTATGTATCAATGATGACATATCATCCATACATAAATTATTGTAGTATATTTATATTATAACATACAAATCAAGGCTATGTTTGGGAAAAAGAAAATTAATTTTAGGAAAGAGAAAATAAGAAAGAAAATTCATCTTAATATATTTGGTTATGTATTAATTAATTTTTTACTATTTTTTATGGACGCTAACCATATTAACTGCAAATTTAAAAGAATTGAGAAATTTTTAAACAAAAGTTAACAGTTAAAAAAAATTGGTATTCCGATTCATGTTTATATACAAAGCCATGCACTTGTGATTAATCACAATCTCAAAGTCAAGACGAATCTAAATAGGGGGCAAGCAGGCATGCTTACCACTTTCTTAAAAAATTTATTTTGATTTTATTTGTAAAAAATATTAAAACTACTTGTAGCATCCATATTTTATATAGCTTGCAATTTCGCCACCTATATATCACAAAGGGCTCAAAGCTTCCATGAAGCAAGGTCATAATGGTGTCCCAAAAAAAAAGGTCAGAAATCAAATAAAATATGACCACCTGTGCATATCTGCTTATTATCCAATATATAAAAAGTGGTGTAAGCATATGTTCTGTATACAACTTATCTTTCCAATTTGAAAAGTTGTAGTCAATTGAATTTTATGAGTGACTTCTATATAATATTTATTTTACTCCGGTTTTTATTCATAAAATTAAACAGATAACATTTTGAGAAAAAAAAAATATAGAGAACCAAGAAATAGGAAGCTTGAAACTTGAGAGAGAGAGAGAGAGAATGCTGTTGAGAAATAAACATTTTATCGATAGGATTCCTGTAGGCACTAAACCAATCAAAAAGCGAGTATTATTCTGGCGGTCAAAATCCACGTGTCCAAACCTCATTCCCTAGTGGCCCCACATCACGTCACGTGAGTCACCACCCATGACCATCATCCCTCCACATGACACCCGCTCCCTCCCTCCTATCCAAACGACGCCGTACACTACACCACGACACCTGCCCCCAGCCCCCCACTGCCTCATGCACAAGCATCTCCAATATGCTCCTTTCAATTTCTACCACTAACCCTTCTTCTTCTTTTTCTTTACAATCTAATCCCTCTTTCATCATCTTCCCCAAATCCTCTCTTTCTATCAACGCATCAATGTCTCCCCATACTTCACAATTTGCTTCAGGGAAGCTTCGAATTCTCTTATACACTGCTTCTACGATCAATTGGGACGTTAAATTTGATCCATGGTGATTACTATGTTGTATTACCCATGGTTTTAGAATCTCCCCCAATATTTCATTAACCAAATCAAACAGTAATTTCCGGTCGTAACGGAGACCTAGTTGATTGTTTCTTCCTGCGACATTGCTGACGGAGCATACAGTGGAAATGGAGGTGGGGTAGTAGTACTGTTCGAGATGGTGAAAAATGGAAGAGTCCAAGGACACAGTCTTTCTGGCACCTTCGCTTACGACCCCAGTGGTACGGCTCAATATTTTTGTGATGTACTCAAACTCTGGTGGTCTACAAGCTCCGGTGGTGGAGGCACCGTTAGATTTGTCGTCTTCTTGGTCGTTGCCTTCTCGGGTGGCGAGTATCCCATTCGCTTCTTGTTTGTACGTTTGGCGCGAACAACTAGATAACTGTGAGCTGCGTTTTGATTCTTGAGCATCTGGTACCTGTGGATGTTTATTCTTTTTTTTTTTTTTTTTGGTGGGGAGGTGGGGGGGGGGGGGGAGATGAAACGTTAGAGACACGCGAAAATTGAATGGTCAGAACGGAGAAGTAGTTTACTGTTTATTACCGTACTGCAAATGGCTGAAAGTTACTGTTAGCAGCAAAAAGTTCAAACTGAAATAGTGTAGTTAATCAATTATGGGTACCTTTCTCTGAAGAATTTTGGTCGCTGGAGGGGAAGGGTCTGTCTTGACAGGACGAAGATTTGGGATACTCGTGAGGTTGAGAAGATTGCTTGTTCTCTTGGTTTTACTCTTGATGTCATTGGCTCTCGTTGGTGATAGTGGAGGACGAACAAAAGACTCTTCTTGCCTGTTTCTGATTATATCTGATGTCTGACGAGGTTTCTTGAGCCTTGCACTGAACCTTTCATTGGCATCTTTCTTGCATTTTGGGACCGATTTCTGGTTTTGCAACTCTTGCTCTGCAAATGCTCGAGGCTTTGACTTGGTTAAAATTAGAACTCTTGGAATCTGCGGTTGAATGTTGATTGGTTGAGGTGATGGTAGTTTTACTGGGTGTGAATTTTGATCTTTTGGGGTAAGTGACAATGGGGGTTTGGTGGTTGGCTTCTGCTTAGCTTCCATAAATCTGAGCCTTGGGGAGGAATTAGGTGGACTTGGGTTCTTTCCTGGACTGGAGTCATCTATTACTTTCAGTGATGTCTTTGGAGATTTCTTGACTCTGATTTGGCTAACAAGTTCCTCTCTTGATTGCTCTCTGTTTTTGACACTGTTGGTGATGTCAAGCCCAACTTTCCTGCTCACACTTTCTTTAACCTGTTTAACAATTTGCCTTGCATAATGGCTTGGGCTTCTGCAACTTTGCTCTTCAAATTTCCTTCTCGAAAATGAAAATCTAGGGAGCTCCATCTCCTCACCAACACCTAGATTTTCTTTGTTGATTTGGAGAGATAGCCTATGCTCAACATCCGATCTCCTAGCAGAGGATATTCTAGGAGTCTCAGGCAAGGAACGAGAAGCTGCAATATCACTGTCTGTACTATTTCTGGGTTTTGTCAGGATGTTTTGCCTTGGTTTAAAGTGGTGAAGACGCGAATTCCCTCGTGTGTTTGGATCAGAACGACACGATAAAGAAGAAGAAGAAGGAGATTGAGCATCTGGAAGAAGATCTAGACCCATCAATCTGGCAACCAAAGTTGGTGTTTTTGTACATGGAGAGCTGCTGATTTCTGATGAAAGATCGTTCCCATTTCCTCCCCTTGCTCTTCTGTTTGTTTTAATTTGTATGCTCTTCTGGAGTTTCAAAATCAACAGACTAACCAGTAAAGTGGGCTAAATCTCTATAATCATCATGACTACTCACTTTACAGCGTAAATTACTCAAACAGGAAAAGGTTGGAACAAATCAACTTACTGGGACTTTTAAATCATCCTCTTTTGAGAAAACGGATATTGTGCCAGCCTCTGATTCCAAGCTATTCCTAGGTGCTTCAGCTCCTGAATTATAGAAAAAACTATAAACCAAAACTCTAGCAACGAAAAAAGAGTGTAGCTAGAGCTGAGACCAACATTATTGAAGAGTACTTGGACAGAATAGTCAGAATCAGAATATACCTTTTGGGATGCTCTGGTCTTCTGGGGTGCCAGAGGGAAGCTTGGAAGAGGGTGGCTGCTGTTGAACAGGAAAGTGAAGGGGATGAAAATCAAAGAACTGAAAGAAAGCACACATGCAGCCTGAAGGGTTTTCTGCATCTGCATTTCCTCCTTCACCTCTTTTTGAAAATCTTCCTGTCCAGTACCACTCCTTACCCATAATTGGTTAACTTCTTGTGTCTACCTTTAAGATATGACGACGACGACGACTTTCAGAAACAAGAAAAAATATATGTTCTGGAAAAAAGTCTTCTCAAACAAATGAGAAAAATCAGAATGAAAATGACAGTACCAGAAGAGAAAGATAAGGATAGAGACAGAAACAGCGTATGAACCTTTGGCAAGAAAGCTATAAGAGCTTTTGGGGTATTATGCAGATGAACAAGCGAAAAAAGCGGATCCTTTGAAGCATAAAACGGTCACATTTGATGTAAGGAATTAAGTACAATAAAAGGAGTGGTAATGCAACCTAAGAGCTTTTCAAAAATCAAGAAAATGTGTCATCTCCCTCTCCCTGTCTTTTTATCTTTATCGCACTCACTCCCAAGGTTTTACCAGACCAAAACCGGGACCAACCTGCTCTGTTATTGGGAACTGAGATGGGTAAAGGAATTAAGAATTGAGGAAGATGACGATATGCCTATCTGCTGTTCTGTTAAACACACACACACACACACACATACACACACGCATACATAATATACATATATAGAGATACTATCTCTCTCTCCCTGTGAGAGCTCATACTACAATGTGATTCCCACACTTATGGTTATTTTAATTCCAGGTAATTCTGGGGATCTGCAAAATCACTAAGGCCTATCTCTTTTCAAAACTATCACGTAAACATCCCTTTTACTGTTTATCTGGGAAGTGGGAACTAAACAAATCAGGTTCTTATCAACAGAGCCATTCTTAAATAAATAAACAAAATATATACTGATTTTTTAATTTTATCAAAACTGTACAAATTTACTTAAGTTTTTTTAACCATTTATTTTTATTTTTAAAACTTATTGAAATCTCTATTAAAAATTAAAGCATATTATAAAGATTTTCTTTGCATTTTATAAAATTACATATATTTTCATTTTATTTTAAGAAATGTTCTTTGAACAACATTTTAAAGAAGTTTGTATATTTTTTATCTTAGGGAGAGTCTGTGTAACTTCCAAAATATTAACGAAGTGTGTGTAAGCTTTGAAATGGGAAGAAAAAAAATAAGAGAAGAGAAAGAAAGAAAATGAGCTCACTTTGTTATGACGAAGACTATGGTCTAAAAATTAAAGCTGAACAACTTTTTTGTTTTGGATAAACTAAAGCTGAACCTGGCCCCAAAAAGAAAAGAAAAAACTAAAGCTGAATAATTTTATACACTAAAACATTGTATTGGAGCAATGTAGGGTTAGCCCTTAGCCAGAACGAACTGTGCTCCATGTATTGAATGAAATTTAAAATGAATCCTAATTAATAAATGGTGTGACTTTTTATAAATTTTAATATATATTGATAATTTTAAGTGTTTCACATTTCTTCAATACCATAAAATTATACTCCCTTCATTCTAATTTATAGTGTACTTCTAACTACAACACACATACCAACACAATAATTAGTAACCAAAATTTTTTCCATCATTTCCCAAATTACCCTCATTTAATAATACTTCCTACATTAATAAATTACAGCAATTCTCTTATTTATTTTTTTTTTCGATTTCTCATGGGTCATCGACCATCATGAAGAGTGAGGCTTTTGGAAAAATTCTTCTTTATTCATTTATGGTTTAACCGAACTATTAAAAAATTTTCATTAAATACATTGGTAACCGTAAAATATATGAATTTACTTATTAGGGGTAATACTGAAAAGTCTAATAAAAAAATACAATATAATTCGTATAATGTACTATATTTTAAAATATAAATTTCTCATAAAAATGTATTATATAGCATAATCGGAGGGAATGATATATAAGGTTTCTTTTTGTATCTTTTATGGTGAAGTATGCAAGTGACGATCAGTGAATTTAGAATTGAATTTGATGATTGAAGGGAGGGGTCCTTTATTAGAAAAGTACTAAGAGGGAAATCATGATTGGTGATAGAGTTATTATTATAGTTGGGAGGTATGTGTCACAGTTAGGTGCTATCCTTCAGAGACAAAATACAAACACTGTCCTTTGCTAATTAGTGTCCTGAAAGTGAAAGAAACCTTTTCATTTAGAGGTAACGTGGATTTGGGTGTCACTCTCAACTCTGTTAAAAAGGACTCATTAGTTTATTTATTTAATGTTATAATTATGTTACCCTCTTCTCTCAAACATAAACATGATGATGATACTCTCTTCCATTTCAACTTCTTCAGTTTTTCTTTTTGTCAGCAATTTGTAAACTTGTGGGACACATCATTATTAATTGGATAATACTTTTTCATAGTGTTCTGTGGTAATTTTATCAAAATTGTCACTGTTAATATTTTTTAAAAGCATGTATTTTAATATAGGAGTATTTTATAACAATCAATAATTTTAGTATGACCAATAATATTCTCACCAAAAAAATAATATTATGGCTTGCTTGGTATAGGAACTGGGAAAGAAAAGTTAAACTTTTCAGAAAGTGAACTGATTGATTTTGCTTGGTTCAAAAAAATTTAGAAGTTCTCAAGAAGTTGAACTTAACTCAGGAAGTAGAAATTCTACTTCTCGAATATTTAATAATATTTTTTTAAAAATATCTTTAATTCCATAATTAATTTTTTGAATAGATAGATTATTTATGTCTTTAAAATTAAAATATCATATATTTATTTAAAAATTATTTAAATTTTTTAAGAAATAGAAAATCAAATAAGTAGATTATATATGAATTTCTCTTAAAATTAACTTCCGGATAAGTGTACTCCCTAAAAAGTTACTTTTCAAAAATTAGGTCAAATGAGCCTTTAATCTAAAAATTTAACTTTTTTCAATCTCTAAATTATTCTACAAGCTCTTTAAAACTTTCGGAGCCGTACGTTAAATTACTTTTTATATTTAATTTAATTTTTTATTTATAATAAAAAATATATTTATATCTATTTTTCAAAATAAAAAAATTCAAAAATATAAAAATAAATTTTTTATTTTTAAATAAATGGAAATCATTTAAATCTCTTAATTAAATGATCGACCAACTTCTTTAACTGAGAAGATCTAATGACAATTAAAATCAGCTTGGATACACAGATTTGATACAAATATAAAATAGAAGAAAAATAAGTAAAAATATTTTTAGTCTCTCCATAAAAATAATAAAAAAGAAATTTAACTCTTTAAATAATAATAATAATAATAAATATAATAGTAGTAGTAAATGTTTAAAAGTTTTACCATATTCCCTCTACTCCTTAATATAAGACAATTTTAACCAAATCACGTGGATTAAGAATTGACATTAAATTAATTAATTATCTCTATTTCTTCAGAAATTCTAATATTTTTCTAAAATTATCCTTATTTAATTTTTTTCTCTTTCTCTTTAGATACATTAAATAGAGATATTTTTTAAAAATATATAATAAATATTATCTCATATATTATAAAAAATCTTATATTTAGGATGAGAATAAAAAAATTCTGTATATAAAAACAGAGAACTACTTTCAATATTTGCCATAATACTTGAGTGAATCGTAATTATGGGTAAATGCATTAAGATGTCAGAACTCAGAAAATGACCACTTAAGAGTTAAGACCCCTGATCGTTGAGTCATTCTCATTCAATGCCCTTCCCATTCTAATGAATTTCAGTGCCAGGTCTGTTAAAATCATCTCCCTCCCCTCATGCTTTCCCTTTTTGGCCATCTACTCTAATATTTACTTCGTTCGTTATAATTGAAAAAATTTTTATATTTTAAAATATGAGGGATATAGAGTTTATTTGGTATATTTAATAATTTTTTTTTAAAATACTCTTAATTAAAATAATATATTTTTAATATAATTTATTTGTATTAATTGCATGATGGAAGAATTATTAACATTAAATGAGGATATTTTTGAAAATTACTTTATGTTCCAGATAAATTTATTGTTTTTCTTAATCCGTGTGATTTTATCTTTTATCCCTTATATTAAAGAATGGAGGGAGTATTTAATTACTACAAACAACAATAAGGTTTATCAAAGTTTTCAACAAATTCTCACATTACCCACACTCTTTATATACAACCTCTTATTTGTAAAACATTCACTTCATTTTATAAAATATTTTTAATTATTACATATGAATTAAGAGTAGTAATTAATAACAAAAAAAATCCCATCATTTCTTAAGTTAGTCTCATTTAATATAGTTGACTTATAAATTAAACTCTCTAATAGTAATTAAATTCCATTATTTCTCAAGAGTATTTTGAGCAAAACAAAATTAAATGTACTATGTAATTTGTAAAATATTTTATATTATAAAATATAAATTTCTTATAAATATATCACATAAATTGAAGCGGAGGGAGTGTCAATTTAAATTTTTCACACAAATCAAAAAAGTTATTAAATAACTTAAAATGATGCAAAATTTAACAGTATTTTACCAAAATTTCTTAAGGTAAATGTCTTCTTCAATAATTCATTTCTTTTTAATGAAAGATAAAATAGTAAAATAAGTAATTAATGCTTTATTATAATTCTAAAGTGACAAATATTATAAAGAATCTAAAAAACTCTAGAGTGACAATTTTTATAAATGAGAGTGAGTAAAACACAAGTCTTATAATTTAATTAATTATAACTCATCATTGCTCAAAAGGTCATCGTAATAAATTTTTTATTTAAAAAAATTATATATTTTCAAAATACTAAAAATTATGTCATTTAGATCTTCTTTCTTATGAGAAAAAAAGAAATAAATTACTTGAAATCAATTGAATTTGGGCCATATGAATGAGTTAAATTACTTAGGATAGGGAATGAATGAGGCAATGAATATGGGTTACCTCAAACCAGCTCATGCATTAGTGAATAATGAATACTCTTATAATGAATGATTCAGTAGATCAGCTCATCATCAATATGGACCCATTTGAGTCATTGACTATATGAAGGACGGGGTGACCACAATTTGGTTGCACCTGTACCTTCAACTACGATACATTCTACTCTCTCAAATTCATTTAATTGACATTTAAGGTTTTGATATCAGGATTTAGAAGGATAATAAATAACTTAATAAGTAATATAATTTTACTAAATTATCTTTGTTATATTTTTTTCTCATTAATTAATAACAACATTTAATACTAGTTAAGAGTAGAATTGAAAAAATATATTTAGTTGCATATTGATATTATAAAATAACAGTCAAAATGAAATAAAACAATTTTGCTAAAACGATAATTTAAAAGGGAATAATGGAATTATCGCTTATATTGACAATTTACTCGGAACCACTTATAAAGGGTCCACACCCTCCTCATCTCTCTGTCATTTTAGTTCTCCTATATTTATATTCCATGCTCTTCTTATAGTACCTCCTTAATTACATTAATTTCTCACATATGTATTTCCACCATTTATGCTGCTGCTAATTAAATAAGGTGTCGTTTTTCAAACTGCGTGGCTTTCATACACCTTATTAATGCACATATCTTCCTGCAAATTTTGCAAAGTTCTCCCTTTGTTTCAAATTATAGTCCCTCTTCTAATACCTTTTAAAAAAAAGCGTAATAGAAAGTAATTTATAATAAGGATAAGAGAAAGTAGGTTATTTTTTGAAAGATTAATATATTAAAAATATAAGTTATTTTGTAAAATTTATGTAGTATTTAACATTTTTGTCATTTTTATCCTAGCCTCTTGGGAGTAAAAAAAAAAGTTATAGTATAGAAAAATTAAGAAGGATAGTACAATTAAGATGCAATTACAATTTAATTAATTTTGAAAATTTATGATAATTTTTGCAAAATTCAGTGATTCCAACTAATTTTAACTAGACATGCTAATCTCTGTAAAATAATTAAAAGTGACTTATAATTTGAAACAAATGGAGTAACTATTTTCAACTTTCCTCCAACTTAATAGTTTAGTACTCCCTCCATTCCATTTCTTTTGTTGTTTAATGTTATTTTACATAGACTAAGAAATTATTAATTATGTTAAATTTTACTTCATTCAATTCTAAATATATGGATTTTTCCCTTGGTCTTAATAAATATAAGATTTTTTACAAAATATAAGATAGTATTTATTATAGATTACTAAAAAAGTACCCCCATTTAATGAAATGGTTACATGAGGGGAAGAAATTAATAAGGGTAGTTTTGAAAAAATATTATGATTTTTTAGAGAAATAAAGTACTCCTTTTATCCTATATCTTAAGGTCATGGGAGGGGTTTCACATGTATAAAGAAAATTTATTATATCCTTAAATTTTAAAAAAAAATCAAAATTTTTAATTTTACTTCTGTTAATTTTATTTCTTTAATTAAATATAACATAAGTTACAATATTAATAATATAATAAATGAGAAGCGAAAATAACAAATTATTACATGTTACCTTATATTATGAGACAATAAAAACTTATCATGTTGCCTTATAATATGGGATTAAGGGAATAGTTAACTAACTTTTCGATTAAACGAGTCTCACTTCCCCTGGTCCAT
Organism: Adenanthera pavonina; assembly: GCA_026686845.1. Taxonomy (NCBI): domain Eukaryota; kingdom Viridiplantae; phylum Streptophyta; class Magnoliopsida; order Fabales; family Fabaceae; genus Adenanthera; species Adenanthera pavonina. The sequence goes on from JAIVEN010000013.1 coordinate 29,331,751, forward strand.
ATTATAAGGGGTTTTCAACTAATTCACATATCTTAATGAAAGTTGGCTACAAATCTCAAATTTCTTGAAAAAAAGCTCCAATATCTTACTTTTATCCTTATTAATTAGTAAGTTTTGCTTCGATTTCTTTTACAAGTTATGAGATAGGTAACAAATTAAAATGAGTAAAAAAGTAAACTATTACTAAAATTTGACATAACATCTTATATTTTGGATTAGTTAAAGATTCTAAAAGACCCCTTATAATATGAATCAAAAAAAGTATTCAAGATTTTACTAAATTAGCTATCATTTAATAACCTATATTAAATTAAATGAGATGGAATGGAGTGAGTAGATAACTAATTTGCTCCTTTTCTCTTCTCTTTCGAAAAAATTCAATTACTAGTTATTGTCAACAACATCCTACATAATTTAATTAGGCCTCATAACTGACCATAGTCTAATCAAGACATAATTTTTGGATTAGTGTAATTAATTAAGTATAACAACAGTATTCTGAACCACACCTATAATTTTTGGTCCAAAATAAACACTCCATCTAACAAATTACTCCCTCCATTTCTTTTTTAACTATCGCTTTTTTAAAAAAATTATTTATCAATCATTTCAAAGTTCCAATACATTATTAATTACTATTTTTTCAATTATGTACTAACTATCTATAATTTGAAAAATCAAATGTAACATTAATTACTCTTCTCTTTTTGTCTATTTCTTTAAGGGGCATATTAGAAAATATAAAATAAATTTTAATATATTAATTATATTTCTTAATTTATATGTTAAAATCTTAAATCACAAATAAAAGAAAGGAAGTATTTTTTTAAAAAAAAAGTTTAAATGAACTTAAATCCATTCAATTAACATTTTTATCCTTTCCTATTTTACTTTGTGTGATCTCATAATATTCTATCTCATTGGATCCACGCATTTCATTGGTATAGTCCAAATCTCTCTCTCTCTCTCACGCACCCACCCGCACACACACACACACACACAAACAATGATGTAAATATGTGGCAATTGCGTTATATTAACTTCATACATTATGTATTTTTGTTATATAAAAAAACTACATGATCAAATTTAAATTACATAGAAACTCTTTGGCTAAAATAAGATATGGAGATTACAAATAAGAAAGCCACATATTTAGGGGGAAAAGAATTTTCTTCTACTTCTTCTTCTTCTTTTTTTTTTTCCTTCTTTTTGGGTCAAGTAATCCTATATTGAACAGTAAACATGCTTATATATTTATATATACTATCTTAGATTAAGGTAATACTTAACTTGTATGATACTCTCACCTAATACATTATTTTTTTAATTAGTTTTTCTCATGGCTGAAGTCAATGATATATGATAGCCTGGGACTAGCTCATTGTAGATAGGATCACATGCATGCTGTGCATATATATTGTTAATCTGCCATTCTAATTTTCCCGTTAGATAGTTGATCAATTTATATTATTTTAATTACTATGGTCAATAGTATTTTTATATGTTATTTGGGTTATAAATTATTCTAATTAAATATGTATTCTTGTACATCAATCTCATGCATTTTAAAACAATTCGAAAATTGTAAGACGCTTCGTCGACAACTCCTTTATGACCCTAATCACAAATCTAACGAATGGTCTCCAACATACAAACGTTCCCAATCCTGCTTCAAAATTTCAGCCCAAATAAACAATAATATTTCAAATACGTGTTTGAAAATGAACATCTTATCCGTTGTAACATTATGGAGCATGTACGTGACATATGTTAATGTAACACACAAATATATATTAATTTAATTTTAAAATGAGCACATGAGAGTCATATTAGGAGCAAGATTCAGCAATTGCGCAAAACTTGGCAGATTCCTCTTACATTATTCCTGATCCTTTGCTCCATATTCTATGTCATATGCATCCCCACAGAGAGGGAGAGAGAGAGAGAACAGTGCTTCAAATTTTGAAGTGGTCCTCTTTTTTCGCGGGGGGACTTTAAAACTAAAATCCCTTGACATTTTAAATTTACTATTTTTTCTTTCGATTATTCTTTCGTCTGTATAAAGTTTTTTCATTCATTTTCTTCATTTTGTTATATTAATTCCTTAGCTTTTCAAATATTAGGGAAAATCAAAGTTTGCCTCCCATCCCCATGTGTGTTTTATTTTCAACTCATGTCATATTTGTTCTATTGTTGGCTCTGATTTCTACCTAATCCTAAATTATTATAAATAAAGGTTGAACAATTTTATATTGTCCAAATTTATACTTTAAACAATTTTATAATCTTCTATGATTGTTATTATTATTAAGATTAAGTTGATATTTACCCATTAAAATTATCTCCTAATTCGCTTTGTAAGATTGATGAATGATTACTTTTAGACTACTAGCAGGGAGAGAGAATAGTAATTCTTTTGTGGTGGCCAAATCATAATAATAATAATAATAATAATAATAATAATAATAATAATTCTTTTTGTATATATATATATATATATTTTTTTTTTTTTTGAATAATGAAAGGTGGATGAGGCCAAAGAAGACAAAGGGTATCTACCCATTTAAGCTTATCACTTATCAGCAGAAGGGAAAATTGACAACTCTTCTGATCGGAAAAAAAGCTAAGCAACCTTTCTCAGATCTGCAAGATAACAACATGACAAGCAATCTAAATTAAGAGGAGCGTCTGCTATACATATACATACATACATATATATATATATATTCATATATTCATATGGCTAATACACTTCAAAATACACTTAAAGAAAGAAAAAAATGTAGGGTCCTTTTGCATCGTATATTTACACCAACATTGCACAAAGATTTTGATGGATCATGTGGATGCCTCAAACTCAAAGCATTGTCTGAATAAATAAATGGGTATGCCTTTAATTTTACAGTCTTAGAAGCAGGCAAGCAGCCATTATTGATTGTTGTGTATGGCTAAGAAACTGATGATCATGCAGACACAGTGGACCCATTCGGTTTGTTTCAATTCCCTCCAACTCAATTATAAAAACTTCACTCTTCACAGTAGTGGGGGCCATATATACACGCAGCTTCTTGTACTAATGAACCGCATTTCCATTCTCCTAATTAACGTGTTGCTCTCAGTAATGCATTTTCTGGTTATCTGTGTATCCCCTCTTCAGAAATCCAATGATTGCCCTTTATGCGATGAATTCGAGTGTGACCTAAAAGAGAAAGGAAGAAAAACAAGGATAGAAGAGGAACGAAAGAATCCAAATATGAAGCACGTGGAGTTGCAGAACCCAGAATTTGGATGAAACGAAAGAGAGGAGAGCCATTTATTTATATATGGTTTGTTAATTGGACAAGATTCATTATCTCCACGAGCCATGTTACTTTAAAGCATAACCAATGACCCCATGTTATTCCAGCACTCACCTGAATCTTAATACTTACAAACACAAAACGATGCCTTCAAATTTCAAAAACAAACACGAGACAATTTTTGTGCAATACTAAAAACAACATCATTCCATGTCTCTTCTGTTCTAATACACAGTTATTATTATTATTTTTTTCTTCCTCGTTTATATCTAACACAGACAAATATATTGGGAATGAAAATATAAGCCGGATTAAGAATAGAATATTGAGTTTAGAAGGAGAAGACCAGAAGGCAGGCAGATTTTACAGGATGAAATTAAGCAAAACAGAATCTGGTTCTGGCAGGAACCACACGAGATAGGATTATGATCATGGATTTTGTAGTGGGAGTCCGATAGATAATTCAGTTTCTACTTCTTCTTCTTTGTGTTTAGCCCATTTTGTTTTCCAACACTGCATCAACCCACAGATTCTATCAGCCCAGGACGTAGAAATTAGTTACAGTTAATTGGATGTATATAAGGTGCGGTTCATTTGTAATGTTAAAAAGTGACGATGGTATGATGATAATTTATAAAGTAGGTCCTATGTCTACAGAAGTATTTAGAAATTATCTATCAATAAGGAAGACAAGACTTCAATTTATACTCTTGTGAATATGAGCCAAACATTTATTAACCAGACCAGCTTTGATGTTGAAGTAATTGGGATTCTGATGACTTTGTTCTCGTTGTTTTTTCTAATGGTCATGAATGATTGATCGGTAGCCATACAAAACCAATTAGTGGGCCATTGAAATTGACTTACCCGACAAACCCAAATGGTAATGAAGACAAAAGCCCAAGGCAACCTATTTGAATTTTGCTGTGTTGGGTAAATAAGACTTATCTACCCGTTCCATTATCAAAAGAACAATGTGGGTTCAAGTCCTTCGGGAGAAATATCCGCCTGACCTTGACATTAGATCGGGAGTTATTCCTAAACGTTCCGATGCACCATTATGGAAGGAAATAATGAAGAGATGGGGAGCTCTTGTGAATAATTTGTTTTGGGAGGTTAGAAGTGGCAGTGATATTCGTGTTTGGGATGATGTGTGGATAAAAGGAGTGGGTAAGTTGAGAAGCCAACTTTGCAGTGATGTGATGGTGGATGATAATTTGAAAGTGCATGAACGTATGTTGAGTAATGGAGAGTGGGATTCGGAAAAATTTGAATGGTTAGTTAATAGTCAAGTTATGTTAAACATCCTTGCTATGCTCCCTCCTACTATGGATGAAGGTCTTGATCTGATTCGGTGAGGACCAAATAATGGTGGGGAGTTTAGTGTGGATAGTACGTACTTATAAACTGCTGAGCTCTAATGGTGATGTAGCAACTGATCAAATTTGGAAGATTATATGGAATCTTGATGTCCCAGAGAGAATTCGAACCTTTATGTGGCTTGTGATGTTATTAACTCAAAATATTAGATCTCACTGGTCTGGTGATAATGGGTTATGTCAGATATGTAATTTGGAGGAGGAGAATATTCTTTATTTGCCCTGAAGCGTCTCGTGTTTGGGGAATTTATTCAATTCCTGTCATGCAAAACTTTTTCTTTTCAGCTCCCTTAAACATGCACTTGGCTGAAAGAGAATTTGATGAGAAATGATCCTCTTCTTATTTCTTGTTGGTTTCTCTGGAAATGGAGAAATAAGGCAGTGTTTGAAAGAGAGGTGATGAGATGGAAAGATAAAAGACATGTCATTATGAATCTTCTTATTTGGAAAAATAAGAAGGACCAGAGCTTTTATTAATTGGGTGAAGCCTCCTAGTGGATGGGTGAAACTCAATGTAGATGGGACGATGAGGGGAAATTCTCAATTAGCTGGATTTGGTGGCTTGGTGAGGAATGAGGAGGGTTTGTGGGTCGGTGGATGGTTAATTTCATGCATTTCATTGGAAGTTGTAGATATTTGTGTTGACTGATTGTTGTTCCTTTTGTTTTTCTTGTATCTTGGGCTAAGCCCCCCTTCTCTCACCCATAAAAAAAAAACAAAATTTTAATTTGTTTTACAAAAATAAAAAAATAAAGATATGTAATACTTTTACTGTTATTTTTTTTCCTAAATTTTCTTATTAATAAGATATTATATTTTTATATGTACATATCTCATGAGAAAAAATTTAGGATTTAAAAAAAAAAACTCACCAAGGTGACATTCTGTTGGAGCAAATTTCTTTCCTGAAGTCAAGTATAAAAAATGCAAGTGTAAGGCATTAATTAAGAATAAGAATGTGGAAAGGCATAATGAGAGCAATAGGGTTTGGTTGGATATGTATATAATGGAGGAGATGAAAGTACCTTGTTTTGTAGTTGCTGAATTTGCTCTCCAAACAGCTCACTCTGAAACATTAATTATCCAAATTCATTCATAAGCATCTCAGTAATCTTGTTTTGGAGCAGCAATAGGTTTTTGTTAGATATATATAGATATACCTTTCTAAGCCTGATGTTCTGCAAACTTCTCACCAACTCATTCTCCATTTCTTGGAGTTCTTCATGTGAGCATGAACTCAACTCTTCTCCAACAGGTTTCTGACACCCAAATCATTAGTCACTAACATTTGTAGACACACACATCATGACAAACTAGGTAACAGCTAGTATTAAATTTTTAAGGAGTTAACCTTCGAGAAAGCTCTAAAAGCTCAATCTTCTTTGCCATTATTGTAGATTCAACCTTCAATTGTTACATGTGAAACCCCAAGTATCATTATAAATGTCAATATATAATATAACATAAATCAAGTAATATATCAACATATCAACTAACGTGAGCCATGAGTATGGCCCATATAACACCATATTAAAACAAACCTCTACCAATCACTTAAAACCCTAAAAAACTGGCCAAACAAAGCTGAACAAGAAATTCAGGATACGGTGCCACGGCCGCTATAGTATCATCGTGGCCTAAGTGCTCTTGGGTTTTGAAATTTTAGAAACAAAAAAAGATTGGCACCACGGCCTGACTTCTACCGCCACGGCACCCATATCAGTATTTATAAAAGCAATTTGCTGATTTTTTTTATGAACTTTTGACATACACAATTTCGTGCTTCAACTTCCAATTGACTTGATTCCCACTCCTACAAATTATCCTTATCTTAATCTAGCCATAGACACCAATTTCACTATAATCTATCTCCATATGGAGATTTTAGACACCTGTGACCAATTTAGTCACTTTTTAGCCAAAACTCATAGCCAACCACATCCAATTGCTACCAAAGGTAATTTGACACCCAAGGATCATTCGCACAAGTCTTATTTGACACAATTAACCTTTCCAAGGAGGTTTCACCCTGGAGAATCCACTCCTCCGAGATTTGACCCTTTTAACCCCAAATTCTCCTAACGGCCTATATGCCCAAAACACACATACTGAGCCCAAAACCCTCTTTTGAACTCATACATCTAGTTAATCTGACTCACAAACACACACTCCAACAATACTGACCCATAGCGAGTCCAAATCATCATCATACACATATACCAACACATGAATACATCTATACCACATCATTATCGATATCATCAAATATCATTCATCATCATCAACATTATATAACCATCATCATAACAATATCATTGTCCTCATATCCATTATAGGCATACTATCCAACTTGGCACAATTCATATTATAGACAATCACAAACTACTGTTGACTTGGAAATTCTCGACGCCGGAGATACAACTACTCATTTGTCTTCTCCAGACTAATACCAGATTTTTCACCTAAAATGTTAGTCATGGGAGGGGGTGTGAGACAAAGTCTCAATAACTAGGAACACAACACAGGCAACCTATATCAACAGTCTACATAATCATGCATATGATGCAATGAAATGCAAAAATGCCATGGTAAGCATGTTCTCCCTCGTACACGACTAGAACCATGGGCTAGTAATAACATAATACATACCCGATAGGTGATTTCCTTCTAATAGTTGGTGAAGACTGATTCTGTAATATCATCAAACTCACTTTACACTAATGCAATCCGGCCAAAGGTTACACTAATGATTGGACCGTGATTCTCCTTCTCCTAAACCACCAGAATTGGTGGTGATTTAGGGAAGATACATCTTCAAATCCACTGCCACCTAGCACTCCTAGCCATAAAAGAATATTTAGTGGCAGGGATATTTCATCATATCATATCATCACGTCATATCATATCATATAAATCATCATCATTTCTCATATCATTATCATATCACATCTCATCATCACCCCAACATCCATCTCACAATATGCACCAATGGTGATGATGTCAATGTCATACTAACATGTCTCTAAATATATATCATCATCATGGTCATGCTAGCATGCAATGATGTGGGGATGCTACAAATCACACATACACATCATATGCAACACCATACTTCAAGTAGTTGTGTACATACCATGATATGTAGAAAAATCATACACATACACAAACAATATTATGGTATGAACAGGAACATGCATATATATATATATATAAACATATAACACATAAATCACAAACACCCGGTTACCTTAAATTGCCGACACCACACACACAGGTTCTCACAAGTTTTCAGATTGCTAACCATGACTGGAACTCCTCCAATCAACCAAACAATCACTATAATACCATAACATCTTCAATTAACATAAAGTATAATTATCCAAAATTCATAATTCAGCCATTTAAGTTTTACCCAAGGTTGCAATAACATTTTCATACATCAATGAACTCTAAATAACCATCCCAATCATAATTGTTCATACATAATTTGGATTTCACACTTACTTTACAATTTTTAACCTAGGATTCCACTCAAACTCATCACAATCCAACCAAAACTCATACTGAAAGTTTCTTAACACTACATAACACTTCTACAACACTAATACAAGCATTTTAATAAGTTGAATCATCCATAAACTCGAAACCTAACATACTCCCACTAATTCGAAATCAAAAATGGAAGGAAAAGAGAGGAGAGGAAGCAAGATCCACTTTTCAACAATTGATCAAGCTCCCTAGGTTTAGAAATCACCTCCCAATATTGAAAATCTCGAACCCTAGCAAAAAAAAAATGCTTCATCCTCGATTTTCTTTTGTTTCGGCTGATAAGATCTCGTCTGATTTAAATAGATTTTGCAACTTTCGTCGTGGCTCTATACCTCACCACGGCGTGACCCTTCTCTGTCTCCATTATCAAATTTGTTTCATTTGGATCATTTTTCCAGTCCTTGTTCCTCCGGTTCTACACACATCATCAAGTTTACTTCTTATCGGCTCGAAACTAAGTTCAAGATAGTGTAATGAGGGTTGTTACTACCCGCTTGGCCTAATCAAATTGGCCCAGTCCAACATTCACTATGCTCATAATTCCCAGGCCGGTCCAAGTTATGGGTAGAACCTGTAACATCCTAACACTAAGGACCCCAAAAACCTACGAAAAAGAGACCAACAGTAACAATGAGAACAATAGAGGATGGTGCCGAGGCTTAAGACAATACCGCCACGGTGTCAAAGCTCTTAGGTTCGAGAGGAACATAGACATCGAAGGCTGGCTTCGCGGCCAAGCTTTTGGTGCTGCAGTACCCATATCAATAACCATATCAGTAAATTGCTGATTTTTTTACCAATCTTTCAATGCGCATAACTTCGCACTCCGATCTTCGAATAACCTGATTCCAACTCCTATAGGTCACCCTTATCTCAATATATCCAAAGACACCAATTTCACTCAAATCCATCTCCATATGGAGATTTTGGATGCTTGTGACCAATTTGATCACTTTTTGACCAAAACTTACTACTCACACCTCCAATTAGCCACCAACGGCCAATTGGCAACTATAAACCATCCACGCAGGTCTCATTTGTCAAAAATAACTTGTTCAAGGAGGTTTCACCTCGGAGATACCACTCCTCCGAGTTTTGGCCCCCTTGAACCCCAATTCCACATAATGGGTTATGTATCCCAAACCACACATGTAAGGCCCAAAACCATTTTGGGCTCACATATATGATGACTCAAGTTCAACAAAGCACTCCAACATACCTAGCAGACAATAACCCGCACTGGGGTCCAAAATCACATTACATGCATACGAATCATATAGGGACTTACCATCATACTTCATCATCCTCATCATATAATCAAATACATCACTACACTCCCAGGATTACACAAAACAGGCGAAACAAGAAACATTACTCTACTTGGTGCAATACATTACATAAACCAAATGGTAAAACTACCAGTTACACTAGTAATTTCCAAAAGCGGAGAGGCTTTCAACTCATTGGTCTTCTCTAGACTAGTACCAGAGTCTTCTCCTGAAATGTTAACCATGGAGAGTGTGAGATAAGGTCTCAGTAACCGGGAACACAAACAACATACAACAGTTAACAAGTCTAAACATATATACATATAATGCAATGATATGCAAAATGTTATGGTATGCTTGTCCTTCTCAAACACGACTAGAACCATGGGCTGACGTCATCACAAGACATTTCCAATAAGTGATTCCCACAGTCGATGAAGACTGATTCCGGGACATCACCAAATTCACCTCACACTAATGCAACATGGCCAAAGGTCATACTAATACTTGGACAGTGGCTCTCCTTCCACAGGATCACCAGAATTTGTAATGATTTAGGGAAGGTGTAATCTACTATCACCTGACTCTCCTAGCTATAGGAAAGGATTTAGTGGCAGAGATTTATTATCATATCATATCGTTTCTCATCTCATCATCATCACTTAATTCACCACATCTCACTATACTCAATGTGATGATGATGTTCCATGTCGTGCCAACATATTTCTATGCAATCATCATAATCATAATCATCAATGTCATGCTAGCATGTAATCACATGGATATCTTCACATTCCTTACATATATATATATATATAATGCCATGTTATCAACATCACATACAAGGGACAAGGATCAGAATGCATATACCTCAACTAGCCATGTACATACTACAATGCAAAAAAGGCCATGCATACACACAAACAACATCGTGGTATGAAAAGGAACATGATATATATATATATATACACAACCAATACTTAAGACACATACATATACACCCAATTACTTCAAGTTGCCGACACCACACACATGGGTTTAGGAAGCTATCTCAACACCGATCATGAGCCAAATGCCTCCGTTCAACCTAACAACCACTACAATATCATAATACTTCAATTAATACATTGCATAACTTAACCGAAATCCATAATTCAACCATTTAAGCTTTACCCGTCATTTCATTAGCATAATCATGCCTCAATAAACCCCAAGCAACCATCCAAACAATAAACAACAACATACCATTCAAATTTCAAGAATTCCAAGTTATTCTCAACTTAGGATTCCTCTTAAATCCATCACAATCCAACCAAAACTCATACCCAAAGCATTAGAACACTTAATATTACTTCAATAATCCATTTATACTCATGTTAATCGGTAGAAAGTGCAACCTAATGGAAACTCAACATACTCCCATGGATTCCAATCGAGTTTCATGAAGAGAGGAGGAAAGGTTATGGATCACTTACCAACCAATGATCAAGCTTTTAAGGTCTAAAATTTACTCCCCTAGCTTGGATTCACGAAGCCCTAGTTGAGAAAAATACTTCCTCCTAGATTTTATTTTGTTTCGACCGATTGAAACTTGCCCAATTCAAACCAATTTCACAACTTTCACCACAGCTCCAGCAATTAAGCTCACCACGACGCAAGTGCTCTCAGCCTGGAAATTTTTGGAATTGCCACAAGTGTCTTGCCGGGGCGTGACGTCACCCTTCTCTATTTCCATTATCAGATTTTGTCTCGTTTGAATCTTTTCTCCGGTCCTAATTCCTCTAATGCTACACAAAATACAAGGAACTTCTTATTAACTTGAGACTAAGTCCAAGATAATGTAATGAGAATTGTTACAAAACCAACTTGGACCAATCTCATGTAAGTCAAGCTGGGTCATGGGTGAGGCTAAGCCCAAGCTCATTCTAGCCCATGCACCCCTAATATCAGCATATAATACAGAAAATTTATAGCAAATTATATTATTCATAAATCATGAACAGTGTAATTTACATTCAACCCCATGAAACATATGGAAAATATGTTTGTTTCCACTAAAAAATGAGTGATACATGAAACTTGCTCCATTATCATATTTGAAATATTGTATACACAGGGGCAAACACATGTCCTTGCACCCAAACACAAGAAAAAATTCACTTTTATCTCACACACTAAAAAAGTTCAATATATTAACATATACATATACCTTACATATATATATAAGAAGTTCTGATTTACAGAGAAAACATAAACTTGTTAAGTTTTTGTTATTAGATTTTCCAGAAGAACCATTTTAAAGAGTCAATTATAGTATGCTTCATCGTAAAAAGTATTCATGTTGTTATGTTTTTATTATAAAAGTTAAATAAATAATTAATAACAAATATATATAAACGCTTATTTCTGAGTTTTGTCCATTGTTAAACCCTAGACCCTTTCCATATTCAATACATTGGATGATTGAAACCGTCCATTATTAATATATAATATTGGAGTTCTAACCTGGCTGTATTCTTTATCTTCAAAGTTGTGGTTAGAATAAAGTGAGGTCAAGTTATCTCTTCTTATAGCACGTGATTTTCTTTTTCCCTTTATGTGGGGAAGATGGCATTGTCTCTGACCATAGAAATCACTAATCAGAGTAAGTATAATTGAAGGAAACTAATAATTATTTCTAATCAATTGGTTCAGTCTGGTTGTTAGCTAATGCAACTGGCTTGAACGGGTATGAAGGAAACTGATAATTATTTCTAAAGCCTACTATGCAACTGTCCCTCTAAAAAATGACTAACCCCAGCGAGAATAATTCTTTCCAATTCGAAATAGTTATTATTATGAAAATTTTGTTCAGGGGAAAATTCTCGTTATTTCAATTCATCAGTCGTTGTTTTCTCTTTTCTTTTGCTTTGCATGTTAAAGACTGAATTATTGTGGAGGGATTGTGTCCTTAAGAAATAAACGAAACCCAACTCAAGGGTAGCAGAATATCATCCATATGAAATGGATATGAACCAATACTCCAATAGTTTTGTCATGTTTTTGCCAAGTTGGACGTTGCATCCAAAGTAGCAAGAGTTTTCATTTTTTGTAGGTATAAAAACATTCTTCTACCCTTATGGAACATTTTTGAAGATTGCTACTGTTGCAATGAACAGGCACATATGTAAGTAAACTAAACAATAATATAATGTCTTTTAATTTTTGAATGATGGATATAAATCTAAGATCTATTTTGTTTGCACATATCTCTTGCTTATGTTAGGTTTATAAACAATACTAGAATTCATGTAGATCAAGTCAATCCGTTGGGATGTTGACATCATACGGGTTCATTTCTGATTTTGTACTCTGGGAAAATCTCTTCCTTGCTTGTGTATATTGGGAAGCTAAAGTGATATGATATTGAATTAATATCCCTAAAGTTTTAGAACGAGATTTAACTCCACATCAACTTTCACAGTTCTTATGAGTTGTGATCACCATGTTGTGATGTAGACTAAACGTGAAAAATAAATACATTTTTACTCTACTTTTATAACGATGAAGGGTATTGATGAGCAAAATACCTTTCTTTAGTGGCTGATATCAAATTCAGAAATCAGAAGGCAAAAATCTATTGATACCTACTCTAATGCAGCGTGTCTAACAGTATAAAAAATGAGTGCATTTTTTCTTTTAAAAAAATGGTGAGAGATTCCAATTCCAAACAATATTATATAGTGACTAATGCCCTATTATATCCTTCCTTTGAGATACTAAAAAAATTTATATATTGCTCTACTTAATTGAAAAATCAGTGTCAATAACAATATTTGCAATTACATTGATGAGAGGGTTATGCCATTAACAAAGAAGAAGCAATTGGGATAATGAAGCATCAGAACATAGCTTGATGCAAGAATTAACATGGCAATGAAAATTTTTGGAATAAAAAAACAGGAAATGGAATTGGACCTTAATTAGTAATTTGCAAAATGGAAGCTATTAAAGCTATGGAATTCCCAGAGGAAAGTCAAAACAGAATTAACACAGTTTCATACAAATGAGTCTACATGGTCTTCAAATTGGAGTAGGATTAAAAAGAAACTTGGAGAGAGATAGGAAGGATGACAAATAGAAAACAAAAGACCGAAGTACCAGAACTGAATCCTGTTGTTTGCTAGTCTCCTATCCAAAGAAAGTGTTGATGCTGGGCTGAAGTTATTTTTTCTATCCTCCCCCTATCCCTTTTTCTCATAAATTTCTCTCAATTTACACATTTTGCATGTGTTACAAGTATTGCATGGTTGAACACTCAGGTGCTGCACCACATGCCAATTACTGCTATGACCATGAAGTCACTCATGACATCTTATTTTGGAGGTAGCATAATATTAGCAGTGACGAGATGATTTGACTTTGTCATATGTTATAGTTTTATACTTCTATGTCATGGAGACATAATGAAAGGTTTTGTTGGGTTATGGAGTATAGACTAAAAATCAAGACTTTTGCTTTAACTTTCAGGATAACACTAAGGTTTCTAAATGATGTCCATACATATCTTGTAATTTGATGCTATTTTTACTTCTTTCTATCTAGTTCATTTTTAACACTTGCAACATTATTTGTGGTCATGCTGCTATAATCTCAGTTTTCTGTTTTTCAGCTTCTGCACAAGCATATAATGAGTTGATGGCATATTCATTAGTTTTGTCATGGTGTTGTTATACTTGCTGTGTCGGGAGAAAGCTTCGGAAAATGTTGAACATCACCGTAAGACTGACTTCCTCATGCATAAGTATAATCCTCATTTATAAGCACACTATTCAAGGAATGAACCCATCAGCTCAAAACCCATTCGCTTATAGATACTCACATGTGTTTAGTTTCTTTGAAGATGTGAGCCGTCATGTTTTTTATTATAAAGTTAAAGGCTCTGAAACACTAATTTTCCCACAATGTACAATGTGGTCTGAGGAATATACTCTGGACCTAATTTTGTCACCACCTAATATCAGTTGGTTGGCTGCTAAAATCATATCACCCAAGACAATACTTTTTTTTTTCTGTGATTTCTACCAAGTCTTTTTTTGTGCAGATCCTGATCATCCAATTAAGAAGCTGAGTTAAAGAATATAGATAATGTATCTATTAAGGTTTACATAAGCATCTAAATTTATTACTATTACTACCTACTTGGCATTGGCATTCTATGGTTTCTCCAAATATTTTGCTATTTACCAACATGCCTTTTCAGGGTGGCTACGTTGATGATTTTCTATCTCATTTGATGTGTTGCTGCTGTGCCCTCTTCCAAGAATGGAGGGAAGTGGAGATCCGTGGTATATCCTTCTTGTCAGCCTTCAGCTTGCTTATCATTTTTGTCAACTTATCATCAGTAGAATTGTTGTACTTTTTGTTCATGCATCTTGTGGCTTCCAGAAAACCAGACAGATAATAATTTTCTATTCTCTTAATATCAATTGTTGTGTTATTATCATGAACTCATGGGAAGTCTTGTAAAGTGTTGACAGTTTCTTCTGAGTCCATTGCCATTGAAAAGTGTAAATGCAAGATTGTTGCCAAATTATAATGGGATTAGTACAAGATGGTATGTTGAAATAGAGAATAGAACCACTTATGGGTATTACAGATAAATGAGGTTCACTACTATTAGCACTGTTATATTATATTTGTTTAATAGCCAATAAAAGCAAGTATTATATGCTTCTTATGTTGCTATATTTTGTCTCACAAAATGCAATACTTAATATGCTTCTTACATTTTCTTATTCCTAATTAATCAACAGGTCATCTACTTTTTTATTTATTGGAAGATGAGTTTTCCTTCTCAAATTGGAGCCCTGATTTTTGGTTAAACACTTGGCAATTATTACTTGATACTCATTTGCTGAATTTTTACTAACTTAAAATGCTATTGCTATGTTTCACTCCTCTATGCTTACGTTCTAATGAAGCTTGACTCAATTAAGATGAGAACCAAGTAGATGAAGTCATTTTTTGTCCTATTTTTCTTTGCAGCACATCTTTATATTTTCACTCTAACACATAGGTAATCATGACCTTAATATGTTCAGAAATTAAGTTTTGTATAATGTTATGCATGTATGATGATTCATGTACATTGGATTGCTTACACAAGCCTACTGTTTGTGAATGTGCTTAATATATTAGTTTTTTTTTTTAAATCATGTGCTTTTTATGTTCTTGAGTCTTATTATTCTTTGCAAGTTCACGTAATTTTTTCTCAATTTTTGCGTTTTGGGCTTGATCATTTTTTCTGTTGCTTTATTGGGTGAGACTGGTTTAAATTGGTATATGGATTTATGCTAAATGATGGTACCGTTTCCAGGAGGATGATGAGCAAATCCTTGAAGAAGATGAGGCTCTTGTAACTGAAGAAAGGCAAATTAACTTGACACTTAAATTGTTTTTAGGAGGGTACGGTTGAAGCAATCGTTGCAATGTCAGTTCTCTGAGCCGTTCATCCAATAGAAGCAGAGCTGCAGAAGTTCAATTGTATAATATACCTCTTTGTTTTTGCATGCGTACTTTGATTTGATGTGTTTTTTTCATACTTTGATCTACACAATTATGTATTTAAAATAAATCCCGTGCATTGCTATAATTTTTTTTTTTATTCAAGCATTGCTATAACTCCGCCTATCTGGTATCATAGTCGGTCCCAAGTATGGATAAAGGTGAAGGGTTATGTTAGGCCCTCGACAATCAACATAAAATTCTGTCGAATCTCTATGACATGGATCAAAGATATTTTTGTGTTAAGATTAGGTCATTACTCAGAAGTAACGCATTGTATGACTTGAATGCAATGTTAAATAAATTAAAGCTGCTACATCGACGTCCTGATATAGTGTTAAATGAGCAAAAAGAGCATAAGATGTTAGGCTCTGAATAGGCAACAAGAGCATAAGATGGGAGTAACAGAGATAAAAATGTTGAGATGGATATGTGGTTATACAAGAATGAATAAGTTACGAAATGAGTGCATATCAGGAAAAACCGGAGTAGCACCTATCGAGGAAAAAATGGTGAAAAATTATTTAAGATGGTTTAGACATGTACAAAGAAGAGAATAAAATGAGCCAGTAAGAAGAGTTGATCAAATGGCTTAGAGTCCTATTAAAAAGCGTTGAGGAAGACCAAGAAGAACACTAAGAAAAGTTATAGGGCTTGACCTCTTGATAAATGATTTATTTAAAAAAATGGTATTTGATAAAGTTTATTTACGTTGTATGATTCATATTGTCTGCCCCACTTAGTGGGATAAAGTTAATGTTGTTGTTGTTGTTAAGAATTGCTATAATTTTTTTTCCTAAAGTAAGTGCTTTAATTTTATTTTTGGAAAAATCAGTATTAAATCCCAAAACATGAAATTATTTATTAAAAAGTCCCCACACTACAAAATATTACATTCAAGTCCTATGGTCACATGCAAAATCGTGGAAAACGAATATAAAATCATAGAAAATTGGTATAAAATATTTCAGTGTTGAGTATAAAATCATACTCTAATATTTTATACTCATACTTCACAATTTTAAAAATAATAAAATTTTTTATACTCTTTTTTGGGAATATAGGATTTGGGTGTAATATTTTTAAGTATTGGGACCTTCAAATAAAGTTCTTTAAATATTCATTACCAAATTCTTCAACAACAAAAAATACAAGTATGGTGGTATATCGTTGAATTATAAATAAATATATTCAATATTTTATTGTATATACTTCAATTTTTTTAAAGTATTTTTCACACTTTTATCTTTTAATTTGATTCAACTGATTTTGTCATGACAGATAGGAAAAAAATGGTTTCTTTTACAATTTTGATAAATTTGAATTGAAGGATTTTTTTTTATTTCTTCATTCAATATAAATTTTATATTCTATATTGAATGAATTATAATATAATTAAAGATGAAATAAAATAATAAACATAATAAGGTGTCAACATTATAATTTATAATAAGAACTATATTTAAAAACAAATATATGCAGAAATGATGGTTCCAAGTTGTATTTTTTAAAAAAAGAAACAATATTTATAATAATAATATTAATAATAAATTAAATTAATGATATTAATAATAATGAAATATAAATAATGTGATTTTTTATTCATTTTATTTTATTGTATATATTATTTTTTATAAAAGGTATATTAATTTTTCATGGTCATCTCTACGTCAAAGCTACAGTTCCCTCATTTAAGTGACACGCTGAGATTGCCAGTTTTCAAGTAAACTTCAGTCTATGTCAATTCAATGCAAAATCCCTTTTTTCATAGGACAAAGTTTATACATTCTAATAACCTACAAGCCTGGGCAATTGGAAGGGAGCCCATCACCGTTGCGGAATAGTTGAAACTTGAAGGTGATGTGTTTTTGGTACTCTTGTACAAGAAGAACTTTTACCATTTCATCAAATGACAAGGGAAAGTTGAGGGGAGATAAACCTCCCAGTTCATGGGATTTGTCCACTCAAATAAATCTGCGATAAAAGATTTTTATATAGATCTTCCATGTGCACAAGTTTCCCTTTTATTTAGATTTGACTAGTTCGTAGCTTCACCTTCATCATGACAGCATAGATTGAAACTTACCTGGGCATATGTGGAGAGGATGCTAACGTATGAACTTACCTCACCCCAAAATTAACGATTAAATAAGTTGTCTGCTAAATGGCAATCATTAATCTGAATGACTGATTGTTAACATCACTCTTTCTGCTGGAAATAATTTCTTTGCAAAGCCGTAAGGAACTTTTTTTTTTTTTTTTTTGAGATTTGAATTGGATTGTGCATTCAATTTCTAGTTTTAGTCATTCATTCAATGTTCAGTATGGAGTCGGGGACCTCCCTGAAACCATATGCAAGGACGTAATGTGGGAAACAATTTAAAGGCAGTGTTTTGAGATAAAGAATTGTCTATATGATATCTCTGAACTCGTGAAATAAATGAATGACTAGTTTGCCAATCTTTTTGTAGGAGAATTAAATTTCCATACATATGAAATCTTCAGCCGAATTCACACTTGATCCTGCTGAGATTAGAAATCCAGAAGAATAAATGAAACTAAACTTCGATTGTTTCTTGATTGAGAGATGTATATCTCCATCTTTCCTTCTCCACAAAATCTGCATCAAGGAATCGAGCAACAAAAGCCCAGAGTTTATACATGTCTTCAAAATTAGCCAGAAAGTTTAACGCAGCAGTAACCACAGTTATTCCCAGGTTATCTCTATATTTTTTCTTGTCTCCCGGACCTCCACTTTCTTTGGTCTGTAGGACTCTTCCCCTCTCTTCAGCATACTTATCTGCAAACCAGATATGGTGTAGGAATCCATAGCTAAGAGAAATGTTGCTCCTGTCAGCAAGTTTCTGTACAAGAACAGGCTCAACCTTTTCTCCTTTCCAGTCAAATACATTGAATGCTAGAGCAGACCCCCTGTCAAATTTTATCTTTGGACCATAAATCTTGACCAGGGGAACCCCTTCTGTGTTTGGATGCTTAAGCTTCAACAATGCGTTTACCAGCCAATTTATCAGGTACCTTGATCTGTTAGTGATCAGTATCAACCCTAACGAGTCCACTTGATCTAAGCATCTGCATTCAAAATTCAAGCACTGATCTTCCCCACCTGCAGCTTTCCCATCTTGCAGGCTCCCAAAAGGGTTGTGTATTTCCTCAGTTGAAGAACCCTCTGCAGCTTTTGATTCTGCTGGTAGCTCTGCGCTTTGAAGTTCAGATGATTCTCCTTCTGCTTTTTGTATATGACCAAAGAAAGAGCTTGAAGAGGCTTTTTCCTCTTGTAATCTTGATGACTTTTTTTCAAGTTCCATGTCTGTAGCAGAAGAATCTTCTGATACTTGAAATGGCTGGCTTTCCGGCACAAGGTCCACAATTCCTGCACAAGAGGAGTCTTCCAGAATGGATACGACTGATTTCTTTACAAAGAGGCATCCAAATCCAGATGGGTTTTCCCCGAACACCTTATAGAAGGAACATATGAGGAAGTCTGGACGAAAAAGAGAGAGGCCAAAGCTGTCCATGTCTTTAGGTCCCAATGCAGAAGCATCAATCAATACATGCCACCCATTCTCCTGTGCTATGTTTATCCAGAGATAAGGGTATCTGGCTCCAGTTACTCTAGAATGAACAGGGAAAACAAAAAGCCCCCTTTTTCTCTTCTTCTTCCTCCTGCTTACAATCATCTTCCTCAATTTAGCAGACTGAATCCTGAGTCTTGGCCATTTAAACTCTGCTGAAACGGCTTTTGCTCCTCTCTTCTCTGAGGAGCTAATCATTGTTTCTACTGCCTCACTCTCATGGTCATAAACTGTCAGAAGCTTGTGGCTAGCCTGGAATGGGTAGGATTCAGCCACAAGTTTAAAAGCTACTGTTCTATTTGCTGTGAACAATATGAAGTAATCATTATCAGAAATATTAAGGAAACTCATGATTCTTTTCCTCAATGCAGACTCAAATTCTGACTCTTCCCCGCCATGAAGCAATAAAGTCTTGATGTTCCCAGTCTTGCCGGATATACTGAAGAGGGGACAATCTGAGTACTCTGGTGGTGTTTTAGGAATTGAAGGAGAAGCGTCTTGGGTTTTTGAAACCTCAAGGTGTTGCAGTTGAGAGTAGGAGAAGAGGCCAATACCAATATAATCAAGGCAAGTATGATTAGATGCAGATAGATGGAAATACTCTTTGGCTCTCACATGGTCAACTTGCTCAGTCTCAGAGTATTGTGGGTAAACTTTGATGAATTCACTGAATGAATCTTGCAGAGATGGAAGAGACTCATGATTGGTGAATTGGGTGTTTGGGAAGATAGAGGAAGCAGTTGTTGCTGCAAAACTGTGGCGACAATCTGCACAACTGTTTCTGGGTTTGCCTAATTCTCTGTGAGATGTTGGAGAGTTGAAAAATGGAGATGGGCAGCAGCTCTGAGGGCATATGTGGGAGGCCTCGTTTGGGCAAAGTGATGCCATTTTTTTCTCTCTTCTTCGCTCAGTGACAATTCTGGTCTTTATGTATCATTTTGACATTTCTGCTGCAATTATATATCTTGATGCCTTCTGAAATCGGCTGTTTACTAAAAAACACAGAAAAATTATTACAGAAGTTTCTGTTAGTTTATTACTGTGTCTGGATATGGCTGGCTGATACGGCAGTATATGTACAACTTGATTAGGTCCTCTAGCTTAGTTATCTCCTACAGTTTTGACCTAGTCCTCCAAAGTTTGCAATGCTGATGTCAGAATACAGAGCCTCTTGCTAGCTCTGATTGGGTCATTGAGATTTTTGTATAATATTTTGGTGAATACTCAATACAAAATAATTTTTGGTTATTTGATGAGGTATACCATGTATTTTTTTTTTATTTCCAATTTTTTGGAAAAGAAAACTATATATCACAGGACAAAATGATTTTTTCTTTCCAATTCAGAGCCGATCAATACATTTTGAGTTGATCTTAGGACAAGACTTATATACTTATCATTATATACTTATCACCAATCAATTCATGCCACCTTTTTTTTATTTTACAACTCATTTTATATCCACCTAACACCGTTAAATAACATCTTATTCTAAGAAAATAAAATAAAAATCCTTCATCCAAATCTCGACTTTGTTTGGATTCTAGAAAATTTTTTTGATTTCTTCACCTTTTTTCGGTAAAAGATTTCTTCACTCTTGGCTGCCCTTTTTGCAAGAATGACATCTGTGCATAACATTTCCCCTTTGTACAAATGAACCTTTGGCTCTTCCATCCTTCTATCCTTCCCATCTTCATCCCCATAGGAAAGTCTTTCCTGTTTCATTTTGATCTTCTTCATATCGAGGTTGCTGTCATTGATTTGCTGTTGTTTTCCAAAAGCCTTTTTCAGTTTCTAGTCCCTATTGATTACAGTCGTATACTTGCAAATAGGTTTTAATATGTGCAGTTGTGTAAAGACATGAATCTCTGTTCTTTAACATTCATAAGCAAGTATAGATTTGCTTATTGCCCAATTGTTTTTCCAGAAAAGATTATGGTTTCCACATGCATAAACAAATTGTACTGCACAGAGATGGAGAACAGAGAAAAAGGAGAAACGAGGAATCATACAAAATTGAAGGAGATGACAGAAGCAGAGAAGCATTCGGGATAATATCAAAAGATTCCTTTAAACCTTTCTCCCTAACATGTCAACAAGTAAATGATGAGTTGTAAAATAAAAGACTGGTGGCCTCAATTAATTAGAGACAAGTATATAATGATAAGTGTGTAAGTTTTTTCCTTGATCTTAATGTGAATATCACCATGTTATTTTATGAGTATAAAATTAACACAAAATATTTTGTTTAAATAAAGGATAAAAATGATCTGGCCAAGAAAAAGAAAAGAAAAGAAAAAGTTGGTGGAAAAATTTAAAGTTGGTGAAAAAATGACACTTCTTAAAATGACATGTATATAAAATGACAAGTGGCTAGATAAGCATGATCATAGTTTTGGTTGCTTTAAACAAAATAAGATAAGAAAATATATATTTATCATTTTAAGAAACGTTATTGTGAAATGCTAAATAAAGTTCATGTGATAAAAAATATATTCAGTCAAAAATATAATAAAAAATATATAAAAAATGAGAAATTGAAATTTCATGGTAGTCAAGGAAAATATTTATGTTTTCATGATCTAAAAAACTTCAAGTTAGACCTAAAAGATTTTAACTGATACTTGAAAATATCCAATAAAAATTCCAAAAATTTTATTAGGAATAAAATTTCATATCCAAAATTTTGGATTTGAAAATTTTGAGTTTACATAAAATTTTTTGAATCTTTATCAAATATTTTTATATTTCAGTTATAATTTTTAAAGTTTAAGTTAGAATTTTTTAAACCATAACAAATAAATTTCACCTTTGAAATTACGATTTTCCCAAAAAAGAGAATTGGTGATAATTCATTACATTATTATACTTAATATAATTATATAAATAAATAAAAAAAGAGGATGGCTAAAATTGTGCCACGTGTACACACGGCACGCAGCGCGTGGATTTACTCCACGAACCAAAACGGCTCCCCCTAATCACATGGGCATGTAGAGACGTTAATTGATTGGAATAATAACTAATGGACCACAAAATGGCACTTAGTAGGGCGGCATTATCGACGAGGTCCAAAAGAAACCCTCTTCTCACCAGAACCCCTTCTTATTTGCACCCGTTTGCCGCCAGCTGTACTAGAGATGCTTTCCCTGACGGCTAGGGTTCCAATTTCCAAAGACTGAGCTCAACTGAGATATCGTCAACGTTCTCCTTTTTTTAAATAAATAGTAATTATGGTTAATGTGGACATGTTGAATGATGAAGCGGGCTCATAATATATTGATTAATTAATAGTCTCCCAATATAGTATTACAGGTTGAATTATTTATATTGATTTGTTTCGTTCTATTAGGGACGATGTTTGAATGATTAATAAAGCATATTTGTTTGGTGAGACTGGGGGAAGGTGGGCTTAGTAAACAATATCATGAGAAGAGTGGTTAAGTACTTAATTAATCTTTCCTATCTAAAATATAAATTATTTTTTAAAAATTTTTTATCTAACATATAAATCTCATTTAATAATTTTGAGGATATTAAATTTTTTTTTCATTTTATTCTTATTTATAATTAAATATAAGAGATATGATAAATTTTGAATATAATACATTAAATAAGAATGCTATTGAAAAATAATATATTTTTTTAATAAATTTAATAAGTAAAAATACCTTTATTGATTCTTATATAATTAGTTATATATGACTTATATTTTAGACTGAAGAAAGTATATATTATGAATGAGGTTTAAAGACAATTTCATCCAAATAATAAAAATAAAATGAACAAAAGAATGTAAATCGCCTTAAGAGGACTTCAATTTTAAAAAAAAAAATAGCATGAAATGATAACTTTTAGACATTTAAAAATAAATATATTAAATTAATTATAAGTTCTCATGTAATATAAGTCCTCTTATATCCTGTCAGCATCCTGCCTATTCATAATCGTTGGATATCCACCGTTCCAAGATTAATCTGGATTATGTGCACCATTCCTACCGTGGAATGGGGTAGTTGGCCAAAAAAAAATAAACAGAATGTGTTTGATATGTGCACCATTTCTACCGTGCAAGTATCTCTCTTTTTTTTTTTTTTAAGAACGATACTTGCACGTTTTGACATAAAAATGAGCAAGTTTCTTAGTGAATAATGAATACTCTCATAATGAATGATTCAGTTGAGCATCTCATTATCAATATGGACCCATCTGAGTCATTGACTATATAGAGTGACCACAATTTGGTTGCAGCTATATCTTCAATTATAATATTTCATCCGATTCTTAATATAAATTACTTCTAACTATTTTATTAAAATTAAGAAAAATTTATTATATCATTAAAATTATCTTAAAATTAATATATTTTTCATCTTTACTCCTTGATAAATACTATAAATTCAAATAATTTATTTTCTCTCTCATAATTAAATAAAGATATTTTTTAAATAAAGTAATTAATACTCTAGAAATTTATGGAAGGTAACTTTTATATAGGATCACAAAAAACTTCTAGAACATGACTAATAAAAAGGACTGGAAGGAATACATTCTACTCTCTTAAATTCATTTTAATTGACAGTTAAGGTTTTGACATAAGAGTCCAGAAAAATAATAAATAACTTAATAAGTAATACTGTTTTACTAAATTATCGTTGTTACATCTTTCTTTCTCATTAATTAATAACAGCATTAATTACTTGTTAGGGATAGAATTCAAAAAAATACTTCCTCTAGTCCAAAATATAAGTTCTCTTTTAAAATATTTTTTTAGACCAAAATATAAGTCCTCTTTAGATAAAATCAAAAGAATTAATGATTTTTTTCTAATTTATCCTTGTCATTAATTAGCTCATGAGAGATAAAGTTATTTTGGAAATTACATTTATTAAGGATAATGTTGAAAAATAATACAAGTTTTTGACAAATTTAAGTAATTTAACTATCTTTCTTGATTTGTGTGCACTTTATCAAATAGGACTTAGGGTGTATTTAGATTGACTTATATATAAGTAATTATAAGGATAAGTGATTAGTTATAATTGATTATGAGAATAAGTGATTATGTCAAAAGTGATTTGTGTTTGGATATTTTTACCTATAAGTGATTTTAAAAAAAGAAATGTGTTTGGATATTGGGGATTTAAGTTATTATTGTGTGAATAATGACAAAGAAAAATGAAATAAGTGATTATGGAAAGGTAAGTAATTATCATAAGTAGAAAAAAATAACTTCTTCCATAAGCACTTATTTGAGATATAAGTATTTATTGAAAAGCAATTTGTATTTGGCAACTTCTTCATATAATTAATTATCTGCTCCTATAATTGCTTATTTTACAAATTCAAACAGAAATTTATATTTTAGAGCAGAGGGAGTATATTTAGTTGCATATTGGTATTACTATAAAATAATAAAACAATTTTGCTAAAACGATAATTAAAAAGGAATAGTGGAAGTATCACTTATATTGACAATTTACTCGGAACCATTTATAAAGGGTCCACACCCTCCTCATCTGTCATTTTAGTACTCCTATACCTCCTTAATTACATTAATTTCTCACATATGTATTTCCACCATTGATGCTGCTGCTGATTACATAAGGTGTCCTTTTTCAAACTGCATGGCTTTCATACACCTTATTAATGCACATATCTCCCTGCAAATTTTGCAAAGTTCTCCCTTTGTTTCAAATTATACTCCCTCTTCTAATACCTTTTCAAATTAAATGTAACAGAAAGTGATTTATAATAAGGACCGAAAAAAATAAGTCATTTTTTGAATGATTAAGATATTTAAAATATAAGTTATTTTGTAAAATTAACGTAGTATTTAACATTTTTTTTTATTTTTATCCTAGCCTCTTGAGAGTAAAAATTAAAAAGGTTATAGTGAAGAAAAATTAAGAAATATAGCACAACTAAGATGCAATTACAATTTACTCCTCTTCTCCTAAATATAGAATCTTTTGTCCTTATCCTAAATATAGGACCATTTACAGTATACAAGTTAGTATTTATTATGTATTTTTAAAAAAATGTCTTTATTTAATGTATTCCAAAGAGAAAGAGAAATATTAAATAAAGGTAGTTTTGAAAAAATATTGTAATTTTTGAAGAAATCGAGATAGTTAACTAACTTTAACTTATATTCTTAATCCGCATGATTCGGTTAAAAAGATTTTATATTGAGGACAAAAGGGATTACTCCTTCCGGTCCTATATATAGAGTCTTTTGCCCTGATCTAGAGCCGTCAAACTGGGTCAAGCCCGACGGGCTGGCCCGAAAAGCCTGAAAAAATAAGTGGACTCGGGCCATAATTTTGGGAGCAAATACATAATTCAGGCTTTTTGAGCCCGGCCCGTAGCAGGCCACGGGTCAGCCCGAAAGCCCGAGACTTTTTTCTTTTTCTTTTTTTTGTTTAAAATATAAAAAAATACATATTATTTTATTAATTAATGATATATAAATTGTAAAATTTAAATATTAGTTTTTGATAAATTATGATGATAATTAATTGTATTAATTTAAATAATTATATGAAAAAATTTTATTAAAAAACATTAAAAAATATTAAAAATTTAAAAAAAGCCCGCGGGCCGGCCCATAAGCCCGATCCCTCGGGCTCGGGCTTGGTTTTCCAAGCTTGTTTGTCAAATCGAGCGTTTTGGTCTAGCCCTATTTGGGCCCGGCCCTAGGCGGCCGGGCCCGATTTGACAGTACTACCCTGATCTTGAATAGAAGACCTTTTACAATATATAAGGTAATATTTATTACACATTTCTAAAAAAATGTCCATATTTAATGTATTCAAAAAAAAAGAAAAAAAAATTAAATAAGGATAGTTTTGAAAAAATGTTGGGATTTTTGAAAAAATCAAGGTAGTTAATTAGTTTTAATTCTTATTCTTAATCCATGTGATTTGGTTAAAATGATCTTATATTAAGAATCAGAAAAAATAATTAATTTTGAAAATTTATGATAATTTTGGCAAAATTCAGTGATTCCAACTAGTTTTAATCAGCCACACTAATTTCTATAAAGTAATTAAAAGTGACTTATAATTTGAAATGAATGGAATAACTATTTTCAACTTCCCTCCAAATTAATGGTTTAGTACTCCCTCCATTTCATTTCTTTTGTTGTTTAAGATTATTTTACATAGACCAAAAAATTATTAATTATATTAAATTTTTCTCCCTCCACTCCTAAATATAAAAACTTTTGCCTTACTCCTAAATATAAATTTTTTTTAAAAATATGAGGTAGTATTTATTATGAGTTAAAGAAAAAACCTATTCAATGAAATGGTTATCAGGGAAAGAAAGAAATTATAAGGATAGTTTTAAAAAAATGTGATTTTTTAGAGAAATAAAGTAATTAACTAACTTCAAATCTCATTATTAATCCATGTAATTCAATTAAAAGAGTATTATATCAAAAATTAAAGAAGTATTAAAGATTTGACTTAAATAGCCATCATTTAATTATAACCTATATTGAATTAAATGAGGGGAGTATGTAATTTAAAAAAAAGTAATGATGTATTAAAATTCTAATACAACAATATATTTGGAATAAAATAAAGACTTTAAAATTACAAACGTAATGGAATGGAGTGAGTAGATAATTTGCACCTCTTGATCTTCTCTCCTTCATTCAATCACTAGTTAGTGTCACCAACACCAACATACTACGTAATTTAGTTAGGCCTCATAACTTATCATGGTCTAATCAAGACAAAAATTTTGGGTCAGTGTAATTAATTAATTATACCAACAGTATCCTAAACCACACTTATAAACACTCGATTTAACAAACTACTCCCTCCATTTCCTTTTTTAACTATCTTTTTTTTAAAGAAAATTGATATATTTATCTGATTGGGTTAGATTCGAGTATTATTTAGTTCAAATGGGAATAGCTCTCTCAACGTAATTTCAACTATTTATGAGGCTTGAATTTGAAGTCTTCCTTAAGAGATATTGAGTTCTTTATCGTTCAATCTAACTACCATTAATAAAAAGAATAATTATTTTTATTTATCTATTATTTCAAAGTTTCAATACATCATTAATTAGTATTTTTTCAATTATACCCAAAACAATCACTTGAAAAGTCAAAGGCAACATTAATTATTCTTCTTTATTTATCTACTTCTTTAAAGGCATATGAGTAAATAGAAAAAAAAATTCTAATGTATTAATTGTATTTTTTAATTTGTGTGCGAAAATCTTAAATGACAAAAAAAAAGAGAATGAAGGAAGTATTTTTTTAAAAAACAAAGGTTTAAATGAACTTAAATCCCTTCAATTAACTTTTTATCTTTTCCTATTTTATTTTGTGATGATCTCATAATATTCTCTCTCATTGGATCCACGCATTTCATTAGTAAATTCCAAATCTCTCGCTATATCTCTCTCTCTCTCTCACACACAAATAATGAAAAAGATCGATGTAAAAAGGGAAGTGGCAATTGCATTATATTAACTTCATACATTATGTCCTTTTTTTATATATATATTTATATATATAATACATGATCAAATTGTCTTTAAACTACACCTCTTTGGCTGCAATAAGATATGGTGATAACAAATAAGTAAAGCCACATATTTCGGGGGGGAAAAGAATTTTCTGTTTTTTTGGGTCAAGTAATCCTATATTGAACAGTAAACATGCTTATATGTATATGTCCTATATTAGATGGGAATTAAGAGTTAAGGTAATACTTAAATTGAATGATACTCTCACCTAATTCATTATTTTTTTCCTGATTAGTTCTTCTCTTGGCTAAAGTCAATGATATGATAGCCTGGGACAAGCTAATTGTAGATAGCATCACATGCTAGCTGTATATATTGTTAATCTGCCTTTCTAATTTTCCCGTTAGATAGTTCAATTTATAGTATTTTAATTATTAAGGTCAATAGTATTTTCAAATTTTATTTGGGTTATAAATTATTCTAATTAAACATGTAATCTTCTACATCAATCTCATGCATTTAAAAACATTAATTCGTAAGTTGTAAGATGCTTCGTCGACAACTCCTTTATGATCCTAATTAATCACAAATCTAATGAATGGTCTCCAACATACCAACGCCGTTCCCAATCCTGCTTCAAAATTTCAGCCCAAATAAACAAATATAATATTTAATTTGATTTTAAATGGAGCATCTTATCCGGTGTAACATTATGGGGCATGTACATGATGACATATATTAATGTAACACACAAATATAAATATAAACAATATATATTAATTTAATTTCAAATGGAGCACACGAAAGTCATATTAGGAGCAACATTCAGTAATTGCACCTCTTACATTATTCCTGACCCTTTGCTCCATATTCTTCGTTATATGCATCCCCACAGAGAGAGAGAACAGTGCTTCAAATTTTGAAGTGGTCCTCTTTTTTCGCGGGGGGACTTTAAAACTAAAATCCCGTGACATTTTAAATTTACTATTTTTTTTTTTCGATTTTTCTTTCGTCTGTATAAAGTTTTTTCAGTCATTTTCTTCATTTAGTTATATTAGCTCCTTAGCTTTTCAAATATTAGGGCAAAATCAAAGTTTACTTTAAACAATTTATAATCTTCTATGATTGTTATTATTATTAAGATTAAGTTGATATTTACCCATTAAAATTGTCTCCTTATTCGCTCTGTAAGATTGATAAATGAGATACTTTTAGACTACTAGCAGGGAGAGAGAATAGTAATTCTTTTGTGGTGGCCAAATAATAATAATAATTCTTGTGTATATATATATTTTTGAATAATGAAAAGGTGTATGAGGCCAAAGAAGATAAAGGGTATCTACCCATTTGAGCTTATCAGCAGAAGGGAAAATTGACAACTCTTCTGATCAGGAGAAAAGCTAAGCAACCTTTCTCAGATCTGCAAGATAACAACATGACAAGCAATCTAAATTAAGAGGAGCGTCTGCTATATATATATATATATATATATACGTATGTCTAATACACTTCAAAATACATTTAAAGATAGAAAAAAAGGTATGGTCTTTTTGCATCGTATATTTACACCAACATTGCACAAAGATTTTGATGGACCATATGGCTGCCTCAAAGTCAAAGCATTGTCTGAATAAATAAATGGGCATGCTTTAATTATACAGTCTCAGAAGCAGGCAAGCAGCCATTATTGATTGTTGCGTATGGCTAAGAAACTGATGATCATACAGACAGTGGACCCATTCTGTTTGTCACTATTCCCTCCAACTACATTAATGAAAATATAAGCCGGATTAAGAATAGAATATTGAGCTTCGAAGGAGAAGACCAGAAAGCAGGCAGATTTTACAGCATGAAATTACGCAAAACAGAATCAGGTTCTGACAGGAACCACGAGATACAATTATGAACATGGATTTTGTTGTGGGAGTCCGATGGATAATTCAGTTTCTACTTCTGCTTCTTTGTGTTTAGCACATTGCTGCGATTTTGTTTTTCCACACTGCATATCAACGCACAGATTCTATGAGCCCAGGACGAAGAAATTAATCATACAGTTAATTGGATGAATATAAGGTGCGGTTCATTTATAATGTTAAAAAGTGGCGATAGTAGTTGTTGATAATTTATAAGGTAGGTCCTATGTTTACAGAAGTATTTAGAAATTATCTATCAATAAGGACGACAAGACTTCAATTTATACTCTTGTAAATATGAGCCAAGTTTATTAACTAGACCAGCTTTGATATTGAAGTAAGTGGGATTCTGATGCCTTTGTCCTTGTTGTTTTGTTTCTAACAGGCATCTATGATGAAGAGCTAGCTATACAAAACTAATTATTGGGCCACTAAATTGAAGTAAAATTTACTCGATAAACCCAAATGGTAATGAAGACAGAAGCCCAAGGCACCCTGTTTGAATTTTGCTTTGTGTGGGGTAAATATGACTTATCAACCCGTTCCATTATAACAAGAACAAAGTTTTTTTTTTTACAAAAATAAAAATAAAGATATGCAACACTTTTACTTTTATTTTTATTTTTCTGAATTTTCTTATTTTTAATAAGATATCATATTTTTATATTGGAGTTCATGTCTATGTATGTACTTCATGAGAAAAAAATTTAGGATTTCAAAAAATAAAAAATAAAACTCACCATTTGTTTTAAGGCGGCGTTCTGTTGGAGCAAATTTCTTTCCTGAGGTCAGGTATAAAAAATGCGAGTGTCAGGAATTAATTAAAAATAAGAATGTGGAAAAGCATAATGGAAGCAATAAGGTTTGGTTGGATATGGAAGCAATAAGGAGATGAAAGTACCTTATTCTGTAGTTGCTGAATTTGCTCTCGATACAGCTCACTCTGAAACATTAATTATCCAAATTCAATCATAAGCGTCTCAGTAATCTTGTTTTGTAGCAGCAATAGGTTTTTGTTAGATATATATAGATATACCTTTCTAAGCCTGACGTTCTGCAAACTTCTCACCAGCTGATTCTCCATCTCTTGGAGTTCCTCATGTGAGCACGAACTCAATCCTTCTCCCATAAGTTTCCTAACACCCAAAGCATTCACTAACATTTGAAGACACATTATGACGAACTAGGTAACAGCTAGTATTAAATTTTTAAGGAGTTAACCTTCGAGAAAGCTCTAAAAGCTCAATCTTCCTGGCCATGATTGTAGATTCAACCTTCAGTTGCTGCATGTGATGAAACCCCATGTATCATTCATTATAAACGTCAATATATAATATAACATAAATCAATCAATATATCAACATATCAACTAGGGGTGAGCCTTGAGTATGGCCGATCAAATTGACCTAGCCCAACATTTACTAGGTTCACAATTCCTAGATCAGTCCAAGTTACAGGTTGAACCAACTTGAACCAATCTCATGTGAGTCAAGCTAGATCATGGGTTAGGCCAAACCCATGCTCATAATTTTGGCCCATGCACCCCTAATATCAGCATATAATAGAAAATTTATAGCAAGTTATATTATTCACAAGGTATGAACAATGCAATTTACATTAAACCTCATGAAACATATGGAAAATATGTCTGGTTTCACTAAAAAATGAGTGATACAAGAAACTTGCTATACCGTGAATATCATATTTGAAATATTATATACACAGAGGCAAACACATGTACTTGCAACCAAACACAAGAAAAAATTCACTTTTATCTCACACACTATGTGCCCGTTTGGTTTGTCTTTTTGTAAAAGTACTTTTAGAATAACCACAGTTTACAAAAATGAAGTTTGGATAAAAGTAGAGAAATTTACTGAAAAGCTGTTTGGATGAAAAAGGAGAAAATAATGGTTAGAAAGTACAGTTTGATTTCCAAAAAAGAGAACCAAACAGGCACTAAAAAGATCCATTTATTAACATATATACTTTATATATAAGAAGTTATGATTTACAAAGAAAAATAAAACTTGTTAAGTATTTGTTATTAGATTTTTTGGAAGAACCATTTTAAAGAGACAATTATAGGATGCTTACTCCTAAAAAATATTCATGTTGTTATGTTTTTATTATAAAACTTAAATAAATAATGAATAACAAATATATATAAAACATTTATTTGAGTTTTGTCCATTGTCAAACCCTAGACCCTTTCCGTATTCAACACATTGGATGATTGAAACCGTCCATTATTAAAAATATATGTAGGAATTACGGGGGTCTGAATTGTGAATGAAGCATACACACACACACACACACACACACACACACACACACACACACACACACACACACACATATATGTATGGATCTCTTTCATAATTTCCTAACAAAGCTGAAACATTGGAGTTCTAACCTGGTTGTATTCTTCATCTTCAAAGTTGTTGGCCGCATCACCTTTGGTGTATTTCCAGTATCGTTCCAGAATGTCCCTGATGCTGTCAATTTTTAAAACACAATTTTATCAAAATAATTAATAAGATTTGATATGAAAGGTCTGAACAACATATATATATATATGGCAACCAAATTGTTCTTCAATCAATATCAAGCAGGTAATTTTGTAGGGTTCATGAGGTATATATACCCAGCAGAAACTAATTAAACGGATTGAATAATAATTAATTGATTGAAATTAATGAAACAGATACGTAGGAATCTTAATTTGGATTATGTAGAATCAAGACAGTTATATGAGAATTATATAGAGGGCTTTAAGGGTAATTAGGAAATGACCAAAATCCAAATCTCTAAAATTATCACTTTCTCTACCCAAAAATAAATAAATAAATAAAGATATACAATGGATCAATCATTTTGATCAACATCTTGCATTTGTAATAGACAGAAACAACCGAAAATTACAGCATGAAAACATGAAATCTCTATAAATAAACACAATATTTAAAGCATACAGCAATAAAACGTAATTAGTATTACAATTAATGTCCCACATCAATTAAGTCCTTCAGTAGCAACGCAAAAAGCATCCATTAACTCAGAAAACATATATATATTGAACTTATATCTCTTGAAATAACTCAACAAAAACAAAAAACAATAAGAAAGAAAGAAAGAAAGAATTGATGAATGATGATTTCACTCAAAAGCAGTCACGGAACCTTTAATGTGCAAATAACAAAAAATTAGTCCAAAGAAGGGAGAATATATACATATATGTACACAATTATCAAGGGTATGGAAGAGAGGGAGACACTATTTCCACATTCAATAGTTCCGAATAAATCAATGAGATGGGATTGGTACGTGAAGATCTTGAGAAAAAGTATATGTCAATCAGAAGCAATTAATCTTTCATTGTACTAGTTTTCTGCTAAGGTACCTTTTATAACCTGCTCAAGTTCAATCAGATGGGATACTCTAACCTACTATTTATTAATCGCCAAAATACTTTGAGCAAAATATTTCAATTTAATGAATTTTGAAAGCGAAAAGCTTTAACCAAACCCAAAAAAAAAAATGGGTCAAACATTTTTTGTTCAACATGAAACATGAATAATATAAATTCAAGAAATCCAAGTCAAAAATAAGAGCATGAGTATACATGAATATTGATTGTTGAATGTTGAGCTTTTTAACTATTGTATGTCTCAGATTTTAAACTATTAAAAAGACTGAATATGTTTTATTAATATTTATATACGTTATACTTGGATTTGGATTTGGTAAGAGTGCTCCGTTTGTTTACAACTCACCAAAAGAAAATAAAAGGGTGTGTTTTAGTTCATATAATTCGGAGTGCCTATTTAACTATGAACAAACAACTATAATGAACTCTTATCACCTCTTACTGAATCTATCTCTCGGTAAATCCAAATCATTAAATCCAAAGCACTAAGCAAACATTGCAGAATTAATAATGGGCAAAATGAACAAAGAAAAATGGGAGAAATTTTTAAGAAACTGTCAAAACCAACAATTTGTACGGAATGCACGGAACACAAATGTCCATAATCATAGTACTAACAGATAAATGGAAAACAAAACAGAAAACCCTCCATTCAAAGAGTAAAAAATCTAATATATTCTCTTGTTCACTGCAAAGATGAAACCTGGTGCAGATTCTTACGAGCTTATGACCCCCGTGTTCTGCAAAACCTCCCACCTTTCAAGGTATATACACACACACAGATGGAAATTTTAAAATGGAGTTTCTTTTGCTGTCCTCAAGTGATTTCCAGTATTAACATCAATTTGGCAGCCCAAGAAGAGCCTCATGAACCTGCATTTTCTACAGTATAAAACACACACACATAAACTCAATATGCATATTTGATTTCACTCCCAGTATTTCTTTTTTATCTAAAGCAGATTGAACCTGAGGATTTGGAGAGATGCCTACAAGTAAAGACACTGTTGGGGAGCCTGATTTATTTACCAAGTACTAATGAGGCATATCATTGACAAAGCATTTAGCTGGAATTCCATGTTTACAAATATGGAGCACCAGAAAGTACTTACTAATTTATTAAACAAGAAATGGATCGCCATTCAAGATATAGAAATGGATCTCCCTCAAAGATAAATATAGTACCATTCTAAAATGTGGATATACGACCAGAAGAGATATGCTCAGAAACAATCTTTCTGGGAGATATAAAGCTAATTAACATACAAAAAAGCACAGGTAAGGTACTTTATAGGAAGAATGGCTCCTATACGTTGCAGATTCCTACTCAATGGAACCAATTTATACACAAATCCCAAGTATCATCTGCGTTGTAGCTCTCCAGAATTTATGTGGCATTTGCTTTTACTTATTGGGATATAGCCAATTTATGTCTCGGCAATAAGAAAATCTCATTCTGAGCTTGAATGATCCAATATAATGGCCCCGCCATATCTATGTTTTCAGAAAAACATCTCCAAATTAAACCTTACATATACTTCGAGGCTAAGCTGAAGTGATATCAGAAAAGGGCAATAGGGATCTGAATCTAATGGGCTTTCAATACACAGTGCGGGTATAGGACATTTATGTTTGTGTGTGCGCCATCTCAGTCGTTGTAGCTCTCCAGAATGAAAGCTACAAACTAAATATTTTCCTGAGAAAACTTCATTAACAAATCAGGCAAGTAAATGTAGTGGAAAGAGGGGGAAAATAGAGAAGGCAAAAAAAAAAAAAAAAAGTCAAGCTACTTCACTTTATCTTTTCATGAAGATGAGAAATTGAGAAAATCCAAAGGTTGCCATGAAACACCCTAGTTAATTTGTCGCTAAAGGGTCAGATATGATCGGTGAAAAAGAGAAAGAGATCATGAAAGACATCAAAGGAACAACTCACAAACATAAAACATCATAATACACATTCATCGTACACTAGTCCTCATCCAGCAAAGCATTCCATAGTCATGTATATATACACTTTCCATTCACAATATGCCTAACACACAACTCTCTCTTAATTAGCAATTAAGAATGTCATACAAGTACTTTTAACCAAAGGATTCAATAAATAATGAAGAGTATATTTCATTTAATTATAGAAGAAAGGAAAACGTACGTACTCAGAACTTGAGAACTCATAGAGCCTGCCTCTTTGTGAAAAGATAATCACAGCTACTTGGGCATCACAAAGAACAGATAGCTCATAGGCTTTCTTCAGAAGCCCGTTCCGACGCTTGGAGAATGTCACTTGACGACTAGTTGCGTTCTCAATCTTCTTCATTTGAACCTTCCCCCTCACCATTTCTTGGAGATTCTCAAGAAAAAAAAGGCTAAAGTTTACTCCACACCCAAACCCTAGATGAAACAATAATTTGTGCTGATCAAGGTAATAAACCAGGAATCAATCCTTCTTTTGGGTTCTTATTTACAAGAGCAAGCAACAAAGGGGAAATCCAGAACCCAGATGAACAGCTTCTGGTTCCATAGTTAATCCTTCAAAAAGGTAAGATATCGAAAATCCCCACAACCTGAAAGAAATATTTGCAACAGAAAAACAAACCCAAAAAAAAAAAATTTAAATAGAACTTGTGATACCCCAGAAGCTCCGGATTGAGTTTACTGAGAACCCACAAAGCTGGGAACTTTAAAATCTGGTAATAGCAGAGAAAGAGATCATGGTATTTTGAAGGTAAGTGAACAGAAGAATCCAAACAAAAAAATATGTGGTTACAGAAAGAACAGAGGAATGTAATATTGGAATACTACAATGGATTCAGAAGTTTCACAGTAAGAAACACTAGTCCAGAAACCCTAGAAAGATTCAACGTTCTTCCAAATTTGGATTTAATCCTAAGCCCTTTATTCATTTATTCCTGTCATCCTCCTAAAAGTTGATACCCCAACAAGTAAAAGCAGAA
Source organism: Adenanthera pavonina (assembly GCA_026686845.1). Taxonomy (NCBI): domain Eukaryota; kingdom Viridiplantae; phylum Streptophyta; class Magnoliopsida; order Fabales; family Fabaceae; genus Adenanthera; species Adenanthera pavonina. The sequence continues at coordinate 29,368,177 of JAIVEN010000013.1, forward strand.
GAAATAAAGTAATGAGGAGGAAATCAAGACAGAGAAAGGGCCGACAAATTGACAGAGAGAAATTTAATCTGGACTGCATTATTTTCATCCTTTTGTGCAATTGAATGATTTTTTTTTTTTCCAATTTTGTGCAAGTGGATGATGAACTATATCTGTGGCCAAAAAGATGACAAACGATGAAGTATCAAGTAACGACAAATAACAATTTAAAAAAATAATAATAATCGAAAAAAAGTGGGTGAGAATGAAAGAAAGTGGACCAACGGTTTTGTTCCATATATCACTTATCTCACTTTGACATTTTTAACATCCAAAACTAGGATGAACAATCAACATACAAATCAACCAACCACTATCCCAAAAAGATATATATATATATATATATATATTAGATCAATCAAAATTTATGGGTACAACAAAGCGTTGTCCATGTATTGTATTGGGATATGTTTATGTATTTATTTTAAAAAAATAAATATTTTAAGAACTATATAGTATTTGTGCATTTATAATCATCACTTCAATAAAAAGAACTAGATAATTTAACTTTATATTGATATTACATTAATAAATACTCCCTCCGGTCCCATTTATAAGATGTTGTTTTGAAAATTTGTTTAGTCCTATTTATAAGGTGTTGTGTTATTTTTTTATTTAAATTTTTTTTAATCCTTCATTTAATAACTTTTTTTGTCTCGTAAATTGTTCCGGTCTTTAATTAGTATGGGTAAAATTGGAAGTTTATACTATTTTTTTATAAATTTAAGAGTATAATTATGTCTTCTTAATAGTCGTGTAATGAAAAATAACATCTTATAAATGGGACCGGAGAGAGTAGTAAATAACAGCAATTAATTATTTTAGTATTACATAATATCTTAATTAAATTTTTAAAAATATTATTTTAATCTTGATTTTGAGTGAAATTAGATGACTTGTCACGTGCTGTCAAGAATATGATAAATGAACTCTACTAATAACAATTTGTTAACATTGCAATTCACTGTGTATTTTATATTATATATTGGGATGGGATATTGATACTGATGATATCTAGATAAAAATTGAATGTTTTTTAATAAAAAAGTACATGTGTCACCATGTGTGATACCATTTAATACCAGTACTACAATAATCTTTTTTTATATTATTAATTAGGGTGAGTTTTGTGTACTTTTATAGAGCTTGGTATGAGCTGTGTTTTTATGGCTTTTGAACAGTATATTTATTATATTTTTTTATATTGATGGCAATAAACTTTGAATGATTAAATTGATCACCATAATATCTTCCGATAAAATACATTTTAGCTTCAGTACTGTACTGGCAGCAAGTTCTAATGACTATATTAATTGATTAATTATATGATAAAAATTAATATAATTTAGTTTCAACTCCAAGGGTTGAATTGATGTGAATTTTATAATGTTTTAAAACTACGATAATATATGAAATGTGATAAAAAAAATTCCCATGTTATAAATTACAATTTTTTGTCTTGTTTCGCCCAAATTAGGAAAGATCTATATAAGGAAAAATTAATTTTTAAGTGGTTATTAAAAAATGCAAAACAATTTTGCAAGATAAACAATTAAAAATATGATCTTCACTAGTAGCAGTTAGATTGAATAACAATGACTCAATATTCATAGTAAAGCATCCAATTTGAACTTTGTAAATGAAAAATAATGTGATAAGAGCTTTCCTCCAATTTGAATTTAGATTAATTTGTAGCATCAGACACAATATCGTAAACCATTGTTTGAGACAAAGGTCTTGCCCCTCCCAATACAATTCATTGAAACATTTTGTAAGAAAGAAAATACACTCTTACAAACCCTCAAGATTAGGGTAATTGAAAAATTAGAATCACAACATTTAGATTAAATATATTTTCATTAAATGAGATTACATTTTAAAATTAATTTGAAAAAAAAGATGCAAAATTTTAATTTAAAATCTTAAAATTTTCAAGCACTGTATTTTTTTCAAAAATTTTAAAATAATTTTAGACTTAAAAGTTTGTTAATATGAATATTTTATTCTGGAATCTCTACTTCTACCCTAGTTTTTATCTTTTTTACTACTCTAGTTTTTATCTTTTTTACGTCTATAATCTAATTTTTATCTTGACTAATTTTTTCTTAAAAAAAAAAAAGGGGAGGCATCACCATCGTCTCGAAGTGTGGGGAGAAGGCAAAGAAAGGTGACATGACAAAATGAAGACATAGGCACGTGGCCCTCGATGAATGGTGGGCCAAATCCCATTCTTTTCAAAAAAGTTAGTGTATGTTTGGTTTAGCAAACATAACCATCGTTTTCAATTATAATTTTTTAAAGGATGTGTTTGGTCAAACACAGATGAAATGTAAACTGACTTTTTGAAAAATAAAAAATTGATTAAATTGTAGTTTTGGAAAATGAGGGAAAAAGTTACTTTTTCTTTAATAAAACGTGGGTTTTGAAAAAGGAGAAACAAATTTACTCTATATTATACATCTAAAAGTACTTTTAACCCCTATCATCCAAACATATTTTTTGTCAAACTTACTTTTATAAAAAGAATATCCAAACATAACAACTTCCAACAAACTTATTTTATCTAAATTTCATTTATCTTAACTTAATTTTATAAAATAGAGAACTAAACGGGCCCTTAGTAGTAGTACGGACTATAACTCTACCTCACTCCCGTAATTTCTATTAGCCTCGTTTTACAAATTTTTTGGGTCATATTTTAAAATTTTTTTATAAATTTAAATGTAAGTCATATTTTATAAATTTTTAAAATATTAATTATTTTATTTTTAAAATATTTTTATTTAATTATGAGAGGAAATAAATTATTTAAATTTGTAGTATTTATTAAAGGGTAAAAATAGAAAATATATTAATTTTAAGATAATATTAATCATATAAAAAATTTTTCTTGATTTTGATGAGGTAGTTAGAAGTGACCTACATTAAGTATTGGAAGGAGTAACAATTATTTCAAAATCATATAATAATAGTAACAATATTCATAATAACATAAAATTTAAAATTTAGGAAAAAATTTATCTCTTTTTCCTTATATATTTTTTTATTGTTTTCTAAATGAAAATTAACATGTAAACTTTTTTTGACATATTATAGATCTAGTCATAAATGCTTTTGGTATTATTTCTTAATTCAAAGTTAATATGTGGACTTCTTTTTAACATATCATAGATTATAGTGAGATTCATATATTAACTTTTAATTTGAAAAACAGTACCAAAAGTATATAAGTTTTTTTTCTAAAGTTTATGAAACTTGTACATTATTTATAGATTATAAATAGTACGCCTCATATCATGTTACATATAATGCAAAAAAATGCCTAATTTCTTAAAAGGTTGAAAAATTTAAATTTAAAATATTTTTATTACAAGCGTGCATTCCATTTTTTTAATTCGATTTAGTCTAAAAATTGAATAAATTGAAACCAAAATGATTATAAAAAAATAATCAAACAAATCAAACTAAAATGTTTGGAAGAATCAAATCAAATCAAACTGAGCCAAAAAATTTTGATTATGTTCAATTTTTGCTATTTGATTTAAAACTTTAGTTAAAGTAAAATGGCACAAATTGTTAAAAGAAACTTAAAAACTTTCAAAACATCAAAAAAAGACATAGGCCTCCAAAACATTAAAAAAATTTGAAATTATATATTCAAATATTCCATCTAAATAATATTGAAAATTTTTCTATATAAAAAATATAAAAATCCAAAATAATATTGACCTCAACCTCAATTAAGAAATCCAAATCCTTTATTCTAGTAAAAAAACCGTTATAAAAAATACTAAGAAAATTAAAAAAAAGTTAAAAATATTACATCTTGATCTTGCATAAAAAATTCCAAAAATATATAATATTATAATAAATTAAAATATCAAAAAAATAGAAAATTCAGCTTGGTTTAGTCTATTTAGGTTTTCATTACAACATCGATTCGAACCAATATAGTCGAAATTTTTTAAAAAATTAATCAAACCCAACTAAATGAACCGAATCAAATTGGTCAAACTTAATTTGGTTTAATTTGATATTCGATTTCAATTCGATTTTGTATATTCTTAATTTTTATATATATTTTAAACTATCATTAATACTTTTAAAATTATAAATTTAAAACGCTGGGTTTAAAATATAAATTTGTAATTTTAAATGTATTATCAATAATTTAAAACTAATCATAACAACTTTTATCTTGAAGTTTTAATTTTTGAAATATTTATTTAAATATTATTATTTTATATAAATACTTAAATACAATTTTTTTCACTTGTTTTTTTCCCATTTTCCCTTAGAATAGTCTCGTGGCTCTGGTGCTCTCTTCCCGCTCGGAGTAACATGGTGATGGTGGACATGCTTTCATTTTGAGGGAATAAAATAATGGGGAATTATTCTCCACTTGTCCACTTTGATGCTGAGGATAGAGAATCCATTGTCATGTCCACCTTTTCTTTGTACGGAACAAAAAAAGAAGAAGAAGAAAAATTACTAAGATTATGATTTTATTAAATTTTAAAAAAATTTATAAAATTAGAAAAATAGATCTATGAATTTATGAATTAATTCAAAATGAAGATTATTAAAATACTCTCATACACATTAAATTGACTATATAAATTTGTAACTTTTTACTTAAATTTTACAATTATGATATTCTGATTTTATAATTTACTTTTTAAATTTCAATATGAAATAATTAGATTTTTAACCTTATAAGTATCTGAATAACATAAGAGATTTGTAATTTTTTATTCAAATTTTGCAACTCCCATTTTTTTATTTTGTAACTTATTTTTCAAATTTTAAATTGAGTAATCAAATTTTAACCATTAAAGTGGCACCAGAAATTTGCAATTTCTTATTCAGATTTTGTAACTCCCATGTTCTGAATTTGTAAATTATTTTTCAAATTTTTACAAAAAATAATAAGATTTTAATATTAAAAATATCAAATTGGCTCGAAAGATTTACAACTTCTAACTTAAATTTTGTAACTCACGTATTTTGATTTTATAATTTATTTTTCAAATTTTAACATGGAGTAATAAGATTTTAATGTTATAAGTATCAAATTGGCTTGAAAGATTTACAACTTCTTATTCAAATTTTGTAACTCCCATGTTTTAATTTTACAACTTATTTTTTAAATTTTAACATGGAGTAATTAGATTTTAACCTTATAAGCATCAAAGTGACTCTAGGGATTTGCAACTTTTTACTTAAAATTTGCAACTCCCATATTATGATTTTGCAACTTTATTTTTTTTCAAATTTTAACATGTAGTTATCAGATTTTAACCTTTAATAAGAGTATTTTAATAATTTTTATTTCAAATTAATTTGCTTTAAGGACTAAGGGTATGTTTTTTCTAATTTCACAAACTTGCAGTCATGAAATTTAATAAAATCATGATCTTGATCTTAAATAGTAATTCCCAAAAAAAAAATCAACCTTTCCTTTTCTTTTTTGCGAATAACTTTATGAAAGATAAAATAAATTTGTTTAATTTAATTTTAACATATCGTTGAAAAATTTGTCGTTTTACGGTTCACAAAATAAAAATATTAAATAAAAATAAAATTAAATAAATTTTCAAAGACTATTGTTATATAGATAGGATTCTATTACAAGGTGGTGTTAGTGTAATATAAAGTGCAAAACAAAAATTTAATATGGGATAAAATTATATCATAGAATGGCTATATAAGTTAAAAAGATTCATGAACATAATGGCTTTAAATTTTAGATTAAAAAATGGTGGTGTCTCCATTTTTTATACTATTTTTCTTTCTAACATTTTTTTTGGCCAGCTTTTCTTTCTCACATTTAATGGAAACTAAAATCTAATAAATCTCTAGCTCTCTCCGACCCTATAAAATTAATAGGCTGCAAACAGCTTGGATTTGCAGATGTGATATCCTAGAAACTGCCTACTATTTGTTACATATCAAAAGTGTACTTCAATAAAGAAATAAATAATCATCTTAACATATAAGCAACATTTTGAAAGATTTTAAATATTTATAATATAAGTCACTTTATAAAATATAAATAATATTTAAAGCTACATGGTGAGGGTAATGAAATGTAATGGATTGAATTAGAATGAAGTGGTGATCACAGTAAGTATGTTTGGTATTATTTTAAGAAAGTTAAAATATAATTAAATTTTTATCCAAAATTAAATATAAATAAAAATAAAAAAATAAAAATGTCCTTATGAAGAAACAAAAATTCTTCTTCCACCGCCATCAACAAATCCACTGAAAACAAATAAATTGAAATGAAGGGCATACTATAATACATTCTCTATCTAAAGTGGCCACGATCTTTTTCTCTTTTTTCTCTTTGAAAACCGAATTTGATATACGGTATCGTGGAGGATCTACATCAAGTAAGGTTGTATTTGTATTTGTTAGGGTGTACCTTAGAAAGGAGACTTGGAATAGAAAATGGACAAAAGAGAAAAGGAAAAAGGACAAAATGTTATTTGGTTTAAGCATTATCATCAAAATTAGACCGGATTAGCTGATTTGACTAGTCAAATTCGGAATCGGTACTTGGTCCAATTCAGTCATACTATACAACAAGTATTATTTAGAACCGGTGAAACCAATCTTGACCTGGTAAAACTTGTTCTGAATCAGTCCTAAACTGGTTATGTATTATTTTTTTTTCAAATTTTTTTAAAATATTTTTTTATTTTTAAGATAAAATAATATTATTTTTAGTATAAAATATGTTTTCTTATATATTATAATATTATATAAATATTATTATGATATATAACTATTAAAAATTATATATTAACTTATTTAAATTAAAATATCAAGTTATGAAACTTATGAATAATTTATTTATAGTAAATAATAGATTAATAATTTAATATTATTTAATTTAAAATTTTAATTAAGTTATAAAAATTTTTTAAATTTATATTATTTATTTTAAATATATTATTTTAATCATCTGATGTTATTCGATGAAAGCACTGAACCTTAAATTAGTGACTTACTTGACAACATTAGATTTAAGTATAACGGATCAAACAAACATGGGGGCTGACGAATTTGAAAAGAGGGGCACCGAACAATTTTTCTTAATCTGTCAGAAATAAAATTAAAAAAAAAAAGTGAAAGTGGAGCGTCGTCACTCATCCGTACAACGGTCCCTTTATTTTTTGTCGACACTTAACGAAAGCTGTGGTCCTAATCCTACTTTTTGCAATTTCCTTTTATTGATGTTGATTGTTGTGTATTCAAATTCTTACACTTCTATTTTTAAATACAAGAAAACAAAATTTTTATGAAAATTAAGATAGATAATATTTATTATTATTTTATACTATTTTTTATAGTTTTTTTAAAAGCATCATAATTATTTTCATTCACAAAATTATTTTTTCATCTTCTTTATTTTATTCTATTATGTGTATTTTATTAGACATATACTTAATTTTTCTAATATATTTGCGTGGATTTTTTTTGTTGTGGACTAAAACTATCCCTCACCTGAAAAAAAACTAATCTTTAAGTGGTAAAATAAAAGATAGATCCGTCCCAATTTACATTTACATGGAATTTTGATTCCAATGTCATCAGGTACTTTTTTTCACCACTTCTATTTAAAAGAATATTGTTATAAAATGTTCACTTTTTTTTTTTTTTAAATATCAGAGGCGGGGAGAACCCAAAATTAGAACAAAGGGGCTAAGACGGCGTTATATTTTGTTGCGAAAATCAAGAGTATCTTCAAATAGATGAAGCTCGTGTGGATTATTGACAGCTTCCCGACCCTCCATCGCTTAAGATCACCACGGCATCATGGTTTAATCTGATCCAATCATCACATGGTGGGGACCAAGTAGTTGGCACAACTATATATATGATTATTTCCAAGGGAGGGGAACTCCATCCATTACTCACATAACTTTACTTTAATATACTCCCTCCGGTCCATATTATAAGATATTTTTAACTACCACACGTGGATTAAGAAAAGTTGGTTATAGTATAAAATTGATGAAAAAAAATTCTGACATTTCTATTTTACCCTTAAGGAGAGAATAAAAGTATATTAAATTAATAATGATGGTAGAAGGAGAGAGAAGTTAATTGACACTTGTAATGAAAACATTCAATAGGGGTAAAATTGAGACTAAAATTAAATTTATTACTTAATATCTTATATTTTGGACCAGACAAGTTTTTTAAATAACACTCTATAATAGAGACCGAAGGGAGTAGATGAAAGCTACTGGATCATGTGGCAAATAAAACTTTTACCTTCCATTTGGATAGGAAGAAAATAAGGGGAAAAGAAAAATTTAGAAAAAAAATAAGACCCAATTGTTTAAATTATTTTTTTATTTTTCTTTGTAATATTCTTTTTTTTCTATTTTTTTTTTCATTCCAATCAAAGCTTTAGTCTACTAGTGGTGGGGAAATGTTTTTGACTTGCCACATAATTGTTATCCGATTTTGCTAATAGATCAGATAGGGGCTTGTAAGTTGTATGGGGAAAACATAAATATCTTCGTCTGGTAGGGAAATGTCTTTGACTGGCCACATAAATTGGGCTTTCCTTTTTCTTTACCGGGCGTGGGACCGTATTAGGCTTTGGGCTTTATTTCGTGGGCCTTTAGCCTTTAAAGGTGAATTTGGGCACTACCATAAATTTTGGTGGGAATTTATGATTGGGCCTTTCTTGATGCGACCAAAAAAAAGGAATATTTATTTGGGCCCATTAAAAATATTTATATTCATAGCTAAATAAGGTTTTGAGTCCAAGTTTAAAATATATTAGGAGAAATACCTTTAATTCGGTATGACAATATTTAAATCTAACTTAATAATATCATAAACTAGATAATTATATAAAAAATATAAATAAAAATAATGATTTATGACAATAATACCAACCTTGTACTGATGTGTAAGCAACGCAAGTTAAAAAAAAAATCAATTTAGAAAAAGAAAAAACCATGCTTTTTTATGGAAAAACAGCTCATTAGGTATATGGTGTTATAAGGTGTTTTTGGCTAAGCTTCAATGTGGACAAGAAAGAACTGTGATGGAATCCTTATTTGATGATGACGTAATTTTTGTTTGAGTTAAAAAGCAAGAGTGCAAAATACATGCTGATTAGGAATAGCACTACTTGGTGCTATAACGCTAAATTGAATTCCGTTCAATTAGTCTTCGATAAAATTTGCACATTCAGCAACTAGGAAAGTGCACCTCATTATGGCTCTTCTAAGAATCAAACGTAATTGAAAAAATCCAAAGGCGTATAATTGGTTTTTTCCATTGACTTCTGAAAATATCTTCAGTCAATAGCTGAAGATTGATTTTTTTGAGATATAGAATTTACCTCTCCCAACAAGAATATAATTGGTTGGTTTTTTATAAACATAAATCAATTATGCATAGCACATATAGTTAATTCATGTGTGTCTTCTATACAGAGAACATTAGAATCACGACTCAACAAAAGCAACGCAATTGAAACACTTTAAATATTTGATTGATGGAATCAAAAGAATAGCTAGCTCATGTAATGTATGAGAAACTAAGCATGTTCTTCTTTATATGTTGCTCCCTCTAATATTTAATATAAGATCTTTTTAATTAAATCATACAAATTAAAAATAAAAATTAAAGTTAATTAATTACTTTGATTTATCTGAAAATCATAATATTTTTTTAAATTATCCTTATTTAATCTCTTTTTTTTTTAGATACATTAAATAAGGATATTTTTTTGAAATACATAATAAATATTACCTCCGGTACAATGTCCTATATTTAGAATAAGGACAAAAAATCCTATATTTAGCATTGGAGGGAGTATATGAAATTTATTGAATAAATAACACTGATTATGTCTTATGAATAATTTAATTAACTTGTCGTAAATTTTAATATATACATTGATTGATATATTAATTCCCATGGCCAATTCATAAATATGCCTAATTAATTAATAAATTTTTTTGAATTATCGGGACCACTCCAATATTGTATAATGTCTCTTTTTCATCTCATTTTGTTATTAACTCATGGTTATTGATGATTAAATTAATTTGCGAAGAATTGTTTGAATTTAAATCCTTTTTAATAACTCTGAAGAAAAACTGTAAATCATCCGAAAACGTAGCACTCATACAAATTTTTAAAACACCATAATGGTGTGGGTGGTTTTATCATAAAAGTTTATTTATAATAGATTATGAGAATAAGTAATTATATTAAAAGTGATTTGTGTTTGGATATTTTTACTTTATAAATAATTTTAAGAAAATAAATATGTTTGGATATTGAGGTTTAAATAATTATTGGATAAATAATGAAAAGGAAAAGTGAAATAAGTAATTATGGGAGGATAAATAATTATCATAAGTAAAAAAAATTAGTTTCTCCCATAAGCACTTATCTCAAGTGCTTATTGATAGGCAGTTTACTTTTGATAACTTTAACACATAATCACTTATAGGATCCCATAAGTAATTATCGAGACTATCCAAATAGACACTAAGTCTTGGATGCCTTTTTTTTAAATGAAAAACAAATCACTATTAACAAAAAGAACAAGTATAGGCAAAACTACATCAATTTTCATCATCCACGAAGAAGGTGTCTCATTTTATTGGTTATTTTATGAAATTTTAAATGTTTTATTTTATTTATTATTTTAATAATTAATAAAAAAATTATTATTTTCGAATCATACCCTTAAATAATTAACAGTACATAGTAATTTTTTGTTGTAATGTAATACTTTATATTTATTCTCTACTATTGAAATGTTGAAGGCAATTTAGAATAATTATATTATTCATTAAATTATTTATTAACCTATATACATAGATGATGGAGTATTGCACAAATCATTGCTGCGTGTGATTGGGTTATTTTTTCCTCCAACTCAACAAAGCCCAACTCAACTTTCGATGCATGGAAAAGAAGGATTATTTCAACTAAAATTGAAAATTTAAGGTTTTGTTCTTCCAATTAAGGGCCCTATCTTTCTTTGCGTAATACTAATATCCTCAGCTCTTCCCTTTTTTTTTCTAGGTATAGTTTTATTTCTCTCTTGAAGATATTATGTATGTGAAGTCCAGATTGTTAACTCTCTTCGGTTAGAAAATTAAAAGAAAACGCCCCGCAATGCAAATGAATGAAAGGGGCAAAAATGATTCAACTGTGTTGCTTTAACCTATTATAAATTAAATCGGTTAATGAACTAGAATTAACATGTAATAATAAAATTAATATTTTTAATAATATATGTTATGTATTATTAAAAAAATATTATTCATAAGTTTCATAACTTGGTATTAAAATATAAATAAATTAATATTCATTTCAATTTATATTTTAAATTCAAAATTATCAACTAATATTTTATATTTTAATTATTTATTAAGTAAATTTATGATTATTACTAATTATGTATCATATATTGCTTACATAACATTATAATAAAAAAATTATAAAAAATAATATTATTTATTACTAAAAATAATATTATTTTATCTTAAAAACTAAAAATGTTAAAAAAAAATAATCATGCCAATTTATTACTGATTTGCGGCTAGTTTGACTAATTTTCTTGCAATTCACATTTGTTTTTAAACCATTCGATTTTCTTCCCTATTTTGATTAAACCTGGCATTGTTTCCCAATCTAACCGATCAAACTAATTGGTCCAATCCGATTTTTAATACTTCTACTTTTACTTCGTTTCTAGTTAAAGTTATCTTAATTCGCTGTATTTTAATTTTAATTTGGTCCTTTATCTATATAATGTTATTTTATGACAACAAAAAGAAACTAAAAAGACACAATACAAATAGAATCCTATATTGTATTTGGGATCCAAGATTGTTTGTCCCAGAAAATTAAAATCTGCTTGAGACCACAATATGAATGGGCATATTTAGAGTCATTTTTTCATAATTAATTATAAGAATAAGTGATTTTTCATAAATAATTTAGAGAATAAATAATTATCTAAAAAATAATTTATGTTTGAATATTTTTAACTGAAAATTGAATTTAAGAAAATAAAATGTATTTAGATTTTACTTTTGGATGAATAATTAGAAGGAAAAGTGAAATAAGTAATTATAGAGAAGTAGAAGTGAAAATTTTTCACTTACAAAAATAAGTGATTATTGAGTGTTTTTGAGATATTTGAAAAATCACTCAATTAAGTATTTATGGACTCAAAAAGTTATATTCAAAAACACACTAAGTGATGATTAAATATATATTTAAAATCTTATAATATATCAGTTTTCATTTCTTCATACATGTGTTTTTTTTCCCTCATTTTTTTAGAAGATTTTTTTATTTCATATTAATCTACGTTAGTTTCTCCTTCACATTTTTCTATGCTTACTTAAATTTTGCATTCATTTCAAATGTAATCTACTCCCTCCCGGTTCTTTCTATTAATCATGTTTTAGAAATTTTTTATGATTCTAAATATAAGTTACATTCCATGAGTTTTTGGAGTATTATTTACTTTACTTTCAAAATGTCATTATTTAATTATGAGAGAGAAAAAAATATTTGAATTTATAATATTTATTATAGGGTAAAGATAGAAAACATATTAATTTTAAGATAATTTTAATTATGTAACAAACTTTTCTTGATTTTTATAAGGTAATTAGAAGTGACTTACATTAAAAATTGATAGAGTATATCTATACAAGGTGGCAAAAAAAAGCCTATGTCTATACAAAAATAAATTAGGTAGAAAATCAATTTAATGTATTTAGTTTTTGAATAGTATTATGATTTCATATATTTAATTTATAAGTTGGCTTGTATCTTTCGTTATTTTGTTGCACATAATGTTCAAATTTTTTATTTAAAAAATTGATGAGTTCTATTAAATAATTTTCTAAATTTTTACTAATAAAAAATAAATTCTCCCTTATTTTTTTTTCTATACTTTTTCTCTCACATTATTCTCTTTACATCCCAAATCAAGCTTAGTTGTTAAAAGATTTGGTTTAAAGCAGTTGAAATTAAGGAAGATTCCTATCCCATTTACACAAGAGAAGTAAAAAGTAAAGACAGGGTGGACACTGTACACTAACTTGAGAAATACGCAATTGGTGAGGCAATCCAATTTAGACGGATGGTTCCACGTGTGTATGCCAAACGAGGCGGTCCCCACAAGCATCCAGCTGTTGACACGTGTAGGGGCCCAGCCAGCCCGCCTGCCTTCCTGGGTCCCTAGACGATGAAGCTAACCCATAATTAATTAATTAAGCAAATGAAATGAGCAAGTAAAGTAGGGGACCACACTCAAGAGCGGTCCCACGCAATCCTAGCGACACATGCCTCAACCTCAGCTTTCACATGTTCATATCTCGTGGCCCAAGTCCAGCCACTCAGCATGGTCCACGGACCACCCTCACTTTTCCCCAAGCACTGGACCCCACTACGCAACTAGGCACGTGCACCACCACCCTCACGTGAGCCACCCCCCCCCCCCCCCTCCCTCGTTGACATACCAACACGTCTCGTCTCGGAGTCACCCACGCTCCTAATCGCACCGTCTCGTGCCTTATCGGACCCGCGTCTTCCACGTCTTTGGTGGACCCCACTATCCCCACCCCCACAGAAGTGGGACCCTAGTCCTTTTATTTATTTATTTTTTCTGGCCACCGATGTGGACCCTAATCTTCCAACGATAACAATTACTGCTCCGGTATTACTACTTTGTTGCTCGTCAATTGCAGTATAGTTGCTCGGTCTGATCCGGTACTTAACGTAAATTATCTTTAATAAACTTAATAAAATTAAAAAAATTTTATTATTTTATTAAAATTATCCTAAAATTAATATATTTTTTATCTATATTTTTTAATAAATACTATAAATTTAAATCATTCACATTTTTTCTCATAATTAAATAAAAATATTTTAAAAATAAAGTAATTAATACTTCAAAAACTCATAGAAGGTAACTTATATTTAGGATCATAAAAAACTTCTAGGATGTAACTAATAAAAAGGATCAAGTAATTTTAAGCGGGCCTGTGAAAATTTTTTTCTTTAATCAAATCACTCCGTATTTAATGATTACATTAACTTCCAACTAATTTAATTCAAGTTGGATAAGATTAATTTTTAAATTATGTGATTAAATCAGAATACCTCTAGTGACATAACTAAAGTGATTAAAAACTGCATTTAAATATGCTTGTTCTGGAGGCCACAAAAACTTCAATTATCCTGGCACTCGTATTCATTTCATTATGGAAATTTTTACAACTAAAATAACAATAACATTTTCGATATTTGAAAACTTTTAAACTAACAATTATTCTATTTAAAAAAGCAATCACTTGAATTCAAATTAAGAAATCTATTTAATGGGTGAAAATTAATAAGAATTTTAGAAATGTATTCAATATCCCAAGTCATTAGTACTTCGTTTGAGACTCAGCACCTTATAGCCTACAAATGCAGGTAGAAACAAGCTTGCATTTATATCTTGAAGCACGTGAATTGGAGATACTTCAAGATTGTTCATTGGATAAAGAACAATACTTTTCGGTGTTTGAAATTGTTTTTCTTAAAAAAAAAATTATAGTTTTGGAAGTAGAAATTGCACAAATTACTAATTACAATTATTTTAAAAAAATATTGTAAAAATGGTCGAGACCTTTTGGTTAACTTAATATTTTTTAAAACCAAAATGAAATCGATGAAAGCCTAAAAGGTTAAAAAAATTGGAGACAAAAATGAAGCATTAAAAATTAAAATTTTAAAATTCTGTTGCCTACTAAAACAAAATTTAACAAAAACCCAGAAATCTATAAAACTGCAGTGGGTCAATTTTCCATTCTCGGCCTTACAAAATTTTTTTTAAATCTCTAACCCTTCCTTTTCCCTAAAAATGCAAAAACTTCAAATTTCAAGGCTTTGAACTCGGCGGTTCAGAACTCGCAGACCGACCCAAAAATTGCAGTTCTTTCTTGTCGTAGATTTCCAGAGAAAAGTCCCTAAGCATCTGAGTCGCTGTCGCCGTCGTAGTAGCAGTAGGAGCACTAACACTCGTACTCGTTCCTGAGCTCAAACTAGGAGCCATCGTCGACGAGGAGTTCGCACATCCCGAAGCAGAAGCACCGTTTGAACCATTTATGGTACCCGAAGGTCCTAAATGCTCACTGGGTTGCATCATCGCAGAGACGAAGTTCGAAATGGGTCTCGCTTGAACATTGAAAAACGGCGTCGCACTGGCCGGAATCGCCCAGTATTGTGGCTGATTTCCTGAATCACCAGTATTTGGGAACATCAAGAACGGTCCCGACGCGTTTGTCCCACCCAACGGCCACAAGGGGACTAGTCCTCCCGAAACAACACCGCCACCGCCGCCGGTGGTACCAATAGAACCGTATGACATTGGAGTAGCCGGAGCTAGCCCTGAAGAGATTGAGGTTGGATCGTTGACGTCAATGAACTCACTGTTCGATGCCCGTCGTCTCCGTTTTCTTGGGGTTTCTTCTCCGTCTGGTCTCGCCGGGCAGGAGGTTGGGATCTTTAGGGTTCCGCCGACGGAGACGGCGATTGCGGGGACGGTTCCGGTGCCGGTGGCTTCTATTATTGCCGGCTCAGCCTGCTCAAGCAACCATCGGATAGTCTCTCCATCCGACTTGTGGCCAAGTTCTCGCGTTAGCTGGAAGATCCTGGCCGCACACGTGGCTGGCATTCGGATTCTGCGGCCACGGCCTTCCACCTTGGTGTGGCGATCTTTGGACGGTTTCTTGGTCGGCAACACCGTGTTTCTGACCGGCGTTGACATCGTTAACGGTACCTGAATAATATTCATGGGAAGAGACTCGTCCAGGCTTTGCTCTGCCTCCGGGAACTCTTCTTTGAGGGGAACTGCCGGCGGCGACGGAGCCACTGGCTCCGGAAAATTTGACTCTGCCCCCTCCGTCATTGACGTCGTCTCAGAAGGAGATATATCGGCACTGTGGTTTTCATGTTCGTCGTCAACACCGTCGCCCTTGTCTTCGATTCGGTGGTTTTGATCTACTTCCATCCGGAATGGATTAAGAGAATGATCCTAGAAACTGAATAATCTGCAAACGCCCTAAACCAGATTAGCCGAAACCCAGAAAAATCACGGAGAGAATCAATAAAAAGGAAACAAATTTATAGATTGAAAAGGCGCAAGAAAATAAATTAAGAGAGCTTACTGGCTTTTGATGCAGAGGGTAGGAACAGAAAAGCAGAACGTAGAGTGTGCTTTAAAGTTTTGTGGCTGCGAAGGATTAGACAGACTAATTGAGAATTGGAAAGGCAATTTTTTATTTTCACCATTTTACTATATTAAAAAAAATTAATACTAAAGGCAACGATGGAGAGAAGAAGAAGAGGAGAGAGAGAGAGAACAAACCCTAGCAATGGCAGAGAGCCCCACTTATCCGAATGAAGAGGAGATGAGGGACCCTCAGATTCAGGCTCTATTTATTTTCACAGGAAATGGGATCGACGGCTGGAGACTCTCTACAAAAATATGGGCCCCCACGATGCCAACACGTAGTGGACCACATTTTTTCCTTTGGTCGTGGCATAGCCTTTTGTAGTTTAGGGTACCTTTTGTAGCGTAGGGTGGAAATTGTATTTGCTTGGAAAGAAGTCATGTGCATCTTTGGAAGGTGTTTTTAATACAGTTTTTTTATTTTTAAAATAAAAAATAAAAAATTTATTGATCAATTTATTTTTTATAAAATATTTTAAAAAATAAAAAAAATAAAAAAATAGAAAATTTAAAATATTTTTAAGATATTTTATAATTTTTATTTTAAAAAATATAAAAATATATAAAAAATATTCATTTTATTAATAATAAAATTATAAATTTAGAATAACTTATCTAATATTTACTAGTTATAATTTTAAAAATAATTATTTAGATAAATTTTTTTATTTTTTTATTTTTAAAACTTATTTTCTAAAATACTTTTATAAAGTTATATAAAACTGTTTTTGAAAACAATAAAATAAAAAATATTATTAAATAGGCTCTATAACTCAAATTAAAAAAATTAATTTATTTATATTTTATAAGATTTTATGTTTGACAGTTTTTTTAAAAAGTTAGTATTTCACAAGATAGTTGGTGATGATATAATTTTAAGCAGATGTATAGCATGATTTATTGCGTTAGTATACCAAAAACAACTTCTTATTATTATTATTATTATTATTATTATTATTATTATTATTATCCATATGAAATATAAAATTTGTATTAAATTACATTATTTATAAATTGTTATGCTGTCTATTATTAATATCAATATAAAATGTAAAATCTATAGTATTTAATTTTTAGATTATAAATACTGTCCAGAAGACCTACCTAATTAAAAGATAATTAAATATTTTGTTTGAATTCTTTTCTATATATAAGGACCTCGTTTGGTTTCATATTCACATATCTCTGTGAGAATTGATCAATAGTAAATTTCTATGATTGAAATGTGGCCGTATGATATGTTTTTTACTCGGGTTATTATCGGAGGCTATGGGAAGACAATAAATGCAATGATTTGTTGGAATTTATATCTTTTTCGTGTTTGACAACATCCTTTTATTTATTTATTTTTTAATTTTTTGCGATAGAAATTCTTGCTCACTTGAGAATAAATTAATAGATTTGGATTCGAATTTGAATAAAAAATGGATGGAGAGCGGAGGAGAGACAACAACTACAGACGGCGGAGGGGGACAAGACGGGGGCGAAAGGGAGCATGATGTTCCAAAGCTCAGGGAAGGAGTCGAGGGACGCTCAAAAGGGTATGCAGATAGGGACGGGAGTTAGCCAAGGGACTAGGAATGCTTTCTCATATAGAGAGAAGCTTCTTAATCTTGGAGATTCGGGTTTTTTGGAGATAAATATGTCGGCGATGGATGCGTTAAATGGCTGGAAAGATAATTTTGCAAAGAAAAGTGGAAAGGAAATCAGGAGGGCTGTTGACGGCACAGAGACCGGAGTAGAGGAGCTTGAGGATGAGGAGGATGAGGTTGATATACAAAAGGGAATATGTCCAAAGCTAAAAGTGACAGCGGAAGAATACACGAATTGGTGTAAACCCTATATGAATTCGTTGATAGTTAAGTTGTTAGGAAAAACCTTTCGTGTTAGATTTATGAGAACAAGAATGGAGAGCATGTGGGGAAAGAAGAATCCTATTAAAATTACACCTTTGAATAATGGATATTTTATAGTGGCATTCTCCACAAAAGAAGACCGGGATTTTGCTTTCCAAGAGGGTCCTTGGATGATCGCGGATCATTATTTGTTGGTGCAAAGGTGGAGATTGAATTTTAACCCTTGGAAAGCGGATAACCAGCGAAAAATTGCAGCTTGGATTAGACTTTCGGATTTTCCTGCAGAGCTTTACAATATTGAATCTTCGAGAAGAATAGGGAACATGGTTAGGAGTACGGTGAAGATTGACAGGACGACTGCTTTCTCTGAGAAAGGAGGATTCGCTCGAGTTTGTGTGGAGATAGATCTACAAAAGCCACTATTGCTTGCATTCACTCACTTCGGGGAGGATCATTGTATTGAATATGAAGGGTTGCACTTGGTGTGTTTTCGTTGTGGGAAATATGGGCACCATATGGGTAACTGTGTAATGCCGTTTAATGATATGCAGGCTACAAATGAGGAAGGATCTTGTTCAAAGAGGGAAGAGGCGGTGCTATCGACGGTGGAAACTTGGAGGAATGAATCACCGGCGATGGTGGACTCGGAAGGGATTGGCATGAATTACGATCCCCAGATGTTGGTTAAGCGGGTTTTTAGCATGAGGAATATTGGAGTGGATAATAAGGGATTGCATGCTGAAAGTGGAGCTAAGAATTTGCAGAATAAAAATGAACCTAAACGAGTAATGGAGCCACGTGGTTCAAAGGATAAAGGGAAGGGTGATTTAGTTTCAAATATTAAGCAAAAAGATTTATTTAAGGATGATTCCCATCACTTTGGGAAGGATGTTACTAATAAAGAGAATAGGAAATGGGTCCCGGTGGGTTCGAAGAGGAAAGGGGGTGTGAAGAGTGAGGCACGTGGCAAAGAGAATGTTTCTGTTGCAAAATGTCGAGTACGAGATATAGAGAGAAGGGAAATTATGGAGGTCTTGGGCTCGCAACTTATTAAGCTTAATAATGCTTTTGCTAGTTTGGAGGATGGGCCGACGAATGCACTCGAGCCTATGGAGAGTAGTTTTGAAGTGCAGGATGTCTTAGGGGGAAAGGGTAGTCATGAAGGGCTAAGGGTGATGGATAAGGTGAACATGTGTGAACAATCCTGTGAACACCGTATTTTGTCCGGATAATTTAAAAAAAAATATATATATATATATAAATAATAGAAATTGCAAAAAAACAAAAAGAAAAAGAAAAAAAGAAAAAGAAAGAAACAAAACGAAAAAATATAGATAGATAAAAAAAATTAAATTAATTAAATTAATTTTTAAATTATTTTGGGCCGAAATTCAGCCCAAAATTCGAAATAAAAAAAAGGGGGGGCTAAAACCTAAGTAAAAAAAAAAATAATACTTGGGCTGGAGCGTTTCAGCCCAAAAGCATGTTTGGGCTGAAATGCTCCAGCCCAAACATCACACGAGCCCGAGTAAGGGCTCGTGAACCAGTTCAGGGGGGGGCATTGCCCCGAAAGCACACAGGGGGACCCTTTAGGCTCGGTGGCCACAGAGAAAGAAAGGGGCTAGGGCACGAAGACCGCGAGGATGGAGCCGCGAAGCGAGGCGGCGGAAAGAAACCAAGGAGGGAGCACGCCGGAGAGAGAGGTGGTGCCGAGAGGAGATCTGGAGGAGGAGAGAGTCGCGGTCGAAGTTTTAAGAAAAAAAAACAAAGGGAGGCCGCAGGGGAAGAGACGAACAGGGGGAGGCCGCGGATGAGAGCCGAGAAAGATCTGAAACTGAGGGGTCCGCGGTGGAGCTGAGGGGAGATGGTCGAGAGGAGATCTGGAGGAGGAGAGAGCCGCGGTCGAGGTTTTAAGAAAAAGAAAAAATAGAGGGAGGCCGCAGGGGAAAGAGATGAACAGTGGGAGACAGCGAGCGTGAGGGGGGGCATGATGAGGAGAGAGCTGCGAGGAGTCTGAACTACGAAAAAAAAAGCAGAGGACACGATGGCACGGAGAGTGAAGGTGCAGTAGGCCACGAAAAGAAAAAGAGAGAGGATGGAGCCGCGGGAGGTGACAGAGACGGCAAGAGGAAAGGAAAGCTTCTGAGTTCTGAGCATGCTCATAGAGGCCAGGAAAAGCCGAATAAAAGCAGTCTGAGGAAGCAAAGGGAGTCGAGAAAAGGCAGGTCACAGACGAGGTAAAAAGCTGGGAGGACCAGAGGAAGCCTGAACATGCAAGGGGAAAAACAAAGGGGCACATGTGAAAGAGGCAGGGTAAGGCGAAGTCGGCTGGAGCAGGGGAGCATGGACATTGACACACGAAAGCAGGGCTGAAAAGGAAGGACCACACGTTCAAGATCGGGCTCTGAGGTTGACTCGAAAAGTGCTATAAAAGGGTGAGCAGTATGAGAAAATGGAGGAGGTCGAGCAGGAAGGGGAGCTGGAGGACGGACGAGGAGCTGGAGGACGGACAAGGAGCTGTGGGAGGACGAGCTGAAGATCCAAAAGAGTACTCCGACTAGTAATTCTTAGGCATAGTTTCGGACAGTAGGTTGAGGAATTTTAATTTCAATATTGGGCTAGGAAATGATTCGGATGCTGATTGTAATTACCTTTAGATACTGTGTTCTGTTTTGTTTGCCAGATTGATATGAGCATGGTACAGGGTAGTGTTGTTATGGTGGTGTTGAGTTGTTTCCTTAGTCTATTGCATGAGTTTTTGAAGTCGGTTGGTTTCTATAATGAGGCATAGTTTTGGGAATATTGACAGGGTAGGCCTTTAGTTAGTCTGTGTGTCCAAGATTCATGTTGCTTTGTAAAGTCCCATCGCTTGAAATTTGATCTAGGGGTTATAGGATATTTAACTTCTGATTCTATTGAGGGGTGCAGGAAATTTTGTATTCAATCTTGTCCTGGTGCCTGTTTGTTTCTACTGTTGATATCGTGAGGATTTGACTCAGTTATCCGGGTCCTTTGTGTTCATTTCTGGTAGAAGTCAGTAGCTTCTTTTTGTGAGTATTGGGTATGTATAGTGTCTAAATTTGATAAAGTGTAATGCTGAGGAAAGAAAGTCTCGGGCCATTGAGTTCTGTGCCCATTTTGCTTACTGATTTGTTGCAGCATGTTTGAAATCTTTGAAAGAAAAAAATCAAAGTCTTCACGAGCTTGGTATTTTGTTTTTACGGTCTATATGGTTTGGTAATGGGTTTTGAAGTAAGAGGCTAGGTTACCTTATAAGGAGAAGTAGGAAGACTAAATGCTCACTGCTGTATAAGTCCAAATATGTGGGGGCTAAAGATTGTGTTGTTTTACTGCGTTCCTGAATGGTTTAGGTAGGCAATATAGTGTACTTCTGTTGGCTTGGGAGAGGGGAGCGTTAATGGGTTCAAATCTGCAAAGGGGAAAATAATGATAATAAATGAAATGAAGTAAATAGATAAAATAAAAAAGATATATAGTATGCATATATGTATATATAAGCCATATTTTTAAATTGTTTTAAATCATTTCCTTTTAAAAAAATAAAAAAAAAATTTTTTGATAGCTTTTTCGTAAAAAAAGAAAAAAAAAGGTTTATGCAATAGGGAATTTATTTAAGCCACTTACTTTTCCATCCCGAGTGGTAATACCGTGGGTAGTTAAGTATTAATCAGCAATTTGTGAGCGATAAAGTCGCCACATATGTTGATTATTTCCTTTTAAAAATATATGTAATGATGATATGTTAAATTCTTCTGAATTTTTTTTTCTTTATTATTTTTTTGTTGTAGTAAGAAAATTTTACCAATTTTCCTTTTTTTTTAAAATAATTCTCACTGAAATCATTTATTTTCCTTTCAGGTTTTATTTATTCATTTCTATTACCTTTTTGTAATAAAAGAATAATAAAATGGCTGAAACCAAGGTTATCCGTTTTCTTCGAAGTTCTTATCTGTTTTACTTATCTACTCCGAGTGGTAACACCGTGGGTATTTAAGTATTAATTAGTAACTTGTGAGTGGCAAAGTCACCACATATGCTGGTTATTATTCCAAATATATATAATGATCACATTTTTAATCCTTTTTTTTTATGAATAGGTGTTTAAAGGATTTTTATAATAAAAATAAATAAATAAAAGACTACTTGTACAAAAAAATTTTATTGGTTTTCTTTTGAGTCTTTTTGTGCCTTTTTGTCTCGAGTAACACTACCGTTGACACTTAGGTATCAATGGGTAAATGTGAGTGATAAAGTCACCACATGAGCCAATTGGTTTCATTTTGTGAAAATAAAATCGTTTTCAAATATTTCTTTTTTAAATCAAAATAAAATATCCAAAATCACATTTTGTTAAATTGAAGGAAAACACATATTCTCTTTTAGGAGTTGGTTAAACTATAAAATAAAATAAATAAATGAAGAGAGTAAATAATGAAAATTAATCTGTCTTTTACAAATCAAAACACACCAACCAATTCTAAAAATTGTTTTCTTTGTGGAAAGACAAATTATTTTCTATAAACCTCCCTTTTCAAAGAATATATATAATAAAAATACCGACCCAATGACACGTTTTTCTAGTCCGAACTACGTCGACTTTGATTCCTATCGCAGGGTACGTAGGCCCCAGATTCTAATTCTGGGTCAAGTCTGCCTTTGTAAATAAATAAATATTTTCTGATTTATTTGATATTTTTTCTCTTAATTAATAGATGAATAAATATTTTCTAATTTTACTTGGTATTTTTTCCCTTAATTTAATAAATGTTTGCCAATTGATTTTTCTAAATCTGCCTTTGTAAATAAATAAATATTTTCTGATTTATTTGATGTTTTTTCTCTTAATTAATAGATGAATAAATATTTTCTAATTTTACTTGGTGTTTTTTCCCTTAATTTAATAAATGTTTGCCAATTGATTTTTCTAAATCTGCCTTTGTAAATAAGTAAAAATTTTCTGATTTATTTGGTGTTTTTTCTCTTAATTAATAGATAAATAAATATTTTCTGATTTTACTTGGTGTTTTTTCCTTAATTTAATAAATAGGTACCAATTGATTTTCCAAAATTTCCCCAACTTTTCATACTTTCATTTTATTCTTTATTTTCATTTTTACATTTTTCTTATATTCTTTCTCGCATGTGAATGATAAAAGGGCAATCAAAATAAATTAGTAAAAAGTCATAAAAATTGCATGATCAACTTAAGGTAACCGTTCTTAGGAACGGGTGTTGTGGGGGTGCCTAACACCTTCCCTACTCACAATCGTACTCCCGAACCCAACTCTAATTCGCAGACCAATCCTTATCCTTTTATTTATTTATTTTTTTATTTTGGTTTTCCCAAATTTTCCTTAAAATTTTGGTGGCGACTCCTCCGAAATCGGTCCCCGTCGGGTCTGCCGATTTCTCTTTTTTCTTTTTATTTTCGTTTCCCGCGCCATCCGCGTCGCATTTTCAGGTGTGACAAATCCACTAAGGAAGATTAACGTGGGCCTTTGCAAATCTCTGATGTGGCTACGGGAAAGGGAGTCGGTATGGATCAAGGGGTCTCTTTGAACCAATTACATGCAGAGGATGTTCAGCTTATGGATGATGTTGAGGTTAAATCCTCACAAACTTATGAAATTTCTCAATGAATTGTTTTATTTGGAATTCTAGAGGGGCTGGTGCCCGTAATTTTCCAAATCTTATTAGAGAGATTTCTCAGTTTTATCATCTTCATTTTATTGCTATTCTGGAAACCCGAACAAGCGGAGTGTGGGCACATAATATTGCTAGCAAGTTGGGGTATCAGAATATGGAATGTCTGGATGCTGAGGGTTTTAAGGGTGGAATTTGGTGTTTGTGGTCTGATTTTATCCGTAGGATAGAAGTGAGAGAAAGATGTTCGCAGTTCATCCATTTTAATCTGGAGAATGCTGATGGGAAGCAGTGGGAGCTGACTGTTGTATATGCTAGTCCCAATCCTTCTCTGAGATGGGAGTTGTGGCGTGAACTCAAAAGGTTGAGAGAGTCTATTTACAAGCCATGGTGTTTAGGCGGGGATTTCAATGCTACTCTTTTTTATCATGAGCGAAGGTCATCTTTAGGGACTTGTGTTGGGCCTGACAAGGAGTTATGTAGCTTTGTGGCGGATTTTGAGTTAAATGATCTTGGTTTCATGGGTCCTAGGTTCACATGGAGGAGGAAGGATACAGAAAGCAGATTGGATCGATTCCTGGGATCACGGGATTGGTTGACTAAATTCCCGAACTCCTCAATTACTCATCTTCCTTGGTATAAATCGGATCACCGTCCTATTCTTTTAAGACTTGATGGGATGGTGCCAACTAGAGGAAGAAATCGTCCATTCCGTTTCATGGCGGCTTGGGTTATGCATAAGGAATTTGATAGTTTTGTTAAGGAAACGTGGTTGGATGAGCTCGAATGGGTGGATAAGGTTGCGAGTTTTACTTCTGCTTGTGGAACTTGGAATCGACATGTATTTGGGTTCACTACTACAAGAAAAAAGAAGCTGATGAAGAGGCTTGATGGACTTGTGAGAGTTGAGGCTCGTTATGGTCTTACTGAACAACTTGAGTCACTTCAAAAACAGCTTTGGAAAGATCTGGACGAGGTTACGATGCAGGATGCACTAATCTGGGCCCAGAAAGTGAGATGTGAATGGAGTGTTAATGGGGACAGGAACACTTGCTACTTTCATTCTAGGGCTAATGCAAGAAGGAAACTTAATTATATTGGGGCGATACAGAATGACAAGGGGGAGTGGGTGTATGATGTGGAGAATATTAAGAATATGGCCATGAATTTTTTCTCGAAGTTGTTTACTTCTGAAGGTGAGCAACAAGTTCCTCTTAGTTGTAATATGACATATCCGAGTATAAATGAGGACGATCTTATTCATATCAATCGTGATATTGAGGTAACTAAGATTAAAAATGCTTTGTTTAGTATGGGAGCTCTTAAGGCTCCAGGTCCGGATGGTTTGAACGCTTTGTTTTATCAGAGCCAATGGAAGCATGTTGAAAAGTCGGTCTGTGATTATGTAAGGCGAGTATGGTATAACCCTTCGGAGTTGAGTATTATTAATGAAACTTTGATTGTTTTGATTCCTAAAAAGGAGCATCCAGAACAATTAAAGGATTTGAGACCTATTAGTTTGTGTAATGTCATTTTTAAAAATTATTTCCAAAGCCATTGCTAATCGTATTACGGTGATACTTCCTCATGTGGTGAGCCCAAATCAGTGCAATTTTGTTCCAGGAAGACATAGCTCAGATAATATTATTGTGGCACAGGAAGTGATTCATTCTATGAGAAATATGCAAGGGAAAAAGGGGTTCATGGCTATTAAGATTGACCTCGAGAAGGCATATGATAGAGTAAGTTGGAAGTTTCTTGTAGAGTGTCTTCAAGGTTTAAAGCTTCCAGAGAATATTATAAATATAGTACACAAGTATGTTTCCACAGTTTCCATGCAACTGCTTTGGAATGGGGAGAGAACTGAGAGCTTTGTTCCTACCAGAGGTGTAAGACAAAGGGACCCAATCTCTCCTTATCTTTTCGGTCTTTGTATGGAAAGTCTTGCTCATTTGATTCAGGAACAAATTGAGTTTGAAGAATGGCAACCAATCAGGTTACGTAAAGATGGCCCTCCTATCTCACATTTATTTTTTGCTGATGATATTATGTTATTTGCAGAGGCTTCCATTTAACAGGTTGATGTGCTTAAAGGGTGTTTAGATAGTTTTTGTGCTCGTTCGGCGATGAAAGTGAATGCTAGCAAAACTCGAGTTTTTTTCTCTAAGAATGTTCTACATACAAGGAGAGCGAAGCTGAGCAAGGCTTTGGGTTTTACGATGGCTGTAGATTTGGGGAAATATCTTGGGGTTCCTCTTCACCATAAAAGAGTATCCAAGGAGAGTTTCCAGCATGTTGTGGATAAGGTTAAGCAAAGGTTATCCAATTGAAAAGCTGGGTCACTATCATTGGCAGGCAGACACACGTTAGTAACTTCAGTCACTTCAACAATTCCGAGTTATACCATGCAGTCCTCCTCTCTACCTATTGCCATATGTGATCAGGTGGAGAAATATAATAGAGACTTCTTATGGGGCCACTCATTGGAGGATCGGAAAATTCATCTAGTTAACTGGGACATGGTTTGCAAGGTAAAAAAGAATGGTAGGATGGGTCTGCGAAGCTTGAGATATCAGAACTAAGCGTACATGGCTAAGCTTGGTTGGAATCTTATAACTCATAAGGATGATTTTGGGGCTAAGGTGGTTCGGAACAAGTACAGGTGTGGTGATGATTTGTTGCCGAGGATTGATGACAAATGAGTAGGTTCTAACATCTGGAAGGGTATTCAAACTACATGGAAGTATGTTCGAGATGGGATTGAGAGAGATCATAATCGAAATGTTGTGGATTGGAAGCATCATAAACATGGAATATTCACGATTAAATATGCATACAGTGCGATGATGATGGAATAGGTGGCTAAGGATTCTACTTGGTAGAGAATTTGGAAGTTAAACACAATCTAGAGATGCCGAATGTTTATGTGGTTAGCTTTTCATGACAAGCTGCTTACAAATGTTGAACGATTCCGGAGACATATGAGTACTGATGATATTTGTTCCTGGTGCAATTCCCATCCAGAAACTTTGCTGCACCTTCTTCGGGATTGCACAGAAATGAGGAAACTGTGGCTTGAGCTATTGGGGGATTCATGGCAAAGGCAATTCTTTAAGCAGGGTATAGATTCATGGCTAAGAGGGAATATTCGTCATGATGGAGGTCGAAGAATTGAAGGGTGGAGTGAGTTGTTTGCAACAATTTGTTGGTTGTTATGGAAGCGGCGTAATGAGTGTATTTTTGAGAATAAAGTGATGACTAATGAGACCATTAAGCATAGAGCAACCTCGATCATTGATTGTCTCAATTTGGTGAAGAAGAGATTTAGGGGGGTTAACTTGAAGGGCCATATTATCCAGGAGGGTGGAACGCGTTGGACTCGGCCGGAGGAAGGATGGGTGAAGGTGAATGTTGATGGAGCATTCTCGGCGATGGATGGCTTTGGCTGTGGAGGGGTCATACGGAACGCTGTTAGTGAGTTTGTTGCAGGTTTTATTCATCATGACCTAGGAGGTGACAGCCTTGTAGCAAATTTCTAGGCTTTTGTGTTGGGGTTGAAATTGGCGTCGGATAAAGGCTTCAGAAAGATTATTATTGAGACTGATGCTGTTGAAGTGGTAAAGTTGGTTGAGGACGAGGATGTGATTATGCATCCTGATCGTGAACTCATTAGGGAAGCAATAGATTTGCTAGCTCGAGACTGGATAGTGGTGACAAGAAACATTCCACAATATGGAAATGTAGTGGCTGATCACTTGGCCAAGCAAGCTTTAAGTGCTATACATGGGTATTTTACTATTACGTACTTATCGCAGACGTTGAGCAAGTTATTGGCTCTTTATTGTACTATGCCCACTTATGTTGGGTAGCTTTTAAGGGGTTTCCTCCTTTTCAGTATAAAAAAAAAAAGAATAAAAAATGAAACACAAATGAGTATGAAGAACTCAAGATGTACATGGGATTGGGTTGGCACTTTTCAATTCAAAACCATGTTGTTGAACATGAAACATAGAATCTCCTAGAAAGTAGTATCTACATTTCACATTTGAAAAACTTGATCTTATGTCAACTCAAATATTCCCTCCGTCTCATTTTATGTGTCATTTTAAAATTTTTCATACAGACCAATAAAAGTATTAAATAATCTAAATTGTAGTAAAATTTAATAATATTTTACCAAAATATCCTAAATTTAAATGCTAAAAATTACTTCTACTTTACTTATCATTATTTTTAATGAAGAATAAAATGGTAAAAAAGATAATTAATACTTCATTAATAATATAAAATGACAGATAATTTAAGACATTTAAAAATTTTTAAAATGATGAATAAAATGAAACAGGGGGAAGTATATTCTCCTTCTCTATTATTGAATAGCTAGTTAGCTTGCCATTATTGGAAGATATTGTTCATCTTACTCAACGTTTCTCTTCATGTTTTGCTATTTGGGATCTTAAAATTCATTAATTAATCTGCTTATACACTCAATAGGCATCTTGATAAGGTTCTGGCCAAAAAGGCATCATGATAAGGAAATGTGCTATTACAATCAGAGTGTCCTCCCCTTCCCCCTTTTGTGCTTGTTTATAATATTAGTTAAGGGTTTTTTTTTTGGCGTAATTTTCCCCTGGTTTTGTATTCGTTCTATTATTGTTTTGTTATTGGGAAAAAGAAAATGGAACCCCATAGAAGTCAATACCCTAGTTAAAAATTAATAATTATTTTTATGAGATTAACTACATGCCATAAATCAGATCTATATTTCACCATCAACTTAGCGTAATTCTGAATGACATGATCACATGATATCTCTATAAATTTTGCTGGAATATTAGTCTAATTAATTCCTTTTTTTCCCCTTGTAACGTATCATTTTCTGATTTGCAAATTCATATTTAGTCTCCCAAATTAAAACCATGCCATAATTGATGCTATCTGATCAAATGCAGCATAAAAATGAATGACGAATCCTAATATGTAAGCCTCAAGTAAAAATCGATACATTTGTAGATTTGATTTTTATATATATATTTTTTCCAATCCTCTTCGATAGTTTAGAGAAAATCATTTTCAAAAAAAATGCAGAAGGAAAGTAGATAATTCTTGTTAAAGATGAGACCCCAAATTGATCAAAATTTATATTAGGATATTATATACAACTTGCTTGCTCCAAATAATCCAACCACAATCCAACTTGGCAGTTTGAATTTTTGTTTTGGCCAACGCAGTTTGGAACTTATTACAGAAAATGTGAATAAGCTCTGTGAATGTAATTTCTTTCCATCGGTAAAATTCCACCTGACTTCAAAAGTGTTGAATTTCTTGTTAATGCAGTAAATTTTAATTTTGTTACCAAATACTTGGGCCATTTAGGTCACAGCCTCACCGGGCCTTTGTGAAACATATGGGCCAGCATTATCCTCCTTCAAGCTCTCATGAAACCAATATATGGGGGAAAAATTACAGTAAAGAATCAATAAAGTAAATTAATTATAAGAAAAGACTTTAGCTAAAAGAAATATTAAATTTTATAATATTGAGTAATAAAATTGGGGGAATGAGTAATAATCATTCCTATTTTATAATAAATTTATTATTTTGATTTGTAACTATAATTCACCCATATATAGTTGCTAGTTGCCACTAGTTTCTTGATTATACCAAAGTTATCATCGTCACACCAAAATAAAAATAAGTTATCATCGGTATTAGCTTCTGTTTTTCTTGTTCACCCAAAAAAACAGGAAAAGCTGCTGTTTTTCTTGTTCCTTTTCCGTTTTGAAGTTGCAGATAAAGGAAATAAGTAATGGGCACCCAAATGCTAATAGTAGAAGATAGGCTCAGTGACACTGACAGGTATATCTACCTTGTGATGTTACGATGCAATCCAGAACTCGTTCAATTGTTCAATATCCTTTATACTCAAGCTTATTTTCTATTACATATCACGATATATTTTGCAATTAGACCAAATTCATGTAACATTTTAAAAATAACTCTCTTTCTTGGTAAATATATGTAATTTTCCTGTCCACATTTTTCTCTAATTTTCTTTTAATAAAATTTGATTTAATTAAATGTAAAAAGATATATTTAACGGGCGAGTTTAGACTTTTCATTTTTATTTTTATATAATTACATATAAAACTAAATTTGATTCCAAAATAATTAAATGCTACTTTCTTTCCATATTATAAGATACAAAATGGGATTTCCTTTTGTTTAAAGTATAATACATAAAAGTCTGTTGTCTAAAGTATTTTTTAGGTTTTTTTTTCTAATTTTATCTTTTATTAAATAAGTAAATATAATTAATTTTTATTAATTACATTATAGAAATGTTAAATATTAAATGTGGATGTTTTGGAAACTATTTTAAATATTTGATAAATTTAATAATTTTAACTGTATTCCTAGATCTTTGTGAGCTTTTGGTTTATATTTTATAATAAAAAATAAAAATAATATTTTTATTTTAATCTACTTGAATGCCACCTAAATTGCCACGTACATTTTTTCCAGTTAAAATGCTAGGTAGATTGTTATTTAGGATGTGTTGATCAAAGAAATGAAGCCTGCACTTCAAAATTTTAGAAGTGGAAAAATGGTCTGGCTCACCACATGCCTATATTTGATGGGGTGGGCGGGCTAAGGCGAGCCGGAAATCTCTATCCCGTACCACATACACCAGCTCATAATTTTTGGCCCGGTTAAACCATCAACTTGCTGGTGGAAAGGAAATCTCTAAGAGCATGTTTGGGAAAGCTTTTTGAGAGCCCAAACCTTAGTTTTGAGCCCAAAAAGTGATTCTTCAAATGAGATATTATGTTTGGACAGTGCAGGCAGAGCTTAAAAAAAAAGTGATTGTAACCCAAAATAGATTATGAAGATAAGCTGAGGGAAGAAGCTTTTTCAGTGTTCAGAATAGATTTTTTACCGTTGAGCATTAAATACATGTAACTAATATATTAATGGCCTCTTTTATTTCTGAGAGTCTAGAGCTGCCCGAGCACCTCCTCCGTCGGCAACATCAGCACCTCCTCCGTCAGCAACATCTGTTTCAATGGTGGAGGGCGTGTGGTTTTTTCGGCATCATGGAGCTCATCCTTCACCGGCAACTTCTTCACAACTTCTGGTGTTATAGATCTCGTCCCGGCGTCTCTGTTTTCGTGGTTATGCGTCTCCTTCTTCACCGCAACCCCTGTTTGCAGATCCGGTGGACAACGGCCTCCATCAACCTCGGTTCTTCTTCTTCAACATCCAAGCATCTTCAACCGGCGAGTTCCATTGTCATAGATCCGGTCCCAACGTGTTTGTTTTCTGCTTCAGCTTCTCATTCACCGGGACCCCTGTTCGTAGATCTGGTGGAGAACGGCCTCCATCAACCTCAGTGCTTCTTCTTCAACCTCCGGGCATCTTGAACCGGCGACTTCCATTGTTATAGATCCAATCCCGGCGTGTATGTTTTCTGCTGAAGCTTCTCATTCACCGCGACCCCTGTTCATAGATCAGGTGAAGAACGGCCTCCATCAACCTCGGTGCTTCTTCTTCAACCTCCGAGCATCTTCAACCGGCGACTTCCATTGCTTTCTTGGCCACCTCCATCAACCTTGGATCTGAGCATTTAACGGTAACAAATCTTCTTCCTCTCAACCTCTATTATACATCTAGTGACTCTGTGTGTGTGGGACTCTGTTTTGAACCTGTTCGAAAACTAGACATTCTAATTTCTTTAGGAATACCTCTCATGGGAAGTGGATCCCTTGCAAGCCTACCGAAAAACAAGCTGTTAACATTAAACTGCAAGAACTTGACGCAAAAGGTTTTGCTTCAGAGGTGCATAAATGGGTGGACAAATGACGTTTATTAAATGTTTGTAATAGGAAAATTTTGGATTTGGTTTCTCTTATATGACGTAATGGCCATGCAAGGAGACAGATGGATTAAAAAACAAATTGCTTCTATAATCTCTCTTCTGAGATGACCATCATGTACATGGGATAATTATGTGCTAAGCATGCCATCAACTGAAGGAATTTCATTAAAAAATCTTAAGATAATGCCTTCACTTCTCTTTAATAGTTTGAAACTTGAAACTAATTAGAAAGTTGATTTCATGAATCCCTATTCAAATTCTGATGAGATAGGAGATCCAGTAGGGAGGATTCCTAAGAAGAAAGAGGAAATTAAGAAGAGAATATATTAATATGCATGTCATGTTTATGGTGCTATGGTCTAATTTTATTGGTAATTCAAAACAGAGAATATTTGTTGTTGGTACTCTATTAATTCTGACAATAAATTTTGTTCTTCATCAAGTGTGAAAGTGATTCAATGCCTCTCTTGTAATATAATAATCATTCCACCTATCACTGAAGATAATGCTGATTTTTTTTTTAAAAAAGAGTAATAATTGTTATTATGAGTTTGATTTAGGGATTAACCAATTAAACATGGTTGAAAATGATGCCACAAATTGTTATAACTAACCCTATTGCTTCACTGGTTGACACAGCATTCATTGGCCAAATAGGTATTTTCATGTCATTAATTTATTTTATCATGGTTTATGGTCAAATTAAACTTGGGGATTTTGTATGCTCTACTGGTGGTTATATAATTGTGGGATATGATGTTTGATTAGCATCTTTTTCACCCTGTAATTTGGAGCTGTTGAATTTAAATGGTTTTATGATATAGGTTTTTGTCTCTCTGTATTGGTTAGATTAGTATATTTTCTTCATTTATGATGTTGGATTAATTCCCCCTTGTCTTGTTCATGTTTTTGTTTGCATGGATGGTTTGGATCCTTTTTTTATTATGGATGTTTTTGTAATAGAATCATGAGTAATGATAAGGCAAAGGCAAGTTGGGACATTAAAACGACTGAAATTTTAATCAAACTGTGCTTGCAACAAGTCCACAAAGGGCAACGGCATGGAACTACTTATACAAAAATAGCATGGAGAGAAATAGTTTCTAGATTTAAAGAACAAACCGGTAGGAGCTATGATAGGGGACAACTTAAAAATAAGTTGGATTCCCTTAAAAAAGAGTGGATGACATGGTGCAAATTGTTTGAGAAAGAGACAGGTTTAGGATGGAAGCTTGACACGCATACAGTAGATGCACTTGATAGCTGGTGGGCTGAGAAGCAAGAGGTATGTAATTGTGAATTTGGAGTTATAAGCTTTATATTCATTGTGTAATATATAACAATGAATGGTTGTAAACATGTAGGCAAATCCACTGTATGCAAAATACAGATATAAAGGACTCCCGTTCAAAGATGAATTAACAATTCTATTCAAAAGTGTGGTGGCAACTGGACAACAAGCATGAGCACCCTCATCTCAAAGATTACCTAATGAGGTAGAAGAATATGATGATGTGTACCGTCCTACCTTAGACTTAGAGGAAGGATCCGGGGACAGTGAGGAGGAACTTCAAAATCCTACTCCTGGAGTTAGTGCTGGAATCAGTACTGAATTTGCAGATATTAACTTAAACACTTCGCAAGGGTGCTCTAGTGAAAGAAGCATGGGAAAGAGAAAAAGGGTGGGAGCTTCTGAAGGACAGAAAAAGCAGAGAGCCCCGAATGCAAGACATCTAGTTGATGCAATTAGTAGAATTGTTGATGCCCAGGAGTCACGAGGAAAACAAAAGGCTGAAACATCTATGGGTCAAGCAATGGATGAACTAAGCACAATAGAGGCTATCACAATGGATTTGGAGTGGCATTCCTGATGTTGTGAACTCCTTTCGGACCCAACGAAGAGGGAGATCTTTTTTAAGTTGAGACCACATGAGGACAGATTGATGACATGGTTGAAGTTTGCAGCTTATAGAATTTAGGATGTTATTTATGCTTTAGTTTAGTACTTTGCTTATTTTCTTTTTTGTTATGAACTTTGCTGTCTGAACTTTATCTTCTTTTATGTTGGATAAACTTTGTTTTATATGGAGCTTTTGAATTTATCTAATATTATTGAACTTTTAGGAAGTCTACTGTTTAAAGAATTACTTTATTTTCCAACTTACAGGTACAAATAATAAAATGAGTGACTCTTCTGATGATGACTTGGATCAAGCTGCACAGGTGAGTGCACTGGTTGGGTTATATGCTTTTAAATATTTATGTAAAGAGCCATGAAGAACTAGTCAGTATACAGGTTATTCATGGGTGAATGAAATTTTACAAGGACATCCTATTCATTGTTATGAGATATTTCGAATGGAGAAGAAGGTATTTGATGAACTTTGCACTGAATTAGTATAACATGGATTGAAACAAAGTAAGAGGATGGGAGTGCAAGAAATGGTTGCGATATTTTTAAACATAGTTGGACATGGGGTTGGAAATAGGATGCTACAAGAAAGATTTCAACACTCAGGAGAGACTATAAGTAGACATTTTCATGAAGTTCTAGTGGCATGCCTTAGACTATCAATGAGATGCATCAAGCCATGAGATAACAAATTTTGTGATGTATCACCAAAAATACAACGTGATTGCCGATATTGGCCATTTTTCATGAATGCTATAAGAGCTATTGATGGAACTCATATCCCATGTATTGTTAGTCCCACCGAACAGTTAAGATTTATTGGAAGAAAAGGATATCCAACGCAAAATATAATGGTTGTATGTGATTGGGATATGTGCTTCACTTTTGTATTAGCCGGATGGGAAGGAACCGCACACGATGCTCGTGTTTTTGAGAATGCCCTCACAACTCCTTCCATGAATTTTCCGCATTCGCTGCCTGGTATGTTTTTTGTAAATACAAGTATTTATTATTTCAGTTGAAATCATAAACGATTCACAAAATTTTCATTGGTTATTAGGTAAATATTATTTGGTAGATGCTGGTTACCCAATACCAACAGGATATCTTGGTCCATATAAATGTGAGCGCTACCATCTGCCAGAATTTAGGCGTACTCATGGATTTGCTAACCCGAATGAAGCATTCAATTATTTCCATTCAAACTTAAGAAGTACAATAGAAAGAACTTTTGGAGTTTGGAAAAATAGGTTTATAATTTTACGTCGAATGCCCAGGTTCAAATTTGATACACAAGTTCAGATAGTTTGTGCAATAATAGCCATACATAACTTCATTAGAAGAAAATCTGAAACAGATTCTAAGTTCTTACGTTATGAAAATGAAAATATAGTTGAGAATGAAGATACTGATCATATTAATGAGTATCGCGCATCATTATCAAGTCTAACCATGACCTCTTTAAGAGATATAGATATTACTCGTGATTTAATTCGAGATCAAATTGTACAATATTTGAAAAAGAATTAGTTATGTTATATTATTAAGTTTCTTATAACAATATTAGTTTATTTAGTTTAAAAATTAAAAGTATTTTATAGAATTTCTTTCATATTATTTATACTTTATAATTTTAAGTAAAAATTATCAATCAATTTTTTAAACATAAAATTATTACATATTCAAAAGTGTTTATGAATAAAATAATTCAAACATATTTAATTTTATAAAATTATTTTTGAGTTAAAAACATTTACACATAAATTAATTTTCACGATATTTTAACTAAAAGCAGTTTTACAAAATAAGCACTTTTACAAAATTTATTTTTCTCAAAATCACTTCTTCCGTAAAAGTTTTCCGAAACATGCCCTTAGTCGGTGGCGCTGGTGTGGTACAGTCGACGTTGTGCAGAGCCAGAGCAGAGAAGAGAGAGCACGCTGAATAGGAAGGACCATCATTGGAAGCCTAGCGAATTGGCAGCACGCAGTTGAGCTCGAGGAATTTAAGGGAGGAAGAGGGAGTCAATCGAACTCGGGTTACGCCGTTGCGGGCTATTGACGTTGAGGGTGATTGGGTGAGTGTGGGACCGAATGGGTGATGGCGAGTAGGCGTGGCAACTGGCCGCATGGGATGGGGACGCTGACAGTGGGGGGAGACTGCTGGGATGTGGACGCGGGCGACGGGCTAGGTAGTTGGGAATGAGGGATCTGGGAAAGAGAAGGAAGGATCGAAAGTAATTTTTTTTTTCTTTTTTCAATTATTTGATGTTTTCAGGGGCGTCGACGAACTGAGGCCTCCCTCCTTAACTTCCCCCTCCAATCCCCCTCCTCTTTTAGTCGGAACCACAAGGTTTGTTCATCCATTATATTTTCTTATTTTGATATCTGATCATCGTTCAAATAATTGGTCATCGATAACCACAACACACATGAGAGACTTGGTGATCGTCCATCCCCCTTTTCTCCTCCTCCATTCTGCAGATCGAAACTGATATGTGCGTTTCCCGTGAAACCCATTTTGTTTCGGCCTCTGCGAACCCATTTTGACGATGATTGTTGCATATCAAAATCCATTTCGGCTCGCCTCCGTGAATCCATCTGTCGACGACAACTCTATTAGTTAATTGTTTGTTTCTTTTGTTAATTAAAAATTCTAAATGGTGATTTGTGATTGAGTTGCTGTCGGTTGTGATTGTCATTGGGTTCCCAATTGTGATTGCTCCCTTCTTCTCTTATGTGTCTTGGTTTATGATTATCATAAATTATTCTTAAGTTGCTGATTTATGATTATCATCAATTTAGATTGGTGTTTTTTTTTTTGGGGCCAATCTTCCCCTTCACAGACATTCACATGCCATACAGCTTTGTCAAATTTGGTAATTTTAATTTACAGCTGTAACAAGTATCTTGCATTTAACGTCAATGTTTGGCTGCAGAGAAACCGAAATGAAGAGGAAAAAATTTTCAGATCTTTTTTTTTGGTTAACTATATTAGCAGTTGCAACTTTTACTTATTTTCCTGGCACAAATATTACTATTTTTTACGGCAGATGGTATAATTGCAAATATTAGTGAACAATACACTGATACAAGAACTCAGGCCAGCCTTTCAATACTAAATGCTAATCGCAAACAAGACATAGATGTTGTCACTGAAAGTATAATTATAAATTATACTTTCTTTTTTTAGCTGCTTTGGAAACTCTGCTTCTATATGTACACTACATCATTGCTCATGCGGAAACTTGGGAAATGGATGACCCCATTTTCCTCCATTTGGTTTGCAATCTTGAACTGTGAATTGAACACTTCAGAAGCTGCTGCTGCGCTTGGGATTGTCAGACCAGTATCAAACTCTCCACCATAGCTTTGATGAACTTATAGTTTTGCGAAGTAGAGAAGGGATCAGAGATTGGAATTGCTGTTTTTTGATTTGATGGTGAAGAAGAATCCATGGTTTTTCAGTAATTCTTATCATCATGAGATTTCATTTCCTCTGCCTTGGCCACTTTCTTTTTCAAATATGAATGCCAGTGGTTCTCTATCTCATTGCCTGTCCTTCCTGGTAAATGCTGTGACATTTGAGACCACCTGATCAATATAATTTGAGTTTGTACTCAGCAGTTTATTAAAAATGGATAAGAATTACTGAAAGAAATAGGAAAACGAAAAATATTCACACTGCAACTGCAATATGGATTAATTACTGGGGAATGCTACCTTTTCTGAGAAAATTATACAAGAAAGTAAAAGTGATGCAGATTCCATTGAAGTTTATAATGAGGATGTTAGATTTGGCAAGCAAGGTTTAATTTAGGCACTAGGATAAGGTCTGTTAGGCTTATTTTTCCAAGGTCTCCATCTCATAAAATCTCCTGCTTTATGATGTAAGTTGCCTAAATCTGTTGGTAGATTTTCTTTGGGATTTGTCAGTCAAATACAAGCTTACAGTTGCATTCATTATGGTTATGTTTCCATATTTCTTGGGACAGCTTACTGTTTTTATATTGCTGGTTGCACAAGCATATTGCATTGAAGAGTATGTAGACTGAAAATACTCGACCAGGCTTCCTTTGACTTCTGAGATGAGAAATTTGGCTGATTGAAGAAATTAAATTTTCAAGGAAATACTCCTTTGAAATGATGAAATAAATTGCACTTGTATATATGCCTATGTGGAAGTAAATTGAATAATTAACATATTAGTGGAGTTTCTGATAATTCTGCCATGATTTTGTTCTCAAATAAGCATAAAGAATTGTGCTTACCACCTCAAAGGCAACTGATATTTTGAAAACTTAGGCTGTTGGGCGTTTACCTTTTTGTATGCTGAATATGCTTTCAATTGAGGGGAGCTGGAGATGGATGCATTGTGACTTCTTACTGTTAACATTTCTGCGATTTTGACAGATGAAAAGGGGAAATTTGATGAGTTGGTTAAGGATAAGGGCGTGAAGATATTGATTGATCCAAAGGCTCTTATGCATGTTATTGGGACTAAGGTAACTATTTTCTTTAATTCTACTTATTGTAGTGTGTTTGGAGGGTGGAGTGAGGAAGGTTCTTTATATTTATAAACTTTATTATATGCAATTGCAAATCTCAAGAAATTGACTTCTTGAGATATATTTGTGTTCAGAACTACCTCATGTACACCAAGTTCAGTTACTATTTTTCTTCATCTCCTTGACTTTAATGCCGCTTGGTTGTTTGGAAGAAGCTATCCGTCTTATGACTAAGTTTTTCTTTCTTGGGAAATTGGAAAGTGGAAAATATTCATATTCTTCAAGTTGTGTCTGATTTTAAGATGAACATACACGTTATTGCAATCATTATCAAATTTCTTATTCCCCTTCATGTTGATGCTCATATTCACGCTTCTCTCTCTCTCTCTCTATATATATATATATACACACACATTCATGCCTCTCTTTATTTATCTGATTTATATGTGGGCATATGTTTGTCTGATACAAACATCTTTTAGGTCCCTTCCTTCACATATTTAGCAGTATCATGCAACCTGTTTTTTTGTGCAAAATCTATACTTTTGAATGAAAAGGAGGTCATAGGGATACATGAATCCAATTTCAGAAAGTATAAGGTAATGTTGCTAATGCATCTCATTTATATACTTCTCTTTCATACATTGAAATGACAACTATTTATGAACTCCATTTGACAAAAGAATCTTGGTTGATATGAACATTATATATATATATCCCTATGCTTCTGAGATGTTCATTGTTTTTTTTCATGATGATGATCTGAACATTATATATAAATCGAACCTGGACACTAGATCTGATACTGGACTAAGCATGCAATGTGGTGCTGCAATATAGAGCTACCAAGATTGCAGTGGAGATGATCATATGGTCACTGGCATGAACAAGGCTACGAATTCTCTGAACTGGGTTCTCTTGTATTTCATGCATGGATGTAAGGACTTGAGGACCTTCAAGCAAATCCATGCACATCTATTGACATCTAGTCTTGTTAGTAACAACTTAGTGGTTACCAAAGTCGCCAACTTTTTCGGGAGACATGTTAGTGAAGTCGATTACGCATGTAGTTTCTTGAAACATTATGATTGGAGCTTGAGCTCTTTCCCATGTAATTTGCTGATTTCTGGTTATGCCTCTGGTGAATTCCCCTGGGCTGCGCTATTAGTTTATAGATCAAATATTAGAAATGGGTTTGTGCCCGATGTCTATACTGTGCCGGCAGTTTTGAAATCCTGTGGTAAGTTTTGGGGGATTTGGGAGGTTAAGCAGGTTCATTCAGTAGCTGTCAAGACAGGCTTATGGTGTGATATTTATGTGCAGAACACTCTATTACATGTTTATAGCATTTGTGGTGACTGTATTGGTGCAGGTAAGGTGTTCGATGATATGCTTCTGAGAGATGTGGTCTCTTGGACGGGATTGATATCTGGATATGTGAAGGCAGGTTTGCTTCACGAGGCCATTGCATTGTTTTCAAGAATGGATGTGGAGCCTAATGTAGCAACATTTGTTAGCTTACTTGTAGCCTGTGGGAAATTGCTTGATGTAAATTTGGGGAAGGGGATTCATGGAAAGATTTCCAAACTTTCATGTGGAATGGAGTTGGCCCTAGGTAATGCTGTGATGGATATGTATATGAAGTGCGAATCTCTGTCTGCTGCAAAACAAATATTTGATGAACTCTCTGAAAAAGATGTCATTTCTTGGACTACTATGATTGGTGGATTGGTGCAATGTCAGTGTCCCAAGGAATCACTAGACTTGTTCTGTGAAATGCAGAACTCTGGTTTAAAGCCAGACAGGATTATACTGACCAGTGCACTTTCTGCTTGTGCTAGCCTTGGGGTTCTTGATTATGGCATTTGGGTCCATGAATACATTGAACGTAACCATATCAAATGGGATGTTCATATAGGAACAGCACTGATTGACATGTATGCAAAATGTGGTTGTGTAGAGATGGCGCAGCAGGCTTTCAAAGTGATGTCTTTTAGGAATGTTCGAACATGGAATGCTTTTTTAGGTGGTCTAGCAATAAACGGATATGGGCTAGAGGCATTGAAACAATTTGAAGAGATGATTGAATCTGGGGCAAGTCCGAATGAGGTTACATTTCTTGCTATTTTGACAGCTTGTTGCCATTCTGGCTTGGTTGATGAAGGTCGTAGGTACTTCCATCGTATGACAGATAGAAGCCACAATCTTTCTCCATGGTTAGAACACTACGGATGTATGGTTGATTTGCTCTGTAGGGCTGGATTAGTGGGGGAAGCTCTTGAGTTGATAAAGACAATGGCAATGGCACCTGATGTGCAGATTGTGGGAGCTCTTTTGAGTGCCTGTAATACCTATGGGAATGTTGGGATTTCTCAAGACATGCTAAAATCTCTTTATGATTTTGAATACCAAGATAGTGGCGTATATGTACTTCTATCTAATCTATATGCAACTAATGAGAAATGGGCTGAAGTAAGAAAAGTGAGGAGGCTTATGAAGGAGAAAGGAATAAGCAAGGCTCCTGGTTCAAGTCTAATAAGGGTCAATTGTAAGAATCATGAATTTTTAGTTGGAGATAGCAGTCATCCACAAACTGAGGATATTCATGTACTATTAAACATTCTTGCCAATCAAATCTCCCTTGGGGGGCATATTGACACCCTTTTTTGATCAAACAGGTATTCTTGATCCTAAGCTCAAGTTTTTGGTTTTATATTGAAAGAACTCTAGACTAATTACATTTGAGATCTTTAAAGGAATTATGTGTTAAGTGGTAACCCTCCAATAGTAAGACAAGCTAATGTTCTATTAACGTTAATTTATGAGTTAAAAGAAAAGATGAGTTTATAGAAGTTCACAAGGGAGATTATCCCATCAGCTGTAAAATTCCAGAGTCACCCCTTATCAAATTGAGCTTGGCTTATATGTTGAGAAACAATTCAGAAATGGCAGAATTGGTTAGTTAGGTTTTTCAGACAGGAAGACAACACAACATTTTCCCCCTAATCTTTTGCTTGCACAACAGTGTTAAAATTTTCTGTTAGTGAAGATAATAATAAGCCATCCCAACTGCCATGAGAGTTGCCTTGGGCGCTGGTAATAGGACCAAATATAAAACAGTAATGCTGCTCATTGCCTGGTATTCACTATTTCCATAATTGAGTTATACTACTTACACAATTAGTTTTTCTCACAACTTATATGTGGTTGCCTTGGTGCTCAACTGGTCGTACCTAAAGAAAGTTTAGGTGAGGCTAATTGATCTTACATATATTCACTTTATAATAATTATTTGAGTTTTCAAGGGTTTTGGTTCTGTAAGTAGCATTTTTAAGCAAGAATTGACTACTTGAATTAATCACAGTTACAATGAAATTTATATTAACTTCAGATATGGAATACCTCAACTTTTAAGAAAACACATAAATGGTCACTCTAAAGTAATATGGAGAGATACTACTCCATATAATGACAAAAGGCAGTGCTGTTTGCTTTCTTAGTATCCAAATCTGGAAAGCAAGCAAGTTCTGTGTAGAATGAGCCTTAACACAAATCTGGTCCTAAAGTGAAGTGTTCTAGTGGTATCAACAGTTACAAATAAGGTGAGGGGTTTTAAGAAGGGTTTTTCCATTTCCCTAAAGTATTGCTTGTGTAAAAGAAAAAAAAAATGAAAACAGTAAACCCAAAAATAAAAATGTCTTTATATGATTATAAATGTTATTTGAATCAAATAAGGAAGACAAGTGTTTTCCTATGCTATGATGTAAACTTCTCATTGGTCTGCATTTTATATGTAGATATTGGATGCATAGACAATCGTCTCCAACATTAATTCCGGGACTTGTTTAAGTAAACTGCTTAGTGGTCTGCACTCCATATTTAGAGAGGGAGAGAGATGAACTTTAATACTAATATTATTTTCGGAAATTGTTTCTGTAATGTGAATGAAGATGTTAGAATAAAACCAATGTTAAGATATTGGAGCCAATGTCAACCCCATAACAGGTATTGTCAGTATGCCACTAAGAATTATGCTGACTATGATTCCAATGTAAATATTGACCGAAAAGAAAAGAGCTTTTTCTGTTCACGGGTTTTTCAATTTACAGCATGACATATTCTTTATTTTTATTATTTAATTGTCTGGCGTGAGATTCTTAAATGCAGGGACAAAGATTTCAGCAATGCAAATTGCTTTGAATTTCGATTCCTAGTGTCATATTGCCAACAATTAATCAACATTTGACGAGAAAAACTTCCTGGTATAATATTTTTTTTTTTAAACAACTGATGTTCTGAAATCTGAACTATCAAGAATAGAATCCAAGATTGCTTATCGGTTAATGCACCACAGATAATTTTCAAGTAAACTTTAGTCTTTGTTAATTCAATGCAAAATCCCTTTGTTCATAGGACAAAGTTTATACATTCATATAACCTACAAGCCTAGGCAATTAGAAGGATGCCCATCACCGGTTTGGAATAGTTGAAACTTGAAGGTGATGTGTTTTTGGTACTCTTGTACAGGAAGAACTCTTACAATTTCATCAATGACAAGGGAAAGGAAAGTTGAGGGGAGATAAACCTCCCAGTCCATGGGATTTGTCCACTCAAATAAATCTGCGATAAAATATTTTTATATAGATCTTCCATGCGCACAAGTTTCCCTTCTATTTTGATTTGACGGGCTCGTAGCTTCACCTTCATCATGACAGCATAGATTGAAACTTACCTGGGCATATGTGGAGAGGATGCTAACGTATGAACTGACCTAACCCCAAAATTAACGATTAAATAAGTTGTCTGCTAAATGGAAATCATTAATCTGATTGACTGATTGTTAACATCACTCTTTATGCTGGAAATAATTTCTATGCAAAGCCGTAAGGAACTTTTTTTTTTTTTTTTTGAGATTTGAATTGGATTGTGCATTCAATTTCTAGTTTTAGTCATTCATTCAATGTTCAGTATGGAGTCGTGGACCTCCCTGAAACCATATGCAAGGACGTAATGTGGGAAACAATTTAAAGGCAGTGTTTTGAGATAAAGAATTGTCTATATGATATCTCTGAACTCGTGAAATAAATGAATGACTAGTTTTACCAATCTTTTTGTAGGAGAATTAAATTTCCATACCTATGAAATCTTCAGCCGAATTCACACTTGATCCTTCTGAGATTAGCAATCCAGATGAATAAATGAAACTAAACTTCAATTGTTTTTTGATTCAGAGCTGTATATCTCCATCTTTCCTTCTCCACAAAATCTGCATCAAGGAATCGAGCAACAAAAGCCCAGAGTTTATACATGTCTTCAAAATTAGCCAGAAAGCCTAAGGGAGCAGTAACCACAGTTATTCCCAGGTTATCTCTATATTTTTTCTTGTCTCCCGA
The DNA here is from genome assembly GCA_026686845.1 of Adenanthera pavonina. Classification (NCBI taxonomy): domain Eukaryota; kingdom Viridiplantae; phylum Streptophyta; class Magnoliopsida; order Fabales; family Fabaceae; genus Adenanthera; species Adenanthera pavonina. Next base: position 29,411,727 of record JAIVEN010000013.1, read on the forward strand.
ACCTCCACTTTCTTTGGTCTGTAGGACTCTTCCCCTCTCTTCAGCATACTTAGCTGCAAACCAGATATGGTGTAGGAATCCATAGCTAAGAGAAATGTTGCTCCTGTCAGCAAGTTTCTGTACAAGAACAGGCTCAACCTTTTCTCCTGTCCAGTCAAATACATTAAATGCTGGAGCAGACCCTCTGTCAAATTTTATCTGTGGACCATAAATCTTGACCAGGGGAACCCCTTCTGTGTTTGGATGCTTAAGCTTCAACAGTTTACCAGCCAATTTATCAGGTACCTTGATCTGTTAGTGATCAGTATACCCTAACGAGTCCACTTGATCTAAGCATCTGCATTCAATATTCAAGCACTGATCTTCCCCACCTGCAGCTTTCCTATCTTGCTGGCTCTCAAAAGGATTGTGTATTTCCTCAGTTGAAGAACCCTCTGGAGCTTTTGATTCTGCTGGTAGCTCTTTGCTTTGAAGTTCAGATGATTCTCCTTCTGCTTTTTGTATACGACCAAAGAAAGAGCTTGAAGAGGCTTTTTCCTCTTGTAATCTTGATGACTTTTTTTCAAGTTCTATGTCTGTAGCAGAAGAATCTTCTGATACTTGAAATGGCTGCCTTTCTGGCACAAGGTTCACAATTCCTGCACAAGAGGAGTTTTCCAGAATGGATACGACTGATTTCTTTACAAAGAGGCGTCCAAATCGAGATGGGTTTTCCCTGAACACCTTATAGAAGGAACATATGAGGAAGTCTGGACGACAAAGAGAGAGGCCAAAGCTGTCCATGTCTTTAGGTCCCAATGCAGAAGCATCAATCAATACATGCCACCCATTCTCCTGTGCTATGTTTATCCAGAGATGAGGTATCTGGCTCCAGTTACTCCTGAATGAACAGGGAAAACAAAAAGCCCCCTTTTTCTCTTCTTCCTCCTGCTTACAATCATCTTCCTCAATTTAGCAGACTGAATCCTGAGTCTTGGCCATTTGAACTCTGCTGAAATGGCTTTTGCTCCTCTCTTCTCTGAGGAGCTAATCATTGTTTCTACTGTCTCACTTTCATGGTCACAAACTGTCAGAAGCTTGCGGCTAGCCTGGAATGGGTAGGATTCAGCCACAAGTTTAAAAGCTGCTGTTCTATTTACTGTGAACAATATGAAATATTAAGGGAACTCATGATTCTTTTCCTCAATGCAGACTTAAATTCTGACTCTTGCCCGCCATGAAGCAAGGGTGTTGATATTCCCAGTCTTACAGGATATACTAAAGAGGGGACAATCTGAATACTGTGTTGGTGTTTTAGAAATTGAAAGGAGAAGCGTCTTGGGTTTTTGAAACCTCAAAGTGTTGCAGTTGAGAGTAGGAGAAGAGGCCAATACCAATAGAATCAAGGCAAGTATGATTAGAAGCAGATAGATGGAAATATTCTTTGGCTCTCACATGGTCAACTTGCTCAGTCTCAAGAGTATTGTGGTTAAACTTTGATGAATTCACTGAATGAATCTTGCAGAGATGGAAGAGACTCGTGGTTGGTGAATTGGGTGTTTGGGAAGATAGAGGAAGCAGTTGTTGCTGCCAAAATGTGGCGACACTCTGCACAACTGTTTCTGGGTTTGCCTAATTCTCCGTGAGATGTTGGAGAGTTGAAAAATGGAGACGGGCAGCAGCTCTGAGGGCATACTTAGGTGACCTCGTTTGGGCAAATTGATGGCATTTTTTTCTCTTTTCTTCGTTCAGTGACAATTCTGGTCTTTAATGTGTCAATTTGACATTTCTGTTGCAATTATATATCTTGATGCCTTCTGAAATCGGCTGTTTAGTAAAAGCCACAGAAAAATTATTGCAGAGTTTCTGTTTGTTTTTTACTGTCTGGATATGGTTGGCTGATACGGCAGTATATGTACAGCTTGACAAGGTCCTCTAGCTTAGTTATCTCCTACAGTTTTGACCTAGTCTTCCAAAGTTTGTAATGCTGATTGGGTCATTGAGATTTTTGTATAATATTTTGGTGAATACTCAATACAAAATAAGTTTTGGTTATTTGATGAGGTTTACCATGTACTTTTATTTTCAATTTTTTGGAAAAGAAAACTACATATCACTAGATAAAATGATTTTTTCTTTCTAATTTAGAGCAAACCAGTACATTTTGAGTTGATCTTATTGTGAATATTGCAAGCTTATTTTGTAAGTATAAACTTAACACAATATTGTGTTTAAATAAAAGATAAAAATGATCTGGCCAAGGAAAAAAAAAAGGAAAAGATGGTGGAAAAATTCAAAATCGTAACGTACTATTTTACGAATAACAACTGCTGAACTGCATACTTTAAAATATAATCACAAAAAAGTTTCATATTCTTTTCATTTCTCTCCTTTCCTTTATGAAAAATGATTTTAATGAATATTTTTTAATTTTCTTTCCTTTCACTGTCACCACGAAATTCTTCCAAACAAACAAAAAATCTGAACCAAAATAAAAAGTTGCAGGGTTATAATTAATGATATTTTCATAATAAGTTTTGTTTTTTTTTTTGGGCCAAAATTTTCATATTATGTTTATATCATCTAAAATGTAGAATTTACAAAGTACTTTCAAAATTAATAAATAAAAATCATAAAAAATTTGAATATAAATGTGGCTTACTTTTTTTTCCAACTCATTTCATTTTTCTCTCAATTTTTTAATTTAAAAATATTTTATAAACTTCACAGTTCTTTTTCTTTTTTTTGACCAAAAGTATCTCAATAGTAAAGACTAATCTCTTTTAAGATATAAACTCTTTTTAGTTAAGTCTATTTCATATACACACAAGGACTATAAATTACAATCTCCGTTGTCTGTTCAAAAGATGATAATCCCTACCATTTATGGCAACTTAGTCTCCGTTTGGTTTTCAGTAAGTTAAAAATGAGTTTTGTTAGAATTGGTTTTACAACGTAATTATGGTAAAAATTAATTTTTGATTAATATGTTTATATTTGAATGATTTATTTAAAAATTGATTTTGACAAAACTCATAATTTTTTTTTAAATTGAGCATAAACTCTATCTCATTATTAATTTAATTTCTTTAGACTAAAATTTAATTTACATTTATTTAATTAAGAACATAATCTATCTGATATAATATTTTCTTATAAGTTATAGTCTATAAAGATTAAAATTTTGAGGGGATATTTTGGTTATTAGATAGAAGAAATTTTATGAAAATTTTATTTTCCTAGATTCACTATTTTTTTTTATTTTTATTTATCCATGACTTCTTTTCAAATCTTATTAGAGCCAACGGAAAAATAACATTTTACTTATGCCTCAACTTTATTTAACTTCTAAACCATTTCTCCAACGTGTGATCTGGTACACACCCAAACATCCCACAAAAATAATGAAAACTTGATTTGGTGGTACACACCCAAACATCCCACAAAAATAATGAAAACTTGATTTGGTGGCTAAACTATTTTTTTAAAGTGAAACCAAACACACACTTAAACTTCGAAGTTTTAGGTCATTCATTTCATTTAAACAGTGGACCACCTTTGGACAGAAAGGTAGAGACGTTAATTGATTGCACTAATAACAAATGGACCACAAAATGGCATTTAGTGGGCCAGCATTATTGATGAGGTCCAAAAAAAACCCTCCTCTTCAGAACTCCTAATTTGCTACAGTCAAACCTGTGACTGAAGTAACCAATAATTGGATAACACGTGTCAGATATACCCCACCCATTTGCCGCCAGCTGTACTAGAGATGCTTTCCCTGATGGCTAGGGTTCTAATTTCCAAAGATTGAGCTCAACTGAGATATCGTAAATGTTCTTTTTTTTTCTTAATTTTTTTATTTTTATAAATAGTAATTATGGTTAATGTGGACATGTTGAATGATCAAGCGTGATCATAATGTATTAATATTAATTAATAGTCTCCCAATATGGCATTACAGGTTGAATTATTATTTGTTTGTTTCGTTCAATTAGGGACAATGTTTGAATGATTAATAAAGCATATTTGTTTGGTGAGATTGGCGAAGGTGGGCTTAGTAAACAATATCATGGGGAGCGTGGTTAAGTACTTAATTATATATTATGAATGAGATTTAAAGACAATTTCATCAGAATACTAAAAGTAAAATGAACAAAAAGAATGTAAATCTCCTTAAAAGGACTTTAATTTTAAAAAAAAAAATAGCACGAAATGATAGCTTTTAGACAAATCTTGTTTTTAAAAATAAATATATTAAATTAACTATAAGTTCTCATGTAATATAAGTCCTCTTATATCCTGTCAGCATCCTGCCTATTCTTATAATCGTTGGATAAATCCCAAGATTAATGTGGATTATGTGCACCATTCCTATCGTGGAATGGTATGGTTGCCCAAAAAAAAAAAAAGAATGGGGTGCCTTCCTTTCAAAATTAAAAAGTTTCTTACTTGTGTTTGATACTTGCATCTTTTTTTTTTTTAAGAACGATACTTGCACGTTTTGACATTAACATGAGCAAGCTAGCTCCGTTAGGATAAATTAATTAGTTGATTGAAAATCTCAGAATTGCATTTGTCATAATTATAAAACTCTTGTGCAAATTAAACTACAGCTCTTAATGATCCTTGAACAGTGTCAGTCAGTGTTTACTTTAGTTTCTCAGGGGAATCATTTTCTATTTCAGTTCTGTTTCGATATTTATAGATATATATATATATATATATATACACAGACACACAGAGCTAAGTTTTTCCTGCTTTTTCTGACATTAGAGTATATATTATAGGAAGGTGCATGCATGCAACTTTTGGCTCTGAGAGTTAGGGCCGTTTGTTACTTATATACGCACGGTTGAGTCAACTGCTTTCATCTTATATAAAGAAATCCATTAGAATTACAACTGGTGTTTCTTGAACCATTAAAAAGTCATGATTTCCCAGTCAGATACAAAACTTGAAGTTTTAACGAAGTGGAGTTAATAACATAATTACCCCCAGTGTCAATACTAAGAGATTTTACTTATTGAAAGTGTTGGTTATCTATAATTAGCATTAAGTTTCAATTTCAATTTATGAATCAAAACGTAACATCTTGATTTTATAGCGTTGATTGGATTGCTCGCTTAAATTGATAATGAATTTGATGGGGATTTGATTAGTATGAGATACCCAAATCCCATATTAAGTAGTATGAGATGTTTAATGGGATATTTAAATGAATTAATTCTCTCACCTTAATAGCTAACTTTTAAGCAACCACTTGGGTATCATCGATAATACTCTCTTGTTTCAGTTCTTTATTCTTTTTTTCCTTTTCTTATTGATCATTCAACAATTTTGTCTGCAAGTTCCTTTTATCCAATCATGTTATGTTTTGGTCTGATGCCCAGAAAAGCACCGAGGCAAAAATCAGAAGATAACACCTCCACTATACTTCCTTTTCTGGGTAAAGTTTCATGTGTTTGTTGCTTTTTTAAGGATGTGTTTAGACTTCAGAGTAAAATGAAGGAAAGGAGGAAAAATGCTTGATTTAAACAGTGTTGACGTTGAAAAGTCAAAATTTTATATGATGATCCCAGAAGCTCTTGTGAGAGTATATAAGTTAGTTAAGTAGTTAGTTAATAAGATTGTTATGCATTAGTTATGGATATATACTTTGAGACTAGCACAGTGCAAGACTCACGAATGAATGAAAGCTTTCTGTGATATCCAAGTTCATCTCCTTTTCTGAACGTTTCATGATATCAGGGTGGGGGCACGAATCCATAGATAATCCTTAAGGACTGTCAAACAGCACAGTCACTGGTCAAGCCACATTACGATCAAAGGAAACAAGTTTCAGTGAAGGCAGGTGACTCAAATTACGATCAAAGGATACAAGTTGCAGAAATTTCGCAAGAAGCTACAGGAAACTCAGCGAGGAGTTCTTTGATTGGGACCAGCAAGACCAATTAGTTATGTCTTGGCTGCTGTACTGTCATTCACGAGAAATTCGACACCAATTTTGTTAGATGAAATTAGATTAGCTCAAAGCTCAAGAATCTTCGACTGTGAACCTAATTATTAAATATATTTAGTCTTCTGCAAGTTTCATGCCACGTACTGTACTCTCTATACGTCTTAGCCAAAGAAAACCATTTGTGTGAACCTTCTTTTATATAATAGTAATTTCAAGAATAAAAACTAGCTCTTTAAACCTAGTTTTTAAAAGTTAATTGTTAGTTTTTTCTTGGATAAACAAAGGGGTTCAGAAATACCCACTGGGAAAGAAAGAAAATTAAGTTCACGGTAATTAACGAAATGGGGAACAAAGTGTACGACTAAATAACTGATTATATATATAAATTTAAAAAATCATAATAATATTAAGCTACCCTAGTGTATTTATCACAATGAAATTGATACTTTAGTGCACGTAATTACCTTGAATTAGTCTTCCTTTCCAACAAAAATCTCACTCATCATAGCTTAGTAGGGTAATTAAAGGTTTACACTGTGTCACCTATATATATGATCAAGAAATAAATGAAGGTATACAACCCATAAAAATGACAACTCATTTGTTGTTGTTAAGTGTAAATCATATAAATAAAGAAAAAAAATCATCTTTACTTAAACACAAAATATAATTAACAGAAGTCCATGAAATGTTTACATAAATCACCCTTCCATCAGCAATAAAAACGATTAATATGGAAAGGACTAATAAATTCGTGATAGTGATATTTTTTTAGGAGATCAAAATATCTAGTAGTTTAACCTAATTGAAATAATTGTCTAATTAAATCAATCAAAATATGCATGCATTAATAATGCATATAATATGAATTCAGTGTTTTCCTTCCCTCGCTTCTACTTAATTATAAGTCTAAATTACTTTGCGAAGCTAGAGTTACCTTTTCCAATGGCTGCATGCAGGCAAATGAGAGACATCTAGCTAAGCTGAACATTCACAGGGCAGTTCTCCTTTGGCAAGTTACTATATATACTGAGATATTGTGTTTTGCAATACATAACTTGCCAAAAGAGACCCACCCTATGACTGATACGCTTAATTATTTCTGCTAATTACTCTAAATATTAAAGAGAGCAGTCTCTCTCACTCTCTGTGTTTTGTTCCCTCAACTGCGTTTGCTTTGCCAAGTGATATCCCAGCAAGTTTTATATAGGCACTGAGGGCTAACAGTACACAAGTAGTCATATACTAATGGCATCTTCCTGATGAGGGTTATGCTTTTGGATATCCTGTGTGGCTTTCTGTGAAGGGATATTATGTTGCGTTGATTATGATTGTGGTTCTGATTCTGATATTTTAGGTTTTAATATATAATTCATGAAAAGTTACTCATGATATTGGAGTCTCTAGAAAGATTTTTCAAGCATATGAGATATTCTTTCACTTACATTTAAAGTCAGCTTTTTGGGAGGAGGAGTTGAAACAGGAACATCAGGAGATGCTCCATTACATGAAGTTGCGTTCCACGACCACACAGCCAAGTCCATGTACTATCTCTAAGAGATTACGACTAGACTTGTTAAAACTTCAAATTTGTGGATTTCGTTAAATGAGCTTAAGCCACAATTAAGTTTGCCCAAATGAATCAAGTTTAAATTTGTGGATTTCTTCTAGAGACTCTTTTATGTAGATTTTTTTTTTAATATTAGCAATGTTGTAAGCTTTGGAATTGCAGGGTTTGTTAGCTGGAGAATCACTCTCAAGTCTCTACTCAATAGAGAGACTGCATTTTCTGCACCAATTTATTCAATTAAACGACAACAATCACATGCAAATAACATCGGCTAAAATGCAATCTTAGTCCGTTTATTTTATTTTAGGTTTTACTTTTGTTTCTTAACTTTTGTTTAGTTTTAATTTGATCCTTTTTTCCTTCTGTATCCCTTAATTTCATTTGGATTCAATTTAGTTTCTAAATTACTTTATCTTAGATTTCACTTTGTGCTTTAATTTTGTTTGATTCTGACTTGGCCTCAAAACTTTAACCTGAGTTCCACTTTTGTTTTTTAATTTTTTTGGCCAAACTTCTGTTTTTTAATTTTGTTTTGTCTAACTAAATATTGCATTGTATTTTATTGGTGAGTCACAAATGATCTGTTAAACATTTTACATCCATATATATAATAATAACATTAATCTTATCTCATTAATATGAGGTCGGTTACATAGATTATACAACGTCAATGAGTTCTATCAAATACAATCTCCTTAGATAAATCATTTGTCAAGAGATCATTTCTTATAACTTCTCTTAGTGTTCTTTTTTGTATTCTTCTACGCTTTTTGATAGGGTTTCAAACCATTTGATCAACTTTCCTTACAGGCTCCTCTTGCCCTCTTCTTTGTACATGCCCAAATCACCTTAAACAATTTTTCATCATTTTCTCTTCGATAGGTGCTACTCCGACTTTTTTTCATATACAATTATTTCGTATCTAAAAAAATTTTGATAGTTTAAGTTTATACATAAAATTTCATTTTCCCTCGTGCCATCTCTCTCTCTCTCTTCAATTTGCCTTCTGATTATGATTCCTTTTTTTTTTTTTGGTTCAATTTAATACGAAGTATTAATCCAATGGCAAGCTTCATGAGTGAGCAATCTAGCATTATTTTAAGTAGGCCATTGATGTTTGTTGTGCATAATTACTAGGCTAACGTGATGCATTAATAAAAGAGCTATATTTATTAGTTGTTTGTTATGATATTGTAAAATTGCTAATAGTTATTGCTGGGTTAGCATTCAAAGCTCAATGACATAAAGTTGTTAGAGACAAAAGTTATTCTTTATCCTTTTCCTAACTGCTTAGCTTATTGGATCCACGAGTTCCTTCACCTACTGATATGTTCCGCAAAACCAAATTAGAAACTGGTTTATTTATATGCTCTGAGCTTTCTAATTTCTGCTATATTTAATCTATCTTCAACAGCAGTAATCTTGAGGCAACCCCATTAGCTTTAGCAATCTTGTGTTCAACGCTCTGTCAGCAACGCAACCAATGGACTTCATCTTCAGACATACATGCGAAAATCCTATAATGTTCTAGCAAAACTGTCACTTCCATCGTCATAGTTAACTATCAGTTGTCTGGCAGAGAAATGGAAAAGTTTTGGGATATGTTATCAGAAACTATTGACTTGAGCCTTACTTAACATTAAAGCAAAGAATTATATTATACATTGCTTGTATTACCTTGCTTGACTACTTCTGTACATATCATGGAATAGCAGAAGAATGCTTATATTAAACTAAAGCAGTCACAGGGCAACTCTCCTTTGGCAAGACATATATCATAAGAAGTAATGATCAGATATGATAATCTCCTGCCAAGAAAGAGAAGCCCTATGGCTGGTTTGCTTATCCACATCTTGTTGCTGCTTCTGCACTTTCTCAGTGCTTCCATCGGCATTATAAATACTTGAAGTTGTAAGCATCTCCAATGGAATAAACCAATAATCTAAAAGCATATGCTTGAGGGTTATGCTGTGAATATCCTCCTAGGGTTATCTTTTTTTTTCTGCACTTTACTAACCTTCGCCACCCCCCAAGCTCTAAAAATTGCTTTTCCCTGAGCAAAAAAGTGTTTCTTTTGTGTAACCCCAGGAAAAGTGGGTGAAAGTTGGATGCTTCTTCCATTTTATGAAGGTTCCCGGGGATGGGGTTAAACAGGAGAAGGGTTCTAAGGGCCAGATACATCAGAGCATATGCGCGCATGCTTATTCTCTTCTTTTTACGAGTGCCTTTTTATGTTGGCTTTTCGGTTTTTGGAAGTTTAACATGCATTTTTTTGTTATTGAATTTGTGTCTTTTCTTTCAGTCAAATTGGTTCCAACGAACTCCTTTAAGCGTTGGATTGGTCAAAAAGATCTAATGGCGTTTGCAATATGACTGCGCTGGGATTCAGAGGCAAATGAGAATAAAGATTTCACCTTCATGGGTGAATTTACATATTGCTTATTTAAACACTGGACCATTGAAAAGGGAGTCAGGTGCAGTTTGAATAAGCGTATTACAGTGCGACGCTTGAGTTATACATATATGTTTCAAATTTTATTGTGCAGCTATGGTGCTTGCGTTTATGTCTGTATTATGTTCAGTAACTATGACGATGTAAGTGTTAACGAAAGTTAAAAGCGGAAGAGAAACCAACCTGATTAATTAGAGACCACCCCAAATAAATGATGAATCCTTTGAGGCAAAGAATGACCAAAGCTGAATGCACTTGTAGCTAGTTTGGTTAGTTTATATAAGGGGATAAGGTAATATAATGATGAGAGGTAAATGCGTTTGATTGGCATTTTACCCCTTCCATGAGTAACCCCCATCCCTCCAATCAGGTAATCATTAAGCCACTCAAAAAGTTAGGGGAAGGGGATTACTATACTGTAATGGGACGTCAAATAACTTTAATTAATAGCTTTCCAAAAAAATAGGAACGACATGCCCTCCGCAACACAGACACATTATACCTTCACCTTCAACTTCACGATCTCTGCTTCTTCCGATGGTGGCCGCCTTTACTTCTTCGGCCACCATAGATCTTCTCCATCTCAGATCCAACCTTCCTCCTCTCCACTGACCTTCCTCCATCTTCTCGATTTCCACCAACCTTCTTCCATCTTCTCCTTCTCAAATTTATACCATGACCACTGGCGAAGAAGAAGTGAACTCTCCTCTCTTCGCCATGAACCTTTGACTTTCCTCTCTCTCCGCCATGTTTCGTGACCTAGAGCAAAGAAGAAGCGGAGATGTGGTGGCGATTTTCAAATTTGCAACAGGAAACACCGAAGGTTGAACCTAGGACCACCGGTGACAATTTTCAAATCTAGAAAAGGGTCTTCTGTTGGGTTTGTTTTGGATTTTATGTTAATGTGTACTGATTTGTGTAATGTTGATCAATGATGATGACACCGTCGATCGTTGAGGAGGAGAATGATAGAGGAGGGATGGGCTTTTTTTTTGGTATGACCAAAATGGTCATTTCACTTTTTTTAAAAAATTTTTCTTTTATAAAAGATAAATATTATTTCATCATTCTTTCACATCATATTAAACAAATTGACATATAATGAAATATTTCATTACATTAGATTATAATATATCACATTATATTACCTAATGTTTAAATAATTGAACCAAACAAGCTTTTGGTGTTTCATTAAGTGATGCCCCTTATTTGGATGAGGGAGACTTCAACAAATACAAGTAAAGGAACCACCTGGATGTTCCCCTACAAATGGTAGGTTCAAGACCACTCTGACTTTATGGGCCTCAAGGTGGTAGGCAGGCCCAATCTCACTTACCACGAGCAACTATGTGGGCTTTCTATTGCTCTTGCTCATACAATTTTCTCAAATCCCCTAACCAACACTGCTCTTCGTAAGATTCCCTATTCATCCTTGAAAATCACCCCGTGAGCTTGTGGCCTTCTCTTCTCTACGTTAACTAGACGCTTTTTTTCTTTTGTTGTTGGTTTTGTATGAAATCTAAAAAAAAAAATTGTATTATTTATAACTTACGAATAGTTCATTCTATTACAGATTTTACTATTGATATTGATCCTTTTGAACCTATTTATATGACCCTCGAGCCAGCGCCAGGTTCCATCGATCCTGGCTCCCCCTAGTACCTTTGCCATACCTAGAACAAGACATCGTCTCTCGATATGAATTGCTGGGAAAATGATGAGGAGCTTGTGTCCAAGAAGGTGGTGTTAGTTTTGTTGATTTTGTGTGAGTGCATTTGTGCTCTTTCAAGAACTGTAACTGTTGCTCCAAGTGAGAGTATTGCTGCCAGGGGACACCCATGTTCACATGTTCCTCCACCAATGACTATGTAGTCAGAGGTTTGAAATAATGGAGCAGAAGTTTTTATAATCTCTAGACAAACTCCTTGCATGTTATTCATGAAAATTTTCCCTGTTTTTGATTAGTTTGTACTACCTCCATTTCAAAAATTTGCTATTTAAGGTTATGCATGTAATTTAAGAATATCATTAAATAATTTAGATAATAGTAAAATTTAGTGTTGTTGGACTAAAATGCCCTTATAATTCATACTCATTAATTAAGAGGAGTTTGCAATAGAAATGAAGGATAAAATTGTATAACAATACTCCTCCAGTTCTTTTTTATAAGGATTTTTTAACTAAATCACATGAATTAAGATAAGTAGTTAAAATTAATTAAAAATTTTGATTTTGTCAAAAATTACTACTCTAACATTTCAAAAATATTCTTCATAAAATATATTAATCTCTATATATCTTACATTAATACTGGGTGAAAAATAGTTAAAACTATCAAGTAAATTTATGGAAATCACATATTAATATTTCATTAAATTTTGTGAATATGCTTATATTAAGGACAATGCTTATAATAACCCGATGAAGTAATTAATACTCATATTTTAAAATAGTAGATTTTTTTGTTAGATACAAATATTTTAAGTCGGAATGAGTAAATGTTCAAATACATCGTGATTACACGGGGTATGGCTTGGCCGCAAAGATAGTGTAGCATGTTTGTTGTGATTCTAATTGGAGTGAAACTGTTGTCCATTTCTTTCAGGTCGCATTATATACATTGAACACATCACCTTTCATGTGACCTCACCTTAATTTTTTTTATTAATTTGATATTTCTTCCTTAATATAATAATATTCCCATTCAGCCCTTACCGGCCTAGATCAGCATAGTCTATGTTGTTATCATGGCAATACTATCATCTTAAAGAAAAAGCAATTTCGTAATTTGAAAATCGTCTTCATCGTTGTTATATATAATAAAAACTCCTATATCGTAATTAAAAATTGACTTTCATTTACCATAAATGCGAGGTAGTTGGCTTCCTCTTTCAACAATTCATCTACTTAATTGATTTTGGTCATGAAGTTTGATTCCCATTATTCAAATGGACCTGACAGCATTAATGGACTAATCTAGTACTCCCTTCGTTTAGGGGTTTTGAGATTTTTTAAATATTTTTCATTTTATAATTTTAATGAAGTATTAATTAATTACTTTATTATTTTATCCTTCATTAATATCAAATAGATTAAGGTCATTTTGATATAATATTATTAAATTTTATAATATTTTTGGTCATTTAATGATTTTCTTAATTTATATAAAAAATTATAAAATAACAGTTTTTAGTTAGGAAATAATACTACACCGTTTATTACTTTTTTTTTTTTTGCCAATACATTGTTGATTGTCATTAAATTAGTTAATAAATATTCATTTATTATGCGAGATATGCCCAGTCCAGTCTTATTCTCCACTGGATCATCACCGCCTTCAATTTTTCTTCTTCTTGTTTTTTTTTTTCAATCAGCGTCTTGAGTTCTAATTCTCCATTAAGTCGTTTGTTTTTTACTTTTTTTTTCACTTAAAAAATTACCACCGTTTCTAACTATAAAAGACATTTGAAAACCTTTCTTCATTTAAAATATAAGAGATAAAAAAAAGTTAACTGATACATTTAATTTTTTTAAATAATACTCTTTATTAAAAATTATTTTTATTAATTATATAATAAAAATTTTAAATATTAAATTGGAATATTTTTAGAACCTAATTTAAATTTTCAACAGTACATTTAATAACTCTAACTACTTTCAATTGTATTCATTATTACGTGTGAATTAGTTATTTATCTTTTAAACACTGAGGGAGTATGATTCTAATGCTGATCATTGATTAGCTTATATACCTAACCCCTTAATTACAATTTCAAATTCATCATAGCAAATTTTAAATATATACTTCCTCCAATCATTTTTATAAAGATTTATTAACTAAATTATATAGATTAAGATAAGTGGTTAAAATTAGTCATAAACATGTATTTTGTTAAAAATTAATATAATATTTCTAAAATAATTCCAATAAAAGTTATTAATATCTATCTCATATTAATATTTAAAGAGAGAGATAATTTAAACTATTAAGAATACTCGTGAAAATCATATATTAATATTTCACTAAATTTTAAAAAATATTTTTATATTAAAAATTATGAAAATTTTCTAAAAGGGCCCTAAAAAGTAGAGGGAGTATAAGTTTTTTTTTTTTTATCCCCTTTAGTAGTAGATATGCTGCCAATAATTCTCTCCCTTTCTCTCTCTCTCTTTCTCTTATGCCAACATCTTAGATTTCATCATTATATAATTTACTTCAAAAAATTTCTCATAAATAGCAGTAAGCCGACGTATTGTATGGATTCAAAAACCAACCTCGTTTTTATATCTAATGAATAGTGCAATATACTCCCTTCGTCCTATTTTATATATTGTTTAAAGTTTTGATATAGAAATTAAGAAAAATCATAAATAACTTAATGAATGGTATAATTTTATTAAATTGCTCTTAATTATTACTCACATTTTAATGATAGTGAATGAATATAGAGTATATTAAATTGTAGCAAAAAAATCACATACTATTAATTGCTTCAAGGTATAATTGGAAGAAAAAATTAATTTTTCATTAATTTTCTAAAGTAAAAAATAAAATGAAATATTTAAAATCTTCTAAGGAGAAGGATAAAGTAGGATGAAAAAGAGTATTTTTTCCTCAAAATCACTTTTTGAGCTTCAAACAAATGTTTAGAGCTCTAAAAGTTAAACCAAATAGACACTTAATATATTTTGTTATCCCTCTGTTTCTTTTAAGTGGTCATTGTTTAAAAAGGTTTTTATTTTTATTTGTTTATTTGTTATTTTTAAATTTCAAGATAATATTAATTATTATTTTCTTAATTATACACTTATTTATATTTTTAAAAGTTAAAGATAATGTTAATTATTATTTTTATCTATTTATTCATTGAAAGGCATATTAAGAAATCTAAAAAAAATTTAATATATTAAATTTTTTTAATATATTAATTGAATTTCTTATGTTAAAATATTAAATGATAAATAAAATGATATTGGGGTATATTAATATACTGTTTTTTATAGCCCGTGATTGCACCTGTTGTGGCGTAATGAGAGGCGTAGAATTTTTTTTATGATTCTAGAAAATTTATTGTCTATTGATTCACGTAAATGTCACTTCTTATTCACGTTTTAAATAACTACTTGGCTTTGTTTTTATTTAATTTAATATTCCTTTCTGTTAGGAATAATTAGGCAACAAATAAATGTATCACACTCCTTTCAAATTAGAAACTAAATGCATGTGACATAGTCACAGAAATACATAGAGAGGGTTGAGGAAGACTTTAAATACACAATTTCAATAAGTTTTATTCACATTATGTAAAATTGACTATATAAATCGTTATTGTACTCTATTACAAACTAACTCTTAAAATATATTACTTATTATAAGATTCCATTTTATTACTTACTTAAGTATCTTTTTTAGTGTCTCTAACAATTTTTATTGCCTGTATTTAAATCACCGTAAATAATTTTTAATCATTTTCTTTTTTAAAAGTGTTTCGTCAACTTTTTCTTATATGCAATTATTTTAAATCTTGTCGTTGCTCACTAGTAGGACTTAGAATATATTCATAATAATGTCATAGAGTGATATTCATATTCAAATAAAAAAAATAGAACAAAAGTAAAATAAAATATATATATACAGATTTTGAATATATTTTACATCTGTATATTATCACATAAAATATATAAAAAATAGAGAATCACGTTACTTACAGCTTAATTATTTCCAGCTTCGTATAAAATATATGGAACCTGCTCAAATTCTAATCCAATATTATATAGTAGTATGATAAAATAATGCAAAGGATTGTGGAACCAAATATAATAATGGTCCCATTGCATACGAACTGGCCTAGAACATTACTGTGCGTGTTATCATCCAAACATTGCATTTTTTTAATAATTGGAAAAGGACCTCATTAATTTCATATTAAGCCTCATTAATGTTATATTAATAAAGGGCTCATAATAATTGAGTCCCATTTTTCATAAGGGAGACTTCACTCTTTCAACAATCCCTGTATCTTAACTGATTTTGGACTTTTCCAATGCGCCCAGCATTAATGGGCTGATTGACACCACCTTATTTGTCACATAGCAGTGTTAATTAATATTAATATATATACATACATATACTATTTACATTTTTCATAAATTATATAGAATTTGATAAATGAGTAATACTATTGATGACAAATATTTTTTAAGAAAAAATATCTACTTAAAATAGGAAAATTTATATTGCAGAGAAATATTATTTTTCTGTACAAATCATTGTATTTGTACTATAATTCAACGAAATAAGTTATTTCATTTGAAAATTTACAGAAAATTCAAATAAATTACATTAATTCAGTTTTTATGGTTATGTTAGTCAATAAAATAAGTTGGTTGAAATATATAAAATGCAACTAATTAGTCTAAGAACTGGATCCTCTCAAATCATTGTTGTCTCGATTTTAATTTTTGGCGGTTAGATTACTATTTACTGGTTCAGATTAATCACTAAAAATATTATTCAAAAATTAATTTCATTTAATGAAGTTGTAATTAATCTAAACCATTAAATGTTGATCTAATAATAAAAAATTAAAGTTAAAATTAAAATTAAGGCAAAAGTAAATTGAGAAGATCCAAATTGAGTGTCCAGAGCTTAGATAGAAGTAATCAAAACAAGATGATAATCTTGCATTCTTAAAAATACTGTGTCTTTTAATTATGACTCAATTAATCACTTAAAATATTAATTACTTGTTAAATTTGACTTTTGTATATTTAATGAATATATAATTATAATAATAACTCTTTTAAAATAGGATAAATATCGTGTTATATATAATGATTAATTGTGTTATAATCAAAGAGTATGATGCTTCCAATAAGATAAAATTTTACTTCTACATTTTATTTTATAATTTTCAGATTCAAAAGTAGTAATGCCAAAAATTCCAAACTATTTATGATTGTTAATTGGAACTCAAGTTTCTTTGTATAGCCGCCCTCGTCTTTTTGCTTTCCTTAATTACGTTGAATCTTAGGTCCAAAAAGGTACGAAAATTAATCCAAACACAAACAATTACGTAATGAGAATGGCACTTCCGCTCGCCTTAGCAACTCCGCAATGTTTATCTTCCAAACACAAAGATTCCTTTCCGCTATAAGATTCACCATCTTCCATATCATCATCATGGCCTAACGCCCTAACCCAAACACGAGCTGCATAATATACATGCTTCCTTCATATGGTTACACAAACAAAAATAGCACTACAGCAACCAACAAGATTCTAACACAGTTGATAGATAATTAAATCTTTTAAATATATTATCTCAAGTTTGATCCATAATCATATGAAAAAAAATCTTATTAAAAAAAATAAAATTTAATTTAATAATCTCTATATTTTGAAGAGATTACTTATTCTTAATATTTAAAAGGAAACTAATATTAGTACTACCATGCAAGGAAAACATAGATGCCCTGCCCAGCAACTAATCCCTAATTATTGTTATTCCCGATTCCAAGATACTCATATATATTAATTAGTCAGATACAGACAAACGAAAAATAAAGAATAATACTCCCTCTGGTTTTATATATAGGATCTTTTGTCTTGATCCTGAATGTAAAACCCTTTACAATATATGAGGTAATATTTATTATACATTTCCAAAAAATGTCCCTATTTAATGTATCCAAAGAAAAAAAGAGAGAGATTAAATAAGGGTAGTTTTGGAAAAATATTAGGATTTTCGGAGAAAGTAAGGTAGTTAATTAGTTTTAACTCACCTTTTTAATTCACGTGATTCGGTTAAAATGATCTTATATTAAGGATAAGAGAGAGTAATAATAATCAGAGTATGAAGAAATTATAAAAATAAAATGGTACAGCGCTTCTTTTATTTCTCTTCCTTGAGAAGATCAGACACACATCACACTGAGAATTTCCAAGAAAAAAGAAAATTTTCCTGTATCTTTCTTTCAACTCTCTGGGTATACAACAAAAATACAGAAGGAGAGGAGAGGAGGAAAAGAAAATAAATAACATGAGTGGTGTGTATATATATATATATATATATATATATTAATTAAGGTCGACCTGAAAAGTTATCTAGTGTTGATGGGTGTGATTTTGATGACGAGTCCAGGGAAGACATCATCCGGGTCATGGATATGAGGATTCCGCTCCACGATAAACGGGTCGCCGCACTTGTCGCTGATGGTGTGGAGGGTCTCGCCTTCTCCGACGACGTATATCTCGTCGCATGGCCGATCACGGTGGAGCTGGTTTCCGGTGACAGCAAGAGAAGCTCCTTCATCGTCGTCGACCATGGAGTTCTCTCTGATGGACCCCACTAATATCAGAGTCAATATAACCATCCCGCAGTACCATGAAGCTGAATCTGCCAAACTTGTGGATCCCTTCATAGCTTTCTTTCTACCTGAGCAGCCTGTTCTCGTATACATATATGTGTGTGTGTATGAATAGAAAAACAGAGGATGAGCTCTGAGAATTTCGAGAAATCTCAGAGGATAATGGGCTCTTTATATAGCTTTTAAATGAAATGAAACGAGATATAGAATTTTATGTGGATGAATAAAGACAGAGAAGAGGAGGGGGGGGGGTGGGTGGTTAAGAGTTTGGTTTTTTAAGTACAGGTATTTTTCAAAAATTATTTTCACAAGGTTTCAAATGGTTCGCTTTTTAAATTTCTTCCGTCAGCTTCATGAGTCAATTTGAATTTCATATTTATTACTATAAAGCCAAGCTGAACAAAAAATTTTAATTTTTAAGTCGAGTATAAATCATTTTTCTAATTTTTAAAAGTTGGCAGTAATTTTTTTTAAATTTGTAAAAATAATTCATTTATCATTAAGACATTAAGATGCTGCTATTTACTAATGGAGTATGATTTGTTTAATTTTGAAAAGTGACATAAAATTAAACGAATTATATATATGTAAATTTATTATTAATTAAGAAGAAATGTAACGGGGAATTTTGGTTGGTGTTTCGGGTAGAAGTAGAAGCAAGTAACTTGGGTTTAACGACAAGAGGAAAGAGAAGTGGGTGAATAGTAGCTTTGGTGTTTGCTTGGTGTGGGTGAAGGTTAGGGAAGTTGGGTTAACGACATCACCTTTTGGCGTTTTGTGTTTGATTTGAGACTCGCATGGTATGACCCATACGGTCATCACTCAGTCATAATTATTATTATAACAAACAATTTGTTACTTATTTTTATTATTTATTAATTTTATTTTAGTAAAAATACGACTATTATGGAGTGGATGGGGACCTCTAATTTAGTGACATTGTTATTCAACATTCTTGGCCAAAAAACACATTATACAATATTTTACGTAATATCTCTTCAAATAATATTTTATAAATTAAAATGAAAATTTTTATGAATTTATAAATAAAAAATCCCAATTATTAGTGTATCTTTTCTTTAACCAACGGAATAATTTATTGACTAGTTGAATTTCAGATTGTATTAAGGTATAGCTTAGGACAGAAGTTGAGATGTGTGCACTAGATGTTTGACACGTGGCATCTTCTCTCACCACCGATTCATCATAGCACAGTGGCCGGTGGGTGGCCAAGTTGGTGAGTTCACCGTGATATAATAATTCACACTATTTTTTTCATTAAATATAGTTTTCAGGCAAAAAGATAATAATATAGGTTTTCTTAATAATTTTAATATATACATATAAGAAGAATTACTTATGTTAATGAAATGAATAATGGATTGACAAAATGAATAACAAATCATTTGACACACCGCTGGTTGTACAAAAAATTCAGACCTCTGTAATGTCACAACTTATAATTATGATTAAATTAATAATTATTAAATCAGAAATATAATTACTTTTACATATACTTAATTACTCATAGTTAAATTGTTAAAAGGCTTAATCATGATTTCAACTAAGAATATGGTTAAGCCTAGCCTTAATTACAGTTATTTATGCAGACTTTATTAAAATTTCTTATAATTCAGATTAATTGTAATTTTATCAAGAATTAAGAGAAACTGTAATTAAGAGTAGAATTAAGTCAAGGCTCTATCAAAAGCCAGTCCATTTAAGTTATTTTTACATATAATATCATTATTATTACACATATAATATAATATATAATATATATTATAATATATAATACACTAAAAAAATAATATATAATACATATTATACAATATGCTATTATATAGTATATTATATATAACATAATAATTTAATTTAAATAAATTTAATTTAATTATTTATAAATAGGTTTAAACTAGCCTACAAGCATATCAGATCTTTACAAGGTTTAATCCTAAACTTAAAAAAAGTCTCATATATGCTGAGAGGCCAAATTTAAGTTCTAAGCTTACAACAAAGGCCTCATCTATTTAGATAGGGTCTAACTTAATCTAACCTGTCTTCACCGCTAACTATAATATATATTAAAAAAAATTGGGAGAGGGGCAGAGAGTGAGAGAGATGAGATGAATTATTTATAAAAAAAAAAAAGGGTTCTCGAACTGCAGCCAAAAAATGGGAGAGGGGCAGAGAGTGAGAGAGATGAGATGAATTATTTATAAAAAAAAAAAAAGGGTTCTGGAACTGCAGCCAAAAAGTCTTGAAAACATTTATTTAGAGTCATTGTTAGAAGATTTTTTTATCAAAAAAAAAAAAAAGAATCATTGCTAGAAGAGCTTTAAGAAAATGGCTACTGAAACCTTTTCATCAGTGGTGTAGAAAAAGGCATTCGTCCTTTGAAACCATATTAGCTCGTTTAGTCCTTTCAATGTCTAGTCTAATTGTCAAAAAAAATCTAGTCTAATTAAAACATTATTTTTTCTGCCAGTAATTAAAATATTATTTTATTCCCTTATAATATGTTATTTAAGACAGTCTTTTCTTTTTTGGTAAAATTAAGACAATCTTTTAATCCTTTGAATGTTTTGGGCCTATTTAATTAAAACTACTCTAATCTTTTTCTCTATCAAACTCTAAATTACGTGCAAAAAATTAAATGTAAGAGATTTAAATCCTAAGATTATTATGAACCTATTTGTTAGTTTCATTATAATTAAATTAAGAAATATTTATATGTTAATAAACTTTCATCCGTATGAGAAAATTCAGGTTAAAATAATATTTTCAGTCTCAAAACTTTATTTAAAAATTTAAATTGATTCTTTAGGTTTAAAAATTTCAATAACAATTAAATTGATAAATTTGACAAAGTTATGACTCTTATGAGGTGAAATAAAAGACAATGGATCAATTAGAGATGTTTTAAACCCGAGACTAATTTAATTTAAAGTTTCGAATCAAATCAATCGATCAAAATAATGATTTAAGTTACTAATTTTTTTTTTTTGAAAAATAATAATATTGGACGACCAAGTCTAAAATCTGAAGAAGTAGTAGACAACAAATAAAAGAATTTGCAAAGGCAAACCAAAATGGCATGATGGTATGATTTAAAAGCGGATTAGGAACATATGAATATCAATCCAAACAAAGGGAAAAGCCAACAAGTTCTTTGCAGGTGGGGCTTCGGTCTCCATTGTTGTGCCCTCCTCCTCTGCTCTGTAAATATTTCAATGGTTCAAATTTCATATTTTATAAAATTATTATTAAAACATTAAAATTTAAGATAAATAAATATAAGCAATTAAATTTAATTTGAAGGTTCAGAACTTTAAAAAAATAATGTTAAAGTATAGAGAAGGTGGATTAATTGTTTGTGAGGCGGGAAAGAGAGAGAAGGGGGAAGTGAGGGAAGTTGTGTCGTTTTTTATGGCCACAAACACAAAAAAGAAGGCTCAAAAAGGGGATATGGAAAAGGTGGACTTGCCCACTCAAGTCTTTACGTCTATCTTTAATTTGAGAAAGGAAGGAACGGAAGAGGTGAAGTGAATTAGAGATAAGGGTATGACTAATTCCAACACCACCAATCAACTAACCTATTCAAAAGCTCGTGTCGACTAATAGTGCTACAGTGGGAGGACACATTGTACTCATCCACTTTAAGATGCACCGCGGAATTTTGAAGAATTAAAATTTCATAATATATAAGTCACTTTGTCAAAGTTAATGAATGTTTAATATTTTTTAATTTTATTTTTATTTATAATAGTACCTAATTATAAGAAAGAAGAGTAAAAAAGTTATGATTGATAAAATAATCTATTTTTACCTTTAAATAAGGGTAATTTTAAAAAATTATAGAAATTTTTAAAAGAATTAATATCTTTCTGAATGCGAAATAGTTAAATATGACTTATATTTTAAAACGAAAAAAGTATTAACTTAATTAGAAATATTGAATTTAAGCCATGAAAATATAATTGCGTTAAATATTTGACAATAGAGTTTATAACCTAAAAGGGTTATACTTAATTCAATTCAGATTAATTTGAATATCAATAAATTCTTTAATTGAGGTGAATTAAGTCCAGAATATGGAGTGCACATAAAAAAAGAAAAAGAAAATTAGTTTGGGATGTGTTGGAGGTAATTTGACCAAGTCATTTCATTCTAAGAATATGAATAAGGAAGGATTTGGCACCGAATTCAGACGTCCGTGACGGTTTTGTATGCGTGTAAAAGCAAAGCAGCCAGCCCAACCAAAAATAAAATGGTCATTTTCATGTTCACATTAATGGAATCAATAGGATTTTGCATTATTTGGGGTATATTCAATGGCTTTTTTATTCATCGGAAGCTATTTATTGTGTTGGTTGGTTGATTCTTATTGGATCCTCCTTTGTGTTTTGCTTCATTCCAGGCTCCAGGTTTTATGGGAAATGCAAGCTATTTATGTACACTATAATTCTTTCACCAAAAAAAAAAATGTATATATATATATACACACACACACACACACACTATAATTCAGTTTGTTCCTTTTCCTCAGCTGACCCGATTGAAGGGATTTGTTCTTCAAAATTTCTTAGTCAGGCGCGTTGACCCATAGAGTTACCAGTTTTAGTCATAATTATATCACGCATGTGGACGTACGACCAGTCTTTTCTTTTATTTTTTTAACAATTTTATTATTTGGAGTGGTATATATATCAACAATAATTTTATTTTATTAAATGAAATTAGCTACATATATTACAAGATGTCATTCAACTATATCCAAAATTGGAGTGCTATATAACTAAACTATACACACACATATATATAATTGGTACCTTCGATATGAAGACTTTGTCAAAAGTTAATTCTATAAATATCTTTATAAATATTTATTGAGTTATAAAGCCTGTATCAACTCTGATAATATGTTCCCGAAACCCAACTCACTTAAATTTTTATTCACCAAAATAAATATATATGTGTATGTTGAGAATAAATTATGGATATACTAGGCGTGTTAGAAGTGTTAATCTTAAAGTGTATAAAAATTTTAACTTTTCTAACTAGAACAGGTATGAATCTCCGGGCCTTTTGCTTCAATTCCCCTACATCGAAGTACCAGAAATAGAGATGAGATTTGAAGCTTAAAGCTTGTAGAGAACATAAATGTAAAATGTGCTAATCACTTAAAGAAATTACAACGAGCATGTCCGGAATTGAAAAACAACAACACTAGAAAAGTAAACATGGTCCAAAGGAAAAATGATAAAAGGTACAGGAGAGAAGTAAAGAGTTTGTGTGATGATGTTTTCTGTCCGTTCCTTGGCTTCTTGTACACTATTTATAAAATGGCAATTCCTCAGCTTAGCTCCCTTTTATATATATATATATATATATTCATCGTTCTCCTTTTTGTTTGCCCACTTCCCTTGTTTCCTGGTTCCTCAGATGACCACGTTCTTCCCATGGCCGCCTCTTTCTCATCTTCCACTTGTGCACATAGTGCGTCTTTTTTGCCCACATCTACTCCCGACTCAATAAAGCCATGATTCTTTCTCATTATCATCACTAAATATATATATATATATATATGTTTATATATATAAATCATGAGCCCTAATTAATTTAAGGTCTCAAAATTCTCAAATCAACCTCATAAATTATTTAGGCTTGGCTACTACAAATTCAAACCAAACAATATGTATATATATATATATATATAACAACTGACTGCAAAATTCACCGGTGTTTTGGTGAAAGAATAATTATATTAATTGATGATATATAATTTTTTTACGGCCTGATGTTAATATTGGTTATAATTAAGAGGAAAGTGATAACAATTAAACATGGCCAGACATTATACTTTGAAAAAAAAAAAACGAGTGCGAGAGATGTTATTTTTCACATGGATCGCAACCCAATTGAATGCACAAAAGGGTCAATAAATGAGAAATTGTCAACGATCAATTTGAAGTCTTAATTTTGAACATACCAGATGTGACCCAATTAAATTAAACTAAAACTTTTAAGAATATTGTTAGTAAATACTCCCTATGTTCTATAATATAAAAGACAATTTCGGGGTTTTCATGTTTTAAAATATAAGAGACATTGAAATTTGTCTGGTGTATTTAATAATTTTTTTTTAAAAATACCCTAATCAAGATGATATTTTTCTAATATAATCCATTTGTATTAATTATATTATGTAAAAGTTATTAATATTAAATGAGAGTATTTTTGAAAACTATGTTATATTCTAGACAAATTTATTATTATTTTTAGTATGTACTCCCTTTGTTTCAGTTTATAGTGCACTTTTAATTATCACACATGTACCAATACAATGATTAGTAACCGAATTTTTTTCTCATTATCTCCCAAATTACCCTTATTTAATAATACTTCCTACATTAATAAATTGCATCCATTTTCTCCTTCATTCTTTTTTTCGAGTTCCCATGAGTCATCGGTAATTGTGAAGAGTAAAGTTTTTGGGGGAAATTCTCCTTCATTCATTTATGATTTGGCCAAATCATTAAAGAATTTTCATTAAATGTATTGGTAACTGCAGAATATATAAGCTTATTTATTAGGGACAATACTGGAAAGATAATAAAAAAACATAATGTAATTCGCGTAATGCACTATATTTTGAAACATGAATTTCTCAAAATAGTGCATTATATAGCGTAATGGAGGGAATATGATTTTATTTTTTATCTCTTATGATAAAGAACAGAGGGAGTAATTTATTATTATCTCAATGATGTATATTGAACCATAAAACTTGTAACTTGCCTTGATTTTAGTGAATCCTAAAAACCCATCTCACCTCTTCTTTTGTTTAGCCCCTATTTGGTAGGGGGTTTGAAAGGGGAGGGTAGTTGCTTCCCTCCATGTTTGGATTCAAAAGTTTTTATGGAGCTTCCCTTCCCTTATTTGAATAGAATATTTTAGAGGGAGGGGAGTCCCCTCTCCCTCCAACTTTTCCCTATGAAATTGGGGGACGGATGAGAACAGTAATTTTTTTGTTCTTATTGTTGTTTTTTTTCTAAAAATGAAAAATATCTTTTAAAAATAGTATAAAAAATTTTTTAATTAGAAAATAAGGTTTTGATATTTTTATAAGAAAAAATAATTACTCAAATAAAAATGATAGAAAACTTCTTTAATTTTAAGGATAAAATAATCAAATTATTATTAATTTTCTTCTTCTTCCCACCTGAACCAAATAACAAATTATTAAAATTCCTCTCCTCTCCTCCTCTTTCCTTCCCTTCCTTTTCTTTCCCTTTCCTCCATAAGTTATCTCCTAGTAACGTTGATTAAAGAATGAGAACATATGTATTGAAGCATTTTAATCACTTTAAGCAAGGTAAATACTATTTTATTAAATATGTATTTTAAATCAGTTAACATTGAAATTGAAAATATATCAAAACAAGATGAAGTTGACGCGTATAATATATCAAATCATTCTTAACTGCTAATTAACAGTGAATAAAGTCGCAATATATACCGGAGTGGGTATCACGATCTCCATTTTAATTGTTCCTCGTTAACATGATGTCTAATAGCGACAAATTGATAGGAAATTATTAGTAGGAAGCATTAGTGATTAGTGGTGATCGATCATAATTAGGTGGCTCCAACTTTCAATATTTGATTAATTGTTTGTAATAATTGAAGTTTTGAAGTCACCAGCTACATACACCTTATCCTCACGAATTTTTGTGGTATTTATATAATTTAATTAATTGCATGCATATTAATTAAATTGGAATGGAGAGAAATAATGATGAAGAATTTAATAATATCAAGTACTCGAGTATATTATGAAACTGTGATATACATACTCTCATAATATATTTTTTAATTAATCTATTAAGCATATACTTGTATGTCATTGATAGGGATGAGAATATATATAGAATGGGATATATACAATTATATAGGATAGGTTTTTCGATATTTTCTCCTATCTCATCATCTTGTCTTGTAATTATGTGTACATATTTCTTTAGCCACGTATTCAAACTTGCAGGTATTCGATTACCTCATCTTTTAATAAAACTTCCTTTGAATTAATTTATTTATCTATATAATATAAATATTTGAACGAAAAATTAATCATATACAACTTAATATGTAATTTGAATTAAAACAAATTTACTTGATCTTTCAAACCTAAACATAGATGATAAAATTATATTTTAATTACTTTCACCTGGCCACGTTTTTTATTTTTTATTTTTTATTTTTTGCCAGCTTCTTTCACCACGTATGGAAGATACCAAGAAAAATATTCCCCTCCCCTTCATACATCTCTATAAACATGAAGTTCACTGCTACTCCAAAATTTTGTCCAATTAAACATATATAGTTAAATATCTAAGTTGGGTGGTGTCTAATATATACTCCTGTCCTATTTTTTAAGGACCTCTCAGAATTTTTTTTTTGTTCCTTTTATAAGTGATGTTTTAATATTTAATAAAATTCTTCCTATTTTACCACCTATAATTTATTTATTCTTTTAACTTATTATTGGATTTTTTGGATAAAATATACACTTTTAATTGATCAATTGATAATGTTTTTTATTTTATTTTAATTAGTCTCACACTTTCCAACTTAATAATAATTGAAAGTTTTATTTAATATGAATTGCATTAGTATAATAAATAGGGATAAAAAAGGCAAGTATAAGGTTGAGGTTGATGCTTCTGGGGCGCCCTTATCTACTTCTACAATTGCTGGATTTTTCCCATGGCGCCGCAAACAGAGGTATAAGGTGGAGAGTTCTCCTAGCTCGTTGGTTGAGGTTCCAATTTTACAAGTCTCTGGTGCTTATTTTTGGAGGGGTACTGGAACATATTCTCCATGGATACGGTCCCCTGTGTCTTCTAGTGGATCTATTAGTTGTTCGAATGATGACTTGGTTCTAGGGCTCGGTGGCTTGCCTTCGAAAGCCACCTAGTCGCCATGAGTTTACTTGGATGGAACTGTCAGGGTTTAGGGGTTGCCATGACAGGGAAGGTTCTTAAGAGGCTTTTAACAACTCATAAACCCTCCATTGTCTTCTTAATGGAGACTCGAATGAAATGCAAAAAATTTGGTAGTTTACAAAGACAATTCCGTTTCTGACATTCGGTAGTGGTTGAACCAACTGGTCTTTCTGGTGGTCTTAGTCTTTGGTGGCATGATGGAATTGATTTAATGGTGTATTGGTCATCTTCTCATTGTATTCATACAGAGGTCAAAGGAGGTCTTGGCAACTTTTTTGGTTTTCTTACCTTTGTATATGGCCCTCCAATTGAGAGTAATAGACGGAGTTGGTGGGATGATATTGCTGAATTTAACCCAGGATCCACAACACCTTGGGCTATACTGGGTGATTTCAATGAACTTCTATATACTGATGAAAAGGAAGGTGGACGTCTAGTAGCTCAATGTCGACTGAATAATTTTCACAGCTTTCTACTTTATAACCATCTCATGGATATGGGCTTTAAAGGTTATAGATTTACATGGTCTAATCGAAGGTTGGGACAACACAATATTCGTGAACGACTGGATAGGGTACTTTGCAATGTTGCTTGGAGAGAACTTCTTGAGCATTCACAAGTCTTACATTTGGTGGCTATGGGATCAGATCATTGTCCAATTTTATTGATTTTACATTATAAGGAGAAGAAGACAAGGCGATCTTTTAAATTTGAACAGCTCTGGTTGACTAGTACTGATTGTGCTAAATTGGTTGCCAATCATTGGTTTTCTTCTACTGATATAGAAGAGGATATTCTAAGATTGTACCGGCTAAGCTTGAAAGATTACGCATGGTTTTAATTTCTTGGAGTAAGGAAGCTTTTACAAACAACAAGAATTTGATTGACGCTCTTATGAAGGAATTTCAAGAATGTCTTGTAGGTGAATGGAATGCTGAGACAAGGGATCATGCTGATGATATTATGAGGCGAGTGGAAGCCTTATGGGATCAAGAAGAACTTTATTGGTTGCAATGATCTCGCATTCAATGGCTTCAAGTGGGGGATAAGAACTCCAGATTCTTTCATAATTCGGTTATCCAGAGATGAGTCACTAATAAAATTGTGAAACTTTGTCTTGCTAATGGTGAATGGTCTGATGATCAAGAGGTCATTACTCAGAATTTCCATAAATTTTATGATCACCTTTTTAGCTCTTCTGGTGTTCGGGACCTGTCCTCTGCTCTCTGGTATGTGCCAAATTTAGTTACAAATGCTGATAATGATTTATTATTAACCCCTGTAATGGATGCTGAAGTTAAGAATATTGTAACTGCATTAGTTAGTTTAAAAGCACCGGGTCCGGATGGGTTTCTTGGATTGTTTTTCCAAAAAATGTGGCTTACAGTTGATTATCATACCTGTACTTTGGTGAAAACTTTTTTCTCTGATGGATTAGATTTAAGGCAAACTAATGATACTAATATGGTTTTGATCCCAAAAGTTGCTTGTCCAGAAGAAATGGGTCATTTTCATCCTATTAGCCTATGCAACTTCATTTATAAGGTTATTTCTAAAATCATGGCTACCAAAATGAAATCGTTGCTGCCTAAAATTATTTAAGAGAATCAACGACCCTTTGTGCATGGGAGAATGGGGTTTGATAATACATTTATTGTTCTCGAAGCTTTTCATTATTTGCAACATCGTAGCGGGCAGAGGCATGAGTTTGCACTGAAGTTGGACATGAACAAGGCACATGATAGGGGGAAATGAGATTTCCTATACCATGTTCTAATAAAGCTGGGGTTCCATGAAGTATGGGTGTCTAAAATACTTCAGTGTCTGACTTTTGTCTCTTTTAACTTGTTGATGTCTAGTGAAAAAGTTGCTGAAACCCAACGTTAACAGGGATTGCGTCAGGGGGATCCTCTTTCTCCTTGTTTATTTATTATTGTGGCTGATGTTTTATCTCGTAGGGTTACTTCTGCAGCTTCTAATGGTGATTTGCATGGGATTTCTTTATCCCAATACAGCCCAATTCTCACTCATTACCTTTTTGCTGATGATGCTATGTTTTTTTCTTAAGGCAGATCATTCATCTTGCAATACATTTATATCTCTTCTGGAGTGTGATTGTGAAGCTTCTGGCCAACAAGTGAATTTTGAAAAATCTGGTCTATTTTCTTCCAGAAGTACACCTACAACTTTGTAGGCTGAATTGGGTAATATTTTGGGGATTAAACCCAGTAATTCTTTTGGTAATTATCTCGGCCTTCTAGTACTATAGGGTCAATCTCATTCTGTGGCTTTGACTTTTGTTCGTGATAGAATACAATCCAAAGTACAAGGATGGAAATTTCATCTTCTTTTAGAAGCTGGACAAGAAACTTTAATCAAGGTTGTGGTGGATGCTACACCTGTATATCCTATGTCATGTTTTCTCTTTCCTAAGAAAACATGCCAAGAGTTAGATCGAGTCATTGCCCTATTTTGGTGGGGACAAAAAGAGGATGAACGTAGGATTCATTGGGTTGCTTGGCATAAAATGACTAAAGATAAAGCAAGTGGTGGCACGGGGTTTCGTGATTTTATGAATTTCCATTTAGCCTTACTTGCTAAATAGTGTTGGAGAATTTTGACAACACCTGATGCTTTATGGATGCGTATATTAAAAGGTATCTACTTCCCTTTTTGTGACTTTATGCAAGCAACTAAGGGTCGAAAGGGCATCTTGGGCTTGTTCAAGTTTGCTTGATAGACGATCATTATTGCAAAATCGTCTTATCTGGCGTGTGGGGAATGATATGAGCATCAATTTTTGGAGGGATCCATGGATACCTCATCTACCTAGTTTCTCACTATCTTCCTTGCCAACAGCAAACTCATCTACAATATTGCTAGTAGCAGATTGTATACTAGAAGGAAAATGGAATATTCATCTTTTGCATAACATCTTAACTGAGGAGAAAGTGTAGGCTATTCTGTCCATTCCAGTTTTATCTTATGGTTCAAAAGATGTTCTTTGTTGGACTCATGGCAGAAATGGTACTTTCACTGTTAAAAGAGCCTATCAAATTGCTAAAGCTCTCCATGGTCGTGGTGAATCATTGCAGCCAGCTTCTTCAGTTCCTATTGATGCAGAGTTATGGAAGATTATCTAGAATTTGCACGTTCCACCAAAGGTACATAACTTTATGTGGAGAGTCTGTCATGGTTCCTTAGCAACAAAAGAAAATCTTTGGAAGAGGAATTGTTGTTATGTTCCTATCTTCCCTTGTTGTGAATCTAATACTGAAACTATTGAACATATTTTCCTCTTGTGTTCATGGGTTCAAACTGTCTGGTATGGCTGTCCATTTACTATTCAAATTTCTGCTACTCACCTAACTCGTATGGATATTTGGCTCTCTCAATTATAGCATAGCATGCAGCTTGATGCCAAAAACTGTGCTTTACTTGCTGTTTTATGTTGGCAAATCTGGAATGCACATAATAAATATGTCTTCAAAGGTATAGAATTGAATCCCATCTTTGTTATCCATGTTACTGTTACATTAGCCAGTGAATATTGGCGACATACTGGTTGGGAGAGTTCGTTCTTATGGCCTGAACCTTCAATTTCTTTTCCTCATTCATCCTGGTCCCTTCCCCTGATTGGTGTTGTGAAGATTAACACAGATGGCTATTTTCAAGGTCCTGGACAGGCAGGTATAGGAGTGATTTTGCGTGATCATACTGCTGAGGTGCCGAAAATTCACAGTTCTAGATGTGTGGCCTTTTCAAGCTTCATGGAAGAATATATAGCATTACACACAGGGGTTTTTATGGCACTTAAATTAAACCTTCATCATGTTTTATTTGAATCTGATTGTTTGCCGTTAGTTTAGGCTGTGCATAATAGTACTTTGGGACAAGAGTGGGAATGTTCAGTTTCCATTGATGATATAATCCATCTTCAGTCTGGCTTTTATAGTTTTTTTTTTTGCAGTGAATTCTTCGTACTTTAAACAAGGTAGCTAACTAGCTTGCCAAGCACTATGACAGTGGGATGTATTTGTCTGCTAGGGATATTTTCCCCCCATCCCCTTTAGCTGTTATTTTATCTTAGGATCACTGTAATTGTAATGGACAGGGCTTAGTCCAAAGTCCCTGAACCTTTATTATGTTTTTACATTAATATATTATTTTATTTTCTGGCAAAAAAAAAAGGGAATAAAAAAGGAATGTTTAGTTTCTTTTTTAAGAATTTTAAAAAAATAACTAACTTTTTTAATCTATGTGAAGTAATCCCTCCAGTTCTTTTTATAAAGGAACTTCCAACTATTTTACATAGATTAAGGAAGTTAGTTATCTTCTTAAAATCCTAAAAAAAAAATCAAATATTTTACCCCTATTTAATATACTAATACAATCCACATTAAATACCATTTGACCAATTTAGAGTGTCTCTTTCATTCAAAAAGTTTAATAATAATTTATGAGAAGAAATAAATGATGAGGGTAAAATAGAAAAAATGTCATTAAATATTACAAGGTCTCTTATAAAAAGAGCTGAAAAAATTTTAAAAAAAATCTCTTATAAAAAGAACCGAAGAAAGTAATTGGAAGTCCCTTATAAAAAGGGCTGGAGAAAGTATTTCAAATTCTTCCATTACATCTACACATTTTAAATTTTATCAAAGCAAGTCTACTTCTATATATTATAATGGTGTTTTTTTTTTAATTTGTGTCAATATTTTACTATTTTGATTTCTACCCTATTTAGAAAAAATATATACATTTTACACGCTCCATATCGGTTTCAATTTCATCTTATCACGAAATTTTGACTTGACTTGAAACAATATCCTATTAAATTGTTGGTTTTTCTTTTTACATGTTTTAGGCAGAAATTATAAAATAATTCATAAAAAATTTCATAAAAAATCACAATTTACTCCTAAATATTTAAGTTGCTTTATTATTTAAAAAGCACTAAAAAAGGGACAAGTCAGTATATCTCTTACTACTTGTTTAGAATTTGGCACAATTTTTTCTACTACCCCACCCACCTTATCTATTTCTTTGGCTCCTTGCGTAGCAGAAAAGTGAGTCCTAGAATTCAACCTAACTCTCCAATACAATTTCTTAACCTAATGATTTTGTATTTTAATTTTCTCTGTTCTCTCAAACCCAACCTATTTTCGCTGGGTCAAATTGAGTTTACTAAAGAATGGGGTTAATGAACTCTTGTACAATCCACCATTAGCGTTTATATTGCTTAAACCAATCCACGTTAAGAGGGAAAACAAATGTATTTACTTTAGAGAAGGAAGTGCAGATGATTGAACTGCAAGATGTTTTACTCCATCCAGCAATCCAAGCACCCTTGTTGGTCTCACTTAAGTAAAATCACTGCCTAAACTTAGAGACATCTTTCATCTTCACCCATCACCCTTTCCTTTGGACCATGCGCTCATCAGTTTTGACTTTTCTGCAACACGTTAATATTGCCCACGTAACAGACGCTGATATTTTAACAAATGACTGATAGCGGACATTTAACCAGACAAAATAGTGTTCGAGGTTCTATTCAGGGTTGGACAATAATAATTAAAATAATATATTCCAAACACAAAACACAAATTAAAATAAATTTCATGACTTCGTTAAAAGTTTAAGATAAATAATAATAAATTATCAATTTATTATTCATTATAAGTAAATTATTAAGTTTCATAACTTAATATTTAATTTTAAATAAGTTAATATTTATCCATAATCACATTTTAAATTTAAAATAATCAACTAATAATTCATTATTATGTTATTTATTTATTAAATAAATTTATAATTTTAAATTATTATATATCATAATAATATTTATATAATATTATAATATAAAAAATATTTTGTACTAAAAATAATTTTTTTTTATCTTTAAAAATAGGAAAAAAATTTAAAAAATTTGAAAAAGTAGAATTCATTCAAACTGTTTTTGATTGATTCAGCCAATTCAAGCTCAATTCCATCAGCTCTTAAACCGGTTGGTTATACCCTTTATCTGAAATAGACTTAACACTAATTCTCAGTTAAATCTGGTTGTTAATGACTCTTTCTCTCTCTCTCTTTCTTCTTCTTCCAAAATAGGAAAAAGGTGTTTGGTATCAATATGCCACTCTGTTACTTTTAAAAAAAAAGTTATTTTATAATTAAGTATAGTTCATGGTAGGTATGTGTTCGCGCTGGCGCCTAATAACGAATGATTTGTCTAATATCTATGATTTGAGAATACAAAAGCTAGACAAAATATATTTCACTATCTGCTACTAATCAGATATGGGCCACGAAGCCCATCATCGTTTACGGGTCAGGCCCAGTAAGATACACCAAAACTCGCATTCTGTAGTCCGCAAACTCAAATTACAAAGAACCACCCCAAAACCCCCCCCCCCCAAAAAAAAAAAAAAAAAAAGAAAACTTTACCTATCCGTTGGCACCGTCAGGTCTGAATTCATTCCCTTCTGTTAGCCGAGGAATTACAAAAAGGAAACCAGAAAAAGATGGAAACCACTAAATAATATACATTAGAGGTACAGAAGTGCCATTTATTGGATGCTAGAAATAGCTGGCGCCGTTGACCAATTCCACACCCTCACTTCACCTGTTCCATCACCAGTGAAAAATAAGCCACCAGGACCTACTTGTATTGCTCGAACCTCTTGTTTACTGAAAATCTTGCCTCTCTCTGCAAATCTGGCCAAACAACACGATATGTTATCAATGACTTCCCTTCTATATGTCGTTCGGGGGTGGGGGAAAATTATTATTTGCCTCTTAACCATATATAGAGTAACTACACAAGGTCACCCTTCACATTGACATATTGGATATATTGGAAATTTGAAGTTATTTAGTGAGAACTCTCGGGGTAAATTGTCTTTCTCTCTCTATCAAATAGATAGATTGATATATCACCACCAATAAAAATGATGAAAATCATGAAAAGTTCAATACTTCATACTCATTCAAATTTCTAAACCAATTACTAGTACGATAACACTATTCTTATTCTAAAACAATTACTAGCATACTACTATACTTTCGACCTTAGAATTTTTTAATCAATTCTAAGCTCATCAAAATTTAGGCCAAAACTAGGC
Source organism: Adenanthera pavonina (assembly GCA_026686845.1). Classification (NCBI taxonomy): domain Eukaryota; kingdom Viridiplantae; phylum Streptophyta; class Magnoliopsida; order Fabales; family Fabaceae; genus Adenanthera; species Adenanthera pavonina. The sequence continues at coordinate 29,446,192 of JAIVEN010000013.1, forward strand.
AATATAAAGTATGGTTAAATGCTTTAAATAAATTCAATTGAGTGTCATAACGATGATTATCTAAGTAGAATATACAATATTCAAATCTAATTTTTATAATGGTGACTAATAATTTAAATCTCAACCACTTTCCAACTAATAATATTCAGAAAATCAATTTGGTTGAAACAAGTCAACTCAACTCATGTACAACACAACCATTTTTATGGCCACGCTTAAGTTCAATTGGGGCAACTAATTTGCCCAGTGCAAGATCCGTATGAGACAGCATTGAGGACGAAGTCAGGTTAAAACTAGTAAATTTTGAAACAAACAGAGTAAAAAATCATTAAATCCAGGTCTGACTTGACTCATTTCCACCACATGTTTGGTGGGTGGGTGGATGTGGCTGCTGGCTATGCATGGGCATCGGAAGAGGTTCATACTGGGGTTAGATAGGAACAAGTGAGAGCATAATAAAAAATAAGAGATCTATAATACTTACGATGGCAAATCATATAGCCGGACAGTATTATCATTGCAAGAGCACAGCAAAATAGGCTTCCCTTGTGAATCATGCATCCCACAGAGGGTAAGTATACCCTGCAGATAAATCATAACATCATAAAAATTATCTTCATCCACAATAACAGATTCCTCTGTCCACAATTTGTGTATGTTTTATAATTAAATGCTTTTTTTACACAGAAACAAAGAATATTAAAATATAATACACAAAATGAGAAAAAAGTAAATGCTTTTGGGGGGCACAATAAGAAGCCAAGACGCATAAAAGTCATTTGGGTCAAGTCCTTCAAGTATTGCAGGTAAAAACATGCTATTTTCAATATCAGAAACTTAAGCAGCTTCTTAAATAATAATAATAATAATATCTGATACATGAATGAGATTTAAAACCTTAAAGATTCTAATTTATCAAAGGCATTTCAAATCGACATGAATTGTGACTTGAGATTCCAAGAATCCAGAAGACAAATAAATTCAAACATACATGTTCTTCATTGTGTGTATATGCCAGTTCCCAATTTCCACTTTCCATAGCAACCCACACCTACACAAATCAAAAGAAATCAAGCCAGCCTAACTATAGTCAAATATATATACTATCAGCAAACAATGCGAAGCCAACCTTTACTGTTTTGTCCAATGAACAAGACAAAAGAAAATGGTCCCAAAAGAGAACAGACATCACTACAGATGTGTGCCCTGTTAGTGTCTGTAAACACTGCAAAGTTTCAAGATTCCAGACCTGAGACAGCAATCAGTTGGAAGGGACAAAATGAATCACATGAACACACAAAATGCTACTACTGTATTGCTTTCTAAGAGTCTAAGCAAATTCCAGTGACAAGGTTCTGGCAGAGGGCCTATAATACACCTCTAAACTTACTCTAATTGTATTGTCCATGGAACCAGAGTAAAGCCTATTAACTCCAACAACTAACGAAACAACTGCAAGGGAATGTCCTCTAAGAGATGCAGCTGGCTCAAAACAGTGGGCAACTACATTGAACTTCCATGCCAATATCGATCCATCCTGTAAAATTACATTTGAAATTAAAAACTAGACAGGCATTCAAAAGCCAGATAGAGAAGAGGCAGAGCACCTTCATAAAGAAGTAAGGCTCAGAGATAGGGACTGAAATTTCATAAAACAAACACTAACAGGGCCAATTTTCTCAAGCAAAAATATTTGCCCCATACGTCTGAAAGAATTTATCATACTATTATTAAATGTTAATATCAAAGAACAATAAACAACATCATGTGTTAAGTTAATCCTATTAGCTCCAACAACTAACGAAACAACTGCAAGGGAATGTCCTTTAAGAGATGCAGCTAGCTCAAAACAGTGGGCAACTAAATTGAACTTCCATGCCAATATCGACCCATCCTGTATAATTACATTTGAGATTAAAAACTAGACATTTAAAGCCAGATAGAGAAGAGACAGAACACCTTCATAAAGAAACAAGGCTTAGAGATAGGGACTCGAATTTCATAAAACAAACACTAACAGGGCCAATTTTCTCAAGCAAAAATATTTGCCCCATACGTCTGAAAGAATTTATCATACTATTATTTAATGTTAACATCGAAGAACAATAAGCAACATCATGTGTTCTCACAACATAGTTCAAATTTTGAGACTATTTAATTCAAAAAGCGTCATACTATAAGTGCATTATCTTTCACCAATTTCATGTCATCTAAAGTAACACATCCACCCCTTAAAGACAAACATCACTTGACTACTTTCAATAATGTCATGCTTAGCTTCCTGCTCATCTCCTTAAACTCTCCTAGTTGAATTCTTAGAGGCAAATCTATTTGGACAGTGTTACTCAATAAAATCAACACAAATAACATGTGGTAGAATCACTTTGTCCCCTGATATTTGTATCATGTGGACAAATAGAACTGCAGTTCATTTTATTTCTACATCTTCATGTGGCTACTTCCTTGTGGAATAAGTTGTTCAGGGTCTACGATGAGAATGGGGTATGTTGCAAAATTTGGTGCAATTTCTCCTTATATGGGCCAACGTAATGGAGAGTAGTAACTAACTCTATGGCAATGTGCCATTTATGCAGTACTCTGGAATATTTGGTTTGAGCAAGATGTTTGATGTTTCCTTGTCTTCATATGCCTAATGGGAAAGAATCTTGTTTGGGGCTCCTTTGTTATGTTCAGCCAACAGGTTATGCAAGGGAGTGCATCTTTTAGATGCACAGGGATTGGGCAATATTGCTGTAGGTTTAACTTTCTATTATTTTTTTACTTTTTCTTCTGTTCATTTATCTGGATCTTTGATGTTCTAAGACGCTCCTCATTTTTATCATTCTTCTTTCATCAAAACAGAAAAATCTCCCAGGTACACATGCAGTCATGCGCCAGAACAATGGTCAAGTCTCCTTATATTTTAAACATGCAAAAAATTATATTAAGCAGTTCACCCTCATTTACAAGGTGAAGCTACCCTACCTTTGATCTAAGGTTTGTGCATTTCCCTGACCCATCATTTCTTATTCCCAACTAACCACCTCAACATTCTCATCCCAAAATACAGCGCGGCCACTTAATCACGTCAAATTACAGAGTACCTTTCTAGAAATGCATATAAAGACTAAAAAATGCATTCCTCTACTCCATCCAACAGGCCCAGTGCAAACCTCATTACTTTCATCCTATATCAGGATTACTCCACCAGGAAGTAAAGCATGATTCACAAAAAGACATACAACAAATTCGATGAAGTAAAAAGAAAAAAAAAATCAAATAGATACCTGTGTACCAGCTAGGAGCATATCATTACCCACAACGAGCGTATAAACTTGTCCAACTGGGCCACTAAGATTTAACTCCATTGAATTTTGAGTGTTCCAAGCCTGCAATTTATGTCATCAATCAAACAGGAGATCAGTCATGCTGCTATGAGTGACAAAATGAAAATTTTCACAAAATTAAAGTGTACCTGACTTCAAAATTCCAAGGAAAAATAAGAGAAAGAAACATATAAAGGAAAAAGACACAATCTTACCTTAACAAAATTAATTATGCCAACAAAAACCCAAGGACCTTCACTGATCATGCAACCTACTTCACCACCAAGCTTGACCTCAGCCATACACTGCTTAGAAAGATTGAAGAGAGACAATCAGACAAACAATAACAAGATTAACAATTTAATATTGCATCTTTTTAACGTGATTTAAAAAAATAAAATAAAATAACAGAAAACAATGTTCACCATAATGCTTTTTATGCTGACCAAAATTTAACCTTTGAAAGACAAGAGAAGTAAAAGCTGATAAGTTTTTTAGTGTTAGAAAAATATGCTCCAGCTAGTTTCCTATGTCACACTAAGTATTTGTGTAGCTGGAAAGGTAACACAGAGGCAAGTGGTTGATGGGGATCATTACATAGCCATTTAAAAGATCAAGGAGAAGCTGAGAAGAATATTTGGCAACCAGAATAAGTACAGGAGAGTGAGCATTACTAAAGAAAACCACGTTTTCCAAGAACCAGTGCAAAAATTGCAGATTGACAAAAATTAAGCGTCTGACTATCATCAATATATTAATATATATAATATAATATAAAACCTAGATCAAGCTATATTATTCATAAGTCACAAATAGTGCAGTTCATTTCTCAAACTCCATGCAATGCTTGAAGAAATATGTATAGTTTGATATAAAGCAAGTCAAATTAGTTATGCTACTAATTATCATGCATCTCAATGAAAAGGTTGGAATTATACTTATATAATGGAGAAGATGTTCTTTACCAAGTCCTAATTGAACTAGTCATGCTTCAAAGCAAAAATTCTGCCCTTTCTCCGTAACCATAAAATTGTCAAGGCATTAACTGAATGTAATCTAAATAAAATTTTAAAAGAAAAACAAAGGAGGAAATGCAATAACAACCTTGCCAGACTGGCAGTCCCAAACCCGCAATGTTTCATCCTTACTTACAGTATATAGTTTACCAGAATCAGATGACATGGCTATTCCACTAATAACCTGTTCAATAAACCACAGATAACCGATTAACACCCATTAATAAAAAAAAAAATAACCTAAGTTGAAGTTGCTAAGATAATACCGAAATTATCTACCTTATGATGCCCTTCAAGCCGTGTCAGTAACGAAAAACCATCACCTAAACTCCAAGAGTGAAGGTACTTACACCTGTCTCCATAATTACAATGCCCCTGAACCCAATAATTACAAACTTTTTCATTCTTCCCAACTATTTGATTACCACCACCATGAACCCGCCCCCACGTTGAAACACCGCTAAAATTATTCGGGCTCCTCCGTGGTCCCGAGAAACCTGAACCGTCGGAAAACCCATGGGACCGCTTTGAAGACATTCCATTGGCGTTCGGTGGTTCACTGTGCAAAAATGGGCAGGGATGTCTATGGCACTTGCCTGCCTGCCAATGATAACATACTTTCTGGTTCCTTGAATCCGCCCGTGGCCCGCCTAGACGCTGTAACACGCGCTTGTTGCCGCCACCTACATCCATAGTCTGAACGATTCTGATTGCTCTCTCTCTCTCACTCTTTCTTAATCTATCTAACTGAATCGGAAGAATAAATATGGAAGACTGTAAATTTGACAATGATTCAGAGAAAAATATAAGAGAAGGCCGATCACGGACTTCGCAAGGTCTAATCCCAAATCAACCATGCGCGAATAAATGAGATTGTTAGGAAATATCAGGTAGGATGAAAGTAGAGTGTGATCATTAAGTGTGAAACTTGCCAAAAGCCGTAATTATGCTTCTCCCTGGAGTAATTCAGCAGAAACCCTAATCAGAATCGCTACTGCAGATGAAGAACAAAAGAGACGAGTTCTCGGTTGCAAGGCCAGAGCGAAGATGTTCTCAGCGGTAGGAGAAGGTAGAATTTACAAACCCACCCTACGCTTGATCTACCTGGTTAGTGGGTGGAATTACCTTCGTTAGTATTGTCAGACAACCTTTATTTCTTTTCCTTTGCCAATGGTAGTGATAATTTCAATTTTAAATTTCATAATATCAGTTAAATTAAAAAAAATAACGTCTCTCTTGTTAAATCATTCACTTTTCTTTTTTCAAAAAGATGAGAGAGTTTAAATGAGTTTTTTTTCAATTAGCATTTTGAGAAAAAAAATTGGCCAACTAGTATTTTGAAAATTTGAAGTATGGATTTTTCAAAAGTATAGATTTGTCATAATACTATTAAAAATCATATATTTGTCACGTTTTAATTAAAAATTTGGGATTCTCTCCATTTTGATCCAAATATACTGAACTATCATTGTCTCTTTTTTCAGCTCACTTTCTATCCTACCGAATATAACTCAATAATATTCATTTATAAATTTAGCCATTAAAATGTATTATGATTCGAAAGTCTCAAATGCTTGAGAGATTATTAGGATATTCTTTTTCATTAAATTTTGAGAATATATATGTATACATAAATACTTTTAACACCACTGCTTGATTCAAATGTTGAAAAATTAGATTTATGAATCTTTCTCAGTTATATATTAATTCTCTTATTCTAATTTTATTTAAGGAGGAGCGACTTCTTCCCATATAATATCGAAATTGATCCTCCAATCATGATGATGTGTAAATGTTAGGTGAATTTTAAATATTAAATAATTATTTTCTACTTTTATCCAGTTAATAATATAAAACTTTTTTAATTGATAAATTTAATATGAAAGTTAAAATTAATTAATTATTTTATTTTTTAAAAAATTAAAATATTTTTTAAAATTATATTTTTTTAAAACTATATAATAAATATTATCTCATATTTTAAAAATAATTTTATATTTAAAATCAAGAAAAAAAATTTTATATTTAAGACTAGAGAGATAATATTTTAAGTTGACCTGGGTTTTACTCGAAAATCATTTTGACACTTGTCACAACATCCTCCTTATATACACGGTGAGATCCTATCCTTGTTGGGGCATAATTTTTAAACTAAATCTAACATATTGGCAGGTCAAACTTTCGCATGTATATAGGGAAGTAAATTTGGTGGTAGATTGTTTTGGGTCAGTGCTCTATCTTGCGGGTGTAATATTATCGTTTATAATATAGCTCCTCATGCTGTGAAAGCCTATGATTTATAAGGATAATGATGGGGCTCTCGTCCCCTTTATTATTAATTAATGGAAAAATTCTAGATAAATACTAAAAAAGAAAAATAATCCTAAGAAGGTTACAGAATTTGCCCTAATTCCAATCAACTACTAGGCTACCAAATAGAAATTAAAATTTATTGTGAATTATCAATTCTGCACCTACACCTAATAACGAATCGAAAGTGAAAAGATAAATGCTCTCTCTCACCCTTGATCTTTCTCTCTTGCACTCCTCCCTCCTCCGTCATATCCATTACAATACCATCCTCTCTTTGCTGCCATCATTCCACACTTCCATACCATTACGTTGACAATTTCAAAGTGGCATCTCAAATCATCCTTCACCATGCGTATGTGACTCCAATTAGCTTTGTGGCACCAATCTGTTTCGATTTCTTGGGTGCAACAAGTTGAGCATGCTTCTGTAACCCGTTGTGGACCTACCCTGAAACGGCATGCCGGACGCTGATGGAGTGTAATAGTGGTTTAAAATTGTGATTTTCTTACCCATTGTGGTGGTTTGGCTTGTTTTATTTGGAGTGAGTTTGTTGATTGGGTATATAGTGACAAAATTGAATCTTGTAAGACATAGTCTTCGACCTACACATTCTACCACTAGCCATCAACTTCTTCTCCGAGTTGAATCAATTAGATCTTGGAGGGTTTGACCCTATGTATAATGTTTATATATATATATATATATATATATGTGAACACTGTATTTTGTCCGCACATTATACATAAAAACTAAAAATGGATTAAAAAAAACAAAAAATAATAATGAAAATAAAATAAAATAAGGCAATAAAAAAAAGAAGAGAAAAGAAAAAGAAAATAGAGTTAGGATATAATTTGGGTTGAATGTAGGTGGCCCAATCTTCTAACCCCAAAACCCAAACACTAAAACATAATAGAATAAATAAATAAAATAAAAATAGTAAATAGTAAAAAAAAAGGGGTATATGTTTGGGCTGAAAGGCTAATCCAGCATTTCAGCCCAAACGTCTACGAGCCCATTTGAGAAGGGCTCGTGGACAAAACAGGGGGAACCTTAGGGCTCAGGAGGAGGAAGCCGAGGGGAGAAGTGGCCGTGAGGAGGAAAGAGAACGAAGGAGCCGCAGACGAACCAAAGGGAGCTCTGAGTAGGGAGCCGCAAGGAGAGAGCATAAGTGAGAGGAGGAGAGAGCCGCGGGAGCAGAGGAAAAAAGGAGAGAGAAGGAGACGAATCAGAGGGAGCCCTTGGGGCTTGGCCTAAGACGAATCAGAGGGAGCTCGGGCAAGGGCAAGAGAGGCCGATAATGGACCACGCGATGAACCAGGGCGCGAGGAGAGGAAAGCCACATGCGAGCAGGAGCTAGGGCTTGAATCCGTGAGGCAAGGAGACCGAGATGCTCAAGTACAAAATTTCAGAGATAGAGAGGGAGTGGGGATTCTGTGAGACCAAGGGTGCTCAGGTACGAACACCAAGGGAGCTTGGATTCAAAGCCCTAATGCGAGGGTGAGAAGGCGAGGGACTGAAAATGATAAAGGGAGGTCATCCCACTACTCCTTACCTGCTGCAGCAGAGTAGTGGAGGTAAGGGAGTCTTCGGGTGAGCACAAAAAGAGAGAGAGAGAGAGCTTTGACAGTACGGGTACGTGCAGAGTAAAGGTGCAGTGAAGTTGGCGAAGCACTCAAATTTGGCCCGATTGGGTGCAATAGGAGGTGGCATCACTCGCGGGCATCCTATAAAAACCACATGAAGGCTTGAGAGGGAGGGGATTTTCTGGAGACCGAAAGGAAGCCCTAAAAACTGAGACAGAGGGAGCCGCGGGTGAAAGGCAGAGGCAAGAGTAGGTCGGAATCTCATAGGCTGAGAATAAGAGTTGCGAAGGAGTTTATCATCGGTAATTATTGTTGTGAAATTTCAGCACTGAGTTGAAGTTCCCTTGTACATTTTCTTTGTTGCCTCATCTTTTTCCCCTGCCTTTCACTTGAAAGTTTGTTGACTAAATTTTCTATGTTCATGGTAGAATTTCTCCAGCCCTCGGGAGTTCCTTTCTTAGTATGTAATTAGCATTAAACTGTGTCTGTCAAGTTGTTCTTGTTGTGATGAAAAATCAATTTTCTGTTGCTTCAAGATCATCATTCAAAGGCTGTTTCATTCCTGGAATATAAATGCGGTTCTTGGCTGAATGCATGAATTATGTACTGTGTTGAATTGGGGTTTTTGTTCGAATGAACGTAGGTTGCTTTTCTGCCTTATAATTCCTTTAATTCTCTGTGTCACTCAAATGTTGTTTTCTCTTATCTCGCTCTGATGTTCTCTAAATAAAACTTGGGATATGAATATACGCTCTTAGTTTGGGTGCTCTTTGAGTTCAGAAATTTTTATCTCGCTTTGTTTCTTTAGCATGTTAATATGGTATGCAGTTTGTTAGGTTTTTTGTTCAAGTGTGCCTCTGGTGTTTGCTATTCTAGAACCAATGGAGTGTTCAGTTGAGAGGGGAACGTCATTTACCTTAATGATTTAGCCCATGGTGGTATTTCAAGTTTAGAGCTCCTGGTTTTCTTCCCATTCAAAATGATATTGTGTTCTATGTTTATGGGACACACATGTACAGGGTTCCAAATAGGGTTTGTTTTGATTGAGGATTGGGTGTCATTTGGCTTAGAGATTTAGCTTAGAATTTTGGCTTCAAGCTATTTGTGATGCTTATCCTTCGTGATCCTAGGGCAGGGATGGCTTTTTATCAAATGTTGGATCTGCATGTTAAGGATACATGTTGTACACCAACTGGTATGATGTCTTGTCTAGTACTTGTTTTATGTCCAAATTTGGCAAGTGGGGGGTAACCTTACTGCCTTTGAGATTGTCTTTGGCTTGGTGGATGATTTTTGAATGGGATTAAAACGCTGACAATGTTATAGGGTTAATTGATCATTGTGTTAAATATATATATATATATATGAGCTAAATTGTTATTCTTGGTCTCATCGGCATGACAGTTTTCTTTTCATGTGGTTAATGTTATATACGGCATCTTTAGCTTTAACTTGGCCTTTAGAGGAATTGCAATTTCATATTATAGTTGTGTTTTTGTCAGTAAACAATTCTTGTAGACTATGATGATTTTATGATCTTATTTATTTCTTTATTCCATGAGTTAATTGCTCTTTCGTCCAAAAATTACTTGTCCAAAAATTACTTGCTAATTCTGTGAAACAATGTTAGAAATTGAAGTTGGAGTATATTCATCATGTGAGTGGGATTCCTTTTGTATAGAAGCATACAAGTATACCTGAAGCAAATGTTAGGAAAACTGTATTTGAAATTTTTTTAATTAATTACTTAGAAAAAAAATAAAGGGAGAATGAGAGTTTTAGGGTTTGCCCCGAGGGACTTTAAGTCCCTGTGGACTCATAAGGTGCCAGCTAAGGATGCCATGAGCAAGGAGTTGCCATGGTAACGAATTTGGCTATGTCTTGATTTTTTGATATTTTTGGATAACAATGGACTTTTCTTTATAAAAATAAAATAAAATAATAATAATAATAATAATAATAATAATAAACAATAAAAATAAATAATATATAAGTCATATTTTTTTAATTTCTTTTTATCGCTTTTCTTTTTATAAAAATGCATCACCATGGTCATATTTATTTTTATAATTTAATATAGGGAAATAAAAATGATTTATGTAAATTTTATTTTTCCAATTTTATCTCCTAAGCCGGTTGCTTTTCTACTATGAGTGATAACACCGGAGACATTTAAGTATTAATCAGCAATTTGTGAGTGATACAGTCACCACATATGTTGATTATTTCTATTTAGAAATATACGTAATAATGACATTTTGAATTCTTCTTAACGCTTTTTTTTTAAATATGTGTTAAGAGAATCTTATATATTTCCATTTTTATAAAAATAATTCATGCCAAATTATTTATTTTCCTTCAATTTTATCCATTTTTCTTATTTATATATATATTTTATTTATTTATTGCCTTTTCATCTAAAAAGAAAATAATAATAATAAGAATGATTGAAACAAAAAGCATTCATTCCCTTCAAGCTTTTATCCTTTTTATTTATCTGCCTCAAGTGGTAACACCGCGGGTATTTTAAATACTAATTAGTAACTTGTGAGTGATAAAATCACCACATATGCTGATTATTTTTCTTCAAAAATATGCATATAATAATCTCATTTTTGATTTTTTTATATAAATAAATATGTGTTAAAAGGCTCTTATTTATTTTTATTCTTATATTAAAAAAGAAAGTAAGAAAATGGTTTGTATAAAAAAATTATTTATTTTCTTTCGAGCTTTTTTTTATGCCTTTTGTCCCGAGTGACACAACCGTGGACATTTAGGTATCAATGGGTATATTGTGAGTGATAAAATTGCCACATAAGCCAATTGGTTTTATTTTGTAAAAATAAAATTATTTTCAAATATTTCCTTTTCAAATCAAAATAAAATATTCAAAATCACACATAATTTTAATCATATTTTCTAAATTGAGGAAAAATATATTTTTTCTTTTAGGAATTGATTAATCCAAAAAATAATAATAACTAATAAAAAGAGCAAATAATGAAAATTAATCTGTCTTTTACAAATTAAAACACACCAACCAATGCTGAAAATTGCTTTCTTTGTGGAATGACAAGTTATTTTCTGTAAATCCCTCTTTTCAAAGAATATATATAATAAAAAATACCAACCCAGTGACACACTTTTTTTAGCCCGAACTACGCGACTTTGATTCCTATCGCAGGATACGTAAGCCCAAGACTCTAATTCTGGGTTAAGTCCATTTTTGTAAATAAATAATATTTTCTTCTTATTTTATTATTTTTTTCCAACTCCTCATATTTTCCTTTTAGTCTTTATTTTCGTTTTTACATTTTTCTTATTTTTATATTTATTTTTGCATGTGAATGGTTAAAGGGCAATCAAAATAATTTTTAAAAGTCATAAAAATTGCATGATCAACTTAAGGTAACCGTTCTTAGGAACGGGTGTTGTGGGGGTGCCTAACACCTTCTCCACTCACAATCGTACTTCCGAACCCAACTCTGATTTGCAGACCATCCTTATCCTTTTATTTTGGTTTTCTAAAATTTTTCTTAAAATTTTGGTGGCGACTCCTCTAAATTCGGCCCCGATCATGTAGGCTGATTTCTCTCATTTTCTTCCATTCTCCACGCCATCCGCATCGCATTTTCGGGTGTGACAATATATGTATTCGAGATCCTTCCGTGATTATTCTGAACCATTCCATCTGGTTGGCTATCTGTGATTTGTTCCAAGGGGTTTTCTTTACTCGCAATTTCATGTGCTAAATGTTGTTTTAGAAGTTGGGTTCTATGCTTATTGGCAGAATTATCCTTGAATTGAATGAATGCAGCTTTTATTTTTCTATTTCATTCAATGAAAATTGCTACATAGTTCTAATCTTTTTGACAAGGGAAGCTGGGGAGAGGGAGTGTATTGTGGTCTAGTTATTTTGTGATTGATTTGAGATATTTCATTTTTCTATATTGAATCATGATTCATTTAGTAAGACATTTGTGATCATGCAAAGAAGCTAGATTACCAAAACTACTAGGGGTAACTGTTTCTATCAGTGGCGAACCTACTTACAAGGGAGTGGGGTCAGTTGACCCCCCTCAAATGGAGTTATTTACTTATAATATCCCTAAATTTTATCATTTTGATACCATTAATTTTAATATTTTGACCCCACTGACTTGAGTTTTAAATATATTTTGGGTCTTTTAAATACATGGTCCAAAAGTTTTATTAAGCCCATTAAATATCAAAGCCCAAATAAGAGAGATAAAAAAAAGTCCAAATAAGAGAGATAAAAAATATCCAAATAATTTTTATAAAAAATATTATTTTATATTTTAAAAACCAAATAAAAAAATCATACTAACCTAATCTCATAATCTGAAACTGAAAGAGACAAAGTCGAGCGCGAGAGGCAGAGGCGAGACCGTGAGATCTGCGGCTGCAAACACCTACTTCCTTTTGGCTTCGAAATCAACCTTCAGCTGCGAGAAGAAGAGAAAATCTGAAAAGTGAAGGCAGTAGAGAAAAAGCTCATATAATAGAGAGTATCAAATTCAATCTAAAAGGAAGATGGTGGACCCAAATTGACTATTTTCAACTTTACGGATCTAGAGTAATTGTCCCACACTCTCACTTCTCCCAAGTTTCTTTTGTCTTTTCCTTCTAATTTATTCTCCATGCCAAACTCCTTTTGAATTAATTTATTGTCTCTCTCATAACCATATCCACCCACACCATCGTAACACTGTCTGATGCCTTTTCTTTAATTTTTTTATAATTGAGCATTGAATCATTTATGCTTGTTTGCTTGTCTATAATGGGCCATTGAGTTAGAGTTTTAGAGATGATGATTTCCTTTATCCATTATTGATGTATTTTTTTAACTATGTTTCTTGATCTCATAGATTTTTTTTTGTTATATTATTGACATTATTGATATATTTTTTATTTGTTTATGTGCTTATTTGAAAATATTTTTAGATATTTGAGACTAAGTAGCTATAAATTCCTTAAATTTTGAATAGAAAATGGAAAGATTTTTAAAGAGGAGATTATCATTGAATGAGCAACAATCTTCATCAAAACCTTCTGAATTCCAACAAGTTGAGATTAATTTAGAAGATTTGCCATCAGACCCAGGAAGACGAATTAAAATTTCGGCATATCATCCCAATGATCAAGATAAGGTTAGAAGGGCATATTTACAAAAGGGACCATGTCAACCTATTCGGCATAATTTTCCCCAAAGAAAGATTGGGAATTGTTTGAGAAGATTTAATCCCTCTTGGTTTAATGAATTTGGCAATTGGTTAGAGTATAGTATAGAAAAAGATGCAGTATTTTGTTTGTGTTGTTATCTTTTTAGACTTGATTTTGGGAAGCAATCAGGTGGTGATGCATTTGTTTCAGAAGGATTTATAGCTTGGAATAAAAAAGATAGACTCTCATCTCATGTTGGAGGTCCTAATAGTGCTCACAACATTGCTTGGAAAAAGTGTCAAGATTTAATGAATCAAAATCAGCATATTGAAGTTGCAATTTTTAAGCAAAATGAACAAGTTCATGACTTATACCGAAGGCGTTTGACTACATCAATTGATTGCATTTGTTTTCTCTTAAAGCAAAGATTAGCTTTTCGTGCTCATGATGAATCAATCACTTTTGCTAATCAAGGTAACTTCCTTGAACTTCTTAAGTTCCTTGCTGATCACAATGAATCAATAAATAACATTGTTTTAGAAAGGGCTCCTGAAAATCATCGTTTAACTGCTCCTAAAATTCAGAAGGATCTTATTAATGCTGCTGCAATAGAGACTACTAATGTCATTATCAATGATCTTAGAGATGAACTTTTTTCCATTATTGTTGATGAGGCACGGGATGTATCAAATAAAGAGCAAATGGCTATTGCTTTGCGATATGTTAACAAGAAAGGAAGTATTGTTGAGTGATTTCTTGGTATAGTCCATGTTAGGGATACTACTGCTTTATCATTAAAAATGACAATTGATGAATTGTTTTCCAAACATGATCTAAGTATATCAAGAATTCATGGACAAGGATATGATGGTGCTAGTAACATGCGAGGTGAATTTTGTGGTCTCAAAAGTTTGATTTTGAGGGAGAATCCATATGCATTTTATGTGCATTGCTTTGCTCATCAATTACAACTTACATTAGTTGCCATTGCTAAGAATCACATTGAAGTTGCTTCTCTTTTCAATTTAGTGTCCACTTTATTAAATGTTGTTGGAGGTTCTTGCAAATGACTTGACATGCTTCGTGAAAAACAAATAACTAAAGTTAGAGAAGCATTGGAAAGAGGAGAAATTACTAGTGGACGAGGCTTGAATCAAGAAACCGGTCTTAAACGAGGTGTTGATACTCATTGGGGTTCACATTATGCAACTTTGATTAATTTGATATTGATGTATTATGTGATTATTGATGTGCTTGAAATTATAGAGGAAGATGGATCAAATGCAGATCAAAGAGCTGAGGCTAATGGTCTTTTACAATTGTTAGAAACTTTTGATTTTGCTTTCACATTGCATTTGATGAAAAATGTGTTAGGCATCTCAAATGAATTGTCACAAGCATTGCAAGGGAAAGACCAAGACATTATAAATGCCATGAATTTAGTTAACATCTCAAAGCAACGGCTACAAGTTATGAGGGAGAGTGGATGGGAGTCTTTATTGAAAGAAGTAACTTTGTTTTGCAATATACATGATATTGATATTCCTAATATGAAAGGACCTTTTTGGCCTAAAGGAAGATCACGCCGCAAAGGTAAAGCTCAAGATATCACAATAGAACATCATTATCGTGTTGAATTGTTTTACACTGTTATGGATATGCAGCTTCAGGAACTTAATGATCGTTTCAATAAGACAAATACTGAATTACTCATTTGTATGGCTTTTTTGAATCCAGCCAATTTGTTTTTCACTTTTGATAAGGAAAGATTGATTAAACTTGCCAAATTTTATCCATGTGACTTTTCTTCAACTGATTTGGCGATGCTTGATAATCAACTAGAGACTTACATCATTGATATGCGTAGTAATGTTGAATTTGCATCTTTAAAAGGAATTAATGATCTTGTAGAGAAGCTAGTTGAGACAGGAAGACATATTGCTTATCCATTAGTTTATCTTCTTTTGAAGTTAGCAATGATTTTTCCTATGGCTACAGCAACTGTAGAAAGAGCATTTTCTGCTATGAATGTTGTGAAAACTCGACTACAGAATCGAATGGGAGATGGATTAATGAATGATTGTCTGGTGACTTATATTGAAAGGGATATTTTTTGTAGCACTGACAATGAGTTGATTATTCAAAAATTTCAAAATATGAAGTCACGTAGAGAACAATTGTAAGGTATGTAATGTATTTGATTTTATATGAAAAATATTTTACATGATTTTAGCTTATCTTTATATGATAATAATTACTGTCATTTACTGGAAAAAAAATAGGCTGACCCACTGACCCAGGGTCCTAGGTCTGCCACTAGTTTCTATCATGACAAGAATCAATAACATTTGAATGATTAGTTGAGGTATGTAACATCCTAATTTTTATATATGTATTTTATGACCAGATCATATTATAAATAATATTAAAGTGTTTTGAATTAACTCATGACAATTGGGGAAGCCTAGATATTTAATTAAATCAGTTTGAAGCCCAAAATATCCTAAAAATATAAAAAGGGACTTAAAAGGGCAAAATTGTCATTTATAATAAGAGAGAAAAATAATATTTTAATGCTCTGGTGCAGGCTAAAAGTACAAGTGATACCGGTTATGTGGGCCCTAAGAAAAAAAGTATAAATCTGATAAAAGGTGAGTCACACGTAAATAGTAAATACTGGAGGAGATAAATAATAAAAAGTAAGCAAGAGATGTGGATCCTATATAAAAAAGTAAAAGAGAAAGATAATAGATCCCACAAATAAAGTAAATAGAAAGGACACTGAGTATAATAGAAAATCCGAATAAAAAAGTACTCAAACCAGAGCCAAATTTATCTATAAAAGTAAAAAGTATACTTTCCCCTTTTCTTGATGTAACTAAAATTTGGACATTTATATTCTTCCCTACTCTCTCACAAGACAAAAAATATCTAGGGCATAATGGGAAATTTGTATAAACAATGTAAGAATAATTGTGAGACCTTGGATTAATTCCTGATCTAATGGTCCACAATCCTCAACCTTTGCTATAAATACCCCCAATCCTCCCACTTATCTCTTGGTCATTTGTGTGACTCCAAGAGAGTTAGAGAGGGAGAGAGTTGGTGTGAGAGAGAGAGAGGGAAGAAGAGAGGAAAGAAGAGAAGAAAAAAAAGAAGGAAGGAGAGGAAGAGAGGAAGGAGAGGGAGGCAAGAGGAGATTTCCAAGGGGTAAGTCTCTTCTCCTAATCTCTTTTAGTATCTTTCTTCTTTCATTTAACTTAAGATTTAATGATACTCTAGGCTTCAATCAAGCTAAGAAAGTGATATAAAGCTATGTAAAAGCAAGATTCAAAGAAAAGTTAGTAAAACTCCAAGGTAGTCTCTTGCCTTGCTTGATGTTATTGCTTATAAATATTTTATATGTTATGATGATTTGCTAATGATGCCATATTGCTGTTATGAATGTTTTTCTATGATTGATGGTTGTTTTATGTTAAAGGCTAAGCCCTAGGATGCCTATTTACTAAACCGTTATGCTGCCGAAATTTTGTTAAACAACATGGAAGTTTTGATGATTTAATGAAAGTATGTTATGCTTTATATATTTTCAAATGTTTCTGTGATGACATAATGACATATGCAAGTTGACTACTAAAATTTTCTAATCTCACCGCATAGTTAACCAATGATAGGGCCAAATCATAACAAAGTGAAGCATGTGAAACATGAGGAATAATGATGATGGAACATTGCTGAAAGTTGTTAATGTTCTATTTTATATTGTCTAATTCAAACTATTGTATAAAATAAATATATCTCAAAAAATTCTGATATCTATATGTATGGATAGATCTATGTCTCAGGAACAAAATGACACTAGTTTGACTATATTTGGACTTATATAATGGTAGTTATTCATATTTTTCCAAAACTGCTATAGTGAAAGTTGTCTCTGACCCTTAAAGGTTTAAATTAGTACACTGGTTAGTAGAAATAAAGTAAATATACAAAATAAATATCACTAGAAATTAGACATGCAATTCTTTTCAAAGATGCTAAGTATGTACTAAATAACTTTGTATTTTAAGACAAATGAATTTTCAAAGTTAAGGTTCAATTTTCGGATAGAAACAGGGACATGAAAATGAACAGTAATGTTTATGTAATGAAATATACAAATCTGTGCGTTCATTTCCTAGTTTATCATTTTTTTCCTAAAAATTCAAGATGTGAACAATTTTTAGAGACTCCAACCACTGGAAAAGGAGTTTTCTATATTTAATTATAAATTTTAAAAAAATCGATGCATAGTGAGCTAAAAAACTACAAGTAGCAGTTTTAAGAAACTTTAAAGTTTCAATTAGTTCAAGTTTTCTAATACTATTTTCATACATTAAAACCCAATAGTTTTCATGGAAAAAGCTTCAAAATGTAAGATGTATCAAGATAAATTTCTGGTATTAAAATTTTGAAACCAGCATTTGACAATTTTTCTTATTTAAAGGAGTCAAGAACAGTACCTTCAGGATGAATTATGTTTTACCTCTATTACTCATGACATCTCTTGATTCTTTTGCGTATTGGTTGCTTCCGTTTCTCTTACTATATTTTATTTTTCTATGTTCTAATGCAATTCTAATTTCTCTTGTATTACATTTATATATTATCATGTCTAAAAAAGTTATTAAGCTTGGGTCCAGCTATGGTTTGGCTAGATTTGTTATTGCAATTGTTATTAAGGCATCACAAGTTGTACGCTCATACGGCAATTTTCTTCTTTACTTCTCTTAGATAGAATGATCTCCTTGTTGCTAGGATCCCTGCCAAATAAAGACAGAGCTAGAAACAACAATAAAATAGTTCTTGTTGGATTTTATATATTATACTATAATAAGGGGTTGTCCCTGTCGAATCAAGACAATTTTCTTCTTTGTACAAATTTTATTTCATTGTAAATGTGCACTTGTACCAAATAAATTTTAATAATGTATAGTTTGTTGTCAACTTTGAGATACTTCAAATGTATAATTTCTTGGTCCATATGTATAAGTCATTTGTATGTGATATAAATGTATTTACAAGTCAATATAGTGTTTTTGCATATGCTATTGGGCTATTTACAAGTCAAAGGTTTGGTCCATTTACCATAATTGATGCTAAGCCATTTACATATAATAACTGTATATTTACAAGTTGAAATCATGTATTTACAAGGGCTATTGAGCCATTTATATGTTACATGCATGCTCAAAAAATCCTAATTGATACGATGTCATTTATATGTAATAATAATATATTTACAAATAAATATCATGTATTTTCAAGTGAAGCTGGGCTATTTGCATATGTTTATTGGATGGTACTTATATTTCAATGGTCGACCATCAGAGGAGACCATAACAGGAGGCCTCCTCTAATAGTTGACTAGTATATCAATGATCATATCTAACTGATACACTGTCATTTACATGTGATAATCGTATATTCATAAGTCATCAGGACATAAGCACTAGATTTAAATAATACTTGCAAATAGCCCATCATAACTTGTAAATACACCATACGTATTTGTAAATATATGATATTTACTTGTAAATACATGATTATCACACTTAAATAATATTATATCAGTTAAGCATGATAATTGATGCACTAGTCAACCATCAGATCGGAACATATTCACTAAATCTGAAAAGCACTTGCAAATATGTGATATTTACTTGTAAATATACGATTATCACAAATACTTGTAAATACGCAATATTTAGTAATTGTGCATTAACATGTGATAATCATGCATTTACAATTTAAAAATGTGTATTTGCAGGTGCTGTTAGGCTATTTACAAGTTACAAGCATTCTCCATAGATCTTAACTGATACAATACCTTTTACACGTGATAATTGTGTATTTGTAAGCTAAAGTTCTAAATTTGCAAGTGACACTGGATTATTTGCAAGTGGTTTTGGGATATAGTGTTTATGCCCCAATGGTCACCCATCAAATAAGGCCTCCTTGAACAGTTGACCAATGAACCATATGTCACAGTGGTATATTTGCAAGTGACAACAATGGATTTGCATGTTCCTGTCATTTATTTACACGTCATACTGGCCGATTTACAAATGCCACACAGGTTTTCCTTGGAACTTGGTCATTCCATGTGAGTAACAAGTGATATCTGTGCATTTAATAGTCATGACTATGTATTTGCAACTGTATGTGGTTTATTTGTAACTTGTATTGGAAAATTTAAATTTCACATCAATAGTCAATCATCATTGATGGATGGTCCAGCAGTGTGGCAATTGGACTAAACCAAGGTTATATCAATCGTGCACTGGTCGACCATCAGGGGATGCCCCCTGATGGTTGACCAGTGCACCATGCCTCACCGAGAGTATATTTGCAAGTGACAACCATTTGCATATTCCTGTCATGTATTTGCATGTCAGACTAACCAATTAACAAGGGCCACTTGGGTTTCCCTTGGAACTTGATCATTCCACGTAAGTAACATGTCATAACCATGTATTTACATGTCATAACCTTGTATTTGCAATTGTAACTAATCCATTTGCAACTGGAATTAGGCTTTTTGACATTAGAGATGGATAAGATGGATGGTCGACTAGTGCAGCAATACCACATATCAACTTCACCATATCATAAATTTGCAAGGGTAAATCATAAATTTGCAAGTTATTATAGTGTATTTGTAACTTAGCAGCCACAGCATATGTCAACTTTACAAGACCAAAATTATAGTTTTATATACAAAGTGGTTATGAAAAATAAGTACATTCTTCATCTACTTCACAAATTACAAAGCAAATTATAAGCATAACTTCTATATTATCAATTGATAAAATTGAGTTGCAATATAATTGGTATAACATTGAGCTTTAACTTTTGCTAGAGTTTGCTGATTTGAATGGTAGAACGTGGGGCAATCTGCTAAAATAAACTATGCCCTTAACTCATGTATGCTTTGGAATAGGCCATCAAAACAATTGAGTTGCACCTAGTATCCCCCAAAATAGATTCCAGCAAGCATGCAAGTCTCATATCAATGCAATTCTTAACAAGGGATTTGAGGACCACTCCATGACATGTAATGGAGCCTTCACCAACTTGATAGCAAGCCCCACTATCACCATTAGGCATAAGCAGCAAAGGTATATACATGTTTTTACAATATGAAAAAATCATAAGCCAAAATCTTCAAGAATATCACTATTCAAACATATTAAACATTGAGTTATAACTTAAAGAATTTTTAAATTAGCATACACAAAAAAAACACTTAATATCAACCTCATGCAAATATTTCTTTAACAACCTTAGAAAATGCAACTTTCCACAACAAAGACATTAATATATATATATATATATTAGATAACCAACCTCTATAATTTAATTTAATGCCTTTTGTATTCTTCAATATTACCATGCCTAAAAATGAAGAACAACTAACCATATGACAGTACAATATCAATTAAAAGTTTAATTAAGGGTCACTTGGTTGCAAACAACAATGTACAATAGTTATAATTATGATCAATAGAGCAGTCACAATATATAGCAACATGATTTTAGTAAAATGACCTATGTTTTTTAGAACATCACAGTAGGCAAAGTTAATGTAAAATGACCAATAAGGCAAGAATGGGCATGGTCCATGTAGAAGCATTCAAATATACCCCTATAAGAATTAAATTCAAAGAATTAAAAGTATAATCTTTGGAAAAAATAAGAAGATACCGACGAGAAACTTTGGATCTAAGTACGATGAAGATGGATATGAACATCCCATATAGCACCTGCGAGGGAAAGAGGAGAGAGCACCAATGAACATCCCATGGAAGAGAGCCACAATCACGACACCACATCATCTTCACGCCTTCAATCACAGGTAGGAGGACTATGGGTTGAGGAGAGGAGACGAGGTTGGGGATTTATTGGGTCTTGAAAGAGGACAACAGGTTGGAGGATAGGAGATAGGGGAGAGGAGTAGAGGTAGGAGGAGAGGAGGAGGGTGAAGACAAGGAAGATGAAGGAGAGGGTGAAAAGCAAAGGTTGACGACACCAAAGAGACAAGTGATCGATTAAGTGGGGTTTTCAATTTTGGTGTTGTTTTGATTGAGTCAAGGTATTTTAGTATTTTACCATCACAAGTTAATTCCAATTAAGTATTTTGGTATCTCATGGGAATTAGGACAAATTTTGTTATGTTTTTGGAATTATTTTCCTTCCTTGCTACTTTTCTAGAATTTTCCCTTGATTAATTGTATAGTTTGCTTAGGCTTTAGCCCTCTTTACTTATCAAAGAAAAGAAAAAAGAAAAATAAAGCTATATCTAAGCAAGTGGCTTGACGTATTTAATTTTTTTAAAAGTGACTTAACCAATTTGTTATGTTAATTTCTTAAGAGAGACCTAATAAAAAAGCCAGGTTCAAAAAACCAAACTAGATCAGTTGGTTCGACCAATCGGAGTGGGAATCGGTACCAAGTCATGTCTGATCATAGATGTTGACCGTCCATATTTAGAACCAGTGGAAAACCAGTCGAATCGGTCTTGAACCGATACAAAATTGATTGAACCGGTCTAATTTTAATTTTTTTAAATTTTTTTAGTTTTTAGATAAAATAACTTTATTTTTAATACTAAATAGCATTTTTTGTATATAAATCTTTTTCTTTTTATATGATAATATTGTATGAGTATTATTATGATACTTAATTATTAATAATGATAAATTTACTTAAAAATAATATAAAAATAGAATATTAATGGACTATTTTGAATTCAAAATATAATTATAGATTAATATTAATTTGTTTATATTTTAATATTAGGTTGTGGAACTTATTAATAATATTTTTACTTTTTTATATAATATATAAAATAAAAAACTATTAAATTTATTACCACATATTTAATTCCAGTTGAACTATGATTGAACCATTAAATCTTGAACCAGTGTTTTGACCGGTTCAATGTCCAATCCAATTTTTTTAATCTTGATAAAAAAGCAAGCATTAAATGTTTGAGGCCTTGATTTAGACTAGGTTTATTAGCTTAAACTAATTTAAATTCATATGTATAATCGCTCATAAAAACTAATTTAACGCATCAAGCCGTTTAAAAATGTAAAAATCTCTTCTTTTAATCTAATGTAGCCAGATGTAACAAAACTGAGTAAAGGTTTAAAAACTTCATTATTGTAGCATAAAATTTATAATTTTAAGATTGATTGTAATTTAGTAGTAACTAAGTGACTCTTATTGAACAAAGTTCAAAGATTATGTTATAATATTCACAATTTATAAATAATACAACTTGTTATATATTTTATAATTTATACTTAATATCAATTATATTAAGCTTAATATCAATTAGCTTCTTAAATTCTATTAGTAAATTTTTAAAATCTAACATAAATTCTTAATGACCGTTTTGGTAATTTCCTCCTAAAAAGAGTTTCGGTTGGGAGCCATAACATACTTTTTCCAATTTTAAATATATAAAAAAAAACTTTACACATACCAATAAAATTAGTTAAATTCATTATATTTGTAGTAAAACATATTTTTTTCTAAAATTGTCCTTACTTAATAATCTTTTCTTTTACATTTGATTAATTAATGCTAAGTGATTAGAGGTATATTTTTTAATGCCACATTTATTACTTCAAAAATCTATATTTTTTCTCTTATATTTTGGACCAACCCTCCACTCCTAAATTTGCTTGTATTTGAAATCGGAAGGAGTACCATTAACGCTAAAAATAAATTAAATTTGATTCTTATAAATAATTGCCTTATTGTCACATTTTTAACATAAAATTTGGATTGATTGCTGTAATTTTCCCTTCATCTGTAATATTTAGTGTAGTTTTTTTTATGAACAAAGAGAAAATTATACCAAATTATATCAAGAAGGGGACACCACTAAGGCATCAAATAAGACTTGGTCCCTCTCAAAGCTCGAAGAGACATAAAAAAGGAGAAAGTTCACATACAGTGAACCCCATATGTGGCTAATAAATCTGCAACCTTATTAGCTTCTCTATCACAATAACTTAATTTGATAGACCATGGTCTCTTCAGCTAACTGAAAACCTCAATCATAATATTAGAGCATCTATCAGTAGCTAGGAAGCATGGATATGTTGAAAAAGCCCGTGCACTCGCACCTGGTGCATATCTAGTACAGATACGCGTACTATGCGGATGCATTCGTACCCAACATGTTTAAATATGTATTGAGTGGAATGAAGTTGTTTTTCCTCTTTTTTTAAAGCATTGAATCCCTATTATCAAGTACAATTTCAAATACTATCTTTTATAGGCGGCGCTTGCTGTATCAATTTCTAACTTCCTATCCTCTCTACTCCGCATCGGCCTGCTCTGCTTTTTTGTTAGTTGCCTTCATCTCTTTCTTTTCATCCTTTTAGGTTTGTACTATCTCTTATCCTCTTTATATATAATATAATTTTATAAACCATGATTTTGCTATGTAACCGATGGTCTCTTGATATTCATTAATGAGTGGACCAATTTATTTTGCATCCTCCGTGGCGTACATCTGTGCCTTTTCTTTTTGAGTGACAGCCTAGCACCTAGCAAGGATATATAGGCATATCTTTTTTCTTTTTAATAGTCTACAGATAGAGACAAAATAACACTATGAATATTTTATTGTTAGTTTATCTTTCTTTTTTCTTGTATTATGTTATTATTAGAATTATAGTATACATTCTAGACCTTCTAGTGGTGTTAGTTTATCTTTCGAATTTTGTTATATATGTATTTAAATATTTGGTTTTATTGTTATTGCAGGATATTGTTTAAAATTGTCCAATATAAATTAATGCACATGGCTTCTGGACCTTCTAGTGGTGGTTGTTCATGAAGTTTTGCTAGTAGTAATAATTTTGCTAGTGTTTAATCTTGCTCTACTAATGAACTATGAAAAGAAGGACTCCTTTATGGACTTATGTCACTTTAGTAAATAGAAGCAAAGAGGGAGAAAATTTAAATCCAGGTGGAAATAAATATTGGAAATGTTTATTGGGTCTTATTTTAGAGTCAAGTGTCATTTGTTAAGGATATTTGGTAAGAGAATTACTATGTGCTCAAAGGTTGATATGCATTCTTTAAATGAAATGCAAAAAAATGCAAGAGGAAGCTGATAATAGCAGAAAACCAAAACAAGTGACATTACCAGTCCCAACTGAGAGCTTGTCTCCTTTAAACCAAAGAGATACAATTCCTATTGAAGGTGAATATAGCTTGGGAAAGAGAAGAGCATCAAGTGCATTAGAAAGAGCCTTTAACCAAGGAGCTAGAGAGAATTTACATGCTGAAATTGCCAGAATGTTCTATACAAGAGGTTTGTCTTTTCATTTGGCACGTAATCTATATTTTATTAGTGCATTTCAATATGCTACAAATAACATAATTTTAGGATATAAACCTCCTGGTTATAATGCATTGCGATGCCCTTTGTTGCAAAAAGAAAGGCCAATGTTGAGAGGTTGGTTGAGCCAATAAAAGGAATTTGAACTGAGAAAAGGGTAAGTATAGTTACTGATGGTTGGACAAATGCACAATGAAGGCCATTAATTAATTTTATGGTTGTATCTGATGGGGGTCCTATATTTTCGAAGGCAATTGATAGGTCTAAGGAATACAAAGACAAATTTTATATTGCTGGCTTGATGCGTCAAGTGGCTAAAGAAGTCAAGCCTCAAAATGTGGTTCAAATAATCACTGAGAATGCACCTATTTGTAAAGCTGCAAGTAAACTTATTGAGGCTGACATTCCTCACATTTTTTGGATATCATGTGTTGTGCATACACTTAATTTAGCCTTGAAGAATATATGTGCAGTGAAACACATAGAGGCAAACGAAATTGTCTATGAAGAATGTCATTGGATCACTTAAGTTAGAGATGATGCAATGTTTATAAGAACTTTCATCATGAATCATTCTATGAGATTAGCTATTTTTAATGAATTTGTGCCATCGAAATTACTTGCCATAGCTGAAACTAGATTTGCCTCTACAATTGTGATGCTTAAGAGACTTAGGCTCATCAAAACTTCTCTTTGTACAATTGTCATTAGTGAAATATAGAATGCTTATAACAAAGATGCTGTTGGAAAGGCAACTACAATTAAGGACTTAATTCTCGATGACTGTTGGTGGGACAAGATTGATTACATACTCTCTTTTACAAGACCAATTTATGATATGCTTAGGTTTGTTGATACAGATAAACCTACACTTCATTTGATTTATGGGAGATGGAACTCAATGATAGTGGAAGTGAAGGAATCAATTTACAAACATGAGAAGAAATTGCTTTCTGAGTATTCAAGGTTTTATGATGTTGTTCATAGAATCATTATTGATCGTTGGACAAAGAGTTGCACACCTTTTCACTGTCTTGCTCATTCATTGAATCCTAGGTAAGTAACATTACTTATATATGTTATCCATTGAAATTTTTAAATTTAAATTTACTGCAAACAATTTTCATTAATGTTGTTGTTTTTCATCATATATTATATAGGTATTATACAACTTAATGGATTAATGGTGCACCAATAGAGTTCCTCCACATAAAGATATTGAAATATCAAACGAGAGGACAAATCACCTTAAGAGGTACTTCAATGATCCTGAAGAAAGAAAGTTGGTCCTTCAAGAGTTTTCGAAGTTTTCTGGGTATTCAAAATTGTATTCATCATTTGATTCCTTACAAGATATGTGGAATCTAGAGCTTAAAGAGTGGTAGCTAAATTATGGTTCTTTCACCCTTATTCTTCAAGGAATTGCATTAAAACTTTTTGGTCAACCATGCTTATCATCTTGTTGCGAAAAAAATTGGAGCACTTATTCTTTTATTCACTCAATGAAAAGAAACAAGATAACTCCAAAAAGAGTAGAAGATTTGGTTTATGTTCATACAAATCTTCATCTTATAGCAAGAGTGAAAAATATTCTAGTGGATAAAGTAAAATGTGGGATCTCAATGGAAATAGTTGGGAGCCATTTGATAATGTTGAAAGCCTTGAAGTTGCAAATTTGTCACTAGATGAACCAATTTTGGAGCAAGAACTTATGGGAAATTCTAGTAATATTGATGGAGATGAGCATTAATTTAAATTGAAAGTTATAGCACTTATTTGTTTTATCGTTTATGACATTTTCAAATTATTTTAGTCATTTTATTTGTTAAATTATTGACTATGTATATAAATGTGTGTAGATATATAAATATATAATTATATATGTATTCTCGCACCTGTATCTGAAAATTTTAAAAATTGTGGTATCCGCTGTATCATATCATATCATATCACACATAATACTCGCACCCGTATCCGTGCTTCATTGATCAGTAGGACTTATGTGAAGTATATTGATTACTTCTAAAGCATCCACTTCCAGAATTTAGTGTCTAAATCCAAAATCCCAAGAAATTTGAAAGCCCTCCTTTATACCTCATTATTCTGTTTCCTCATATGAACCATAACCAATAAACTTAGCAAAACCTCCAATTCATGCCCCTTTATTGTCGTGAATCAGCCCCCCACATGTAGCAAAGGATCCATTTAGAGCAGTAGCACCATCAATATTTAGTTTAAGTCAACCTGAAGGTAGGGGTTGCCATATATATAGTGTAGTTACATAAGTGAACCTTTAAGTGGGGTAAATCCCTTTTTTTTTTGCCAAGGGGCAAATCCCTTCCTCACTTGAGAAAGAATATAATTATATATGCTCTATCCGTCCCATAATATAATACAATATTTGAGGTTTTTCTTACTCTATAATATAAGATAATATTTGAGAACTTGACAATTTTGTCCCTCATTAATGTAACGCGTAGTATTGTAAATTGTGTTAGAATAATGAAAATGAAAGTATTTAATGATGTTTAATAAGGGTAAAATAGGGATGTTTGGGTTTTTTTTTTTAAATTTAAGGATTTTTTTCATTTCTTAATCTATATAAAATCCCAAATATTGTCTTATAATATAGGATGAAGAGAGTAACTATTATAAGTTTTGATATTTTACTTCTGCTACTTATATTTGGGATCAGATTTTTTTTTTGGCCTTTAATATTTTAAACTTATAAAAGCAATAAATTCAAATTTAAAATAGGAAAAATTGTGTTTTGGGATAAAAAAAATGAATATATTTGGTTTTTGGGACCAAATTGATTTTTTCTGAAAAAAATTAATTGTAGATTAAAAAAATTCAATTCTCACAAAAAAAAATTATCATTGGTCTCAAAAACTAAATATGTTCATTTTTTTATTCCAAAACACAATTTTCCATTTAAAATATTGAATCCACTAAAGTCAAACTTTCGTATAATCTATTATAATCAATGTTTTAAAAATCGGACCGGACATCGAATTAAAAATGTCACCAAATCACGGTTTTTATGGTTTAACCAGTTAGACCAGCAGTTAAACCGGTGACATAATAATTAAGTAAAAATAATATTATATATAATAATATATATATAAATAAAATATCAAATTGTTAAGAGAATAAATTTAAGTAGTTTAAGTTTATAATAAATTAATAAACTCACACAGTAATAATACATGTTAAATCATTGAAAGTAATGTTAAAACATTTTAACATGATAACATTACATGACCATAATATTATAAAATGATTATATTCCCTTCTTCCCTAATTATAAGAAACAAATAATTACTTCATCTATGTCAAGAAAAAAATAGTTTTAGTAGTTAAACTCATTAATTGTTCTACAATTTCAATTTTTTTTTTCAGAATTACCCACATTAAAAGTTTGGAGCAAGATTAATTAATTATTAGTAATTATCAATACAACCTTAATTACTCAAGGATATAAAAGAAAAATGATATTAATTACTCCACAAATTTTATCCATGTCTCTTATATTTTGGGATAAATGAAGAATCTCAAAATTCTCTTATAATTTGGAACGGAGAGAGTATAATACAATGAAATTTTTCATTTTTATAATTTTTAGTTTTAAAATAAAAAGGAAAATAGTGTTTTACTCTCTAATAATTTTTATAATTAATAATTTTAGCAAAAAAAATTTAAGTTAAATTTCACGCAATTTAAAAAACCGTTTAGTTCTCTAAAAAGCACTCCGGTTTCCGACTCAATTCTGGTTTCTGGCTCAAAAGTAGGTTCAAAACAGTCTAACCTCTAAAATGGTCTAAAGTTGAAAATCGAGCCGTTCTTTACTTCGGGTGATAGTCCGACTGGTTCAACCGTTCGGTCCGGTCCGATTCTCAGAATATTGATTATAATAAATATATCTTATAGGAAGTCAATTTGAGAACATGATTTATGAAAAGTGTTGTAATGTTATTTATATAGCTTAAATTTGGCTGCATATTTGTCTATTTGTGCTTTCCTATACATCACATCAGTCAAGAATCTAATGTTTGTTAAAAAAAATCATTGATTTATTTTTACCTCTTTACTTTTTTTTTAAGCTAGTGAATTGCGAGATAAATGATTATCTAATAATTTATATTCAAAGATATATTTAAAAAATATTAACCATGGGGTAATTATACAATGATTTCAAAACATAAAATTATGTGAAGAATAATTACTAAGGTACGTAATTTGTGTTATGTTTAATATAATATAAGTTTTGATAATGATAGATGTAGAATAATAAGAAACAAGTGTATCATATTTGTTTAATATATATATTGTTCCTAAAAGAATTAAAATGTGCATTAATATGTGTTTAATTGTATTTATAATATATATATATCATGCTATGTACTAATATATCTACAGTACTTTTATATTTTATAATACAAGTTGGATATATAAATTGAATTAACTATTTGGTTTGTAAGTATAATATATTAAATATAAGATTATCCAATTAAAAAGAGTGAGTATTGGAATAGAGAAAGCAAAATCAACATCATGTCTCACTTAAAGAAGAAGAGAAAAAATTATCCAAGAATTGAAGATTAGAAAGGAGCATGTGAAGATTGGAATGACCAAGTGAAAGTAGAATTTAGCTTTTAAAGACCTAACTATTAGATATATTTTATTTTCACTTAGGTCTTAAAGTGATTTAATCATTAAAATTTACTTAATTTTATTATCATATGTTTTAAACGAGTTAGATTAAATAAATTTGATGTTAGCATGTGTTATAATTGAAAAATATTAGCTAACAGACGAATTATTGTAATTGACTCATATTTATTTTGTGCAAAATTTGTACTTTACTTGTTGAAATTTGAAGTTACAGAGTTTTTATTTCTGATAGATTAATTTTGATTGTAAAATTTGAATTTTGAACTAAGTATTGTTAGTGAAAGTATGTAAAATTCGCATGAAACTTAGTTAAAATTCAACTATTGGTAAGTTCAAAGTAAGTTTAAGGTCACTTCCTTTGACAGATGAACTTTAAGTTT
The DNA here is from genome assembly GCA_026686845.1 of Adenanthera pavonina. Taxonomy (NCBI): domain Eukaryota; kingdom Viridiplantae; phylum Streptophyta; class Magnoliopsida; order Fabales; family Fabaceae; genus Adenanthera; species Adenanthera pavonina. The sequence continues at coordinate 29,476,081 of JAIVEN010000013.1, forward strand.
CAAAGTACGAATTTCAAAGTGAGAACTTTTATATCTTGTTGAACATGTCTCTGATAGATAAATTTTAGTCTTGAAATTCGAATTTCGGTATCTGAAATTCAAATTTCAATTTCTGAAATTCGAATTTTGAAGTACATTCTGAAAACTTGAAGTAATTGTTCAAACCCAACAGACGCTTTTCCAACATGAAAGTTCGAATGTTCAAGCCTCGAGTTAATTTTGGAATTATTATCATAGCTTGAAATTTGAATTTTGCTTGTTAAAATTTGAATTTCAAGGTTTAATGTTAAAAATATAACTATGCTGACTTTGCAAAATTTGTCTATTAAGCCTCAAAATTCGAATGTTGAAATGTTAGGTGCATTTAATATGGTTGTTGAACAGCTTTTTTGCAGAGTAAGTGCTAGAACTTGTGTCTAACAAATAGATATTGTTCTACAACTAGTTAAGCTACAAATCTATAAATTGAACCTCATTTGAATTTATGGATAACAAATCTAAGTGAGTTTTGTGCTAAAATGCTGCTGCAATATACAAAATTATCTGTGTAAGCATTCAAAGCTAAATACACTTTATTAGAATGAGCTTCAATGTGTTATCTACTCTTAAAGAGAGTTTCAATTTTGTAATCATCCTTTCTTCGATTTTTGGGTAGAATCTTGGTTTGGGAAAACACTAAGGGAATTACACATCTTGTGAGAGTATAAGGAGAGTAGTTTCATAAGTACCTACTGAAACTTTTGAAATGTACTAAGACTTTACAAGTGCGCAAATCAAACTTGTGGGATATAGTGAAAATCTTAAGTGATGGCTTGAGCACCGGATATAGGACAAATGGTTTTAGCCAAACCAGTATAAATACTTGTGTCTAATCCTTCATTTTCTTATTTCATCTACATCATTCATCATATTCTATTCATCCATATTCTGCCGCAACATTAGATGAAATTGGGCTATTTTCAAAAAGAGTGAAAATTTTGTATCATATAGTTGACTCCCCTCTTGGATAGCTAGCCAACCTAACAATTTGTTTGATTATATATATTAATATTAATATATATTAAAATTTTGGATGATTTTCACATTTATACATTTAGATTCATATAAAAATAATAATTTGTTTGGGCATGGAGAAAAATATGGAGATGATCTAAATCCCACTATGTAAATATATATAATATTCCCGCAATGCCATATCTATTGATACTTTAGATTTTCTATTTTTTTTCAAAATTATTGTTATTTTATAAATTTAATGCAGGATTAATTTTTAACTACCCTATTCATTAATCTAATTTTTCCCTCTCTTATCTATACTTTTGCACTTTTATTAATTTATTCTATAGAAAATCGAATTTCAAGGCTATTGACTTGGGATATTTTAATCATTATATGACATTATTTTACATTAATTAAAGCTTCTTTATTCCATATACCATAACCTTAAACAACAATAAATGTGGGAGAAAGAGAGCGCATCCTAATATACTCCCTCTAATTTATATTATAAAACATTTTATATCAATTACATACATATTAAGAAAATTATTTTTTAACTGAAATCAACATAAAAAGACCTACATTTTCTATTTTATCTTTATTAAATACTTTATTCTTTTATCATTATAGAGTTATAAATGAGGAGAAAGGAAGTATTAAAAATAAACATAAAATGTGAAAAAAAAATTATTTAATACCCTATATTTTGAACTAAAAACTTATCATATAAAATATTTTATAATATGAATAGGAGGGAGTTCCTAATACACACTGAATCTTGTGTTATGAAGAGAAGACAGACAAATTTATTATGTGGGACAAATTAAGAGTCATTGTTCTCATTCTATATTGAGAATGTGCAATGTCTCGTTGATATCCCTTAACGGTTTCGGCGAGAAATTGAACAAACCACCTAAGTTGACGACAATGGACTACCCACCCAGACACCTTTAATTTTTGTTTCCATTATAATACAGCAAAACTTAGCATAACTAACAAACATAACTAACAAAACTAACACACAAGAACCCTTGGAGAAAATAACACTGAAATTCATGAATCACTATTTAGCTCCCATATAAATTTATGGCAAAATTTTATTTTCTCATCAGTAAACCGTTAAAGTAAATTATTATTAATATAAATAAAATAAAAAAAAATAAATTACTACTTCCTTTTATCCGTATTATAAGATATGAGTATTTTATATAATAAGTTTCTGATTCAAAATATTGGGTATTGGATATTTTTTTCCCATTTTATTCATATTTTTAATTCTTCTCCACTCCTCATTTATAAGTCTATCCTCATTTATAAGTTTATAATGATAATATAATGAGATATTTAATAAGAATAAAATGAAAAATATTAATACTTTTTATATTAATTTTTGATAAAAAAATAATTTTCTTAACAGACATATAATTGATATAAAATATCTTATAATATATATCAGAGAAAATAATAATATTTGACATAATTGGTAAATAATTTAATTCTTTAATTATGCTATACTGAGGCCAATCCTTAATTATGTATATTAAAAAGATTTTGTTAAGAGAAAAAAGATGTATTCCAATTTTCTTCACGTCTTCAATAAATTAATCTCAACTCTTGCTTCCATCCGATAACTTAAGTGTTTAAAAAAAAAAAGGAAAGGTCAATTATTAGGTATTCATTGGATGGGAGTGATAAGGTAAAGATTCCGTCAGCATGACACAAGCTGACCTTGAACGCCGAAGAATTTTATAACGCCGTAGTTCATGAAATTGAAAACGGAAAAAAAATCCCGTTTCGCCAGGTCACTCTTCAAACCAGCTGCATGTACAGCTGTCACCTGGAAAGCAAACTCTGGCTACTCGACACGTGGCAGAACCAGGTTTTTCCCGCACTAATGCCCTTTTTTTTTTCCTTTTTGGTGAAAGAATCAATGCCTTTGTGCCCAACACTACACATGACATGAGGTTCATCGTCGCAGAATTTGGTTTTTACTGGAGTGATAGAGAACAATACCTGGTTCTTCGATGAGAATCATGCATGTTTGAGAGTTTTTTCTGTTATGAATTATAACCCTTTTTTCAGCAGTTTCGTAAATCTCAAGTTCAGATGAGAATCCGTCAAACTGCTAGTAGTAGAAAAGTTACTTACCTTTGACTTGATTTAGGAATTCAAGTTTTGTCCTTACCTAGTACTGTCAGGCTATTACCGGTTATTATCATATTACTACCATATAATCTATTTTTTCTTATAATAATTATACCACTAAATTATCATGCTAAGTACTTTTCAGATTTTGAATGTAAGTAATTTTAGCTGACTTATCAAAATCAAGAAAAATTTATTATATTATTAAAATTATTTTAAAATTAATATATTTTCTATTTTTATGCTCTAATAGATATAATAAATTTAAATAATTTATATTCTTTCTCATGATTAAATAAAAATATTTTAAAAATAAAATAATTAATTCTCTAATAGAGGGTGACTTACATTTAAAATCATAAAAAATTTCTAAAATATAACTAATAAAAAGGACCGGAGGGGGTATGATTATGCTTTTTACATTAAAAAATCAAATATATTAATATTTATAATAAAATTTATACGAAGTCACATGAATATAGTCCATCTCAAATTTTATACAGTACACTAGGTTTGCTCTTAATTTTCATATTAAATGAATTACAATTTACATTAACTATAAAATCACTTTCAGATAAAATTTTATAGACGCTAATCATGTAATCGTACAATTTTTTGAGATAATGAAAACTTATTTTCAGCTAAGATCAAATTTACAAATCGCATATAAATTAAAATAATTTAAATTAGTGTAAATAAAATAATATTTAAAAATATGCATATAAATTATAATGAGAGGCAGAAGTCAAAATAATATAAAGAGAATAAAAAATTATTTTTATTTTTATGTGATAATTTATTTAATTTAATATAATAGTAAAGCGTGAAGAAACATGTTAAGAAAATACAGCCCGAGCGAGTAGAACTATAGTGGAAACAGCGCATACCATAATGAAACGATTCAAAAAAAAATAAATCAGAGGGAAAGAATCTTCTATAATATAATAATTGCACTAAAATAGAGAGAGAGAGAGATTAGAATCTCAAAATCAGGAAAGGGATTAAACTAAATTAGAAGTCGGTATTGGAGTCCGAGGAGGAGGAGGAAAGGTCGCTTCAATTTCAAAAGAAGACAGAACCCGACGAAGCCACAAGAAGTAGGGGCTTCCACCACACAAGAGGCCAGGGGGGAGCCCACCGGAGCTGAGATCCATCACTGCTCCAACGGACTCCTTCTCCTCCTTTTTTTGCGTCGCCTTCTCTTCTTCCTCCTCTTCCTCTCGTTACTCAGGTCCTTCTCTCTTTCCAGCTGCCTTTTCTCGGATCTGGGTTTGTTTCGTTATATGCTTTGTCTTGTTTCTAGGTAGTGGTTTTGTGGTTTTTTCAGTTTATTTAAGATCATTTTAATTAATGTTTAGGATTTTGGTTTATTGGTGTCTATAGATTTTTGAAATCTTGGTTAAATTTGTAATGGAACGTTACATAAATTAATTTAAAATTTTTTTGTATAATTTATGGTGGAGAAATTTTATATCTTGTGATCTGTTCGATTATTATCTTTCTTACAAGGGGATTTTTTTTTCTTTTTATCTTAATCAGCCTTCATATATTAATTTTTGCGAGTCTCGTTATCATTTTGTGCAGATCAGCTGCTTGGAAAAGGCAGACAAGTCTTCCTGCTCGAGTAGTCAAATTTTTTGTTTTTAGTTCTATTGGTCACTGTCTTGCATTCCAAATTCCTGTTGTCGTGTGGACTACGGTGTGTCTTGTTTAAACATCCACCAAGTTCAGTTTTTTCAAGGGTTTTGACTCTGAAGCGGGATTTGGTGGATGCCAGTGTGGAAAAGAAATCAAGGCTGACATATGCGCTGATCAAATTTGGTTTAAAGTTTCTGTTAGAGAGCTATTTGAGAAATTCCTCCTGATATATCTGGGTTTGTCGAGGGCCAAAATATTGGCATGGATGTTGCTAAGAGCAACAGCGGTTCTGAGCCTTCAACTTCTTACAGCTGTTTCAAAGTAGCAAGTCTCAGTGAAACCATACTGGACACAAAGCAGTCTGCAAGTTTGAAAGATCGGTATGTTCTTGGAGAGCAGTTAGGTTGGGGACAGTTTGGTGTTATTAGGTCGTGCACGGATAAGCTGACTGGAGAGGTTTTAGCCTGTAAATCTATTGCTAAAGATAGATTGGTCACTGCAGATGATCTGCGAAGTGTCAAACTTGAGATTGAGATAATGGCTAGGTTATCAGGCCACCCAAATGTTGTAGATCTCAAGGCAGTTTATGAAGAGGAGGAGTTTGTTCATCTGTTGATGGAGCTTTGTGCTGGAGGTGAGCTATTTCACCGGCTAGAGGAGCATGGCCGATTTTCCGAATCTGAAGCCAGGGTTCTCTTTAGGCACCTTATGCAGGTGGTTTTGTATTGTCATGAAAATGGGGTTGTTCATAGAGATCTGAAGCCTGAGAACATTCTCTTAGCAACAAGAGCCTCCACATCTCCAATTAAATTGGCAGATTTTGGGCTTGCTACCTACATCCAACCTGGTACTTGTTTTCTTTGCTTCCTTTGAAGAGTATTATTCCTTTGCAGTTTTATTATTTCACTGAAAATGCAAATTATTGATTTGCTTCAAATTGGGCTTTGTTTAAGCAGGAGAAAGTTTGCATGGGTTGGTAGGGAGTCCATTCTATATAGCTCCTGAGGTACTTGCAGGATCATATAACCAGGTTGCTGATGTTTGGAGTGCAGGTGTCATTCTTTACATTCTACTTAGTGGTATGCCTCCGTTTTGGGGGAAGACCAAGTCACAGATCTTTGAAGCTGTTAAGGCTGCTGACCTGAGGTTCCCATCTGAACCTTGGGATCACATTTCTAAATCAGCTAAGGATTTGATTAAGGGAATGCTCTGCACAGAACCTTCTCGAAGGCTTACTGCTCAGCAGGTTTTAGGTAAGCTTGAAACTCACATTTTCCATTGTTAATGCCTATGTAGGCTTTTTCTCATTGGAATTATTGAGCATACATGGCAACCCGAATAATGATTGTTGAAATGTTGTAAAGATGATTATTATCTTATAATTAAATATATATATATATATATAAAGGTTACTGTTGAACATTTAATAACTTAGAGCATTAAGAATCTGCCTGTTCTGCTGAGCTCCCTTATGGCCTGAGAGATATCGTTTAGTTCATTTTATGGTAGTCCAAACTCCAGCAATTAATTGATTCCATAATGCTTACTACTTATAAGGAAATATTTCATGATCGTATGCAGTCATTTATGATGTGCACGGTTCTAGACTAAGCAGTCATGTAAGAAATATTTTATGCAACTCTTTGGTTCTTATGATCTCTCTCAGAAAAATGAGTCTCCTATCTTGGTTTCATATGGTTTCCCGCCATTGGGAACATTCTTTTTGTTGTATGCTTGTTTTAAATTGCCTTGAAAGCTACCATCTGAAATGGTTTACTTTAGTTGTAAGTGTCATGCAAATGCTATATTAATTATCACTATGCATTTGCTAACGCAAAAGTTGGTTTTCTGTTTGTTTGTCTCACTCTCGTTTTTGAGTCTCAGAATTGTTGTATTTTCTTTCATTCATTACTCACAGAAATGGAGAGTGGATCTAGTCTTGAGTCTTCATTTGAGTTTTTCTTTTGTAGATCATTGCTGGATGGAGAGCAATCAAACAAATACTGAACAACTTATTGAATGTGACATCCAAAGTTGTGGTGACTGGGATGTTGGTGATAGCTCATTCTTTGCATCCCTTATGCCCAGGAATGAGGACATCAGCTTTGGCGCTGAGTCTCCTATATGTGATGCTCAGTCACCTACTTTCACTTGCAGATCATCATTTTCATCTTTCCTGGTGGAACCATCGACTCCTTGTTCAGCTTTGGGGGGGTTTTCATTTCAGAGTCCCAGTGATTCGGTCGGTTTGGACTTCTCATCTCCTGTTCCTTCAATGCCTAGCTTTGCATTTCTCAGCGCCAATTCTGCTGTTGAGAAAAGGAGTTGTACATTGGAGTTCTCAACCAATGCATCAAGTGTAAAGACAATTGCCGAAGGTATGTGTTGAGTGTCTCGTCTTCTGGCTCTCTTCACTGTTTCTTTAGCATTTAATTGCTTTTTTGAAATAAAACTTCATTCTATAACTGTATGTCTTTAATTATTTTCTGTATGAATATTAGGATATACTTAAGGGTTTGAAATTGTTGAGTTTTCTGTTCATATATGCATAAGTATTTGAGGTTTACCTTATATACATTATCTTTTTGCAATGTATAACAGAATCAGGCTTGGGGAAACTACTTCTGTCACCAGATTCCACTCTTTGTTTTGGACCAGATATTAAAGTGATTAATCGTAAGCCAGTAGAGACTAAAAGGGCAGGTGGGACCAATGGACATAGGGTTTTGGGAATCCACAGCAAGAGAAACCGAACTATTGGACTAGGCGAATGCGAGCAACTTGACCTCGTGGTGACTGAATCTGTCATTCGATGGTCATCGTGCACACATCTTCCTACATCTCTTAGGTCATCTCTTGTCTGTTGAAAACGCAAAGACTTGTTGACAACTTAATTGAAGAGTGCTTGATGCAGTGCCCCAAGTTGGCGTGCCTGTGGAAATTTTGCCTGCCTAACATGTATATGTTATCTGTATTCGGATCATCGTTGCTGTCTCTGTTTGATGTTAGTTTTAGTTTAGATTTGACAGCGATTCTATGATGATATGTTTTCATAGCAAGTAGTAGTTCTAATTTTCCCCACATATTTTTCCTTTACTTTTTTTCCGTTGGAATGTCTATTGCCATGAGTGTGAGTGAAATGGCAGTTTGTTGTTTGTAAAGGAAGTTGTTTTGATAGTGCTTCAGTTATCATCATAGCTAGGTGGTTTTGTCACTTAACTCTTTCAAGTCTTGTAACATATTTAGCCCTTTTGCCTCTCAAGTTCCATCTTTCTGTACAGATTTTTCTTCGTATCAGTTCATTTAAATATTGCAATATAGTTCCTCCTGATTATTCAGCGTGTACTGGCAGATTTTTGTTTTGGTAAACTGTACTACCAGAATATTGTAGGGTAAAGTATTGTACTTTTATAAGTCTGCTCAAAATTTATGTTCTTATTTAAGAAACTTGATAACAACAGCAGTTTTATTTGAATTTTATGTTAATAAAATATGGCCAGGTCAAGTGGAGTGTGGGATTATTATGTTAATATGTTCTTTATGATTATTTTTTTTTATAGATTATCTTATCTACAAAGAAATAATGTGAAGATAAATTTTAGTTTGTAAGAGATAAACTGTTCTCATCTTTTTTATTTCTTTTACATTGTGTATTCTTTTATGGAATAAATTCAGGTATTTAAATTTATATACTTTTAAGTACTTGTTTAATCAAATCATAACAAACTGATATATTTAAGCGTTACTTACATTATATATAATTAACTCTTGTTATTAACATTTCAAATTTATTTTTAAATTTAAAATTTACTTATTTTGGTTTGATTAAAAAAATTAAAGATATAGGTCCTCTCCTTGTCTTATTTGATAAAGAGTTTTAAAAGTAAAACATTATCTTAACCCAAAAAATATATTTTTCTTGGTATGAGTACTCTTGAATTGTTACTATTTGTTTCATATTAGTGGACAAAGAAGAATGATTGCAGTGAGCAATATGTGGGAAGGTGGAGGAAGGCAGGTCATGATTTGCTAGGCCAAAGAATCAATGTCTCACTTATCCTATAAATTGCTATATTCAATGCACTTTGCTTTGATTATTATTACGACAAGAATGTCAACCTAAAGAGTTTCCCTATTCATATCCCTTCGTGTCTTTCTTCTTCTTCTTCTTCTTCTTCTTCTTTTTTAAAGTACAAGCTAAAGTTTATACTGTATTTCCGCCAGGCAAAAACCTGAGAAAGAGAAACAAAATTTCTGGTTAACCTTCAAATCTCGTGAATTGAGAAATCTTCTTCATTAATTCATAAGAAGAATGAAAAAGGTTGAAAAAGAGTCATATGAAGTACAGAAACGATCCCATTTCATTTGTAGTCCCTGTGCTTGCATATTAAATTAATGCCATGATCAGTAACATTTACTTAACCTCTCTGTCACTGTATTGAAAAACATTTGGGCCAGTAAAAGTATGTTTTAACTAATTTTGCGTTTGTTTTATTTAAAAAGGATTTTTTATAAACTTATTTTTACCTTTAAATATACTTTTAGTTAACCGATGAAAGAATTACTTTTTAATTTGTAAATATACTTTTTATCTCATAATTATTTTATTAAATTTACTTTTACAACAGAAAATATTCAAACATAAATCATATTATAACACACTTTTATCAAAATTTCATTTTATTTCAACTTCAGTTTGTAAACTGAAAACCAAGCGGCATTTTTTCTCATTTTTTTTGAATAAATGAATCAAATCAATATATCAATATAAAACATAAAAAGTATAGTTATAGTGTTGTATAAGTTGTAAATTGTGCAACTCATCTCCTATTCCATACAAATACACAAGACCCAAAGACAAAACTATAACATAGGGACAGAGAAACACCAGAATGTTGGTGTCTGGTATGTGAAAAAACAGGATGCATGATGTTGTCACACAAAGTTGGAAAGTAAGATGAGGAGACTTTAGGTATAACCTTTTTGAGAATGAGACAGTGAGGGAGAGAGAGGGGAGCAAAATGAAATGGGATATCCCTTGTTGTCTAACCCAAGAATATATTGACTTTGAGAGTAATGGATTAAAAGTGCCTTCAATGAAGGTGCACGTTTGAGAACATGCAAACGCTATTATGGTATTCCCTTCATTTTGTTGTATAAGGCATTCTTTTACAGAAATTTATATTTTGCAATATAAAATATTTTATGGATTGTACAGTGTATTTAATTTTCTTTTATCCAAAAAAATTCTTAAAAATGATGGAATTTGATTAATGTTAAGGAGTTTAATTCATGGATCAATTATATTAAATGAGGCTATTAAGAAAAGGGTGAAAATTTTTTAATTATTAATTATCATTTTTGTCTGTTTGTGGTAGTTAAATGTGCTTTATAAATTAAAATGGAATGAGTATTAGCTTTCAATTATCCTAATTAATATGAGTGAGTAATATATATAATCAGTACTTCCTCTAATCCTTTTTATAAGATATTTCTAACTACTTCCTTCGGTCCTATATATAAGACTTTTTATAATATATGAAGTAATATTTATTATACATTTCAAAAAAATGTCTCTATTTAATGTATCCAAATAGAAAGAGAAAGAAATTAAATAAGGATAGTTTTAGAAAAATATTAAGATTTTCAGAGAAATCTAAGTAGTTAATTAACTTTTACTCTCATTCTTAATTTAAGTAATTTGGTTAAAAAAGTCTTATATTAATGATCAAATGGAGTACTTTATATAGATTAAGGAAGTTAGTTATATTCTTAAAATTCTAAAAAAAAAATAACTATTCCAACCTTACCCTTATTTATTACTCCCTCCGTTCCTTAATATAAGGGACAATTGAGGGAGTTTTTATGTTTCAAAATATAAGGGACAATGGGGGTTTATCTGGTGTATTTAATAACTTTTTCCAAAAATATCCTTAATTAATATAGTATTTTTCTATTTATATTAATTGCATGATGTAAAAGTTATTGGTATTAAATGAAGGTATTTTTGGAAAGTATTTTCTATTTCAGAAAATTTATTGCTTTCCTTGATCGGTGTGATTTTATTTTTTGTCCCTTATATTAAGGAATGGAGGGAGTATAATAATACCATTCTCATTAAATAACACTTTCAATCATTATTAAGTAAAAAAATATGAAACCAATTAAAATAAAGATAAGAACATTACTATTGATCAATCATATAAAAACTCCAATAATAATTTACGAAGTCAGGAAATAAATGATCAAGACAAAACAGAAATAATGTTACTAAGCATTAAGGTGCCGTATAAAAGGATCAGGAAAAAAACTTCTAAAATATGTCTTATAAAAAAGACCAAAAGGAGTATATAAATTGCCCTTTAAAATAAAAATCTTCATAATTATTTACTAATATTGGTATATGAAGCAACAAATTATCTTGATCATTATGATTCATAATTGCTCCTCCTGTCCCTATTTATTGAAGACTTTTGTGCCAAAATTTTAGGAACAGATGATTTGTTGATGACAGTTGCTCCTACCCCTTTTGTCTTTTTATCTTTTCTTTTGTTTGAAATTGACATCTTATAACATTAAAAAAAAATTGGCATCTTATTCTTATGAAGTTATCAAGCGAAAATAAATATTTATAACAAATTATAGATCTTTTATAATAATTATACAAACGCATAGTATTTTTCACAGAAAGTAATAATATAAAAGAATGTGATTAACTGATTATGTATGAAATTTATATTTTTTATATTCACTTTCAATCTCTTCAAATGTATTATATACTACTATAATCATTTTTGTGAGTATATAAAATTCAAATTATTTTTGGAAAACAAGATGGGTTTGAATTAAGAAAACTTAATGGTTACTCTTTTGGTCCAATAGGTAGTTATTCCTTTTGGGTGCATGTACACGTAAGTGTTAAGTAAGATTACAGTCACGGCCCACTCATTTGCCCCAAAAAAAATTAAAATAACATATAGATTTATTCATCTAAACTTAATAAAATTATATTAAAAATTAAAAAATACAAATACCTTCAAAGATTAGTATTATAAGCAGTATTTATGGAGAAAAATCATGTTGTATAGTCCTGTGAATAGAAAAAATCATGTTTTAAAAGTTATCTCTGATTGGGTCAAACAATACTTAAATCAAATTTAATATATAATAATAGATAGAGATAGTTGTATAAAAAATATTAAGAAAAATTTCTTAAGTTTTAAGAAGAAGAACAATTAAATTATTTAAAATGCAATTTTTAAATAATTTATTTAATAATGTTTTCACAAAAGCTCACTTTTAACCCCTTAATTTTGTATTAAATTTCATTTTAGTTTTTAACTTTATTTTGTTTTTTTTAATCATTTAATTTTCAGGATATAATAAAAAAAAATTTTCTATTACTAACACTGTTAACTATGTTAATCCCAAATATTGATAAAGCATTTTCACATGTTGATGAAGCATTATTTGATATTAACACATGTCAATTTTCATTGTTGAGTCATTAATATCATAATTATTTATTAATCTCAGTTAAAAATAAAAAATTACAAATAACTGACTTTTAAACAAAAACTTAATTTTAGTTTTCTTTTGTCAAAAAAAAAAAAGAGTTGGATAAATGTGTAAGTATTTGAAAATGCTTTGTTAATATTTGAGAATATATTGTCAATATTTTCTATTAAAGTAATTGACAGTATTAATGATAGGAAAATTTTTTATTATATTTTAAAAGTTAAGGAATTAAAAAGAAATAAAATAAAGTTAATAGATCAAAATGAAACTTAGTATAAAATTAAAAGACTAAATGTATATTTTTACCTTATATTTTTTTTTAAAATCTTATATTTTTGGGTCAATAAAAATCAATAATTTAGCACAATGTAACCTTTAACTTTAAGCAAAGAATTGGGAGATAAATACTTTATTATACATAAAGGGAGCACAACACAACACTTATGCTGATTGGATTACATGATAAGAAAATAGTCGTCAACAATCTCTGGGGTTTCATGAATTATAGGAATTATCAGTTTTACCAAAAAAAAATAGGAATTACCAATTATCAATGGAGTCAAATAACTGCCTAATATACATAGCTCAAAAATTAAGACAGCAAAGTGAACCAAAAAACTACAGTGATTCTGCAGTAATAATTTATTTTATTTTATTTTATTATAATATCTTGATTTGTATTGACAATAGTTTAGGTATAACTATTTTAAAATATTGAAAAATAGTTTTAATTTTGTTACTGAATTTCAATATAATGCATGTGTCAACCCTTTATTCACATTTAGTGGCAATCAAATCAGATCTATAATTAAACAAAGAAAGGAGGTTGTGTCTTGAAGGCTAAGGAAATTGTCTACAATGTGCTTTTCAAGAAATGAAGGAAAGTCAACTCCACAAAATTAGAAGTAGTACTTTCTTTGACTATACATGATCATCTAAAGATATTGACTTATGATCTATTAATTTGAATGTAGCTCCCAACCTAATGGACATGTAGTGGTGTAGAGCAAAGTCAATCAACAATTTAATTAGCAGATTTAAGTATTGAAATTAACAACACAATCAATATTGGTGAGTAATTTGTAAGTATATTTGTAAAAGCTTTTTAAACAGTAAAATTTATCTTGACGTGAATAAGCTAATTGTGACCTCAAAATTTTTTTGTTTTAAAAAGAAAACCTATTTCAAGTCAAAATAAAAATCGAACCCGTTTTTCAAAATGTATCACTCCAGTGGATATTCAGTTACCATCATGTTTCTTTACGTTCTTTTTTCCTTTTTTATGAGAATTTATATTTGCTTTTGTTTCACATTTAATTGTATTTATTTTAACCTTTACACGAAGAAAAGAAGTATTTAGCAACGAAGGGCCGAAGAAAAGGAATGGAACAATGTTTTTTTTTTTTACCAAGGATGGAATGGAACAATGTTAACCTGATGTTCTGATATGGAAAGAAAACATGATATTAAGTAGAATTGGTAATACAGGTTAGGTTTGGCTGACTGATCCGTTTAGCTAAATACAAATGACAGGTTGAGTTTTAAATTTTAAAGGTTAAATGTAAAACAGACTTTTTGAGCTCATTAAAGCTTAAGAAAAATGGGTGGGCTTGTATGGTTTGACCCATTTTTATTTTTCTGAATGATAAGAAAAGCTAAAATATTGGGAAAAAATTTTCTTCCTAAAATTGTAAACCAAACACTCATTTCTTTCAACTATATCACCTCCTAAATTTCCCAATCCCACCCAAAATGAAAAAATTTGCTTGATTTGGTCACATAAATAAAAAGGAGAGGTAAATTTAGTCTAATACTTGTTACACCTCTTTCAATTTGTGGCAAATATATGTGCTCGTGCAATTAAAAATTATATATTAATTTGAAGAATTATGTATGTTAAAAATAAATTGTAAAAAATATATTAAAAAAAAGTTGAAACCAAATTTTTTTTGGGTCAACACTGTAGCCCTCGAATCAATCTAATTTTGATAAGTACAATTTATTTTTTACAAATTCAAACTAATCTTTTTTCACTATTTTTTGGTTTTGGAAGCAAAGGGGGTATAGAGACCCAACAGGAAGAAAACTACATAAAACAAATAAAAAGACTAACAGGAACAACTACAACCAAAAAGCAAAAACGAAAAACTAAGGACGAAACATAGCTATGCTGCATGATATCCCTTGACTTGTAATTTTCCTCATCATAAACTCTTGTAACTCAGATATTGGTTTAGCCAAATATTGATAGACAAAAGTACTGGTCAGAGTAGTAGTAGTAACAAGATGATGAGCACAGTAATCGGCCTCTATATCAATGTGATTAACTTTGTCAAGCTTTTTGGGCCCAAAGGGATTCTTCACAATCATACCAAAACTCAAGCTCCTGTTTTATTTTCCATTCATCGAAGCTAAATTGAGAACCAAATGATTTTCTTTGTTCCTACTGAAGCTTCTTTTCAAGATTCCAAATGTTTGTCTGAATTTTCCCAACTTCAACTTTATTCCATTTTATTAATCTATTTCTGATGGAGTTTAGTTTAAATAATATTCTGTTATTGGCAAATCCTCCCACATCATAACACCACTCATCAAGAACAATGTCTTTACATTTAGAAAATTTGATCCAAAAGTTTTCAAAACGAAAAGGCTTAAAATTATTAATCCAATGCTTTTCTATACTAAATTATATCAGTTTGCCTTCTCTTAGCCTCCATCAACAACATTGGCTAGATAGACCTTTTTCATCTAATGAACTTGACTTGGCAGTTAAGGCCATGGTGCAGATAGTTCCCCAAGACCTGCTGGCTTCAATGCTAAATTTTTTCAAACATACTGGCATGTCTTCATAGAAGACTCTCTGCAGGTTGTTAATGAATTCATCATTGTGGCTTTCTTCATCCTTCTTTTAGTAGAACTTCTATTATTTTGATTAAGAAAGGTGAAAGTGTTCAAACTCCTGCTGACTTTCAACCTATTAGCCTTTGCAATGTTTGCTATAAAATCATTTCTAAAGTCCTTTGCAATAGGCTTTGTAATATTATGAAATACGTTATTTCCCCTATCAAAGTGGATTCATTGAAGAAAAACTTATATTTGATAATGTGATAATTGTTGCAGGGCTCATGCATAAAATTTAATGTCAAAGAAAGAATAAAAAAGGTTGGTGTGCTTACAAATTAGATGTTTCTAAAGCCTTAAATAAAGTTTGTTGGGATTTTTTCAGGCTATTCTTCTTCACATGCGCTTTCCTTTGAGATGGATTAACATGATCATGAGCTATGTTGAATCTGTTCATTATCAAGTTCTAATCAATGGTTCTGTTTATGACACTTTCAAGCCAAGACAAGGTTTAAGGCAAGGAAATCCTTTATCTCCTTATCTCTTTCTTCTTTGTGCCAATGTACTTTCTTGTTTGATTTCAAAAGCTAAATTTCTTGGTCATTGAAAAGGTCTTAAAATTTTCAAAGATTCTTTCCCAATTACTCATCTAATGTATGCGGATGACACTTTGATTTTCTTTAGAAATACTGATGAGGCTATTCATACTGTTCATAGTATTATGCATACTTACAGTTGTGTTTTAGGGAAGAAGTTCAATTATCGTATCACAAGAACCTTTTGGTCTTTAGTTCTTGTATACCTAATCAAAGGAAGAAGGAGATTGCTAATTTGTTCAATTCTAAGTTTGCATCAAAATTGGGAAAAGACCTTGGGACATATGTGGACATTGGAAGAGAAAAAAGTCATATACCTATATAGAAATTATTGATCGGGTACAAAACAAACTGCAACTTTGAAAAGCCAACTTTTTCACAGGCGAGAAGAGCAACTCTTCTAAAATCTATTATTAATTCATACATGGTTTACCTTTTCTCATGTATCCTCTTTCCAAAGTGGGTCTATCATAAAATTGACATGATTATGGCCAATTTCCTTTGGGGGACTTCTTTGAATCATAACTCTATTCATCTTTTAAGTTGGGAGAAACTTTGCATTCGTAGGGATTGGGGTGGTCTTGGTTTCAAGCTCATGGAAAACTTTAACCAAGCTCTTTTTGCTAAACAAGTTTGGAGACTTCTATCAGGTGAGAATTCACTTCTTTTGGTTAAAGTTTTGGCACCAAAATTTTGGCCTAATAAGGATGAAAGATGTCTACATAGAAGATCTTGTATGTCCTGGCATTGGAAAGGGACCTTTAAAGTTCAAGATCTTGTTATGAAGAATTTGTGCTGGAGCATAGGTAATGGTAGTGGCATCTTTATTTAAACATTTTTGGTGGCATATGCAGTTAGATCGCCCAATTACCATTTCATCAGTTGGAGATCTTATTTTGCTTGATTTAGATGCCTATAATAAATATCTTATTCAAGAACTTTATTCTCCTAAAGATGCTTCTTCAATTATCAATATGCCTTTCTCTTTGCTTCCAAGTGGCTAGGACAAGCTTAAATTGAAATTTTGTCATAATGGTAACTACTCAGTTTCAAATGTATATAATTTCCTAATAAAAGATTTTTGTCCTCATAAAATTCCTTTGATTAATTGGAAGTCAAACTTAAGATGCCTGCAGAAATTGTTACTTCTTTCATGGAGACTAATAATCAACTCTCTTCCATTGAAAGTCACTTTAAGGGAGTACCACCTGAATATTGATCAATCTTGTTTCTTTTTGTGTAATAACATGGAATCTCGAGAACATCTTTTCTTAAAATATGACTTTGCAAGAATTGTTTGGTTTGAATCTTCTTTGCACTATATAGTTAATGTTCACAATTTTGTAAATTTCAATGATTGGATCAGTCATTTTTTACTTCAAATCTCTGATGAATCTATTATTGCTGAAACTTTTTTTAATTTTTATTATATTTGTAAAGAGAGAAATGAAGCCATTTATAAGGGAAAGAAATGGGATCCTATTAATGTAATTTATTGTGATAAACTGGTTAAAGTTGGTCTACAAAGCTGCTTTACATTTTGATTCTTCACATTATTTTTATTCTTCTCCTTCATTACATAATTTCCAGAATTTTTCTTGTGGTTCGACATTTTGCATAGTTCATCCTTGCTGGTTTTTCTATTTGAATGTCAAGAAAAAAAGAATCTAAAAGGTCAATTGCAATCTCACATTTTTAGTTGATCCAAGATTTAATTGGTGTTAATTTAAGAGTTTCTATCATAGTTTCAGTAGATATAAAAATTTTCTAAAAGTCTTGAGATGCATTCTTATTTAAATTTCAGCTCAACATTATGTTGATAATCCTTATGCCTCGTTTGGTTCACAGAAGTGATTTTAAAAGAAGTGGAAGTGGAAATGGAAGTGGAAGAGGAAGAGGAAATGAAACTGGAAGTGGGGATTAAAAGTCCACGTTACCTTATATTTCACACAAAAGGGTAAACTGATCTTCTGCGGATAGTTCCATGGAACTTGAGAGAGTTCCATCGCTATGGCTAAGGAACCCATTTCCATCAATTTTGATGGAAGTGGCTTCCCTATGGAAGCATGCATCCAGCGAACCAAACGAGCACAAGCAATGATTCCTTCTCTGTTTCCACTTCCATCCCCTTGGTTCCAGCTTACCAAACGGGGCATTAGTCTTATCCTTCTTACTTTTCTTGTACTAGATCTAGATTTTTATCTTTTTGAGCCAAGGGAGGTTCTTTACTTCCTTGACAACTTTAGTTTTTTCTCTTTTATTTCCTGATTTATCATTGTATCTCTTTATCCTTTTTATTTTAATACGTATATATATATATATATGATCATTTTATCAAAAAAAAAAAAATTGCTCCTGCCATTCCTCAATTTTCCTTTGTTAAGTCCTTCGGCGCTTGAATCAACGAAAGAGAATCTGATTCAACAATTATTGTCCACTAATTAAAGCCCATGCATCGCCCCTCTACATCTCTGATGATCCCACGTTCTCCTCCATTGCTGTGACGTCCTTGAGTAGCCCCATCAACATTAAATTTGATCCACCCGTTATTTGGTTTTTGCCACTTTACAACAATTTGCCTCCCGATTCTTCTCTCCTCATGCCCCATCAACAATTTCATACGACATGAACATTGTCGTTTTTTCAGACTTCATGCAATCTTTTTTTTTTGTTCTTTTAATATTTTTTACACATTTCATTGTCCTTTCTGTAACTTTGTTTTTATTTTTTAAAGTTTACCACAAATTTAAATATGAGAAAAATGAGCTATTATTTTTGAAAAAAAAAACTTAAATATTTCTTTGTGCAATTTGGTAATTGACTTATTTTTGGTGGAATCAATTAATTTGATCTTCTCAATACATAGAATTCATGAATTGAGATACGATGTGGATTATGGAATTAAAAGATACGTATTATATCTAATATTGGTCTTGTATAAATAAGTCATTTTTAAGTAATTTATACATACTAAAAATAATTGTTAAAATTAGTTAATAGCTTTAAATTTTTAAAAAATATTATAACTTTTTTTTTTTACAAAATATTATAACTTTATAAAGTTACCCTTACTCGAAATCATTAAATTTTAACCCATTTTATTTATTGTATCTCTTATCTCTCTTCACCCAATTGTTTTGATTATTTTTTATTTTATAATTATGAATGGTAAATTTAGAAACAATTCTCTAAAATACTCTCTTGGCTCCTAAATATAGAATTTTTTGTTTTAGTCCTAAATATAGGACTATTTATAATATAAGAGGTAGTATTTATTATGTATCTTAAAAAAATATCTTATTTAATACATTCCAAAGAGAGATATATTAGATAATGATAATTTTTTAAAAAATGTTAAAATTTTTGAAAATATTAAAATAGTTAATTCACTTTAACTTTATTATTTAATTCATATAATTTAATTAAAATGGTACTATATTAAGAAATTGAGGGAGTAACTTGTATATTGAGACTAAAAATTACTTTTTATAATTGTTTATTGGAGTGGATGTTGTATTAATTATATATTTTTTTTAAAAAAAGGCATCATCCTACCAACGAGAAAAAATTAAAGAAAATTAATTACTTTTATTGCAGCCGTCATCAGCACTGGAGGGTTACTAAAATTGATGGAAAGGACAGTGCATCTAATTAAAAGGAAGTAAATTATTACAAGTTTCACTTAAAAAATTTAGAAAACTGTTGGCATTTGTTTTGTTTCCTCATAAGTCTTTATTTTCGGCAATAATTGGAAAAAAACAAATAGAATTTTTTTATGAATTCCTTTACTATTTAAAAATTCAGTGAATTTTGCATATAATACGATTATGTGTTTGATAAAAAATATTGCATGTTAATTTTTATTTATGACATTTTGTGCTTCGGTGAAAATTTAAATAAATTATTATGCATAATATTGGAAAAGGTAAAAAAAATAGAAATATAAAAATAAATAAATAAATACTCTTTTCAGTTCGTATTATTAAATATTTTATATGACAAATTTCTGATTCAAAATATAAGGTGTTAGATATTTTTCTTTCTATTTTATCTCAATTTTTAATTTTTTTCTTATCATTTATTTATAACTCTATAATAATAATAGAATATGATATTTAATAAGAATAAAATAAGAAATATTAATATTTTTTACATTAACTATAGGTAAAAAATAATTTTTTAAATATATATAATTAATAAAAAATACTTTATAATTTAGGCCGGACGGATGAGTAAATTGGACCTTATTCACTCTTATATATATATTACTCCCTCTAATCTTTAATATAAGACCCTTTTAATCGAATCACACGGATTAAGAATTAAAATTAAAATTAATTAATTAATTTAATTTCTCTACAAATCTTAATATTTTTTAAAAATTATTCTTATTTAATTTTTTTTTTAAATATATTAAATAAAAATATTTTTTAAAAATATATAATAAATATTATATTATATATTATAAAATATCTTCTATTTAGAACCATAGTTAAAAAACTTATATATAAAAATGGAGGAACGGAGGAGTATTTTGTATATAGTAATCGCCTCCTTACCGAATGATTGCTGAAGTACCGATAGAAAATAATGAGCGTGTAATATAGTAATCAAAAGACAGCATCAGCATCTCCACGTGTCTCTTCGTAAATCGTATTCGAGATCAGCTACTCACGAGATTCTGGTCCAGGTTTCTCCCCCACTTTTTCCCATTCCCTTCCCAAGCAACCACATCTCCATCTCCAACTCCAACTCCAACTCCAACTCGCTCTTCTACTCACTCGTCTCGCCTCTTCCTCCTCCTCACTCTCCCTATCTCTTCTCTCCTCTCTTCCTCTATAACCCTTCTCCTTCTCCCTCCCCTTTCCTCTTCCTTCACTGAATGTAACCCAACCGCTCTCTTCTCTCTCCGCTAATGCTAAACTCGCAAATCACCGCCCCGTTCGCCAGAATCTTGGAGACTCTTTCACTTCGCATTTCCATCACTCCCATGGCTCGCCTTCATTGCTTCTTGCTTCTTACTACCTTCTTCTGCCTCTTTGGCGTCTTCGTCGCCGCCGATGGTGAGGCTGATCCGCTTTACAAGTAAGCTTCACTTCACTCTTTGACTTCTAATTTCTCGCTAATTCTTTGTCTGAACTCCAGCTTTTACTTCAAAATTTTTTGTTAGCAAATTTTTTAGCTACGGGATTGTTCTGTTACGAGTCAGGGTCAGCGCAGAGAATCTTGTTTGGTATTTTCAGAGACATGGAACTTGGCTTTCTTTATATCTTCTAATTTTAGTAGTTTGTATTTGTTTGGAAGATTTCTTGTGGTGTATCAACTTTTGAGATAACGTTGACTTAGAAGGTTAGTTGTGGAACTTCAATAATTACTGCTGACAATTTTTCATTGACACATATCAGATTCTTGTGATCATGTACACTGCCAATTTTTGCTCTTTCCATTTTCACCCCTAGGCAGTCGTACATCGTGTGCTTTTTTAAGTTTTCCTAAAATTGTGGAGTTTATTTAACTAAGATAAAAGGTAATGTGGATTTTTTTTTTCCTGCGAAGCCATATTTGATCTCATTAATGAGGCCTATTTTTTCTTTTCATAATTTGTGTATCCATAATCCCCTTTAGGCCAACAACAGTCTTCCCAAATTGAGTTGCACATCATCTCATCAACAATTTCCAATGTCTTGATGCTTGATAGTTAACTTGGGTAGAGTAAGAAGTGTGCACCAAAATACTAGTACATCGCATATATTTATATTTGCGTTGTCTGGATTGGTCAAATTGATGTACTATCCTCTGAGAGGAAAGCCAGCATTTTGTGAAGCGCGGCTAATTTTTTATAACCTGTAAGCATTAGAGATTATTTGTCAACAACATATTTATTTTGATAAAAATGCAAGCTTTAAAGGATAAATTCCTCTTAAATTGAATATCATGTATCTTATAGACTCTCTCCTATAAGCATTATTAGTTGTAAATGAGGAGGGGCAGATGCAAGAACCATGAACATTATGCTGCTTACTGATAAAGTGGTGACTTATATGCTAGCAAATTGTATTGATGGTATTCTGCAGTTCTGTAGGATGTAATATTTAGATAATTATTGTAAACTTTCTGTGTCATGTGATAAGATTTGGTCATTATCAAATACCAGGGATTGTGTGGACCGGTGCGAGAAGTCTGGATGTGTATGGGATACATGCTTTCAGCATTGTAAATTCTCTTCTGATGGAAAACCAATTGATGGTCCATGGTATACGAATGAACCACTCTACCAAAGGTGGAAACAATGGGACTGTCGTGCTGACTGCCGCTATCACTGCATGCAGTCCAGAGAGGAAGAACGAATGAAACTTGGGGACAAGCCTGTCAAGTATCATGGAAAATGGCCATTTCGGCGTGTTTACGGGATTCAGGTTTTTGCCATAAATCTGACTGAAATAATATAGCTGTAATATAGCTTGGCTGGTTTAATTGCTCATGGTAACATGGACTTGTTATTTATGGTTATAGGAACCTGTGGCTGTTGCACTCTCTACCCTTAATCTTGCTATGCAGTTTCATGGCTGGGTATCCTTTCTCATTCTTGTGTACTATAAATTGCCTTTAAGGCCAGATAAGAAGACTTATTATGAGTACACTGGCTTGTGGCATATCTATGGAATCCTATCAATGAACTCATGGTTTTGGAGCGCTATTTTCCATAGTAGGTAAGTTGTTCTCTATAACTTCTGATGGTCTGGGCTAGTGGGCTGCATTCAATTCTGTTCTAATGTTTAAGTACTAGCCTTTGAATCAGAATTTCTGTTCATTCCTGGTGCCTTAACATTGATTTGCATACAGTTCCAAAGCAAAGCAATTATATTTTATTTAGAAATTGTTTCCTCCCGTCTTTCTACTAAAATTTTTCACGTTGTTAACTAAAAATACCTTACCTAGCGACAATTTTTACATGCATAGGAAATAAGCAGATAATGATATCTTCAATACGCATGATACATGTGAAGCATACAAAAGTTGTGTGTTTTGCTCTACACGTGTTGTATAATCTTCGTCTATTGATGCAACTCATCAAAAGTAGCTGGAGTCTTTAGATTTTGCTTTGTTGTGGTGAGCTTATAATCCTTTATTCTTGTTATTTTTGTTTTAATGTGTTGTTCCAAACTATTATTACATGTAGAGATGTCGAATTAACAGAGAAGCTGGATTACTCTTCAGCTGTGGCCTTACTTGGATTTTCCCTCCTTCTATCAATACTGCGGGCTTTTAATGTGAGAGATGAGACTGCGAGAATCATGGTTGCTGCTCCCTTGATTGCTTTTGTGACAACCCATATCCTGTATCTGAATTTCTTCAAACTTGATTACGGTAATTTTTGTTTTTCAAATGAAATGTTGTATTGATTGATGATCTTATATATTCTTGTATTAACGATATGAAGAATAACAAAAGATACAATTTCATCTCTCTAAGATTAGCCATATTAACTTTATGATTCTTCTTTTCTTCATTTTTTGTTCTTCCCTTTCATTCTTTGCCTTTGATTTTGCCCCTGCTGACGTGATCATTGTTGTCTTTGCACATAACTTGGTTCTCTGTTGAAGCGCTGTTTTTTGTCCTTATTTGACTGCTAATATAGTCCTATTCCTAGTCTTAAAGTGTTGTTACTGTTTGTGGGATCCATTTTTCAGTCCTGTTTGCCTGTTTCGTCTGTCATCTTAGTGAGCCTATTTTAACCAGATGAAATTAAATTGGTCCACACAAATCCTCCAAACTTATGCTCAATTAATTTTTAGATTTGCTGAACTGTTCATCATCATGTTGTATTGTCTTTGGGCAATGAGCTGAAAATATCACTGTCATTTGCAGGTTTGCATCTGAAAGTCAGCATGACAATGGCTGTTTCCCATCTTCTTGTTTGGGCAGTCTGGGCTGGTATTTCCCACCATCCAGGGCAGTGGAAACTGTGGCTGGTAGTGGTAGGGGGAAATCTGGCTATGCTCTTTGAGATTTATGAGTTCCCACCTTACATGGGATATGTGGATGCTCATGCACTATGGCATGCAACGACAATTCCAATTACATACCTTTGGTGGAGTTTTATAGGGGATGATGCTGAGTTTATGACCTCTACTCTCCTCAAGAAGGTAAAATAGTGTTGGCTCAACGGACATAGTTTAGAGGGTGGATCAGTTCAGATCATTAAGGTCATGCCATGATTACTTTTGTTGATATATTACTACTTTCCTTTTCCTCGTGCCTGCATTTGTTTCAAATGCTTACCACGATGGCCCCCCTTTTTTTGGTCTGAAGATGGCCCTTGTTTTTGGTTCTGTTTCTTTTTTTCCCTTCATATGAGGGATGCTACTTGCTTTATTTGAATTTAGATTTGCAATATCCCTTGCTGTTTCTTTTTTCCCTTCTTCATTGCCCACTCCTTGGAGAAATTCTAAGATCCCCACCTTGTCTTTTTACACTACAAATTGACAAATTGCTAGCTAATAGAAGGCCAAGTTTATCAGAATAGCTGTGTCGGCAGATCTTATTAAGAATTTTTCATTTTTGGGTGATTTCTTACACCTTTTTCGGTGCAAGATATGTATCTAACCATTTTCCCGCCCCTCGACGGATGTCAAAACAATTATATGTAGTTTTATAAAATAAGTTTTTCTGCAACTTTTTGAGTGACAGCTTTTTCATAACACACAAATTTTCTTAACAATCGAAACACATATCCATAGTAGTCATGCCTCAATTTTGCGTGGACTATATCAAATTTTTTTTGGGCCAAACTGGAATGTATCAATTCAACCTTAATTATAATCGTATAGTTTTGGTCAATGTGATTTTTCTTGCCAAGCATCATCAGTCACGAATTATAAATAATTAATTTATTGTGAAATATATATAATCATATTTTTTTCCTCAAAATTTATAAAAATTTCATAATCTAGTCAGCTACTTTATGTGAATTTAAGTGAAATTGTTGTAATTCTCTCTCTATCTCTATCAATTTTGAATGGATACTTTTTGTTTGAAGCTTTGTCAACTAAATTTTCTGGAACATTTAGAATAAGATTTTAACAATCCATGAAATTTATTTTTTCAATCAAAATAGAGATGCCTTAATTGTGCTTGGACTATATCAATTCAACCTTTCTTGGAAGACAAGAAATAAAATTAGCATAAATTAAAGATATTACTTTCCATGACATAGTTGGTGATTGGTATAATTGGTGGTTAGTTGAGTTCTTAAGCATGTCATCCTCGTTTCTTTGGTGGTAAAAAATATTTAATACTTAATTACAATTGTGTACATATCAGTCAACATGATTTTTAGTACTGAACATTATCAATCACAAATTACTTGTGATTGATAATAATAATAATAATAATAATAATAATAATAAGGAGCATATTCTTAAATCACTAATTAATTCCTTAATTTTTTAAAGTGAGCTATCTTATGAGAATAAACTATTAACTAACATAGCATCAAATTTAAATTGAAAGGCGTCCTATGTCAAATATTCACAGTTTGATTTGATGAAAAGATGTGAATAAAATAAAAATAAGTATAGAAAAATAATATTGGAACCAACTAGATTCTAATATAGTAATATAGTTGGTAGATATCTGAGTCTTTTAAGTATGTTGTTATAAGTTCGATTCCCAACTATGTATATAAAAAAGACTATATTGAAATAGATAAAATTCTATTTTAACTCTCAAGGGAAAAATATTTTTAATGCTGAAAAAAAACTAATAAGAATAGAAAAAATTAAATATTCCAAGACATATTTTTCTTGCACCACCAAAGATTTGGCGATTTCAAATTTTCATCATGCTTCTCATTTTTCAAAAAAAGAAACTAAACATTCCATCAGCATATTGATGGAAAACTTTTTTGGAGCAAGTTTCCATAATGAATCAGGTATGAAATCCAATATGTCTGGGCCAGAAAAAAAAAAAACAAAGAATCAGGTATGAAATCCGATTCTTTTACCCCAAACATTGCATTGATGGATTCTCAGGCATGAAATCCGATTCTTTTACCCCCAGACACTGCATTGATGGACTCTTAAACACCCTGTTTGGTTTACAGAATAAGAATTGAGGAAAAGGAAAGAAAAGAATAGGAACAAATACGAGAGGAAAGAAAATAAAAAAAAATGTGATTAGAAAAGATATTTAATTAATTAATTAAGAAAAGGAAAAATGTTTGATGGAAAAAAAAGTTTGATCTGCATAAAAATTAAAATGTCCAAAATACCCCAGGACCTGAATTTATATTAAATAATTCATTTTAATATTCATTATTGATAAAACTAGGCCTTCCCCCCACAGGATGCGTGGAATCTGGAAAAGTTTAATGCAGATATTACTTGTTGATAGAATAATAAGCTTAAGGTAGATGTAACAACTTGTTGAAGTGCGTGTTCAACAGTGCTCACATAGTTAACTTTGTCTTATATAGTCTCTGTACAAAACGTATTATAATCTTAGACTTATTATATTATCATGAAATAATAAGTTAAAAAAAATGACTTCAATCATTCCATCAGAATAATGACATTGAACAAAATTTTGTTACATTATTCAACTAAAATAAGTCTAAAAAAAGAATATGGCTTAATATGAAATAATGGCATATGATGATTATTTAGAAACAGTCCATCAAGGTCCTTTTGGCATGAATATTGAAGGAATTGGGAAAGGAATCAAGAATTAGTACATAGAGGTCACAATGTAATGCCAAAGGAATCGAGAATCCATTTATGTTAAGCTCAAATCCTTATATTCATTAATCAAATCTCAATTGCAATAAAAAGGAGAATAACGTCGAAAGATAATATAAAGATTCAACAGGTCAGGCCATGTATCTTCTTGTAACGAAAGACTGAATGTATAATCACGTGGATTTCAATTTATCCAAGCCAAGTATGTTTCATTTGGCACACCAAAAACAGACATAACAATATTTCTTGTACAAGAGAATACATGTATTAGGCAGCAAAAAAAAAAAAATGTGTTCGTCCACTATAAGAATACCATGCCAACATCCCATTAAGCATTCATGATTTCTAGATATCATCTTCCAAATTCCAATGCGTCCCATCAGTCTGGACATCTAAGATGTTCCATGAAACTCAACCTGTAGAAATAGGCAAACAGTAATCAGGATCTGAAATCAGAAGGAATTGATGACGTGTAAATAGTCCATAATGGTCATGAGGCATATAAATGCATTCAAATTACACAAAAGGGTATTAGTACACAAAGATCACACGATCCCTCCTGCACAATATTATCAAATTTCATTTAAACTACAAAAGAAAATAACGTCAAAAATTAATTTAAAGACAAAAGAGGTGCTAAATCATACTGGTACAATACAAATTGATAAATTTCTGCATTTCAATGTATCAAAGCCAAGTATCTTTCAGTTGGTGCACCAAAAATAGACATGATAGTATCTCTTGTACAGCACAGTGGATATATCAAGGAGCAGTGAAAAAACGTGTTTGTCCATTGTAAAGAGACCATGGTAACACCTCATTAAGCATTCAGTGTTTCTGGATATCATCTTTTAACTCGCAAGACATTGAAATAGTCCTTACATTCCTTCAGAAACATGATAAAATTTTCTTATTAGTAACATTTCCTTCTCCAAATATAAGCCATAATCAGCTGTGTTAACTGTATCAAATTTATACTACATAAATGTCATGTTTTATCAACCTTACCTCACACTTTGTAAACATGGAATGATACGGCTTATGGTCTCCTTGGCATCGAAAGGTATGAATTTTGAAAAATTTCCTTGTAAACAACATTACTTGTCTTTGTCAAAGGTTTCTTGTCTGCATCATGTATGAGGATTTTAAGACCGGACACTGTCTTTGTCCTTGAAAGAGTCACATACAGTTGTCCATAACAAAAAACTGGTTTTTGTAAGTACAAACCAACATACTCCAAAGATTGGCCTTGGCTTTTGTTGATAGTCATGACAAATGATAGAACAATAGGAAATTGCCCCCTTTTCGTCTTGAATGACCTTCTACTTTCTAATGGATTTATATCTTTCATATGTAGAAGTACTTTTTGATTTGGATGTGACCCATTTGGTGTTCTTGCTTCAATAACATATGGAGTAAGATTAGTGATTCTTAATCTTGTCCCATTGCAAAGTCCTGCAAATTGGTCTATGTTCCTCACTAACATAATAGCTACCCCAACTTTTAGGGTCAATTTATGAGGAGGAAGACCGAAGGACATAGTTCCTCCAATGAATCTGAATCTTGGTTTGTTTGACAAATTAAATCAGAACTTAAATACTCAACAAATTCCCCAAGTAATAATGAACACAAGGAATCATTGATTTCATTGACAATTTCAATTGTTGGGGCTAGAATAGCCTCATCTGTTAAGTATTCTCTACTTAATACTCCCTCTATTTCTTAATATAAGACCCTTATAACTAAATCAAGCGGATTAAGATTTCTCCAAAAATCTCAATATTTTTCCAAAACTACCCTTATTTAATCTCTCTCTTTCTCTTTGGATACATTAAATAGGGGCATTTTTCTAAAAATGTATAATAAATATTACTTCATATATTGTAAAAGGTCTTATATTTAGGATCAGGGTAAAAGATCCTATATATAGGACCAAAGAGAGTATATTATTAAGGATGTCTGCATATGTTGAATTAACAATAACTTCAATAGGATCTATGAAATCAATTATGAGTAGGTTAGGAGAAACTTCAATCTCCCCAGTTTGCTTCATTGTCTTCTCCTACCTTATCATTGCCAACATAAAAAATCCATTGTGAGAATTTGAATGCTTCTTCTCGGGCTTGTGGTTGGGATGAAGCTTGGAGCCTCATGTTTGTAGTCAACTGAAACACACTGCAATAATTCTAAAGTGATAATGAATTAATTGCATAATTAACAATGTCTACTCTAGAAGCTTTTGGTATAACTAGTAAGATTTGATAAAAATCACCTCCCATCACCACATGTTTACCTCCAAAATGGAGGTCAACACTATTTGGTGTAATGATCTACATGATATCTCTCATTGAAAGGTCAAATACTTCAATGCAATATTGTTGTATGATTGGAATTTCATCCCAAATGATCAATTTTGATGTACTAAGAGCCTGTTTGGTATCACTACGTAAACCAAGGTTTGGAGTTAAAATCAAGTTTGATGTAGTTTTGGGTATGTTTGGCTAATTTTTACTTTTTTGTTTGAAAATCATTTCTACTTCAAAACGAGATTTACCTGCTTTTCCGTTTTATTTTTTTATTTTTATTTACATTTATTTTAAAGTCAGATAAAAATAGATCAATAAAAATGAGAAAAAATTGAAAAATTGAAAAAATAAAATTTTCATAAAACTTCTCCTATTTATTGACCAAAATATCCCTTCAAAATTTTAATTTCTATAGATCATGACCTGTAAGAAAATGTTATATAAGATATACTTTGTTCTCAATTAAATAATTGCAGATTAAATTTTAGTCCAAGAAAATTAAATTAATCATGATATAGAGTTTAAGCTCAATTTAAAGGAAAATTATGAGTTTTGTCAAAACTAATTTTTAAATAAATTATCCAAACATAAACACGTTAATGCAAAACCAATTTTTATTATAAACCAATTCTACTAAAACTTATTTTTAATTAACTGAAAACCAAACAGGGATTAAGCAAATATGCTAATGGAGAATTCCGTTTGATATTACAAGTCGACTCTTGATGAATCTTAATTGGGATTGCAAATTTTGAATGAGCTGTTCGACCATTAGGTAACAATGTTGCTGTTATACCACTTGATACAATTGTAATTACAATTTAACCCTTAACTCAAAGTGTGGAGTACATAGCATTCCATAAAATATGACAAAATAAATTGTCTTAGTTATCAATTATTAAAAAAATTAAGCAATAATTTTTTATTATAGAAAATTGTTTTTTCATTTAAATCTTTTTACTCCATTTTCCACTTTTCTCAATAACAACATACTCTTTGGCAAAAAAAAAAAAAACAACAATATACTCTCATAAAAAAAAATTTCATGATACCAAACTCTACTTGGTCCGCCGTTTACACAATCCATAATGCCAAATAACTGTCGTTTATTCCTTAGCCGTCTAGGGTTTTACAAGAGCCTTTATTGGGGGACTGGCCTAAACCTTTATTGGGGGCTGGCCTAAACCTTCTACAGCTTCCTTATCACACTACGCAGAATCTTCATCCTCATCGAATCTATAACAGTAGAGCTTCCTCTGATCACTAACAATGGAATCTGAGAAGAAAGTTGAGGTGGAAGACCCTGAGAAGAAGAAGAAGAAAGAAGAGAAGGTTTGCATTACCATCTATTTCTCTTGTGACAGTTCACAGGATTTTTGACGTTGGCAGAATAATTTTGATCACAAAGTTGTGGCTTCTGTTGTTCCTCCATTATATATATCCATTTTGTCCATATATGCATTCAACTTCTTCTGTCTGCCTGTAAAGTAGTGCTTCTGGTTAGAATTCAGATACATCTTAGTTAATATCCGTTTTCAGAATAATTTTATTGCTGATAAATGCAGTTGTAACACTAAAGACGAATTATTTTTTTTTCGTGTGGAAATGCAAGGTCATCGGTAATTTGTAGCATTTTTGTGTTGTGTAACATGTTGGCATTTTTAACGTGTCGTTGTTTCTTCCTTTGTGGCAGGCAAGAGAAAAGGAATTGAAGAAAATGAAAGCTCTTGAGAAAGCTGCTAAGCGTCAGGTGATTGAGTTTCCCTTTCCCTGCGATGCAAGTGCAACTTGGTTTTGCTGTTTTTAATTGGAAATTTATTCTTTTTATCCTTCTAATCGATTTGATATTGCGAGTAATGTTTATAATTTCCATATTTTTTTTTCACATGGCTATAGGAACAAGAGCAAAAATCATCTAATGCCTCCAAAAAAAGTGAAAGGAAAAATGTAAAGCGCACAGATGATGAGAACCCTGAAGATTTTATAGACCCTGAGACTCCTTCAGGTCAGAAGAAACAGATGTCTCGTCAAATGGCTAAACAGTATAGTCCACGTGCGGTGGAGAAGTCGTGAGTGTTGTGCCCATCTTCATATGAATTATCGTATTTGTTATATGAAGTCCTTATCTTTTCTGCGTTGCTAAACATTTAGGTGGTATGAATGGTGGGAGAAATCAGGGTTCTTTGTGGCAGATGCCAACAGCTCCAAACCACCATTTGTTATTGTGAGTATCTTACTGGACTTCTCTGTGTTCATTTCTCATGCCATATAATTGTTTTCTGGTCCAATTTTCAATGCTACAGACAAAATTGAGATTTATATTCACAAATTTCACATGATTAGTGGAGTGTGGAGTAGCCTTGTACTATATAGTGGAAGTAATCCTTCTCTGTCTTGCATTTCTTTTCATCAAAAAGTCTATTGGTTCTTTTTTCCCCCCAAAAATGATCAATGTTATATATATATTTTTTTTTAAAATTGAAAATCCAATAGTATTAGTTATTTATTTTTTATTGGATGAAATCTCTGTATGTTGACTCTCAAATTATGTTTTCTATCAATATGCATCATTTATTGGATTTGAAATGTAGTATCATGCATTAATTTTGAGAAGATTTAAGTTATGCACTTTATTTTACTTAATCTGAACTATTAAACAAGAGATAGAAAACTTTATATTCAAAGTAGATGCATGCATTTGAATGACATAAATAAAAGGCTGGGTCAGGTTCTTCATGTTTATGTCCTAGAGAAACTTAATTTGCTACTTGATTAACCATTTGTACAGTAATTTCTCGCAATTTGATTTTAACATTTAGGCTCAGGGTTGCAAGTTGTTTCCAACATGATCGGATATTCAAGTGTCGTGGGAAATGATGACTAGGATGAGACTCAGCATATAGAATCATCATGTGTATTTTTTAGTTAGCTTGTTGGTATCCATTTGAGCACCGTGGAGCAATCTGATTGTGCTTTATTTCCAGGTCCTGCCTCCACCAAATGTGACTGGTGCTCTCCACATTGGTCATGCCCTCACAGCTGCAATAGAGGTAGTACACACACACACACATATATATGCAATGTGAGTTTAGATTAGCTGTTTTAAAACCAATCATCTGTATATTATTTGTTGCATGCAGGACACAATGATTCGTTGGCGAAGAATGGCTGGATATAATGCATTGTGGGTGCCTGGGATGGATCATGCTGGGATTGCAACGCAGGTTCTATTTCCAAATAGAGCAAATGCTATCCGGTTTTTAGCTCTCTTGTTATTTATCACTCATTGAGGATCTTGTAGTGGGGTTGTACAGGAAGGGTCTTCTATGTTTCTTGATTATTCTTTAGCTGCATATGCCAATTAATGCTGTCTAGGTGAAATATTTTGTATTTGATCTAAATTAGGTAGGGTTTGATGTAAAACATTAGCTCCCAACACATGCTGATATTTCTTTTATTTGTGAGATGATGATGGTATGATCGTTGTAACAGGTAGTTGTGGAGAAAAAGATAATGCGTGAAAGGCATTTAACCAGGCATGATCTGGGTCGTGAGAGATTTATATCTGAGGCATGTTTTGTGAAGCAACTTTGAAGTTGACATACTTGATAATTTGTTTATATCTATTTCTATGTCCTTGCTAATAAAACATACCTCGGTAAATCTTGGTGTAAAAGGTATGGGACTGGAAAAACAAGTATGGGGGCACAATATTACAGCAATTACGTCGTTTAGGAGCCTCTTTGGATTGGTCTCGTGAGGTAATGATATAACTGGCTAAGAGTTTAATCAAAAGTTACTTAAATCTTTCTCATGGCACCCAAGAGTCATATATGCTTTTATATTAATCCTGCCTCCCTTTATCTTTAGAGCTTCACGATGGATGAAAGAAGATCAAGGGCTGTGACGGAGGCTTTTGTGAGGCTATCTAAGCAAGGCCTTATCTATAGGTGGGTTGATGTTGGGAGTATCTAAATAGATATAATATAGCCACGTGTAACAATTTTTTAATATGACATGCCTTGAGGCATAGCTCATAGCAAGGCTGTGGTAAAATATTGGGAGATGCAAATTTGAAGTAAAGGATTGATAAATGACAATTTTTGTAGCGTAAAAATGATCGCTCATGAAAATGTTCAAGTCATGGATCACATTTGATGCTGTTATAGTTATATGGTAGTTTACTTGCGTACTTTTACACCTTGTCTTCATAAAAGGGCAGTTTATAGGGGAACTGTTCAAGGATGGTGCAAGTGAAGGTGAATGTTTAATTCAATGATCATGTCTTGCTCTCTCTGTGACTTTTATATAAATTAATGAAACTACACCCTGCTGATGTGCGATTAATTTAATGAAAAAATATTGAGTACTCCTTAAAGCTCTCAACCTCCTATCAAATGGTTTATATCTTTTATTACCAAAAAAGATTACTTGTGTCTAGATGGATTATTTCTCAAGATGTCACTGTTGTGGTGTTACTTTGCAGGGACCTTCGATTAGTGAATTGGGACACTGTCCTACTAACAGCTATATCTGATATTGAGGTAGGCAATGCAATTACTTGATTGTTATGGATGATGAATTTTGTATATAATGTATTTTATAAAAAATAACTATAATGTGATTGCCTGCTGCATGCAGGTGGATTATATTGATATTAAAGAAAGGACTCTGCTGAAGGTTCCTGGATATGATAAACCAGTAGAGTTTGGAGTTTTAACAAAATTTGCATATCCTTTGGAAGGGAACCTCGGTGAAATTGTTGTGGCCACAACTAGAATTGAAACTATGCTTGGTGACACTGCTATTGCTATTCATCCTGGTGATGAACGATACAGCCAGTTTCACGGGAAATTTGCCATTCATCCATTTAATGGTCGAAAGCTTCCTATTATTTGTGATGCTATTCTTGTTGATCCAGCATTTGGGACTGGGGCTGTTAAGGTAATTTATTTACATGTATGATTTTAATTTTCACATTGAAATTCCTTTTCAAGTGATAATACTCCATGATTTTTACTTGCTTAACTCCTTGTAGATTACCCCTGCTCATGATCCGAATGATTTCGAGGTTGGAAAACGTCACAACCTTGAGTTCATTAATATTTTCACTGATGATGGGAAAATAAATACCAATGGTGGCTCTGAATTTGTGGGTATGCCACGATTCAAAGCTCGAGAGGCTCTAGCAGAAGCATTACAGAAGAAGGTATTGGTTCTTTAGAACTATGAAGCCTTTGGTACCTTGGGTCAACAAATATGTGGTATAATATACTTGGACAGTGCATGTGTAAGCTTGTGGAATTGGACTAGTGATTGCTTGTTTTGATGATGTTGGTGGTGCATAATATGGTTAATTTTGTGAACTTTATATTTACTTTCTTACATTACATATGATGCACATTGATTTTTTTCATTTGCCATAACATGTATCAATTTAGTAAGTACCTCATGTAACTTTACAATATCAATTTTTCTAGATACTTGTATTTCTGTGAATCATCATTGGGTATGTGTCTCTATGTCTGTGTGATGACTGATAAGTTAAAGAATTGCAGTTACTCATGTTTCATTTACTTTCTGCATTCATTTAGGGCCTTTACAGAGGTTCTGAAAACAATGAGATGCGCCTTGGGATATGTTCACGAAGCAATGATGTTGTGGAACCCCTTATAAAGCCACAATGGTATGTCAGTTGCAATGATTTGGCGAAAGAAGCCCTTAATGCTGTCATGGATGAGAAAAACAAAAGAATGGAGATTATTCCAAAACAATATTCAGCCGATTGGAGGAGGTGCTTATATCTCATTTGTTCACTTTGCTTCATTTTTACCATTTATCACTATGAGCACTTACAAAATTTATCCTCTCTAGTATTCCTCTAAAATTCAAGGTTTAAAGCCAAAATGCCATAATTCCTTCCTTTGAGAGATATCTTGGTATCTCTACAATATTTTAACAACAAGAACAACATTCGCCTTATCCCACTATGTGGGGTCGGCTACATGGATCATACGACGCCAATGAGCTCTATCAAACGGCATCTCCTCAAATAAATTATTTCTCAAAAGGTCATCCCTTATAACTTCCCTTAATGTCCTTTTTGGTCTTTCTCTACGCTTTTTGATCGGGCTCCAGGCCATTTGATTAACTCTCTTCACTGGCTCCTCTTGCCCTCTTCTTTGTACATGCCCAAACCACCTTAAACAATTTTCCACTATTTTCTTCTCGATAGGTGCTACCCCAACTTTCCTTCGTATACAGTCATCTCTACAATAATTTAATAACATTCATTAATATTTTTTCATTGGCAAGAAATATCCCAAGAATGAGCTTGGCAATGCTTGGTAGAGCTCAAGTCTCAGAAACTGGGTGATGGAGAATGGAAAGATATAAAGAAAGACATCATTAATTATTTGTGAGATAGGAATTATGAATTATTTGTAAATTATTTATAACCACCACACTCTACTGGTAGGGGTCAAAGGCAACTGTTTAATGTTGTTATCGGTTTAAATGGAGCAGAGAAATGGTACTGCTACACCATGATTCTGACATCCCTCTTTACCCCGATACAAAATAATTAATCATATGAACAGATTAATGTAATGAATTATTGCATGAGATGTGTAAACTTGAAGTGAATCATGATTGGACACCAACACTGTGCTCAACATGTTTTCTAACTCAATTTGGTTGTTTTCTGTTTTTTTTTTGCGTCGTTTTTGTATTGTTATTATATTGGATCCCAAATTGATCAAGAGAGAATTTTACAGATGGCTTGAAAATATACGTGATTGGTGCATTTCTCGACAGCTATGGTGGGGTCACCAGATACCTGCATGGTATGTCACATTAGAGGATGACATACTGAAGGAATTTGGTGTTTACAGTGATCACTGGGTAGTGGCAAGAAGTGAAGAGGAGGCCCAGGAGGAGGCTAGCCGAAAGTATAATGGAATGAAGTTTCACTTAAGCCGGGATCCAGATGTTCTTGACACATGGTTCTCTTCTGGTTTGTTTCCATTATCTGTACTGGGCTGGCCTGATAATACAGAAGACCTGAAGACATTTTATCCTACTTCTGTTCTGGAAACTGGTCATGATATTCTCTTTTTCTGGGTTGCACGCATGGTTATGTTAGGAATGAAGTTGGGTGGTGATGTGCCTTTTACAAAGGTGAATGTGTGCTGAATCTCATTGTGATTTTCAGTAGTATTTTCACATAAAATATGTAGTATAAATTGATTCTTGATTCATGCCCAAGAAATTCTAGATTATTAACATGCTAAAAAAAATCTTACATCTCAATGCAGGTCTATTTGCATCCCATGATTCGAGATGCACATGGTCGCAAGATGTCCAAGTCCTTAGGAAATGTTATTGATCCCATTGAAGTGATCAATGGTATATCTCTGGAAGGTCTACAAAAGAGGTTAGAAGAAGGTAACCTGGACCCAAAAGAATTAGCTACTGCCAAAGAAGGTCAGAAGAAGGACTTTCCAAATGGTATTGATGAGTGTGGTGCTGATGCACTCCGTTTTGCACTTGTCTCATACACAGCTCAGGTGTCAATCTTCTACCATTCTCTAAATGATTAATTATACAAACCACCTTAGTTAATATATTTTACATGTGGTCACTTGTTTCAGTCTGACAAAATTAACTTAGATATCCAAAGGGTTGTTGGGTATCGGCAATGGTGTAATAAGTTGTGGAATGCAGTGCGATTTGCTATGAGCAAACTTGGAGATGATTATACTCCACCCGCAAATTTGACTCCCAATGTTCTTCCATTTAGCTGTCAGTGGATACTCTCAGTATTAAATAAAACAATATCTAAGGCAGTGAAGTCCCTAGAATTATACGAGTTCTCTCAAGCTACCACTGCTGTGTATTCTTGGTGGCAGTATCAGTTGTGTGATGTCTTTATTGAAGTGATTAAACCTTACTTCACTGGTAATGATCCCAAGTTTACTTCTGAAAGACGATTTGCACAAGATACTTTGTGGTTTTGTCTAGAGATTGGCCTGCGGCTGCTTCATCCCTTTATGCCCTTTGTCACGGAAGAATTGTGGCAGCGCCTTCCTTCACCAACGGAATTTCAGAAGGCAGAATCTATCATGATATGCAATTATCCAGCAGTTGTAGAGGTTAATTTGGCTTAATATTTTGCTATTGCAAATTTTAACTACTACTTTGTCGTATACTGATCATGTCTTTTTTTTATGTTCTGTTTGAATTACACTTGGTAATATTTTCTTTTTTAAAGAGTCACTTTATTTCTTTTTTCACATTCTTGTCTATCAAAAGTCTCAAGCATGCCTTAGCGAATGTTAGCTCCTGTATTATGATAGGTTATTTAACACGCTTGGGCTGTTAGTTAATAGATAATCTTATGTTTTTTTGTTTAACGAATGTTTTCATTTAATCTCAGTGCTGGAACAATGAAGTGGTAGAGAATGCTATGGATCTTGTAGAGTTTGTAGTCAAGTCTCTCAGGTCTTTGGCAAATGAAAGACGGGACAGGTATGCAGAAGCAATAATTGTCTTCATTCTAGCATCATGTTTCTAACTTTCTTGTGCTCCACTTTGTCTTAATATATACAAGCTTGCCATGTTTCTGTAAAAAATAATTATGATGTAAAAGTAAAGTGCCTATGTTAAATGTATAGTTTCTGCATCTAATTTTAACCATTTGACTGGTATAAAAGCTGGTTTCACTGCCGCTCATCTCTAATGGCAAGATTTTATCATTGTTTCAGATTTGGCTCCTCTTAAGTGCAGATTGCACTTTTGGGAGTGCAGTTCAAGGGTTAACTAACCCTTATGTGAAGGGAGTTGGTGAACATTACATCTGTGTGAAAACACATTCTTCTCTGCTTTTGACTCTACAAAAAAATCGTTTCTTTTCCTTTAAATTTTGTTTTGGAAAGAAAAAAAGGAAGGAAGGAAAAGAGGGAAAAGGGGGGGGGGGGGGGCGCCAGGGGGCGCGCTGTTTTGAAGCAGGTTGTTGGGAGGCTTTAGGGGGCCTTTTGCTTTTTTATCCGTCAAACCTTGAACATTATGATTAGCTGGGTTGATGTTGATGTTTGGTCTACCGTGCCTTGCTGATTTTAACTTTGGTGTGTGTAGGCGGCCGGCTTTTGCGCTCTGCCGAACACAGGTGGTTGGAGAGATTATTAGCAGCCATCAACTGGAGATTGTAACTCTTGCGAATCTATCATCTTTGACAGTAAGTTGTATAATCTGCCTGAAGCTGCTTTCTTGTGTCGTCACACGCATTCCTTTTATTTTCTACAATGTTTTGTCATTTTCTTGTATACCATGGAAGAATGAAGAATGAACCTTCATTGGAAAATATGCTTAGTGAGTTTGACTTGAGGTTTCTAATTTGCTTAATGAGTGATTGTAAAATATGCTCTACTTGTTTTGCATTTAAATGGTGTCCTTTTATTAGCAACCATGGCAGTTATTTTCTTACTTTGTATGTTGTGTGACAATGGAGTTTTGACTTTTGTGTTGGACAATTGAGGATATGTCCTATTGTTCAACCTTCTCAACGAAGTCACACTTGTGCATCACTTTCACTGACTGTTATAACATTTACCTATGGCTTGCTTTCTTTTCCCCTTGAACAGAAGTGCATTTAAACCTCTAAAGTATGTCAATTAATGATTTACAGTGGTCTCTCTTTCTCTCTACGCGCGCACACATTTTTATGAACTTATATATTGTATCCATATCTAGAATTTTGGGGTATGCTAGTGAACTCTGTGTGGCCCTAACGTGTAATTCTTTTCATCAAAATCCAGCTTTATCTCCATATCTGGAGCAAGTGTCAACTTTTCAATTTCAGCAAGATAGGGGCAATTTTCGTGTAATGCTAGCTCACTTGGCTTTGTCAATGTTCTTTTTTCACCTGTAATGCTTTATGATCCACAGGTGATAAATGAAAACGATGCTGTGCCTTCTGGGTATGCTGTATCCGTTGTGAATGAGAACCTATCTGTTTATATAGAGATTCAAGGAAATATTTCTGCAGAAGCAGAGCTGGGAAAGATCAAGAAGAAGATAGACGAGTTTAGGAAGTAAGTTTTTCTACGTTGTTTTTGTGAACACTTTTTGACATAGCTACCTTTTTAAAAAATCATGATAACATTCCATTTAATATACATCCTTCCATATTCAATTAAGAAGTCTTATAATAAAATGATAGTGAATCATACTTAGATGTTAGATTATTGGTGGCTGTTCTATGGTTAGAAAACAATTCATGCATAACAAGATTTGGGTAAAGTTCTTTGCTATGAGGTTTTTTTAATTATTAAATAGCACATGGACATTTCTTAATACAACTCACTAAGGTGTACTGTATGCAAAGGTAAGGTTATCGACACGTCACAATTCTATTAAGGAACCTGATAGTTTTTTTTTTTTTACCAAGTATTAAGGAACCTGATAGTTAATACGTAAGAATTACACCTTTTTTCCTACTTTGTGGAATTTGAGAAATGAGTTGCATTATTCATGATTTGAAAATAATGTAATTTGCTATGAACTTTAATATATATATATATATATATATATTCATGTATTGAATGTGCAAATTTTTCTATTGATTCACTGAATTTTTGTTTAACACGTGGAATCTTTTAAAGTAGCACTGCTTATTTATAGTGGCTTATGAGGAATTTGGGTTTTATACATGTGCAGGCAAAAGGAAAGGTTGGAGAAGACTATAAATGCCTCAGGTTACAGAGAGAAGGTGCCACCCCATATTCAACAAGACAACGATGCAAAGCTTGCTTCCCTTCTGCAGGAGCTCCTTTCTCTTGAGGAAGCTGCCGGCCATATTGAATCACAAGCTCAACAGTAAATAATGCCGGAAGGAGGATGCACCAAAGGCTTCACAAGCAGTGTCAACGCACTTTACATTTTGGATCTTTACAGGCTTTATAGTTTGTTGTATTTTCACAGGCCTAATAATGGCTTACCATCTGTCTATTTATCTCCGAAGTTATTTCAAATTTTGATATTCTTTTGGTTGTTTTGAGGTAAAAATATTCACACCTCGGTTGTCGAAGGATATGCTTGCTTCTCTTGCAATCTTGCGCCTCAACTCTCGAACCTTGCCACAAAAATAAAGATGATTGCTCCTAATTAATTACATGGAACACTGAAATAATTATGAAATCCCTTCGTAAAGGACACGAAGACCAAAACTAAATAAGCATTGATCACTGTGGACTTGTGTATATTCGAAACAAGGGATTAATACGTTGCTTTTCAACATTTCCTCGTGTTCCCCGTGTTCCTTAACCCCTTAAAACAAAAAGTAAAAAATTATTAGTTTCATTGACAATATAATTTATTTGAGTAGAGCTGGGAAAGCCACAATTATTTTCAATATAAATTGCAAATATGTCCAGAACACTGAAAATTTTAAGGGCACGCATGATGAAATATCAAATTGTACAAATTAAAAAAAAAAATGAAGGGTCAACAGAGAATGAACGCCATACTCAGCTTCATTTTCAACGTGGAATAAGCTTCTCTTAATACATAAGTAAAAACTCCACCGGACCCTTTACATGGAATTGCAAGGAACTTTTCCCCTCACTTTTCGCAAATGGCATTGTATCCGTACTAGTTAAAATTTGGAGTACGGGCACTTCCCAATCAAGACATTAAAAAGAAAAAATCATTATCAAACCCCACTTCTAGTAAATACTGACTTGTCAGGGCCAAAAAGAATAGCACACTGAACAGCGAACACTCTTATTTATATACACCACACAAGTACGCCCTCATGGCCTTAAATCGTCATCGTTAATTAATTAAATTGAATAACTCCATAATGACACCTCAGCGTCATCCACTTCCACATCAGCACCATCGTATTGATCCCCAAAGCAATGAGTAGGCGACATCAGCACAGCGTCCGCCATGTTCCTCAGCAGCTCTGGCATCCCCGACACTCCTTCTTCGTCCATTAAGAATATTCCCTGCTCCTCCGCCACTGACTCCATCTTGGTCGCCGCCGCCTCTGCATTTTCCTGCCTCACTTCGTCACTCTCCGATTCCATACCCGGACGGAATGCTTCTGCGGCTTCTGCTGCCGCCTTCTGAATATCCTTTGCCTGAGTCGACGCCGGCAACGGCAACCGCCAAGCAGAGTCTGCAAAGTTAAGACAAGCCGACCGTCCCCGCAGAGCTATTGCTGCCACGTCGTGTGCCCTCGCAGCCATATCCGCCGTGGGAAAGGTCCCCAGCCAAATCCTCGTTTTCTTATTAGGCTCACGCACCTCACACACCCACTTGCCGGAGTTCCTCCTCCGAACACCCCGATACACAGGGTGGCGAGTCTCCCGGAACTTCTTCCTCCCGGCGCGCTTCTTCGGGTGACTCGCAGCCAACAACACCTCCTCGTCAGACAACGTGACCGAACGAACTCCGTTGCCACTACCACCGTCCGAAGCCGGCGATGACGTGTAATCCACCAATTCTAAATCACTATACCCCGACCTGAGAGGATGTGGGTCTGAAGAATAAGAGAATGGAATCATAGCAATAAATGAAAAGCTTCAATCTTTCGTACTTTCGGGTGTGAATCGACAAAGAAAAGAGTGGAAAAAGAGTGAAAGCTAAACACTTCGTCTATTTTGCTGCTTCAATGTTTATGAATAGACTTAAAAGGGTAAGCTTCTTTTTTTTTCTTGTCTCTCTCTTGAACATATATATATGATTTGGGAGGGAAAGTGAGATTGAATTATGAAAGAACATGTTTTATAGATTATGGAAAAGAATAAGGAGGGTTTCAAGGAAAGAGCCAACACGGAGCCAGCTAGCTTAGGGTTGGGTTACTTGGTGAATATCCACGCTTTAAACGGTGGTTAAGGAAGTAGAAAGTGGGGCTTGAACTTGAACCAGCTGGGCTTGTCATAATCTCTCTGGAAGGCACGTGTCGGGTTTGTCTCCCCGGAAGAGTATTTAAAAAATATACTAAAGTTTTTATTTTCTTTTATTATTTTTTATTTTGGGATGGGTGAGACTGGTGATGGGCAATGGGAAGGTGAAGAGAGAGTGAGGGAAAGTGAAGCGAATCAGTCAAAGGGTTGGGTTGGCAATTTCTTCTTCTTTTTTTTTCGGTAGGGTTTGAGTCAATCTGACGTGAGGGAAAGATATTGTTTTGGTACGAGGAGAGGACAACTCAGCCTAGATAATTGACATTTAAAAAAAATAAATAAATAAATTACCCACAAGCTGGATTTTGCTTATTAGAGAGATATGATGCTTCAACAAATCATTCACCTACAGATGTAATTGTTCCTGCACGAAGCTTAACTTCATAATCAAGCACGTGTTAGAAAACGAGTGATTAATCTTATTACTAGTATTTTTCACTTCTTATTTCTTGAACATACAAATAATTGCCCATATATATTTTAGTAGATTATACTATTACTGTGTTGGTGTTTATAGTTTTATTAAATTCTTAATTATTGGTTTCTATATATAATTTTAAATTTTATAATTATTTTTTATAGCAAAAATAAACTTAATTAATTCCTGACAGTCAATATATATGTATTCATAGATACAGTCTCAGTCAACTAAAAAATCAATTAAGATAGTATAGGAGTATTGTATTGATACACCTCAAGTTTTAGTGGATTACAATTTACAAATAAAGGCCGAAATCTTTTACTCAAGTGGTATATTTTTAAATAAAAATATTAGCTGCTTAATTTGATACACTTGAATTAAATCTTTATTCTATTTTAAGACCTATCTGTCTCGTATTATATTATAATAACTAGAGTGCTTCCTGTCTACATACAAATGTATGGACAGTTCAAAGAGTACGATTTTGAAAGTCTGACATAAATTTTGTGTGGGTCTCATAAAAATAGATAAAATATAAAAAAAATAATACAATAATGAATAATTTAATTTAAACAGTATATGAACCATGACTTTTTTATTAAAAGACATATAAATTGATAACAGATGGACTAAAAAAATGTAAAAACAATTTGAAAATAGTATAGTGGGGGAGATGAGAGAGAGAAGGAAGGTTCTGGGAAGAGAAGAGAGCATGCGATCTTGAATTAAATACCGAATAAGAAGACCAAAGAAACAAATATCTTGAATTGAAGTTTGACTTTTTTGGCGGTTTCTGTCAAACAACTAAAATAACGGATACCTCTTTTTCTGACATGACGTCACACACTTCCCAAAACACGGTTGACAGTTAATAACTGTCTTTTCATTCACTGGTAATTTAATAATAACAACAGTAGTTTATATATATATTCGCTAAAATAAAAAATATATAAAACAGTTCAATTCAATTGTAGTCTTGTGTTTTAGTAAAAACCAAAAAAAGATCTAGTTAAAGCAGTCAAAGAAACAGTACAAGGGCGGTGGCATTCATTTTATCATTTACGCGGAAACGCGTAGATTACGTGGCATACCCATTCCCATTGGGATTAGGATTAGGATTACCCTATTTCCCCTTCCAAACAAGCTATGGGCTTCCACTTCCACCTTCTTCTCCTATTTATTTTATGGCCCCCCACATCCTTTTTTTTTTATTTGTTTATTTCACTAAACATGGTTTTTTTTCTTGCGTATAGAATGGATATTACTTGTGGAGGTTTATGTATTATTTCTACAGTGTTTAACTTTGCTTTGAAATATTTTTTTTAAAGGATAAAGTTTTGCGTTGAAATAAGTACAGGGTTTTGGCTATGCTGATTGAGGAAGCTTATCCATATCCTGTGTTTCAAGTATGTATATTATCTCTTCTCCATTTGTATCCATTATGGTATTTCTGCATCTGCTTCGATTGTATCCTTTTCTTCGGGTTGATATCATTTTAATTAGAAGAAAAATTATTGGTCCCCATTAAGAAAATGGAATTTTTCGTTTTTACATTAATTGGCTTTTGATATTATTGTTATTAATTAAGTTTTTGTTGGGCATGCTTCATTTTCTTCCATTGACTTTGTATGTGATCCATGAATCTGGTATATAATTAGCTTTGTATTGGTCTGTTATGTTATTGTTAATTTGCTTCTTATGAGGACCTTCCAACTGTAGAAGAAAAGAAAAATTTCCAATCTAATTGATTTCTGGAGATATAGCTGTTATTGCTTGTATGATTGAACAGAAATATAATTAAAGCTGCTGCTTCAATTACTTGTGCTTAATTTCTTTTTTATACAACTATATGTATCTATCATATCAGATTTGGGCATTGTTGTATCCAATTGCCTAATTTTTTTTTTATCCATAAAGTTCAAACAATATTGCTTTATTTTCTACTAAACTCATACATTGCTTTATTTTCTGGGGCCGCCTAATTAATAATATTGTATATGTGAGATAGACTCATGAGGATCTTTGTTTATCGAAAGTGGGGGAAAAATGCACTTAATAGTCCGCGATCAAAAACCTCTAATCATTGGGAGTGAAAAGAACGTTGGTACACATCAAAGCCACTTTCTCTTTCACAATGTCTATTGATTTGGATGAACAGCATTTTTTAGACAATATAATTAAATACACCTCTTGATAAACTCCCAATGACCATAAACTTCTCGTCAATGAAATAGGAGGGAATGGAGGTACATCAAAGGCAATGATTATTTCATAATAATTTTCATTGATTTAAAGTCATATATATATACACACACACACATGGATCTTCTATATATTTTTAGGCCATGTAATGATGCTAACTAATTTAATAATGACCACAAACTCAGAGTCAATGGAGAAAGAGAGAATGGAG
Organism: Adenanthera pavonina; assembly: GCA_026686845.1. Classification (NCBI taxonomy): domain Eukaryota; kingdom Viridiplantae; phylum Streptophyta; class Magnoliopsida; order Fabales; family Fabaceae; genus Adenanthera; species Adenanthera pavonina. The sequence continues at coordinate 29,520,665 of JAIVEN010000013.1, forward strand.
GCATATCAAAAGCATATCTTCCCCATTATTAACAAGTTTTTAGGCGTTGTATCTCGTAAAAAAGAAAGTTTTTGGGTTTTGAAAAACTACATCTCCGTATAAATCCACCTTAATTAATATCTCATGAACTTGGAGTAAAATTAAAAGAAAATCACTCAATTAACATTATGGTACCCGCTTCACATCAATTAACATCAAATAGGGAGCCCTAACCTTGTCTTTTTGGTAGACACTCTTGTTGGGGTTTTTCACTTTCGAAGAGAGCACTAGGAAACAAAAATGACATTAATTGTTCTCTTCAAATAAAAGTACATATCATTGATCAATTACGTACTACTGATAATACGTGATCAAATTCTAATGTTGGTATGAGCTTCCAACTTGGACAAATGACAGTCACTCTTGGCTAGGGAAAGCTTGGGTCCTTAGAAAACCAAAGTTGGGCCTTAGGTACATCAAAGGCAATAATTTATTTCATAATCTCCATCGATTTGAAGTCATATATAAATGGATCTTCTATATATTTTTAGGCCATGTAATGATCCTAACTGATTTAATTATGACCATAAACTCTCAATCAATGGAGAAAGCTAGAATGGAGGCATATCACAATATAGCATATCTTCCCCATTATTAACATTGGCCAAAATTTTTAGGTGTTGTATCTCATAAAAGTAAGAGAGAAAAAAGGTTTTAGGTGTTGAGAAACTACGTCGCCTAAATCCACCTTAATAGCTCATGAACTTACAGTAAAAGCTTGGGTCCTTAGAAAACCAATGTTGGGCCTTTGGTTTTCCCCAATTTGATCCTCAAAATACACTCACAAACTTCGGGGACATTTGTTGTTAAAATTTTTTTTTTACTACTTTAATTTCTAACTATTACAGTATACAGTAAAGGATTTATTGACACGACTCGATCTGCATAGTCTCAACTCTTAACAAAATACACAAATCAAATGAATCGTACGAGCAAATAAAACATCGAAAAATTACCCAATTAAATAGTATTAGTTGCTAGATATCAAGAGAGTTGAATCAATACGAGGCACAAATATAATAAAAATAATTAAGGTGTAGCCAAGTGTCTTTAAATGCGTTGTTGAGCCGTTTAATAATAAACATTAAAAATTTAGCCGTGTTATGATAAATCTTATGGAGCAGAGTACTTTTTTGTGACAAAAGGAGGAGAGTGGAACGGCAACTAATATTCGTTGTCTCTCTCAAAGCATGGATTATTGAGGGTAGGGGGGGGCAAACTGAATTTGTGGGAAACAAACTCAAAATACGAGAAAAAGTTAGTGGCTAAGAGAGGGAGTGAAAGTGAGAGTGATCACGACTTCTGAAATTACTTACTACTTCTCCAAAGCAAGACGCAGGTTGAATAGGTCCTATTATTTCGGCTTTCTCTCAACTTGAGAGAAGTTGGGTCCAATTTTTAATTATTTGAACCTTCACGCAATCCAAGGGCCAAACAGGAAGTGGGGTTTTCTTTTGCTTTGACTAAGCAAGCAAATACCTAAGCTATATGATAGCTAGTAGCTACTTGCAGTACAACTTGAGGGAAATATGGCATGTTTGAACTATGGAGTTTGTGGTTTTCTGGTTTTCTCTGTTTAATGACGACTTTTTTAATTTTAATTCTCCATCGATGAATGAATGATGAACAGTGACTTGCTATTTTTGGAGGCTTGAAATGGTCAATTGCTTCTTTTCCTTTCTCTTCCCAGGAACATGAGAGCGTCCAAGTGGCTTTGGCGTATGGCTAAAAGATTCTTAGATATTTTCCAGTGTGAAATCAATTAATATATATATATATGGTATCTTAATATTATTATAGTGTAAGGTACTGTTATCCATCTTGTCTGTTGTGTCAATAGGCTTTTGAGTTTTAATTGTGAATGATTGACTTCGTGTCTACTTAGTGCATATTTAGTTCTCTTTTTTTTAAATTAAATTATATTTTTAATTATTATTTTTTTTATTTTTTATTTAAATAATTTTTCAGTAAATTTTTTTATTTTTATCTAAACTTCATTATTATAAACTGTGATTATTTTAAAAGTAATTTTACAAAAAAAAATTAAACGACACTTAATTTCTGTTGTTGTTGAAATTTTCCAATTTAATATACCATAACGTATACCTGCTTAAGACGTAATCCTTTCTATCCTTCTTTTAAGTAACATTTTAAAATTTTTTTATAATTTTAAATGTAAATTACATTCTATAAATTTTTTAAGTAATAATTATTTTATTTTTAAAATGTTCTTACTTATTCATGAAAGAGGATGTGAATTATTTGAATTTATAATATTTATTAGAGGGTAAAGATGGAAAACACATTAATTTTAAAATAATTTTAATAATATAATAAATTTTTCTTAATTTTAATAAGTTAGTTAAAAATAACTTACATTAAAAATTGAAAAAAATAAATCCCTGTACAAATATCTCATAATCTAAGTTATCGTGTGATACAATAAAAATATTTTTGAAGAAATGAAAATAAGAATGATAAAGAATGTTTAATGTGACAGACTAGATGGAATCACGATATAAAATAATATCCTTATATAAAAAATTAAAACTCGAAAAACACAAGGACTTTTTTTTTTTACTTGTTTTCCTTCATTTCACGAGTAAACAGTACCATTCCATAATTTAATATATTCTCTCCACTTCTTTTTATAAAAATTCTTTTAGTTAAAATTATGCAGGTTATGGTGGGCAATTAAAATTAAATAAAAATATTGAATTTATAAAAAATTATTATAATATTTCTAAAATACCCTTAATAAAAGTTATTAGCCTCTATTTTATATTAATACTTAGAGAGAGAAAGTTAAAACCATTAAGGAAATTTTTGGAAATCATATATTAATACTTTATTAAATTTTAAAAAGACTCTTATATTAAGGATAAAAAAATTAATCATATTAAAAGGCTCTTTAAATGAAGGACTAGAAGGAGTACTGTGAGAAAATTGAAACATTTGACTCCCTGTGTGATTGCTACCTTGATTCCTATATGATTTCCTTAGTATTATATCAAACCAGTTATACCAAACCAGTAATCATCAACTTTTCCAATTTTTTTTTCCTTTCCTTTCCATTGTGTCAAACAAGGCCTAACTCATTTCAAGGATCGGAATAATAATACACTATTTGATTGGAAATTTTTTTAGGAAAAGGAAAAGGAACTCCCATCCCTTGTTTGGTTGGAAAAAATAGAGGACAGAGGAGGCAAAATTTATCTTCTCTCTCCCCTTCCCTTATTTCCCTCCCTTCCAAATTGGAAATTTTTGGAAGGAAGAAAAATAATTTGGATTTAAATGGACTATATTATCATTACAAACTTGACTTGTAAACCCTTCAAGTTCTCTTTTTGGCGCTCAAACTCTCTGTCTCTCATGCTATGTTCAGGCATCTCTCTTTGCAGCATGCTCTTGCTTCATGGTTGCCATCCCAACTGCGGACTCAAGCCTTTATTTGTAAGGTTTAGTATAATATAAATTTTGATGATGACAAATATAGAATAATAAGGAACAAATGCATCATATGTATCTGACATATATTCCTTAAAGAAGTAAAATGTGCATTAGCATGTATTTAATTATGGTTATAATGTATATATCATGCTATGTGCAAATATATCCACTGTACTTTTACAATGAATAATATAAGTTAGATATATAAACTAGACTAATTACTTAGTTTGTAAGTATAATATATTAAATGTAGGTTGGTCTAAGTAAGAAGAGTGAGCATTGGAATACAGAAATGGAAATCAATATAATGTCTCACTCAAGAAAGAAGAAAAGAAAGGATGTTCCAAAAATAGAAGATCAAAAGGGAGCATGCCAAGAAGGAAATGACCAAGTGGAAGTGGAATTCAACATTTAAAGACCTAGTCACTAGGTATATTTTATTTTCACTTAGGTCTTGAGGTGGGATTAATCTTTGAAATTACTTAATCTTGTTACCACATATTTTAAATGAGTTAGATTAAATAAATCTGATTTTCAAGAATCTAGAGTTTGACCTTTGATTAGTATTTTTAATACATCTCTCAAAATACATATGACTTTAATGTAAAACTTATTTCATATGAAAATAGACTTAATAAGCTTTTCAAAGAAGGTTATTTCACTCAAAATAAAGGTCATATGAAAAAGCTATGGTCATTTAAAGTTGAGTAGTGAGATATGAATTTTCAGTTTTAACATCTTATCATTATTTCGATCATATCTCATAGAATACATTTGTTTTTGAAGTGAAACTTCTTGAATTTGAAAGTAGACATTGAGAGCTTTCCAACCATAGGTCATTTGCTTAATTTGGAGTAAAAATGAGAGAGTTATAGCTTTTATAAAATTATCTACAGTGCAAAATTTGAAGTTACGGAGGTTTCGCCTCGGAAATTTGAATTTCGCAGAGAACCTTTGTGCTAAGTTGAGCTTACCACTGACAGACGAATTTTGGCTTTCAAAATTCAAAATTCAGGTCTAACAGACAAATTTTGGCTTTCAAAATTTGAATTTTGAAACACTAGAATGTGAAAATACTTTCAGAAAAGCTAACAGACGAATTTTCATATCTAAAATTCGAACTTCAAGTATAACAGATGAATTTTCATATCTAAAATTTGAACTTCAAGTATAACAGACGAATTTTAGCTTTGAAAATTTGAATTTCGAATATCCAGAAACACAGAAATACTTCTGGAATAGCCAATAGACGAATTTTCATATCCAAAATTCGAATTTCGAAAGGAAAAACTTGTGCCATATTGAGTTGCTCATTGACAGATGAATTTTTGGCACCAAAATTTGAACTTCGAAGGCACTGTAGCAATATGAAATAACTATTCACACTTACCAGAAGAACTTTAAACTTGAAAATTCGTATGCTTCAACATAGAAACATTTTCTAAAGATGAAAATTCGAACTTTGCTTTATAACAGACGAACTTTGAAGTTCAACGTTAAAGTCTTTAACTTTTGGTATCTTCGAAATTCGTCTGTTGACATCCAAAATTTGAATTTCAAAATATCAAAAACATTAAATGTGGTTAGTAAACGGCTAGTTTTACAGAGTAACCATTGGGTAACGTCTCTAACTGCTAGATCTTGTGTCTAACGTCTAATTACACTACAAAACTATAAATATAACATCATTTGAAGTTATAAGTAATAATCTTAAGAGTGTTTATGCGAAAATGCTGCAATAATTTGTAAAATCTTTCTATCACAGTATTGTTTGAAAAACCCACCTCAATAGAGTAAGCTTTCAATGTATTATCTACTTTTCAAGAGAGTTTTCATTCTGTAAACATTTCTTTCTACATATTCTAGGTAGAATCTTAGTGTGGGAAAACACTAAGAGATTTACACATCTTGTAAGGGTGTGAGGAGTGTGGCTTTACAAGTGCCTACTGAAACTTGTGGGAATGTACTGAGACTTCACAGGTGCCCAGATCAAACCTGTGGAATATAGTGGAAAATCTCAAGTGGTGACTTGGGGACTGGATGTAGGCCAAGTGGTTGGGCTGAACCAGTATAAATTGTTGTGCATTGTTCTTCATCTTCTCTATTCAATTGCTGCACATAACTCTCTCTGTTTATCCCTGTTTTGCTGCACTCTTAGTGAAATTGGGTTGTGATCCAGAAATAGCGAAAATCTTACATCACCCAATTCACCTCCCTCTTGGGTGACCAGCCAACCTAACATTATTCCCATCCCAATTTTGGACATCATCTCCCATCTTGCTGTCTTTTTTCTAAAGTAATGGATATAAAAATATCTTGTAATCATTTGGCATAGCAATGGAAATATTTTTAAAGTAATGGATATGAGAATGAAAAAGAAAAATGATAAAGTATGTTTAGTTAGAAAAAAAATAGATGGAATCATGATATAAAGTAACGTTTGATATGATAGAAATAAGAAAAGAATAAAGATAAATAATATGTGTTACAAATTTATGATTTCTCATTAATTGTGATTAATTTGTATATATCTTTGTATTTATTAGGAAATATATTGTATTTATTAGGTTAGTTCATTCTTTTGTGTATATATTGTACATTTCTCAAATCAATACATTATGGCAAATTCTCCAAAATTCTCTATTTTTCTCTTACTTCTTTCATGATATTAGAGCCTCTATCTTCGTCTTGTTTTTAGCAATTTCTTTTTAGAAAAACAATTGTTTCTTCCCTTTGTCATCACCGTACCCCTTCTTTCAGATCTATCCTTTCTCATTGTTCAATCACTCACATGCATCCCAGCATCATGTTTAGCACTCTCATATCGGTTGAACCACTAAGTTAGGTAGCCATTCTCCTCCGCACACGCCTCCACACGCCACGAGTGGATTTGTTGGTCATCACCTCTTATTGGCGCGTCCAGCCTTTGTTCCGGTAGCCATTTAATCCGTCATGCTCGTCTTGACAATGTTATTGATAGATATTAATAGTAAAGGTGTTCCGGAACACCTTTACTATTAATATCTATCAATAATTTGGGCGTTTTGGGATGGCTAAGGCAGTATGAGACCATCTTGCTAGTTGTTATACTTCTTTTAATTTGTACAACTAGTTTCAATTGCAGAAGAATCTCAATGTTCTACGACAAGAGAAAGGTCAACCATTGTATGAGTTTCTTGCTAAAATGGAATCCATCGGGGATCAACTAGCTTACTCAGAGCCCATTTTCAAATGTAAGGAAGATGCTCTAGCCTTTTTTAGGTACCGAGACTAACTTCACCTTATTCAATTTCTGATGGCCCTTACTGATGATTTTAAACCTGTTCGGGCTTCTTGGCTCCATCAAAGTTTACTTCCCACTCTTGAGGATGTGCTTCCTTGCCTCCAATTTGAAGAGACTCGATTAGGTCTCCTGCACCGTGCTCCTGAAATAGCCTTTGCTGCTTCTAGCAGGAATTCTAAGTCTTATGGCCGTTGTCCTCAATCCAATCACACTTTTGATCAGTGTCCATTTATTGAGTGCAGAACTTGTCAAAAGAAGAAGGGTCATATTGCTGCAAACTGTCCCACTTTGTTCTACAGATATTGTAAAAAGATGGGGCATCTCACAAAACAATGCCCCACTCGTCCTCGTAAGACTAATCAGGGGAGATCAACTAGGTTTGGTTCCTCCTCTAAACCTGCTCTACTTGTCACTAGTGAAGCTCCTGCTAAATCTACTTCGGGATCATCTACTTTTGACCTTGAGGTTTTGCTTTACAAGCTTATCTCCAGTACTTCTAGCTTACATGCTTCCTTAGCTACTCCCTTAGGTACGTCCCATGGTATTTTGATTCTGTTTGTTGCAATCATATGACTGTTCAGGCAAATTTCTTTTCCTCTATGTCACCTAATTCTACTGCCTATCCCATACATGCTGCTAAATACTCTCAAATGCTTGTCAGTCATATTGGTACTATTTCTTTACCTTCCTTATCTATCCATGATATATATTTTGTTCCTGCCATTAGCTTTAACCTCATTCCTATTCGACAACTTGTTGATATGGTTTATAACATATTATTTAACATAGTTGTGTTGTGATGGATTCTTAAACAAGACAATTATTGGGATTGGGCGTAAGATTAGACATATGTTTGAGCTCACTTCAATGAACCTTCCTGATGATCCTGTTTCCAGATTGTGTGCTGCCTCCACATCCTCGTCCTTTGATTTATGGTATCATCATCTTGTTCATCCTTTCTTGAACAAATTGCATCCTTTATTTTTGTAGTGGTATTCTAAGACATATTAGTGATCAGTCTTTACATTGTATTTCTTGTCAAACTGCCAAGCAACTGGCTTTGTCTTTTAATAAAAATGACTCTATTGATGATTCACCTTTTGATTTAATTTACTCTGATGTTTGGGACCCATCGCCTATTCCTTCTATGGGATGATCATGATACTTTGTGATTTTTGTTGATGATTTTTTGCACTTCACTTGGATATATATGATGAAAAATTGATCTGAGTTGCCTAAAATTTATATTAAATTTTCTACTATGATTCATACTCAATTTTCTAAAATCATCAAAGTTTTTCATCATGATAATGTTTTAGAATATCATGAGTCCAAATTACTTACCTTTCTTGATGCTCAGGGCATCATTTCTCAATACTCTTGTCCGTACACTTCTCAGCAAAATGGTTGTGCTGAATGTAAATATCGCCACATCTTTGATGTTGTCAAAGCCTTACTTATTTCTTCTTCTTGTCCTGAACATTTTTGGGGTGAAGCAGCCATGATTGCTGTGTATTGTATCAATCGAGTTCCTTCTTCTGTCCTTGGTAACCTCTCTCCTTTTGAACGTCTTCTTGGTATTCCTTCATATTATAGTCTTATGAAAGTCTTTGCTTGTGTCTATTTTGTTCTTCTCCCCCCTCATGAGATTACTAAACTGTAAGCATGTGCCAATGTCTGTTGTTTTTTAGGTTATGATTCTGAGTATAAGGGTTATAGTTCCTGGGACCCTATTTCTCGTCGCATTCAAAATTCTCAACATGTTGTTTTTTAGGAACGTGTTATGTTCTCATCCCTGACTGATCTTTCCTGTCTCTCTTCCTTCACCCTCTATTTTTACAAAGCCTTCTGTTGACCTTTTTCCTAGTGGCTCAGGTGCAGAACCTCCTATTGAGCTCATTCACATGCCTAACACTACACCCTTTCCAGATGATCCTACTATCTCTGATCCTCCTGCACAAGCTACGTCTATTGAGCCTGTATCATCCGACTCCACCAGACCGACTCATGTAAGACATCCTCCTTTTTAGCTTTGTGATTACCATTGTTTTTCCACTATCCTTTAGTTTCAAGAACCTCAATCCCATAAGGAAGCCTCCCGTGATTCCCTTTGGCAGCAAGCTATGAATAATGAATTGCAGGCCTTGGAGAAAATGTATACTTGAGACCTTATTGATCTTCCTCCTGGTAAGACTCTAGTTGGATGCAGATGGGTTTATAAGAATAAGACTTATTCGAATGGTTCTTTGAAGCAACACAAGGCTCACTTGGTGGCCCAAGTCTTTACTCAAGAATATGGCATTGACTATGAGAAGACTTTTTGTAATATCCTGAAATTCTCTTAAATGTTTAAAACTCAATATTTTAAAATCTATAAGGAATTTATAAAAATAGATATACCTCATTTTACATGATATAAGGTAAAAAGTTTAATTATTTCGGTCAAAAGGAAAGATGAAAAAATAATCATTTTACCCCTGAAAAAAAAAGAAAAATAAAAGAAAAATAAAAGGGAAAGACAAAAAAAAGGAATGAGAAAGCGGTGAACGTACGTATTAAAACAAATTTTATGAATTTTAGGAAAAATTACATCTAATAACTCGAAAGTTTTAAAAATTATAAATATGTTCCAAGTTTAGGGTATTTTTATAAATATAAAAAAATTATAGTCAAAATGAAGCTCTCATTGAGGTAAGACCAATGGAATATAGTATGAAATTTATTAAGATCAAAATAATATTTATTGGGTAAGTAGGATTTAATATTAATGTCTTACCCGATAAAGGTTAGTCTGGACTGTAGAAAGAGACAGTATTCATTCAAGAAAAATGTGTGAATTTTATATTTGGACCAATTAGGATAAGTATATTATGATAATTTTATATCCCAATATAATTATAATTAGTATTCCAATAATAGTAAAATATACTGCTAAAGTAGCTTTATTTGTCCAAATCGGTTCAGGATATATCTGGATAAGTAAATATCTGAAATTTTTGGACCAAAATACTCCCCATTTCGTGCTCCACAAGTTGCAATGTCAAAATGGCCTTAGTTTATTATTTTCATAAAAAAGCAAGAAAAAATCAAGATATTAGGTGGCAAATTTTCATTGGTTGGTGAAATTTATATATACTCCATCCTTTCTCATGTTTTAGCCGACCATTTGGCAAGGAAATGAGGAAGAGAAGTCTGCAATTGGAGAAAGGGAAGGGGCAGCCATGCGAGAGAGGAAGAAAAATAGGAAAAAAATTGGAGAAAAATCCAAGAAAATTTGTAAGTGTTTCTCTTATGAGTTACAAGTGTTCTAGTATCTTTTCTTGGTTGTTTGGCTTAAGTTTCCATGAAATATTTTCTTTCCAATCTCTCTACAATTTCGGTCCAAGCTTGTTTGAGTATGGGGAGTTGTTTTAAAGTCATAAAATCATGATTTGGTATGAAATTTTGCAAGAGGAATCAAATATAGTATGATTTAAGCAAATTTTGAGAAAAATCAATTTCTCTTCCTATAAGTCAGATTTTGGTGAGCTTATTATGATGGGAAAGAGTTGGATTTTCATTGTTTTGATGCTAAAAATGGATTCCTTGGGTCCAAATTAGCTAAAAACAAGTATTGGATTCAAGGAAAACCAAGAGATAAAGAATTTGGATTTTTAGGGTTTTAGTGAGATTTTGTAAAGCAACCTTTATTTTGAGTTGATTAAGTTAATATTGAATGATGTTTTAGGACTTGTGGGAGTTCAATAAAGCTAGTGGAAGTTTTGGTTCCAAGCGCAAAAGCAAAGAAAAACATAAAAGGTAGCTAAGTTTCATATTCTTGCTTTATGTTCTTTCATTGTCTTTCTATGATTAAATTGTGTTGCCATATTGCAATTGTGATTTCTTTGATTGATCTTGACTGTAAAATGAGGGGTTTTATTCCCGGGGATATCCATTTTCTAAGCCGTTATGCTGCCGAATTTTTTATGACCAATGTGGCAATTTATTGTTTAAAGGTGATTGATGTGATTAAATGTGATCAAATGTGAGTTATTTGATATGATTGACATAATTGCATGCAATGTAACTTGCTACTGAGATTTTCCCAAATCTCACCCCCAAGCACTAACATGATAGGTTCAAGTGATGGCAAGACCTCCAAGAAGACAAGAGGCAAGGAGAAGATTAATGATGATTAGATTTATAGCTATCTTGGTTGCTTATTTTCTTGTAATTATATATGAAATCATATGTATTTTCATGAAGCTGTGATTTGCTACTATAATGTTCCTTTAGAGTTATTGTGATGTTAAGAATACATTTTGGAAGAGTTTGAATCATGTAAGTAGGTTATGTATTTAGTTTTTGGAAGTTGGTATGTAAATCTGTCTATTATGCGCACTGATCAGTTATACAGTTACTGTTCATTCAAAATTCAGTTTCCTATATGAGTGTTATATATTCTTGCAAAGTAGACATAGAGATCTTTCCAAAGAGCTAAAGATCACTTGATTTGGATAAGTATACGAATTGTTATGAATTTTTGAAGATGGCTCAGAAAATCTGGAAAGGTAGTTTTGACCAAATAAATAGTATAATTCAACGAATTTTATGAATGAATTAGCTCAATTAAGTTCCAGTTATATATTTTTTCCATGTAGGAAATATTTTCATCTATTTTTAGAGACTTGAATCATCCTCATACGATTTTCGTAGATTTAGTTATGATTTTTCAAAGTTTAACTAGGAAAATCAAATTACCAAACGAATAGTATTTTGAAAAATTGAATTTTTCTCATTCAATCTTCTAATGATTCAAGCTTCTAAATTAGCTCATTTAGCATCATATATGCTATCATACATGGGAAATGATATAGGAAAGTAAGGTATGACACTTTTGCTCCTATTGCTCGAATCACTTCTGTCCACAGTCTTCTTGCCTTTTATGCTATTAAGCACTGGACTATTAATCAGATGGATGTCAAAAATGTCTTTCTGAATGGAGATTTGGAGAAAGAAGTCTACATGAAGCCTCCTTCTGGGTATAAGCATCCAATAAACAAGGTTTGTTGCCTCTATCGCGCTCTCTATGGACTGAAGCAGGCTCCTCGTGTTTGGTTTGCTAAGTTTAGTTCTACAATGAGTCAACTTAGTTGCTCTTACAACCCTCATGATTCTACCCTGTTTATCCAGACTACAACTTGTGATATTGTCTTGCTCCTTCTATATGTTGATGATATGATTATCACAGGTGATGATGTTACAGTAGTACAGGAACTTAAGACTTGGGACAACAATTTCAAATGAAGGATCTTGGACATTTGAGCTATTTTCTTGATTTTGAGGTACATCATGGAAATGATAGTATCTCCCTTTCCCAAGTCAAGTATGCCTCTAATCTGATATCCCGGGCATGTCTTTCTAATGGAGAGATTGAGAATACTTTCATAGAACCTAATGTTCATTTCACTCCTTCTGATGGAACCTTGTTGAAGAATCCCACATGCTACCGTCAATTGGTTGAGGGACTCATTTATCTTATCGTGACTCATCCAGATATTGCCTATACTGTTCATATTGTTAATCAATTCATGTTTGAGCCCCAGACCACTCACTATGCGCTATCCTTTGCATTATTCGGGATGTTAAGGGCACTCTATATCGTGGCCTCCATTTTTCTGCTTGATCCTCTCGTACTCTACAAACCTACTCTAATGCTGATTGGGGAAGTGATCATATTGATTAACGGTTTACCACTGGTTTTTTTTATCTTCCTTGGTGATTCTCTTATCTCTTGGAGAAGTAAGAAGTAAATCTTCGCCTCCAGCTCTAGTGCTGAATTAGAATATCGTGCACTAGCAGGCATAGCTACTGAAGTTCTTTGGCTTCGCTGGCTACTTGATGATATGAGATCATCTCAAACCCCCTTAACTGATATCTATTGTGATAGTTAAGTTACAATGAAGATTGCTCACAATGATGTGTTTCATAAGTCGACATATTAAAATTGACTATCATTTTACTCAGTAACATGTTGTTCGAGGTATTATCCAACTAGTTCCCATCCAGACCAAGCATCAGCCGGCTGACTTGTTCGTTAAGTCTTTTCACCCAGGCCGTTTTTAGTTTCTAGTAAACAAATTCAAGATATTTTCTGTTGAGCCATCTTGAGTTTGAGAGGGGTATTACAATATCTACAATATCTCATTAATTGTGATTGATTTGTATATATCTTTATATTTATTAGGAAATATATTGTATTTATTAGGCTAGTTCATTCTTTTGTGTATATATTGTATGTTTTTCATATCAATACATTTTAGCAAATTCTCCAAAATTCTCTATTTTTCTCTGACTTCTTTCAAAGAAAAATGTCCTTGTAAAAAAATAAAAACTCAAAAAGTAGGGACTTTTTTTTTACTTTTTCTCCTCCATTTCACAATGCAGAGTACCATTCCATCATTTACACTACGGAAAAATTGGAGCATTTGACTACCATGTGAACTCCCACCTTGATTCCTACATGCTTTCCTTGTCATTGTACCAAGGCAAGTAATTACCAATTTTTCTTACCTTTTTATTATACCAAACATGGCCTAATTAGCTCATTATTTCTACGACTAAACTACTTTGGAATTGTAGGAGTCCAATGTAATTTTTAAAAGCCTCTCACTTCATCATATTTTTATTTTATTAACTATAATCACGGTGATTTTATTTCAATAATTTCATAAACAAACTTCTTTTCTTCTTTAGTTTTTTTTGTGAATTTCTATATTTAAATATTTACTCAGATCCTTCATTAACCCAACTATTTTGATCCCACTTATTTATTTACAAATAGTTTTATTGCTTACCAAACAATTTAATACTTCAATTAACGTAAATAAAATAATATTATATTGATATACTCCTTCTGGTTCAAAATGTAAGTCCTCTTTTAGATTTTTTTTCTAATATAAAATACAAGTCCTATTTAGGTAAAGTAAAAAAATATTAATTATTTTTTCTTAATCTACCCCTATCTTTAATTAACTTATAAAAGAGAAAATTATTTTTATTAAGAGTAATATTGAAAAACAATGTAAATTTTTTTTATAAATTTAATTAGTTTAACTTCTTTTCTTGATCTGTGTGCCGTTAGTCAAATAGGACTTATATTTTGGACTTGAGGGAATACTCCCTCCGATTCTTTTTATTAGTCATGTTCTAGAAGCTTTTGGTGGTCATAAATGTAAGTTATCTTTTATGAGCTTTTGCAGTATTAATTACTTTATTTCTAAAATACTTTTATCTAATTATAAGAGAGAGTATAAATTGTTTGATTTTATAGTATTTATTTGGGATAAAGATAGAAATCACATCTTTTTTAAAATACTTTTAATAATATAACAAACTTTTCTGATTATAATGAAGTAATTGAAAGTAACTTATATTAAGAATATGAGGAAGCATAATTTTTTCGGCAGTTATTTTGGTTGAGAAGAATTTGTTTGTGATCTTCTCCCCCTTTTGTTAATCTTTATTGTTATTATTACTCCATTGTTAAATGAGGAAGAGGGTGTTTGTTGGCCATTAATATAACCCTTGACTCTAATGCTGCAATCAAGTACTCTTCGTCTTGTTCTTGATGAAGCTGGCAATCCACAAGGCTATAATCAAACCACTTTATTTAACCTTTTTCAAAATTAAACAAGAAGAAAATAATAAATCCTTTATAATGAATGATTCTTATCGTATGGATGAGAATATTTCTACCACGGGCAAGTTCATAACTTACAAGGATTTATCTTTATTTTTTTTACCAAAAGCATTTATCTCAAAATTCAAAGACTCAAAAGTGAAGATTTCATAATCTTTAATTTCAAGTTTGGGTCATCATTACAATTTTGCCTCTAATTTGAAACAACTAAACTGTGGGTCCATCATGTCCTGTTTATAACTTAGTGCGGTTTTATGTAGATTTTATAGAATATATAGAGTAGATATATAGATTATAAAAAAAAATTGTCACATGTCACCAAAATTTTTACTGTGCAACAAATTCTAAAATGCTTAAAAAAGAAAAAGAAAAGGAAAAGTAATGCACTGCATTTAGTTTGGGGCCCTATTCTAACAAGGTAAATTAACTGAGCCACTGAAATTCTAAACAATTTGCATTATAATTAGAAAAATAAAGTGTGTGTTTTGGAAACAAGTGTGGTTAGTGAGCATAAAAAGTTAAGCACAGAGACATGGGAGACAAAAAGAAAAGTAAACAAGATACGGCACTAAAAGAGATAAACTTTAAACAAATAACAGACAAAGCAGATATTATAATATTATTAGGAGATCCATTTATATCAAATATTACCCTTTTATTTTAGAATTCATTTTCATGCCTCAAAGAGCTATTATTGGATATATATATATATATATATTTATATTTCTCGAAATTCAGTTTTTCTCTTTTGATTGTTTTTCTTTAAAAATTAAGGATGCCATTAAACTGTGCAGTTATCCTTTTATTTGTTATGAAATGTATATCAGTCATATGAATGTGCCAGTGAAATTGTGTCTCTTAAGAACTATAAATGCGTTGAATAAATAGTGCATTTTATTATAAATTTTATAGTATATTGATATATTTTCAATTTTTTATTATTAATTAGCTATAATTAATGTCTACACATGGCAACTCAGTTGCATTGAGGTGACCCTACAGAGAAGCTGGAGCTATTCAAGTCAAAATTTTTATTATGATGGCGCTACTTGACATCACAGATCAATCAATTTGTACAAAATTCTTGTGTGAACATGGATTTGAATTCTATTTATTTTGTTCATTTTGTTCGTCAGCTTTAGACCATCATAAAAATATATATCTTGCATAACACGGAGTATAACGAAGAAGAAGATAAATCAAATGAGGCATCTTAATTAATTATTAATCTGTATTTGCTAACTGGTTAGCCGCTTTTCGAATAGGAGGCCATTAATTAATCTCTAAGTTTTCCAGGTGAAGTGAACCAAATCTGCCCATAAAATCCAACACAGCCCTCTTTCTCCTATACATATTTTCTTTTCTTCAATTATTATGTGACTTGTGGCCCACCCTTTTCTTTCATCTTGTCTTATCATTACCTTTATGTAAAAATTATGTCCCTTTTCTTTCCCATTTTTTTTATTTGTTTTCAGTGGGAAATTAGAGAATCAATTAATCTGTGAAGATAATATGCGATTAACGCTCGCATAGTTAACACCAATAATACGAGGAAATAAAATATATATTGAACTGTTACACCAGGAAAATTCACAAATAAAGTTGATATTATGATGGATTTGATTTAGAAGCTCTTTATTTCATTTGATTAATTGGAAACAGTGAGTGCGAGAAATGTCGGCCTATCCTAGTTAGGTAGCCATTTCTTATAAAGGATTAGAATATCGATAAACTGTTGGTCGACCTCAAAAGTGAATCTTTGAGACTTGACTTTTTAGTATTTTTTGACTATTGATCGAGGTCGACACTTCAAGAATGAGTAGGTGCGTAGACTAATCAATTAATTTATCATTCATTATAGTACTTAGAAATAACTTTAAGCTTTACTACCTCCAAAACCATGTGACGATTAATCCAAGGACCAAGCTTTTTCAAAATTCTCTGCGCATTTTTCTAATTGTGCTGAGAATAATTATGAAAGGCAAATTTGGGTTTGGAACTCTCTTCGTCAGATCATGCATGTGGTATACAAATTTTGTGTATGATTAACAATGATTATTTATGCGAATTAAAATTTAAATTATTGTACGAATCTCAAGACATTAATCAATTCGAGTAACATAGAGAGTGCGAATTCTCCAGAAAATTTCTTGCATGTGAAATTCAAGCATAATATTGAGGACAAGCTTTTCAAGTATTCTTGAACAATATCAATTTTCTTCATGCAAACTAATTGTTAGATATCAAATTAAGCAATCCTATATCTGTTTGCAATAATCAAAGCACTATGATATGCAACATTAAAATACTACATGCACCAATATTTACTTTTATTAGTAGTTATTTTTTACTTTTGTTGGTAATTTTGAACCGTCACCTATTTAAACACTAATATAGGAGATGGATTTTGTTTTTGATTATAAAACACTAATAAAAGTAGACTTCTGTTTGCAATTTCTCAAATAATTGACAATTATTATGTGCCATTAAAACCTAAATCTGACACAATATAAAGACTACGTACTCAAAATAGATCTAATTGTTCTACCTTTCAAGACTCTAGTAACAATCCAAACATGAAGTATAAAGGACAACAAAAATCCCCCAGCATGCTAATTAATTAAGATCCAGAACAATAATAATGAAGGATTAGATTTGGATCAAACTTGAATATAAGCATCATGCATCAACGTTCTGCCTTTGTACTGATTTTTCCTGCACCTTTAATTACTTGTGGATCATTGCTACTAAATTAGCACGACTTGTTTAGATCAGATCTGAGAATAAAGAAATTTCATCATCATATTTGATGAGTAAACAGACCCAAGCACAGAAGGGGAGATCATTCCAATTCAAATAGCATCAAGTATCAGGATGATTTTGTCATAATAATATAAAGGAAAAGAAATAAAAAAGTAATAAACGAGACTGATCTTTATTACTTTTACGTTCAGTTGCATTCCAAATTAAGAGACGATATTTTAAATTTCATTTTTTAATTAAAATGATTTTGTAATTGTATTTGTGTATTTTGCTTTTATTTGATCAATTAGCGCACATATTAATCTTCCATGACAATGAACGCAGTGTAAACTATAATTAGTAAAGTAATGACGTTTATATGTTAATTTGAAATATTGCACTGACATCCCAGTGTCATATTAATTTGTTTTTCTATTAATTTCCTTTAAATATTGGTAATTTAAAGATATAATTGATTAGTCGAAATTAGTTTTGAATTATTACATTGTTCATTTTAGATGACTAGTTTGATATATAAGTGCATAGACATTCTCCAGGAAGTTAAATATTTTCCTAATAATGAGATATATAAACCGGTTTTATGATAAAAGATTGATTTTTTTTATTTAGTTGATTTAATTACCTAAGTTCATGCTAGAAAGTGATCCAGAGCTTAAACAAGTTCAAAGAAAGATAGAGTAACTCTTTTGTCCATACAATTTGACTCCAATGGACCAAGAAAGTTAATAGGAATGCAGTCATTTATGGCATTCACACTTCGTAATAAATCCCATGACACTTGATCTTTAAGCAATTTAGATCCAGAGTTACAAAACTGATTATATATATTAATAATTTCAGAGAAGAAAAAAAGGATATGAATGTAAAAGAGGAAGTAAAACTTACATACAAGTAAAGTTTTTTTGTGATTCTTTCTCTCTTTAATGCATCACTCATGTCTGTTAAATTAAGATTCAATTTGATCTTCAAAAAGTCGACTTATGATCGTCCCTCAGCAAAATCTCGTCCTTAATTAAATGTATTCCTATGACCAAAGTGTGAAAACATACAAGGAAGATATGGGGCATAAAAACAAAAGGAAATCACTTAATTTATTCTGTACTATCATCATTCTCTGCTACGAAGAAAATAATATAACACTTTGTAATTCTTATCTTTAAGTATATGATGAGATGATTAAAGAGATTGGATGGATGATGTCGTCGTTTTTCTCTGGGAATATATTATTGGCAGTTTCAGCTAAGTCATAAATCATCTTCCTCGTGATCAAATGTTAATTGTCAAAGAAGAAATACCTATCAAACATTGCAAATTGCAATGGAAACGCAAGAGTAATGAAAAGGCAGGTTGGTTGAACATTCTGCCATAACGGCCGGCACAAACTTTGCTTCTTGTCGGCTGAGTTTGACGACATGAGTCGGCCAAAAGCAATACGTACGTCCCCCCAGATGCCTCAGTCACTCTGTTAAATTCTATTCCTGGCCTCTTCTTCGCTGCATATATTATATATCTTATTCAAACAGAAACTTAATTCTTCCTAATTATCCGTTCAGGATGTAAAAAAAATGGAAAGAAGAGAAAGAAGAAGGGCGGGTTTGTCTTCTTCTCTCCCTGCTCATCAAATATCTCAGTAATAATTGAATGTCTGGTCATTCTTCGAGGTTGAATGAAACCCGGAATCACTAAAATCATGTAGAAAAGCATCCAAAGCAACAGCAGAAGAAGAAACCATTATATTCCATTAATAGCACCACTACAAATTAAGAACAAATTAAAGGACTTTTTGTTTTCAGATACTGCCTAGGGTGATTGATCAAGCATTGATCGATATGAAGCCTTCTTGATCAATTGCCATATAGGGAGATCCATTCCCAGGAAGAAACCTCGAACACTTAAGTAGACTAATCTAAGGTTCTTGAGGGCAAAACTAATGCATAGAATCATACAAACGTATAGAACTGCAAACGAATTGAAAGCAGAAACTGTTTGAATCAGTGTTAATTGATTAGACCCCAAGAGATTAGAAAGCACGAAACTTGTGGTAGATCTATATCAACCAAATGATAAAATCGTTGCATAAAATCGGTGTCTTTCTTAGAACAACACAGAAATGAAAGAGACCCTAAGGCTTTGGAAACTTTTTTATACACAACTAGCCATCCGATCAGTGAAAAAAAATGAGGGAACACACGAAAATCAGCCAAATACAACAAAATTATTACTCATAGCAAGTTATATATATAATCAAGAATCTCTAGCTCAATGTCTAAAACACCAAATGGGTTCAAAAACTCCAGAGGCTATCCCCATGATCTGAATTCCCCGGCGAGTCACCCGATGACGGCGACTTCATCCTCGGCGGACTCACCTGCATTCCCCTCGCCATGTCATCCAGCAAACTCGGCATATTCAATAGCTCATCCTCATCAATAAATTCCTCGCTTTTCTCCGCCACTTCTCCCCGGCTTGAGCTGTCGGCTTGGCTTGCTGATCCTTCTCCGGGGTGTCCGCTGCTTTCCGCCGGCCTCACCAACCTCGCCTCCGCAGCCGCTGCCGCTGCCGCCCGAATATCAGTCGCCGACAATGACGCTGGGATCGGGTAAGAGAGAATCAAATTGGGGAAGTTCAGGGTCGTGTCCGGCCCTTTCAATGCAAGTGCCGCCACATCATACGCTGCCGCAGCCATCTCCGGCGTCGGGTACGTCCCCAGCCAAATGCGCGTGGTTTTACGAGGCTCCCGTATCTCGGACACCCATTTCCCACTCCGGCTCCTGATTCCCCGGAACGTGGCGTGCCTCCTGCTGGTGTGCTGACCCATCGTCGTCGACGACGATCCACCTGGTGATCTTAGTGGCCTGGGAGACGAAGAAGACTCATGAGACGAAGGGATGACTTGTAAAACAGGAGAAGGAGAAGAAGGGGAAGGTTGTTCTTGTTGAGGGGGAGGGTTGCTATCCATAGCATAGTATAGTATAGACACAATCACAAAGAACACATGGACAATTAATATATATATATATATATATATATGTAATGAGAAATTTGATGATAGCGAAGAAGGGAGAGATTTATGAAGAGAGATATGCAGAATATAGGGTATAAAGCGTGGGAAACTCGCGGACTTTTCTACCTTTTCTCATGAAGGGGGGAAAGGAAATTAATTGTGGCCCTATATTGAACACGTATTAGCCACAAATTTTAATCTGCACCAATTAGCTGTGACCTTTCTGGATTCCTGAACCATTTTATTTGTGGACATATGCTTTACTGACGTTGGTGAACACTTAGCTTTCTTGAGGGTTTTTAATTACTTGTTTGATTTAGTAAAAGCCTTTGCTTCCTCCTTCCTACGGCCTCCTCCTGTTTTGTCCCCTAGCTTTCTTGTTTCGTTTTCTGATCTGTTCTCTCTCTCTCTCTCTCTCTTTTGGGGGTTTGGTTTTCTTTTTCTTAACTAGACTTTGTACTACTCCTGCTTGGTGGGTGTGGGTTCGAAAGCTACCTGTTGGTCGTTCGTCTCTTAAAATCATTCACTTTGAAGACGTTAGCATATCAGAATCATTGAAAAGCACATGTGAATTTGGTTGATAATTTAATATATTGGAAATTGAATGAGAAGAAATGTCATATATATATATATATGAAGGGTATATTTTTAATTTAAAACCATTAATTTTTTTTACAGTCATATGATGTAATAGTATTAATTAATTCATATTTAAGTATTGTTGTTGAATGAAGGTAACACTTTTAACAAGATTTTTTTCTTCTTTAAGGATCAAACTTCAAACATTATTTAAAAGATGTCAAGTTTCTTTTTACAATCTAATTGTCATGAGTCAAATCATATTTAATCAAAAGGGTTCCACGCCCATAATTATTTGTTATGTTTTAGTTTTGCTTTACAATTTGCAATAACTCAATTAGGTCAAGCTTGGAATTTTAATTATATATATCATCTAGGAGTTTGGATTCTTAAAGCATCAGCAAACTTGGGGCTCAAGATCTGTGCAACAGAGAATAAATTCATAAATTGTATAGGGTTTGGGAAAAGTAAATTAAGATCCATTTGACATGCACACATGAACTGAGATGTATATATGATAGAAGATTTTTTTTAAGCAATGCTATTCATAAATCATAAATAGTATTTTATCCGGTTCAAGATATAAATTATATTTGACTAATTATACAGAAATCAAGAAAGTTATTTTTATTTATTAAATTTGTAATAAAAATATATTATTTTCTAATAGTATCCATGTTTAATGTATTTTATTTAAAGTCTGTTACCTATCTTACATTTAATGATAGATATGGGCATAATAGAAAAAAAGAACATTTAATACTTTAGAGATTATTAAATAGACTTTATATTTTAAATAAAAAATTTTTTAAATAAGATTTATATTTTGGATTGGAGGGAGGGAGTATAACCCAGTTTAGACATTGTGCAAAGAAAAAAAATAAAACAAAAGTTATATAACAAAAGAGTTCCATCATATTGAGACTCATTTTTTTTCTCTTCCTCTTTATCACTCTATTTTCCATGTTTCTTTCCCTACAATATGTAATTGCTAAATGTTCAAGATCGCCATACCACACACAAATAAAAGTCATAATACAAAAAGAAATTTTACCATTTTCTTATTTAGCATAATCCCTAAAGTAGAACTAACTGGTCAAAATATATTTTATGGTTAAATGAAAGATTTTGAAATGACATCAATTTATATAACAAATCTAGACAGTTAATCTGTCTAAATTAGTTCATTTCATTCTACAAGCAATCAAAATCCATTCGATTGATGCTATAAAACTATTGACAAAAATAATAAACTCTAACTTTTTATCTGACGTATACTAAATGAAAATAATTTATTAAGGTGAAATTGTTTGACCGAAAGTGATGTTTTTCTGGAACATGAATGTATGTTAGCCTGTCAAAAGCTCTAATTTACGCAGCTTCAATTTCTAACTTTTAAAAACGCGTCTCCTTGTTATATATATATATATATATATATATAATTTCATTATTTGTAAACAAATAATGTCATTGGGGAATCAAATTCAATTACTCGATTTATTTAATATCTCTAGTCCTTGAGCGATTATTTGTAAACAAAAGGTAAAAGTTTTAATCAGAATATTGTCTACAAAATTTACTCAAACTCTCAATTTTTTTATGGCAAAATAAAAAGTAAATTTTAAAACGCTATCTTCAAACTCACTCTGGAAAAAAAAAATTAAAAACCAAATCAAGCAAACAAAGAGCCATAGGCATAGCATACATATATTAAAGTACGTACAGTGCAGAGTATTCTTGGGCATGGTAAGCTTTTTCAGGAATAGTGCAGGGTAGAATCATAGGGTCCCACATTGTGGGTAGGGCAATACAAGCCCACGTGCAACGCACGTGGAGTTGTGCAATCTTCCTTGTCTTTAGCAAATTAGCATCCCCCATTCCGCCATGAAAGCTTCTTACACTTTCGTACCAACAGTTCATCTCGAATCCTCTACACGCCCTTTAATATACGGGGATTTATTTGTTTTTTAATAAAAAGAAGAAAAATGAAAAAAAAATTCACATATAAACAATGATGTTCAAACTTTTTTATAGTAATAAAAACATAATAAAGATTATATGGATATAAATATAAGAAATAATTTGATGGTAGTATTGTAATATAATAATTATTATTAATGTTATAAAAAGAAAGATATAATAATAATAATAATAATAATTAATGGTGATGTAAATGGATGGTCCGGGAAAAAAGGGGTTGGGACAGAAATGTCAGAAATAATGGAAGTTCAGGTGAAATGGAGGGCCAAAAGTGATAATGGAGGTGATGATGGAATTGTAAAAGCAAAGGAAAACAGAAAGGTGGTCAAGTCAAAGCTAGCAAGTAGTAATGTACTAATGTATTGTAAGGCGACCCCTACCCTTCTTTTTTTATTTTTGGTAAAAACCCTACCCTTCTTCCCTCATCACATATATCTAAAACCTATCTCAGTGGGCCTCTCCTCTCCCATTTTAACAAATAATTGCCACTCCTTTATTCTTGTTCAATCTCTTTCCCATGCTAACTTGTAATGTCTTCAAGTTCAATTTTATTAGGAGAACTTTGTCATTTTTATAATTTTATTTAACTTGATTTGAATTAGTTAGAGTTTAAAATGTTTCTAATTCAAAGTTATAATATAATATTCTATTATTTTATGTATTTTTTAACACTAAACACAATATATAGATGTGCACATATATATATATATGTACACAATCTGTTATTATTGTTATTTACTTATGTAGTTATTATTTTTTATTTATTTTAATATTCATGACTTCGATAAAATTTTGAGATATATGTTGTGCAAGTATGCAAATGCCTTTAATCATCAATTAATATCAATATTATATTGTTCACAAATTGTTATTGGTAACCTTCATTCTTCAAAATCCATAAATTAAAAAAAAGGCTTTAGTTAATTATAATAGTTGTGTGGAACTGGATTGAAAGCTCAAAAATTTGAAAATAAAAATCTCTATCATTTATTATTTTTTTGTCTAAATCAGATACATTTTGAAAAAATTGGCCTTCTTAGGATATGTTGGTGTTCAAAAGGAGGAAAGTAAAGAGAAAAGTAAAATGGGGAGAATCTTTTACTGCGACTTTTAACTCTGAACAAATCCAACTCCAGTGGGACTGTTCCATTAGCACACCCTTGGGACCTATACGGCCCTCTGCCTTTTTCCTTTTGGGGGATGCAAAGCAAAGGACAGTCTTTGGTCAAGAATCCAAGACATCAAAAATCTTCATCCAGTGTTCATCATTCAATCATCCCCTGTCCAATTTTTACTTTCTTTCTGTTTTTTTTTTACTTTTATTTTTTTCAGCTTTCAAAACAAAATGACTCAACGCCCAGTACATTCAGCCATGAAATGCGATCGACATATTCATGGCCGACAAAAGAATACTGGAGATTCCATATTTTGCACAAAATTTAAAAAGATAAGGAAAGGAAGGACACCGGACGAACTTAGCCTTTTTTTTAATTCGATGAAAAACAATTACAGAATTTAAAATGCTTTTTTTCATTAATAAGTCTTATATATGTATTTATTTATTTATGTTTATTTCTAATTGAAATTACTAAAAAATTAAAAAAATTAACGAGAGAACTCTATCTGAGTACAAACTTTTACCTTTAAACATGAAGTACTATATATGTATTTATTTATTTATGTTTATTTCTAATTGAAATTACTAAAAAATTAAAAAAGTTAACGAGAGAACTCTATCTGAGTACAAACTTTTACCTTTAAACATAAATTAGTACTTCTTCAACTCCTTTCATTCCCTGTCATGGGTAACATTTTTCAATGTTTTCATGATGCTAAATATAATTCATATTTTAAAATGTTCAAACATTAATTTTTATTTTTTACAAATGCCCATGCATTGGAAGCTAGTTTGTTGATTTTAATTTCAATTATTAAGATTTGGAAAGTGTATTTATCAAGAGATATAAACAACTTTTAATAGATTTAATTAAAGATCATCTTGAAAAGAAGTAATAATTTTTGAAAAATTTAAAAACATATAGTACTTTTAACTTTTAATTACTTTTCTTGATATATGTATCCGATCATTTTATAATTTTTCACACAAATTAAAGAAATAATTAAATGACTTGTAATATTGTAAAATTTAATATTGTACTAAAATGGCCTTAATTTAAATACTTTCTTAAATAATTTATTTAATATTAATAAAAAATAGTAAAATAAGTAACTAACGCTTCATTGGAATTTTAAAGTAAAAAAAAATAGCTAAAAATGATTCATTTTTAATTTGTAAACGTATTTTTAATTTATAATTATTTTATCAAACTTACTTTTATAATAAAAAAATTTCAAACATAAATCACATTATAACTAATCTACTTTTATTCAAATTTTATTGTATTCTAACTTAAATTTGTTAACTGAAAACTAAATTGGCACTTAAGGAGCGATATAATGTGTAGCAAAGAATTTGAGTTGGTTAAAATTCTTAAAAATTTTAAAGTGATAATTTTTATGAATTATAATAAGTAGTTAAAAATGACTTATAATAAAAATTAAAGGTGGTATGCCATGCACAAAAATTTAAAAGGTGTCTTTTACCCACAACTTATAAATAGTAATTTTTTTTATAAATTTTATATTTCATTCACGTTGATCAATATGCATTTTGATAAGCTAATGAAAATCACATGGTCTTTAAAAACTCATGAATAATATGATTTTTAACCAATTCAAATTCCTTGCCACACTTTACATCGCTCCTTGAGTGCCAATTTAGTTTCCAGTTTACAAATTTAAGTTAGAATATAATGAAATTTGATAAAATGAAATTTAGATAAAAGTAAATTAATTATAATGTGATTTATGTTTATATATTTTTTTATTATGAAAATAAGTTTGATAAAATAATTATAGAAAAAAAATAGGTTTACAAATTAAAAAGTATCATTAAGCAACTATTGAGAAGATGTACTTTTTTATCAAAATAAATTTTGAAAAATGAATTTTCAAAATTTACCAAACATATCAAATCTAACTTTTGTTTGTAAACCCAGGTTTGAACTCCCCAATGGCAATCCAAACATGTTAATTTGCTACACTTAACCAACTCCAATTCTATGCAATCGTATGGAACTGGAATCTAGGTATTTATAGGGTGTGTTTGAATTAAATTATGTATAAATGATTATGACAATAAGTGCTTATTTATAATAAATTATGAGAATAAGTAATTATGTCAAAAGTTATTTGTGTTTGAATATTTTTACCCATAAGTGATTTTGAGAAAAGAAATGTGTTTAGATATTGGGGTTTAAGTGATTATTGAGTGGATAATAAAATGAAAAAGTGAAATAAGTGATTATGGGAGGATAAATGATTATCATAAGTTGAAAAAAATAGCTTATGAAAATAATCACTTAAATAGTCATAAATGATTATTTTGATTTGGATTGTATTTGAAAAATGGCAACATAATCACTTTTTTGCTCCATGAGTGCTTAAGTATTCAATCCAGGCACGTAATATGCAACACACTGACACACATCATCGATTATGTTATATGGGTTTTAGTGTGTGTTTGGATTAGATTATATATAAGTGATTATGAGGATAAATGATTATTTATAATAAATTATGAGAATAAGTGATTATGTCAAAAGTGAATTGTGTTTGGATATTTTTAATCTATAAGTGATTTTGAGAAAAGAAATGTGTTTGGATATTGGAGTTTAAGTGATTATTGAGTGGATAATGAGAAGGAAAAGTAAAATAAATGATTATGAAATAATAAGTGATTATCATAAACGGAAAAAAGTAGCTTATGGAAATAATTACTTAAATGCCCATAAGTAATTATTTTGATCTGAGTTGCATTTGGAAACTGACAGCATAATCACTTTTCTCTCTTCTATAATCACTTAAAAGCTAATCCAAACAGGCTCTTAAATGGAAAGAATTCTTGAGTGGTTAGAAAAATGAGAAAGAATTATTTTAAAGAAATGTATGTTAGAATTATAATGTGGCTATGTTGGTTATGTAATATAAAAGAAAAATAAATAGAATCACAAAAAGTAAAATTTTAATTTATTATATGATATTTGTTATATCATAAGTAAGGTATTAAAAATTGGTTCTACCATGGGATTGGACTAGTTGTAAATAAATTAATATATTTTAAATAATATAGATAAAAAATATAAAAGATATTTATACATGATCATAAAATTAATATTCATTCTAAGATAAAAAGTAAATTTAATAATATATAGAAAATTAAAAATATTGTTAATAAGTTTTACAACCTAATATTAAAATTTAAACAAGTTAATATTTATTTATAATTATATTTTGAATTCAAAATAATCAATTGATATTCTATTTTCATATTATTTATTAAGTAAATTTATCATTATTAATAATTATGTATCATAATAATATTTATAGCATATTATAATATAGAAATAAAAAAATTCATATAAAAAATAATACTACTTAGTACTAAAAATAATGTTATTTTATTTTAAAAAATTTTAAAAATAAAAAAAAACCATAATCAGTTCAAACCGGTTTTGTATCGATTTTTCACTAATTTTTGATCAATTTAACCATTTCTTGATTTGTTTATATCGGTTCTAAAATTCTTCAATATGTATCTTTGACCAAACCAGACTAGGAGTCAATTTTCAGTTAGATCGATTAAACCAACCAATTCGGTTTAATTTTTAGTTCACTAATCATAATCATTATTCTCTGCAAATATTATAGTCCTTTTGTTTTATTGAAAATGAAAATTCAAATTCAAACTCTATTTTTTTTTAAGTTTATTATTTTTATTTGTTTAATATAAAAATAGGAAAACCTTGTGTTCTTTCCCATTCACCATATCTTCCAATTTCTTTATGGCAGTCAGAATTCAGAAATACCCTGAACGACGTGGACCAACTTTGTCCAATGGGTAAAAAAAAAAAATCCATCAAATCAATGATCTCTCTGATCCTGTGGTTGGATTCTGAATTTTCTTATCCTCGAAGCCTCAAGCTCAAGCTCCCAAGCCTCCTCGACCTTACTCAATGGAGACCATCAAATCAACCTTTCCAGTTTTCACGACCAACCCAGTTTTTCCCCCAACCAAACCTCTCACACCTTTCAGCATCAAAGTTTCGGTCAAACCCCCACCTCCGGATTTCAGTTACAAGTTACAAATTTCGGATGAGTCCAGAGCTGCGATTGCTGAATCTCACCCTGAGTTGCTCGATTTAGCTGACAATGACAACTTGCTTTTGATTCAGAAGAAGCAGTTTGGCCCTATTCCTTCATGGAGGTCCGAATTTGTGGAGCCTGAGGCAATCTGGTTACTGGGAACTACCCATATTTCTAAGGAATCAGCCAAGGATGTCGAGCGCGTGGTGCGAGCAGTGAAGCCAGATAACGTCGCTGTCGAGCTCTGCAGAAGCAGGCAAGCACATTCTTTCTTTCTCTCTCCGCTTCTTTAATTACGACTTGTTCAAGATTTTCTCTGTAGAATTGTCACTTGCTAAGCTGGGAGCAATACTTTCGTCAATTTGCGGCCTCGTCTACATCTAAAAAATATGAGTAAAATTTTATTTTGGTCCACCATTATCCATTATGGATTGGTTCCTTCAACGATGTTCTTGTAGTATTCGGAAGGTTGATTTTGTTCCGATATCATTTACTAACATAATACTCAGACAAGCTTTTAAGGATCCAATATCTTATTAGCTTGAAACAAAGGGAACTAATTGATACATCACAATTGAGCATCCACTATTTTTGAAGATTGAAACAAAATCAAAGCTTCTTACTAAATTGATATGAAAATCTGAAGGAGCTGTTAAACTCAGCTTTGGAGAGCTAATGTAGAGTATTACTCAATAATTTACAAGAGAATGAACATACGTAGGAAAAACTCCTAATGTCAGTAAAAATGTAGGTTGTTTGGCCATTGATACGACTTGGAATTTTTAGTTGTGGATTTTCTTAATTAAAATGCTTGATTTGGATCTACCGAAAAAAAAAATTCTTGATTTGGAGTCACATTTCGTCAAATCCCTAGTAACTTTCTCTTGATGGTTAATGTAAATAGGTGCAATTTTGATGAATTTATAGCATACTGTCACTTTTTGTTCTGTTTGATTATCCAGTTTAGTATTAATGCCCATATTCTGGGATCAAGATGGAGTTTATTGCTCTGTGAAACACTTTTGAATTTATATTCCTTCTGGAAATATAAGAAGTTGCGTAAATGTCAAAATTGTTTGAAGTCAATCTACATCTTAATCTCAGTTGTTGCAGAGTTCATTTCCAGAGCTGGGATCATGTATGCTTCTGCTGATGGCGAGCTTGGCAAACAGTTACGGTCAAATATGTTTTCTTTGAGTGGGACTGGATTTTTTGGTGCTGTTGGACGCAGCATAAACTTGGGTAAGTAGTAAGTACAGATACATTTGACGTGTTTGTACAAAAGTAAATTTTATTTACTATTTATCTTATGGTCAGGTGGTCAAACCGCCTTAGCACTACGGTTACTCCTGGCTGCTTTTTCTTCAAAGATCTCTTCTGATGTTAATCGCCCTTTTGGTGATGAGGTAATTTTAGAATATGCTACTGATCTTTAGATATAACGCCCATTTTGGCAATAAAGTAATATCTTCTTTGCAGTTCCGTGCTGCTCGAAAAGCATCTGAAGAAGTTGGCGCACAAATAGTTTTGGGAGATCGGCCAATTGAAATAACGGTATGTACATGTTAAGTCTTGCAACTATGACAGAAAAATATAGTTGTTTAAAGGCAATAATTAATTTCGACAATTGTTTGGTATTTTTGCTTCTTAAAGCATGTGAAGAATAACGTGATTCTATATGTCCTAGGAGAATTGCTTTTGTTGTTATGTTTAATGTACTGAATAACAAATAATCTTTCCTTTCATCCTTTGTAATCTGTCTTGCAGCTTCAGAGGGCATGGAGGGCTTTGAAATGGATGGAGAAACTTAGTTTAGTGGTCTCTGTTGTTCGTGGGATAACATCATCATCTAGCTTTTCTTCAAATAAGCTTGAGGTTGCTTCTCTAACCAAGATTATACAGTCTTAATTTTTAATGTTTCTCCTAGGCTAAGTTCTATAAAGACTTGAAGCAAAAACCCCATTTAGTGTTGGCCCTTTGTGAAATAATTCCCTTTCACTTTGACCCGTTGGTAAATGAACTCCTGGTTTTCTAGAATTGGAAATTAATATTTTAAAACTTAATCTTCCATCTATTATCTATTACTGAGTGAAAAAGAAAATACTAAAAGCTGCTAGGAATTTTGGTGTTCTTTGATTCAACAAGTGTGCTTCTAGGTGAAATTTATCTTAATTTCGTGATAATGGTTTTTGTATGTTCAATTTTTACTGCTGTTTTAAATGGTTATTTAAATTTTGGCCTTTTTAAATGATTGACTTAGAAATGAAAAAGGTGTTTGACATTCTCAATACTTGCTACTTAACAATTTTTTTTTTTATAAAATACATCATTTATTATTTTTCATATGTTTTAGAAATAACAGTCTCCAAAACTGAGGATGACATTTTTCGTTGTTTGTGGGGATCCCAGCTGGGAATACCCTACGTATGGATATACAAGGGGTGGAGGTAGATTGTTCTCTACCTAGAATATGGGGTTGAGGATCAGAATCTTATTCCCCTACCCAAGGGACCCCATCATACTAGAATTACGAAAGAACTTATCATTTTTGTCTTGGGTAAATACTATATTGCCTTCAATTTATTATTTAAAAGTTTATTGTGATCAATTTAGCACTAGTGTTTAAAAAATACTACTGTCTGTCAATTTATTATTTAAGAGTTTAATTTTTGCCTCCAAGAACACCCTTAAACTACTGATTTGCCCCATTACCATCCTTTCCGAAAATGAACTGGTTTTCTAGTCTACAACAGGTTCTTGTAAATTTGCTTCCCATCTCCGGTTTGCAGTTCATAGAATCATGTCTATTCATGTGGTGAATTTTTCTTTTTATTTGGATTTGGAACAACTACAGTATATATATACCCATTCACACGCCTAAATATGGCATCTTGCCATTAGTGGGACTTGATCCTACGATCTCCTTCCAACTAGGGAGTACATGTGCTACTAGGCCAATAAGCCATTGGCATGTGGTGAATTGTTTAAGTATTCTCAATTTGTCCCATTAAACTTAAGCCATACCTTCTCACAACCTGGGCGGAATAATACCTGCTTATTGCCTTTTTTGCTATTTATTCTAACTAGTATACTATTTTCCTTTGAAAAAAACTTGAACAACCTTTATAAGTTTTGTTGGGATTTTCAAACATAGCAGTTCATAGTTCAAACTTTGATTTAGGCGAATATAATTTGTAGGTGAGAACCAGGAAAAGTAACCAGTTCACAAAGGTTTGGGACCTTTAGGTTAAACTGGCCTGTTATGTCTGATGTGAATCTTAGAACAGTAGTAGAAAGTAGAACACGGTTACAAACTACAACGGGTAATCACAGAGGGGCCATATAATGTTTCACATCGGATGATAGGATGGTGACCTGCATATTCCCCACATTTTCCAAATAGTGCAGTACATTGAGTAAAAGAGGGATTGATTGAGAGCGAGATGCATTATTGACTTTTATGAACCTCAGAATATATGCCACCTTTCTTATATCCTTTCTTCCCAGAAAAGATTCGTGAAATTTTGTGATAATTAAATTACTGCGATATTCTGAAATGCAGGAAGAACCAAGTTCAGATGATGAGGGTACATTTCAGCTTTATGAGCAACTAAGCTTTTCTTACCCATCACTATTGCAGCCTCTTCTACATGAAAGAGACACTGTAAGATTTCTCTCTTTCGTCTCACCTTTCTTCTGTTCCAACACGGGAATCAATGTGAAATACTCATATTCCTCCCTTACCTTTATTAAAAAACCGTTGGTTAAAGAAAACACTCGCAGGGAGTGAACAGGAAAGGATCCTGCATAAACAGTAGTCCACTTGAAATGAGTGAAGTACCATTTGGGTTCTTGAAAGATGAATGTAACGTCAATTTAGTTCTTAAAAGATATTATCATCAATATGGAAAAGTTTTTAAAATTCCATCCATATGATCCTGCCACAAGCCCTCCTAACCATCAATTCATTTCACATGAGTATTCTGATGCGTTTCTAAAGGAGTGTAAATTCACATTATGTTTCTCAAAAGATTACTTCAATAGCTTCCTAAAATATTTTTTGTATCATTTTGGTGATGAAAAGTTTGATTCAAGTTTGGAGGACCAATATGGAGATTTTACTCTCTTAAGGATAACCTGTAAGCTAACGTAACTTGCAGCATATGTCCTATAATAGAAAATGGTGGTTTCTTTTTGCAGTACCTTGCATGGTCACTGAAGAGGAGCAAAGCAGTGAATAACTGTAAAAAGGTGGTGGGTGTAATAGGAAAGGGTCACATGAATGGTGTAGTATATGCTCTGATATCTGATCAAGGGAATTTAAGGTTTAGAGATCTTGTAGGTCAAAACCCTAATAATGGAGGTTCCAGTGGCTGGATCGATGGCCTTCTCAAGAGTTTAGTGAGGGACACAATCATCGCCTTCCTCTTGTGGGCCTTATATGAACAGATAAAAGGTGGAGCTTAAAGTAAAGACACCTCTTCATTTTTTCTTCTTTTGATCAGAGAGCCCCCAAGGTTTGTAAGTTATGAAAAATAAAAATATGAAAATAACAACAACAAAAAGAAAATATAGAATTTTTTTGGCTGCTAATTCTTAATCTTCTTAATCAACTCAACCGTGGATTCCATTACTTGGTACTCTACTCCTGCTGATAGTTGATTACTTATAAAGTTAGTAAAATCTTTAAATTTAAACATATCAACGTGGTATATGATGGTATGATTTTAAATTAATTTTTTAAAATATATTCATCCAAAAAAAATTGTGAGAATATTTGATATTTTTATTAAACATAATAAATAGATGGCAAAAAGCTTTCTGTAATCATAGTTTAAAAAAGCCGACGTTGGAAAGCTACATCTTTTAAATTATTTTAAGATTTATAACTATTTATAGTAAATATTTTATCTGTGAAAGGAATTACATACTAAATTTTAGTTGTGAGAACAAAAAGTTTAACTGAAAACAAAATGATGTTTGCTTTTGTAATAATTTAAAAGTTTAGGTCTTTTGTTGTCCATATTTTCAACTTACGACCATAAAGTGTAATTTTTTGAAAAATTTTAACTACCCAAAGCTAGTTCTTGTGCAATACTTCTTCTGATTTTATATATAAGATATAAATGAGTTTTTTTTTTCTTCTAAATGTAAAATATATAAATGAGTTGTCTCATACATATATTTCTTTTTTTTAATTTTATTTTTTATTAAATAAATAAATACAATGAATTTTTATTAATTACAAGTATTAAACATTAAATAAGGATATGTAAGGAAACTATTTTAAATTCTTGACAAATTTAATGCTCTCAATTGATTTTTTTAGTTTGTATGAATCAATTATTTGTATTTTATATATAGAAATGGAGGGAGTGTCACACCTTTTTAATTTTGAAGTACTTGTTTGTAAGAGTTAGTTGATATTCTTGAATTTTTCAATAATTATCCTAAAATTTTCAAAATTATTCTTATCGGTTGTAATCTCATTTTAACTATGTCTCTTATACTATAAATATTCAAAATCTTTTAATGTGACTTAAATATTGAAAAAGAAGTAATAGTAAATATGAAAGAGAAAAAAAATGCTAGATTTGTTTGGTACTGTGAACACCCCATTTTGTCTGGGCATTTTATAAAATATATAATCATAATAATAAAATAAAATAAAAAACTTTGGACCAAAATTCAGCAAAAAAAATGATTAATTAAACCGAGACCCTAAGAAGAAAAAAAAGGCTTTGGGCCAATATTCAGCCCAAAACCTGAAATAAAAAAAAAAGAAGAAAGAAAAAAACAAAACAAAACAATAAAAAATAAAAATAAAACAAAAACAAAAAATAATAAAAAAAAAATTTTAACTTGGGGTGAGACAATCTCAGCCCAAGGTGGACCTGAGCCCCAAATGGGCTCAGGTCCGAGCTCACCCTGAGCCCTTAGGGCTCAGACTTGAGACACTGCAAAAAGGGGCCGTGAGACACAGGGAGGGAGGAGAGCGGCGTGAAAAGAAAATGAGAAGGAGGCAGAGCAGAGAGAAAAGGGGAGCTAGGGTAGCAAAGAAAGAAGGAAAAGAAGAGACACAGGGGTGGGGGCAGAAAAAGGGAGGCCAGCCGCAAAACAAAATAAGAGAGTGAGCACAGAGGGAGCCACCGTGGGCCGAAGGGGACTGAGGAGAGAGAGCTCGAGCAGGGGAGGAGGAAAAAGAGGAGACCGAGGAAAAAGGAAGGAAGCCGCGGGTGAGAGAGGTCGAGAACCGAGGGAGATCTGAACAGAGGGAGCCATCGTGGGCCGCGTGAGACCAGAGGGGAAGAGAGGAGAGAGTGAGCACGGAGGGGAGGACGCTGAGGCCGAGGAAAAACCGAGGAGGAGGCCGAGCACGGAGGGAGGAGAGCTTGGCCGAGAGCAAGAGGAGACTGGGATCTGAATCGAAAATGGAGTGAGAGGGAGCAGAGGCTGAACCGAAAAACTGAGGGGACCGCGTGAGAAGAAAATAAAGGAAGGAGGCCGAGAGAGAGGAGAGCCGAGAGGAAGAAAAGGAGAGGAGCCGTGGAGAGAAAGAGGGCACACGGGAGCTGACAATTGGGTTAAGCACAAGACCAGAAACCGTGGGCGAAGGCGGTGAGAGTGAGAGCTGGCCGCGAGCTCGGGCAGAGCAAACGTGGAGCCGCAGAAGCTGAGTGAAAATAGAGCCAAAAAAAAAACAGAGAGAGGCACAGAGGAGCCGCGAGGAAGAGGGAAGGAGACCTCGGTCTTCAACTGGTAATTTCTCTTCTAAAAGCTTATTTTTCAGGCGATGGGTTGAGGAAATTTTCATCGAAACTACACTTAGCATTCTGGTTCTAACAGTGGTTGCTGTGGACACTTGGTTAAGTGTTCTGTTTGTTTGGTTGATTAGAATCGTGTATCAGACAGTGCTGTGTTGTGATTTTTGTCTTTCCAGCCTATTGTATGCGTTTTGGACATTGGCTTAGGCTGTTCATAATGTTTAAGGATATTTGTATCCCTGCGTTGAGGGCCTGGTCTGAAAGAGGAAAATCTGCCTATGGTTTTCCTTTTTACGGATTTAACTTATTTAAAAGGTGTAAAATAGTAATATAAATGCTTGAGTGACAATAGTTACTGATTTGGTGTTGGAATATATACTTAAGTGACTTTGGTCTTGTCTGAATCCTATGGTGAATACTCTGTCATTAGTTTAGCATTGATGAAAGGTTGAGTTAGGTGTCGTATTGGGCTTGAAATTCCTTGAACTTCCATTTTTTTTACATTGCCGTGGTTCCCCCACCCCTTTGTCTGGATTTGTCACAGAATGCAATGCTGATTGATTCAATCTACACATTTTGATGCATTAAGGGTTGCAAGTTTCATTCCCTGTTTGGTTCCATATGATGTCAGCCTCTAAGCATATTAGAGGAGTTTATTAAGAATCTTGTGGTCATGAAAATAGAGTTTGAATTATATGGCGTGCGTGTCTTACGGCTCACATATATCCAACGGTAGCTTCAAGTTTAGACAGGTTTTCTTATTGACTGCCACAATTTGCTTGTGTGATTGTCATCGGATGTTTTGGTTTAGTCTGATTGTTCTTCAGCTAAGAGAGAGATTTCCGTTTGTTATATGTGGGTCTCGAATGGAATCAAGTAGTAGGGAGTATAGCTTGCTCCAGTGTCCTCCAATGCACATTTTAGTCCATAGCTTCGAATTATGAACCATTGAAAATGGACCTTTGCATTGTCAAGGTATGCTTGGTAAAAATTAGGAGTATAGCTCGCGACTTTCTTTTCTCTAAGCCCATTCACCAGATTTTGGTTTTTTTGTATTGAGTTTAGGTTTGACAAATATGATTTTCGTAACTCGATTTGGGGTTATTTGCTGCTAAGAAAATCTTGCATATTAAGGATTTCACTTGAAAGCTTGATCTCACATAACGCTTGACTTGCTCACTGTTTTGAGATTAAAAGCATCTCGTGTGTTCATATATTTGCATAGTGATTTTAGAATCTTAAATTGCTTTTTTGGGTGTGTGTCAATAAAGGGGTTCCTAATTCCAATTCAAAAGCTTGCCTTACATGGGTGAAGGCTAGCTAGAAAATGCTTGGTTGAATGTGTTAAATGTTTTGATATTATTTAGCCCCGTGTGAGCAACGACATTGCTTCTTATTAGCATGTGGTATTTGTTCTTTAAAAGCAATTACTTTGTTTCCTTCTGCCCCAAAATTTAAAATGAATAATCCTGTTTTATCTTTTTTTTTTTGAGCAATATGGGAGCATATACCAAGTTTGGGAGAAATCAAGGCCATTGCCACCAAACCAAGTACCAAGCCAAGCAGGGGAAATGGAAGCTATGAACTTTGAGACAAAGGAAAAGAAAATGAAGATACTAGAGTTTGCATCTTTTTATCTCATTGTTGGGTGTAAATTATTTGAATTTGTGCTAGCACACACCCTGATAAATTGTATTTGATTTTTACGTTTTGTTTTTTTTTTATTTCTGATTTTGGTTTTTTATTTGATCATGTATTTTTCTTTTCCTTGCCTTTAGAGTTTGCCACGAGGGACCAATTTTCCGTGTGCCTATAGAGTGTCAGTCAATTATACCATGAGTGAGGAGTTGCCATGGTATAAACGTTGGTTAAATCTTTTTATTTTATTTAATATTTATGAGTATCGATGGTTTTTTTTATTTTATTATTTTTTTAAAAAAATAAAAATAAATGATTCCATGAGAGCCATTTATTTCAAATTTTAATTTTTGCCTTTATATTCCGAGTGGTAACACCGTGGGCATTCAGGTGTCACTTAGTGAGCTGTGAGTGATAAAGTCACCACAGATCCTAATTGATTCTTTTTCTAAAAAATATATATATATAAAACAAATAAAAATAAATAATATATGAATATATACATAAAAGCCATACTTTTAAATTCTTTTTTACCACTTTTCTTTTTATAAAACAACCATAATTATACTTATTTTCCCAATGTTATCTTTGAAGTCTTTTTTGCCTTTTGCCACGAGTGGCATCACCGTGGGCATACAAGCGAAAATCAGTAACTTGTGAGTGATAAAGTCACCACATATGCTGATTACTTTTTTTTAAAAAAATCAATAAATAAATAAATATACATAATATTGACATTTTCAATTTTCCTTAATGACTTTTTTTTTATAAATATGTGTTAAGAGAATTTTATCCATTTTTGTTTTTGTAAAAAAAAAATAATAATAATAATTCAAGCCAATATTATCTATTTTTCTCCAGTTTTATTTTTTTTATTTATGTTATTTTATTTTTATTTTTATTTCCTTTTCATGTAAAAAGAAAATAATGATAAATAAAATAATTGAAGTAAAAAGTATTGTTTCCCTTCAAGTTTTTATTTTCCCATTTATTTACCTCGAGTGGTAACACCGTAGGTATTTTAAACATAGATCAGTAACTTGTGAGTGATAAAGTCACCACATATGCTGATTATTTTTCTTAAAAAATTTATGTAATGATCATATTTGAAATTATTCTTAATATTTTCATTTTAAATAAATAAATATGCGTTAAAAGGATCTTATGTAATTTTATAATAAAAATAAAATAAAAATAATTTGTTCAAAGAATTATTTGTTTTCTTTCGAACTCTTCTTGTGCCTTTTTGTCTTGAGTGATACCACCGTGGACACTTAGGTATCAATGAGTAAATGTGAGTGATAAAGTCACCACATAAGCCAATTGATTTTATTTTGTGAAAATAAATTGTTTTCAAATATTTCTTTTTCAAACCAAAATAAGATATTCAAAATCACAAATAATGTTAATCATATTTTCTAAATGGAGAAAAACATATATTCTCTTTTAGGAATTGATTAAACCAAAAAATACATAAATAAATGAAAAGAACAAATATTGAAAATTAATCTGTTTTTTACAAATTAAAACATACCAACCAATTCTGAAAATTGTTTTCTTTGTGGAAAGACAAAATTACTTTTTATTAGCCCCTCTTTTCAAAGAAAATATATAATAAAAATACCAACCCAGTGACACACTTTTTATGTCCGAACTACGTCGACTTTGATCCCTATCGCAAGGTACGTAGGCCCCAGACTCTCATTCTGGGTCAAGTCCGCCTTTGTAAATAAATAAATATTTTCTGATTTATTTGGTATTTTTTTCTCTTAATTTAATAAATATTTACCAATTTATTTTCAAGTCCACTCTTGTAAATAAATAATATTTTTCTCTTATTTTTATTTTTCCTATTTTTCATATTTTCATTTTATTCTTTATTTACATTTTTACATTTCTCTTCTTCTTTTTTATATTTATATTTGCATGTGAATGATAAAAGGGCAATCAAAATAAATTTGTAAAAAGCCATAAAAGTTGCATGATCAACCTAAGGTAACCGTTCTTAGGAACGGGTGTTGTGGGGGTGCCTAACACCTTCTCCACTCACAATCGCACTTCCGAACCTAACTCTGATTCGCAGACCAATCCTTGTCCCTTTTTGTTTTATTTCGGTTTTTCAAAATTTCCCTCAAAATTTTGATGGCGACTCCCTTCGAGGCCGGCCTCCCGCTGCGCGGGCCGGTTTCCCCCTTTTTCTTTACCTCCGCGCCATCCGCGTCGCATCTCTGGGTGTGACAGGTACACAAAATGGAATAAAAAAAGAAATAAAAAAAAGGTGATTATAGAGATGTAACATTTCTTTTATGCTTATGAATAAAAAAATTATAATAAAAAGAGACAGTTATATTGCATATTTTGATTTGCATATTGTCACGACCCAATTTCCCGAACTGTGACCAACACAAAAGCTAAATCTGTTCAATCTTCTTAGCCTAGCAAGTCTAAAAATTTCCCCAACTTATTGACAACAAATATTAATGAGGTCTCAAAATTTTTCTTCAACAATAATGGTCATGCATGGAGCAATAAACAAAACACCCTTATATACTGTCTAAAACAAACCCAAACTAATAGCCTTGTCTCTAATGCTTGAAACATACTATTGTCAAGCAACACATGTACTTAGTGCAAGTAGCAAGTTCCAAAGCCTCCCAATTTATTAATAAATGACCTGAAAAATATACAAGGAGTGAGTCTATCTTTGACTTAGTGAATGTACAAATAACAAAATGCATAGATGTGAAGCAAAACATGTGTTAGAGTTTTTGCACATTAGCTGAACAAGAAACATTTAAAGATAAGTTGTAAAGATATTGAGGTAATCACATTACACAATTAAACAAACTTTTAAAATAAGAAATGAAATACAAGACAAATATTTGTTGAAACACATAATAAATATTATATACACAAACTATCTCACATTAATCTCACTATATTCCATGCTTTATTTATTTTGCTCTAGTATTTTTGTACATTTTCTAATATATTATGCAACTATCCTACTGCATCTCAATTAGTTACATTATCCCTCTACCAAGTGCTGTCACATAATGGATATCTCAAATCTCAACTCAGTGTGTCATCACACCTCTTTGGCCACCATGCACTATCTTACATTGTGACTCACTACATCTTCTCACCAACTTCTATCTAATTTACAGACACCCTATCACTTTCAAATAAGTGTTAACAATCAAGTAAAGCATAAAGAACTAAATAAATAAGCAAACACATAAAACACATAAATGAATAAAGTTGAATGAATAATCATCAAATAAATAAACACTCATCAAAATTCATGAGGAACAAACTCAGGCTGCAACATAACGAAATATGGGAATCAAACTCAATTTGTCTCATGTACTATATCTCATGAGAGTCAAACTCAACCCATTACACAACATAATATATGAGGACTAAACCTAACCCATTACACATCAAAATATACAGGAGCCAAATCCAACCCGTTGTACAATATAATATATGGGGATCAAACTCAACCCATCACACATTAGAGTCCAGAGGGACCAAAGTCAACCTATTGCACAACATAAGATATTGGGGCTAAACTCAACTTATTACATGAGGACCAAACTCAACCCATTAAACATTAGAACAGGGACTAAACTCAACCCGTTGCACAACATAATATATGAAGATAAAACTCAATCCATTACACATTAGAATATGTGGGGGACCAAACTCAATCCATTGCATAACATAATATATGCGGACCAAACTCAACCCCATCATACATCAGAATTTACAGGGACCAAACTAAGCTTGTCACATATACCACATAACATTAACATGCTCATGTCATTGAATAACACAATAGATTACTTTTAATTCACAAATATTGAGTTGCACAAAAAAAAATATATATATATAGCTGCTGACGTAGTACAGAAATATTAAAAAAATAAGTAATAAAGTCAATAATAAGTACATGAAAACTAAAATCAGTTTTAAATGAAGAAAATTAAAAAGTGATATATAATGCTGACGCCAAAACAATGCTAATATTGGATTAAAAAAAAGGAGGAAAGAAAAAAAAATAGAAACCAACAACTACAGTAACCTATCTCATAACAACATTAAAATCCAAGAACTTACAATAATTATGGTAGGAAAATTTTTGCCTGCCAAATTCTTAAACCCATTTACCCTTAATATATCAACGAGGTCCAAACAAAAGAAGAAAAAAAATCTGGATTGCTTCCCAAGATAAAATAGAAAAGAAAAATAATTAAAATAATAATTAGAAAAATATTTGAGGCTGAGATATAGTAAAGGTGAGAAGGAATTTGATCACCTTGCTATTTGTACACACCTACTGAGATCATATTTTCAAGAGGTTAAGAATACTTTGATATTTCCTAATAAAAATCCCATCTTTAACGTCTCTGTTTAGTTGACCGTGAAGAAGAAAATGTCAGAATAACAATTAGCATGAAAATGAGTTTGAAGAGAAAATTTTTTAAGAAATAGCTGTGAGGTAACATGGGAGAACAGAGTTACTACCTCCGGTCTTATATATAAGAGTTTTTGCACTGATTCTAAATATAAGACCATTTACAATATATGAGGTAGTATTTATTATATATTTCTAAAAAAATGCACCTATTTAATGTATTCAAAGAGAAAGAGAGAGAAATTAAATAAGGTTAATTTTGAAAAAATGTTGAAATTTTTGGAGAAATCAAGGTAGTTAATTAGTTTTAATTCTAATTCTTAATCCGTGTGATTCGGTTAAGAGGGTCTTATATTAAGGATAAGAGGGAATACCCACTAAGAGAAAGAGAAGAGAGAGATTTAGACAAATTTAAACCACAATATAGATACGAGAAGACGGTTGACAAGAACGCCCCCCCATACGAGAGAGAGAGAAGACGAAAGAGTTGCTTACTTGCTTTTAACTTGTGGGAAAAGAATAGAACTCAACTCTAGCCAAAACTAATTATAGGCCCCTAACATATATTTAAATTGTAAAATTAGGATAATTTAATTTTAAATTGAAATTTTGAGTTGAAATTAATAGATGTTGATATAAACATATCTAATAACTAATAGAAATTTAACTAATCTTTTTTAAATCTAATTATTAATATTTTTATTTCTAATAAATAAACACTATTATATTATTTTTGTTTTAAATATTGTTTACCTATTGAGTTATCATATTCCATATTTTTATTATCCTAATTTATCTATGATTTATATTTTAAATATCTAATTTATTTTAGGGGTATTACACATATTATGAAAAAAGAATCCTTATTCATTGATTCTAACAAATGTGGCCTAAAAAGACTTGCCAATTTCGCAATATGACATAATTTCTTTTTTTACAATTAAAAATTTTCATCTTCACAATTAAAATTTTGATTTCTAAGAATAAATAAAACAAATAATATAGAGACACATTACCCTTAAATTACCAGCGTGATTACCAAGGATTTGAGTCATCAATATTATTATCCATATAGATTATTATCAATATAAAATATAATTCATTCTTCATATTTCCTACAATATACATGTGATACACCTAATTGCATAAAAAAACATAAAGATACAATTATACTACTAATGGTGCTTGGATCGAGTGAAAAAGACTCTTTTCTCCCTTAAGTAAAATTGAGAATTTGGACCTTATGAATGAAAAAAATCATGTTAGGAGAGTCACCTTCGACTAGACTCGATAATGCTAGAATATGATATAGTAATATCAAATTTTATGTATTTAAATAAAAAAATAAATACAATTATACTTGTTGACAAAAAAAATATTTTGGCAGTTAATTAGTGAGGGTAAAAACGAAAACTATGTAAGATAATACAAGGGCCTACTTTATGTGAGATAAATTAGTAGATGAATTAGCCAACTAAAATATCATGAAAGTTATCCAAGTCTTTGTTTTCTTTTTTTGGCCAAACAGTTATCCAAGTCTTTTGAGTCTTCCCAACTTTCAAGGGTCCGTTTGGTTTTCTTCCCAACTTTCAAGGGTCTATTTGGTTTTTAGTTTTGTAAAAGTAGATTAGAATAAATAAAATTATAAAATTAAAATTTAGTAAAAATAGATTTGTTATAAGTTGTTATGTTTGAATATTCTTTTTGTAAAACTTAGTTTAACAAAAAACCTATTTGAATAATAATAATTAAAAGTATTTGTAGATGTATAATATAACGTGAGTATTCACCTTATTTTCCAAAATTACCCCCTTTTTCAAAATCATGGTTTTAGAAAAGGAAAAGTAATCATCTCTCTTTTTTTCCAAAACTATCGTTTAACCTACTTTTTATTTTTTGAAAAAGGCAGTTTGTATTTGTCCAAACACATCTTCTTGAAAAATCAAGGTTTCTTTTTGGAAAAAATCAACCAACCAAGAACATTAAATTTAGGTTTTTTACTGGGCCTGCTCAGCTTCAAATAAATTAAAAACTCTTTAATCTCATCCACCATCAATTAATATATAAATTTTATAGAAAACTAAATTATGTGGCTGGACATGTTCATACTCCCTCCGGTATTAAATATAAAAAATAAATAACTATCTTACATCAACCAATAAAATTAGTTAAAATTAATTAAACTAATTAAATTTGTAACAAAAACATTTTTTTTCAAGAGTTACCCTTAGTTAATGGTTCTTATAAATCACAAATTTTCCTCACTTAATGTCAAATTCTCATTGATTTTCTAATTTATTGAGGGGGCACTAGTGAAAAAAATTTTAATGCACCAAACATCCACATTTATTTCTTATAATTTGGACTAAAACAACTCACTCTAAATTTTCTTATATTTGAGATTGGAGATAATA
This sequence comes from Adenanthera pavonina, assembly GCA_026686845.1. Classification (NCBI taxonomy): domain Eukaryota; kingdom Viridiplantae; phylum Streptophyta; class Magnoliopsida; order Fabales; family Fabaceae; genus Adenanthera; species Adenanthera pavonina. Next base: position 29,563,885 of record JAIVEN010000013.1, read on the forward strand.
CTTTTTCCAATTCTATTTATAAAGGAAAATTTCTTCCTTTTAGTAATTCTAAATATAAGGGGAAAAAGGAATTAATAATATGTTAAATTTTTCTTTTTCAAAAATTACTATTTATTAATTATATGAGAGAAATTAAATACATTAGTGATTTAAATTAGTATTAATTTAAGTATGATTAATTTTAGAAAAAACTTAAAATATGTGATAACTTACTTAACTTTAACTAACTAAAAACTATTTTTTCAATATCCCGTGAAGTAGTTTTTTTCCCTTATAAATGAAATCAAATGAATAATATTTTTCGAGCAACATAATTTGTTTGATTGTGTTCAATTATTTGAATGTCATTGGATAATAAATGCAATGAATTGATTGTGATAATGTGACTGTAAAAGGTGATACAATACTGATCGGTCTTAAAAATTTCTTCTTGTGCAATGCATGGGGTGATAATTCTACTTTGTAAAACTTGTTGGTTCAGGTCAACAAAGAGATTTTGAGTTCAGATTCTCAATTAAAAAAATGAGACTATTAGTTTAAGAAAATTGAAAAAGTAAAGTAAATAAAAATATAACAAATAAAGGTATACACTCCATGTAATTCTCATCCATAATATAAGTTATGTTTTAGAAATTTTATACATTTTAATGAAAGGAGTTAAAAGTTGAGTAACTCATTAAATTTATAAAAAATTACACTCATTTTCATTGTTATCCCTACTGAATGTATTAAATTTTAACATAATATTAATTAGAATGGAAATTGAAGATAATGACAAAACAGGAAAAAATTATTAATGCACCATATAATACATAAACACAACTTATATTTTAGACTAAAATAGTTTTTCAAAATATGACTTATATTATAGATTAAGAGTATAGTTTTATTTTTTCTTATCATTTTTATTGCAGATATATTAAAGTTACACAGAGAAGATCCAATTTTATGTTGTGTGCACTGAACAAGAAACACCTTTTGTCCACATGGAATTAAACTTACAATGGTAATTAGTGACCATTCAATGCCACTCCCACATTTAATTGCCCATAATGCACAAATAAATAAATTCTCTCTGGAGTAGTTAATTGTTGTTCTATTTATCTCCACCAATTTCATTGTTTAGCTATTTGTTTTGGCCAATAGTTTTTCTGTTAATTAATACTCATTCGATCTTTAGTATATTACCACTTTGACTAAATTATGCAAATTAAAGATATGAGTTAAAGTTAGTTAATTATTTTTATTATTTAAAAAATATACTCCCTTCGGTCCGGTATTTTGTATTAATTACATGTATATTAAGAAATTTTTTTTAATTAAAATCAATGTAAAAAGTACCCACATTTCCTATTTTATCCTTATTAAATATCACATTCTATTATCGTTGTAATGTTATAAATGAGGAGAGAGAAAATATTAAAGACATGGATAAAATGGGAAGAAAAACATCAAATACCTTATATTTTGGACAAAAAATTTATTATATAAAATGTCTTATAGTATAGACCGGAGGGAATAGTTTTCTATTACCACTTTTATTTTACTCTATTCGGTCATAAATATAGGGTCTTTTATTTTGGTCATAAATATAGGCTCTTTACAATATACAAGGTATTCTCTCTGTTTCTTTTTATCTAGTACATTTTAAGAAAATTTTTTGTTTTTCTTTATCTGTCATTTTTAAATTCTAATACAATATTAATTATTACTTTTCCACTTATACCATCATTCGTCATTTCAAAAGTCAAAAATAACATTCATTACTCTTTTTCATCTATGAATTTCTGTAAGGGCATATTAGTAAATTTGAAAGGAACTCCAATATATTAATTATATTTTTGAACATTTGTGATAAAACCTTAAACGACACTTAAGAAAAAATGGAGGTAGTAGTATTTATTATACATTTTTAAAAAAATTCTTATTTATGCATCTCAAAGAGAAAGAGATATAAATAGATTAAATAAGGGTTATTTTAAAAAATATTACCATTTTTTGGAGAAATCAATGTAGTTAACTAATTTTAACTCACACTCTTAATTCGTGTGATTCGATTAAAATAATCATATATTAAGAATTAGAGAGACTATCTCTTTATCTTTCTTTGGGATGAATTCAATAGAAGCATTTTTTTGTAATTCATAATAAATACTACCATATTCATAATTAAAGTAAAATGTCTTATAGTTAAGATCGGAGAGAGTACAACATTCGATTTTATATATAAGTCACACTTTAGAAGTAATTGTTGGTTGTTAATATAAGTTGTTTTAGAGAATCAACGAGATAATAAAGATTTGGTTTTAGGTGGAGAGGGATTGACGGAATAATTAAAATGTGTCAGAATTTGATGAGTTCAAATAAAGGTAATTTTGAAAAATTATGATAATTTTTGAAAAATTCAAAGCTATTAGTTAATTTTAACAAATTTTGTTGATATGTATCAATTAGTTAAAATTGATATATATAGAATCAAAAGTAGAATAAGTAGAATCTATTTATTTATATAATTCTAAAAATACATTACTTTTCTTTTTTCGTGTATACTCTCTCCTGTCCTATTTATAAGATGTTGTTATTCATTATACAAGTATTAAGGAGACATCATTATACTCCTAAATTTATAAAAAGTTAGTATAAACTTTCAATTTTACTCATATGTATTAAAGATTAGAACAATTTACAAGACAAAAAAGCCATTAAAGGAAGGGTAAAGAAGAAAATTTAAATAAAAAAATAATACAATATCTTATAAATAGGATCAAATAAATTTTAAAAATAACATCTTACAAATGGGACTGGAGGGAGTATATTATATATGGTTAGCAATTATAGCATTAATCAATTCATGTTGTAATTATGAATAGTAGATGCAAAGGAGCGTAATTTAATTTTATACTAGCATTAATGAAATTAGAAAACAAAATAAAAAAGAGAAAGCTAGACAAGTTTCCCTCAAAATTAAAAATTACCTTAATTTTGAAAAAAAAAAAATAGGTTGGTTATGGAAACTGCAGGCAGGACCTGGTTTTCTTTTCCTTTTCCTTTTTAACAAACAGTGGTTTTCTGAAATATTTGGAATTATATGTAAAGTATTGAATCGGACGAGCCAAATCAAATAATGTTTTTGTGATAAAGTATTCTTTTATTCTACACTTAATTCAAATTTAATTTTTTTTAATTTGAAATCTGCATAATTTAATCAGTTTTGGAATGAAGTTAATACGTGGGCCCATCTTCAATTAAGAGCCCGTTTAGATAGCCGAACAAGTGTTCTTCATTTTCTGGCTTACGCGTTTTCAAAGGAACTGCTGCAAACAGCCAAAGATGTTTTACTTTTTCTTCTTCTTATTGTTTTTTTTTTCTTAATAAATAAGACATAAGGTTAGTCTGAAAGGGTCTTGCCGTTTCAAAAGATCGAAAATTAGTATGAATTTCAATAAATTTTTCAATTAAACTACTGTAGGTCTAAAATACTGGTACACCAGTAAAAAAAAAAAAAGGAATAAGGTATAAGGTCTGTTATTCTAATTTTAAGATAGGATGTACCATCCCATGTATAATTGATACTTTGGCATATGCTTTCCAACCATAAGTTTCTAGTAAAAATTGAATGGAATATTTTATTTTGGATTATAAAATAAAGCTGTTAGTTAATATTTTGTTAGTTTCATTAGTAAGCACAGTTTGCTCTTCTATAAAAAAAAAGTAATCACAGTTTGCTGATAAAAAAAATTAGTAATCACAGTTTACCGTTAACCGTTAACGGTTAATTAACCGTTAACTGTTAAACCGGTATTATAATCTATATTTCTTTTTATTGTAATTAATCATCATTAGTGTATTTTGTAGTTAATGACACTTTTGAGTATATTTTCAGGTATTGGGTTAACTAATAAAAATGTTGGAGAAAGTTAAAAATACCAGGTAAAATCCTACGTTGCATACAATTTTGCTTTACACAATATATATATTGGGCTTTAGAATTTCGTTATAAACATAAAAAAAAAAGAATTGAAATGTAGCACGAGCAAATCAATTTGTAATTATTTGCCAAACCTTAGCAAATTAGACTATCTCGTCACTTTTTTTAATGAACATTTTAGCTATATTAATTCAAACATATTGAAAATATTTAGCAATATATAGCAGCTCCATTCCTTAATTATCACAAGCCAATTTAAAATTGACTTCAATATGTCTAAATTATAATTTTTTTTAAAAAAAGGGAATATCTTATATAGGTTTCATTATTGGTAAAAAATTTTACTTGAAGAAGCAGGGCGAAAATGAGAATATTGTCAAATCTTCTAAAGAAAGAACCCCAGAAACAAATGGCAACAAGTAATAATTATTACATTTTTATTCGAGATTTTTTTTTACCAATCACTAGTTGGAAGAGTGTAATATTTTCAAAGCTCAGAGTCAAAATTTGGAATGATTTTTACAAAAGAGAAGAAAGAAAAAAAGATAAGCTCAAAATCAGACAAAAAAGGAAGAGTTTCTAGAGAGAAGAAAAAGGGGATAGGTTCTGGAGAAAAAAAGATATTCTTTCTATGAAGAAGTGAAAGTACCAAATGTAAGAACTTGTTTGAAGAAAACGCTGACTCCTGCACTCTGAAGTCATTATAAAAGCAGACACACCTCACAGTGATTTAGCCCACAGAAGTACAGTGGTTTTCTGACATCGTGGTTTTTCGATAAGTCAGAGGATTAATTCTGGTTTCATTTCAGAGACAATGGCTGCTTCCGAGGTTGACTGTGAAAGACTCGACGTCACTGTCCTGGTCGTGGACGATGACACCACCACTCTCTCCATCATCGCCAACATCCTCAGATCATTCGAATACAAAGGTTCTGTATTCATTTAATTCCTAATAATCAAACTACGTACTGTCTGATTAATTAACATCTTTGACTAACAATTTACTTGATTTCAGGCTGATCGATCCATCATCTTCATTTTACTTTTCTGTCAAATTTTGATTAATTTTCAAGTTGTCTCTCTCTTCCTCTCCTTCTTCATCTTTTTCTAAAAAATTATTGTTGCATGATCACATGTCTCCTCTCTGCTTGATATATTCTATCTTGTCATGGAGTGAATTATTACTAGTAAAGTTATTTTTGATTGGTGTGTTTTCTAAATTGTACTTTACTAAATCCTCTTTTGATTCTTCATGGAGTAAATATCACGTGACTCTTTTTTAATGATTAACTTTTCATCTTACTTTGATGCTTGCTTGCGACTGTAACCTCGTTTCCGTTTAAACGTTTTATGAGGTTTTGGTAAAAGAAAATTGACAAAACGTTTTATGGGGTTGAAAAATTATGAAAATATTGTATTAAGAAATTAGAAACAAGAGAGAAAAATGGAGTTTCAGTAATTAGCTTTAATTACTATTCAGTAAGTCAATGTCTCATTTCTTCGTCTATCTTGTCCTCATGCGTTATACTCGGACCAGTTGAGTTTAAGACTTTACGTTATATGCATCACACAGATCGAGATATATATACGTCATTTTCCTTCTTAATCTTTCAATTCAAAGCATAAACTATTAATTAGAAAATTTAATTATTTTGTTGTTTGCTGGTAAAAATGCCAGAATATCAACATAGATTTCATTTCATTGAACTCTATTTTGAGTTTCATGTTTCTCAAGCACAATTCTATGTATAGTTCTTTAGTTTATAACGTCCTTCCCTTAATGATGATCTCTTTAGATCATTTTCCAATTCAAGTCAGATTTCCGGATCTAAACCTGATTTCATACATGTGAACGCGAAAGAATCATATGGTAATATTTTTGGTTCTTATTATAGCCCATTCGTGATCATTCAACCACAGTCCTCAATCGTGCGAACATAAGAATACATCTAATTATTTCTTCATGTTTATCATTTCTCAAAAAAGTAAGAAAAAATATAATAAAATTTGTTGTCTTAATGTTTATCATTTACTGAACAATATTATTTCTTTTCATCAATTATTTTTTTAAAGTAAAAAAAAAAACAAGTGTCATTTCACAGCTCACTTGCACTTTTTTTAATTATTTCATTTCATTACATCACATAACATTTCATTTCCCATTCCACATCTAAGTTCACTTAATTATTTTAATTAAGGATTTTCTTTAATCTGGGTTAAAATTAACTTCAGTTGCAACTGCTACAAACGGTCATGAAGCTTTGGCGACTCTGAGGGAATTCAGAGGCTTCTTCGACATCGTCATCACCGACCTTAACATGCGAGGAATGAATGGATTTGAACTCCAAAAGCGTGTCAAACGAGAATTCAAGCTTCCTGTCATTAGTGAGTATATATCCCACTCATTAACTCTCTCAACCTTCTCATACCTTATTTATCCATAATTCAATATTGCTGCAAGAGAAGAGGTTAGGGTTAGGGTTTTTGGACATACTCAAAAGTGGTCAAACTAATAAACTTCTCAACAACGTTCAGATTCTGATAAATGAAATCTATATATTCGCAGTTATGTCTGCAGATAGCAGGAAGAGCGTGATATCGAAGAGTCTAGAGCATGGTGCAGCATTTTACTTGGTGAAACCAGTACGCAGAGAGGACTTAAAGGATATATGGCAGTATGCAGTGGCTGGAAGGAGAGAGAAACTGAGTGTGGAGAATGATCAGATAATATCGATAAGCGAAGGAGGAGACTCGTTGTCGCCGGACGAGAAGGACATATGCTCTCAGGATTCAGCAGTTATAGGGAAACAGCCTAAGCAAAGGAAGAAGTATGGCAGCAGCAAGAGAAAAGGTTGTGAGGTGATTAATGAAGATCTCACATACTCTGGCACAAAGAGGTCCAAGATTGTTTGGACTACTTCACTTCACAATCGCTTCTTGCTTGCGTTAAGACACATTGGCATGAACAGTGAGTCATCTCTGTTTCAGATAATTGGCTAAGTGATAGACCTTAAAATGTACCTTTTGATGTTATATTATTGCTCGCTTCAATGACAACTAAGAATCTAATGATTCACGCAACAATAATATTGAACATATAATATTTTTTAACAAGTTAATGAGGCGTTAAAATTTTAAAGCGCTAAATTAAGATGATATATATTTTAAAGACTAGAATGTTATTACCAGATAGTGGGATTTATTTGGTTGAAACTAAATCTACTTCTCAATTAAGAGAACATTTTTTCAATGCAAGTTACTTAGTGCATTGATATGAAATGACATTGCCTCTAAACTGAACTAACCTCTCTTCACTCTTCAGATTCAACGGCTTTTGCTTGCTGATTATGTTATTCTAATGGGTTTAATTTGGTGTTTTTAATCTTTAACTCATACAGAGGCTGTTCCAAAGAAGATTCTTGAGATAATGAACGTGCCAGGCTTGACCAGAGAAAATGTCGCCAGTCATTTGCAGGTTTGCTTCTTAAGGTTTTCACACGCGCGCGCATAACCTTTTTTTTTTTTTTTGCCCTAATTTAATTCAAAAGTTTAAACAGTGAATTGAAAGCCGAGAACAATTTTATCTTTATCTAAAAAACAAAAAAATAAAAGAACAAGTGTGTGTATATAGGCTGGGGATCGAAATTGATAAAACAATTAACAGGAAAAGAAGAAACTTAACAACTAATTCTCATAAATGTTGCAGAAGTATCGTATATTTCTGAGGAAAGTTGCAGAGAAAGGAATCTTTGAGGGATTATCTGAGAGAGCCTTGAGGTCAAGGTTTGCCATGGGCCTTCCCACAGCTCTCATCAGAGACATCCAAAAGAGAGTTGGTCGCTTTCGTCTCCATGAACACCATTATCAACTTCCTTACAGTACTATCTCTAGGCCTCAGCTTCCAAGTCCCCAGCCTCGACATAATCCTCCAACAACCAGACCCTCTCTCACCAATCAAGCCAGACTGGGACAACCAAACCACTATGGGACCATTCATAGTTACAGAAACTTCCAACAACTCCAATATCATGGTCAAGCAAATCATCATCAGCAGCAGCAGCAGCAGCTTAATTATCGTCCAGTCTTGCCTGCATATAATGGAAATGGAGGGTTCATGACTTCTGCAAATGCCCTGACTTCCAATGGTATCATGAGTAACTATGGCTCACTGGGGAACAGCAGCAACTTCAACTATGGCACAACTAATTATAATAATGATATCAATGACCATGGGAGCATGATAGTGCCTTATGGAAGCTCTGGTCTGCAACGAAGTCCTAATACTTATTGTAACCAGCCTGGAACTCAACTGAACAATAATGCATCACTTATGGTTGGAACGATGAATCAGGGTCAGAATGTTGGTTATGTAGGACATAACAGCAACTTCAACTACTACACTGGCGGCCACAGCAACAACAGATTTGGGTTAATAAGTAATGGAAGTGCTTCGAGTAATGCAATTGTGCCTGTACCATCCTCAGTGAATAATGTCCGTGTTCAACCAACTCGAGGAAATATACCAGGGTTTCCATCTTTGACTCAGCAGTCAATTAATGGTATTGGGAATGCTGGAGGTGGTGGGCATAACCAGCATGATACGGTCACTTCAATGGTTCAGAGTGGGGCCGGCCAATTCGATGATCTTAATGAACTTTTCCTCTTGATAGACGACATGTATCTTCTTGACAAGGTATGCATTACACACACACGCGTACCAGGATGCTTTACAGTATAGTACCCAACTGTCAATATTATGAATAAGCTTGACTCTTTTGGTAGCAAGAAGCTAGGTATATATTGTGTTTAATATTAATGGAGGTTTCTTGGTTGTCTCAGCCGGCAGAGAGCCCTCGTGCTGGTGAACGTTCGAATTCTGACATTCTTAACTCCTTCAATGTTGAAGATTGCCTTGAGCTGGTATTTGTTGCTTACTTATTTCAATATTAATATTTGGCATTACTTCTGTTATATATGTGGTCGTGTTCGTGTGAGTGAGTTTACTGGATTATCATAAATATGATATGATCAAGAAAACTAATGCATTTAGTCCTACTCATGTGTCGCTTAGTTATAGATTAAAATTAGTGTATATTTAATTCAAGAATATATCTTCATTGCAATTGATGCAGGGAGATGGTGAACAAGTGAACCCCCACCCAAGAGAAAGCAGCATCAATGTTCTGCCAAACAAGTCCTCAAGTGGCACCAACGAAAACCCTAATTCGGTCAGTCTAACTTTATTTTTCCAAAAACCTTTCACATATCCTCTCCTGTATCAGTAAAGATTTGTCAAGGAGAAAGAGTGAGGAATTATAAGATTCAATGAGATTTACGCACAAGAGTTTCAGCTCTTTTCTCTCTTCAAAGGTTTTTTATACATGATTGCGGGATTCTCCTGTCAAAAAAAACTTTTCAATTATTAATATTTTGTTACTTTTTCAATAATTAAGACAAACTTTTAATAAAGACTTGATCATCAAAATGCTGAACTATAATTTTTTTCCACTATTACCCATTTGAAAGCTTCCTATATAATAACATACCTAGAGTCTTTTTTTTTTTTGGTCATTGCAAACGAAATTTGAAAGCCTATTAATGAGCACTCAGAGATTTGAGATTTTTTGGTCATTGATCTCTGAAGGTGTTGAGCAACATTGTATCCACAAACTTGGAACCCTTGGACATGCACATGGCGGACAATGCTAATTCTCCAGCAGGAAACTCAGCTCCTCAGGAGCAGGCAAGCCATCTTATTAAAGATTCTCATGTTATTTAGAACAATCAATGACTTTAATTAGAAAAATGCTTTCTGATCATCCATCTAATCAGGGATTTGTCTTTAATTTTGATGCAGGATTGGGATTTGGATCTCATTGAAACATTGTTCGGTGCTGCAGCAGATCCGAGCTAGAAGGCATGACAAGGTTGCTTCTTTGAAGAAAATCATGAACCTGATGCAAATCATAGCTCATATACATGATATTGTAGACTTTATATATAATTAGGTTTTATTTTTCACAGAACTTAGGCTTTATAGTTCAAAGAAGATAAACATTTTTATTAGTTAATAGGACTTTATGAGCAGTTGATAAATATCGTTGAGCCTTAATTGTGAGTCAACCCTGCCAATTCAGTGGAAAAAAATGTACAAAACTTGGAAGGGCATGGTGTACTTTTTAGATATGGAAACTTTTCATATATGATATGATAGGCATGGGCTCTCTCTATATATATATGTGTGTAGCATGGATGAACAGTTCATAGATACCAAAATAAATATATCTTTTTTCAAAAATATTTTCACTGTTTTTGGCAGCACGCCCCTTTTTTTATATTTATTCTCTGAAAATATATCTTGAAATTCACTTGATTACGAGGAAGAGTTCATTCGCTGAATTTAGTGATTTGAGTTTGACATGAATCTCTAAACCGGCGAAGAAGGGATTATGCATAACTTGGCACATCTGCTTCCAAGTTTATATTTCGAAATGACCAAATCAGATGCATCTCAGTCAATAATCAGCTAGCTAGCTAGTGCAAGAAACATATATATAATCATTTAATTGCCCCTTTTATTTTATTTCTTTCATATATATCGCCAATATTTGAGTTCAGTTTTTTTGCAATAGATAACTTATTGTATATAATACGATAAAAATATAATCTTTTTAATGAATAAAGGAAATAGACTTACATATATACTCTTATGTTTTTGTTGAAGTCTCTTCATACTATATTGCAATATTACTAGCTAGAGAGATACAATATCACCATAGTCAATTTTTAAATTTAACCAAAACTAAATTTTTGAGTAATAATTGAAAAAAACCTAACGAGGTGAAAATTTCTAATGTACACACAAACTACAAGAAGAACTATACCTTTTTGAAAAAAAAAATCAACTAACTGTACAAGAAAAAGTAAAGTAAAATTATCAATGTCAAATTAATTAATAACCCAGTCCACTTTTTACCAAAAAAAAAACAACTGGATCTAGCTAGATATTGAATTAACTTCTAATAATTACAAGAAATAATGGACAGCTAATTGTCTAAGTTGTCAAAAAAAAAAGTTTGTTGGCATACGATCATGAATTTTGAATATTAACAATATTATAATTTAAAGGAAACATAATGAATATGGCAAATGGCAATCCATTCAATCTTGCTTTTATACATAACAGGCAATAATCCAATCTAAATGGCATGATTTGGGAAATTATTGTCTAGTAATTCTTAAATGGAGAATTGACCTGGACAAGTTCTTAAAATTGACATAACCCTCAAATCTTGGTCTATTCCTTGTCATTCTCAGATTTTAAATTTATCAGTATCACAATTTTGGAAAAAGAATATAGCCGTTGGTGATTTCTAGCAAACCTCCTATTATCCTCACTACAAATACTCTTCTCTCTAGTACGTAAGAGATCATCATAATCTTTGCAAGATACTGTGAAAATCTTTGTGGGTGATCAGAGATCCATTTCCTTTGGATTATTTTCTATCCTTTGAAGGATTTGATTATCATGATTTCAGGTCGATGTGCAGCTTGCAGGAATCAAAGAAGAAAGTGTCCTCCTGACTGCATTTTCTCTCCCCATTTTCCTGCAAATGATCCTCAAAGATTCGCTATTGTTCATCGAATCTATGGTGGTAGCAAGGTTGGAAGAATACTTGAGGTAATTCATTAATTCAAAAAATCAATATAGATAATTCCAAGCCTTTCATATAATCTCATAATTATTGATTAATATATTTGTAAAATTATAATGTTGTTGCAGCAAATTCCACCATATGTGAGAGCAGAAGCAGCAGATACAATGTACTTTGAAGCACAATATAGGATTGAAGATCCAGTGTATGGGTGTGTGAGGATTATCTCTGAGTTACACCAACAAATTCACAGTACAGAGAGTGAGCTAACCAGAGTCCAAGCTCTTCTTGCGCTCTACAAGCTTCAGATTAATCCCTCAACTCAAAATCCTTGGTCCAATTAAAGCTCCTTTACCATTAGTTCATAATAGAACTTAATTATTTTTATCAATGGACTTCATTATCTCAATAGCTTTAACGAATAATCATTTTAGAGTGCCTCTTTTTTTCCCCCGGAGGGCAATAAAAAAAAATTCTGATTGACATCCGTGTTACTAAATTTGTGTGTGGGGGGAGTAGAAGTTTATTTTCCTGACAGGTAATAATAATAATAATAATAATAATAATAATAATAATAATAATAATAATTTAAAAAAGGAAGTGGAACGATTATAATGGATTTTCCACTGCACAAATTTGTGCAAATTAAATCCATTTGCAAGAGAAAGTCAAACTTTCATAGTCAATGTGGAAAGTTAATTTACGGTCATAAATTACATGTTTGTCTACTCTAAAAGCCGTTGGAGAACACATTTTAACAACATACTTGAAAAATTCATTTTCTGGTGAAATTTTGTATTATTAAAATAAATATGCAATATATTGGCCAAAAATAAATAAAAATCGATAATCAAGATATGTGTGTGTGTGGTGTAGGAATGAGTTCCAACTGGATGTTGCGAGATATCTATTAAACATATAGACTAGATATTATAGTTCTTCAAAATAAGAGAATATCATTATCCAGTTGAGTAGGCAGAATATTTATGGTTATCATCATACAACCCTATATTTCGAAAAAAAGAAAACTATTCAGAATATATTATTTACCATAAACAAAAAGTTTAAAAGAAATGATCCTACAATATATATTCTTTCTGATATTTTTTTTTTATAAATAATCCAACATTACCAACGGATGTTGATATGTCTCGAGTTCAAAATTCCTCCATAAGTAGCCCTCCATGGTATCGTCAACCATCCATTCTGACACCAATTGATGCAGAAATTTGCAAAAGAATAGAGAAAGAGGGAGAGTAGAAGATGAAAACAACTTCCACATATTTCGATTTTAACAAGTGTAACTTGATATCTAAACTTTAATTATGACAATATCAATAGTGGGCCAAAACATTATAACAATATCAACACTGAAATTTTTTTTTTTACCAAATTGCATTAATAATTGTTTCTAGATTTAAATTCATGAAGAAAAGATAAACTAGATATTTAGGTAAACTTTTTAAATGCTATGAAAAATAATTAAAAAAATATGGAGAAGTGCTTGAATGAAAAGTCTAAATCTTCTTTTATATTTTAGTTTTTAAAAAATCAAATATTTTATAAATTTTTTCCCAATTTTATGTCAATTTTTAAATTCAAACGTATTGGCTATTAGATTGAGTGGAGCTTTTTTTTTTATTTTTTTTAATGACCGGAGCTTTTTTGGTTTTTAAGGTGAACTTGAAGATTGAGCGGACTTTTTAACATGCGGGTAAGTCCAATGATGACCTGAAGAATGGGCTTGTGACGGAATGGGCTACCGCGATCTCAAGATGGATCCACCTTAAGAAAACCCAAAAACACATTAAAAGAGCCCATAATCTTTTTCTGTTTTTTTTTGTGAAGAGCCCATAAATCTTTAAGGAAGGTCTTCATTTTTTTTGGATAACAAAAGGAGAAAAAGGAATTTCACCAAAAAAAAATTTTTAATCAAAAAGTAATAAGGGGATTACAGAATTACAGTTTAGGATGATTTTTTGAAATTAATAATAGCAATAATAATAATGACTCCTAAGTCATAAAAAGGGATAAAAATTGAAAATTAAGTTGTAAAATTTGAAAATAAAATCTTATTTATTATTGGTACTCGAACCTATGGCATTATGGAAGTCTACTTAGAACCTACCCAAAAAATTCAAAGGAGGGATTAATAATTTCAGAAATTCATCCTAAACTATAATTCTCCCTAACAAAAAAAAGGGAAAAAAGAGAGGGAAGGTCTTCATTACCAAAAGGATAGATTATGATATTCTTGCATCTGATAACTAACAAACAAGACATATAAAGGATAGAAGGAGGACTACTTCGTAAAATTAGAAAAGTATGGGGGTCTTTCATCAATCATCATCACTATCCTCTATTTAAAGCGTACGAAGAAAAGACTTATTGAGATCCACATCTTGTGTCCTTGGAAAGGAAAAGATAGCGAATCAGTGACGGCAAGGAAAGCCTCTGCTTGCGAAGGTAGAAACTTGTTTTTAACTAATTTCTTTCAGATGCCCAAATCTAAGTTTATTCTTTAGCTAAATTGTATTCAAGATTTTATATTTTTCTTGCGTGTTTGAGAAACGGCCCTTTTATCTGATAGATTCTTGGAAGTTAATTGGAGTTGAATGTTATTCTTCTGTTTTTCGTAGATCTGATTACTCTCTGGGCTGATCTGTTATGAAAGGTAAGTTTCTTTTGTCTCATTTACTTCTTTATTTCTCTGAATTATGTTAGCGCTATTTTTTTTAATTATGGTTTTGATAAACAAGAAGCCATTTATTTGACTCGGTTTAATTTCGGGTACGGATTTCACTTCATTTAGGGTGAAAAAGATATGGGATACTGGGAACGGGCAATTTTATTTGTAGCAAGAAAGATGCTAATTTTTATACATCTTGTTGCTCATTTGTTCAAGGACCTTTTCTTCCAATTTTTATTTAATATTTGGATTTTCAACTCTTTATTCAAATGTTATGCATGATTTTTACAGATTATATTTAGTGCCTTTTGTTAATTATGATTAATCTCCCTACTTAAGAATGTTTCTTAATTCAACAGTTAGGTTTGTTCAATTTTGCACCGTGTACAACTAAGGTGGTAGGTTTCTAAAAACTTGTGTTCAGGGAAAATGAGGTCTATCTTTTGTGGAAACTTTGAATATGATGCTCGGCAGTCTGATCTAGAGCGGCTTTTTAGAAGATATGGGAAGGTTGACAGGGTGGATATGAAGTCCGGTAAGCTTTTCTTTGACCACTATGTGCATTTCAAGATAAATATTTTCTTAGTCTTTCAATTTTTATGGCTCTTTCATTGAGAAAGTTATCATGGCTTTGATATTTGAGGTTGAACTCAGGTATTTTGGGTTTATATTATATATGTAGCGGCCACTTGTGTTGTGCACTGGTGAACCAACGTTGATGAATAAGCAAGTTTATTCTATTTAATCATTATCTTATATACATATTAAACTGGACCATTGATGTTTAATCCAATCCAAAATATTACAAGGAAGCAAGATTCTTGTTATTGGTTAACCTTCTATTGAAGAAATGTACATGTAACTGAATTTAGGGAGTTGTTTAGGTATTTGTGTTGTGGTATCATCTCCCATACTATAGGATTAGTTGTTGTGGGATAAGATCACAATTGGGGATTGTTTAACACTATGATTAGAGTCTGGGTTTTTAATATATAAAATAGGCTGTTATACATTATATTGATTGTGTAAATTGAGCACTATAAAGATTAACAATAAACCTGTTTACATAGTTCGTAATCGGGAAAGACCACTAGGTTATTTTTGGGAACAGAATAAGAACTACGTAACTTGCACATCCTGCAAACAGACATTTAAATCACGTTGCAACAGTGGAGTAGCAGCTTAGGTTTTATGTGAATGTTGGCATCATGTCTTGTATCCAAGCTTCAAATGACCTCGAAGTCAAGATTCAGTCTGAAGAGTTGGACCTTGATGTGCGGCACGTCGTTGAGCATTTGTGGGGCATTCAAGAGATATCTTTAAGAAAAAGATAAAAGCATATTTTATTGAGCATCGACCCCAATACTCAACATTTTCTTTGGCGCAGGATTATTTTGGCACACCCCACACTCTTCCTGGCTAATGGACGGCATTTCAGAAATATGTGTCCTGCCTGTGATGCACATCTTCTTTTTTCTAAAGAAGATTCAATTTGGTCTCCAGTGGCATTACCATTCCATGTTTAACCTCAGTCACATTTGCCTTCCATTTCTCATGCCTTTTGCCCAGCCTCCAATTTATCGGACATGTTTCAAGGTTGAAATATTGCCGACCTCATTGCAGAGGCAGCAGAATAGATGAAGAAGTCACTCTATTTCCATTGACCTACTATGAGCCCTACGCTTTTGGATTCTTGTTCTTGACATCAATTTGTTCATTATTCAAGGTCTGTTACTAATTTTTCTGGTCAAATTGGTTTGTAGAAATAGTGAGGTCTACCGAAATTTTAATTAAGGGTAAACTGTAGAGATGGTTTGTGTACTGCTAAAGGGTGAGTTGCTGCATAAGAATCAAAGTGTTCTTTCACCGATCTATCACCCAACTACTCCTGTCTGCTTTTCAATTAGGGAAAATTGTCACCTAATTTCAAAAACTTTGCTTGGTCATAGGGTTTGCCTTTATCTACATGGAAGATGAGAGAGATGCTGAAGATGCAATTCGTGCACTAGATCGTGTAGAATTTGGTCGAAAGGGGCGAAGGCTTCGTGTGGAATGGACAAAAGTGAGACATATATTGTTATTGTAAATGGGACCAGTTACTTATGATGTCGACATGTTAACCACCTTATTTAAATAATTTTGTGCTTACTTTGTTGTAGCATGAACGCGGCATCAGAAGGCCTGGTAGTTCAAGAAGATCTTCAGCAAATTCGAGGCCATCAAAGACTTTATTTGTTATTAATTTTGATACATATCATACC
The DNA here is from genome assembly GCA_026686845.1 of Adenanthera pavonina. NCBI lineage: Eukaryota > Viridiplantae > Streptophyta > Magnoliopsida > Fabales > Fabaceae > Adenanthera > Adenanthera pavonina. Next base: position 29,580,418 of record JAIVEN010000013.1, read on the forward strand.
AGGACTAGAGATTTGGAGAGGCACTTTGAGCCATATGGCAAGATAGCCAGTGTGAGAATTAGAAGGAATTTTGCATTCGTCCAGTTTGAGTCATATGATGATGCCATCAGAGCGTTGGAAGCCACAAATATGAGGTAGATCTCAGTCTTTGTAAACTTGCTTCACCTCAGAAACTCCAAATTTTATAACCTTGATTGTGATGGTTAAATGAAAGATTTTTATTTCTTGTAATTTACTGTTCATTTGGCCTGCTCCATGGTAAGATTTTGATTTGTTTAGATAAGTTTCTTGGTCAACATAATTGTGACGTCACTTTTATGACGAATTTGTTACGTTGTCATGATGGATGGTCCTACTCCTAAATGTTCTTTCTAATTGGTTTGCCACTGTGATGAAACTCATAATTTCTGTTGAAATTCTTATGTGTAGCAAGTTGCTGGATCGAGTTATCTCAGTTGAATTTGCTGTAGAGAACGATGGTGACAGGAGGAATGCATATAGTCCTGATAGAAGCTATGATCGGGGACGTGATATAAGAAGTGATAGAAAGCGATCGCCCAGTCCTTATCACCAAGAAAGAGGCAGCCCTGATTATGGCCGTGGCTCTAGCCCATATGGGAGAGAGAAGAGCAGCCCTGACTATGGTCGTAGCCGCAGTCGAAGTCCCCAACGAATTGAGAGAGGTAGCCCTGATTGTAATCACAGGAGCCGTAGTCCTTATAGAAGAGAGAAGGATGGTTCTGACCCTGTTCATGGCTCAAGCCATAGTCCCTATCACAAAGAACAAGTGAGAACTGACCATGGCAACTCTCACTCCCACAGTCCTAGTGAAAGAGTGAGGGTAAACCCTCAAAATGGTAATGGTTCCAACAGTAGTCCTTACTATAGAGAGAGGGCTAGCCCTGAAAATGGCCGTGACACTACAAGTAGTCCCGATGCAAGAGGTGATCCAAGTCCTTCCAACGGTGATGGAGGTCACCAAAATTCCATGCCTGAGCCATTTGACAGCCCCAACTATGGTGCTTCTGAAAGTCCCATGAATGAAAGATACCCCAGGTTTGTGAAACAAAAATTATTACGGAGAGTTTATGTTATTCTAATTTATTATTCTTCAACCTGCTTTTAATTATGTTGTTTTGCACTTGCATATTGATCGCCAAAAATGCCAGCCACTCTCCTGCTGCTGAAGAATGATTTCTCGGTCTTGGAAGCAAAATGCCAGGGGTGAAAATTGGTTGTAATGCTGGGTCAATGTATAGCTGAATTTAGTTTCAGCCAAATGGTTTAGTGTAGTTGTATGAAAGCTCTAGAACTAGTATTTTCAGTGATGTGAGTGACTGTAAACAGTCTTGTTTACTTCAGAAAATGGATACCGTACCTGATTTCAGTCATGTTGAAATTCTCTCAAGTCCTTCTGGGCCTTGAAATGAGAAGAAAATGAATGCCCTCGATGATCTGTTTTGTTGGCGCAGAATACATGAATGGTTGTGGTTTACCCTTGATTGGTTTGAGAAATTTGGAGGGGAAAAGAAATTTTCTGGTTTTTTTTTTTTTTTACCTAAATCAAGTAAGGGAAGGAGGGTATTTTCCCTCTCATCCCTTCTCCCTCCCGTTTAAGGATAAGAGGAAAAGTGCAAATTAGAAAGGAAAATTTTTTCCTTCTTTTCCTTCTTTTTCAAATCTCTTAATCTCTGTCCCTAGTTCCTCATTTCCCTGGTGGCCAGTTTATGTAAAGATCTAAGAAGCATATATTAAGTCAGGAGCGGACCTGTATTATGCTCAGTGTGTGCATATGCCCCACTCAGTGTGTGCACTCCCTCCCCTAAATATTTTGAACTCATATTTTTCTGACCCAAATCCTAAAGTTTATATATGAGTTAAAATTTTATATTTGTATGTAACTATTTTTTAAATTATTATAATATTATTTTTTTAATCATTAATTTTTGAATTAATCTGTCCTACTAATCTAGGGTCATAACTCCGCCATTGTATTAAGTTGTAACATCAAAGCAATATTGAAGATTATGGCACGCATACAAAGTAAGAATAAGAAACGCCCATGTGGTTCTGATATGGCACAAAATACATTCACATATCTCTAAACAGAAATTTAATTTTGAATAATGCATCAAAATATTTAATAGATTTTGAGGATGCATAACATTACATACCTTCTTGGCTCTCTTGAGGAGATTTTCTTTTTTAAATTTTGGGGACTCGAGTCTTGTTTGAGAGTGTTGAAGGGAATGTATTGGGATAGACTATCTTAGGAGAGACAATCTTCTCCTTTTAAGTGAAAGGTGTACTGAAAAAGATGAATCATAACTCATTCTTAACTACTCGGATGTCTCAATGCCATTATTTGAAAGGGTTACTCTGCTTCCAAACATCCTCTCGTTTTGAAAATATATAATTCAATTGTAATACATTTTTTATGTTTGTGACACAAAATGATAGGCATAAAAGCAAAGAAAATTAAACATGGACGAAAAATAGTCCTCTTATAGTGGTTTTTATAAAAAATAAAAAGCTAGATGATGATGATACAGATTAAAAGTTCTGAATTCACGTGACGTATCTTTTTCCCGTTGGCGTTGGAAATCTTATGAAACAAAGGCTTTCCTTGGAGGAACTGCAGCTTGGAATGGGTCATCTACTATGTACTTGGAGTAATAGAGGAATGTATACATGGTGAAGTTACAAGATTGTCTGTCTTAGAGATTAATTAAAAAAATTATACATTTATAATTTTTTTTATAAGAAATACAGAAAGGAAAGTGGGTAGCAGGAAGAACAGAGAAAGAAGCATATGATGTTAGGAAAGTAGACACAAAATGGTGAGGGCCCAAAATTAAGAGGCGGTTCAGGAAACCAAGTGGGTATGCTGACGGGTGCACCCGGTCCTACTAATTGCTTTCGCTTTCCCCAGATATCTTCCCCCTAACCCCCCTTCCCCTCTCTCTCTCTCTCTCTCTCTCTCTCTACTAACCTTTTGTAAATTACAAAAAAAAACTAACATTTTATTACAATGTAGTACATGGCCAAAAAATATAATCTTCAACAAAAAAAAATAAATTTTTATTACAATATAGTACATAACAAAAAAAAATCTTCAAATGTACTCCTCCATATAGTTTTTATTAATTAGATTCTAAAATTTTTTTATGATCCTAAATATAGGTGACATTTCATAAATTTTTAGAATATTAATTATTTTATTTTTTTATTTTTAAAATACCCATATTTATAAATAAGAAAAAGAGTAAATTTTTTGAATTTATGGTATATTTATTAGAAGTAAGAATAAAAATCATGTCAATTTTAAGACAATTTTAATGTTTTAACAAATTTTTATTGGTTCAGGTAAGTTAGTTGAAAGTGATTTACATTAAGAACCAGAGGAAACACATCTTCCTCTCTAGTATACTTTCTTTCATGGTTAATATAAATTACTTTTAACTATGTTATTAGAACTAAAAAAAATTAATTTCATTAATAAAATTATCTAAAAATTATTTTGATTTTCATCTATACCTCTAATAAATATCATAAATTTAAAAACTCTCTACTCTTTTTTTATTAGAAAAACTCTTTAATAAATTAATACTCTATAAAGTAATTAATAAGAATGTTATTTTTGAAATAAAATAATTAATAGTTGTAGAAGATAATTATATTAACTACAGGAAGGAGTAACAAACGTAAAAGAAAATGGGTGACAAAAACAATGCAAAGAAAAGGGAAATCTATATCAAAGAAAGATATGATCACATGAAAATATAAAAGATGGCTTGACAATAAATACTCAATATTTTTTTATTTTCTAATTTTAAAGAAAATTTTTATTTTTATTTATATGTTTTTTAATTTTTAAAATAACATTAATTACTTTTTTTTAATTATACCATTATTTATTCTTTTTAAAGTTAAAAATAATATTAATTATTTTTTTCTCTACCAACTTATTAAATAATATTAAAGAATAAGTTAACAAATTTAAAATAAATTTTAATATATTAATTTCTTTTAATTTGCATACTAAAATTTTAAAAAATATATAAAAAGTAAGAAGGCAGTATAATGTTGTATTTTCATATTGGAAATGGAATTTCAGTGGCAAGCATGAAATGAAATGAGGAGAAGGCCAATGTGCTCCTCCACCTCACACATCACCATCAAAGGTGTCACGTAAAAGGGAACACGTGACGAGATGGGACCCATTACTTCGACAGGACACCCACCGTACGATTCTGGGAAAGCTTCGTGCCACATTACACGTGTCGTAATCCTGTTGGATCGCTCGTGTCTCCCAACGACCAGAGTTCGCGCCACAAGTACGGCCCTCCTTTGTTTGTTTCTTCTCATTCGCCTCCCTCAGATTCCAGACACGTGTTCCTCTCCTCCTTGGCATGTTTCGCTCCGCTTTTAGGTGTGGCATAAGATTAAAGGCATATTTGACATTATTTTTTATTTTTTTATTTTAAAAAATAATTTTATAAAATTATTTTTAAGAATAAGTTTTAAAAATAAGAAAATAAAAATTTTTTTTTGAATAATTGTTCTCAAAATCATAACTAGTGAATGATAGATAAGTTATTCAAAATTTATAACTTTACCATTAATGAGGTGGATGTTTCTCACATTTTCTTGTGTTTTCCAGAACAAAAACTATAAAACACCTTTTAGGTGTTATGAGTTTTCTATTTTTTTTGTTTTTCTATTTTCCGTAATAGTTTTTAAAAAACAGGTTTACCAAACAAGTTTTCTGAGTTTTCTGTTTCTGAAAACAAAAAAACTGTTTTCGAAAACAGAATCAAACAGCCCCTAAGTTATTTGATAATTGATTATGAAAATAAATAATTATTTATAATTAATTATAAGAATAAATAATTATATTAAAAGTGATTTGTATTTCATAATTGATTATATTTGAATAATTTGATTAAAATTATTTTTTAATAAATAATCACTTGAAATGTTTAAAATACTCTTATTCTTAAATAATGTTATTTTTTTAAAATAAAATTAATTATTTATACCTAATAATATTAAGTAACTAAATAAAATTTTAATATTTTTTAATTAAAATTACAATTTATAAATAATATGAAAATATTACATGACTAATGGTTTGGTATATGTTATATAAAAAAATAAAAAAAATTCAATATAAAAAATAATATTACATAACTAATTATCTTGTAAAGATTATATAATTTAATTTCTAATTGAATCACATATATAATTCTCTTGAAAATGTTATAGTTAAACTTACAGTTGAGGGTTGACACCCCTCACCATGATTATCATCTTCATGCTCAGCAACAGGATACGCATGTAGGGTGTTTTTGATAAAATAGTCGGTAAAAAAATTAACCACTCTCATTTAATGCTCCAATGGTAATAATTTTTACCCATAAATAATTATTAAAAACAGCTCAATTCAACTTATTAAATAATCACTTAAATATAGCATAAATAATTATTATGTTAATCTTTTTATTTGAAAATTTTAGCCCATAATCACTTGTACCATCTCATAAGTGATTATTTATATAAATCCAAAGAGACACATAACATCTCCCAACTCAAACACTCCACGTTTCCTTCTCATTAATGAAGTAGTACTCCCTTTGGTCCTATATATAAGATCATTTTAACTGAATCACATGAATTAAGAAAGAGAGTTAAAACTAATTAACTACATCAATTTCTCCAAAAATTTCAACCTTTTTCCAAAACTACCATTATTTAATCTCTCTCTTTTTCTCTTTGAATACATTAAATAGAGGTATTTTTTTAGAAATGCATAATAAATACCACCTCGTATATTGTAAAAGATCTTATATTTAGGACCAAGACAAAAAGTCCTATATATAGGACCGAAGGGACTATTACTTTGGAAGTTTGATTTTGAATTTTAATAAAGTATTAAATAATTTTTTATTATTTTATCCTTCATTCATATAAAATGAAATATTTAAAAAAATATTATAAAGTAAAAATATTTTAATAAAATATTATTAAATTGTACAATAACTTAAGTCATTTAATAGTTTTTTTTAATTAGTCTATTAAAACCCCCTAAAACAACACTTTCTGTAAAGAGGAGGAGTAAAGAAGTTTTTTCTGATTTTCTCTTTTTACACCAACCCACTTTGTGTGAATAAGCTGTAAACAAAAGTAACTCGTCTCGTTCAAAAAGATTATTGGTCTAATAAAGAGCTTTATAAAAGTTTAGCGATAAATATATACTAACGATCGATTATCACCAACTTTAACTATTAATTTCATAAGCCAGATTTTATAATAGAATATAATTTGTATTAAATAAATTAAAGTTTCATGCATATGATACGGGATCATATATCATAATACGGCCTCTCCTATCATTTAAACTTTTAAAAAGCTGCTTAAATATTTAACTGGTGTTTAAAAAAATGATATATGAATATGAGACCAACAACACCTGATCTCTGACACATTTAGACTAAAGAGGTTGAAGCATGTAATATGGGGCTCATAAGATTTTTCTTCTACAGATTATTAGACAGAAGAAGCCATTTATGAAGATATATGAGATGCATAATAAAGGTTGACTTCCATATCACATCAAATTTTATAACTAATCGTGCGTGTCAAATATCAGAGTCGATCGGTCATTAAACATTTAAACTGCATTAAAGAAAGTTCAAACAGATAAAATAAGATTCAGTTCACAACAAAAATGCCAAACGTTTTAATATTTTAATTTATCAATCCACCTTAATTAAAGTGTTTTACCATTCAATCATGAATTGTTTGTTTTATTAGCAGAAACACTGATTTTAAACAAAACAAGAAAAAAATAGCATGCAATTTTTTTTTTAAAAAAAAAGACAATGCTATTACTGTCAAAGAATTTAATAAAGAATTTCTCTAAACTGTTTCATGTCATGGAAAAAGTTTTATTAAAAAAAAAGAAAAAGAAAAAACTAGATTGTGTTAGGCCAATACAAAATGATTCCTTTCGTCTCAAGTTTGAATTCATTACGCAAGCTTTTCTAATTAATGTTTACATTCAACTTGGGCAGAATATGAATACTGGCTAACAATTCATCAGGCAAACTTTTCCGATTAATGTTTACATTCAACTTTGTGATGTATATCAGCTTAGGCGTAATATGAATACTAGCTCGCAATTTATAAAGATTTGAAAAGGTTTACCAAAAAAAGAAAGATTTCAAAAGATGAGGAAATTGAAATGAGAACACATCCTATGTTATTAGGAAAAATTTACGAAAGTGTTTATCTTGAAAAGCACAATCATCAAAGCGGAGGTGGGTCTCTAATTACTAAATTAGCGAATAATTAAGCTTGCTTTTTACATTTCTTTTTGGTTATCTTTTTCATCCTTCCCTAAACGATCAACTTAAAGATGAATATATATTACTCTCCTAATTGTCTAGTAGCTTAGCTTCATCCTGCTTTAAAGAAAAATGGTGTGTATGGAACTTTTTAAAATAATTTTAAAGTTCTTACAACAAATATTTTTCATTTATGAATTTCCTTAATCTTGTTTATGTAAAATGATAAAGACCGAAAGGATAGTCTAATGAGGTGTAAAGCAAAAGGTTAAGTGCCCTAACTTGTCACTTTCATTTCTTCCGTCACTTGTGACATATTTTGCGTCAAACATTAATTATTGCTATTCACACGACTGTTCGATGTACAAGTACCAACCTTCATAAGCTCGATATTATTTTATCAAAAAAACTAAGGGAAAACATAATTTTGAATTTAATAAATGCAGCTGCGCATGGGATAACCAATCTGCTTATTCTTATAATCACCAATTACCATCCAAATGAAAAAATAAAAAAACCACTAAACGAAAATATATATATAATTGAATTTGATATATGCAGCTGCGCATCGCCCTGTTAATGCTGATAATCACCAATTATCATATATCCAAATGGGATATATAATAAATTAACTGCACCAATCTTATATTCACCCACAGATCGATCTTGATTATATGGTAATTAACCATATCTTCTCATCAAAACCCAACTTTTGGATTTCCACTAGAATAAGTAAGCCACATTAATTCCAATGTCCAATAATTTTCGTAAACATGTAGAGCAGCTTTGTATGATTGGTGCTTAATTATATATACCGTACAAACCATTGTCTATAAATGAAGTTAAAAGTGACCTAATTTTTTGTTCGTTCGTTAATCTATACAACTTAATTAAACCACTTAAAAATCTCCTAATCGATACAACTTAATAAGAATATAGTAATGAACAACGGAACGCATGAACCTAATTAATTAACAGATTAAGTACTTTAAACAGATACCATGCACTGATGAGATTCTCATCATCATTGTTTGGTTTAATTAAAAAAGGTGCCACTGAAATTCTCTGATCATCACTGTAAGACCTAAGTGGAATCACTCTGATTAATTTATGAGTCTCAGATACGAGGCCTCATAAGTCGATGGAGATTGATAATTACAAAACTGGACCACCAAGGTCCATGCTCACTACCTTCTTAGCCATATATGTTTTTGTCATATATATGATTATGCCCCTCGAAACTCAAATAGTGACCTAACGAGTGACAGAGCCACATTGATGTGAGGGTTAGCAGATACATTCCCTCTGCCTCTGAAGGTGGACAGATACAAATATAAATAGATTTTAAAAAATTGTATATATTGTTTTATTAGTTTATTATTTATAATATGGATAATTTTATAGTTTTTTATGTTCTTAAAATTTTTTGTGGATATTATTTGTTTATTCATGTACTTTTTTTTTTCACATCTGGGTTATTATGTTGTTTTCTTTCATGATGCTCTTCAATATTTTTAATTAATAAATTGAACTCTTTTAATTATTTATGTTAAAATATGACTTAGGAAATGTGGTGAATTTTCTAGATTTTGAATAGAAAATGAAAAAAAGAAGAAATGAAGAGAAAATTGCAATAAGAGAAACAAACAATCTTCATCCAAACCATGTGAATTAAATTTCCAATTTTTTTTTTATTTCCAGTGCTTGTACTGAACTTGATAGGAGGGTATCTCATATGGATCCTCCTTACTTTGTTATAACTCGTTCTAGTATTAATAATATTATAGGATTTCTGGCAAAAAAATCTTGTGAATTAAATTTCGAACAACAAATTGAGTATAATTTAGAAGATTTGGCAGATCAGACAAAAGAAATCCAATTATAATTTTATTATAATATTCTAATGATTTAAATAAGGTATGAAGAACACATCTGCAAAAAGGATGATGTCAACCTGCTTATCATTATTTTTTTCAAAGAAGAATTGGAAATTCTATAAGATGATGTCAACCTGCTTATAAAGTTTAATAAATTTGACAATTGATTGGAGTGCAATGTGGAAAAGATGCAGCAGTTTACTTATATTATTACCTTTTTTAGGCTGATTTTTCGAAAGCAATTTAGACGGTGAATGGTGTGTGATAAAGAGATTAACAAACTAGAGCAAGAACGAAAATGCTTTCATCTCACAATAAAAAGATCCTTTATTTCAATGAACCTTGCAAAAAATCCATTGTACAATGAAATGAGAAATGCATAAATGAATAATTGTGCAGTGACTTGTATTGAGATATAAGTTTTTAATAACATTGATAATAAATTGATTATTCAATAATTTCAAAACTTGGCCCTCATCAAAAGGTGTGGGCTCTTAAATCCTATATCGATAAAAAGTGAGTATATATGAATATATATATATATATATTAAGAAGTACATGTTTTAAACTATCACCCATATTTAATGATTTTATCCAGTCTCCTAAATCTAATTTGTAAAAAAAAGATCAATTATATATAAATAGATAAATACACATATATATTGAACTTATACACTTTTAATATTTATATATTTAATTTTATATGATAATTAATATTTATTGTTATCTTTTTTATTTTAAATAAAATTAAATTATCCCCACTAAGTAAGTTGATGTCTTAGGTTCCGGCTGGATCTAGTAATATTAAATTAGCAATTAATTTGAGAAAAGAGACAACTCACTGAGCAAAAATGATCATCTTAATTGTTTAATAGGTAGTTACTGTTTTAAATATATAATATTTTATTTTAATTTTAAATATAATATTTTTAAAAAAATATGATATAGTACTTATTATTCATTTCTAAAAAATATTTTTATTTAATTTATTCTAGAGAGAGAGAAAAATTAAATAAAGATAATTTTAAAAAAATATTTTAATTTTCAGAAAAATTAAGATTATTAATTCACCTAATTTAGGAATTTAATATTAAGGAACGAAATGAATATTAGAGTGCTCTTTATGTAACGTATAGTACTGACAGTTGTTTAATAGTACTAACGTACAGTACTGACAGTTTATGTACCTTCCCAAATTCAAATATATAGAATGCTCTTGCTGTCAAGGTGGTGCAAGAGTTGGTCCAATCCACTTATGTACATAGATGAGAATGGGAAAAGGCACGAGAATTCCTCTTGCGTACCTTTGGCATAAAATAGGATGAGAATGAGAAAGAACTTCTTAAAAAAAATATTTGTTTACCCTATTTATGTTTGATATAATTAGTTAAAAAGGTCTATTTTTTTTGCTTAAAATGTTTGTAAAACTAGGATCATAATTATTTTTGTTTTTAAGTTATTTTATTCAAAATAATTTTATATAAAAAAATTCCTTTCTCAGGAAAGAAGGCATTTTCCTCAACTTTTTTTTGACAAAGTCATTTTTCAAATAATCCTCCTTTCAGCGTATCAAACATGCTTAGTTTGAAATCTCCTTTTCCATTGTTTTTCTAAAAAACACTTTTCCAATACTAAACATACCCTTTGTATTTGAATCATGGCATTTCATTTAATATTTGTTGGATTGTGAGTTTCCTTTTTGCCCCTATCACATGCTATTCATTATTTTCTGAGGTCCTTTTTATTAGCAAAGTTTTAGAAATATTTTTTGTCATAATCCTTACATAATTTTTAAAATATTAATTACGTTATTTTTAAAATACATTTATCTATAAAAGAAAGAAATGATGGATTGTTTAAAATTGTAATATTTACTACGAGTAAAATGAAAATCACATCAATTTTAAGATAATTCTAATAATGTAATAAAATTTTTATTGATTTTAATAAAATAATTAAAAATAACTTATAAAAAAGATTGAAAAAAATATTATTATTTATTCTCATCCTGTAATGTACACAATCAATTAATCATTCCCTAGCCTCTGCTGTAGTGGACAAAATTGTGAGTACCAAAAGAATCATAATTGACATCTAGCATCTACTAATTTAGATTCAAATTTTCTTGGTGCTTAAATGGGAGCGAACCTGTCAATTTGCTCTGTTTTTTTTTTTTTAATGTAGCATGTTCAAGGTTAAAAGACTGCTTAAAAAACATGGAGTTCTTTCTACATACCCGAACTATTGTTGATTTTTGTTTATCTTTATATATATATATTATATGCATTCATCACTTTTAATTTTTAATAAATTGAGAATTTTATAAGAAGATTTTGTTTCTCTTGATTTAAAAAATTGGTAATTGGCTGGAGTGCTACGAAAAAAAGACACACCATTTTTGTTTAGATATATTATACTCCATCTAATTCATATTATAAAGGTTTTTCAAAAACTTTTATTTGGTTTAAAATATAAAAAATTATGTAATTTCTAGTAAAAATTTATCTATCCCTATTAATTATAGTCTCGTAGGAGTAATTTAAAAAAGAGAGAGAGAATAAATTTTTAAAACAATTTTTACGTGGACAAGCTTTTGCTAGGAAATTTGGCACCTCAAAATTTAACCGCACAGTTTCAAATAACATCCAATGATTAACCATAGAAACTGAAACAAGTAAATATAAAAAACAAACTAGAATGCCATGGTTGTTTGGACTCTCAAATTAAAATTAACAAATTAATCAAGTTAAATTGTGTAACATAAAAAAAAAAATGCTTGTCATTTAATTAGAATGCCGTGGTTGTTTGGACTAACCACCGAAGTTGCAAGAAAAACTCGCCAATAATGGCCCGCCCCAACTAATGCTATTTTGTATGAAACTCATGGATACCTTCTTTGCTTTCACACTCTTCTGATCCTGCTTTAAATTTCAGCATACAAAATTCTCATACCTTATACAAATTCCTCCAGATTCAAATAAGCCTGAATTTATATACACGCCTCACCACTATTTTAAAGAAAAAAAAAAGGAAAAACATGAAAGCCCTTTCATAAAATAATAATAATATTAGAGATCCAACATCTCCATTTTATTTATTTTATGGAAAAATTACAGTTCTTTAATAAATGGTCTATTTTCCTTTGAAATAATTTTCATATTAACAACATTCAAATGTATTTGTATCTTTGTTACCGTGATCCATTAAATTTTCAACAAAATAGATAAATAAATCATATCCTTATGGATAAAACAATTATTATCCATACTATTATATTATTTATTATAATAATATTTAAAAATTAAGAGGATGAGACTACTTTTATTTTTTTATTGATACATATTGGATCAATTTATTTCTTGTCTTGATAAGCAATTTGAATAAATTTCAGAATATAAAACCATTTTTAGTTTTTCATTTGAATCTTAAATTTGAGAACTTTATATGAGAATGTTTTTTAAAAAAAAAATTGTATTAATCTTGAAAAATTTTTTAGTTTTAGTGAATTGATGCATGGTTTTGTTTTATTTTCATAATTGAAGGTATTAAGAGAAATGTTAATAAAAGAAATTAATACTCTTGTTAAAATATTAAATAGCTTATAGGGTATTATTGATAATATTTGTAATATATAGTTGCTAAAAGAAGTTTTCCAAAAATTAAAATTGCTTTAATTCTATGTGAAATTATTTATATTACAAGATATATTGAATGGATTAACTATATCATCTATTGAAAGTATAATGTTAGAATTATTTGATTATAAAACATAAATAATTTAAAATAAAGATTGATAAGTTACAATGTACTAAGTCTTTCCAATTATCTTGCCTTAGACCTCAAAATTCATTGACATGGCTTTGCATCTATGAAAACGAAATGATCTTGTCTCACATAAAAAGAGCTCTTACTGCGATGAAGCTTGTAAAAAATCAATTGTGAAATCAAATGAGAGATGTATATATGGATAAATAATTGTCTTTGACTTTTATTGAGATAAATGTTCTTATATCTTAGTAGCAGTATTAAAAATAAAACTGATTGTTGAATAATTTTAAAACTTGAAATCACATAAAGAATAATTATATTGATTATCGATTTATCTATGTGCGTATAACTTTCATGTGATAATATTTATTGAATCTAGTGATATTGGAAAAAAGAGACAACTCTCATGGAAAAAATTGATTACCTTTTTTAGTAATTCATTTGAAAAAAGATACAACTCTCATGGAAAAAAATGATTACCTTTTTTGGCCACTTATTTTTAATATGTAGTTCACACTTTCGTTCACATCAGTCTGCATACCCTCACCTTGATTAAATATCCATTTATATATTGAGTATTTTTTTTGGTACTTTTTATATTTTCTTCTGGTGAGGAACTATTCAATATTCAGAACTATATAAACAAAATCAAACTTGATACAACTATAAATTTGGAATAAATAATTTTTAATGATATCGTACACGTTTGCAAAAGTTAAATATTTGTCATACTACTATCGAAAAATTATATATTTATTAGAGAAAAATACTTATATGATTTTCCTTATATACTTTTTATATAGTTTTCCAATTAAAAGTTAACATATGAATTATTTCTTAATATATTATAGATTTAGTTATTAATTATATATCAAAAGTATTAACTTCTTAAACTTAAAAAAATTTAAAAGATATACATATTAAATTTTAATTAGAGAATAGTATGAAAAATATATAAGAAAAAATATATAAGTTTAGTCTTTTATTATATTGTTATTGAGCAATATAATAGTGATATAATGAATTTTGTACTTAATTAATTAAATAAATGCTTAATCCTAGCAATTGATCTGGATCCAGTCACCGATTCAAATTTTAAAAATATAAATGCCGACCAGAAGAAAAATTAGCTGCGTCTATCAAGCTATAACAAACAACATGGCATCCATATCTTCAATTTTTTTTTTCAATAATTATATATTGACGTTTGTGGAAGATCATTAATTATGATATTAAATCAAATATATTATTTATTTAATCATTATTATAGATAAACATTATGATATTTTTTTTTAAGAATATTATTTCTCAGCCATTTGATTATAATCAATAGATAAGATTATATATGAAAAGAGATATGAATAAAAAAAAAAGTATAAAGAGGATCCATTTCCAACAAATTTGTCTCACATATGCATTTTCCTCCTGTCGACCACAGGCTTTAGCTTTTGGTATTAATTGTATATATAACTAATTTATTTTCTTGAGTTTAATTAATACAACAACAACAACAAAAAAACAGTTTGCTTCCTCGATCTCGAATTAATGGAAATCAAGAAACCCACTACGGATGCAAAAACAAGAAAGAATTCTCCTCTTTTAAGGGACAAAAAAAATTGACGGGATGAAAGATTTCTAAAACAAAATATTTATTGAGAATTTTTTTTTTTTGGTATTGGGGGGTCAATTATGTTATTTTATGGGAAAAATTATCGTTATTTGGGTTTTAAAATGAAATATTTCGATAAGATAATTACGAACTCGAATCTTCTAATTCACACTGGGGACCTTCCTACCACTAACAACCAAATGAGAATGGCTTCTTCCAGCGAGAAGAAAAACGACTGCAAAGTAGCATGAAAAATGGCTTTAACGACGACGACATAGTCAAAAGACGAATTTAACGTCTTTTAAATTTCTTCAAAGTTCTTAGTAAAAGCAAACGATCGATATAAATTAAAACGATCGACAGCCACTCATACTGAATTGTTAACAATTAAGTTAATTGAAATCTTAGATAACATCTCAGTCTTTAACTGAAAAATTTGACACAAACCTTAAACCAAATTCTATATATATATATATAATGTGAACAAATTTATACTGAAGATAGAATTTTCCTTCAACCTCATCACCTACCTAGGAAAATTAATTTTGGAAATCTGTTCATTTTCATTCTTTTTGAACGTTTAGTACTAAGAAAAAACAATTATATATAATCTAAGGTTCAAGATGTGATTGAAACTAGACTCGTTAGTTTTTGACTTGTGGCCTAAATAAGACCACCCATTAGCATATGTAAAGCCAAATCAAGTGGGAGGGTAGTTAGAGATAAGAATATTGTAATTAATAATATTCTTGTATTAATCCTTGCATAACTAATTAACTACACCAATGAGAGCAAGCTATATCCTTTGGTGCTGAGAAATCAAATTTAGTTGTCGAATGTGATGATGGATTTTGTTGTTGTATTGTATATTTATGCACTGAACTTTGGTATATGTGAACGTTAAAAAGAAAAAGGGAAAATGCAAATAGGTCTTTCTAAGTTTGAATTGAATCTTTACATACTCTCAAGTCTCAGATCTACTTTAAAAACTAAAAAATTTCTCTTTATTATCATCTTCTATCTAATCAACTTTTTGTTGACCATAGCGTAAAGATTTGATGTTCTTTAAATGAAATTTTGAATTAGAACTTTGCAAATAAAAACTAAATAATGCAAAAACCTGTCTTTCTTAGTGAAATTTTCAGATTCTACTGGATTAATAGTCAGAATCTAATTCCCATTTTTTGATGAATAATTAATGTGTAGTTTTTAAATGAATGAAAGATATTATTCACATTGCCACTAGCCCACTATATATATATATCTGTGGCTTTTCTAGAAAAGTAGGGTTTTTCATTTTCTTAATACACTATAACGAATTATATAGGGAGGATTCTAGAAGTGATTTTATTAGTATACTCCAATATGTTTGTTGGAAAAGCATATAGTAGAACGTAGGGGAAGCAAGATGACTAGTATATATCATAGATTGAAGCTAGCTACTAATTTTAAAAGTGAAATCCATACTATAAAAATTGCATGCGCTAGCTTGAGCTAATTCAACAACTGAATTGCTTAAAGTCCTGATACATACCATATATTACCAAACACATTGGTCAAACTACAAAATCTTCAAAAGGGGCTTGAATTATTCTCTTTAGACTTATTGGGCATGCTTCCCCAACATCGAACTCCATTAGCTTAAGTCATTCAAATCTTACATTCTCTGCTTTGAATTCATTTTCAGTTTAATATATTAGGTTAAAGTTGCCGTTGTAGGCATCTCCTTGCCATTCTCTTTTTGACCAGTTACACATCTGCCTCTTAATTGTGATTTTTTCAAAATCATTTTTTGAAACCTTTTGCTTTTATATATTTTGTTTCGTTGGGCAGGTGCGATGCAGATGAGAAAAACTTGATGACAGTGAAACTTTTGATAGTAACTTTAATTCTTAAAAATAATTATAATTATAATTTTTTTTGGGTGTGATTAGGATCGATCATATATCTCCCACTGGTAACAAAGGCTAATCTTCATCAGGGTATAAAGGGTAAAGGATAAACCTCTTCTAACTAAATTCGCTCCATATACAAAGACTGAAAATTGTACTCTCTTCTACTTGTTTAATAAATACCACTCATACTAATATGAGTTGGTTATAATTTTTAATATCATTCAACTTAGAATTGTAAGAATTTTTGGTTGGTTTCATGCAACAACCTACATAGAGATCATACAAATGAATCTGTGTGCGGGCGCATTTAGTTTAATTAGTTGTGATGTGATTTTAGAGAAGATAAAGAGTCGAATGATGCATGCCCACTGGAAAACACAAGTTGCATGCATTACGACTTTTTGTTGATAAAAACACACACACATACACAAAAGGCATTGAACATGCATGCTGGTATCAAGCTGAGCGAGCCAATATATATTACTAGCTTTTGCATGCCCTTTATTGTTAAATTTGTTTTGTGTTTCCAAAGTTTTGATCTCAAGTTCCTCGTGTTCCTCTTTTACCACTATTTAATGTCTCTTTTGGTGGGGCAATCCTGTTCTTCAAACTTTGAAGCTACCTGTAGTCTCTGTCTCTGTCTAGGGCCTTTGCTTCCACATCAATTTAAGTATTTTTCAAATCTTCACAAAAGGTTACCACCGAAAGCTTTGCCTTTTATTTCCTAGCTAGAAATTAAAATCGCACACTAATCACAAAAGGAGACAAGACTCAGAATTGTGTACATGATCTCTTATATATGAATGAATTATTTTTAAATTGACACGCTTTTTATGTAGGAAATAAATAAATAAGACTTATTATATATAAATTCATTAACTTTCAAACATGCTCCACAATTTTTTTAGTTAATGTTATATGTATACCTTACAAACATATTATTCTTATTGGTTTAGACTATTCTACGTACATTGCCATGATCGATCCATATACTTTCTTAAAAGAGAAAAAATTTAGAGCTAACAATAGTTGACACAAATACGTAGGATAAAGAGAAAAAAAATCTGTCAGTCGCAAACAGGCACGGTGAAAAGAATTTGTAACCCCAATATTGGAAGCAATGTAGGGCCTATTTGGCTGAGTTTTTTAAAGCAGTTTTTCTATTGTCAAAAATAGAAAAATAAAAAAATTTGTTTGATAAATTTATTTTTTATAAATTATTCTGAAAAATAGAAAAATAAAAGAAAAGAAAATTTAGAACATTTTTAAGGTGTTTTGTAATTTTTGTTTTGAAAAACACAAGAAAAGGTGAAAAATACCCATCTCATTAATGATAAAATTATAAATTTTGAATAATTTATCTATCACTCACTAATTATGATTTGAAGAACAATTATTCAAACAGATTTTTTTATTTTCTTATTTTCAAAACTTATTCTAAAAAACAGTTTTATAAAACTATTTTAAAAATAATAAAATATAAAACACTATCAAACAAGCAAGTAGTAACGTACTATTGCTAGAATAGCTTCATTTTGAGACACGCACGTCATAAAATGACATTAATAAAAAAATAAATTTATAGGCAAAAATAACACTCATATTATATGATTCAAAATATTTAAAAAAAAATAGATAATAAAATAATAAATATTATGTACATTATCTTTGCTTTATAATAAAAATAAAATATTTCCAAAACAAGATACTATCAAACAGCTGTAAATATTTTGCTTTACTGTGGTCAAAAAAATATTTTGTTTTATTCTTGGCCATATACCAAGTATCAGCTGTCAAATTTATTTTGCATATTTTTGGATCTGACATAAGAACTCCCTCTATTTCCTATTATAAGTTATTTTAATTAATTTATACATATTAAAACAGGTGATTAAAAGTAATTAAAACTCCTGAATTTTGTGAAATTTATCATAACTTTTTAATATTACCCTCATTAATTATAACTCATCTTATTTATATTTTTTTAATCTCTTTCCACCATAACTTTTAATGAGAGGTAAATATGAAAACATCATTTAATACGCAAAATATTATTTATATTTTGTATATATGAATTCTTCTAGAAACAGTCTAATAACAATAATAAGGAATAGAGGAATTAGTATGTAAAAGTTGATTGGATCCCGAGATTACTGCTTGTCAAAGCAAGAATTAATGTCCCTAATGGTTTTTCACCCGTAAACTTCTTTTTCTTTTTCCAGTTTTTGACGTAGCCCCTTAATAACGATCAAGTATTATTTTTCTTGACGTATACTTATAGTTTTGACTTTTCAAAATTTTTTTGGTAGCAAAATTTTGAATGTGTATGGAGTCAACGATGAAATGGAGGATATTGAGAGTTTAATATATTACAATAAGAGATGTAACAAAATTGTACTTGAATCTAAAATCTTTATTTAAAATTAATATATTCTACAATGTGAAATTAATTAATTTATTACTGTCCGATATTCTAAAGTGGCGTCAGCAGTTTGGACCCTTTCGAAATTGAATTATATCCCTTGTCCCCAATGAGAAAACAAGCCCATCAAACTTCAGTTAATATCATATTAGATGTGTGATCGGAAGCAAAATTATAAAAAGAAACGTGAGAATTAAAATAAATTATTTTATTTGATGCACATCTTGATTCTTGTGCTTACCTTAAGAAAATAAATTATTTTCCCAATATTACAAAAATAAAATCATTCAATGAATTTCTTCTACTTCTCCTTCTACTTAACGGGGCATAAGATTCTGCATGTTGTATGGGTTCTTACGAAGTGCTGTACTGTCTTTGTATTGAATAAAAAGAAAAAACCCAACGATTAATCATTAATCACTAAGTTAAATAAAAAAATAATTGCATATTTTCATATCTGATCACCTCACACAATTTGAAAAGAAATTAAAGAAAACATATATAAATATAGTCATGTTTTGATTTTACCAACAATATATAGTTTGAAATGATCAATTACGTAACAATATTCTTGAGTGCACCTTTTAACCTTTGTGAGGAATATTCAAGCAGCCACTCATTATAATTCGTTCATACATATAACTAATATATAGCTAACTTATAAAAGTTGATACCTTTTGGTTTGAACAATTATATATTCAAACTCATAAAGTTGTACATAAGTCTTGACATAGTCTTTAGTGTGTGTGTGTGTGTCTAATATAACCCCAGCTAGTTAATAATGCATTTTCTTTGAAAACACAAGTTGTATCCAAAGGACTTGTATATATACCCCTCGTTTATTAACGAAAGAATATCAATCAAGTGTAATAATAAATAAATATAGATTTATATAATTGAGATTAATTAATTAAATTACGAGATATTTAACCAAATTAAGAAGCATGTGGGAGTATGAAGGTAGGAGGAGACAAATTAAGCAAAGAGAGAGTAGAAGGGGACAAGAGGGGTAGACTTCTAATGGTGAAGGACACTACATAACAACACATTGGTATCTGGGGATGCCTCCCAAACATGTATGTTAAACCAAAACTCATTAACTCATGTTGTTCCCAACCTGTCTGGCATCGAAATCGACAACCTGTTTTGCTATGAAAATCCTCAGACTTTTATGCCTAATTCCTCACAAATCGATGGCTTCTAATGGCCTATCTTGCTCTTGCTTTGTTCACGACAGTGGGTCCTTGTTATAACTGTCCAAGCACCCTCTTGTCTTTTGTCTCTCTCGAAATTGTACCTTTTCTATTTTCTCTTCTTTTGTTCATTTGGTTAGGTTTCACATTAATATATATGACGCACACCTCTCTAATCATTCCCATTTTATACTAATTACAACAAAAATACTCAAGTTAATTTATGTATTTTTTTTAATTCTAGCTAAGTATATACTGTTTTTATGTTCATTCCTATAGAACTGGGAGATTACTTCCACAAAGTGGACTGTCCACATCTTCAGTCATTTTTATAAATATTTTTATTGTTAAAAAGTTTTAATTATTTAATCATTAATAGAAATATTTTAATATTTTTCATCTAAAATTTTAAATATTAAAATAAAATTTTTTATTTTATCAGAGGGTTTAAACCCTAAATACTACCCATATTCTAAAATAATGTTCTTTTGTCATGCACTAGGACTACATTTCTCATTGACAATAAGGACTAATTTCCTTCAAGATACTATAGGTAAATAGTAAATCATTTTCAATTAGATTTGTTCCATATATAAATGCTAAAAATTGGACTCTCAACCACTTGATTAAAGGATGATAGTCATATACTTACACGAATCTAATTATATTCTAAAGTAAATTTAATAGTAAAATAAAATCAATATTTTTTTGTATTAGTTGAGTCATTTTTTAAGAGAAATTATTTAGAACTAATTTTTCGGATTCAATCTTTACTTGAGGAGTAATAACTTTTTAGAGTTTGTTATTATAAATTTTAACATTTTTTAAAAAAGAAATAACACAAGGAATAAACGTAAATAAACTTTTTTTCTTTTTTTTTTCCTTCTAATTGTACAAATATAAACCCTAAAAAACAGTCTCACTTGTGTATCCTAGCTAAACATATAAAGTGGTTTTTAAACAAGCAGTGTTGGAAAATCTGGTCTTAGAATCACTTTGTGATTAAAACAAAAAATCACAAAAAAAGGCCCCTCCCCAAAAGTGCATCCAGTCAGCACACAGTACTTCATTGAAACCCCAAGCCTCTCCTATATATAACCCCCTTTATACCTCTTTCAACACCCACTCCCTCCTCAAATCCTCTCTCTCTCCTCGACTTCCCTTCTTTACATACTGACCATTACATAATGCCTCCTCTCACTTCTACTTGTTATATCCTCTTCATATAAAATCCCAATCCCAATCACAGTTCCAATTCCAATTCCAATTCCAATTCCTTTTATTTGAAAATTTTCAGACCCAACAAACATGCTGAACAAGGCATTATTCCCAAAACTCTTGGAATCTCAGAGAGCTAACCATCTCTCTGACCCCTTCAAGGAGCTCCTTTCCATATCCAAAATAGCTCTTCCTATGATCCTCACCGGTCTTCTTCTCTACTGTCGTTCCATGATCTCCATGCTCTTCCTCGGCCACCTTGGCGAGCTTGCCTTGGCCGGCGGTTCCCTCGCTGTCGGCTTCGCCAACATTACCGGCTACTCCATCCTCTCCGGCCTCGCCTCCGGAATGGAACCCATCTGCGGCCAAGCTTTCGGCGCCAAGAAATTCACCCTCCTCGGTCTCTGCTTGCAGAGAGCAATTCTTCTACTTCTCTTTACCTCCATCCCCATCTCTCTGCTTTGGCTCTACATGAAGCAGATTCTTCTCTTGTGTGGACAGGATGAAGCCATAGCCACACAAGCTCAATCCTATCTTCTATATTCAATTCCTGATCTTTTAGCTCAATCTCTCTTGCACCCATTACGCATTTACCTACGATCACAATCCATTACTCTGCCTCTCACCCTCTGTTCTGCTCTCGCCATTCTTCTTCACATACCCATCAACTTTTTTCTTGTTTCTTACCTTGGTTTGGGAATCAAAGGCGTGGCTTTAAGTGGGGTATGGACGAATTTCAACCTCGTGGCGTCTCTGATTATGTACGTGGCTTTCTCGGGTACTCAGAAGAAAACATGGGGTGGTTTCTCTTTCGAGTGTTTCAAGCAGTGGAAGTCGCTAATCGAGTTGGCAATCCCGAGCTGCGTCTCTGTTTGCCTGGAATGGTGGTGGTACGAGATCATGATTTTGCTCTGTGGGCTGCTGGCGAAACCCAAAGTCACCGTGGCTTCCATGGGAATTTTGATACAAACAACTTCTCTTCTCTACATTTTCCCGTCTTCCATTAGCTTCAGCGTATCCACCAGAGTCAGCAACAATCTTGGCGCTCAGAATCCCTCAAAGGCAAAGCTCTCTGCCATTCTAGGCCTCTCTTGCAGCTTCATCTTAGGGATCTCAGCTCTTTTGTTTTCTTTGATGGTAAGGAACGTCTGGGCGAGCATGTTCACGAACGACAGAGAGATTATAAGCTTGACGGCTATGGTTTTACCGATCATAGGACTCTGCGAGCTTGGAAATTGCCCACAAACAACAGGGTGTGGGGTTCTGAGAGGCACCGCGAGGCCAAAAGTAGGGGCGAATATCAACTTGGGAAGCTTTTATCTGGTGGGAATGCCTTTGGCGATTTGGCTCGCTTTCGTTGCTCCTTTTGATTTTGAAGGATTGTGGCTTGGGCTATTGGGAGCTCAGGGGTCTTGTGCAGTGACGATGTTGGTGGTTCTGAGTCGAACGGACTGGGATTTTGAGACCGAGAGAGCTCAGAAATTAACCGAAACAGGGGAAGCAGAGAATGTAACAGAGGAGGAGACGGAGAAGATGACACAAACAAAGGAAGTTGAAATCAAGGAAGATTCTCTAACGTTGGACGATTCAGAGGAACAAAACCAGTCATGGGTTTAATTCTTATTTTGGTATTTCAGCACATACTCGAGCTGTCTTCTGATGCATTCATAATTTTATCCTTGAAAGAATCAAACTCTAGGAGAAACCCCTTTCTCATGCGAAGTCATGTCTAACAGAAAATTTACTTCAGAAAAAAAATTTTTTTCCTCATGTGTAGTGGGAGAAATGGTAACGACAAAGCATTTCGAATTCTCTACTGGTGTCGTGAAAGTAAATGCACATAATATATTTGAGGAAAAATAAAAACAAAGGAAATGAAATTGGTAACAATGAGATGACAGAAAAGATGACTAACTTTTTTTTTTTTAACCTTTTCATGAAGACAAGGGCAATGGGGGAATTTTCCCTTTGGAGGCATACCTGTCTCCTCCAAGGTATTACCACTTTCAGTAAAAATTCTTCTCTTTTAGTCTTACAGAGGGTTGAATTATGTCACAGGGTTGTAGGAGAGGGCAATTTCCGAGGAGGAGTTACCATTAATTCTCTATGTACTCCCTCATGTCTCAAATATTAGTAGTGCTACCTTTATTTTAAAAAATAAAGAAAAATTTTAATAAATTAAGATTTTAAAATATAAATTATTTTGGAAAAATTAGTCACTATTTTTATAATAGTACTAAATTATGAAAAAAAGTAAAAACAAATTAATATGACAGAAAAATAATAATCCATTTTTAATCCTATTTAATTAGAACAATTTTGGAAAGATAAAATTTTTTAAAAAATTTAAGATCCCCTTAATTTGAAAGAAATAGCTAAAAGTGACTTATAAATTGAAATAGAGAGAGTAACTTTTAACTATTTCATACATATTAAAAAAATTGTTAAACTCATTAAATTTATTTCAATTTTTATTTATTTTCTAAATTTATCCCTAATAAATACTATATCCTTCCAATAATAAATTACTTTTTTTTTCTATACATACTTAATGATGATTTTTTGTTTAATGATACAAACATAGCTTATATTTTGAACAATTAAAACTCTTCACTCAATGACTTACTGAGATAGGAGGAATTACTATGTTTCTTCATCTTTATACAATAGGGACTCTTATTTCCTCGTTTCACTGTATGTAGACGTCAAATTCAGAAAAAAAAAATAAAAGACCAAACTTTAATAAAATATATTCAGGTCGAAGATAATAATATTGTTTATACAATGAAAGTTTAAATATATGTACGTACACTTAGTTGAGCCATCTCTCTATTTTTTTATCATTCATAGCAGCCACTACTGGTTATTTGGCATAAATTACACATTCTTGTAGCTTTATATATATAGTGGGGATAAAATAATACATCATCTTATCTTACCCACATAAACTGAAAATAGGCCACAAGCTTCATTGGTTTATGTCTCACTGTCGACCTAACCAATGGCTGCTAAATTGAAATCTTCAGTACAATGGACATGTCACTTAAGCTGAACCTAGTTGACACTTCAGACTGCTGTCAAAGAGTAATGCTAGAGACATATCAGAATGTGATTTATGAGTTCCTTGAATTTAAGATGAAATTATAATTTCATGATATGAAATGTATTTTTTACCATTCTTAAAAGGAACAACAATATATTTTTTTGTAAAGAATTTGTTTAGATTTTATTTAAACGACTTGAATTTTTTGCAGAGAAAATTTTGTTTATTTTTATCTTGATATATTTTGTTTTAAATAATACAAAACGCAAAATGAAATTAATTTTATCGGTTGACCAATATTTTTTCCATGACTGAAGAGGAATTATGTAATATAGAGGTTACCTGTTGTGATTTGACAATAATTGAAAAAAAAGAAGAAGCTAATTTTAGCTTTTTATATGAAAATGCCAAATTCTACTTTATTTTCATTTGGAATTGGAAAAAAATGATTAAAAGGTCACTCTTTGTTAAACTTACCAATTCTTGCTTGAGCTAATGATTAAAGCTGCTAAAGAAAATCATCCAAAGTTTCAAACTTTTTTAGCCCATCTTTGCCCTTTGGCATTGTACCCCAAAAAATCTCAACTATAGAATCTCGTTTTCCTAAAATAAGATGGGGATCATAACAAACATGGAATTACTAACAATCACAGATTACAAGATCATTCATGGGGTAGAGAGTTTGACCAATTTCTATGAGAAATTTTCAATTTCTTCATGGCCCCACATTCCGGGTGTGGCCATGAAGATCATTAAATGAAACAAATTATTATAATCTGTGTTCTTCAAAGTTAAAGTAACAAAACAACAAAAAATTTTGTCGTGAAGCTAGCAAGTCCAATAGTGGACTCACTCAAGCATTATTAATAGATTAAAAACTTGTTTATTGAGTTTAAAAATGTGTTTAGAACATCAATTTTATTCAAGTCAACAAGTCGAGCTTCTTCCTCTCCTGCTTCTATGGTTCTTGTGTACCTTTTTGTGTGACAATGTCCAAAGCTTTAGTGGGCATGTATGATGATTTGGTGCTTCATAATTAAATAGAATGATAAGACGCAACAAAAACAAAACCATTAATATGAAGCACAGCATGAGATGGGAACTTTTTGTGGAGAATTTATGCAGATTCAGATCTTTTTTTGGTGCAAGTTGATGAGCAACTTGGCATTTGATTTAATGGGTCAAATAGATTCTTATGAAGAGTCAGCTGCAAGACTTGGAAGGGAAAAACAAAATCTTTTCACCCCCTTTTGCTTAGCTTTGTTGCTTTCATTTTTGTTTGACACTATAATGGAAATATCTATGGATTTGATTATTAGTGGTGAAAAAATAATCGTTATTTATTTTTGCATAAAATCTGACTGCTTAGTTAAAGTAAACGATTATTAATTTATTTTTTTTTGTTCGGAGTTTTTTTTTCATTTTTGTTAAAAATAAATCTGAATTGTCAGTCATGATTGACTAAAAATGATGTTTTTGTCCTATATTGAAAATTGATGAGAGAATTTGGATCCAATGCATTTTTTGTTGGATTTAATTTGACTTATAAAGTCTTGGAATATGGGAATCAACTTTCTCTTCCTTTTTTCACATTTATTCTCTCAAAAAGAGGATGAAGTTGATATGATTTTCTTATAAAATATATGGAAAAGTTATTTATTTCTCTTTATCAAGATTTCACTGCAGATTTCTCTAATTGAAGCTCAATAATTCATACAAGATTTAAATTATCCATTTTAATAGTAGAGTCACACAATGCATGTCTAGATTTTGTCAAAATTTTTGAACCATTTTAATGGTACATTTTTCCACGTCCAGTTAATGCTTTTAGATAAATAACTTATGTGAATAAATCATCTGCAATATTATATATATATATATAGGATGCAATAAAAAAGATAAACGATTGAGAGCTTTCAATGTCCAACTAAAGCTATTTTTAAAAAACGTTGGCTCCACACTTTTAGTTTACCTCCCCAACTGCAGCATGTAAATTTTTATCTCTAAACTATAAATTATCTACTCCCTCCATCCCAAATTATTTGCAATATAAGGTTATACGTAAGTATTAAGAAAAGTTTTATTGATGTAAAAAAAATGCTATGTGAGGACTAAAATACTCTTATTTAATTACTCCCACGTTGTATATGAGAGAGAAGAAAAATGGGATTGATTAAATTGAAAATATAGTTAGAAAAAAATATTAATTATGTATTGAATTTCTAAAACAACAATAGTTTTGAGAAAAAATAGAGATCTCAAAACACTAAAAGTTTTGGAACAGAGAGAGTACAATAGATCAAAACTTGTGTATTAAGGAGTGAGAGAGTGACAAAGGTTTAATTATAAATCAATATATGCCCCATAATTATAAATTGAGTACATATGATACATTAGAGAGACATAAAAAGAAAAGAAAGAAATTGATCCTGTACAATATTTCATCTCTTCATGTTGCATTTTTTTACCGTTAAATTAATGTATGACAATAGAAAATTTAACTTTATAATTATATGATAACTAAATTTTGTTTTAGAAAATTTGAACTATATAAATATATATATATATATATATATTAGGTAGGGAACGGTAAAATTAGGAACTTGTTGGTTGACTTGGGGATTGCTTTTTTTGTCTTTTGTTTCAACTTCTGGAAACAAAAATTCTTACATCTTGCCGCAATGTCATGATCTGCAGATTTTTTTATTTTTTCACCAAAGCAAACAAGACATCTAAATTAATAAATTATTAAATGGGTTTTGGTTTGTGAACACTATCGTAAAGGAAAGATTATGGTTAAGTCTGGTAATTGATAGTAGTTAGTGGACACGGAATGAATATGTGGGACAAGAACAGTATTCATTACTTGATTTGTCTTATTCGATCCCTTTTAATAATGTTTGATATTAAATTGGTCTTCCATAAATTAGTGTTCTAGATTAATGCAACATGATGTTGCATAATCAAGTTGTGAAGTAGACATTTTAGTTTTCAACTTAAAAATAAAACCTCAAAAATAAGTTGATGACTTTATAGATTAACTATGTTCATTAGTCGTCAATATAGATTAATTAATACATCATGTGTTTAATATTTTAATCAAATTATTCATAGAAACTGAAATGGGTGAAATTGTATATTTTGACACTTTCTCTTGTCATTTGCGTTGTAAATAAATATTTTCAGTCCAAATCAGTCACAAAAATAATTGTATATATATGAAGAAAAAAATATGAATGTAAAGAAAGAAATCAAATTATATACAATACTATGCTACTCTTCTTCTTCTTCTTTCTTTTTGGCCAGAGACTATGCTCTTCTATATCATTTTACGTCATGATAATAAATCATTCAATCAAAAACATTTTATTGTACCAAAAAAAATTAAAGGAATGGAGCAATTAATCGAGTTGAAAACGTATTCAGGTGTTTTATGATTAGATTCTCCATATAGTGTGTACATGAAGTTGGGAGAAAAAGAAAAGTGTGAGAATGAAATGTCATGCACCCACAAGAATTGAAATTTTTAAAAAGTCAATCATGCATGAGGTGTTATCTGATTAGACTTCCATTTATATATACCATTACCATTAGGATTGAATTATATTAATTTACTATTAAATTTGGTCAAATTATGCTTAATATCTTTCTCATTTTAAAATTTATAAATGTTAATTTCGCTCTCTCAAATTATTTCTCGTCAATGAAATTACATTATATATATGTATCTACCAAAAATTAATTAATTATCTTTAGTAAAGTCAAATATACATATATATATATATAAGAATAAAATATGATGATATCACATGCAGCTTATCGTTAATTTAGTTAATTTGATCGTCAAATTAAGAATGATATTGTAATTTCTATAATATTTCTTTAACAGAAAATAAATCAAAAGTGAGATGTTTTCCTTTTACCAAAAAAAAAACAAAGAGAGAGAGATATATTTTTGCAATATATATTAAAATGTCAATGAAACTGATTATAAAATTCTGAAACAAGAAAATATCAAGTGTACGTAATTCAATAAAATATTTCAGAAAAACTAACATAATTTATTTGACAATAAAGTGAATCATTTTTTATTTTTAAAAAAATAAATATAAAACCACTTATGTTTCCTATCTTTTATTTTTGGATTGTTCGAATTTAACTTAAATAGTTTATATTTATTATTTTGTTGCATTTTAATAATTTTTTATTTTTAAAGTTAGAGAATTCAAATAAAAATAATTTTTAACTATCAATTAAAAATAAAAAAAATGATAAATTAAAAAAATATATTAAATTTGAATAGTTTAAATTTAATTTGAATAACTCTGGAAAACAAGAAATGAATATTAATGGGGAAAAATTGAATAGCCGAAATTCGACTTCCCATCGCCGACTCAGTATTTGATGAAGTAATTTTCATTGAAGTTCTCGCTGGTGATCACAAGTACATTGTGGGGGAGAAGAATCCATTATCATTTTTCTAATAAAAAATTTGACTTCATTTTCATATAGTCCAATCCTATATATAAAATATTTTATCTTAATCCTGAATATAAGACCCTTTACAACATGTCAGGTGGTATTTATTATACATTTTCAAAAAATACCCCTACTTAATGTATCTAAAAAAAAGAGAGAAAATAAATAAGGATAGTTTTGGAAAAATATTGAAATTTTTGGAGAAATCGAGGTAGTTAATTAGTTTTAACTCTCTTTCTTAATTTACGTGATTCGGTTAAAATGATCTTATATTAAAGACCAGAGGGAGTATTAAATTAAATATGACTAATTTAGCATCGTCTTCCGTGTCAAGATACAGGATCCTAAGGATATTAATTAATTCAACTCATCCCAAATACTTCTCTTCCATTCTAAATATATGATATTTTACCTTAATCATATATATATAAAACCCTTTACAATATATAAAATAATATTTATTATATATTTTAAAAAAATATTCCTATTTGATGTATCCGTAAAAAGAGAAAGAAAGAGATTAAATAAATATAATTTTAGGAAAATATTATGATTTTTAGAGAAATTGAGGTAGTTAACTAATTTTAACTTTTATCATTAATTATATTATTAGATTAAAAGGGTTTTATATTAAGAATCAGAGGAATACTCTGTACAATTGAATAAATGTTGTTTTCCAAAAAGTTAAATAAATATTGGTGCATACAATTAACACCAGTTAATTTTATATGTTGGTTAATTAGACTAACTAATTGATAAATTATTATAAATTTAATGTGTGTTTTTTTTCTAAGGGGAATATGAAAATTTCCAAGGACAAAATTAGAAATATCAAATGTTGAGCTCATGTGTTCAAGGAACGATATACATACATACATATATATATATATAAACAGTCACGAAGAATCCTAAGAAGGCACGATAAGATTTTTTTTCATATAAATGGATTATAGAGTCCATACTTTGAATGAAATCTAAAGTGAGTCATATTTATAAATAGTGCAATTTTTTTATAAATTTTATCCTCGTAAATATATAGATATATATATATATAGGGACACGGAGCTTTTATATTTTATATGTTCTCGTTTGGCTGGTTGCTTTAATTGTTGAATTTGTCCTACTATTAATTTGTCAAGTAGCTTCATAATCCAATTAACCAACAACCATATTCTATTCAATCGAATTCTTTTTATATTATATAAATCAAATAAATTGATTAATGTGCTGAGAAGAACGAGGTCTTGCGGATATATAATTTTTACCAGCTATTTACAAAAACCAAGAACAAAAAATATTGATGATCGAGCAAGTTATTGATTGATAATAACACTAAACACTTATATCTTTCCTCATAATTATATTGTTGCACAGCATATCTTAATCTGTGTTAAAATTTCAAAAATTTCAGGGTTAATCTGAATTTTTAGCGAATGTTGATAATATTAACAAGAAAGTTTTATAATCATGTGATGCGATCTAACTCTGCCTGTGCTTAATATGGCTTTTTCAAAAACGGAAAAAAATTATCTTTTTAACTCTCATTTTATTTGCCATTTTAATTAGCTCCCTTAAGTGCCATTTTTAACCCTCTGAATCACTAATTAACAAAGCATTAAAAGTTAAAACGAAATCATAAGCCAAATTAGTTCTTCTTTTTTTGGTATAATAAAATTAAGGGCCTGTTTGACAATGTTTTCTATTTTCTTATTCTCAAAACAGTTTTGTAAAACTGTTTTCGAAAATAAGTTTTGAAAACAAGAAAACAAAAAAATCTGTTTAAATAGTTGTTCTTAAAATCATAACTAGTGAGTGATATATGAGTTATTCAAAATTTATAACTTTATAATTAATGAGCTGAGTGTTTTTCATCTTTTCTTTTATTTTCCAAAACAAAAACTATAAAACACTTTAAAGATGTTCTAAGTTTTCTGTTCTTTTTATTTTTTTATTTTTCAGAACAGTTTTTAAAAAACAAATTTACCAAACAAGTTTTTTTATTTTTTTATTTTTAAAAATAAAAAAACTATTTTTAAAAACTACACCAAACAAGCCCTAAGTTTCTACATGTGTGTGTGTTAAAGCCTTGTGAAAAGGAATGATTCATGAGGATAAGAACACTAACAACTAAAACAACTAAAAGACAGTGCTTTCGCTATCTGATAGAAATTGTATTTTTAAAAAGAAAATAAAAGATTCAATTTTGATTTTCATGTTTGGTCATCACATCTCCAGATTCATTACCCCAAAACCATATTTAGTCACTTTCATTAATTATTCAAAGGATCCACTTATTAGTGAGTGTCAACTCTATAAATAGAAATGCACTTGTATGGAGTATTATTATTATCATTATAATATTCTCTCTCACTGTTGAAATGATTGTAACTTTTCCTTTAAACTTCACTTAATTTTCACCTGTTGACCAAAAAAAAAACTTCACTTGTCACCCACGGAAATGGATAATCTGCTAATGCTGCACAGGATTTAAACCGTCTAAAAAAATTTTGGATGATCTAGATTTTTTAGATAACATTCTTTTTAATTTTAATATTTTTTATTTAAAAAAAATAAAAATAAAATAAAAATGATTTCTCAACAATAAGATTTACAAAAATAATATTTAATAATAAAAAAATAAGATAAAATCTGGACCACCCATATTTTCTATGGACGGTCCATATCTACTCTCAATAAAGTGCTACTGTTTTGAGAACAGCAGAAGAAACCGGGTCCTGTCACCCACCTACTTAGCTTGAGAAAATTGAAGAGTTAAAAGAAATTTTGGATTCAAGTTGTGCATGAAAAATATTGAAAAGCACTTCTTCTTATTTTTAATATAAAACATTTTTAACTGAATCATGTGAATTAAGAATTAGAATTAAAACTAATTAATTATTTTAATTTTTTCAAAAATTCTAATATTTTTCTGAAACTACCCTTATTTAATCTCTTTCTTTTTCTCTTTCTCTTTAAATACATTAAATAGAAATATTTTTTAAAAATATATAATAAATATTATCTCATATATTATAAATAATCTTATATTTAAAATCAAAATAAAAGATTCTATATGTTGAAATGGGATGGAGTATTCAAATTCAAAGAGATACCTCTCCTTCACAACTGTATCAAGACTTAACGACTTTAAATTTACGTTAATTTCATGGTCATGGCCCACTAATTATAGTTTATGACTTTATGATTGATTGATCTTAGTACTTCAACTGTCCTGTACTGTTTAGTACGTTTATTTCAATGAGCAGCTACACGTTGGTTCATGCATCCAGCAGTATAATAATTTTTTTAAAAGTTGAAAATTCACGTATTTGTATTAATTACATTTGTCATTAACTTTTTAAAATCATCATTCGTGTTTCTCAAAGTTACGAATTCAAAATATCTTTAAAAATATCAGAAATATTAAGCTATAGTTTTAGAAATTTCAGTGATATTTTGATTTATTAAAATTTTTAAACAAATTATTATTCTAAAGGAATTCTTAAATAATTTTTTATTAATTGGTTAATTAATAACTACTACTCCCTCCGGTCCTATATATAGGATATTTTACCCTGATCCTGAATATAAAACCTTTTACAATATACGAGGTAGTATTTATTATACATTTCTAAAAAATATCTCATATTTAATTTATTCAAAGAAAAAGAGAAAGATTAAATAAGAATAGTTCTAGAAAAATATTGAGATTTTCGAAAAAATTCAGGTAGTTAATTAATTTTAACTCCTATTTTTAATCTACGTGATTCGCTTAAAAGGGTCTTATATTAAGAAATAGAGGAATTATAATATAGAGTAGCTTCCAAATTAATTAATTAATTATACTTGCTTGATTAATTAATTAGCTAGTTAACAGCCAAAAAGAATCAGAAGACCGAATTATTAATAACATTATTCTTTCCGCTTTAATTATATCTATTTTAGGTATATACTCCCTCCTATCCTTAATATAAGATATTTTTAACCGAATCACGTGGATTAAGAATTAGAATTAAAACTAATTAATTACCTCAATTTCTTTAAAATTCTCAACATTTTTTCAAAACTACCCTTATTTAATCTTTTTTCTCTTTTTCTTTAGATACATTAAATATGGGTATTTTTTGGAAATGTAAAATAAATACTACCTCATATATTGTAAAAAAAAATTATTTAGGACTAGAATAAAAGATTCTATATATAGGATCAGAGGGAGTAATAATTAAGGTCATCAAAGACAAACACTATTATAATAGTAATTTTTCTGACTAATGCCCAAAATCCTATATCATGTAGCGATCAAGAATAAACTGTATGATAGTTTTAGATAGTTAAAAGTTTGCATTTGATACTTTTGGTCACTTTTATAGAATTTGAGATTCGAGGATTATAATCACGATCCTTTCGTGATCTTTTGATCCTCATTTAAATCTACAATAATATTCTTGAAGGCGATCATTTTTACTTTTAAACATCTGCCAATAATATTTATGATTGATATATCTTCATTTGATCTGAAAGGGACATGAGCATTAATTAAGCTTTTGAATATAAAAATAATTAAACATTGATAGTGAAACTATATGGCCCGATCTATATATATATATATATATATCCTCTGATGTGATTTGCGATAATGAAAATATTTACTAATATATCTGAAAAATGCTAAAACAAGAAGAAATTCTAAACTCACAAACCATTATGAATTAATTGATAAAATAGAGTATCGAATTTTCTGGTTCAAAATCATAAAATTGTAAATTTGTCAAATCATCAGAGTTACAAATATATATATAATATTTTTAGAGATAAAAGAAAAAAAAATCGAAGTGTAAAGAGAGAAATAATATTTTCATATAATAGAATATATAATTTGAAGAATGTAAATAGCTAATTCAATCTATATTTTACAGTGCAGCCTTCTATATAACTGCCCTTCAATGTGCATGAATAAGCTTCTTGCATTATCTACTATATATGACAAAGGGATAATCATAGTGAGGATCATAGGCCCTCAAATGTGATTCAAAGACTAATTAAAAAGCTTAATTGTGACAATTAATTGGAGGATCAAAGATTTGAAAGCAAAGTAAGTATTAACGGCTCTTCTTGAAGTCATTTAGCAGTTGACAACAATGATGCCTGTAAATACACCTTCAAAGGCCAACATGGCAAAGGCTGGAGTAGTTTAGGCTAATATGTATTTATTGGATCAAGTGCGCATAAAATTATATGTAATATGATCTAAAATTATATTATTAATTTAATAATTAGTTCCGCTCGCATCCTGAGGGTTTAATTTGGTTTGTTAAAATAAAATATACATTGTCCTTCTTTTTCATGATCTCGAGCTCTCAAAAGATATCAATTTAATTTTATTACGGGTTCCATCAATGGATCATAAAGTAATGCTCTCTCCTTATAAGAGGATTGAGTGGTGGATGAGGATCTAGGATTTAGTTTTTGGTTGTTGACAAGATACATTTGGTGCTAATTAAAAAAATTAAAAAAAGAATTAAATGAGTGAAATTGATATTTAGTAAAGTAAAAGAGAATATAAATCCTATAGTACAATATAGATCTAAGATATCGAATACTCTGAAATCAAGAGTGTGTTAAATTTTCAAATTTTTTATCTGCTTTTAGAATAATTACAATATAAATTTTAGGAGACCAAACATACATAATCTCAACATAATAATAAAATTTGGTACAAATATATATATACTATCTAGTAAAATTAGAAAAGTTGGGGGGACCATGGCTCCCTCATGTTCCCCTCCCTTTATCTCTGGATAAATTCATTTCAATAATCAATGCTATTACTTAAAATTATGTTATCAAGTGAAATATAAAAATTGTCCTTTGTGTTTATATTGAGTTTAAGGTGAGTCATATTGTTTATAGATTATAAATTGTGTGGCTTACTATAAATCTTATATTATATATTGATGTTTATAAACAATTTTTGCATAATTTTTTATCATTCTTCCTTACTTGTTAATCAGAGATTGCTTACAACTTACATAGCAATTTTTCAAACCGTGACTGATAGATTGAAGAAACCATACGTTGCCTATTGGAATAGGTCATGCAAGTAGAGAGATTACATCATAAAAAACTATGGTCCAATTTTTAATTAAACAACCATTAATTTACATGAAGCAAACATTTTTAAAAGAGCTGCTCATACTTCCCCGAATTTTATTAAAATTATATAGATCTCTTCTCTATTTTCATAATTTACAATTTTACATGGACTCTCCTTAAAACCAATTACTAAAATTCATTCTAATTTAATAGCCCATGCAAATCTCTCCTAAAAAAATCAAGTTTGTATAATTTACTCCTTATTTTAAGGAATGTCGATGCAAGTTTTGAAAATAGAGGATATGTATAATTATAGTGAAATTCAATGCACGTTTATACTAATTTTGAAAATAAATTATTTTTATAATTTCATCAAAACTTAAAAAAAAATATGTAAAAAATATTGTTTAATAAAAAATAAATGTCTTATGATAATGAAGGCTCAAATGAAGTATAAAATAAACGTAATTAACTAGATTGAATAAGATAAAATATGCTCCCTTCACTGTCAAACACTCGATTCAACTGACAAGAAGTCATACCAGTTTAACTAAAGGTCTTAAATTTAAACTCTAAAAATGCAGTTGTGTTAAATACTTAGTAATAGAGTTTTACATCTCTTTGTGATTCTACCTAACTCAATCTGGATTAATCTAAACTATAATAAATCCTCCGGTTAATGTAGAGTAGGTCCAAAATACCAAATACTCTAAAAAAAAAAAATAGTTCAACCTTCTCATTCGATGGTAAAGGACTATTTCTACTTAAAATCTTAAGCTTATATATAATATTGATTAAGTAAAACTGCATGAATAATTTTCAACACCCTTTCCTCGCTTGAAATCCCAAAACACAAATGTTACTCACTCAGTGATGAAACTTTAACTTTTAGTTGAAAATTATAAGGGAAGATATATATAATTATACTCAAATTTTTCTTTTCTTTTTTTTGAAACTACCCTATGACTACTTTGATCATATATAAAAAGTTTAAATCATAGTACCAAGACTAAATCAACAACTAGTTCAACATTTATTATTATCTTTTATTTACTTAATTGACCCTTTTTTTTTTCCTTTTTTTGCCACGTACGTACTAAAACGCTACGAGTCACATGGTTCGCTTAAGGGTAGGTCAGTATCGTTAATAAGCATATAAGTATAGTTAAAGGAGTGAAATCAGAAAGAATTAATTAATCAATTTGGAAATAAATAAGAGTTTAATGCTGAACTAAGATACTGTGAACCTAAGCAAAGGATAACACATAGGTATGACACCCTTTGTAGGAGACAATGCAAGAAGACTCACTCAACAGAACCTGTAACTATGCACGCAACATAGAGACAAGAGAGAGAGAAAGAAGCATATCTATAAGTGAGATAGATATATGAGCGCGCGCGCGTGTGTATGACTCTGGCAACCTACCCACCCTTCAAAGCTCCAAGCATAAAACCCTAATATTAAGTAATGCTTCTTCCTTTTTGCTCTTCAATGGTTGCAATTCATGACGTATCTTTCAAGTTAGGCTCCGTTGGTGGCTTTCAAAAGTCACAGCATATATAACAGAACCCGCGTTAGATTCCTCTTTTCTTATTCCTCACTTTCTTTCAACACTTGAAAGATCTTTTTTCCTGTTTGCTTTTTAGGGGACGGATTCTTTCCTTCTAATCAAACTATGCAACCATGTATATTATGATTTTCCATGTCATCTAAATCTAGAAAGTCGAAAGG
The DNA here is from genome assembly GCA_026686845.1 of Adenanthera pavonina. Classification (NCBI taxonomy): domain Eukaryota; kingdom Viridiplantae; phylum Streptophyta; class Magnoliopsida; order Fabales; family Fabaceae; genus Adenanthera; species Adenanthera pavonina. Next base: position 29,617,096 of record JAIVEN010000013.1, read on the forward strand.
ATAGATCTTTGAAAAGCAAAAGGGTGATTGATCTCATAATTAAGAAACCCTAGTTAATTGTTCACTAACCTTGACCACAGAACATATTATTTTTGCATAAAAACTTATCGATGACTCAAAATTAGGACTTCTTCCATTTAGATTGTTTTCAAAAAGAGAAAATTAAATTAAAAAATATGTCTATGAATAGCGAAGCATAATGTGTGTGTGTGTGTGTGTGTGTGTGTGTGTGTGTGAGGTGAGATCCCGTCTAGAAGACGCATGTGGGAGATTATTAAGAGTTTACGACTAAACAAAGCTCAAATTGCCCACTTAATTGTCAAATGTCAAGCGCCTACTTTGTATATTATTCTTAATTTGGGCTGCGTCAGCTTTTGCCTATATATTATAAATAAACGTTTAATTACGCACCAACGTTGTCAAATTTGGCATGAGTAAAGATTGTCGATTTTAATTATTTCTGTTGATTATTTGTATGTAATTACGTTATCATTAATATATGAAGCATGTGGATTCATGTTTAGGTATAAACTGAGTGTCCGTAGATATGACACATGTTAATTATGTCTTGGCTTCCAAGAAAGAATATTGGTTATAAAATATTTTTGCAATTTATAAATTAGCTAGTTGGGGTTTTCTTTATATGTTAAATAAGATATCGTCAATCGTACCCGTTGGACTAGGTTTCATCAACTACTTTTGTTTAAAAGATTATTATTCCTAAATATGGGTGTCACTCTCAAAATGTTTCATCGTTATCTTTTAGTATATTAATTTTTCTTTTTGGCCAATAAACTTTTTCATATTAAGTACGCGTCTACGCGTGTGTTGCTTAACGGGGATCATTTGTTATAATCAGTTTACAGCTAATCTAATCACTATAATTGTGATTTTTTTGACTCTAAAGATGTCTTTATTGACTATATCTGAAATTGCATGATTTGGCCATTTATTATTAATTCTTTTAACTAAATACCTATGATCTCTTCAAAAACCATGTTACAATAATATACAGTATAGTAGCATGGCTCTTTTAAAAAGTTGTTTGCTGAAGTAATAATATTGATTTTTGTCTGTCAGGTTTCCGAGCTGATGAAAATTATGTTCCGTGACTGATCAATCATGTACATTATATTTCTTTTTTTTCCGTCACGTGGCACAATTTGATTCTCGTACTGAATTAAACGGATAGAAGTAATTAGTTTCAAAAGAGTTCACAAAATTCTCATTTCAAGAGGGAATCATATCAGAAAAGTTGTGGAAGTAGTATAATGTTTTGAGTTTTGACCTAAGAAATACTCGATCGATTCTAACATATCATCTCTAAATTTGTTATCCATCAATCAATCAAATATATAAAATATAAAAAGTGTAAATAGATTTTTTTTTTAATATGTGCACCCACTATCGCCAACCTACTCTTCTTTAACGGGAGAATTTGTTAGGATTTAAACTGATTCAGATCAAATTGGGTATGATGTTTTTAAGTGGCAAATTTTATTACCGAATATTTAATACGACCGTAATTTTATACCTCAAATTCAAAATATTTAATACGACTGTATTTTTAGACCTCAAATTCAAGATCTCTATTTAAATTGATAAAATCCCTTGCCAGTTGAATTAAATGCTCTATGGTAAATAAATATATTGTTAACAAGCATGAACAGTACATTTAATTTTAGATACTGTGTAAATGCATGAAGGCTGCTGTAATTGTATATTCTCGGTAAAAAATTATATTAATGATGGCAATATGTACTATAATTGACAACGCTTGTTGGCAAAAAGAGAGAGAGAAAGACAAACGCTTTAAAAAGAAAATCAATAGAAGTATTCCATATATATACAACTTGTACAAAACCAACACGTTTTCGCAAGCTCGGATTAATCGTGTTAATCTCCACCTTGTTCGCATAAAATAATTGATTTACAATATATATGTGTGGGTCTCTCTATATATATACACACATGACGTGTTTGAGAAAAAAAAATGGAAAAGCTGATTTATTTTAAGCTAATTGATTTGTTAAATAAATCGAAAAAAATGTTCAATCTAATTTACCCACAGAACTTACTTAAACTAACTATTGGCAATCTAAAGATGACAAGAGACAGTATTTAATGTCAAACAAATGATAGAATCAAGTATCCTAGGTTCAAACAACTAATTTAAGCATTCCAACACAAATCTTAAATACTCAAACCGCTGATCCTGTAACAATCAACATCTGTCGATGATCATCATTAAAAATATATATAGAACAATTCAGATGAAAAAATAAATTAATAGAGTAATGAAATTTAACAATATAATAAAATTATTTAATTTTGTGTTAATGAGTTGCGATATATGAAGCCATAAAAAACAATAGAGAGAGACGATGCTGTATGATTAAAGTATATTCCACAAAATCCAATAATCAAAATCGCGACTTTTGAAGAGTAGGAAATTAAGTTGGACCAGCCATAAGGCCATTAGCCAAAAAGCATGTTATCTGAATTCAGATATTTTATTTGAATAGATGGTAAAATGCATTTTAAGGAGAGAAAAAGTAGTATGACTATTGAGAATATATATATATATATGAGATATATTTATTACTCATCTAATTTGCTCTTTTTTTCTAATAATCATTATTTGGTTGTTACTTTGAGTTTCAACTAATTCAAATTGATTTATGATCAAGCCTCATTCAAGGGGTTCTACCAAATGTATTTTCTCGTATGGTCTCAAACTTAAACGACTCTAATTTCTTCCACTAAGTCCAACGTTAATTTACACCTATTTTCTTTTATTATATGAGAAGTTTTGTTTAAACAAATTAAAGACTGCTTACACCCAAAGCCACTTTTATAACCACTTGAAAAAGATGCACGTGCTCTTTATAAAACATTGTATGGTGAATTGATAAGAGAATTAAAGAAAATAATAAAACTGACTTGATGACATGTAATGATACTTACTATTCTCTTTATCTCTCTCTCGCTCTTGAATAGATCATTTCAAAAGAATTGAAATGTGTGTGTGTGTGTTGAGAATATCCAAATGCATAACCAGATTAATGGGTGACGAGAGCATGAGAGAAAGATAAGAAGAGAAGGAGCATAGTGGCAGCAAGAAAGGCAACGGCTTCCTGTGATGGAGACAAGTGAGGCACTCGTAATCCCAACCTCGACTCTCATTATTCATATATTCGCATATATTCAAGTTTGGTTTGGTTGGTCTCCTCTTCGGGTGTTCTGGGTACTACGTTGCCATCATCTTCCTTCCCCCACGATTTCGTGTCAACTTTGGCTGTCTCACACACACACACACTCACAATTCCAACGCAATTACTTAAATAACACACTTGGTGGCTTACATGCCCACCCTTTAATTTCCAACTAGTGTGCTTTAATTAATTGCTCCTTTGAAAATGTTATCCCCCGCTTTTTAACGTTTCTTCCTCCTCATAATTCACTTCATTATCATACATACATATATATATATTAGCTTCTCCATCATTATATATTTATGACCACCGAGTTTGCATATGTAATTATCATGTGGATTTGAATCCACTTGACCCAATTGTTCATCAACAGTTGTACTCCAGCATGACATAAACCGAGGAGGATAGATCTTTCATGGCCACTATTGAAAATTCAGCATTTATATATGCATGCGAGCGATCATTTCACTTTCAACTTGGAACAATGCACTCAGTACTGTTTTAAATGATAATTAATTTTATTATTGTTTTTGTTGTTGTTATAAAATAATACAAGCATGAACTTCACGCTCTTAAAGAGATAAACATGTTTGGACAAACGAGAGACTTGAACTCTAACTAATTTCTTAATATATATATATATATATATATTGGGAAAACAACTATACTAGTTGTACTCTATAGCATGACATATATCGAGTACGATAGATCTTTAATTCATGGCCACTATTGAAAATTCAGCATATAAACATGCAATCATTTCACTTTGAACTTAATTGGAATTATGCATTCACTGTTTTAAGTTTTCATTTAACCCATAATTTTATAGTTGTTGTGGTTATTATTATTAATTATTATAAAATAGAGGCATGAACTTGACCCTTTTTAAGAGATAAAGATGTTTGGATAAGTGAGGGACTTGTACTTTAATTAATTTATTGGGAAAAGGACTATATAGTATATTATTTTCAAAAACTTTCAGCTGTATAAAGGGAGACTAAGGATAAGTTTTAGACTTTTTTTTTTCTTTAATATTGATCGGATTTTTAAGGTCAACTCCATGCCTTGTGTGGGTGTGTACTGTAAGCTTAAATAATTTTTATTGAAACATTTCAGAAAGAAATGACAAGCTGTGGCAGCATAGAAGGAGCAAGAAGCATATGTATGTATGCTTCGCGCGGTAATATAAGAAAGAATTTCATGGAAATGTAACACTAGCTTTTTTTCTTTTTTAGAGAATATGTTTTAATTTAAGAAAATATATATGATTTTGAAAATTCAATCACCCTTGGTGTCTTAAGGGAAAGGGCAAATTAACTAAGTTTATTCCATAAGGTTAGAAACTAAACACTCAACCACTAATTTAAAGGACAAGAGTTTCTACCGTTTAGATCAATCTGAGTTGGTTAATGCGACTTATTTTTAAAAACTTCATATAAATTTAATCAATATTTTTTTGGTTATTTAATTATCATTTGAAGTAGTGGCTTCAAGCTGGAATAGATCGTTGCTATTTAATTTATACTGCATAGTGATTGCTCATAGAACGCAAATGTGGTTTTAAACAATTCATTATTCAACTTTTAGAACTCATTAGAAATTAATTAATACTCTGGACTCTATTTTCATTTTTTTTTAATATCAATCTGGGTTTGAATGTAAACATTTACCTATATCCTACCTCAACCTTATAACTTAAGTTAGGCTCAGGTGGCCATGACTCTACTCATTTATTTATTCATATATAAAAAAAAAATCTTAATTAGGTTCTGTTTGATAAAAAATTGTATGTGCTTGATAATCTTTTTAGTGTCGATTAAGAAAATTCAACTTTCTTTTAATTAAAGAATACAACGTATTGCAGTTTAATTAAAATAATTGCACACAATCAACTTCTGTCCATTTGTACAGAAAATGTACTGAAGAGAGGGTAAAAACTCACTTTGATAATCTCTATGTTTTGAAAAGGTTACTCTTTAGCTATCAACTACCCTTAATAATCATGAAAAAAAAAAGGTAGTTACATAAAAATAGAACATGAGTATATTAAAAATTATGTTCAAAAGCATAAGGAATATCTTTACATATTTATTTATTATCATTTTATTTTTAAAAAATAATTAAGTCTATCTACGTTTTTTTTTTAAAGAGAAAAATACATAATAGTGTAGGCGTGGTTAGGGTATTTAAAGTTGTTTGGGCCTCTAATGGAGACATAAACCCAACTACATAAATTGATGGAGCCTAACTAATTATATATTGGGATTGGAACCAAGCCCAATTCTAGGGACCACAATCCCAGTAGGATCCTAACTCTTTCATAATGAACTTTCAATCATTATTTTAGCAAAAAAAAAATAATTAATACTAATATAAAACATAAAAGGTATTCATAAGTAATGAATAATATGATTTGTCTCAAGTTTCATACAAATGCAAGCCCACTACAGTTAATTATTGTTTAAGTAATAATTCAGATATTCAACGAATCTTCTCAATTATCAGGAAATGTCATTCAAATATCATGTATTTGTGATTTGTAAGTTTATGAATTCTACTATTGTAAAACAATTAAAAAATAATTTAAAGTTATTTTTAATTTGAATGGTTTAAATTGTATTTTATATTTTCTAACTATTAATTTTAAACAATGATTTTAATGCAAAATACAAAATTTTAACTCCACGAACTCATCTTTGGAATTAGTCAATATTTCGAAATTGGACTAATTATTGATATGATAGAGTTAATTGTTGGCCAAAAAAATTGAATTGATCGTAATTGAATTAATTTATTTTTAATTTTAATGTTTTGTATAAAAATATTACAGAAAAATAAAATACTAAATTAATATAAAATAAAAAAAATCTATAGGAAATATCACTTCTCTTCTTCTCTTCCTCCTTTTTTCTACATTTGAACCCATGACCTCAAAGTTAAGTCTTCAAAAGCTTAACCATTAGAACCAAAACTGTTGGTGGAAATACCACTCTTCATGAGTTATAAACAATGCAATATCTTTTGTATTTCATGTAATTTTTTTATTCTTTTTCAACTTTCTTCAAATTTCCATTGGATTATGTGCAACTTTGTTTTATTCTCTCAATATTTCCTTACATATTTCATTGTGGTTCAAATGTCGATAAAATGTATACAATCTTCGTGAACTTTTAAGTTATCTTATCTGTGCATCACATGAAAAAAATCTGGTTTTTCTAATTCTTAATCAATTGTATCAACTCTTTATCTATTTTTATTGATTTTCATTTAGCTTCTAACATGCTTTGGATTTGACTTGAGTTTTTTTTAACAATTATTAACTGTATCAATTGTATATGGTATTACAAACTCATTCATATTTAAATATTGTCCGGTTTTAATTTTTATTGATTCTCACTTAGATTCTAAAGTGCTTTGGATTTGACTTGAGTTTTTTTTCTTATAATTATCAATTGTATTTAGTACTACTAACTGATTCATATTTAAATATTGTCAAGTTTTCTGGTCAAAAAAATATGGTCATATTTTAATGGGAATAACTCTCCCAATATAATTTTTTCTTTCCATAAAATTTAAATCCATCAAATTTATTTAAACGGAATAAGTACCTACCATGTAATTCATAATTGATAGTTTTGAGTTCAGTTTAGTGGGCATGGAGTCGTGGATCAAATTAATTGATCCAATATGATTTTTATAATATTAGAAAAAGTAAATAAGTTGGACTAGATTGGTGAGAATGATGGACAAATGAAATATTTGTAATGTTATTGACCAGGAAAAAAAAAGATTTGTAATGGCGGTGTTGGTAGATATATTGATTACAAGCCAACAAATTTCTGATGCCTTATTTATGTTTCTTTCTGTTCACTTGCACGCCCTTCATAAAGTGATGCACTGTACTTTAAATCTCCCCCAATAAAAGAGAAAAATGGATATTTAGGGGTCTGTAAAATAAGTTAATAACATCTAAGGATATTAAAATTTAAAAGTTCAAAGAAAAATTAAAATCATTATTGAACTTCTTTTAAAAACCATCTTTAGTTCCCCCCAAAATTATTTAATATTTGCAATTTATAATTTCAATAAATACGAATAATATTTTATAAAGTACAAATAATGAGTTTTTTCCTTTCCAAGAATTTTAATTATTAAAGTGTCATTTTCCCTGATATTGGCCCAACACTATTCCACCCAACCAACAAGAAACCAAATCAGCCTCACTTTGCCCGTTTCAAATACTTTATCCAACACATTAGTTCCCTGAGCACACTACCTACACTATATATTCCCTCCATTCCTTTTTAATGAGTTTTAAGATTTTAGTATATAAATTAAGAAATATACCTAATGTATCAGAATTTATTTTATATTTCTAAATTTACCCTTTATTAATATGGTGTTGAAATTCTAAAACAACTTATAAGTGAAAATAGAACAATTAACATATGAAAATTGATGAGGGTATAAGTGAAAATAGAACAATTAATATGGTTTCTGAATCCTTAGCAACAAAATATGGATAATGAATTCCAAAAGACTAATATTAAAAAATTGAGGGAGTACTTTGTTGCGATCTAAACATTCTTGTTGTGTATTGCACTGATAAATAAGTCAATTATTCACATCTTATGAATAATATGTAAATAATAAATCTTATTATAAATTTTTATATTTTACATTGATATTGTTAAGAATAGTAGAACTATAAGAATAAAATATTTTGAGCTTTAAATATGCCCCTTTTACTCATGGCAAAAAAAAAATGTCTTTTTATTTTAAAACTATCTTCAATATTTTTTTTGTTTGTTGATATCATATATTCAAATTTCTTTTATTTTTTGATTGTATCGCACAGTCAATTTGATGTCCTTAACAGTTTTTGGGCATTTGACCGTAAAATATATATATATATATATATATTTTTTTTTTCCTTTGGTGTAACCATCACTTAATCAAGGAATTTTATTTGCAGTTACTGTTGTATATATGGAATATTCTTTTTTTTTTCTTGGTATAAGGAATTTTTTTTGATAAAAAGTATAAGGAAGATTCTTAATCAACGAAGTCGATGGGTTGTTGTCAAAATCTCTTAAAAAAGAAATTTGATTTGCATGTTCCTATTCAATTTTTGTCATGCATATATTGGCCGTTATTTTTGCTCATGAGCACTAAAGCTAATCCCTTTGAACAGTGGACAGTCAAAAATTAAAATAGAGACTTTGCCTCTCCCAACAACAATCCCTATTATTTAACAACAATTATCCAATTTTCACCCCATTATTTTTTTTTTTTGGCAATAAAGGTTTCACCGATCAAAATCCTCTATCTAATTTTACTATAACTATTATTAATATCAATAATAATATTTTTTAATATCAACAATCAATATATACGGTTATACACACAGGAGAATTTTTTACAAATAAATTTTTATTATACAAAAAAAGAAATATGTAATTAATATTTACATTATTTTATTATTACTCATCGATAATTATCTTTTTCTATTTCTATTTAAAAACATAAGAATATTTTTCATCTATAAAATTGTCATCATTATATTTTTCATTCCATTTTACTTGTATAGTGAATGATTTAGGATTTAAAAAGAAAAATGAAATAAAAATAAATACTATACGCATTTATATTTTTATATTAGTTTTTCTATAGAACAGTGCAACTCATTTACCAATTATAAGATTATACACAATACATGGAATCCAAATGAATTTCACAAGAAAGAATATAAATAAATGTGTGTTGGAACCATAAGGCATCAGCATCATTGATTTGGCACATTGAAGCTGAGAGAAAAGTAACAAGAATTATTAGGGTGTACTTTGTTTCCCTTCTAAACATGTAGTAGTATTTATTTGTTGAAATAGCATTGCTCCATGAGGTGGTTGTTCCAAAAAGTATTTACCATTTAAGGTGAATCCTAAGGACAGAGTTTATTCACTATGCTTATTACTAACTACAAATTCCATTGCATCACAACCAAATCACAATGAATGACAATAACATGTATAAAACAAGGGAAGAACCTTGAGGAGAGTGAAGGAAAGGATATATATATATATACAGCCTTTCCGTACACTCCACTGAGTCAGAGAAGCCTTATGATAGCATTGGAAGCTTTGCTTGGTGGCCAAAAAAAGGGGAAGGTTTCTAAAAATGGAGTTGCTTAGGCTGTGCAGAAAATGGAAATGACCAGACCCAACCAATACCAATACTTGATTCTAACCCTCATTTATCATTTCAGTTGCTCATGGTCCTTGGAACCATGTCTTCCTCCTATTGGATGAATATTACTTAATTAATGAAGGATATGATTATTACTACTCTGGATGGGGAAAAAGAAACACTTTTCAAGATGCCTCATCTTTTTGTCACTTTGTAGCCCCCACAACAAGCAAAGCATCATCAACTACTTCAGCCTCATCCCATCATTCACTTGCCTTCTCAGGACGTATTGCCTTCAGTAAATTACATATATAGCTATGCATTTGGAGATGGAAGATTAATTACATATGTTTTTTATTTTCTTTCTTTATACTCATCATGTACTAACAAAGTTACAAAAGTAATCATTAAAAAAAATCGAATTTTTAGTTGAGTGAAAATTTTTATAATGAAATGTATGTTGATGATTACATTTCTCTTTTGGTTTTAATTTTCCTTTTTGATAAAAAAATAAAATGTAAAATTCATTTTTTATTTATATGACACATCGCACATTTCTCTTCTCATACTAACATGCTTCATTTCTAACATAACCTGAAGTTTCAAAGCTCAAAGTCTTTCTATTTTTTTATTAGCATAAACTTTCTAGAAACGATCTTCATCAAAATTATTCTATAATGTCAATAGTAATTTTTTTAATATTTATCCTTAGAATTTCAAATAAAAACCTAGTATATGTGAAACAGAGTTTATAAGCACTCAACTCAACTGTAAAAAAAGAAGAAGGAAAAAAGTTCAACTGTATTGTCTTTATTTATCAGAGAAAAACATTGAATTTTCGGTGTTTAAATCTTACTATTGCCAATAAGAAAGATACAAATTATTAGTATTTATAATATATGCCCATAAAAAAAAGTAGGATCTTAAAAAAGGAAAATAAATTAAGGGGAACCGAAATAACAGAATAGGAATACATTTATCATTATCAACACCATAGCAATCTTTTATGATTGCTCAGGAAGAAACAGTCCTGGACAAAATCCAAAGACGCCTGACCATAATAACAAAAGTAAGAAAAAAAAAAACTAATAGCAACACCATTTATTTCCGATGAACTAAAGGGCAGAATAGTAGGGTTGCTAAACAGATCTAAATACAGAAAAGAATGTAGAAGGAACATATAACACTCCAAGTGGTAGGAACACAAACCCAAATCACATCCACACAATTACAAACACGTGGTATGCTGATGATATGTTTAGTCGAAGAATTCCCAGTTGAACCTGGGACTGGGATGAACTGAATTATTGGTCGCCGAGGTTAATGTCACAGGGATCAATGGTGGAGCAGACTCAAATGTCTCCCACTTTGTGGTAACTACAACTCCTGAGGTAGAAGAAGAGTCCACTGGTGCTTCTTGCTGCTGAATCAATGGAGAATGCCCATTTGTGTTCCCTGGTTGGGGATGTTGTGGCTCTTCAATTGGAGTTAATAGATCAATATGCCCATTTGAAGGCATTTGTAAAGGCTGTTCTTGAATTGGGGCTAATCTGCTACGGCCATTTGGATGTTTCTTTTGTTGAGGCTGCATTGGAGCATCACCTCCGTCGTTACTGGGCATAGAGTTCTTGATCTTCAGCATATCCAGAGTTTCAACATACTTCTGAACTCTTTTCACCTTCACAATGATTCAATCCCACCATCCCATCAGAACTTAGAATACATAAATAACATTAATTACATGAATTCAAAATGGTGGAAATGCATTGTGGTCTCAGCATGCCTTAACTATGTGGTCATAAATTTTGAAAAAACACGATTCAATGTACATGCTTCAAGGAACAATCAGTAGTGAGTCAATATGATTTTTTAAGATTTACAGAACAAAAATTATATTTCCCTAATTCAAAATTCACCTGCATTTTTCTCTGCAATTTCACATCTCCATCAGCAATAATACCATCCAACTTGAGCAACTGGTTCATTAAAAGCTCAATAAGACCAAGCACATCTGTTTCTGCGACTTTGCCACCTTTACTAATTATAGAATCAAGAGCAGACACCTAACCAAATTGCAATCACTAATTCATCAGTTTCAGACTATTCAAGCAATTTAATTTTAAAATTTTCAATCCCATAACAAAAATCATCAAGTCTGAGTAAGTTAAGGAGGATATACCCGCCCTGCGAGCCTATCTACTTCCAAGCTGATTTGAGAGATAGATTTAGCAGCTTTCTCCATCTTCGCATTCTTCCTCATCTCTAAGAACCTCTTCTCTTGACTAATAGGATCCTCCACCAGAACTATCTTTGATTTGTCTTTCACCCCTGTGATGTCAAGAAACGCCTTTGAATCTCTCTCCTTGTCTTTAAAAAATAGCTTCTGGTCTTCGTGGTGTAACCCTGTTGGCCCTGACAGCATCTTCTTCAATTCCCCTGCAAACCCACAAGCCACAAGCAAGAAAATATATATGTGAGAAAAGCCAAAAAATGTAAGAGAAAGGAAAATTTTTTAAGCAGAGAGGCAGAGTTATTACCAAATGTAGCTTGAGAACTAATGTTGACTTCGTGGTAGATTGACCCATATTTAACCCTAACTCTAATTGTCGGCACCGGAATTGAGTTCCGATCCGAGTCGGCGATTCGCTTCTGGACCAGCATTCCTCCCGGTCTCATCTCCCACTCGTGAGCCCTTGACTCAGCTCCGGCGCCGGCGCCGGCGCCGGTGGAGCTTCCGTTCATGGATGCAAGCCCATTTGTCTTATTGTTATTATTATTCCTCATCCTCATCATCTTCATTGTCCCTCCTCTCTATTTTTCTCCCTCAGCTCAGCAATATAAAAAGTGTATGAATCCAAAACCGGAGAGAGCTAGATCTCTGAGGAATATTATTCTCTACGATCTGTGGCGCCAGAAATTGAAGCGACCCAATTGACCCAAAAGGCTGTAAGACCCTGTTTGGGAAATCTCTGACTTCAGCATTACACGAGTCCAATCCCCAAGCCACGCGTAGAGAGAGAGGGAGAGAAAGGAAGCAGAAAATTACAAAAAGATTAGAAGTATTTAGAGAGTAAAGGAGATGGAGATGGAGGAACTTCAATGGCGTCTAGTGGAAGAAAAACTCCAACCCAATAACCTGAAAACCGTACTCCCTGAGGCAACCCAAAAAAGATCGCCGGCCGGCGACCAGAGGTGGGATAGATTTCCAGGTGAGGAAAAGGAAAAGAACAAAGGAACGAGAAAGGCTGAACCTGTTAGAACTCAAAGCATAGATCTTAATTTCCAGGAGGAGGAAGGTGAATGTGTAATCTGGAGAAGAAGATGAAGAAAGAGAATCGGAAGGCCGATTTTTGCAGAGAGGTGGAGAGTGAATCAAAGCAAAGTCAAAGTGTAAAGAGAAGAATTTCTTTCAATAATTATAGCAATTATTCTCCGTGGCTTCCTCTGGCGAGGTCGGAGAAGAAGGGAGAAGAGAAAGGAAAATAAGAAATAAAAATCGAACGAATGAAATTAACATATAAAAACGAGTGGCCAGCTAACTTGGCTGCCAACTTGTGAGTTGTGACCTTCATATATATATATATATATATATTATTGTTGATTGATTATTGTCGATGGCAATATTATCCTTTATTAAATTAGATTCAGTTTTTGACCAAAAAAAAAAAATAGAGTCAGTTTCTTTTATATATATATATATAGTACGAAATTAGAAGACAAATTACATTGTTTACTTTTTTTTTTGGGTAAACTCTCCACTTTAATATTTTATATTAACAATTGCGGACATAATAATACTTTGATTATTGTGCTCATTTTACATGATTATAGATTATCTGAACTCTATTATTAAGAAGTAAGTTATATACATTTTTGTCCGGGGTGATGTATGAAGTTTGAAAAGTAAGTTATAGTGTTTACAATTTGTAAATAATACACCTCATTAAATTTTTGTTATCAATGATACACTTATGGTTTTTATATAAAAAAAAGTAAATAAAAATAAAAGAAACGAGACCTACACAAAAAATCTCACATTTTTGTCATGTAAACATATTTTAATATGTATCATTTAATCATATTGAACCTTAGACTTGACAATAGCACCTTAAAAAATTTTCACTTATCTACTTAAGTGTTACTCCTTTAATCTCATATCTATTATTCTTTTCGGTTCTATTTATGAAGAAAAACTTTTTCCTTTTGGTGATTTCAAATATAAGAAAAAAATAAGTTAATGATACATTAAATTTTTCTTTTTTTCAAAAATTATCATTGATTAATTATATGAGAAAGAAATTAAATATATTCATGATTCAAATTAGTATCAAATTAAGTAGAAGTAATTTAAAAAAAAACTTAAAATATGAGACAATTTAATTAATTTTAACTAACTAAAATTATTTTCCTTAATACTTGTGAAATAATTTTTCCCTTATAAATGAGATAGAAGGGAGTGTTGTTTTAGATTTTTTATTTTGTTTTAAATATATTGTTGTTTTACAAAATAATATATAATTAATTTTTTTAATTATACCTTCATTTATTAATACCAATTTTTGTCTCCCTTATCCACTACTTAGTACCTTTTAAGTTTGATTTTATTTCCATAACTTTTTAAATGCGGATATTTTAGTTATTGAATAATATTATTTTATATTAATCTAAATATAAGATTACTTACAGTATATAAAATAGTATTTATTATATTTTTAAAAAAATATTTATATTTAATATTTTTTAAAAAAATATAGAAAGAAATTAAATAATAATAATTTTAAAAAAAATAGTTAATTTTAAAGAAAATAAAGTAATTTTTATTTTTATTTTTAATTTATGTAATCTAATTAAAATAGTTAAAAAAATACTCTTATTTTTTTTTTAAAGTTGGTAGGGGAAGGACAAATCAAGCCGCCCAAGGAATGTTGTGTTGAGTCTCTGGCTTCACCTAAACAATGCCACCGGATGCCTTGGTGCTTGCCAATTGACGTTAAAGGTACATGGTTGATTTGTTACCAAAAAAAAAAAGGTACATAGTTGAGCATTCAAGGGCAGGCACGTGTCGTGCTAAGGGCATTTTGGGAATTATGTCATAGACTAATCATTGTTTTGGCTAATATTAGCCACGTGGCAAGTGGATGTGGCAATTATTTTTGAGAAAGGGTTGCAGACTATACCCAATAATAATTATTAACAGTGAATTTGTCCTCCCAAACCCTCCTCCTGATTGGTGACACGTGCGCTCTCCTTCCAAATAAAACCTTCACGAACCAGGCCGAACAAGAGGAAAAACAAAAGTTATTAGTACTACTTTCATTAATTAATATAATATATATATACACACACACATAATATTTTTTAACTGAATTAATTAATAATTAAATTAATATAAGTTATTAATAAGGATAGAAGTTAAAGTTATTTAATAATCTTAATTTTTTAAAAAATTAAAACACTTTTTTAAAACCACATTTACTCAATCTCTCTCTCTTCTATCTTGAATAAATTAAATAATATTTTTTAATACATAATAAATACTAATATACCATATTTTGGCAAAATCATATATTTAAAATCAAGATAAAAGGTTTTTTATTTATGAATAGGGTGAGTAAATAACTTTGTTTGATATGAATTATTTTTAAGTGTTAGAAATTTTTTTCATTGAATAAATATGTAAATTATCAACATTTAGTATATTAAATTTATTTGAAATTTATTATATTTTTTTATGTTTATTTCAATGATATTATTTTTTAACTAAGACAATAAAATTTTTCATCATGAATATGATTATTTCATTTAATTATATTTTTATTTTTATTTTTATATTCCGTAATTCACTAAACAAGACTTTTTGTGTGCATTTTTAGTTATTTTGTCACGAGAGTATTAGGGACATGGGTCTCTCCTGCAAGACCCCTAGTCATGTAGTTATGTTTTTATATAGTTTAAAAATATATCTTCTAAAAATTATGTAGTTATGTATTTGTATAGTTTAAATTTTTATTTATTAAAAAATATTATATAAGAAAAATTGAATTTCTCTCCACAGTCATGTAGTTTTACAATAAATGACAAAAAAATATTAAAAATTTCAGAATCACACAAATATATATCTGTATACTTTTTTAAAAGTATATTTTTATCTATAAATTTTAATTTTAAAAAATTAAAAAAAAAAAAAAAACCTGCCGTTGAGGGGGCTCGCAGGAGAGACCCAAGTACGAGCATTAGAGTGGTTAGTTTTACTTTTTTATCAAGTGTAAAAGTAAAAAGTAAAACTTTAAAAGTGTGACGTTTTGTTAAATGTGCTTCTTTCTTTTTATCGATATTTTACAGGTTCATATACACGTGCAACGGCGCTAGTTTCTATTAATGCTTTGATCGTGTTATTTTTTGTTAAATTAAATTTATCAATTTTTGTAACTGACAGTAAATATTAATTTAATAACAAAAAATAATACTGAATTTTAAAAAACAAATCAGTCAATCACTATTGATATCAATATTAATTAATATTTAAATGCAAAATCTGTAGTGACTAGTAAGTTTTTTTTTTGTCCCAAGTAACAAGTAAGTTCATGCACACAAAAAAGTAACTAGTAAGTTATATTATTTTTAAGTTGCACAATATTCATCCAATTATATTTGTAATTTGTTTATTTCCATCCATTGATGAAATACTCTCGTGGATACGTTCGTGACATTAAACCGTTAAAAAGGTAATTATAGTAAATTTAAGCTTTATTTTCTGGTTAATCTAATAGAGTTATAAACTAATAGAAAATCACAAGTTGAAAATATACTCGTGTGAACCTCTTGGTTTTATAACTAGAAGAAATTACTAGTGTCATTTAATTCCACACGTAATATTTTTATTAAATATATTCTAGTTTTATTATTCATTTGTTAATGTTAATTATCTTAAACCAATAATTGAGAGGAAATGTGATATGAGCTGTGAATAAAAAATATTGAATGAGCAAAGTCAATGATGATATTTTGGTCTTTTTCTTTCTCTCATTTTCTTTTTTCTTTTTTGCCAGCTTTTAGTCTTTTGCAATTCAGTTAGAATTTCAGTATATATGACATCACATGGCGGCTATTTGTTTTAATTCTATTTAACGTAAGTATTAGCTTAGAATTACGTAACTGAACGGCTAACTAGAAATCCTTCAATTTTTTTTTAACTTTTTTTTGTAAATTTTTTTATTTTTTTATTGCTATCACCATTTGTTTTTTGGCCTGAATATTGCTATCACCATATTATATGTAACTAGTTTAACAATTTTATATATATGTAAAATTATACAAAATTAAGGGGTCCATTGTATGAAAAGGTCAAAAAAAGAAGTTAAACTTTCAAATAAGAAGATCATTCAATCTTATATAATTCCCAAAAATTTTTAACTTCTCAAAAAATTGAGTCTCATCTCAAAAAATTTTATTTCCTAACTAAAACTTAAGAAAATTTCTACTTCTCAAGCATTTTTTTAAATCTCTACAATTGTTTTCCACATACATCTCTAATTTGTTAATTATTTTTAAATTAAAAACAGTTTTTTTTGTCTTTAACAATATATTGTAATATATTTATTTAAAAAATTAACTTAAAATATTTAAGAAATAAAAAGTGAAACCAGCAAATTATATGTCATTTTTCTGAAAAATATATTTTGGGGAGAGTACCCTAAAAAATTTAGGATTTGTTTGATTAATATTTTTAAATTTTTTTATTTTTAAAATAAAAAATAAAAGAACATATTTGATAAACATGTTATTTATAAAATATTTAAAAAAAAATAAAAGAGTAGAAACCCAAAAAATTTTTAAGATGTTTTATATTTTTTTATTATGAAAAATATAAAAATATATACAAAATATTTATCTCATTAATAATAAAATTTTAAATTTTAAATTACTCATTTAACACTTACTAATTATAATTTTATAAATAAATATTTAAATGAATTTTTTTACTTTTTTAGTCTCAAAATTTATTCTAAAAAATAATCTGAGAAAACTGTTTTAATAAAAAAAAAAAAGACACATTGAAACAAGACCTTTTTTTTCCCAATAAATACACTAGGAGAGACCTAAGAGATGGCATTTACGTACTAGTAAAATCTAAGCCGACTTATGACTTTTGTTTTTTTCACCAAAATCTAAAACGACATATGACTTTTTTTTTTCACCATTTCACCTGTTGAAAGTTGAAACGTCTGATTCATTAAGCTTCACCGACAGTTTGGCACGCTCACTGCACGTGATGTTTCCAGAGGTCATACCCCGTGAGTAACGGGGAGGGGTGGTATCGGGTGCATATGTATTACGATGGAGACGGTGCAACCTACAGTGGTCGTTGTACTTGTATTTGTTCCATTAATATTTATTCTGATTAAATAATTAAATAAAAGTATAGGGTTCACTGAATGGCTTAATTAATGAATTTAAAATAAAACAAATTATTAGACATCTTTGATTGGAGACAACGAACCGACCAAATGGACTCTGTTCAAATTATCATGCACGTGACGGAGCTGAATATTACTCTTATTCTTAATATAAGATTTTTTTAATTAAATTATATAAATAAAAAATTAAAATTAAAAATAATTAATTATCTTAATTTTTTTAAAAATTTTAATATTTTTTTAAAACTATTCTTATTTAATTTTTCTCTTTTTTTTGATATATTAAATAGAAATATTTTTTAAAAATATATAAATATTACATCATATATTATAAAGGGTTTTATATTTAGGATCAGAATAAAAAATCCTATATACTGAACCAGATGGAGTAATTTATATTTTTACTATGAAAATTTTAATATAATATGTGTAAAAAATTGGGAAATTTTGATTTTAGGACATGCTAAGAAAAAATTTTAAAATTTGTCACCTTAACAAGAATCTATAACAGATGAGGAGAAGTTCATTATTTGAAAATTAAATTTAAAACTCAATTACTAATATGCCCTTAGTCATTGAATTTGTGGAAGATAGTTGTTTTTTTTTTCTTGAAAAGTTGTAGAAGATAGTTTAAAAATAGAGGATGACAGGTTAAAATTTTTTAGGACTAGTTGAAAATAATTTAAGGTAACTTGAACATTTGCATGCTTTTCCATATTAATCATGTGGCTGAAAATTGTGGAAATCTCGAAGAAATTGTTGGAAATCATCAAATATGTCTTTGACACTTGTTTTCTCTTATTGTAAATCACCTTATGGTTGAAAATTAGAGAGTATAAGTTAAAAATTCCTAAGAACAGGACATGTTAGAAATCTTTTAAAATGACTTGGACATTTGTTTACCCTCCTTTTTAATCCTAAGGATAGAAATTAGGGAGAATATGTTAGGAATAATGGAGGTTGAGTTGGAAATTCCTTATAACCTGTAGGAAAATCACCCGAGGTATCTTGGACATGGTTAATTAATCAAGGGCATTTTGATAATTGACCTTTTAATTTAACTTTCAAGCAAGGATCTTGATTCTCTTGTGTCATAAAATGTTGTTGTGGTTACAAATTGTAAATTTTTTCCTAATTACTTAAAAATTTTCAAAACAACTTAATCATATGATAATAAAATATAAATATCATATATTTATTAATATGAAACTTTAATAATATGTATAAATATGGGAATTAATTTTAAAAGTTGATATAAAATAAAATATGATTTTATTTTTTAAAAAAATATAATCATTGTATTTAGAAAAGTATTTAAAAAATATTTCTAATGTTCTATGGACCTCAGTTGCAGCGAAGGGATTAGTCTCACCTGACACGCGAGTGGGGATACCCTGGGAAACCAAAAAAAAAAAGTATATGTTCTAACTAATAAATCCATGAATATTATTATTAATGGTAGTTTGGTCCAATGAAAGGAATTTAATACTTTTTAAACAAAATTATGGGTATCTATAGTAGTAGATATCATATAATTATTTTAAAAAAAATATGAACATTAGAAATATAAGATTTAAATCATAAAAATTTCTTTGTCTATGCTTTTTAAAATACATATGTTTGCCTTTTTTTTATTCTTTATGTTGCAAGTCTAAAATCAAGTAAAAGATTATTATAAAGATTAAATCATGTATTTTTAAGAGATAAGTTCACTCTTTTTTTTTTTTACATAAGGAAATGGGAAAATAAAATTATGGGAACAGAGGATCTGAATCCAAAGCGTGGTCAAAGGAAAAATCAGGGACATATGACAGAGGAATAAAGAGCAAACTTCATTTGTCAGTGTGAGCATGTTGGATGGCTCCAGTTGGCCGGTGTCTTTTCACATATTTTTGTAATGTCTATTAAGGAATGAGTATTTTAATTTAATTATTTTTTTATTTTTATTTAATCCATATTCTTGCAAAGGTCAGGTTTTCATCTACTCCCTTCCCTACTTGTTATAAGTTATATTTTAAAAACTTTTTATAATCTTATATATAAATAAATTTTTATAAATTTTTAAATATTAATTATTTTATTTAAAAAATACTCTTATTTAATTATAAAAAAAATAAATTATTTAAATTTATATTATTTATTAGATAATAAAAATAAAAATTATATTATTTTTAAGATAATTTTAATAATATAATAAATTTTTCTTAGTTCTAATGAAATAGTTAAAAATAACTTATATTAAAGAATGATGGGAGTAATAAATTGAAAATTTTAGAACACATTTAATCTCTCTAACACTAGAGTTCTTTTGCAAAATTATCCCAATTAGATCTGGACTCTAGAAGCAGACTTGACCATTATTCCCAATTTATTTTTTTAGGAATAAATAAAAATTTATATGATTAGGATATTAGATATAATTTCATTAAGAACGACATAGGTATGAAATATAGCATTTTTTGGATAAAAAATTATGCATGTATATTTTTTAAGTGGACGTCACTTTTTTCTTTAGTCTTCTCTTTTTTCCATTCTTCTAATTCTAACTTAATTTCTTCATTTTTATTTTTTAATATCTTAATCAATATTTTATAAATTGATAATTAAAAATATTTTTGTATGTGTTTTGCATCTTTCAAAATAAATCTATCAAACGAAAAATATTATAATTAAATTATTTAATTTTAATCTAAACCCTTCGAAGTTCAACTCGAGAAGTTAAATGAGAATGAATAGGCTAGGATTGAGGAAATAATGTTGTTTTTCATTTTTACTATAAATATATATATTTCATATGTTGCATAGAAATTTCAGAAAGGAATCATATTATGTATAGTTTGTAAATAGTACAACATGTTATTACTTTTTTTTTTGTGAAACTTGATCAATTTTATTGTGTATTAGGCATGTTTTTCTATGCATTATAAAAAATAATTCACATTGTTTATAGTTTATAAATAATATGGCATGTTATAGGTTATATATATTGATATATTAATTTTTTATTTAAGAAATATAAAAATGAACATCTTCACCAGAGGACTAAAGAAAAAATTGAAAAAATAATTTTTTGTCCAAATATTAAGCGGCAATTTGAATAAAAAAACTGCACTAAATTCCAAGTGTGGACAATAATCATTAACTTATAAAATCAAAATGAAATCATATGTAGTGTCGGTTAATTGTAAACCTGATCTCTGATGTATAATTATCATTATAATATTATATATACATTCAAATAACTGTGCTATTTTTTCTTTAATAATAATTGCATAGCTGATGCATTTTGATTAAATAAAACAAGAATGATTTAAAGGGTCAACTTAAAGCATTCAAAAAGCTAATTAGAGACATGGTGAAATGTCCTTGTACTTGCAAGCATCACCACTGGTTCGAAAACTAGAATCTAACAAACTTTTATATAAAGAAAAGGTTGTAAAGAAACAAAAAGAGTAAAATAACCCCAAATCATATAGAAGGACAGGAAAGTGATTCACATGCAATATTTGTATTTATCTTTGACAAAATAGAAACTGTCGGTAGACACAAACGCCAAAAGAACCAAAAGAAAAGGTCTTTTTGGTACAAAAACTGTATATATCTCTTTGGCGGTATAATTGCTTCCTTAATTTGTGTGACACAAAAGGAACTCATAAATGGTTAACGTATTTGTTGAATTGAGAAAAATGAAGGCAGGGAATTCACCAGCTAATATGAAAGGGATTGAGCAACGTGTGATTGGAGGATGAGAATTAATGAAGAGAAGGAAGGGGTAGCTTGGTAGAAGGGGAAGGGTCAACAATTGGCATTATTGCAGAAAAAGGTCAATATTCACCGGATTTGATACTTACTTCCAATTTGCAAAATTGACATTTTTTCGGACAGATTTTGACGTCCTACACTCTCTCTACACAACATGATAAATTATACCACCCGTCACACCATGGCATGCACCAATCCTTACGTTTTTTCTCACCATTTTTTCTTCATCTTCTAATGTGTACGTCCAAACAAATCTCCCATGGAATTCACGTCTCATTATTTTTATGGGATATTACCTTTATGGAATTTAATTTTATCATTGTCTTATGTTGGGGCCTCATCTGCAAAACTACAAATTATAAAGCTCAGCGCAAAAAGATTCCATCTCAAAAGATTAATTTTTTAAATTGGAGAACTCCTTACTCACTTTTTATGTGAAATTAATAAAAGCATTCTCGTCATGCAATTTCAACCATAGAATTTTCTTTATGTAAATATAGGTAGACTTTTTTTTTTTATCAACAACAAAGGTAAACTTGACGTTATTCAGAATCGTAGGACCTGAAATTTATTGGTCTTTTTATTTAATTTATATACGTATATAAATTAATATAATTTTATGTAATGTGAGACTTGTTTACATTCTTGCACTTGCTATCTCAACATTAGATTGGTTGGGATTGAGTAAATCGAGGTCTATTTAATTATAAACAATTGTCACCTCTTTCCATAGATTTTTAGTGAAATTTTTTGTACGTACTTTGTGGGAAAATAAGATCCTCTCATCAAATACTGTTGGATGTTTTTTCTTTGGATGTGAGAGCCTTGAAAAAATAATCCCAGTTAAAAAAAAAAGTTTGTATGATTGTTTGGATTCAGTCTATTTTTGGATAATAACTGATATTATATATATGGATCATGTAATTTGGAGAGGAAGTTGTTGACATGCACTATGATTTTGATGCATCGTCACAACAAAAATTTAGTAACTAGAAGAGGTTTCCGTCAGTAATTTTCATTGGAGGTTCATGGTTTCCTTTTCCTTTTGCATACACCACCTCTTACTTTCTGCAGTTAGGTCATAATTTTGACTTGGTTTGCAAGCGTCGGAGTTCCATGATAAGATTCATACACTTTCTGGCCTTAATCTGATCACTCTCCCCAAGTACATGACATGGTTGCCTGTGATGGAATGTTCCAAGCTAGAGCATCTTGTTACTATTTAGAATTTTATTCCAATATAATTAATAAACCTTAACCTCTGGTTGGTCGGTTCGAGAGAGGGAGGGGTGGAAAAATTTCCCCCCCTGCTTTTCTTTACCATACTAAATATGGGGAGGTGATCATTCCCCCCTCCCTCAATCCCCTTCTTTCTTTTCCATTTAAAAAGGGGAAGAAAAATACTCTTATTCCTCTATTTGGTTTAGAAAAGATATGATGGGAAAATTTTTCTCCCTCCCCTCTTTTCCCTTTCTCTCTAAATCTCTCTAGCCGAATCCTAAAACTCAATAATGTAAGTTTATATGTCATTTAGTTCATTATTTATTTCAATTCAAATAAATTGTTAATTTTATTTTTAAAGGATGATTTATTAAATAAAAGTTGTTAGAGAGATATAAACAGAACATAAGCTGTGAAAAAATACATTTAATTCCTCAAGCTCTTTATTATTATTTTTATATAATTATCCTATAATTATATTTAATATTATCAAATTAAATTCAATATTGTTGATGCCAAATGAGAATAGCTCTTTAATTGTAATAAAAGGCATCCATCACCTAGTTAGTGAACATAATTATACCATTATGTCCTTTTAATTAATAAGAGTTTTTTTTAACTAGTATGATACAAATTAAAACAAGTAGTTAAAATTAGTTAAAAGTATTGAATTTTTTTAACTATAATGCTCTTGAAATTTCTTTAATAAAAGTCAATAACTTCTATCACACATTAATGTTTGGAGAAAGAAAATCAAATTATTAAAGACATTTAAGAAAATCACAAATTAATGATTCATTAAATTTTGAAAAGATTTTTATATTAAGGGTTAAAAAAATATTCTTAAAAAATCTTAATTAAAGATTAAAGTGAGTATTACTCCCTCTGTTCCTTAATATAAAGAATAAAAAACAAAATCGCACAAATCAAGAAAAATAATAAATTTATCTATAATATAAAATAATTTTAAAAAAATGTCCTTATTTAATGTTAATAATTTTTATATCATGTAACTAATATAAATAAATTGTATTGGAAAAATGATATCTTAATTAGAGATATTTTTAAAAAAAATTATTAAATACATCAGACAAACTTCATATGTCTTTTATATTTTGAAACATAAAAATTTTTTCTAATTATATCTTATATTAATTAGCATACAAAGTATTTATCAACTTTTGTTGGATTTTGAACCTTTTTTTTTGGGTATTTCGCACAACGTAGGATTAGGTTGAACCATTTTTGTGACGCTAGCCTATTTTCCTATCTCATATTATATTATTTAGTATGTTGAAATTTGTAGAAGACACTCTATATATAGAATCAAAGAGAGCATAAACAGAATATAAGTTGTGAAAAAAATACATTTAATTCCTCAAGCTCTTTATTATTATAATTTTCATATAATTATCATGTAATTATATTCAACACTATCAAATTAGATTCAATATTATCGATGTCAAATGAGAATAGCTATTTAATTGTAATAAAGGGCATCCATCACCTACTTAGTGAACATAACTACTCTCTCATATCCATTTTATAAGAGCTTTCTAACTAAAATCACATGAATTAAGATAAATAGTTAAAATTAGTTAAGATTATTGAATTTGTTAAAAATCACTATAATATACTTAAAATTCCTTTAATAAAAGCCAATAACTTTTATTCCACATTAATACTTGGATAGAAAAAATTAAAACTATCAAGGACATTTAATGAAATTACACATTAATAATTTATTAAATTTTGAAAAGATTCTTATATTATTTGGGGGGGGGGGGGAATCTTGCTAAAAGACTTTTACATTGAGTATAAAAGGGAGTATTATTCATCAACTTTGGTTGGACCTTGATCCACTTATTTTTTGGGATTTCACACGAGGTAGGATTGGGTTGGACCATTTTTGTGACCCTAGCCCATTTTCCTATCTCATACTATTGAGCAAGTTGAAATTTGTATGAGACTGGAAGCAATTTTGGCGAATTGCCATACATTTAAAACAAAAAATTTGTACCAAAAAGAAAAAAAAATTATTCTGGTGAAAAAAAAGGAAAAACAATGAAATTATCTCCTCATAAGTATAGACGCAGTATTATAAATAGTGAATTACATATGTTTTTCAATGTTATTAAAATTGTATAATTTTGCCTTCTATTTTTAAGGACTAGTATATTTTCCTTGAATCTTATTGAAATTATATTAGTACTTTTTTATTCATCAAAATTATAGAATGTTTTTATTTATTTTCAAAATATACAAAAAATTTATGCTGAAAATAAAAGAGATGTTATCAAATTTAGCAAAACTATAGAAGGGTGTGTTTGGTTGGAGAAGGGGAGAATAGAGGAGGTGGTGTGAAAAAACTAAGGAGCTCCCTTTTTTTCTTTTCTTTTCTTCTTTTTTTGTTAAAATTGTCCATTATCCAATTATCATTTTAAATTTTGATTAATTTGAATCAAATTATGTTAGGTCCCAACTTGGAAAGATTTCTAAATACGCCTTTTGAAAATAAAAGAAAATTTTGCATAATTTTTAACTTTTTAAGCCCATGTAAGTTTTTCTTAACTTTTTAAGATAACTCTTATAAGAAAAAAAATATTATTTAAAATATAATTGAACCAAATCAATATCATCAATATTAATATTATTAATCAAATAACCCAATGTAAAATATAAAATTTATAATCCTTGCAGCCTTTCTCCATACATTTCATTGGATTTCGTGTAAATCAATTTTTACAGATAAGTATCTGTTTACAAACATATCACATTCTCTTTCCATGTATATAAAGAAAGACACAAACATATTTACAAATAATCTGTTGTGCATAGAAGCCACACATGACATGTTCCAAGCAACTAGCAGGGCACATGGGTGGCTGCTCCGTTGCTCCATTGATTTGTTCATTTGGTCAAACTCACATCACATGGGCCCCTTGCCACAACCACAAACTCCTCTCACAAAACCAACAAAAATTCCTCATCTCCACATAACCTTGATTAATCCTATGTAAGATCACTATGGTACATATATCGAATATAATACAGTATAATGTAAAAAATATAATAATTTTTAAAATTTTAAGATAAGAGTGCAAGGGATATTTATATATATAATATTATTTATGCAGTTATTTACAAGTATAATTAATAAATATACTAATTAAAAAAAATGAGTATTAAATATTCTAAAAATTATAGTATAAATGTTAAAATAAATCATAAAATATTTATAACTTTAAAAATTTTTATTTTATTGTAAAAATTTGAAGCGATAGATATAAATATAAAGTGTTATAAATAAATATGGATGTATAAATATTGCAAATATATCGTATCGTATCATATATTGGATACATGTACGTCTACTTTTTTGAAATATTGATATTTCATAGGATTAATCTCAGCATCTTGAGCATTACATTATACATCTCTATTTCTCTTAAGTTTTGTTTAGAATTGGGAGAAAATAAGGAAAGGAGAATATTATGAGAAAAAATGATAAAGAATTTAGATAAAAGGGTGTCTAAATTTCCTTTTATTTTCTCCCTAAATTTTTCTCTCTCTCTAATTTTCTTTTTATCCAAACAGAGGGTTAATTTCCTTCATGTATATCATTCTGCCTTCTTCAACCATGTATGTATATGTGTGTGTGTATATATATTTCCTTAAGAGCCTGCAAATAATAACTCAACATCATTAACAAGGTTTCACTTTAACAATCACAATAGAAACTGGACCTTTCAAATACAACAGATAAAAGCATGAAATTAACCTAGCCCAATGCTCGTATTTTGTTTTACTTTTTTTTTCCTTTTTCAAAGTACTTTTTTTTCTTATCAGTCCAAACTAAATTTAATATAACCGCATTTCTAAAGCTCAAATCAAAGATTTTTAGTTAAGAAATATAACTCTTTACCAATTGAACCAAATACTTAATGATTTTGTTTAAAGTACTTTAATTTCAACAAACAACCAAATTAACATGGGGAGGCAACATAGACGTAGTTCAGATTTTTAACAAAGAGATACATCAGACCAAATTGAATATTACATTCAAAGTCATATACACCTTGCAGCCACATGCAAGTACATCAACAAATATTCTAATTCTAAATTTTGAAATTTGCCCTTTAAAGTTCCTATACATGTCACTATATTGACTTCAATATTGTTTTCTACTAATCTTCTAAGAAAATCAACACGCCTTTTAATACTTTTATTTTTGTTCATCAAGACTTCAAACTTGTTTGGGAGGATAAATTGGAAGTTGAATGGAATAGGAATAGTGTGGATCAAATAAGTTACTTTAATTGCTGAAAATTTGTGTGACGTAGAGGGATTGAAATAGAAGAGTCAAAATGATTATTTATAATTAGAGACTTAACTATGGTTTCGATTTTCATTTTTGGTCTTAATGTAGAATTTTAAGAGAGAATAATACAGAAAGTAAAGATATATATGAGACTTATTTACTCTTTTTCATTTTTATTTGATTTTATGAAAAAAATGTTACAATGAAATTTTAAATAATCTCAACCGAATTTGTTTTTTTTGGAATTTGGATTTGCTAGCTCTGAAAATGTCACCCAATTGTTTTTTATTTTCCTTAAAAAGGAAAGGCTTCAAATGGGCCCATTTTCATTTAGACGTTGGGCTTACATAAGAGCCAGACAAATTAAACCCAATCATCCCCCCCGGCCCCCCCCCCCCCAAAAAAACCAAAAAAAATTATTTATTTATTAAGTAATATCTTTAGTTTAAAAAGTCGGAGAAACCTTTTCTGTAAGAGTAAATTATGCTAAATATCCTTAACATTTCGGTAAATTCATATTCTTTTTATCTTGAAGCTTGCACTTGACCCTCATTCAATTTATCTTATACCAATTAAATTAATTTTGTACATAATATGTGTTTCTTAAAAGATAAAATTACTTATTTTGTTTATTGTTATACCACAAAAATCAAAGTTTCATGTTAATACTCGACATTAACTTGGGTACTTTTACAGTCTCGTTAAAAATAAATATCAATTATGTAGTAAAAGAAGTTATTTTTTGACCAATAAAATTGAAGAGAGGATATCTGCAACGGAAATCAAAATGTTAAAAGGCGACAAATATTATTTTCAAAGTAAGAGAAGGATGGCGTTTAATTTAGTCAAACAACTTAAAGAAAATTATTATAGTTGAATTTTTCTTTATTAAAGAAATCTTAGTAATGGAAAATGGAAAGAAGACCAAATAGAGATTGAACTATTAAACACTGTAGACACCTCAAAGAATTTGCATTTGGTACTCAATGCTCATCACAATTTAAACCATTTAGATTGAATTTGGATAATTTAGATTTAATTTAATTTTAATTATTTTATTTTATTTTATGCAGAATAAAAATTAAAGATAATTTTATAATTATTATTATTTAAAAATACGATTTTATCATTTAAAAATAATAAAAAATTTTAAATTTAAACAGTACAAATTAGATCTGGACAAACCAGAATAGCAATGAGCATTCAGTGCTCATTATTCAAATGCAAATTCTACCTGGAAGGTGTGCACCATAACAACAAAATATTTCTTACATCTCAACTTAATAATTATTAACAATTCCTTATAAATTGTACTAAATTTTAACTTGTTTTATTATTTTCAAACAACACACACGTATTCATATTCAATTGTTCTCTTCTAATTTATTTCACCATACTATATTTTATATTTAGCATTGGATGCTCCTTGTGGATCTTATCCTGGTGGAGAGGGCTCTGTAACCTTCACAAATCAAATATACTTCACCGTTAAAAAGGACGAAATTGAATCTTATTCAATTATACAGCCCTGTACAGTATTGCAAGATAAAGCGACACAAATAAATAAATTTTTATATGAAATTTTTTCCTCTTTAGATTCATTTTTGGATCAAGATCTTTTATAATAAAAAAGAAGATAATACAGTGAAATAGAAATAAAAAATAAAAATAATATAAAGAATAAAAAACGAGTCCAATGTTTTTTTCAGACTGACACCCTCTAGTTGCTTTCTGTTTAAATGTATAATTATATAAATACAAAAAATAATGTTTTTCTTGGGGATGAATACAAAAAATAATTCCTTTAACACATAAAAATTATTAAAATGAGTTTATTTTACTCAATAAAATTTTTTTATATACATAATTAAACATTAAATTAAAAATAATATATATAATGATTCAGTCATCTATCAACTAGATTGGATGATACAAAAATTTATACAACCACATAATTATATAAAAATGTAATAATCTATGCTGACTCTCAGGAAGTTTTGTTTGTATTGATCGTGTTAGTCACACGTGGTAATCGAACTGCCAGTCTCTATCCGTTAACCCCATTATATTGTTAAAGCAAAAGAATCCCTTCTACTATAACACGTCCATCCCCACGCCACAACATATATACCCTTCTCTCTCATCCAATCAGATCAATCAGACTTCCGCCTCACCAACTACCGCACCGCCTATCATACCATAAGAATCTTTCCTAAATGCCATATCTGCCCTTATATAACGACGTGTCTTCCAATCGCATCCTATGCCAAATCTAGTACCACTGTACGCGATAATTGCTCGGACAGAGTTACCCAGGTAATCCCCTCCATATCCATGAAACGCAACCTGCTCTCCAACCAATTACATCGAGCCACGT
Source organism: Adenanthera pavonina (assembly GCA_026686845.1). Classification (NCBI taxonomy): domain Eukaryota; kingdom Viridiplantae; phylum Streptophyta; class Magnoliopsida; order Fabales; family Fabaceae; genus Adenanthera; species Adenanthera pavonina. The sequence goes on from JAIVEN010000013.1 coordinate 29,646,595, forward strand.
GGTATATGATCTCTCCTCGTTCCCGCGTGATCTAACGCCGATTTGAGTTCTATTCTCTTTGTTCGACACGTGTCCTACTGTTTACCGGACAGCGCCGGTAATATAGGAAAGAGACCCTTTACAGTCGGTCACTCCTTCACTGCCATTCCCGCTAGCTATATAAGCACCGTAGGTCTAGTAAGTTTTTTTCTCTCTCTTTTCTATTTATTTTGTTAAATAATTTTCTCTGCGATTTTGGTTTGCTAATTAAGGCGAAGTTTCGCTTTTTCCAGCTCGCGGTTTCGATGTGAGTAGCTACCTTCCCTCTGATTCCTCGCATTGAAATTGTTTTTTGGCCAACTGCTATATGCTCCATTGGGTTCAATTTCTATTACTAGTGATCGATCTCAGAAGCTGTGAAGCCATAACTTTTCAATTTTTTTTCCCGTAGAGTTGAAATTTCTTGTTTCTGGCTCTTGATCTTTTTCTTTCACTCGTCTCGTCATGTTTGTTTGACTTTAAGTTTGCATTTTTACGGATAGTGGACTGCAAAATTTGCAGTTTGCGCATTCGATTCAAGCTTCCTGGTTCCACCACCAGTCTTTTATACTTTGAACTTGTGTGGTGAATTTTGGGGTTTAATTTGATTATGCGTTGATTCGTAGTTTCGCTTTTACAGGTGGCATTATGATCGCCACTTGGCTGTCTGAATGTATGAATACTTCCTATTTTCGGCTTTGTGTTAATGCTTCAGTAGACAGTTGTCTAATCTATCAGCAATTAGGGTTTTGTGGGCGTGGTTCATAAATTATGATTTTCCTACCTTAAAGTGAGAAATTTATGATGGTTCAATTTCTGGGTCTGTTCATAATGTTTGTTTTTTATACCAAGGCCAGGTTTTATTTGTTTATTTATTTGAGCTCGTTTATTGCTGATGCTAACATATTTATATACGTGAATTGCCTTATTTATATCAGATCCATCTCAGAACGTGTCCAGACTCCAGAGTTGAGAAGTTCGTGAAATAATTGGGGGCATTCGGTTGCACAGAAGCTTGTAGATTGGGCAAAACTTTTTATTCATTGGGTTAAGTTGGAAAGTTAAGCAAAAGAAGAAATAAAATCAGCGGAGCTTGTTTACCCAATAAATCTGTTACCTAGAGCTTATAAACTTTTGAAGAGCGATTATGTGGTTTAATGTCTCTGTTTCAGTGTTGACGTAATATTCTAGTTAATCTAGATATTAGTGAGGCCTGGCTCTGGAAAGCTACTTAGACTCCAGTCACCGAGGGGTGGTGCCCCCCATGGCACCTTCTCGGGTGGCTGGAGGGTTAGCCCATTCATCATCAAGTTCTGGAATATTCTATCAAGGAGATGGGCATTCACAGAATGCTGTTAACTCTCACTTAAGTTCGTGTTTTGGTAATACATCCAACTCAATTCCTGGAAATGGACGTTCAAATCTGGGTCCAGTTTCTGGGGACATGAGTAATGTGGTTCTAAACAGTGTGGCAAATTCAGGGCCAAGTGTTGGAGCTAGTTCTTTGGTCACAGATGCAAACTCGGCACTTTCAGGGGGCCCCCGTTTGCAGAGAAGTGCTAGCATTAACACAGACTCATACTTACGTTTGCCTGCTTCACCCATGTCATTCTCATCAAATAATATTAGTATTTCGGGGTCGTCAGTTATGGATGGTTCTTCAGTAGTACAGCAGAGCTCTCATCAAGACCAGAAGGTTCAACAATTACGAAAGAATCAGGAGCAAATGCAGGGCGCTTCTAGTGCAACTTCTTTGCCTTCATCTCAAACTGGTCCAGCTCCACTGCCAATGGGTGCACGAGTACCTGGATCTTTGATTCAAGATCCAAATAATCTATCCCAGATTCAGAAGAAACCTCGGATGGATATCAAGCAAGAAGATATAATGCATCAGCAGGTAATACAACAGTTTCTTCATAGGCAGGACCCGTTGCAATTCCAGGGTCATAATCCGCAACTACAGGCCTTGCTTCAGCAGCAGAGACTGAGGCAACAGCAGCAGCAGCAGCAAATACTTCAATCAATGCCTCAATTACAGAGAGCCCACTTGCAACAGCAGCAGCAGCAGCAACAGCATATGCAGTTGAGGCAGCAATTACAACAACAAGCAATGCAACCATTGTCTGCCATGAAGCGCCCATATGATAGTGGTGTATGTGCCCGTCGTTTGATGCAATACCTATATCATCAAGGGCAGCGACCAAATGTGAGTTCTTCTGTTGCATGTGGCAAGTCTGTTTTTTCCTATGAGTTCTTATTGGAGCATACTGTATTCATTTGAAATCTATTCCAGATTTTTTATATTGCTTTTTCTTTTTTTTTTCCTGCTGTTCTTTTAAGGGTAGGTGTTCAATTTTAATTTGGTTATCTGAATGCATGTGCTTGATGGTTCAGGTATTTGCTTGCAAGATATGGAATAATTAGAATTATTAATTATTTATTTTTTCTACTTTTACCAGGATAATAGTATTGCCTATTGGAGAAAATTTGTGGCTGAATATTACTCTCCTCGTGCAAAGAAGCGGTGGTGTTTGTCATTATATGATAATGTTGGGCAACATACACTTGGTGTTTTCCCCCAAGCAGCAATGGTCAATTTTTGCTCTGTTGACTTAACCTTCTATTTTGCTAGCTTGCATAGGATGATGCCTTAGGACTTGTTTGATATTTAGAATCGAATGGGATGAAAAAGGAAATGGAATGAAAAAATTGATTTTATGAATGAGAAATGTCCTTTTTGTTCCTGAATAAAAAAAAAAAACAATAGATAGTTATTGTTGACTAGTGATAACAGAGGTGTTTTGGATATTACATGTCTTGATTCTTGTGCAAAGTTAAGGGAATCCTTTTCCTTCAAGCAAACCAAACAGGGCCTTCATTCATGCTGTTGTTCAAACGTGTATTCAAAATGTTGATGGGATGCATGATCTTAATATGTTCTTGTCGTGACTCGTACAAATGCCTATATACTTAAAGGATTTCTGTCTAAGATAATTGTAATGAGTTAGAAAATTATTCTGTCTTTACTATTTTGTGTTTTTAATGCCTTGATCCTTCTTGACATGTAAATAAATTTTTATGAATATATCTTTGGTCAGGATGCATGGCAGTGCGACATTTGTGGTTCTAAATCTGGAAGGGGATTTGGTAAGAAAATAAGACTAGTATTATTCTGTTTTTCTGTGCTGGGAGAAATTTTATTCCCACGCCCGCCCCGGCGGCGCCCCCCCCCCCCCCACAACACCTCTCCCCAATTTTCTCTTCTGGGGGTAAAATTCAATTTGCATCAAGAGATTGATAGGGATATGTGAAGACAATTTTATTTCTCCACCCTGTCATCTTAAACTTCTAAGCTTAGACATAAAACAAGTAAACAATCATAAGAAATGGTTGACACTTTGGACAATTAAACCTGCAAAACCTCCTTCAAACAAAAAAGGAATAGTGATCTCTTGAATTTACTAATACAATTTTGCCAAAATTTAAAAATTCTCTGAGTGACAGGTCTAATGGCAATACAAACGTTATAGTTTGCTTTATGAGGGTTTTATGTGCATTGTGAGGAGGATCAGGTGAAGGTGAGGAATGATGAATGTAAAAGTTGTATGGAAGTGATTTTTTGACTTGCTATGTTAAGGTGTGAATCCCTGGCTATTATTTTTTTCTGATTCGACTAAAATTGAGTGTATATTATATGAATATGAGAAATTTGTTTGTGTAGCTTTTGTGATTCAGTTTATGTCTATGGGTCTAAGATACATTTGTAGTGTGATTATTTATCTGTCTGGCATTATGTGCATGTTTCAAATTTTAATTCAGAGATTGTAGAACATTGTCTCTCCCACTTTTCCTGTTTTAAATTTTAATTCCTCTCTTTGTTTGTATTTTTTCTTATTAAAGAAATTCTGCATGTGTTTTTTTTTTGTTTTGTTTTGATTTTTTTGTTAAACAGACAGATAAAGTAGAAAAATGGAGATCTCGTGTAAGTGGGACCTAAATACTAAATAGGAGGTTAATAAACTAAGTAATAGTATGAAATATGAACGAGTATAAATTACTAGATGTGATAATGTATATGTGTGGTATGTATGTTGTTTTGTTCCCCTCAAATGGCAAATTGATTCACGATTGTTGTGTTTGTACTGAACTTGCACTTTGTTTTCTTCTTAAATTTTCAGCTAGTTGGTTTTTGATTGCTGGTCCTTGAAGTGATCGTCTCAGATTCTATTTTTCCCATTTTTATATTGTTGAAAATGATTATCAAGATAGCGTTTACTGGTTTGGGTTGTTAAGATATCATCTTAGGGCATATGGGGGTTAACACAGCATTGAGTTGGTAAATTTGCCTTCTGAGTGTCTCATTTCATTTGAATCTTGATAAACAAAGCTCTCAAAGATTGGTTATTCCGAATAAATGAAAGTAAAGTTGATGTTTAAGGAAGGAAGCAACTTTGTGGAATTTGGATCCTTTGTCTTGCACATTGCTAAATTTGTCTGTCAAAATCTCTGAAACACAACTTGCTTCCACGTCGGCTATGCTGATTTCATTTCCTTAAAATTGAAGTGTTCACTTAATGTAGGACAAGGTAGGGAAGGGTAGAAGATAGATAAGAAGAATAAAAAATTAAAAAGAAAGAAAATTTGCTGAACAATTCTCAATAATATTCAATCAATAGGGAAAGAGAGATGAATACAATAATAGGTTTTAAGGCTTATTTATAGAGCCCTAAATCTTAATCTAATTAGGATCCTAAAAGAATAAAATAATTTAAATCTAAAAAGGTAAATATTAAACCAAATTATATCTTAAAATATAAGATAAAGATAAATTTAAACAAAATAATCAAATCCTAAAAGATAAAATAAATTCTAAATAGATTAAATCTAAATAACCTAATAATTATTCAAAATCCTAATTATCTAATTATCGCTTTTGTATCGTTCTCCCCCGCTTGAAAAAATACTCCTCCGAAGAGTTAAGCCGATACTTCATCTCCGTGCTTCCTTTCATAAATTGGTTCTTGGTCAAAAGATAAAAGCTCTGATTCTTTGGCCTCAACTCCCCTTGTTTATTCGAACCTTTATTCTCAATCCCAGGTTTTGCAAGACACAAGAAGATTGTCTTCCCCTTATATTTAAATAAATGAGTGTTCTCCCGACCATAGCTTGTAACATCATTGTCATGGAGCCATGATCTTCCCAACAAAATGTGAGCAACATCCATAGGAAGAACATCACATAGAACTTCTTTTATGATACTCTCCCAATTGAAGGGGAATGTAGCATTGATGTGTAATGGTTAAAAAAGTCTTTTTAATCAACCCATGCTACTTGAAAAGGCTTAAGATAAGGCTTTGGCTTAAGACCAAGTTTAGCAACTCCCTGGCTGGAGATTGCATTCCTGGTACTTACTCCATCAATAACTAACTTGCATGACTTACCCATGCATTTCACAAAAGTTTGAAAGATGCTTGTTCTCTTCCAAAGAGTCATCAGGCGAGGGAACAGATAGCATGCACTTCATCACACCTATGCATCCCGTCTCATAATCATCCACGTTAGTATCTACCACTTCATCCTGTGCTTAGCTGGGGATTCAAGAAGGAGAGTACGTTGTGAACACCTTGATGCGATGTGACCTTTAGAATAACATTGAAAACACTTAATGTCAGAACCATTAGGGCGGAAGTTGGATCTTGTCGACTCAGTATTCTTAGAAGTACGTCCATCATGATTAGTTGTTTGACTAGATTGAAATGAAGAATTGGTCTTAAAAGGAGGTACTCTAGTAAAGTGATTGGATTGTATGAAACTATGAGTCTAGTGAGAATCTATGCCCTGGAAATTTGTATGCCTAGCAAACGAGCCTTTTAACAAAGACTCTATCTCAAAAGTTTATGATGTGCTTCTTCAAGAGGTTTAGGAGGCTTCAGTTTAAGTTTTTATTGTATGTAAGCTTAAAGGCTATTGACAAACTTTTGAATTGTCATCTAAGGATCTTCCTTAACCTCAAACCGAATCATGAGATCGTTAAAATGAGCCATGTAATTAGATACTGTGGTGGCCTGTCTCAAGTTTAGCCGTTGCTTAAAAAGCTGATTCTTGTAATGGGTGGACACATATTTCTCTTTCAACTTTATCTTTATCTCTACCCAAGTATTAGTCGAGAGTTGTCCTAAATGTTTTAGATTCTACCGTATATTCTGCCAATACTTCTTGTCGGACCTGACAAGCTTCATCTTAGTGAAACGAACACGATGCATATCATTTATCTCATACCATTCAAAGTAGTTTTTCCATGCTAGCCAACCAATCCAAGAAGGCGCTTGAATCTAATTGGCTATCAAACTTAGGGGTTTTGACTTTGACCTTCTTAGAGAAGTCCTCTAGCTGAGTTTGTCTATGACCTCTCCTATAATTTCTAGGAGGTGATTCATATTTTCAGTTATAATAATCTCTTGTTGGGAGTCAAAAGTTATGTGAGGAGAATCTGTGAGATTCCAGTTTCTATTGTCGTTTGCAAATTGATGATTCCTAATAGGTGAAGCCCTTGCAATACTAGGGGAAGGAGTGTATCAACCCCCTAAGTTGATTTCTCTGCGAACTTTTGAACCTTAAACTATATCTTATATATTGATTGTCTTTGCCTTTAATGGTTTGTATAAAGTCTTCATACACTTTCTTCAATTCTTCAATCCCATGGCTTGTTTCGTCTAACCTTCGGTCCATGGTGTCAAACCTTTGATTCATCATCTCAATTACTTGATCAACATATTTTGTGCTATGTCACTCGACTTCTTCTAGTGGATTCTAAGTTACGTGGGAGCTTTTGCTTATGGTGAGCCCTAAATATTCCACTAGCCTGAAACAGAGTGGGAATGAATGAAATCGTGTAAAAACACCTTAGAAATAGTGAAAAACGCGATCTGGACAGAACTGGGCATGATGGCGTGTGGGGCGCATGGCGCTCACATGCGGGGAAGGTTGCCAACGCGTGGTAGGGCCGCTGGTGATGGGGGCTTGGTGGATGGTCGGGTTTCCTTCGGCAAGACGAATGGCGGTGGTTGTGTGATGAACGGATGTCGGTAGGTAGGGTTTTTGGTAGGAATAGCAAAGTGGTTAGGGTTCCCGTGAGTTTTCTGGTGGGTATCCGGCAAGGGAAGTGTGGGAAGGAGCGTGGGGGAACTTGTTTTGATACCAAATTGATGTAGGACATGGTAGGGAAGGTTAGAAGATAGATAAGAAGAGTAGAAAATTAAAAATGAGAGGAAATTCACTGAATAATTTTCAATAATATTCAATTAATAGGAAAAGAGAGATGAATACAATGAGAGGTTCTAGGGTTTATTTATAGAGCCCTAAATTCTAATCTAATTAGGAACCTAAAAGAATAAAATAATTTAAATATAAAAAGATAAATATTAAATTAAACTATATCCTAAAATATAAGATAAAAATAAATCTAAACAAAATCATCAAATCCTAAAAGATAAAATAAATTCAAAATAAATTAAATCTAAATAACCTAATAAGTCTTTGCTCTCCTCCTGACGAACATTAAATTCTAACTAAAAATTGCTGAATAGTTGCCTGTGTGATTTATACTGATCACGTCCAGCAATTCTTAAGGGTGATATACTGATAGTTGAAAGTCAGAAATTACTAAATAAAAACTGGAATCAGCCTTCAGCAAGGATATTAATAAAGTCATTTTTGGAGGCCAATGGTCATAGCAAAGCTGCTACATATAATAAATATGAACTCTACTATGAGCTTGTCAGCTATTTTCTTAGCATGCTGTTTTTGTGAAATACCTGATTTTGTCTTTTTGTCAATCTAATAATCTGATTTTTTTGGTGAAATTTTTTTTTATAATATGTATATTGTGGATTTGATTAACAGAGGCAACCTTTGAAGTACTCCCTAGACTCAACGAAATCAAATTTGGCAGTGGAGTGATTGATGAACTTCTGTTTTTGGACTTGCCACGTGAATATAGGTTTCCTTCTGGTGTAATGATGTTAGAATATGGAAAAGCGGTTCAAGAGAGTGTGCATGAACAACTTCGTGTTGTTCGTGAGGGTCAACTTCGCATCATATTCACGCAAGACCTTAAGGTTATAAAAGTGTTATTATATTTAGGGTTATCTTCTAATTTAATCATATGTGCTTAATGATGTGCCAAAACTGGTCCTTGTGCAGATATTATCTTGGGAGTTTTGTGCAAAGCGCCATGAAGAACTTCTTCCTCGAAGGTTGGTTGCACCACAGGTATGACTCTTCAAACTGTAGTAAGTCCTTACTTCGTTTTGGCCACCTTTATTTGCTTGGAACCAGTATTTTCATGATGAACTTTCAATTTAGACCTTGCAATCCATTTTTCTATTTTTCTTTTAGGTAGTTCCTTGACTAGTTTTCTCTGGCTGGTAGTAACTAGTTCTGTTGATGGCTAAGGAGTGGTCTACTTTGCTTGTTGAGAACTTTATTTTAATGGAGATTCTGGGTTTTGCAGACTTATATGTGATTAATTGTGCCTAGTTTCTCTTAGTACGTGTCTTATCTGCTTACATCTGTATATGCATGCTTTGATATTTCTTTTGTTATGTGTGCGTTAGTGAGTGATGCAGAATTAAATATTGGAGTAATGTGGGCATTTGGGTGAGAAAGTCCATGAGCAGGGAAATTACCGCCATGAAAAGGATAATTCTACATTTTCTAGATGAGCATTTTGTTGTTGGTTTGGAAGGCATTAGATGGGACTTGAATCTAGCACTGTTATTTTTCTTATTATGGGCTTGTGATTTTCATGGTGTTTCAAAAGAATAAGAAAAAAGGAACACTTATAAGCAATATGTTATGTGTTACATTGCGAATGCCTATCAAAACTTGGGAGACATGCTTCTGGCCTGACCATATGAACTTAATTGGAATGAAGACGATGTGTTACTACTTTGGAACTTACATCCTATAATTCTCACTATTGCAGGTCAGCCAATTGGTTCAAGTGGCTGAAAAATGCCATAGTTCTATTACTGAAAGTGGATCTGATGGGATTTCTCAGCAGGATTTGCAGACAAACAGCAATATGTGAGTTAATAGTTGGTGTCTAATAAATATTTATGCCCAGATTTTCTGTTTTTGTATTTGATTGTATGCTACATGTGATGTTAAGGTTGTAGTATAAAGTTACTGCAGTCCCTTTGGCGTCTAGATAGTTGGGGGAACTGAAATATGGAATTAGTGCAGGCAAAATATGCTTGTCATCAACTTTGTTTTTGGCCAATGCTTATCATCAGTTACCTACCAGAAAAGGGAACAAAGGATCATAGTTGAGTGTAGGATGTTCCCTGAGATTTTCTGCTGTGACTCTGGCTTTTAATGTGTTATGTATATAGTAGTACCTTAGGCATTGATGCTGACGTCCTCAGGGGGTCAAAATTATGTCTGTTTGTTGGCAATGAGGCTGTTAGTTAGTACGTTCATTTTGCAGTAGTTTAACCCGAGAAATTCTCAAAAACTTCTTTTTTTCTCTCTAGGATTGAAATTATTTCTTTTTTTCTGAATATAATTATCTAATATATGAAATCCAATACTATTGGGTCAGATTCAAGTATTCTTGGGTTGAAATGGGGTAACTTTTCCAACATGATTTTTTTTTCATCTATAAGGCTTGAACTCGATATTTTGCTTAAGGAGTGTTGAGTCCCTCACCTCTCTATCCAACTGTTGTTGGTCTGTCGTTGTTCATTAGGAATGAGGCTATTAGAGTGTATGAGAATCTTGCGGCGATGGAACTTTAGTATATCTCAGGCTTTCTTTTCTTCCCTTGAATTTTCTGCCGCAATTTAGATGGGTATTGTTAAGCTGCATAAAGCATCCTGTGTTACAAATGCTGGTTGGGTAGATTTAGAGTCTATGCTTATTGTTTATTATTTTTTTATTTTTTCTTAAATTTTGGGAGGGAAGATGGTACAAATTAACTGAACTAAAATATGACCTCATTATGGATGAAGCTGATGTTCTTTTGCATCAGGGTAATAACAGCTGGGTGTCAGCTGGCAAAGAGTTTGGACTTACAGTCCCTAAATGACTTGGGTTTCTCAAAACGATATGTGAGATGTTTGCAGGTACTCTTGGAAATAGTGTAAATTCATGGTTTATTGTTCAGGGTTCCGTAATGAGAGAGAAATGCCTTTTTAATCAAGCCGTCTTATCTTTGTTTGTTGCAATGAATGACAGATAGCTGAGGTTGTGAATAGCATGAAAGATCTGATGGATTTCTGCCGAGAGCAGGATGTTGGGGCACTTGGTAATCCTTTGTGGTTTTGTTACGAGATTACATTGTGTTGGATTGTATTGGTTTTATCATTCTCACCTTTTTTTTTGGGCCAGTTATCCTTATCATCTACTGGACATAGGACATTATAACCAAGGTTGTTAAAATCAAGATCTATAAGAAATAGAAAAAATAAAAATAGTAACTAAAAGAAGAACGGAAATATAGGAAACTTCAAAATTAGTAGAGCATGATCCAATAGATATTCCCCACGTGGTTTGAACTATTTCTTTAGTTGTGCAAAGCTGTTTCAGTTAAAGATGATGTTGAAACCTTTTTTTCAAATTAGCATTTAGCAGTGATCACTTTTGCTCTTTATTCTAATCCAACGCCTGTCTGCAGAGGGCTTGAAAAATTATCCTCGACATGCAACTGCGGCGAAGCTCCAGATGCAAAAGATGCAGGAGATGGAACAGTTAGCGAGTGTTCAGGGTCTGCCAACTGACCGAAACACACTTAATAAGCTAATGGCATTGCATCGTGGATTGAATAACCAAATCAACAATAACCCTAATCTTGTTAATCGCGGTGCTTTGAGTGGATCTACACAAGCTGCACTGGCACTGACTAGTTACCAGAATCTCCTCACGAGGCAAAACTCCATGAATTCAACCCCTAACTCACTTCAGCGAGAAGCATCTTCTTCCTTCAATAATTCAATCCAGAGTCCCTCTTCACACTTTCAAGGTGCTGCTGCTGCATTGCTTCCAGGCTCCATGCAGAATTTACCTGTCAGTGGCTTCTCAAGTCCCCATCTATCTCCACAGCAGCAGCAGCAACTTAAACAGCACTCATTAAGTGCAAATAGCTTACTGCAACAAAATCATCCACAGGGCTCCCAAGCAAATCAGGCTCTACCTCCCCAAATGCTCCGACAGCTAGTTCAGGAATTGTCGAATAACGGCGGTGGCGGAGTTCAACCACAGTTCCTTGCTGGACCCAACGCCAATGGAAGTATTGCAAATAATGGTTTGGGTTTTGGAGGTAGCGCTCCACCAGCAACTGGAGGAACTTCCAATGTTTCAGGAAGTAATGGACCTGCTCCTAGCAGAAGCAACAGTTTCAAAGCTGCTTCAAACAGTGATTCTTCTGCAGCTGGTGGCAACAATGGATTCAACCAAAGAACATCTGATGTACCACAAAATCTCCATCTGCAAGATGTGGTTCAGGATGTTGCCCACGAGTTCACGGATAATGGCTTCTTTAACGGTGACCTCGATGATTATGCATGGAAAGCATGACTAACATAACTTGGCTCAGTAAATGGCTTTTCTGGGTAAACAAGTGCTCGGCAAATTATCGTTGTACAGGATATTTTGAATACCTGCTTTTTCCCATATTGATGTATTTGTTGTGACATGGTGCACTTGTACTTAAGTAGGTTTTTAGAGATCTTATTTGAGGGTTTTGTGTCACACCTGCAAGTGTAATCTATGGGACAGTTTATATACTACACTTACACCCCTGCCATGTCTTGCTGTTCTGCCACCCTTCTACGCCTCATTTCATATCATTGATGAGGCAAGTTTGTAGTTGCACTGGGAGGGATTATTGCAGAATTTCATGAAGTTTGCCGGAGGGTTTCAGCGTGCTTATTTTACCCATTTCGGGGTGATCACAAAAGTCAATGGATGAAATTTAAAGGTCTTGATTTTTGAGGGTGGTTAAGAGTTATGACATGTAGGATAGCGCCTAGAAAATGTATCATGATTCCGGAAGATGAGTGATTATTCTACGGAGCATGAAGTGGTGGATTATACAGTGACTGTTTTGTACCTGGAAGATAATGGAATGGAAGAAAAATGAAATAACATAATGATTGTACAGGTAAATATTTTGCGTTCTGAATAAAAAATATCATTAATATATACATTAAAAATCCTAAAAATACTACATTATCTCACAAACACTATTTCGGATTCTGTGCAAAACACCAGACCACATATGATTATTGTTAAATAACAATAAAAAATAAATAAATATTATAAAACAAAAAAAAAGCTCTAAACTTATGGAAGAAAAATATCATAATTTTTTTTGAAAAATATCATAATTTTTTTTAAAAAAAATTGTGTGCGTATCATTGTGTGTGGAATATTGATCTTCAATATTTTTATTTCTATTTTACTAAGAGCTGCAATTACGTTAATTTTTTTTTTTTGACTGCTATAAATCTAATTTCACCATCAATGCAGTAAAAGGCTAAAGAAAATTTATTAATCAAGACAAATATACAACCACACAAAACCCATTAATTGCTTAAATTTTCTCAACTTTTTTAAGTACTCTTATTTACATGCTTTTTTAAGCAATCTGAAACAACTGTTTTTTGTTAAAAAAAAAAACTAGGTCAGACATTGTAGGTTACTGTCCTCCAAATCAAGTTCTGATATGAACCTATTACACGTCTCAAAGGACTGGATGCACCATCATGAATGATCAGCATCATCTGCCTCAGAACCACGCAATCCTCCAAAGATCACTTGCTCCCATCGTCTCACTCCCCTCTGCATTATGTTCGAAGTCAATGTTCGCAAACGAGATCGCGCGCTCGACTGTTCACGTAACGATGATGTCAATGAAGAGGGCGACACTGAATTTGATACAGACATACAATAGTCTTTTGGAGGGCAGTATTTCAAGGTGCACTTTCCTGAAGAGTCATGGATTCTAACACTAAATCCTGATGAAAGTGGTCGTCCCATAACTTGAACATGAGAAATGCTGCACCACAGTGATCCAATTTCACGTTGCCAATAAACAATCAACCAACAAATGACACCCTATATGTAAGAATTTCTTGATGCAAAGATACTGCTGAATCATGATCTTCTAAAACATCATTGAGACAAGAAGAGGGGAAAAAGAGGGGGGAAAACATTTGATCATAGCTTAAGCCACCACAAGGGTAGAGATCTTAGTTTCAACTTAAGACTCTATCATGATGGGAATATAAAGAAGGCTTATGCAGTATAGTTCACCTACCGTAAGGTTGACAAAAATAGCCTTCAATTTACTATGCGAGTACATAATAGAAAGAGGGAGCATATGAGAAACAAACCATATGTAATATAGTTCATCCATTCGTTGTTTCTGAACCCTACCCAACAGCTCAACAAGCAGCACACCTCCAATGCAGAAGACAGGCTCAGGTAGCTTGAATTTTTGCAAGCGGTTTTCCTGTATCATTCACTAAGTGATTAAAGTATTTTGAATTACAAGTATATGCATAGGGTATGGGATAATAATATAAATGTGACTTCAATCTAAAACAGAGCTTCTAAAATTTTTTAAAATCCATGCTTGTTGATATTCAGATACCATGACGTCACTACTTCATGAAAGAAAAAAAGAGATTCCAAGGAGTGATAGTCAAGAATGCAGAAAAGCCACTTATCAAGTCTCTTGCTGTAATTCCATTAATTTAGACAAGCGAATAAAGTTGATGCTACATTTGCACGGTGCAACACACCTGAGCCATTGGAAATTCAGGTGAAGTGTATGTCCATACAAAGTCTTTGCTGCCCCGTACCATGCGTCTAGCATTCCGATTACCAGCAATAGGACCCTCTACTTCCTTTAGGTGCCTTGGATGGCCCATTCTAAATCGGACAGACCTAGATGAATATATAGGGTAGCCATGCTGAAAATATGCTGATATATGAACATGAATTCCAAGTCAGCTGACTAAATATATCTCCTGCACAAATTAATAATATAAATTTCATCTATCCTGTAGGCTAACCTTGGAATGGTTGGACATGGATCTCTGTAACAACACATATTTTGGAAATCAGCTTGTAAACTAATGTCTCAGGAACAGAAGGATCACTTTCCCCCCTACTTGACCAATATGATGCCCTAAATTCAGTTCTATCCCTTGGCTCCATCGTATTCTGAATACTTTCTTCAGGGTAATTATCAGTGCTGGATGCAATAATTGCTTCTGAAATGCAATTTTTCCTCATATGCGGAACAAGAGCACGTGCCAAGAATGCATAAACTTTATCATTTCTCTTGAGGAATTCCCAATTCATAGGGTTGTCAGGCATGTATCTTATTGGTTCAATCATGTTGTCTACCTCAATAACGTGAGTAACAACAGACAATTCAGGAAACTTTTTCAAGCAAAGTTGCTTGCTAAGGCCATTTTCAACAACTGCAGAATATCAAGCGTATGTGTTAATGAATAGTACTTAAAAAATAATGAATAGCAACAGAAAGCCAAGAAGTCTCAAGTTTGAACCAGTCAATGCCTTGTATTTCAATTGCGGAATCTAAGCCAGGTCTTACTACACCAAAATTTTCACAAGCATAGGAAGTTTACAAGTAAAATGAGCACACAAGCACATAAAAGATATCCATTTTAGACTAAAATAACATAAAACACAAAGGGAATTAATTCAACTTCAAGGACTTACCAAATTGGTGCCAACCACTTGAAACAGCAGAAACACGAACAAGGTCATAAGGATCATCCAAATGGGCGAGAATCTTTATCGAAAGGTCAGGTCCCAACCAACCGATAAAATCTCCGTTGTTTTCCATTTCAGACATATTCTCAATCATCAAAGTCTAAAATGAAGTGAAAAACTAAATGTCAGAGTGATACAGATTGATGTCAATATACAAATTACAGTTCCTCCTAACTATGGTGATTACCATGATTTGGAGAGAAAAACAAATATCCAAGTAATATAGCTTTATATCGAGGAATATAGAGAAATTGTACACTAACGAGTTGTGATTGCAGCATTTATAAGATATAGACCATCTTACAACTTAAGAACTGACATATAAATCAAAAGTTGAATAACTTTCGCAACCCAAAAACATAATTAAGAGCTAACATTAAAAGAAAACTTTTAAAATTATCAAATCGAGTCCATTGAAATTTGGCTATAAAGGCCAAAAGCCAACGGATCAACCCTCTTTGATATACTTCACAGAATCCGCGTATCATCGTCTGGCATTCACCAGTTTATGTTCCTTTTGACAAAAATTCATAGAAAAGATCGTCTTAGGTTTTACAGGAGAAAACGAAATCCGGGAAGGCATCAGAAAAAGCGAAATTGCACCAAAAATTCACAAACTTTCAGCAGAGAAAACGTGAACAGGGAAAAGAGAAAATACACATGAAAGTTGAAAAATGAAAAGCAGATAAAGAAGGCACCTTTGAGCAAAGAGGGAAGGGATCTAAAGGAACCCAAAAGAGATGTGAGATTGAAATGAGAGAGAGGAGTGTGAGTATTAGGGAGAGGAAAGTGGAAGGAGAAACTAGAAAGGGACCGTATAGGTGAGGATTGTGGTGTAGTTTCAGTTTAGGGGTCTCGGTCTAGGAAGTTGAGACTCTAGGGTGTAATTTTTTCTCACGATTTTGTGGTATCTTTTAAAACAAAAATATCCTTTTTCTGTTAAATACACTGACGCTTTCAATAATTTTACCTAAGAATGTTATTAGTTCTGTTTGCTTTGAAGGTTAAATATGTTTTTTCTGGCCAAACTTTGGCGGTTAAATATTAAGAGCACACAGAAAAAGAATTTCTGTAGCACACAGGCTATATTTGGTATAATAAAAAGTGATTTTAAAAGATAAGATGGGAGAGAAAAATTTTTATATTTATATATTTGGTAGAATACATATAGCTTTTAAAGGAAGGTGAGTTTCTATCAAATAAAGAAAGTTTGCATCATTCATGAAAGGCTTAAAAACTAACTTTTTATAGTTAATTACATATATTTTTTTAATTCAAAATAATAATATAAATTATTTTTTTTTAATTTTTAATGTTTTAAATAATTTATATCTTCCTACAAATGCATAGAATGAAAATTAGTTTTAGATTAATATATGTAAAGGAAATTTTTCAATTTTTTTAAAAAATATAATAATAAAAAATCAAAAAAAGAAAAAATGCATATTATTTTAATTTTGAAGTTATAAAAAAATATCATTTTTTACCACAATTACTATTGTATTGGCTAATAGGCTATTAGGAGAAAACAATGACAGGAGAAATTATTGGTGTTTTCTACAAAAAAATAAAATAAAAGTCTCCAATAATAAAATATGAAGATAATATTGGCAGGGAAGAGGGACATAAAAGGGTTTTCATTTTATTAAAAAATTGCTAAGAATTTTGAAGACATAATTTGGATATTTGAATAAGAGGTATTGATGTTATTTGATTATTTTGGTTTCTTTCTTTTCATAATTAATTATATTATATCAAACTTTCAAGGTAACAAAAATCCTTGATTTTTTCCATTTTATCAAATATATTTTTAGCTAAAAAATAATCTTTTCATGGAGGTCTCTCTCCCTTTTCTTCTCTCTTTCTTTTTCTCTCAAAAATGGTTCCATCCTACTAAACATGACCATATTTTATTTTTTGGTAAAATACACAAATAATTGTTTGTATTGACGAATGTCAAGAAAAAGAGATGCATGTTTTACATTGAAATAATTTGTATTTATATTATTTTAGGCATCGTCTTGAAAAATCATATAATATAAGAAAACTAAATAATTTTCATGTGGAAATTATATTCCTCTTGATTCAATAACTTTTTCTTTTTTAAATGCCTTACATCAACTTATTTGATAAAAAAATTATTAATATATTAAAAGATTTAATGTTTTTTAAATAAAATTTTAAATTTGTGAAAATATATATATATATATAAGTTATTGGTTAATTCGTCATCAAAATAATTATTCATATTAAATCAATATTCTCATTTGTATCCGTCAATTTTCAATAAATTAATACGTAATTTGTGAATAAGTCACCCTGATATACTTAGTTTATTATATTTTTACAAAACTCATGGTACTTTTCTGGAATAAAGGTTGAAAATTAAAACTACGAAAATGAATCAAATAGTAAAATTCACATACATAACTTTTCAATATAGAAATTCATGCAAAACTATAATTCCAGTCGAACTTTCGTACGCTATTATCTAAAATGTAAACTAGACCTACGAAAAGAGAGACCTAATCTTCATATATATAAAGTGAAAATTAGCAAGCACTATTTCAAATTAAGGTTAGGTGAGTTGGAAATTTCTATTCATAAAAAATAAAGGAACTTGTACAAATAAAGGAACTTTTACAAAGGTTTATCTATAAAACTTAAATAATTACACACTGTAGTCAATATATTTAGAACATAGTTTAAAATGAACTGAACAACAACATTATGTATTCATATTATCTGTATCCAACTATTTATGAATATTCGAGCAAACCGATCATTATTTACAGAATTAATTAAAAAGGCCTAATTTAAGTGTTAATTGTTCCCTAAACTCACTTTGGGCAAATGAAGGCACAATCAACGCAGAGACCACCTTTGGTGTGGGTACAATCGATTTGGGCCAAAGAGAACTTTATCTTAATGGGCTCATGTGGGTTTTCTACTACGAAGTCTCCGACGTGATAGTGGGCCCATTCTCCCGGGCGTTTCAAGTAAGACTCAGAGAGCGATTTCTGGCCGTCCGATGTGGATAGCTTAAATCGGAGGGGCTTGATGTCCCAGCCATGAACTTGGGCCAGATCACAAGCGCGTCTGCCCAATCTCTTTGAGGCCCTACCCAATTGGAGTCTGAAAAATAGACTGTACATGCCAAATGGAAATTCCAACTCTACTTCTCCTACTACCTCTACCCACCACATTTGCTGCAGATATGCGATACTCTCGAACCTGCAGTTTAAAAAATCATTGATATTTATTTTTTAATTTAGTTTGTGATACACCACAACAAGATTTGCCTACAATTTGGTACTGTTTAATAATAACACAATAAGTGGATTTCTTTTTATAATTCTCTGCAATATTATTGATTCTGTCAGTAATAAAATGTCATAAATTTACTTAAAAGTCAAAACTTTAAAAAGTACATCTATTTTTAGTAGCTTTTACTAATTTATAAAGAATACACATAGTCTTGCTCTTGATCGAAGCTAATTTTTTATTTAAATTCTCATTTTCTTGTTCAGGCCAAAAAAAAATATCATTTACATGCTTTCGTGAAAAGAAAAAGAAAAGAAAATTAGAAAATAAAACTGCATAATAAAGAGTTTTACAATTTAATACTTGAATAAATCATATAGATCTTGAGTTTAGTTGAAACTATTCATTATTTGTTTCTATTTTTTAAATGTATATAAATCTTCTTTAAAAAGAAAAGAAAAGTTCATGTAATTTTAATAAAATTATGAGAAGCTCTGTGTAATTTATTATTGTTTTTAAGGAGAGAAAGCCTATATAATTTCAAACATAGTAGAAGGGAAATAAGTATAATTTATTTTTCAAGACTTTTGAAAAAGATTTTTTTCAGATATATTATCATTGAAAAGAAAAAAACTAGCATTTCAAAATTGTGTGGAGGCATGTGGCCCCTTGCTTAGGATGCAGTGCCAACATATTGTTACCCTTTTGGAGGCATTCTCAGTAGTGTTAATGTGTTTTGGATTTAAAATAAAACAATTCATTAAGTAAACATATAGTAATTAAGATTAATCCATCCTTACAACAATGAAATGATTACAAGGGATTGAACAAATCTACATTTGGGACCATTGTCGAGGTGATGACAAAAAGCTAAGCACATAAAAAGAGATTAGCTTGTGGCTTTTTTAATTGGAATTAAAGTTTCAAACTTTTAGAAACAAATTGCATAGATTCCAACAAAAAAAAATATAATTACTCTCTCCAATTCATATTATAGAGCATTTTGTATGAAAAGTTTCTGTTTCAAAATATAGAGTATTAAATATTTTTCTCTCCATTTTACTTTTGTCTTTAATTATTTCCTATCCCTCATTTATAACCGTACAATAATAATAAAATAAAATATTTAATAAGGGTATAATAAAAAATATTAGTACTTTTTGTATTGATTTAAGGTAAAAAAATAATTTTCTTAATATACGTGTAATTGATACAAAATACTTATAATATAAATTGGAGATAGTATCTTAATCAAGCGCTTAGCCTATTAATTCCTTCATTAGAGGTTCTTAAACCAAGTTAAATGCTTATAATGATGAAGGCATGTTCTGTCCTATTTATTTTATTCAATTAATTACTTTATGACAGAAGGCATTTTACTTTCAAGACAAACAAACAAAGATGGAAGCTTTTGTTGCAAGGAATATAGTATATACACAACTACAAATTCAGCATTTTTAATTAATAAATGTATTAATGGAGCAGAATATAATGTTACACAGTTTTAAATATATACTTATTAAGATCACTTTTTTCTTTAAATAAAGGTCCTTTTCGGATATTACTAAATCTTCTAAGACCAAATTGCTTGTACTCTTTTCCTTTCTTCGTAACCTATAAGATATCAATGTTTTATTAATTAATTAATTAAGAATCGTTTGACAATAGATATAGTTGTATATTAGGTTATAGAGCAACTGGCTTTTCCAATTGGGCATTTTGTATTAAAATAATATAATATCTACTTTGTGCTTACAACTTCGTAGCTTAAACATCAGGCAACAGCAAACGTTATTATTCCAAACTTCCGCCATAATCTCAGGGAACAGTTATTAAAAAAAATAATATTTGTATTTGTTAGAGTCAATGGAAGTTTTGGATATAGGTTGTTAGTTTACAATAATCAAACATCATTACTTCCATTAATAAACAAAGAAAATAATTTTCTATAATAAGTTGATCACATAATGAGGATAACCCTTCTTCCTACCACAAATATATATCCACTTGATGCCTAATATATGATCTTAAATTTAATTTTTTTCAATTAATATTTATTAGAATTATTTTCCCAAATGAAATTGAATCTAATGGTTCTGTAAATTGTTTGATTTGAGTGTATTTTAAGAAGTCAAGACATCTTTCTTATAATAAAAATGATTTTTCAACTGCAACTTATAAAGTAATAATATAAATTAAAACAAAACATTTCTGGCCAAAAACAATTAAAAATAAATCTTTTTTATCGGTTCCTTTAACTTGGAGTTGGAGACATAGACTAGAGGTAAATTTCTGATACTGAAAATGACATTATCTTTTTTTCTTTTCCCTCTTCTCGGTTAGTATCGAAAACTTATCCATCTATATAATGAACAAGATTATGTTAAAATTTTTAAAAGATATATTTTGCAAGAATTTCCACAAATATATAAGGTAGTTTGATTTGTTCAAATTTCAAAAACTTCTCTCCTGCCCACAAGAAATAATAATTTTTTAAAGATAATAATAATGCATTTTTTTGGCCGAAGAAATAATATATTTTCAAAACATGATCAGAAATTAATACATTTCAAATTAGTCAGTCTATATGTAAAATACGAACAAATCCAGGCACGCACACATAATAGAAATGAAATTGATCAGTATTACTCACATCACATGGTTGGACCAGAAACATTATTTTAAAACACATTACCATTCAATGAGCACAAGGACTAATTAAAATAGAAATTAATCCAAGTTCAAAATTAAAAAGAGAGATTCAAAGTGAAGAAGTTAACATTAAAACATGTATATATAAGGCTCTCTTACCTGGATTCATCAGTCGGTATGTAATTCCAGTATCTTCTATCATCTATTCCTGTTATCTTCAAGGACTTCGATGATATGAGCAGACAAACTTGTCCACTACATTTATCCAACCAAATTACCTATACATATTCATCCAAAAATCAACTATAATCAAAATCTGTATATCATCTCAAAAGCAGATAATTTTTTTTTTTGGCATTTGATTTAATAAACGCCTAACAAAAGACTTAATTTTAGTTGGTGTTTTTAAAACAAAGGACAACTAAAGCTTTTGACTCAGTTTTTAGTTGGTGGTTTTTAAAAAAACGCCAAACTAAACTATTTAGTGCCAATAAAATCTAATTTTGGCATAGCATAAGAAAAACTGTTCTAGTTCTAATCATTGTGTCAGAAGAAAACAAAAAGGGAGACTCAAACTAACTCAACCTGGTTTTCTTTGAAGATGGTAATGACAAAGACTTAAAGAAGTTAATAGTTTTATCTATCAGACTCATGAAAAGAGGATGGAACTAAACTTAACAAAAATTCTCTCTTTTTCTGTTAAGAATCTGAGATAAGAAGGAGTAACTTACTTTGGTGCCGCCGTCGATGCGATTGGGACGACATAGTTTGGCAAAGATCTCTTTCCTAGTCATAGTTTCGAGGTTGTCTCCAGCAAGAACTTTGTGGGCAAGAAGCTTGTAGTTGGAAGGCAGCTTTGATTCCCAGAGAAAATCCGCAGAAGAAGCTCGATGAAATGTTCGATTGACTCTTGCCAACTTACAGATATCCGGTGGGTCAAAATTCATCAGCAAAGACGAAATACAACTTTCTGGAATATCACTGAGACCAGGACTTGATGAAGATGACGACAAAGAAGAACCTCCGTCATCATATTCGGTATTTGCGGAAATAGCAGACCCCATGATTTCAGAAACTAAAGTGAAAGAAATGTAAAGAGAGATTAGAGATTGGATTGTTCAAAGGTAGAGAAGGAGGAGGTAGAGAAGATGGGAGGTAGAGGAAGAAGAAAGTGATGAAGGTGGTTTCATTTTGTTCATGGGGACGAATTAATTGGGGAGGTTGCAGAGTGGAGAGGCAACATTTTGGCTCTGGTTTTTTCAGGAAAGAGAGAGAGAGCTAATGGTTCCAAAAGAGGTATAAAGTGGAAATATTTTAAAGTATATATTCTAGAAATAATTACACCTAATGACCCAATTATTGTGAGATGTTTGATTAACTGAATGAAATAAAATAATAAATATAAATTTGTGAATATAAAATATTCCTTATATCCACAAAAAATAATGAAAAAAAGATAGTTATTCTTAATAATAATAATAATAATAGCTAATAAAGATTAGTCAAATTAATAAGTTGTATGTAAGTATAGAATAATATTTCATTATCAATATAAGAATCTTATTGATAGATAATTTTTAAATATTTTTATAAAAGCTCTAAGTCATAAAATTTATATTGGTTCAAATGAGTAAAATGCAACTCACTTAAATAGTTAAGGTAAAGATTTTAAAATCAAAGTTATTATTTTTTTTTTGTCTTGACTAACACTAAATGAAAAACAATCTAACTCATATATTATCCAAGTGATGGAAAAGTTACTATCAGATTTAAGGGAACTATGTCATTGAAAATTTTACTATAAAGTTTTTAAAAGATTTATTACTAAAACTCAAACTTTCATAAGTAATTTTCTAAAATTATATAGTAAGTCTCCTAAAATCTTAGAACAATTATGGTCTTTAAGAATAATTATAATTTTCTTTTAGATTTTTAACGTAAATTAAATTTACAAATTGGGGGTCATTAGATGTGATTTTTTCCCATTCTGTATAAAGTTTTAACCAATGGAAAAAGAATCCCTACATTGAAAGGGACGTACATGAAGGAACATGAATGTGCATGGAATATCATTATTGTTGTGGGTTTGTGGGGATTCTTCATATCTTCCCATATTTTCATCATGAGTTGTGTGTGTGATGTGAGGATTAATTTAGTTGGAAATTAGCTCTCTCTCTCTCTCTCTCTCTCTCTAATATATATGTTAAATTCATGGGATTGAAAGGATAGAAAAGTAATCATATAATGTATAATTAAACTGATATATATCTCATACAATAAATATAAAAATATGAGGGCCACCTTTGAAAAAAAATAAAATAAAATATGCGAGGCTTAATTTTTGCAAGCGTTCACATTAGAGGATCGGAATTGGATGCTAGAAAGGTAAAACATGTATGTATGTTGGTTTCCCGAGGCTGTAGCAAGGTGGCCAATAGACATTGACTAATCCAAATGTGTGGGTTGTGACACTTGTGTATGAGAAGACAACAAACTATCTATTTATTCTAATATTTATGTGATAATTTTTTGTAGCACCAATACATCTGTAGCCAACTAAAGACTTTAAATTTTTGAAGTATTAGACATTATTTAAGTGTAGTTTATCTCTTTCAATAAGTCCTTTTATTTACATAATAAATTCTATTTAATTATACAAGAAAAGAGACTAATTTTTTTATACATGAATAAACAAATATCTAAAACTAAAAATAACTTAGTAATTATTTTATTTTTGATATCTTTAATTCGGTGAACTCATTGGGTTAAAAATCCATTAAATTAAAGAGGAGCCAATGTAAATTGGTTTAGATAGTAAATATGTAATTGATATTTCACAAGGACAAGTATTTAACTCCTACTATATTAATGTATTAATGTGAGAATTTTATTAGTGAGTAATCTATTAATTGTGAGTACTATTTTAACTTTGATGAGTTCTCATGATCCAACTCAAATATAAGCTTTTTTATGTTTAAAAAAATCTATATGAGGGGAACAAAAAGAAAGGTTGCTAAAATGAAGGCGAAAATGTGTAGAAAAATTGGCCAGATTTGCAAGCCAATTTTCAGACAAGAAACATTATATGTCGTTATGAGTGTATAAAAAGTTGAACAAAAGAAATGATAATCATAGAGATGAAGGGCCGTTTGGTTTTTAATTTTGTAAAATTAAGTTAAGATAAATGAAGTTTGTAAAAATAAAATTTAGATAAAGTAAATTTGTTGTAAGTTATTATATTTAAATATTCTTTTTATAAAAGTAAGTTTGATAAAAAATCTGTTTAGATGATGAAGGTTAAAAATACTTTTACATATATAATATGGAGTAAATTTGTTTCTCCTTTTCCAAAATTCATATTTTATTAAAGAAAAAGTAATTTTTTCCTCTATTTTTAAAATTACAATTTAACCCACTTTTTATTTTTTAAAAAGATAATTTGTGTTTGATCAAATATAACTTCTTAAAAAAATTATAATTGAAAATCATGGTTTTTTGAAGAAGTAGTCACGATATCAATTTCTACTAATACCCATTAATGACACGTTTAATTGTTGGAATTTACGTACGTGCATACACGTGCCCTGTGGTTTAGTCTCCTTAAAGATAAGAACTGATTGAAAAAAAAAAAAAAATAGACAAGAACTGATTCATCTTGGGTCCCCACGCTCCCCCTCCCTCCAATAATAGCGTCACTACAGTTGCCTACAAAAAATGCCACTATATATAAAGTGTTTTCATTAAAATTAAAAAAAAAAGTAAAAAATTACAGCTTTTTAGTATCCAGTAATATTGATTCATTTAGATTTAAGCTTGCATTATTTGAATTCCAAATGAGATTTAGCTCTTTCAACATAATTTCTTTTTATTTACAATATTCAAACGCAAAATTTTAATTGAAATACATATACTCTTTTATAGTATGGTTAATTTTACTTCTCAGCAAGGCATATACTCAAACTAAAAATTTTAATTTTTAAGACATATACTCATAAATAAGGTATTGATTCCCTTCTATTTAACCTTTATTTCATTACTTTTAGAAATTTATATTTGACTCTTTCTCAATATATTATAATATAGATTTGCATAAATTTCTCATCTAATTTTTTTTCTACAAAAGAAACTAATTTTCTTTATGAAATAAGAGATTAGGGGTGTTTAACCAATTTGGTGGTCTGATCCTACCCGGCATACTAGGTTGGTCTTGGAGATTGGGTAATGGGTTGGGGACAAACCCAGTCTCGCTTGGTCCCGATGTATATATATAATTTTATATGTTTTTTAAAAAAATTATATATTATTTTTCTTAATACAACATATGAAATAAATTGATTATATTATTATTGTAGATATTTTTATGAATTTAATCTTTTAATTTTATTTAAAATTTTATATTGATTTCTTAATACTGTGTAAAAATATTATATTATTATTAAGTATTTATAATTTTAATAAATGTTATTTTTTATAATAATATTATTTTTTAAGAAAATATATTTTAGATGAATTTAATTATATTTTTCTTTATAAATAAAAATAATTTTTTTATTTTTAAATATTTTTTAAGATTAGGCCAATCCCGGTCTTGTGTGCTAGGTTGGCCCAATCTCCCTTAATCTCACAAAGACTGAGTAGCAGGTTCACAATTAACCTGATTTTATCCGATTTTTATGTACTCCTATAAAAGACTGACATAACTCTTAATATAATTTTAAAGGAACTTAAAGAATTTCAGCTTTGAAACATATATCATGTAAGAAACTAATTTAATTGATTAAAAATAATTATTGAGTTGGATGTAATTTTTAAAATAAAATTGTCAACTTGTAGATTTTTTTTTACCTCAACTTTTAGATGAATCAATCAATAATATATATATATAGATATCAAGCATTATTGTTTATAAGTTTTAAACAATGTAAATTATTTTTAAAATTTTGTGTATATAAGGAGACCTACCAAAAAAATTACTACCGTAAAAATTTTTAAAATATCTTTCGTCAAAGTTAAAAATCAATATCCTTTGAAAAAATAAATTAGGGTTGAATCTTTCATATCTTTAGATCATGGCTGAAGTCCCCTTGTCGTAAGAAAACATGTAGAGGAAGGGATTGAGGAATTTCAATAATATCTAATAAATCCTCGGACTGATGAATCGCAATTAATCATATTTTAATGATAATGATAATTTAAAAATTGCCCATTGAAAAGGGAAACCCGTCAATTAAGTTTACCATTGACAACAGCTGCCAGATCAAGAATCACATGCTTCCTTATTAAACAAGGTTTCACAATACCAACTCCTTACGTTCAATTCAACTGATAGGCAATTTGATAAAATTTCATATATTGGTCCTTTAAATTTACAAATTAATTCTTATGTGGCCACATGAATTTGTTGTGTACTATCAATATCGATCCAAGTAGTTTTATCAAATTGGCAGTTTTGTTAATTAAAAATTAGTTAGGCTCCCTACAATTAATGTGAAACTGATGACATTATTTAGCAAGTTAATGTACAGAAGAAATTAGTAAAAATGAAGAAAAAATATTTGACATTTGAAATATCAAATCAATACATAAACCCCACATTGAATTTTGAGAATATAAATTCTTTTTTTTTTATCCGCAAGAATATAAATTCTATGGTCATATATTGATTGATAATACATACATGGTGCAAATAGAGATAAATAAAATAATTGTGAAAAAAATTTTCATGTGATTTTTCTATATTTATCTTTCATGGCATATTTATATTGCTCTTTTTGCAAACTAGACAAGTTTCTCTATTTATTGCATGAAGTTTGAGAGAGGTTTGTAAAAAAGTTGTTTCTTCAAACTAGATTTTATATTTTTATATTCATACAAAAATAATGAGAATTATAATTTTTACTTGTTGGCAGGAGACCCCGATTCAAGGAGGACTTTAGTTGTGATGCTCAGTTTAAAATTATCCAGTGATGAAATTCAATTAAAAATTTAAAATTTAAGAAGCCGTAGAGAATGACACATGGAAGAAAAATCAAAGGTTGACAGGTAGAATTCTTACCAAAAGAAAATTTAAAAAACGAAAGAAAGAAAGAAAGAAAGAAAGAAAACTAGAGGCTTAAGCCTGTTTGGATTTGATAGATAATCAGCTATGGATTAGATAGCTGATTATATAAAAAAGTTGTCAAATATGTCTTACTTTTCAATAAGCATTTATACTTAAAAAAAGTGATTATGGGAAGAACTGATTTTTTTTTCTTATAATAGTCAATTATCTTTTCGTGATCATTTATTTCATATTTTCTTTTATTATTTACTCAATAATCACTTAAACTTTCAAAATCTAAACTTTTTTATTTCCTCAAAATTACTTCTCAACTAAAAATATTTAAACTTAAATCACTTGACATAATCATTTATTCTCATAATCAATGAAAAATTATTTATCCCTAAAATTAATTATGTAAAAGCTACTATGGATTTAGCTGTCTACAGTTACCGGAGATCTTACGCTTTGACTTTTTAAAGATTGTGTTGATAATTCGTTTTAGAGGACAGACACTAAAATCACAAGGTGGACGAAACTTGTCCCCTTTTCTGCCGCAAGGGGGTAAAATCACCCACTCGTCCGTGAAACTGCCAAATGTCAATGAAGAACCGAAACGTGTCCCCATTTAATCAACTTAATGGCTATATTGGGGCCTCATAGTCGTCTTCATTTGTGTATATTACATGGATCCCATTCCACTATTTGACATTGATGCTCAAAAGAATCACACACGCACACTAATTTCTCTCCTACCTCGTTATTTACAATAAACAATCATTTATGAGCAAACATCCAAATATGTAGAAGTAGACTTTATTTTTTATAAAAAAAAAAACATATCTAATGGCTTTATGTAAAGTTCAACAGACAAAATTTTAGAGTCTAAATTATTTTTTCAAGAGCATTAATTCTAACCATAGAATTAATTACTGTTTAAATTATGGGCCCGTTTTGTTCAGCTCTAGGGAATAAGAATCAGCATTCTATTCAATATCCATATGGTTAGCTTTTATCTTCTCTATTTCCATTCCATCAACAACTATGATTCTTCTAAATGTGGGAATGCCTGCTCCATAGAAAATAAATTAAGACAAAAAACCTAAAGAATGATCTTTCCCAGGAACAAAAATATAACTTAGACCAAAAGACCCACCAACCCTCTCTCTTCCCTCCCTACCACCTTTGTCAACCTCATCCCAAATGCAAGAATCCACCATGTGCTCCAACGACCTCCACCTTCATCACCTCTACATCATCTCCAAATATATGTACGGATAAAGTGAAAATCTATAATATGTGCCTAATTTCATTTTTCTTATCAGTCTTCTTTACAGGCTCATCCATTTCTTCGACCAAACAGACTCTTTTGGCTCATGATCAAGTCTATTTTAGTGCAGTTCTGGAAGCTGATTTCATATAAAAGGCAGCACATCCAACAAGATAGATATGCTAAGAAGGGAAGCGTAATCAAAATAGATATATAGACAGGGTCTACGATTAGAACAGCACTATCAGCAAAGATTCTTGTGTGGTCATAGTTTGGCATCAAGAAACATATGAGAAAAGAGATCTTCTCAATCACTCTATGTTCCGCGTTTCTTTTACTCCTTCACATGCCTGGTTTGTCAGCTCAAAGCAAATCAGTCACCACCCACTTGCTTCTTCCACGAGTCTTCCACAATCAGTTCATCTACTCCCCAGTCTTCATAGCTGACAAATTTCACAAACAACAAATACCATGAGATTCACATAAATGCAAAGTTCCACCCTCCTTCCTCCCTCTAACAGACCAGAGAAAGCTCTAACTTCTAAAACGCATAGTATCTACCTTCCATCAGGCAAGTAGCGACGGATGGTAAATGGTATCTTCCGCTCTCGAAGCTCCTTCATAGCAATCTAAACAGTTGGGAGACGATGTCAGACATCTGACTTTTTGGTAAAATTCTAAATCAATGAGAAGCTATTGCATGACAAAACAGATAAAAAAAGTAAACTAAAATTAGAAGAATTACAAGTGCATTAATAACAACAAACCATCTATCCCAAATAAAATATCGATAAGAAATGTAAAAATTACAAGAAATATCCAATACAAATGGCCTGGCACCCAACAAACAAATATCCAATCCTGAGACAATGCTTAAAACTGAGGGGTGTACCAGAGAAGGTTCCCAGATTTTTACAATTCAAAAACTGATACGGTACATTTATATTGCTAGGATGGAATGCATGCAATATTATTCCAACTAAAGAAACTTAAAAAGTCAAGCACCAAAACAAAAAGAAAAAAAATACTCTGAATAATATGTTTCACCCAAGAGAAGCTACAATTCATTATTCAACATTTGACTCAATCTTAAATAACCACACAAAAAAAAAAATCGAGGATAATATAAGACTTTTAATTGCTTATCACCTGAGTTTCATAAACTGGCTTATTATTCTATCCAAAACAGAAAACAATATTCATGCAACATCATACATATAATAGCAATTAAAACATCAACTGGCAGAGTAGTTGTCAAAGTGAATTACATACAACTTCAGATTTTCCACTTTCAACATCCAAAGACCCGAATCTATTCTTTATAAAGCAAGTAGGAGGAAAACAGTCATCATGGAACTTTTAGCAATCAGTTAAGAATACACAGTATAAGCAAGGATTATTGTTAACTAAAGACCTAATGTAAAAATAAACCCATGAGTGAGGAACACTGATCTTCCCTCATTATTTTCCACAAAATTCAAGAAATAAAAAGGAATTATGCATGAAGAGCTCACACTTTAAATGTATATTCATTCAATTTTTGCAAATTAATGAATAGGTAGTACATATATATGATATATGATATATACCAATATGTCAAAGGTGCTCCGCCCAGTTGTGGGGGAGTATGACATGTTGATATCTACTAGACCATCAAGAACATGTTTGGTTGCAGGAATGGAAAAATGATGTGAGAAGAACAAACAAAGCAAATATAAAACAATTGAGGGAAGAGATGAAATTCATCCTTCTTTAAGTCAAGAAATTGACTCCAATTATATTGACTAAATTCTCCAAATTATTCACTACCAATACTAACACATGGCTCTGCTTAGATAAATGAAAACTTGTGGGACTTGTGGGACTGACTGCTAACAGAAATAACAACAACTTGGACAGGTCATCCAATCTTCTTCTAGCTTCATCCAGTTAAGCAACCCATGAATAACTACCTCTCTTAGATCATATAGTAATCCTTTATCCAATGTGACTCCCTTGCTTCTTTAGCTTTCCATTCTTCAACAATATCTTCTCATTTCTCAATCATAGTCCCATGTTCCTATCATTAATTTCCCCCTAAAAGTCAACCTTGTCCTTAAGAATGAGTTACATACCCAAAATAAAAAAGGTAAAGAGCACTGCAAAGGTATGAGTGAGGCCCTTAAAGAGGTGAAACAAAAGAATCACAATGCCCAATGAGGATGTGAATTCAAGACAAGCCTAGAAACTACTTTCCCACATTTCAAATGAAGGGCACAAGGGAAAAATGAAAAATGGTTGGAAGCTTGATTTTGGGATTACAAGTTTAGAAAGGAAATTTCTAAATGAATTATTCAAGGCACGCTGAAACGCAAACAGTGAAAAATATTAGAATATACAGAAGAAAAGAAGAACTAATCTACTCAAATGCAGTACTGTAGAATTACCTCAAGAGGGTCAGTCTCACCCTCCAACTCGACCATGACAGGTGCATTCATACTGCACAACCAGGGAAAAACATGATACACAATCGCAAAATACGGTCAACAGAATCTTGGATTAAAAGAAGTTCAAAAAAGAACCTGATTTGGAGAGCACGGGTACCCAAAATCCGGGCACGCTCATATTTTGTCATAAATTTGGATGTCTTCCTCGGCCGTTCTACAGATTCTTGTTCTTCCTTATCCTCGGTTTCAGTAGGTTCTCCAGCTATGTCATCGTTGTTATTGTTCTCCACATCCTCCTCAGCACCTTCCTGTTCACACCAATCAATCCACCATTGATTTCAATACATAATTAATCAATAATAAGTTCTATAATATTTGTTTTGGGGGGAGGGGGAGGTACAAGAGAAAGAATCCCCCACCTCAATCTCAGGCTCTGGGGGTTCATCTTCGTATCTGCATCAGCATACTCCTTCAATGAGACATGTTTAATAACGAAGGACTACAAAACATAGCTATAAAACTTGCAATGCAGACGTATAACGTGAATTTACATAACCATGGGGCATATAGTTATTAGAGTACAAGTAACCCCATCGGACATAGTCCAAAGAAGTTTCAATTTTCACACACCAACGACCAAGAAGAAAATATGATCTTAAAGTTAGCTAAATATATTAATTTCAACTCGAGTAATGTATTGGGTGTTATCTTAATTTCTAGAAAAGTTTTCACATATGTAAAATGAATTGGAAAACGAAAAACCCTAATTTATCTCTGTGTGTGTGTGGGAGAAGATGAAGAGAGAGAACCCCATATCCATGTCATTGTAGTCGTCGTCCGCCATCGTGTATCGCTGACGTCACCCTTTGCCTCTGGTGCCTGCCCTGAACCCTGAAACCCCGGACCCTAAACCCTCCCAGAAAACGCAATGAAGTTTCAAGTCTTCAATAAAATCTTTTCAAGTCCGCCTCCACCGACAATATGTAAAAGTCATACATTAACAATACTCATGTTGATATCATGATTGTCACTATTTCAAAAGGCGAGGCCCAGAGGCAGAAAAAAATCCCGATTTGGTAAAAAAACCGTTTTTTTATTTTTTTTAAATCTCAGCCCACGCAGCCGAAAAAATCTCTTTTTGAATTCTTATCAATGTTGTTGTTTCATTGATGGCCGAAAAGAACCTTGTTATGTCATTTAGGCCAAAATCAGTTTTTTAAGCTCCTTTAAATGCAGATTAGGTTTATTGACCCAAGAGAATACACAGATTAGGCTTTATTGGCAGCAAAAAGAAGTACGTATTGGGCCTTTTGTTTGATATCACCTATGGAGGGCCTTGGATTGAGCTTTACAGGCCCAAAATTTTCCATTATATATTGCTTGAAGGATTGTTCACCAAAAATAAATTGCGTGAATGATTTTCACTTTCTTAATTATGTATTGCATCTTTCACTAAAACAAAACTATGTATTAAATCTAGAAATTTAATACTACCTTCCATTTCAAATATAAGGCACTATTATCTACTCCACATGGATCAATAAAAGTAGTTAAAGTTAAATTAATTAAGTTTGTAGCAAAATATATTTTCCTAAATTTACTCTCAATTAATTGTTGACCTTCCTCTTTGTAAATCCTAAATTTCTCTATGATGCTTAAATATAATGAAGAGTATTTTAGAAAAATAGACAATTAATTATGCAAAAATTTTAGAAAGAGATTTATATTTTAGATCATGGAACCCTCCATAATATGCCTTATATTTAAAATTTGAACGGGTAATATCAATATGAGGTGGGGTAGATACAGTGGTGCATCTATTCATTTTTGAAGTACTAAAATAGCAGCATCCAAATAATATACTAAAAAAAATTTCATTTAAAATAAAAATAATAAAATATACAAGTAATTCGCATCTCAATCCAAACAAGTTATTATATAGTGTATTTTCTAAAGAATTAACGCTGCTGTTACAGATCTTTCATAGGAGATGAACATATGCCTCGTTGGAATTCATATTTATAGTTTATAATACAAAGCAAGCAACCTGCTATTCTTTTAACAGTTTCACACTTGGATTCTACCACATGGAGCAAATAATAGAATAGATGAGTCTCTCTTGTACTAATTTGATCATGAAACACGTTTAATCTTGCATATCTCCTTAATGGAGTTGTTGGTGAGTAAATCATTCCACTTTTTCATCTTGCAATGGCAATATTCTCAACAACTATTAATGGTTATGGCAAGATTTTGGAAAATTGATTTTCATCATTCTAAAATTAAATTTTAATCAGTATGCCTTGAAGAAAATATTCAACTATTCTAGAATATTTAAATGTTTAATGATAATAATTTTTGTAAATAAAAAAGAATTAGCTAGAGTTATTCAAATCAATTAAAAAGGAAAATCGTATAGTAGTAATCAGTATTATTTATTTATTGTTGCTAACATCTCTTTTCTAAATGATCCTTGATTTTTTTTCTAGAAGATCCTTAATTTTTTTTGGATAAACCACATGTATCCTTTTATTAGAGGCAATCCTATTCAAGATATTATCAGGCACTATATGTGGATATCTCTCTTAGCAGGAATTCGAGTATTGGTTCATCACGTTATAAGGGACTAACCCTTTTCACTAGACCCAACCCGATTGGTAGAAGAACCTTGATTTTAATCATGCAAGTTTGAGGAAAGAATTTACTCCATGTGATTTGCAATTAATTATATGATGAATGAATGAATGATTGTATGCAATAAATTTTGTTTTGGTAAATAAGTCAAAAATTTCAAAGGCAAGAATCACTCATTGAGGAGGTGATATTCACAAAAAAGAAGACATTGAGATATGAACATGACAAGCAAATAAATTGGAAAAAAAATAAACTACTTTTATTTACAAATGCACGCTTTAACTATTGATTTGCTCTTTGGCCCAAAATAAAACTATTGATTTGCTCATTTTCTGATTCCTTTGCCTCTATATAAAATTATTACCGATCATATTACTTTTGTAGTCCATCATCCGTACTTCTGATAATCTTACATTAAAGTATATATAACACCTCAACAAAGATTTCTTCTTCTGACCTTTTAATAAAATTAATTTAGAGTATAAGGGATGATTGATTAATTTTCCTAAAAAAATTACTATTCCTTTGAGATATTTTTATCATCTTTTAATTTTTTGAAAATTTGTAAATACTTTTTAAAATAAAAATTTATAATTGAGATACCAATATATAATTAAAAAGAAGGTAACCGCGTCTTAGCCATTCAATGTTGGCTCGTCTGTTGAGCTGCATGCATATGCATTCTCGCCACGTGTTCACCTATATTGTTTTTTTTTTTTTAAGTGTACGTTCATCTATATTCTTTACATTTCTAACCCAGGTCCTATTTAGATTTCTACCCCATGTCCCTTTCTTTTTTTTTTATTTCCTTTTTTTCCATTCGAGTGGGGCCCACTCTTTTCTCATTCTATTTTTGTCCTTTTTTAACTTCTTTCTATTTTTGTCCTTTTTTAACTTCTTTCTAATGGGACCCCTGGTCTACCTAATGTAATAGTAGATTTGATTCATCCCGATGGTCCACACAAACATCAAAAAGTAAAATAATTTCATTTATTTTTTATTCTAAATAATCTCCATTCAACTTATTTTTTTAATTAAATTTACATTTTTAAGCTTTATTTGTTTTTGAGGTAAACTTTATTGAGTTTTTATTTTTAGTTTTTATTAAAATCATTGATCATTGATGGATTTTTATTTGAAATTAAATTTCTATCTCTGATTTGTATGCATGATTAGATTTAAGTTAGGCTTTATTGAATTTTTAACTATCTTATTTTTTTTCACATTCTTTTTTTGGGTTTTTAAAACTTTTCTCCATCTTATTTTATTTTATTAATTTTTTCTCCTCATTTTCTAAATTAAATTCATTGAAATTTTTTTCTTTTGTTAATTTTTTTCTCCCGTATTTTTTTAAATTAAATTGATTGAAATTTTTTGCCACTATATGTTAGCATTATTTTTTGGAAAATGGTTTGATTAACATTTTTCTACTATTTTTTCTCAATTTATGCATGACTCTAAATAGTTTTTTAGACATTTTCTCTCAATAATTAGTTTTGAAAGAATGATTTGACAACAGTTTCAGAAATTTCATGTCTAGTATGATATAAGATTTGAATATCTATTGAGGATGTGTTTTTTAAATATATGTTGAAATCATAATCTCTAAATCAATTGAATAATTTCTTGATAAAAAAATTATCAATCATCTTAATCATGAAAAATCTTTTAATATGCTTTTTTTTGCCTGATTTTAATAAGCTGTTAAATCTCAACAATTTTTAAATTTTTTATTGTAATATTGTGAACACTCTTTTTTGTCCAGGCATTTAAAAAAAAGTAAATAAAAAAGAGTTATAATGAAAAAAAATGAAATAAAACAAAGAGCTCTTCTAAGTAGAGAAATTAATAATTATAATTTAATTTTAAGATCCAACTTCTTCTTTCTAGAATTCAATATTCGAAATTTCAAAAAGAAGAAAAAAAATTAAAAATTAAAACTAAAGCCTTTAAAAAAAGAGAGAGAACAATAAATATCTCCAATAGATTAGATTCTACCAAAATACAAAAAAATACATAAACAAAAAGTAAAAAGAAAATAAGGCAGAAATCATAAGAAAATAAAAAAAGTATATATAAAAAAAAACCATGTTTGGTCCAGCATTTCAACCCAAAAGGTCATGAGCCCAATTGAGGGCTTGTGGACAAGACCAAAGGGCGTAGCCCTAAAGAACAGAGGGAGTACACCAGAGAAAGAAGAATAAAGGGAGCCACGGGAGGTGAGAGAGGAAGAAGAACAGAGGGGCAAACGCAGAGAGTCAGAGAGAGACCTAGAGAGCCGAGCACAAAGGAAGAAAAGAGAACCGAGGGAGCCGCATACAGAGGCTGATCGAAAACTAGAAGCTGTCTGAGCACAAGCAAAGCAGAAGAAGTCTGAGCTTGATGGGGACTGAAGAGAAGACTAGAGGGAGTGTAGGCACAAGGATGAGAACGAGAGAGGCTCAAACGCGACAAAATAGGGGAACACGGTGAAGGGGACAGAGGCAATGAAATTGGGATCGAGGGAGAGAACACAAAGGAAGGACAAATTGCAAACAGAGCCATGTAGAGAAGCAAAAAGGAGACCACGGAAATTAAGGAGGGCATAATTGTCAAAGGCAAGAATTCGAACCATTGAAGTTGAGGTAACACTCTCCCCTTCCTATTTGCTTCGTTCTTGCCAATAGAAAAGGGGGCTGCCACCATGATGAACTGAAATGCTGGGTAACCCTCAGTCATGTTTACTGTGGGTGCATTGAGTTTAATGGTTTAGATTTCTGGTTGGGATCTTAGCATTCTTGATAAAAAAACATGATATGTGATGCTTTTTTATATATTTGTCAAAAATTTGAAAATGTTTGAATTTCCAATCATGGATTAAATCCCTCATCAATATGTTAGTATCCAGGACACAAAATGTGTTCCTTTGGATGTATTTGGCGATTGTCTATGGGTTGTTGTATCACTGCACGGCTGTAAATGGAGCATTGTTGCCCATATCTTAGGACCTTTTTGCCTAGGGATCCTTCCTTTGGCATCATTGTGTTCGCTGAGCTTTTAGATTATGCATTTAGTATGTTTAGCATGTCATGCTTGAGGTATAAAACAAGGCCCCTGGGCTGGGTATGTTGCTAAACCTGTGACGAAGATTGCATTGTTCATTGCAGAAAAGATCCTTTATGCTTTTACTAAGTAGAGAATTTTTCATTTATGCACCGTGGTTATGGGAATCTGAAACTGTGATTACCTTAATAACAATTTTGGCTTGGGGAATGAGTCTATATGCTGAAAATGAATCAACATGATACTTTGAATGGTGCTTGCATAGCTAAGGGAAACTATGTCTGCAACCTTGCTGATGTTCTTTGAGTAGATCAAATACAGGGCAGGTGCTGCTTTATCTTTCAGTTACAATTTTACTCATTATTGTTGCACTTGTGTTTATAAAATTACTAAAGAACAAACCGTGATAAATTTGTAAGGCATTTTACCTATTCGGAGCTAACAATATATGAAGTAGGGAGGTTTGTGTCAACACGTTGGGGAAATGGGCTTTAAAGGTGTATGTGCATTGAATTTTGTTTTGGGCCCACTTCGTTGTTGTGGTCAACATTGAGTTGTAATGAGTTGTGTGCATGACTTAATTTTCAAGGTACAAATTGGTGATGCTTGCATATTGATTCACAAAGTCTACGAGTTTACTCCTATTCTTTTTATTAGAAACTCCGATGGCCAAGCCTTCAAATAATTAGGATGAAAAGCCGTAGGTCATTATTGACAAAGATTAAAAAAAGGTCTTAGGTTAGGTACCTTCAATTGTGATGGGTCCCTTCTGTTCCATCCAAGAGGTATATGTTTGCACTTGAATATGTTATTCTTTCTTAGGATGCCCATTCTTAACACTGTGGTTTGAAAATAATATAATAATAATAAATTAAAAGGAAAAATAGGGTCAAGCAAATTAAATTCTAAGAACGTCTTTGCCATAACATGGGTTCTTTTCTTGAATGGTTATCCTATGTCATTTTCAAGCATTTCATTTTCTTGCTAGCTACATACATCTTGTGTCATTGCTTGATGCTTGGTCACGGAGGTTTTTAGAGTTCTTGCAGACTCGTAAAATAGTCACACTTTGTGAACCTACGGGGTGCACAAGTGAATTAATAAGGTTCACTTATAATAATAGGTCCCAATGACCTTTCCATTTTATTTTCCTATTTAAAATAAATAAATAACGCTTCATTGTATCAACTTTCATAGATTTCAAAATACTTTAAACAAAATAACAATATTTAGTGATTTTTACTTAATAATAATAATAATAGAAATAATTGACTTAATAATCATATTACGTGAGGTTTTTGGAACCCACGCAGGTATTATGGGTTACTTAGTTGTCACATGAGATTGCAAATTTACGTAAATGTACCGGTTAAACAATTTTCTTTTAAGAAAATAACTATATTTCATAATAATAATAATAATAATAATAATAATAATAATAAATGATAATAATATAACAAGTTTTTCAAACTTTATTTAAAAATATCTACTAAAATTATTATATGGCATTTTGAAATATAATAAAATCTTTATACCGCAAGGTTTATAACTTTTGCAGGTATTTATGGAATCAGTTCATCGGGCACGACTGCGAGTCTGCAACAGGTAGATCAATTTTCTTTTCTTTTAAAAATAATTTAAAAGTACAAAAAATATAATGATTTTTCGAAAGTCATAAATTAAATAAAATTATTTTTAAATTAAAGAAAAATAAAAAGTATTTTCAAACAAAATTAAATAAGAGTAGGAAAAGACAGAATTAAATTATTTTTTTACAAATTAAAGCATACCAACTCATTTGTTTGTAAAAAGTTAAATTATTTTCAATTAACTTTCTTTTATCATAAAAATTTTATAATTAAAAAAAATATCAACCAACTGATATGCATTTCTAGTCCCGAACTACATGGACTTTGATCTCCATCGCAGGGTACGTAGGCTCTAGGCTCTGATCCTGGGTCAAGTTCGCCTTTTGTAAATAAATAAATATTTTTCAATTTATTTTTCTAATTCCTTTTCCTCATTTTTAAATCTCCTTAATTTCTAATTTAATTTATTTTCTTTATTTTGTTTTCCAAATTTCTCAAATTTTCTTAAATTCTTCTCTACCCTTATTCTCGCATGTAAATGAAAAAGGAAAACCAAAATACTTTTAAAACCATATGAATTTGCACAATCAACGTAAGGAAACCGTTCCTAGGAACGGGTGTTGTGGGGTGTCTAATATCTTTCCCACACACAATCGACTCCCGTATCCAACTCTGATTACGCAGACCATCTTTTCCCTTCCTAATTTGGTTTCCCAAGATTTTCCCTCAAAATTTTGGTGGCGACTCCTCACAAGTTGATTTTCGCTCGAAAACACGATTTGTCTATTTTCCTTTCGTCGCATTTTTCTGGGTGCGACAAATATCAACATTTTAATATCTCTTGTCACACCCGAAAATGCGATGCGGATGACGCGGGAAAAGAAAGAAAAAAGAAA
The DNA here is from genome assembly GCA_026686845.1 of Adenanthera pavonina. Lineage (NCBI taxonomy): Eukaryota > Viridiplantae > Streptophyta > Magnoliopsida > Fabales > Fabaceae > Adenanthera > Adenanthera pavonina. Next base: position 29,685,237 of record JAIVEN010000013.1, read on the forward strand.
AAAGAGAAATCGGCCCGCCCGACGGAAAGCCGATTTCGGAGGGAGTCGCCACCAAAATTTTGAGGGAAATTTTGGAAAATCGAAAAAATAAAAAAAAGGATAAGGATTGGTCTGCGAATCAGAGTTGGGTTTAGGAGTACGATTGTGAGTGGGGAAGGTGTTAGGCACCCCCACAACACCCGTTCCTAAGAACGATTACCTTAGGTTAATTATGCAATTTTTATGGCTTTTTACTAATTTATTTTGATTGCCCTTTTACCATTCACATGCAAAAATAAATATAAGAAAAATGTAAAAATGAAAATAAAGAATAAAATGAAAGTACGAAAAGTTGGGGAAATTTTGGGAAAATCAATTGGTACATATTTATTAAATTAAGGGAAAAAACACCAAGTAAACTCAGAAAATATTTATTTATCTATTAATTGAGAGAGAAAATACCAAATAAATCAGAAAATATTTACTTATTTACAAAAGCAGATTTGGAAAAATCAATTGGCAAATATTTATTAAATTAAGGAAAAACACCAAGTAAAATCAGAAAATATTTATTTATCTATTAATTAAGAGAAAAAAAACACCAAATAAATCAGAAAACATTTATTTATTTACAAAGGCAGACTTGACACAGAATAAGAGTCTGGGGCCTACGTACCCTGCGATAGGGATCAAAGTCGACGTAGTTCGGACTAGAAATACGTGTCACTTGGTTGATATATTTTTTTGAAAAGAGAAGCTTATAGAAAATAATTTGTCTTTTCACAAAGAAAACAATTTTTAGAATTGGTTGGTGTGTTTTAATTTGTAAAAGACCGGTTACTTCCCATTATTTTCTCTTTTCATTTATTTATTTTTGGCTTAATCAACTTTTAAAAAAGAAGATATGTTTTTCCTCAATTTAAAGAATATGATTAAAATTATGTGCAATTTTGAACATTTTTATTTTGATTTGAAAAGTAAATATTTGGAAACAATTTTATTTTCACAAAATAAAATCAATTGGCTTATGTGGTGACTTTATCACTCACAATACACCGATTGATACCTAAATGTCCACGGTAATGTCACTCGAGACAAAAAGACATAAAAAATTGAAAGAAGACAATTTGTTAATTAATTTTTTTTATACAAATTATTTTTTTCTTTGTCTTTTTATTATAAAAATCCTTTTAACCCCTAAAAAGATAAAAAAATGTGATCATTACATATATTTAAAGGAATAATAATCAGCATATGTGGTGACTTTATCACTCACAAGTTACTGATTTTCGCTTGTATGCTCACGGCGATATCACTCGAGGCAAAAGACAAAAAAAAAAAAGACTTAAAGGATAAAATTGAAAAAAAAATGAAATCATTTTTGTATTAAATTATGAAAATAAATGCGATTATGATTATTTTATAAAAAAAGTGATAAAAGAAATTTAAAAATACGACTTTACGTATATATTCATATATTATTTATTTTTATTTATTTATTTTTTTTATTTTTTAGAAAAAGAATCAATCAGGACCTGTGATGACTTTATCATTCACAGCTCACTAATTAACACCTAAATGCCCACGGTGTTACCACTCAGAACATAAAGGCAAAATTTAAAATTTGGAATAAACAGCTCTCATTGAATCATTTATTTTTACTTTCAATAGATAAAAAAAAATATTGATACTCATAAATATAAAAATGAAATTAAAAATAAGACTTAGCCAACATTTATAACATGGCAACTCCTCGCTCATGTTGTAGTTGACTAACACTCTATAGGCACACGGAGACTTGGTTCCTCATGACAATTCTAAAGTAGATTGATTAATTAAAAGAATAATAAATTAACCACCAATTAATACTTAAAGGAGCTAAACAATTTTAATTATCAATTCACATATGTAATAAAGTATGCATAAGTGCAAATGATCACTTTGCCAATTACTTTAACACACGTGAACTAATATTTCGGAAATTGCGTTCATAGTACATGGCATAGGTCATCACAAAAGCCAAAGCAAGTCACGTGAACTAATTTTCAAGAAAGCACATTCACAGTAAGTATTATAGGATACCAAAAAAAAAAAGGTCACCATGCATAAACTGGGCGCGTAATAATCATTGTTAGAAAGAGAAAGACACTTCATGGCACCTGTACACCAAAAATCGTGATCGTCTTTCTATCACCTCTTAACATTATTATCGATAGAAAAAGGAAAACACTTGTTCAGCCCACCATATTACCAGTACCGCATGAGCAGAAGAAAGGCATCCCAGCTTATCGAAAATGAAAGCATGATGATTCTAACTGCAAGTCGATGCCTCATCAAACACATTGATCTATAATAAGATGAGGACTTTTCTTATAAGAGAGCCGAGACTGTCATATTCAACAACCATTCAAAACAGAGCAGGATGCTATCAACCCACGTGAACTGAATAAAAATGACCCTGGTCTTGATAGTGAGCTAAATGCCTAACAATCACAGTAGACAGATCCATAACTTGACATCGGCTTAAGCAGGGATCTATTACCTGTAGAGGTTTTGCTGCCAAGATTAACTACAGACTCTGCCTCCTCCCTCTAGATCTTGCAGTCCTTCTTTTGTCCTTACTCGTTCTTTGTCTCTCCCTTCAAACGCTCGCCTTCTCTTCTGTTTTCAAGCTCCCCTCGTCCTGCCTGAGCTCCTCTTAGCCGCGGCTACTCCCTAAATCTTCTCTCTTTTTTTTCTTTTCAGCCTCTCCACCCCCTGTTTTTCCTGCTCTCACTCCCACGGATCCCCTTCCACGCTTGCAGCCTTACTCGTGCAGCTCTTTCTTCACGGCTGTCCCTCACCTGAGCTCCCCTGTTCTCGCGTCCCCCTCAGTCGTGGCCCCCCTCGCTCTTCCTTTTTTCTTCTCTCGGTTCAAGTCCCTCGTCTCCCTCGGTTTCCCCACGGCCGAGCTCTCTGGCCTCTCTGTTTTTTTCTCGAAGCTCCACCGCCTGTCTCACCCCCCCTGTTTTATCTTCAGCCCGGTCTTCTCCTTCTCCAGATCTCCTTCACTCTGTTCTCTCAGTTGCGGCCCACGGTGGCTCCCTCGGTCTCTCTTCCTCTCGGTTCCTCCCTTTTCTTCGGCCGCTCCCTCCTTTTTAACCCTCCTCCTCCTGACTCACGGCCTCCTTCCTTTTCTTTTCTCCTGCAGGCTCAGCTTTTTTCCTTCTTCATGCGTGCACGTCTCCCCTGTTTTCACGCGTGGTCCTCTCTTTTCACGCGTGGTCTCTGCTCCTGCGGCTCCTGCCAGCGTACTCCCTCTCTCTGCTCGTCCTAGGGCTGCAGCCCTTAACCTCCACGAGCCCTCACATGGGCTCGTGGGATGTTTGGGCTGAAGCACTTCAGCCCAAATATGTTTTTGGGCTGAAGTGCTGCAGCCCAAATGTATGTATATATTTTTTTGAGCTCTTTTCTTTTCTTTCCTTTTCCTTTTTTTTTATATACTTTTTGTTATATTATTATTTTATATATTTTTTTTTATTTTATTTTGGATCATAAAGGAAAGGGATTAGATTTAGAGAATATTTTTTTTGTATTTTTATTTTATTTTAGAAAATATGCATTCAAATCGGAATTAAAAGGACATTTGTATCATTTTTCTTATTTTCCAATTTTTCAATTTTTTAGAAAGCCCGGACAAAATACGGTGTTCACATCTCTAAATTATTTTATCTTTTAATATATACTTAAACTTCAATGTCTAAATCAATTGAAGAAATATTATCATAAAAACAAACTTTTTAATAACATAAATTACGAAAATCTTTTTATATAACAAGATATTTTTTAATTCTTAATATGTTTTCATTTTTTAAATATATGTAATATATTTTAATATGCTTTGAAATTTGTAACACCTTATACTTAAGTTCATTTCCTATGTATTAGAATCCTTTTAAGTCTAATTATACTTGATCCTAAGCTTGAATAACATAAGAATAAAAATCAGTATTTCCAAAATTTTTTGTTACTGTTCATATGGTAGTTTCCACTTTACCAACTGAACTTTGAAAATTCATAACTAATTCTATAAAAATAATTTCATAGTGATTCAAGTCTATAAATATAGATTAAAACTTTATATACATGGAAAAAATATGAAATAGATAATTTTCTTGACCAATTTATACAGTTTATTTTTTAAATATTTACTGTACATTTGGTCATTTTCTCTTCCCCAGGATTTTGGCCTTGTATTGAAAAATTTATATCTCATTATATCCTAAGCAAAATTATACATTCTTTATTTCATTGGAAATCCCTGTGTCTACTTTCTAAAAATATTTTTCTTGTATATTTATTCAACTTGTACAGGAAATAACATTAACTTAACTATTATGGGTCAAAACACTACCTCTATTGGAAAAGTTTTAGGAGAAATTACATAACTCCTTCTTTATAGCTCCAAATGGTTTCAAACCAGTGGCATTCATTTCCTAAGACTTTGAGATTTCCATAAATGCAAATCACTAAATTTTTGGAGCTATACACGATTTTATAGTGCCTTTTGAAAAATCCAGTGTTCACAGTGTAGGTTCCAGTTTTTCTAACACTATTCAGTTCTGAACCCTACATTCAAAAATTCATTATAATTCATACATTTATCCAATTTAGGTGTTCTTTAACTCTATGAAAAGCTTGCTCTATCTACTTTAAGAGCATGTATAACGCTTATATAGGATGCTCTATTTTGAATAGAGTTCCCCTGCTCAAGTCAATACTTGTCATTTCAAACAAACTTATGCCATAACTCATATAGTAAACTTCATAAACCTCATACATCAACATTTATTGTTTCAAATCCACACATAACATCATAAGAGGACTTTAAGGAACATAATCATGTATAATTATAGAATTTCATCTTATACATACATGATACATATTTTCTCAACTAAACATTATAACTTGCAAACAACATTATACTTCATCCTCTTTCTTCTTTCTCCTTGGCACTCTTGACCCCTTGTTACCATAGCTTGGGCCTAGACATGATGATCATTTGGAAGGGTGAGATTCAAAAAATCTTAGTAGTTATATCCAATCATGCATTCACATCATCATATCATTTCATAAAATCATCAATGAAAATCATAACTTCATATTATGCCATATAATTCCATAAAAATTTTGGCATAGTAACACTTTGTAAAATGGACATCCTAGGGTCATAAAACCCTTCAAACATTCAGCCAACAATGAAAATACATCATAAAGTATTCAAACAATTATATGGTATAGTCATATTATCATGAAAACAAAGTAGGACAACATTAAGCATAATAGGGAAAATAACTACCTTCCTACTTTCCAATGATCTCTAAACTTTGTGGACACTTCCATTGATCTTAAAACACTTCTTGAAACCCTATTACATCATAAGACAAGGTCTTAAGTCATTGATTGCATGACCTCCTTCATAAAGAACTCACTTTAACTCTAATTTTTCACTTTGCTTTCCTTTTGCATTTTCTTGTACAACATAATTGTTCTAACCTATTTTGGACCCAAGGAATCCATTTTTAGGGTCAAAATCATGAAATTCTCTTTCATTTCCAAACCCTAAAAAGGCAAAAAATTTCATAAATTTGTAGAAAAATATCTACCCGATTAATTTGTAATCTAATGGCATAATCTTGTTACTTAAGACCTATACATCCTTTTTTATGGTTTGGTTTTTCATGGCTTCACTTTCTCTCTCCTCTCTCTCTCTAGGTAGAAATTTTCAGAGGTAAAATGGAGAGAAATAATCCATAAAAACCATCACAAACACTTGGATATGCAAGAAAATGATCATAGAATATTACCTTGGAAATTTGAGAATCAAACTTTGCTTCTTGCCTTCTCTATTTTTCTCCTTGTTTCCCATGACTTCTTCTCCCTTTAAGCTGCTGGTTCAGACGCGTATGAGGCAAGAAGATGATGCCCAAATGGCTAACTAATGTGATTAAGTCATTTAAGTCATAAAAAATCACTTTAGTTACTTTAATGTTTTAACTTAAGTTAATAAAGCTTTAGTAAAAATTCCCTTTGTGTCCCAATGAGCTGCAGCATGCCTTGTGTCTCATTCTTGGCCAAAAATTGCTTCATAAAGTTTAATGGACCAAAATACCCTTTACCGATTAAATTTACCCGTACCGATTGAGTATTTTTGCCAAAATTATCATTAAATTGGTACAGGATTATCCAACAATTACTTTTAGTCCAAAATCATTATCTTGACCCAAAATATATTTTATTAAGATCTAATCATTGTCCTTGAATCAGTACTGCCTTTTCCTGTAGTCTAAATGACCTTTATCGGGTAAAATATTAATATTAAACCATAATTACCCAATAAATATTATTTTGACCTTAATAAATTTCATACTATATTTCATTGGGTCTAACTCATTGAAACCTTCATTTTAACTATAATTTTTCATATTTACAAAAATACCCTTGACCTAGGGTAAATTTATAATTTTTGAAACTTTCAGATCATTAGGTGTAATTTTTTTCCAAACTTCTTTCTCTGTCCCCTTTCACTTTGAAATCATTCTTATGGGACCAAATTATAAATATTCTTGATTCTTGAGACCCAAATATAATTTTCTCATTTTTCCGTTTAACTAGGAAAAATGACCTATTTACCCTTCTTTACGCTTAACGATATCTCTCCATTTTTCTCAATTTCTTTTGTATTTTACGATATCAACTTTTTCATTTTTGGGCCTTAAATGCATTATTCATATTTTACTTCTAATTTGGAAAATGACTGTTTTGCCCCTAAATTGGGTAAAAATGTAATTATTCATTTTTTTTGGGCACTTTCTTGTAATTTTACCCAAAGATCAATTTTTTATTATTTCTTTTTCACTATTCACATTTACTTCAAATTGGTCTATCTCTTAATCTGGATCTCCTAGGAATGCAATACTTACACCGTTGCGCTCAACTTGGAGCAGACTTTCATTCAAGTAGTATATTGCATATTTTCCAGGTTAAGTTCTGGAATTAAGTTCTGCTAAGAATCTTGTGAAAAATTAATTCCAAGTAAGTATGAAACATAACTTCTTCAGAAAATTAGATGAGAAATTAATTCCTTCTAAAGCCCGATTATATATAGCTTTTTCGTCTCACTTCATTTGTCATCTTTCATTTATTTTTTAACATCCCATAAAAATAGGGATATTACAAAATTTGAATCTCTTAATTTGTTAAAAAAACCTCAAATAACATGAATTAAATTTAAATTTAAATTTTAAACTTTACGTGGATTTTATTAGCAAGATATTTCAAAATATTGCCTCCACTAGAGTCATTCTTTTTGCAAAAAAGTAAAAAATATATGCTCTCTTTGTCTCTCTGTCAAAACGCAAACCATATATGCGCTCTCTCTTTCTCTCTCTCAAAACGCAGACATCTTTCCCTTAGTTCCATCTTCTCCTTCTTCTTCTGCAAGAAGCCAAACCAAGGGAATGAAAATAAGGCCAAGCCAAGTAGAAGAGAGGAAGAATTATAAGAAGCACTCTCTTCTCCTTACATGGAACTGGATGGGAAGTTTTTTCTTATAAGCATTATATAATCCTTATATGTTATTTTCTTTCCACTTCCCTAGCATTTAGCAACCTTTTTGTCATCTTTTTCTACTTTGAAATTTTATCTCTTTCCTTCTTAGCATCTCTTTTCCTCTCTCCCACTTTACTTCCTATTGGTCATGTTCTTTCTTCCTCTTTGTCTTTTCAAATTTTTTATCTAGGTTCCACTTAATATATACTTGCTTAAACTCACTAAAGTTATGGAAATATCACAACTTTACGAGGTAGGGGGCTTAAGATAGGGATTTACACTAGTAACATTGAGGATGTCATTGATGGTGAGGATTAGGAAACTAGGGATGAAGATCATTTGGTTTCATTTCACCTTGGGTAGGTTGTGTTGTTAATTTCATTTTTAGAATTCTATTGCTTTTGGTGATGGAATTTTGTTCACCATGCTTTCTTTTCAGTTTTCGCATATGATTCTCTATGTGAGGATGTCAATGGCAAGACGTACACCATGAGCGGAGCAAAAAGCGGTGCAGATCTTACTTTATTAAAGTAAGTTTATGATTTTAAAACATCTTGTGTAGAGTTGTTGACTTGTTGAATAATTTCACTTTTGGGGTCTTTGTATCAGGATTCTATTATATTTTTCTCTTCTTTCTTTGCTTTGAAAATTGTAAATATTTCATAGAGACCCATTCCTACTATTTGTCTTGCTGTTGAATACTTTTGGTTTTTCTTTGTTGAATAAGGTACGAGTCATTTTTAATTTGTCTTCGTAAGTTAATGTTCAAAAAAAATTTTTAGATGGACAATATTAGCTTATCCAATATTTAAATGTGTAGGGATCCTCTGCTACATTCAGTCTGAATCTCTTCATTAATTAGAATTTTGCAAATGGGTATATATGATAATTTATTTAATTTTTTTCCATGTTATGATTTTCAATATACAAGTAATTGTACATTGAAATTGCATAAAATTATCATATTGAAACTTTGTTGTTACTAAGTTTTAGGTTGTGATTCACTGGAGATTCAAAGACTGGAATTCTAAAATTCTTTACTTGATTGGTAAGTTTCCAAAGTGAGTTGTTGTTATTGACTATCTGTGTTGGAGGACTTGCACGTTCAACATTAATTTGTGCTTTTCTAAATAGTCTATGATTCCAATATGCGGTTTATAGATAGCCCAACAAAACAATATATCTATGATGGTAAATATATGTTCAACCATCAATCAATATAACTAATATAAGTACATATAAGTTAGTGAATGACATCAAAGGATCCCTGCACATTTAAATACCAACACACTAATATATAACTTTTTTTTCATATATAGAGATAAGAATTGCATTTGTTAATTAAAATACTAGACATATCAATATAATCTGTTAATGAAACTAATAACGTAGTTGTTGCCAATGATTATGATGAGAATAGATAAGCATCATTGAGGATCACATTCAATTTGTCCAATAGTGCTAGTAAGGGTTTCTTCAATGGTGATTGTGTAAAAAAGAAGTATTTTTTTTTTTTGCAGAAACAAGATGAATGTGTGTGGCTAAAATTTAACTTCTTCATTTAATGTTTTTTTTCCTAGTTCTTTTAATGTATTTTGGACAAATCAATCATATATATTAATATTCATAGATTAACCTGAATATCCATATTCGTAGTGCTATCTAAAAAGGTTTACACAAATTCAAGGCCTACGTTTCCTCTTTAAGTTTTTCATAGAACTCTGAAAGTTAGATTTTTTTAAATTTTATTTGTTGACAACTACAACTTTACACAGTTCTATTGAGTACTTTGATTTTTTGAATTCATAAGTTAAAAATTAAGCTTTTGTATTAAATATACAATGCTCAGTGTTGATACTAGACATTAGTTTTTTGGTATTTTTCTTTGTTTTGTGAAGTCATAGCTCTTTCTTTTCTTCAAGCCTTGCTTGCCTCTTGTATTGAAAAAGAAAAGAAAAATATTAGATGCTCATACATTTGTTGTTTGTGAGGATACAACTTGTAACTTTGCTGGCAGATATTTGGCAAATCTTCCAAAAAATTATCATGTGGTCCTGTCTTTTCTCAAACTAGACTAATATATGCCTACCTACCAGTAATTTGAAAATGTAAGGAATTTTCAAGTTGCAGTAAAAGAATTAAAGCTTCCAGCTTTTGAAGCTTCAGATTTTGAACAAGTAATTTATTGAATTAGTAATTATATAGGTGAATTTGTAAGTAGCCAGTTGCTTGTAAGCTTGTGTCTATGGACGCACAACTATGAATTCATGAATGATTGGTTATTTATTATACAAGATGTTGTAGACAACGAATCAACATCTAAGTTTGTCAAATGCATTTCAGCACTTACATATGAGCAAAAGTAGAAGTAGACAAACAATGAGAATGAGAATAGCAAATACTTAAAATCTCCATTTTTTTATTCACTCTGCCACTAGAATGCATTTAAGAGCCTTGGCTACAATTTCTTCATATGCTTGTAAGTGCTTGGATATGTCTGCCACATAAAAAAAAAAGAGCACTTTCTTAAGGGTGATTTTCAGATATCATGTGTGTGCGCATGCGCGTGCGTGCATGCATGTGTCTGATAGTTAGCTCCATAGGATAAGCCTGAGTAACAGAGTTTGATATTTGTTGATATGTTATAATTCTGAATTTAGAAATTTATAAACATTTCCTGTAGAGCTAATTTAAGCATCCAAAGGGCTAAATTTGAATGTTATGATGCGATTTCTTTAGTTTGCCTGGATGACTTACCTCTTCTATTATGTAAGTTACCGTTTTAAAATTTTGTAAAATCTGTTCATGTACTATTGACCATATATATTTTCTTCATAATAAAGCTAATAATACATTAGTATTGGCGAGATTGCTAGGGACAGCCTTTTAATGAGAATAATATCTTTAAATTTTAAAGTGCAGGGTGTCAATATATAATTAAAAGCAGAATGGATATTAGTGCAGCTCCGTGTCCTTTCATCTTTTATGTTTTCTTTTTTTTGTTTCGGTATGTCCTTTTTTTTCTTATTTATTTATTTGTTTATTTTGCAAGTAGGGTTAATCTTTTTCCATTTTTTTAAGTGGACCCCGCATTCTTTCCCTTTTTTTAAATTTAATCTTTTTAACTTCTAAATTATTTTTTTTATCATTTTTTACTAATTAATTAGCTTTAATTTTATTTTTCAAATCTATATTAATTTTAATTATATCATTTGATATTAATTTTTTTTGCGTGGGGGAATTAGTGATGAGATTGTTTTCAAATTTAATATCTTTTAAAACTAAATAAGTTGAAAATCTAGTTTTAATATATTTGAACCTGTAATATTTTTTAAAAGTCATGTCCAGTTCTAATTTCTTAACCAATAAATGGATGACAATTCTTGTCCCACTTTTAGCTGGTGAATACTGGTTATGTCGAGACAGAAGCTGATCATAACTAAATTCCTAACTTGAATCAACTGAATTTCTAATTGATACTATTCATTTGTAAATATTTTTCTATAGAAGTCTCAAATTGTCTTTCTCCTTAAACAATATCTTATACTTCACAAAATATTATGAAGTTAATGAGCAATCCAATTTAATAGTTAAAACACCTATATCCTTTTTTTTCTCGAAAGGAAGTGAAAAAAACATAGATATTTAAATTTATATGCCTAAAATATTTTTAGCTAATTAAATTAAGATAAGTGAATTTTTTTCATATATTATTAATGCTAGAACTAAGTTTAGGGGTGCACAAAGATCGAGTAGGATCAAATTGATAATCAACTTGATACTTAGACTTTGTAAGGTCAAGTAAGATTAGACCAACCTGACTTACAAGACAGAGTTAGCCCGGTCTTAAAAAGTATTTAAAAATAAAAATAAATTAATTTTATTTAATGACAAAAATATAATTACATTCATCCAAAATATATATTTTTTTAAAAATAATATTATAATAAAAAATAACATTTGTTAAAATTATAAATACTCAATAGTCATTCATTATTTTTACACAATATTAAAAAATTAATTTAAAATTTTAAATAAAATTAAAATATTGAATTCTTAAAAATATTCACAATAATGATATAATCAATTTATTACATATAATGTATTAAGAAAAATATCATGTAAAAATAATATTTATAAATTTTTAAAAAATTATATCAAAATTATATATATACCGGGACCAGACAAGATCAGTTTCGATCTTAACTTGGTGTTCAAGCCATCGTAGTTTATGAGACTAACTCGATATGCTGAGTAGGACCAGACCTAACGGGCTACTGGGTTGGTTGAATCTCCTAAAACTAACTTTTATAATTTATATTGTTAATTTATTTTTAAATTAAAAATCCATATGTTTTAATTTGATTTGATAAAAATATGTGAAGTATATAAACTCTTATTCTGACCACACAAAAAAAAAGTACGTGACACTTCTAAAAAAATAGATGTTATACTTCACAACTTTTTTTCTCAAGTATTATATAATACCTAAAAAGGCATGATTTTGTTTTAAAATACAATATTTAGTCTGCATACGGTGATGGGTGCTTATTGCACGTGTGAACAATTTAAATTAAAACTGAATAGTTAAAATTTAATTTAATTTGATTTTTATATTTTTTTAATATAATTATCTAATTAAGTCAGATTCATGTATTGTTGAACTCAAATGGGATAGCTCCTCCCAATAGGATTTTTTATATTCGAGTCATAAATGATATGTATAAGGGAGCAACAACAAGTGTGAGAATTTCTAAAGATGAGACAAAAGACTTTCCTATAAAGATATATTTATATCAAAGATCTTCCTTAAATCTATACTTATTTGATTTGGTTTTGGATGTTCTGACAGAACATATATAGGAGGAAATTTCTAAATGTATACTGTTCACGAATGATATAGTCTTAATTGAGGATTCAAGAGAAGATGTTAACTCTAAACTTGAGTTATGGAGACATACTTCGGAATCAAAAGGCTTATACTTGAGTAGAAGTAAAACGGGATATATGCATTTTAAATTTAATATGAGGTTAGTTAGAAATGATTTAAAAGTAAAAATTGGAGAATAAACCATTTCAGAAGTGTCAAAGTTTAAGTATTTAGGGTCGATTTTACAGAATGATGGTGAAATTGATGGGGATATTATACATAAGGTACAAGTTGAGTGATTAAAGTAAAGAAATGTTTCAGGAATTATTTGTGACCGTAAAGTATCTTTTAAGATTAAAGAGAAATTTTATTGAACTGTTATAAGGCCAATGATGCTATATGGTAGTGAATGTTAGGCTCTCAAAGGGCAACGAGAGCATATGATGGGAGTAGTAGAGATGAAACTGTTAAAATGGATGTGTGGTCATACAAGAATGGATAAGATACGAAATGACTGTATATGAAGAAAAATCGGAGTAGCACTTATTGAAAAGAAAATGGTGGAAAATCGCTTAAGCTTATTTGGACATGTACAAAGAAGAGCACAAGAGGAGCCAGTAAGAAGAGTTAATCAAATGGCTTGGAGCCCTATCAAAAGGCGTAGAGGAAGGTCAAGAAGGACACTAAGAGAAGTTATAATGCGTGATCTCTTAATAAATGATTTATCTGAGGAGATTATGTTTGATAGAGTTCATTGGCATCATATGATCTGTTGAATCAAGTGTTTTAATGATTCCAAATCAACCTTCTAGAGCTTGGAAAGAAGATATTAAAGGTGCATGAAAGATCTCAAATGGAGAAATTCAAGTAAAATCAGCACAAGATTAGATATATGATCTCTTACTATATTTAATTTGAGTAAAAGACTTTGAACTGGCAAAAGAATATTTTTAGAAATATGATTCTATGATAATTCATGGAATATTTGAAAAATAACCACCAACAGACAAACTTTAAAATATTAAAATTGATGTATTGCTTTGAAAATTCAAACTTTGCCTTCTGAAATTCAAATTTCGAATTGAAAATAAGTTAGTCAGAAAAGAGATTCCTCTGACGGATGAATTTTGAGTGCAGAAATTCAAACTTTGATATAAGTCTGACAAGAGCCTTCTCTGACAGACGAACTTTGAGTTTTGAAAATTTGAATTTTTGATAAAACACAATTCATGAAAAATGAAAAATTCATCTGAAGATATGTCAAAGTTAATCTGAAGTAAAGTTTAAAAAGAGTTCAAAGTTGGCTCACTGACAGATGAACTTTGATTATGAAAATTCGAATTTTAGAAACAAAGCTTACAAGTCTGTTATGATAATCTGTTGACATACAAATGTTGATATGTAGAAATTCGAACTTTGAACTAAGTCTGATAAGAGCTCTCTCTGACAGACGAACTTTGAATTTTGAAAATTCGAATTTCGAAAAGATGAACTATTGTGCTTTATTGAGCTGCCCACCGATAGACGAATTTTGGGCACCAAAATTTGAATTTCGAAGGTACTGTAGTAATATGGGATAACTATTTACACTTACAAGAAGAACTTTAACTTGAAAATTCGTATGTTCCAATATAGAAACATTCTTCAAAGATGAAAATTCGAACTTTACTTATTAACAGACGAACTTTGAAGTTCAACGTTGAAGTCTTTAGCTTTCGGTCTCTGCGAAATTTGTCTGTTGACTAATCAAAATTATAACTTTGAGTGTCAGAAGCATTAAATACGGTTGGTGAACGGATAGTTTTTCAGAGTAACCATTGGGTAATGTCTCTAACGGTTAGATCTTATCTCTAATGTATAGTTAAGATATAAATCTATAAATAGAACTTCATTTAAAGGTGTGAGTAACGATTTTACATTGTATATACTGAAATTCTGTCAAATTCTTAAGTCAAAGTCTCTTACTCTCATATACTTCATTATTCTGCACTTCAACTTTTATATACACTCTAAATTAGAGAGTTCATTTATTGTAATCAATCTTATCTTCATCTGGAAGAAAGATTTTCTTGTGAGGGGATATCATAAGGGATTTGGGAAGCACTTAGTTAGAGTGCAAAGAATGAGATTGTAAGCTCTAAGAACAGAGTATCAAGTTGTACTGAGACAACTGCAAGAAGCCTACTGAATTCTTGTAAAATAGTGAAAAATCTCAAGTAGTTGCTTGGGGACTAGATGTAGGTCAAGATAGAGAGACCGAACCAGGATAAATATATGTGTCTTTCCTTCTCTTTTACTACTTTTACCTTACTATCCCTTTATACTCTGTTTTACTGTCACTTCTGCCTTCATCACTCTCTTGACTTTTGCAGAAAATTTTAATCTTTCCAATTCACCCCCCTCTTAGAAAGTCAGCATATCTAACATGATCTACGAAGCCGACTCCATTTAGTGGGGGAATGTTAATATTGTTATCGTTGTTAAATAAACTTAAACTCAAAACCATATTTAAGAGATGTTGAGTTCATGTCTATTCTGTTGGTTAACATCTTTTTATTCTATATTATGCAGAAGCTAAAATAAAATAATTTTATAATTATTACTTTTTAAAAATATCATCCTAAAATTAAAAAAAAATGAAAACTCTAAATCTGGATAATTCGAACTAGATTTGGATAGTACAAATCTCATCGCAACAGCTAGCATAGGATACTCGTAATTGTGATAAACATTGGATGAGAATTCATCCTTTTATGGCCACAATTATCTTATCCTGATATAAATGAAATTGGAATAACTTTGTTTTTATGGGAATGTTAACAAAATACAAAAGCATCTGTAACAAAAATAAAGTGTAGAAAAAAAATTTGTAACAAAAATAAATTCGCAATTATTTTATCAATTAAAATAAAACTTTTATTTAAATTTGATCGTTCTCATGTAATATTCAAATTGAATTGACTCCTATTCCATATTTGTTAGACCAGCACTTAATGAAAAAATTACCTAATTTGATTCTTATTAAATTATCACTCAATATCATCAACATATCAATCAATATTCAATGCTAATCGATATGGACATCATTTATTAATATCAGTATCGCCAATCATATTGATCAATATATTAATATTAATTTAAAATTTAAAATATTATACGATTCAGTATAAGGTGTGAGGCCACCATTTAATTTTCTTGAATTTGTTATTAAAAAAATTTAGAAAAAAAAAGAGAGGAAACTTTACAGCACCGTAGAGGCAATGGACATAATATACTTGGGTCAAACTGAATAGACTTGTTTCTGATTGTGCTCATTAACCTTTGAAAATTCAAAAGCATGTATTCCATTCAACCTGACGCCCTCTAAAAAGAGAAAAAGACATTTTAAAATTTTTATAGTAAAATATTGATAAATAAATAATATAAGTTGAAAATTTAGTTGGCTCGAGTTGGAAATTCAGTTTATAGGAGTACTAAATTTTTAAACTAGATCCTTGGAAGGGAATATTTTCATATGAGGTCCCTAAATATTTTTTTCCCATTTTAAAATCCTTTTTTTTTTAAATTGAGAGGACAAAAACAAAGAATAACGGGCACTGCAGGAAAAACTAGCGTCGTTATGTGGTGCTTAGATACTTTGTATTATGTTGTTATTGTTTGTTGCCTCTGTATTTTACCATTTTTGAGCATTCTGTACTTTTAAATTAATTACTTCATCTCACAAGTCAACTATCCACGTCATGCTTTTAATCCACTTACTTTGTGTGAAGAAATTTTTTGGCCATAATATATAGTATATATTAGGGTATTAGGGCTGCACGGGTCAGTATCGAATAAGTATCGGATCAAGTATTAGGGTTGATCTGATATTATATTTTTTTTAAATAAAAAAATAAAAAATTATTTAATAATAAAAATATATTTATTTATATTTAAAAATAGATTTTCTTAAAAAATAATCTTAGAAAAAAATTAAATTTTTAAAAATCTATAAATATTTAACCATTATACATTATTTTTACATAATTATTAAGTTAAAAAATTAATTCAAAATTTAAAAAATTTTGAAACATTAAATCTTAAAAAGTTTTTATAATATTTACATAGTAAATGTATTATATTATATACATAAAAAATTAAAGTTCTACAAAATCAATTAAAATATATAAAATAATTGAAAAAAAAAACATATGTACGTCAGGCCACGTATGACCAGTAACGATTGGCCTTAACCCCGGCCCGGTCAGAATTTTTGCCCGGCCCGATGTGACCGGGTTGGACCGGGCTAACCGGGTCTCAGGTGAACCACATCGGGCCGGACAACGGGCAGAGGTCAACCAGACTCAGCTCGATCGATGATCACCCCTAGTATATATGTAATTTATCTTCTCCGTTCACTAACAAATTGATGTCCTATTAATTAATTAATATTGAAAAAAAGAAAAAAATGGACTCACTTTTTTTTTCTTGATTTTGCAACAGCGGGTTATGTTTCAAGAAAGTTCTATAATTTTTGGACAAATTTATATTACATGTGTACAATTTTCTAACTGGAAAATTTTTATTAATGATTTATTTGTTTATTGTTGGTAAAATAATTAATTTCAACGTGAAAATGAAACAACCACTGCATAAATAGTGGATAAGATATATATTTTTATTCTAAGGCCATAAAGGAACCCATGATTTATTTTTCTATTTGGACTAAAATAAAAAAAATGATTATCGGTTAAAATTCATCACAGGCACAGCTGTTTTTGGACTTCAACGAGTTGACATTTGATTACACAAGATATTATGCGACAATTAAGTGATATTTTGTCGTCAATTTTAACTAGAAATTAATATCTTCAACGTTCGTCCAAAAATGAAAAAATTAAATTATATTAATAAATATATATTTTCTTAATAATACTACTATAATCAATATGTCATTTTCCATCTCCGAACTTTGCTCTAATGCTTCTTCTTGGTAAGGGCAAATCAACACACCGTTTCAGAAAAGAAAAATCATTACAATGCTATAATTATTTATGATACTTTTGGTATTCTTTTGAAAGTAAAATGAAATAATTTGGACATGTTAATTGTGTATTTTTGCTATTAAAAATGATTTTTTTGGTATCAAACACTTTGTTTGTCAAACGTAATCTTATACTACATCTTATATGGATGATGCAATATTTATTTATTTATGGGCATTAAGACTAAGATCTTTTTAATTTAGTCCGAATATCTTTGTAAAAATATTCAGAAGGAAAGAAGATCGAAGAGAGAAGCTGTGAGAATATACTCTCACTCCCACGGCCACCACTACAAAAGAGACCCAATGAGTGCAAATACTTTAAAACTACTCGCAATCCATTGGGCACCCACGCTTTTCAAAGTCTCGGCCCCACTCAATCAATCTTCCTTCTCCACTCGCGCATTTCATCGAACGCTTCCTCTTCTAACACTCCCATTCCATACTCAGACACACCAACTCCTTCCCCCAGATTCCAAGGCTTCCGGACATGGCTGGTGCTGATTCTGCTTCACTCTATCATCCCACTTCTAAGCCTTCCAAGCCCTTTACCTGTAGAAAAACCAACATCTACACCCTCGTTGTCATCCTCTGCGTCATCTCTTACCTCCTCGGATCGTACCAGAGGGGAGGAGCACTTCTGTCCACCGCCAGAACCACCACAGCCAACGTCCTCACTGTCCCCTGTGCTAAAACCTCCTCTGCTGGAAACCACCGCCTCGACTTCAACTCCCACCATAACGCCAGCGGCCTGGAGGCGGAGGAAAACGAGGTGAAAAATTATCCCCGATGCGGCGCCGAGTACAGCGAGTACACGCCGTGCGAGGACCACGCTAGGTCGCTGAGGTACAGGAGGAGCAGGATGATATACAGGGAGAGGCACTGCCCGGAGAGCCAGAAGGGAGAGATTCTGAAGTGCCGGATTCCGGCGCCCGCAGGGTACAGGAACCCGTTCCCGTGGCCGCAGAGCCGGGATCTGGCGTGGTACGCGAACGTGCCTCACAGGGAACTAACGGTCGAGAAGGCGGTTCAGAATTGGATCCGGTTCGAAGGGAACCGGTTCCGGTTTCCCGGAGGTGGGACAATGTTCCCGAACGGGGCGGACGCATATATTGACGACATCGGAAAGTTGATCAGTCTCCGGGATGGCTCCATCAGGACTGCAATTGATACGGGCTGTGGGGTATGCCATTCTTTTTCCATTTTTATCGCTTTTGAGCTCTCTTTTTCTTAATTCGTAATTCTTACTTCTGTATGTGAGTAGGTAACTTTACGAGAAAATTTTAGGACCACTGAAACATCATGAAATACTCGTTAGTCTTTTGGAAAGAACAAAATTGAATCAAATTTATACTGATAAATATTAGAGAAAAAAATTTAAGAGAGTAAGTTAATGTTAAAATTATTACAGCAAAATAAAATTTTATTCTTATTACTATATATAAATAGTTAAAACATAAAATTAATCTTAATTAATTTATAGTTCTAAATGAAATAGACAATCGAAGAATCCATAAATGTGTCAAAGTAATTTTCCTTTCTGGTCAAAATCAAAGTAATTTTCCTTTTAAGTAGTACAATGTTTTTAATATTACTTGGGACGGATGTATTTTTTTCTACTTTCTTATTCATTTTGGCCAAGACTGTCTTCTTTAATCTTTACTTCTTCGTTAAGAATAATATACATTCACACAAATCTTCTACTGTACTGTATATCATAACTCCTTAATGTTTAAAATACGTTGTATTTAATAATTATATTTATGGAGTTGTGGTTATTTATAAATTAGATAGAAGTATCTGTTCTCTTTTGTTCTCATCCGGGGTTGGCATTAATTGTTTTTTAATAGGGGTATTTAATGTATTTATAATTTATAATTGAGAGCTCAGAGCTCGATTAAGAAATGTCTGAAATTGAAGAAAGAGAGAGAAGGGGGGGGGGATGAATATCGAGGAATTTATTCTATATTACTACTACTAGTACAATATTACTCGTTGAATCATTTTCTTAATTTTTTTTTCTCTAAGCATTTTCCAAAGCTTTACCCTTTAGAATTTGGTTCTAAAGGGATGGTGGCGGCTGTCCACGCGGTTTTCTTTAAATTTTGTTTTGGAGAAACTTTCAGTTGTATAAATTTTATTAGAGGATCTGATATTTCATACGAAAGGTTGACGCCTTATTATTAGTATAGATAAATAGATAAATTGGGTTTCCTATATTGATTTTTTCCCTTAATTAGTGACATTTATGAGCAGGAAAAAAAATGAAAAAGGCAAAATGGGAATTTTTGGGTAATGTGAATTAGACATATATGTGGACATTGTCTCCAAATTTACCATTTGTGCCATGATAAAGAATTTTTAAAGGAGTAGTATTTACAAATTTTGTTTTTTAAACAGAAAGATATTACGATCATTTATTTTTTTTTTATAAAATATTACAATCATTTAGAAAATCCTTTTTCTCCCCACTGGTTTTTGTGGTGCTAATCTGCCTACAATTGTCCATAGAATTCCTTTGACTGGACTTAGTAGATTCTGACCTCAAAATTGTATGAGTAAAAAATGCATGGTAGTAATAATTCAATGGGCCTCCATTTGTCAGTTGCCCGACCAGTTTATGTTTCCTCCTAAACAATTCATTTGTCTCATCATTTATCAGACATGGCTTATTTTATCGTGTCTTATCCTGGGCCACCATTTTTGTTTTTCATACTTTCTCTTGTACGAAAAAAAAAAAGAAAAAGAAGACTTTCTATTTCTAAATACTCTTGCTTGTGTGATTATGGGAGACTGTGGACCCTACTACTATATAATCCGTTGTTTTTTTTTTTTTCCAAATTGAAATGCACGATTTCATCTTAAATCTAATTTGAAGCTTTAGTTTTATATTTAGAATTGATTGCACCAATGTATATAAAAAAGCCAATTTCAAGATTTGGTAAACCTCTGATGAATGCAGGTTGCTAGTTGGGGAGCCTATCTTCTGTCTCGGGACATCTTAACAATGTCAATAGCACCGAGGGATACACATGAAGCACAAGTACAGTTTGCTCTTGAACGAGGAGTTCCTGCTTTGATTGGAGTGCTAGCCTCCAAGAGGCTGCCTTTCCCTTCTAGAGCTTTTGACATGGCTCACTGCTCTCGCTGCCTCATCCCATGGGCTGCTTATGGTATTCTTGCTCACCATATATAAATTCGTCATTCTATACACGTTTAATTTTTTTTTCATAGAAAACACTTCTAGCTAAACATTTTATAAAAGAAATATAAACATAACGTGTATATTTCTCATTTAGTCCTTTTAGTCGTTGTTTTTGAGTGGCTGCTCTCTTTAGATTCATAATTAGACGGGTCTAAATGCAAGTGTTTGAACTTGTCCAATGAACATGTTAAACAAGCTGGTTCACAGGTCTAGGCCTGTTTTGATCATGATAGTTACAAGAAGCAGCGTGAACATCAATCCACGGAACATTTCCTTTTTAGAAGCATTGGCGCTTTATAGTTTATAGGCCTCCGAGAAAGAAACGAAAGAACAAACGAGATTTATGAAACACGATTAACTTGTAATGATGTTATTCTTTTTCCTTGTTTGGTAGATGGGGTTTATCTAAATGAAGTGGATCGGCTGTTGAGGCCTGGTGGTTTCTGGATTCTTTCTGGGCCTCCGATCAACTGGAAGAAACACTGGAAGGGATGGGAGAGAACGAAGGAGGATCTGCATGAAGAGCAGACCAAGATTGAGAATGTAGCTAAGAGCCTTTGCTGGAAGAAGGTAGTGGAGAAGCGTGATATTGCTATCTGGCAGAAGCCCAAAAACCATTTGGATTGCAAAGCCAATCGTAAGCTCACCCAAGATCGCCCTTTCTGCCAGGCTCTGGACCCTGACAAGGCCTGGTTTGTGCTCCAATCTTCCAATCTCTGTTTCTTTGCCCCTAAACTATGTATTTAGCATTTGCCCCTGACGAAACCTGCCACTCTTGGTATTTTGCATTAGTCTCTGACAAGGTCTGATTTCTATTTCATTTTTGCCGTTCTCTTTGCTTGCTCTTGTACTATCTATTTTTCATCTGTCCCTGACAAGGCCTGTTTGTGTTTCATTGTTCCATTATTTTTGCTTGTTTGCTTCTGAACTATGTATTTTGCACTTGTCTTGTCAGAGATAATAAAGTTATACATGAAAGTTGACCAAAGCTTAAGCTTTGGAGCTGAAATAATTTTTGACATGATAAGCGGCCAAGAGTCTAATCTTCCTTGTTTTTCTTTCTGTTAATTATAATGGAATTTAGACATCATGCTTTATTTAGATATTATAATAAAACTATTCATGGGCATTCACTACACAACAAGGCGTGGTTTATGTTTCATTTGTTTGATCTCCTCCATGTTTGTTCGCTGCTAAACTATGTATTTTGAATCTGTTTTACAATTGCTTTTGCCATTTTCAGGTACACAGACATGCAAACTTGTCTGAGTCCTCTGCCTGAAGTGTCTGAAAGAGAAGAGACTGCAGGAAGGGCATTGGAGGCTTGGCCTAACAGATTGAATGCCGTTCCGCCAAGGATATCCACGGCAACCATAAAAGGAGTCACTGCTGAAATATTCGAGAAAGATTCTGAGTTGTGGAGGAAAAGGTTGTCACATTACAAGAAAGTGAACAACCAGCTAGGAAAACCTGGGAGATACCGAAACCTTCTAGACATGAATGCCTACTTGGGTGGATTTGCAGCTGCACTCATTGATGACCCAGTTTGGGTGATGAATGTGGTTCCTGTCCAGGCTCAGGTTAACACACTTGGAGTGATATATGAACGAGGATTGATTGGAACATACCAGGATTGGTTCGTTCAAAAACTCCATGTCTTCTCTGTTCAATGGAGTGTTCTTAATTTCTTCTGTCTCTCATTTCTGTGTTCTTTGTTCTTTGTAAAACGCTCATGGCCTTTTAATTCTTTGCAGGTGTGAAGCAATGTCTACTTACCCTAGAACTTATGACCTGATT
The DNA here is from genome assembly GCA_026686845.1 of Adenanthera pavonina. Taxonomy (NCBI): domain Eukaryota; kingdom Viridiplantae; phylum Streptophyta; class Magnoliopsida; order Fabales; family Fabaceae; genus Adenanthera; species Adenanthera pavonina. Next base: position 29,707,701 of record JAIVEN010000013.1, read on the forward strand.
CATGCAGACTCGGTGTTCAGCCTTTACAATGACAGGTTAGTGTTCAAGTTCTATTTGTCAAGACTAATGTTTGTGAAACAATGGCATTGGCTTCAAAGTTTAAAATTTTCAGATCAAATCAAGTCAGCTAATGCAAGCCAAAAGCATGTTTTGATGAGAGGAGAATGGAGAAATTTTTACTAACCTTCTCACCACATTTTAAAAAAACTTATAAAAACACAATTTTAAGCAATTTAATCATTATAATTAATTATTTTGGATAAAAGATGAATTGTTCAAAATAATTAAAATAATAGACACTGACAAGTAATAATTAGAAATTAAAGAGTATAATAAATATTACATAAATTTTGTAAAAACTTTATTTTTTTTCTCTCAACCATACGTATTTAGTTAAATTACATACAATGATCATCTTGTGCTGTAGATGTGAGATGGAAGGGATAGTGTTAGAAATGGATAGGATTCTGAGACCAGAAGGAAGTGTGATAATTAGAGATGACGTGGATGTGTTGCTCAAAGTAAAGAGAGTGGTGAGTGGAATGGAATGGGACAGTCAAATTGTGGACCATGAAGATGGCCCTCTTCAAAGGGAGAAGCTTCTTTTTGCTGTCAAGAAGTATTGGACTGCTCCTCCTCCTTCTCAAAATAACAATTAATTAACATTCACCATTATTTATCTTTTCCATTTATCTCCCTTTTTTGGTTTTCCGACTTATTCTTCACTCTTTCTCTCTCTTGGTGGAATCAAGAAACAAGAAATTTTTGTGGGAGAAAAAAAAAAAAGGCTAATTCAGTTTAATTGTGCAGATCCTTTTTATGATTATAGATACTTTTTCTTTTTTTCTTTTGCATTAGATTAAACTGAAGCACATTTCTTTGCTTTGAATTTCTTTAATAAAATTAAGGTATTAAAGTTTTTTTTTACAGCATTTAATCATATGATGATTTGTAAATTTTATAATTGTATTCTTACTGAAAATTGATAATAAAAAAAATAAGAATTGTGCATTTTTTTTTTTAAAAAAAACCTCATAACTCCTGACATGTTGGTAAGAACCAGTGTTGTTAGAACAAAATTGGATTGGCTGATTCGACCAGTCAAATCGGAAATTGGTGCTTGGTCCAGTTAGCTTAAGGAAGAGGATCAGGAGAAGTCAGAACCAGTGAGAATCGACGGAATCAGTCATGTACCGGTAGAACTGGTCATGAACTGGTCTCATATTATTTTTTTAAATCATTTTTTTAGCTTTTAAGATAAAATGATATCATTTTTAGTATAAAATATTTTTTATGTATTATAATATTATATAAGTATTGTAATGATATATAATTATTAAAAATTGTATATTTACTTAATAAATAATATAATAATAGATTATTAATTTATTATTTTGAATTCAAGATGTGATTATGGATTAATATTAACTTATTTATATTTAAATAGTGAATTATGAAACTTATTAATAATTTATTTATAATGAATAATATGTTGATAATTTAATATTATTTAGTTTGAGATTTTAATTAAGTGTTAAAATTTATATTATTTGTTTTAAATATATTATTTTAATCACTATTAGTTTGATTTCAATTAAATCATAATTGAACCATTAAATCTTGAATTAATATCTTGTTCGGTTCAATACTTGGTCCGGTTTTGATAATATTAATAAGAAGTGTAACTGTTGTTAATAAATAACTTTAAATAAGTTTTTCGCAAGACTGTTAGAAGAATACCTTGTTCAAAGTATGTGTGTGGGTTCAACCATAATTAATTAATGTTTGGTGGTGTACTTAGATTTCAGTTGTTGGGCTGTAGCTTTTGTGGTAGTTATCTTAATAATTTTCTGCGTTTCTTTTGTTCCCGTACCTAAAAAATTCAATTTGAATCTAAAAAGACAAAGTATATGATGAAGAAAATGAAGGCAAAAAGAAGAGAATGTGCATGGAAAATGAATTTTCAAATTAGTATTAAAGTCCTGTCAACTGGCAGGAGAAAAAAGTCAATGAATTAATTGATGAGAGCTAGATTTTTAAATTTGGGGTGGGTTGTGGTAGATACATTATCCACCAACCCATCTTTGATGTGAAATTCCAACATTTAATTAGTTTTGGTGATGCAAAGGGTATAATTATCAAATCAGTCATACTCAAGCTTTAATTAATGTGGTAGTAATCATGTTTTTAAAATTAATTACATATTCATTGGTAGGATTTTTAAAAGTCTCGTATCTAAAGAATATGAATCTTTTCAACTGAAAAGATCACTCATTATTAGTCCAAAAAAAAAAAATTACTAATTTACTCCCTCCTGTTTATAATATAGAAGATAAGACCCATTATTTCTTGATTCATAATATAAGATGTAGAGATTTAAATGTATAATTTTACTTTTATTATATTTAATTTGTTGTTTTTCTTCCTCCTACAACTGTAATCACTCATAAAAATCTGATCTATTATAGAAAATTACTTACTTTAATCATTGTAATATTTCTTCAATAAATAAGGGCAATTTTGAAATTTTGGGTATATTTAAGAATATTTTTTAATTTTTTTAATAAACATGAAAGTGGGCCTCACACCCTATAATATGAACCGGAGGGAGTATTATTTAACTGAGGGACTTGAATAATTTAAATTACTACTCAATTAAAGTGTATGAGATAAAAGTTGCTGGAATAACACGTATGCATAAATAAATAAATAAAACATTCGTAAGACACAAGGGAATATTTGTGCCAAACGTTGTAAGACATGTACTTTACGGTTGAGATTAAACAAAACAAGAGAGTGTAAGGAGGTTGGGAGGGATTTGCATGGGACATTTACATGTTACTCAACCCACTTTTGTTGGTCTTGTCAATCTCAAGAGTCGCATCGTCTGCATTTATACTTGTTCTTTAAGGTTTGGATCGCTATCACCAGCTAAACGAACTTTAACTTTTTATCATTAATAAATAAATATTAATGTCACACAAGCACAACCCTCCCTTTAATTAAATGCTCCTCCTAACATCTCTTTCTTTCTTTATTTTCGATTCGACAATTATAAATTTGACATTGAGTTATTATTTATTTACTATATAACACACTCTGGTAAGTGACGTCAATAAATATATGCCCATAAAGTGATTAATGGCGCATGGTAGCGTGGCAACCGTCCCATGAATGGACCTGATTCCCTAGTGCTGTTATTTTGAGATAGCATTTCTAAACCATTCAGATTCAGATTTGATCTCAACGATTCAAATTTTATGTATTTTTCTAAATTTTGTAATAAATTATCATTATTTTTTCTTCAAAACTTGTAATTAAAAGATTATTTTTATTTATCTTATTGTTTCTTTTAAAAATATTAATTTTTTTAATAAAATATATATATGGAATCTAGATCATTTAGATTTGATCTCGATGGTTTCAGATTAGCTACTATAAAGAAACACGTAGTGCTGCTATTTTATGTTACTTCCTCTGATCCTTAATATAAGACTCTTTTAATCGAATCATGTGGATTAAGAATTGAAATTAAAACTAATTAACTATCTCAATTTTTCCAAAAATTTCAACATTTTTTTAAAACTATCCTTATTTAATCTCTCTCTTTTTCTCTTTGAATATATTAAATAGGAATATTTTTCTAAAAATGTATAATAAATACTATCTCATATATTGTAAAGGGTCTTATATTTAGGATCAGGACAAAATATTTTATATATAGGACCAGAGGTAGTAGCAAAGAACCCAGCTTCCCATGGGTGTGTTGAAAATATATGTGTAATTAAAAAATTAAATATTATGAGTAGTTGAATACTTCCTCCTTCTTAATACTCTCTCGAATCCTTTTTATTAGTCAAATTCTAAAAACTTTTTATTGTTCTAAATGTAAATCAGCTTCTATGAGTTTTTGGAGTATTAATTACTTTATTTTCAAAATATCATTATTTAATTATAAGAAAGAATATTAATTGTTTGAATTTGTAGTATTTATTAGAGGGTAAAGTTGGAAAACATATTAATTTTAAAATAATTTTAATGATGTAACAAACTTATCTTGATTTTGATGAGTTAGTTAGAAGTAATTTATACTCGTATTAAGGACCGGAAGGAGTATATTGGTTTTTCTAGAAGATTTTCATGATTCTTAATATATAAAGCCTTTGTGAAATTTAGTGAAATATTAATGAATGATTTTCATAAATGTCATTATTATTTTTAATTCTTTCTAAGTAATACTTCCCTCGGTCCTATATATAGTTTACCTTGATCCTAAATAGAAGATCCTTTACAATATACGAGGTGGTATTTATTATACATTTCCAAAAAATGTCCCTATTTAATGTATCCAAAGAAAGAAAGAAAGAGATTAAATAAAGGTAGTTTTGAAAAAATGTTGAAATTTTTGGAGAAATCAAGATAATTAATTAGTGTTAACTTCCTTTCTTAATTCGTGTAATTCAATTAAAATGATCTTATATTAAGGACAAGAGGGAGTATACGTTAATAGCTTCAATTAAATTAAAACTTTTCATTAATTTTGTTCCGTACAATGTCAATTAGCTATCACTAAATTTCATAAATTTATATGGGCCAGAAAAAAAAAATGATAAATCTCATATGTCTTTGAGAGATTTTTATAATGATTTTTTGGCCAAATATTTTTACAGCTATTGCTATGAAATTTTTAAGAGTCATTTGATATACTTTTTAGGAACTTGATGTATGTTATTTTTGTTGATTTTTTTTAGAAATTTCAAATTATTTTTAAATAAATATATTATATTTGAAAGTTAAAAACATAAATCAATGCCTTTTTTATTTCATAATTTTTTTAAAAATTAACAATCTCTTTAGAAAAAATACAATAGAATTCTTATGAACTAGAACTTCCTTATATTTTGCTTGAAAAGTTCTATTATTTAAATTAAGTCAACATTTCTGAAAATTTTTACGCTTTTTTTAAGCAAAAATAATTTATCTAATTTTTGGAAAGTTCAACTTTTCCCTTACTTTCTCACACCAAAGGATCCTATAGTTTTGTTAAAATCTCAACTTGCATTTATTTAGAAAAATATGATTACAACTTACAAGAATGTTAATAATATTAATCTTAAAAATTTTTTAGAATTAGAGTTCGATGCAAGTTATGTTGTAACTGACGGATAAGAGTGTTTTCATCCACCCAATCCAAAAATCAAGTCTTTAGGATACGTAGTCGTCTTCGATAAGTAAGTGGATTCTTTTACATAAGATTTCAAATTTGAGTATTTTTTTTTTAATTACATTAGTAGGATTTGAGTCTTATAACTTTACCCACCTTATCACATTCTTACCAATACCACCCAAGCTAGCATAATATGACAAGTTCTAGTCTTTTGTATATAAAGAATATTTAATTTGAAAAATGAAATAAGTTATTTATGACGGGTTAATAATAATTTATTATAAATTTTAATATATATTAGTATTGATATTAATATTGATATTTTAATTTTTGAAATCTTTCGTAATTTTTTTTAATTTATAATAATTTATAATTATAATTAGGGAGAATTGTGCAAAAATATAATTTATAATATTTGTATTCAATGCAAGTTTTCCTTATCTTCCATTTCCTTCCCCAGACCACCCAAAATACGAAAGGCAGCAGTGCAACACTTGCACCAATAGGAAAAGAATATGGAGGTCGCGCGTGATGAACACCCCCTTTACCACCGCGTCCTTTTGATCATGGCATTCAAGTCTCCAACTATATATTCCATTTCTCCCACTTCTGTTACTTCGTTCCTTCGTAAATTCCTTCCCTTCCCTCTTCCTCATTCTTTCTGGGAATTCAATTCTGAGTATTTTCTTCTTCGTGAAAATTCCCACCCTTACTTCGAAATTTCATACCCACCAATGAGACATGGGTTTCCTCCGGCGACTTTTCGGCGGCAAAAAGTCCGGTTCTCCGGCGGGAGGGTCCGACAAGTCCGGGTCTGAACATGGAAAGAGTAAACGGAGATGGCGCTTCATCAAACACAGCAAAGACAAATCCCAAATTGCCACTTCTGATCTCAACGAGATCGACCTTTCCACAACTTCAGTTCCAATCAGTGATTCCTTGAACGCTAATAAACATGCCATTGCAGTAGCTGCGGCGACGGCGGCCGTGGCGGAGGCTGCTCTAGCCGCCGCACATGCCGCGGCGGAGGTGGTTAGACTCACAAATGGAGGCGGCGGTTGCGGTCCTAGCACCGCGGCGGCGCACGGCTGCTCGAGCCTGCGCCGGTGGCCGGAAGAGATCGCTGCCGTAAAGATACAGTCGGCGTTTCGTGGTTACTTGGTAAGTACTATTCTCGAGGTGATGAGCATTTTTTGGCGCTTGGTTTTCCGGATTCAACTACTTTGAAGTTGAATTACCCACGAAGTGAGAGCACGTCAGCTATTTTCAAATTTTGTTGACTCTTTGTTGATTTCGGCCACCATTTTCCTGGTCGAACTCATTTTTCTAGTTTTTCTCGCGAAACAAACACTTGTCCTGGTTGCTGTTGCTTCTCTGCTTCTTGATTTCTACTATTTGTGTACTATTCAATTTTTTTTTAATTACTAATATGAATTTTATTCTTAACAAATATAATTTCACTTTTTTTTTTCTGTTTTTGAGTTCAGCTGAACCATTTTTGAGAGACGAGAAATTTGGATGTCAATTACTCCCAACTCCCGTCATATTTATAAGAAAAATAATTTTAAATATAAAATAAAAATTAATGATGTATTAATTTTTTATTTACAAAAGGTATCTTTTATTAATTATGTAAGAGAAATTAAATATATTAGTACTTAAATTAATATTAAATTAAATAAATATAATTTTAAAAAATTTAAAATATGAGATAAATTAGTTAATTTTAATTAATTAAAATTATTTTTTTAATATATTGTTTTTATAAAATGGATCCGATCAAGAGAGTACTTGACAAATAAAAAAAATTCAATAAAGGAAGACGTGGGCGAGAATCTAGAAGCCCCACAAGTTATACTTTCCTTTGTAATAGGAAAAGTAGACTGTGGCTCTGTGTGACTGTGCACCCAAAAAAATCACCAAAAATAGGGTGGTCCTTTTACATTAAATCTTTTATATAATAATTCTTGAATAAGATTGTGCTAGGAATATATATATTTTTTTTTGTATTTCTCTTCAATTGTATTATATATATAAATTTCTTTTATTACGAAAATAGATCCATTGGCCCTTTGCCAACCCATCATGAACTATGTTGAGGTGATGGACCCAAGTTCTGGTTGTTAGGCTTGCTATCACAAAATGATGCATTAGGACAGTGATGGGCAAGCTGGCAACTGGCAAGTACTCATTTCTTTCTCACCTTAGTAAAGGAACTAGAAACATCCTTAAATCAAATTTAAAAAATAACCATGTAAAAATATTTGACATGGCTCTTTTTTGGGAATTAATGATTTTTTTTTGCTATTAACTTGTTTTGTTGGCCTTGGCAAATGTAAAGAAAAAGAAAAATGAAGAGAAAAATTAGGAATTTTGAGCTTGTCACGTTAGTTGTTATTGGATAATTTTTATTATGGGAGGATATGAAATGTTATTTATATAAACTGAATATAATAAATGTGGTGAATGTGAAAGGCAAAGAGAGCTCTAAGAGCACTAAAAGCACTGGTGAAGTTGCAAGCATTGGTGAGAGGTCACATTGTAAGAAAGCAAACTGCTGACATGCTGAGGCGCATGCAAACTTTGGTGAGGCTGCAGTCCCGGGCACGTGCAAGTCGCGTGCACTTGTCACATACTTTCCATCCTACCAAGTCTCCACTGTCTCCACACCCTGTAAGGAACCATATCCTGTAGGATTGACAAGTTTCTATGTCTATTTATAATCTTATCCATCGTTTTTCAGCTTGTTTGAATGCTAAGTCAGATCATTTGCAAATTGCAAATCACACAGGTGCTTTTAGCATGTTCCTTTAGCCTAAATGGTTTTATGTTAATTTCAGGTCTCCCAACATTATGAGCACCCACTTAGAGCCTATAGTACAAAATTTGATGGAGCTTCTGTCCTCAAGGTACACTTGATTCTTGCTCATTTATAGGATTTTGGGATGCTTTGATAGTTGGAATGAAAAAACTTGCGCTTAGAAGCAACTTTAGTGCAATAATGAGTCATCATACTTAAAATGAAAACATGTCTTATTTTGAAAGAGGGAATTTGAGAACTAGTTAAGGACTTTAATATGAAGGCAAGTTCAACCATTAAATTTCAATCATTTCTCTTATTGTATATTAAATGGCATCTTTCTGATTCAACTTGCAGAGATGCTGTTCCAATGCAAATTATAGGGACATTGGCTCGGGGAGATCAAGGTTTGGATCTCAATGGTTTGACCACTGGATGGAAGAAAATGTTTTGAACCATCCCAGAGGAGACGATGAGAAGAGTGACAAAATTCTCGAAGTTGATACGTGGAAGCCACACTTGAACTCCCACAACGAGAATCTTGTGGCATATGAATCTCCATCAAAGCGTTCAACGAGAACTGTAAACCAAAGTCTCTTCAGTTCCCTCAAGTTTCAGAAGAGAAAAGAAGAGAAAGCTTCAAGAACAGCAGAGAACAGTCCAGAGACCTTTTCTGCTTCAAGGAGAAGATCAGGTCCTTTCACACCCACAAGGAGTGAGTGCGGCTACTTTGGTCACCCTAATTACATGGCCAACACTGAGTCTTCCCAAGCCAAGGTTCGCTCAGTGAGTGCCCCAAGGCAAAGGCTTTGGGATTCAGGGAATCATTCAGATAGGCATGCTGATTTCAGAAGCCAATGTTTTACATCTTCAAGTCACTTCAACAGAGTCTGGAGTACCCATCTAAGGTGACAGAACAAGTTTTATTGCTCAATCCACCCCATGTGAAGGAGACAATAAATTTTGCTCTTGCCAGATTTTATGTGATGGAGAACATTTCAAGTTTGGATCTTCTCCATTTTCTTGTCTTAATTTTTTGTCTGTTTCAAATGGAGATAGACATAGAATGTGTGGGATCCATTTAAAGTTCTAGTTCCATTTACACGTGTAAGATCTATTTGAGTGATGGACTCTAAACATTCTATGTCTTTCTTTGAAATTTACAAAGAATAGGAAAAAGGAAATGAAGAAGATCCAAACAAAGATTTGAGTATTTTAGGGTACATTAGATATATTCAGCTACAAAAGTGTGTCTACGGTGCTTTGCTTTGGTATGTATTTATGTTTAGTTTTGTTTATCTATATTTTATAACTTGAGTCCTTTTCTCTTTCTTCGTGAGAATGGAAGAAGGTTTGGAAATGTAATTATTTGACCTCAATCAGTATAGTTTCTGTCCTTACACGAACAAAATTTAGAGGGTTGATGTTATAAATGTATTGGTTCCTAAATTTTGACTGGTTTTTCCTGAATTTGGTTTTGTTGAACTTGATGTCAATTGTTTCCCATAATCTAATGAACATTTGTATGAATTTATAACCACATGCACTGAGATTATTCAAAGCCGTTAATTTTCTTGGATTTGGATTCTTTAAAGTTAGGATTCAAGTGAAGTAATGAGAGAGAACAAGAGAGAGGAGTAAGCTTCATCTTTTGTTAATGCTAATCTCTCTCTCTCTCATCACTTTAGAAAGAAACATCCATTTTGAACCTTTATTTTTTAAAATCTATATTTGTATGAAATACACAAAAGAATTCAAGAAATTTTAAAGAGAGAAGCTTGTGATATTTAAAGTTAGTTAATATTTTTTTCTTTTAACTGGGTAAAATGCATTAGTATAAATAATTCATATAAAGATGGCAAGAAAAGACCTTATTCCAGTAGCGTGATACAATTGGATTTGCCTAGTATTCCTGTTGTTTGGAAGCTGATTGCTTTCGGTGGTCTATTTTGTAGGAAGGGGAAACCGTGAAACAAAAGGATAAAAGAGAATGAATGCAATATATATATATATATGAAGTGACATTTGACAGTTGACACTACTACTCACCTCGGATTCTCACCACTGTGCATAGCTCAAGACAAATTGGTCACATGAAGCTATTCAAGAGAACAAGTCACAGGTAGTATCACTGAAATCTGGCTCTGTGCTCTAGTTTTGTTTTCTACTATAGTCACATTCACACATCCCTTTCTTCTTTCTCCATATTCCTCCTCTTTTTCTCTCGGAAAGCAACCTCAACACTTGTTTTCTATTGCTTTTCTAACGCATGATTTTATGCCAAAATCATTTACTTTATCAACCACAGACAAGTTCAAAACCCCCTTTTTTTTTTCATTTGAACTATTACAAGTTTCCTCATTAAGGATTTTTTTTAGCGTTTTGAATATTTTTACTACTGTTGAATTCAATTTTACAATCGATCCGTCTAAAGCCAAGTCATTATTCTAGTATTTATTTACACCTCACTCAGGAATTGTAAGTAGGCGATATGAGATCTATAACATCTTTCATTCACAAATACCTTATAAATGATGAGTGACAAAGATATTTAGAAAAAGCAGATAATGCGCAATATTATTGATTCTGATATCATATAGTATTTCATTTAAAAATTAATTGGTATTGTACTTTTGATTTTTTTATGTTAACTCTATAGAGTATCTCCAACAGTAAAGGCTAATCTCTCTAGAATACAAATTGAGCGTAAATTCTTTGCGAGTAGATTAACTCCATACATAGGGGATGATGCATTTAAACCACATTTGAGGAGTTTAAGTAAGTGATGGAAACTTATAGCAATAAGAAATTATGTGTCTACACGGAGAGAAATCGTCCTCTTTACCAATTGAAGTACTCCCTCTGGTTTTATATATAAGACTATTTTAACTAATCACGCGAATTAAGAAAGGGAGTTAAAACTAATTAACTACCTCGATTTCTCCGAAAATTTCAATTTTTTTCCAAAACTACCCTTATTTAATCTCTCTATTTTTCTTTTTGAATACATTAAATAGGGGTTTTTTTTGAAAATGCATAATAAATACCACCTCGTATATTGTAAAAGATCTTATATTTAGGATCAAGACAAAAGGTCCTATATATAGGACCGGAGGGAGTAATAGTTTTTTTTTTTACTACCAAATTAGTAGGTGATGTGAATTACTTGGATCGATGTCATTAATAACTATGATTTAAACTTTCCAAAAATGGAAAAACTAAATTAAACAACCAGAAAAAAAAAGTGTCGGAAAATTTGAATTGTCTAATCATTAGTGGCTAGAATTACGAAGAAAAGAGAAGGAAAAAGGAAAAGGAAAAGGAATGTGAGTGCTTAAATATATATTTATGTCATCTTTTGGGGTTTGTAATGATGAATAAATTAGTTGAATTGCTCTTCACGTGGGGGTAGTACCATAAGAAAAGAGCTTTATAAAGGAAGAGGACACAAAGCTGAATCCCAAAAGAGTAAAACACGATCCAATACAGCATTGAAATCTTCATTAGTAATAGTTTTGATTAATGGGAGTTGAAGGAATTTTGAGATTGGTGCGAGCCTAGTCTACAAATCCAGCAATCACCAAACATATATACATATATATAATATAATAATTAACATCAACAATCCAAAGGTCCCCAGAAATTTATAAACCAGAAAACACTTATGACTCCTCTGCTGCAAGTAACTAGGCTTCATATTTTGATTTCTCTTGTTTTTGTAAATTCTTCAATGAGGGTTTCTATATAGGATGCTGCATATATAGACACAGAAGAATGTGTCAGTAGGAAGAAATCATCTTTCTTAATTTTTTTTAATATGTTGTGTCTTAATTTTTCTAAACTCGGTTTTGTGTAGTCCTGTAAATCTTATTTGCAAAAATATATATATATATATTGTTGGTAAAAAAACTCTATAACCAATTTTTAATGAATGAAATATGACAAAAATGTGATTATTCAGGAAAAAATAAAATTCTTGTTCTTTTTAATGAAAAGCATTAGGAGATGGATATTAAATTTCTAGCAACGTAACTTTTTGTAATAATTGTCAAATTGACGACTTAATAATCCAGTTAGTATTAGTTAAGAGAAATAAACATCCCAACGTGATCCTTCTAGTTTTCACTTACGATCCAAATGCATGCCACTGCCTCTGCCTCCTTTACCTGCTTCTTTTGGTGTCTCCTTGGGATTCTCCATTCATCCTGATAGTGATACTGATTGCACCTTGCAAGTCTCTTTCTATAATTTCTCTCCCTAGTTAATTTTAGGGTTAGGCTTCAGTCTCATCAAATTAACTTTTCTTGATTCAAGTCCATTGCCGTAATGATTCAGGTCACGTTCACGGGCACTAGTCATTATGATAAATTTGTCTTGCTAGTACTAACATTAATTAATTAGTAGGGATCATTGTCTTCAAATTTTTAGATTTGAATTCCACACCCCAACCCCCCCCCTGGCCCACCTTGCTGGACCCACACGAGCTAAATAAACATGAGAAAGACAGAGAAAATGTGATGTGGAGTTCACAAATGATATGATATTCAGAGAAGCAAGGCTCTCTCTCTTTTTCCCTATCTTTCTCTCTTTTATTATATATAGGACAGATTTTTCACGTCAAAATTTATTCTACTCTAATTTTTTGAAGTGACAAGCATAACTAGATTAAAATAAACTGTATTATTCATGATTTATAAATAATGTCATTTATTATATATTTTATTTAGTATATTGAACAATATATAAGCAAATCTTTCTCCTCTTGTTTGATAAAATAGGCCATGAAGCATTCACACACACTTGTCCTGTTATTATTCCACTCTGCTATTTCCTTCAACACACACGATGCTTTCCGACAGAAGGGTGTTGGGGACCCATATGTTACGAAGTCGGTGTTGGATATATTTAATGTAATAATATTTAATTTAAATTATATATTTATATTGTTTAATTAATTAAATATATCTTAACTTAATGTGATCCAAAAGAAATATGAACGTGGCGTCGCCCGGACTCGAACCGGAGACCTTCAGTGTGTTAGACTGACGTGATAACCAACTACACCACGACACCACCTTGATAACTTCTAGGAAAACATAATTTAGTATAACTACAAAAGTATTTGCCACTAGTAATTGGTGAAGCCGAAGAATGCACAACAGTGACACAACTTTTCTCTGCATGCTCCGACTGTGAGACAAATTCAATTTTTTTTTTAATAGGACATCTAGTTTCATCATGTTAATAGTTTCATTTCTGGTGGCCCAAGCCCTAAAGAATTTCAAATTAGATTTAAGTGGGTCTTTCAATCTGGGCCAAGAAAAAGGGTTTTTCAATTAGAATTAAAATCATATAGTAATACGTTCCTACCAAAAGAAAAAATCATATAATACGTAACTTTTTTTCAAAAAATGAAAAAGATTAATATGATGCTGAATTTTTTAAAGGAAGTATAAAATTGTTATCTTATAATTAAAAGAATCAATATCAATATTAATTACATATAAATAGTGATTACACGCCATGAAACTCAAAATATAGTTATTAATTTATAATATTATATTTTAATTAATTTTTAAAAAATAAAAGTACAAAGCAGATAGAGTTTGTTTTCTTTCTTCAGAAAAGCATGATTTGTGTTAGCAATGTATTCTATCGAATATTTTAGTCGATGTTGGGTTCAAATCTATGGAAATATCTCCATCCTTGAGACCTAAGATATTTCATTTATGCAAGTGAAACGAAATTTAAGAGAGAAAGAAAAACATCGTGAAACACTTTTTTTGATGACCAAATTACAGAAATGTACCATAAGAAATACTTTTAAGAAAATGTGTTTTCTCATGTAGAGTCCATTTCAAAGTTCGATAACGATAAAACTGTAATTAAAAACATCAATTTTAATGACAATAATAATATGCTAATACACATGGAGTAATTAAATTTTTTTTTTATTATTATTATCTTACAAAACCAACGGACGGAGCTAACAAATACATTCTTAACCTAAACGCATCAGTGCTTAAATCCAACATACAAGAAATCAGACATAAGTTTTGAGTATGTATAGAAGCCAAGATCAGATTTTAAGACTGAACATTTTCATTTGTGTCATCATCAATTTTAATTGTGACTTAGCCCGTAATGAATCTCTGTGACAGTGATAATAATAATAATAATAATTGACCCCAAAAATAACAACATAAATAATAAGACAATAAACATAATCAATTTTTTTCTTTCTTAATTAATATCTTACCAAACAACCGGAGGTAACAAATACATTCTGAAAATAAACCCATAAATGCTGAGAAATAAAAGCAAAGACTAATTAATGTTTACAAGAAATCATATAAAAGTTTGAGTTTAAGCTATTCAAGAGTCATTGCATTTCCATCTGGAAGTTGGAACACAGGTCAGGTAATGGCACCAATGGCAGTGATCATACCCATTCTCTCCCTTGAAAAGCATCACCGTTCCAACACTTATCCTGCCATTTTCAGCCACCACATCATCAGTTACGTTCTGTTCTAAAAATGATAAGATAATACAATAATCTGCGGAAATTAAGGATTCGAGAAATTAAGAAGTTACCCAAGAATGAGGAGCACAAGAGAGAGGATCCAAAGAACATATTGGTAAGGCTTATATTTGGACTTGAGGCGTGCAGCAGCAGGAAGATGGTGCTGCTCTATCCACCCAAACTGAGGACGAGGCAGCAAAATGAAACCCAGCAAGAAACCTGTCATGAATCCCCCTATATGTGCAAAATTATCCACATGCGGCAGTATCCCTATCCCAAGATTTATCACTATTATAACCACCAGTGTCACCAATGCTGCTGCCTACAAACAAAACCAAAAAAAAAAAGAAAGAAAAAACTTTAGATCTTAAATTCTGCAGATACAAATTGAAGTGTCTGTGTTGGGATGATACCTTGTTGGTATAAATAGTCCAGTTTGTGAAGAGTTCAGAAAGCATGGCTCCCAGAAGTCCAAAGAGAGCACCTGAAGCTCCCACAGAGATGTTGTTTCTGATAAATAAAGAAGACAGCACACTGCCTCCAAAGCCAGACACTAGGTAAATTATCCCTATCTTCACTGCAAAAATTTGAGCCAGATATGATGTTACCACTAAATATATTATTATGGTAATGTTTCAGAAAGCAAGATTATAATATGATACCAAACCCAAATTGCTGTTCCAGGCGAATCCCAATGAAGACAAGGCTCAGCATGTTTGCGACTAAATGGATAACCCCAGCATGCAACCATATGCAAGAGACAAGCCTCCACCCCTGATGCTGATGCACGACACTATCCCATTTCAAAGCTCCCATCTTCGTCAATCTTCAAAAATCAACACACTTTTTCTCAAATCAACGGACTTTATAGTTCAACAACACAAGATTATTCTAAGTAAATGTATGAGACAGATCCTAGGTGTACAGATGCATGCAAGAATTTCTGAAAGTAGAGAAACACCGACAGTGAGAGAAGCACCAAGGTGGGATCATGACCGAACGAACAAAGACAGAACCCAAAAAAACATGAAATTAAAAAGATGGGTATTGGAGAAAAGCCATGGATCAGCTCTTACGTTGAAGAAGAAGGCCCAAACAGGGGATTCTCCTGCAGAGGCTGGAACGACAACCTGCCTAGGAACCTGGCGACGCAGTTTCCTTGAAAGCCCAGGTTGTTCCGAGGACAATCGTTGACGTACATGGACGCAATGAAAACCCCAACATTGGCTACCACGAACAACGGAACGAGCCATGATCTCCACTGAGTTTCTGGATCATAGCCATGGGAGGAAGAAGCAGAGTAGTCTCTGTTCTTCGTTCCTCCACCTTCCAGATCTCCCCTAGGCATATTCCCTCTTCCTCACTCAAACCTGCAAGCAAAGTCTCCAACTTTTTCTCGAGAAAAATCGATGAGGTGGGTTAGAGAGAGAGAGGTGATGACGATGGTGGCGGATTTAAACGGAGACGGAAAGAGAAAGTGGTGGTTGTGGGCTTTGTGGGTGAGCGATTTCAGGTTTCTAACTGCCGCAGTAAGCAAGGGAGACGATCCTCGGTGTTCTATCTCGTACGGTGCCTCGTTGTGAAAGCCAATGAATGTTGGATCATGTCGGGGAGGTGTCACGTGATTGTGCACGTGCTTCTAGGGACGTTGACCGGATTGGTCTTTTCGTGACGTGGCGGTCTCTGATTGGTGAAGCGGGTTGAGAGGTATGTGGATGGGAACAGTGGATTGGTGCCAGAGTGGGAGATGTTTCGTTTTCGTTTGGCGGTAAGTAAGCTGACAGAGGCCTTTGAAAATGGCATATTGCTTTGGTTTGGTTCCAACTTCCCATCGGTTAATATATGCTGAGAAAGAACTTAATTTCAAGTTAACTCCACAGTATTCTAATTGTAATTCAAAAGGCACATGTTAATTTATATATCCACGTAAGTGTTCAATGTACCTGTGTCAAAACAAACATATAATCCTTGTCTAGGGGATATACTAATATTTTTTTGTATCGATCCAATTTTATTGGATGTCTCCGAAAGGACATATAATTGAATCATCCGATTAGTATTATGTGAACCATGCAAAAAAAAAAAAAAAAACCTTTATTATGTGATTGATACCAAGACTCAATTTTATTGTTTGACAACGACTCTCTATTTTCCCCTGAAAAATGTGATCTAATATAGGTTTTCTTATTGAGAGTTACACTTGGTCACTTACAGCTTAATTTCCATTATCAGGTATGTGTTGTAATTCGTATTATTTCAAACAATTATATAAAATTTCAAAATATATCAAAACGATTCAAGGCTCGTGTGTGCTGAATATAAGATTGATGGGAAGAAATAAAAATGTAAAAATGAATGAAAAAATTTCTATACTAATTAAAATCATGTTTAATATGATATAGAATGTTTACACCATAAAATTATGGTGGGTTAAGCCCAAATAAATTATAATAGATATTTTATGATTTTTTATCTGAATATTATTAAAATATTATTTTAGTTGGCACACCTCTTCCTTTTAGAATTTGTTTGTTTATTTATTGTTCTCACTCGAGTCCCTGAGATAAAAGTGTACCCAGACTCTCACACTATGTTCTAGTTTTCGTAGCAATTTCATCTTTTTAAATTCATTTTATATTATATTTAAGACAGCTCCCAAAACTCTTAAACTTATTTCTATGTTTCAGCCTTTATGAATTTATATTCTCATTGTTGTTATGATTCAATTCTATCTCTCTTCATTTTAAATTTACATTATTTCACATTTTTATATTTGTATTTGGAGAAATTGTTGTAAAAGATCTCAAGCTCTCACATGGTTTTATTAAAGTCAGATTAATCATTTAATTGAGAATTAATTTCTCTGGCGTGCCCGCGACTTTAAAAAATGCAGTCAACATCGAAATAAAGGATCATTTCATTTCCTTCTAAATTTGATTGAATAAAAGTTGTGTAGTAGTAGCAAAAATTGTAAATGACCATAATATTTTGAATTAAAAAATAAAACAGGGATTTCATTTAGTAATAATAAAAATATAATAAAATTATCATTCTTAATTATTAATACTTTATAATGTAATAAATGGTTGTTCAGCAGCGATGGATATAAACCATGGCAAGTATTTTTTTTTTTTAAAGATGAGTTTAGTATTGAATACTGATAAAGTTTGGAGCATGTCTCATAATTCAAAAGGCATTATATATTTATAAATTATTTATTACTTGGGTTCTAATATTAATAGTCGAATTTAATAAATTTGAATCTGTATCTTTGGAGGATATAAAACAATCTTTACTAACTAAATCAGGCTATTTCAAGAATAATTAGTCGTTAGCTTTTTTTCCCTGTGATTCGTGCTTGGAACTTGTTTTTTTCCTTTTAACTTTTTCTCAATCAATAAAACTGATATTTTTGGCAAAAAAAAAAGACAAGAATATTTGGATCTAGCCTCTAACAACTCCCAACTTGACAAGTCTACTATGGTCCACTCATATGGATCCTGTTGGGCCGAAACATCGTCTTAAGCCCAGTTAAAACAGGTTGAATCATTTCACACACAGACATATATATATATATATAAAACTAGATTTTCCTCCCCAACATTGGAGATATTTTATTTAATTTTAAAATATATTAAATTTTTTAAAAATCACTAACTCTCCTTATTAAAAAAAGTGATATCAAATGATATTAATTAAAATTAATATAGATTTTAAAATTAAAATATTGAATTAAAAAAATGTGTGGCCCATCTAAAAAAATGGGACAAGATGGATTCGACTTGTAAAAGAAAAAAGATGAATAAAAAAAATAGATCACTTAAATAAAAGAAGAAAATAAAAAAATAAGAAAAAGAAAGGACATGGAATCCAAAGCAAGGTGGAGCCGCAGTTAAAGCATGGTATCAGTTCTACCCTACTTTTTATTGTATATTGATTTCAATTATTGAAAGCAAACTTTGACATAAGTGCACGCAAAAGAAAAGAAGAAGCAGAATTAAAGAAGGTCACACTCTAAGGAGTAGTTTGGAAAACTCAAACTCTCACATTGCTTAAGGACAAGGTTCTTTAAGGGTATAAAAAGAGGAGACTATGCCACTTGTCAAAAGATATTTTGGAGGTAAAACTAAGTGGTTTAAATGTTAATAATTTAATATTTAAGCACTTAGCATTTGGAACGTAGCGCGTCATAACCGTTAGATTAATCTGATGGTGTAAATTTGATTTGGATTTAAAATTCACATAATCCATCAAACCAAATTTTAATTATTCGACTTTTTTTTCGTAAAACATGTCATATTTATTACCAATGTTCAGATATTGATTATGACCATTTTGATTTCTTTGCAACGTTAAGAAACAACTGGTTTATGGTTTTGATTGCGTTTTAATATTTGATTATTTTATTTGGCTATAAAAGGCAGCAGATCAGACGTGGGAAATAAACAGAAAAACACTCTCTGCTTTCTCCTTCTTATATCCTCTCTAGTTTTCATTTCTACGTTTTCATTGAGCCATTAGAAGTTGCTGTCTATTGTCTCAGGTACTTGAGATAACTCGTAAGGGTGGTTCGTCGAATCCTAGCAGCAATCATAGTGGGGGCAAATAACACATTAAAGATAGTATGGTTATTATACATTTTTGGGCACCAGTGAATTTTCATATATTGTTTCTAACAATCTTAAGGTGTTATTTTTGCTGACTGAAGATGGAGACAACCAAGGAATCAGCTTTCAAGGTCATGAACCAGGACTTCATCAAGCTGGATCGTTTTGATGGAATGAATTCCAACAGGTGAAAGGACAAAGATGATGTTTCTTCCAACTGCCATGAAAATTGAGAATTGGCTTGACCTTGCACTGGAGCCTTTTGCTGAAACAAGTGACGGTGACAGTGAAGAAGTCAAGGATACACACAGGAAAAGTGCAGAAGATAAGGTGTTATGTAGTGGACATATTTTGAACACATTGTCCAACTGGTTGTATGATCTCTGCTCATCCTTGTCATCACCAAAAGAAATCTAGGATGCACTGGAAGCCAAGTACAATACAAAAAAACAAGGGACAAATAAGTTTCTAATTATGCAACATTTTGATTACAAGTTGCAAGATGCTGTTAACATTTTAGATTAAGTTCATAATTTACAGATAATATTTTCCAAACTAAAAGATGTAACATCCCTATTTTCATATTTGAATATTATGATCAGATAATTTTACAAATGATACTAAATTGTTCTGGATTAATTTATGATGATTGGGGAAGCCTGGATATTTAATTAAATTAGTTTAAGACCCAAAATATCATAAAATATAAAAAGAGGCTTAGAAAGGGTAAAATTATTATTTACAATAAGATAAATAAAATAATGTTTTAAATACTTCGGTGCAAGTTAAAAGTACAAGTGATACTGGTTATACGGGCTCTGAGAGTAAAAAGTATAAATCTAGTAAAAGGCAGGTCTCACATAAATAGTAAGTGACAGAGGAGATAAATAGTAAAAAAGTAAGTAAGATAGGTGGACCCTATATGAAAAAGTAAAAGAGAAAGATAATGGGTTTCCCAGATAAAATAAATAAAAAGGACACTGAATATAATAGAAAGTTTAGATAAAAAAAGTACTTAAACTATTGCCAAATTTATTTGCAAAAGTAAAAAGTACACTACCTATTTTCTTGATTTGACATCAAGTAAGGAGGGAAAAGTTAGACATTTTTGCCCTTCTCTACTCTCTCACAAGCCCAAAAATATCTAGGGGTATAATGGGTAATTGGTATATAAAATGTGAGAATAATTATGAACCCTTGAATTAAATATTGATCTGAAAGTCCACAACCACCAGCCTTTCCTATAAATAACCCCCTCCATTTACCTTTGTCTCACACACACACAGAGAGTGAGCGAGAGAAAGAAGCCGTGAGAGAGAAAAGGAGAAAGAAGAAAAAGGAAGAGAAAGAAAAAAGAAGAAAGAAGGAAGGAGAAAGAAAGGAAAGTTAAGTAGCAGTCTTCTGAGGTAAACTCTTATTCCAAATTTTTTCTAAGATTTCTTCTTCATTTATTTAGTTTAAGATTAGTTAAAGTTTAAATTATTTTCTTCCTCCCTCTTACTCCTCTTTTTGGATCAAGATATGATTTTGAGGAAAGAATTTATGGTTCATGATTGAGTTAAGTTTATATGATAATAATAAATTATTAAGAAAGATTTAATTATGCTTTAGGCTTCAATCAAGTTAAGGAAATGATGTAAAGTTAAGTGAAAGAAAGATTCAAAGAAAAGTTAGTAAAATTTCAATGTAGTCTCTTACCCTTACTTAATGTTATTACTTATGAATGTTTTATATGTTATTATAATTTGTAAATGATGCCATGTTGCTGTTATGAATGTTTTTTTATGATTGATGACTATTTTATGCTAAGGGCTAAACCTTAAGATGCCCACTTATTAAGCCATTATGCTGCCAAAATTTTGTTAAACAACATGAGAGTTTTGATGATTTAATGAAAGTACATAATGTTTTATATGCTTTTAAATGTTTTTGTGATGACATGATAACATGTGCAACTTGACTACTAAGATTTCTTAATCTCACCCCATATTTAACCAATGATAGGGCTAAATCATGGCAAATGGAAGAATGTGGAGCATGACAAATAATGATGATGGAACCTTGCTGAAAGCTGTTAATATTTTATTTTATACAGTTTGATTCAAACTATTGTATAAAATCAAATATACCTCTAAAAATGCTAGTGTCTGCATGAATGGATACATCTATGTCTTAGAGCAAAATGACAATAGTTTAACTATATTTGGATTTATATAATGATAGTTATTCAAATTTTACTAAAACTGCTCCAGTAAACATTATTTCTGACCTCTAATGACATATATTGATGCTTTGACCAGTAGGAGTAGAATAAATGTATTAAAAATTATGGTTAGAAAGTAGATAAGTAAAGATTTCCAATGATGCTAAGTATGAACTAAATGGATTTGCATATTGAGAGAAATGAATTTTCAAAGTTAAGGTTCAGTTTTCGGATAGAAACAGGGATGCAAAATGAACAGTAATATGTATATAATAAACTGTATGAATCGGTAATTTCATTTCCCAGTTTATAATTTTTTCCTGAATATTCAAGATGTGCATGATTTTTAGAGACTTAGACCACTGGAAAATAATTTTTATACATTTAGTTATGATGTTTTCAAAATCGCTACGTAATAAGTTGTAAACCAGCAAAACAGTTTTGTACAATTTTAAAGTTTTAATTGGTTTGAGTTTTTCTAGAAATATTTTCATATATCAAATAAGTAGTTTTTATGAGAAAATATTTCTAAATGTAAGATGTAATAAAAGACATAAAAGTTGGCATTCCTGAATCTATGCAAGTGGGTGCAATCATTGCAAAGTTACCTCCTAACTAGCATGATTACAAGAAGTTGTTGCACACCACAGAAAGTTTTTACCTTAGATCAAATTCTGAAGCATTTAACAATTGAACAAGAAACACATATTTTACAAAATACGCATTCAGAAGCTAAAACTAAGGTTAACTGTGGCTGCTATTGGTCATAAAAATAAGAATTTTCCTGGAAATAACAACAGTAAGAGGAAGAACCCACAGCTTACTAACTTCAGTCCGAGAAAACAATTCAAGGTACAAAAATCTTGTTTTGTTTGTGGAAAGAAAGGACATCTAAAAAATGATTGCATATATAAGAAAAAGCCAAGGAACAAAATTACCAATAGTGCAAACATGGTGGATACATAATTTGATGAAGTCATTGCCATGGTTTCTGATATGTATATTGGTATGATTTTGGAGTTAAATATGGCTGCTATTGCAAAGTCCTTTGGCTGGTGGTATAATTTTGGAGCGATAATTCATGTATGCTATGACAGACATTTGTTCAAGAATTATGAAATTTCTCAACAAGAATAGCATTTGATTGTGGGCAATGGAAGCACAACAAATATCCTTGGCAGAGGTAGTATTGAGTTACAATTTACTTTTGAAAAGAAGATGATCCTGCAGAATGTATTTCATCTTCCAGAAATTAGGAAGAACCTTGTATCTACAAGTGTGCTGTCTGGAAAGGGATTGAAAGCTACCTTAGACGCTGATAAGATTGTTATCTCTAAAAATGGGGTGTTTGTGGGTAAGGGTTATATTTCTGATGGAATGTTAAGGTTAAGTATCAATAAGAATAATTTAGTTTTTGTTTACATTCTTGATCAATCTTTTACTTTATGGCATGGTAGATTAGGATATGTTAATTATAAAACTATAAAGCATACATCTAAAAATGCATTAATCTCATGTGAAAATAATAAGGATAACAAATGTGAAATTTGTGCACAGGTTAAAATAGTAAAAAACCTTTTCCTTCTGCCCAAAGAAGTTCAAAAATTTTAGAGCTTGTACACTCTGAATTAAATGGTATTTTAACAAGAGGAGGAAATAGGTATTTTGTAACTTTTATAGATGGTTTCTCAAAATTCACTTATGATTATTTGATGAAAACAAACGACCAACCTTTTGAAATGTTTTTAAACTTTAAAAATGTTGTCGAAAATCAAAAGCAAAAGAAAATTAAAATCATGAGAAGTGAGAGAGGGGGAGAATATTTTTCTACAAAATTTTCACTCTTTTGCTAAAATAATGGAATTATTCATCAGGTGAGTGCTCTTTGTACACCTCAATAAATTGGTTTAGAAAAAAGGAAAAATAGAACCATAGTAAAAATGGTAAATGCAATGATTCTGAATGCAAAAACTCCCATGAATTTATGGTCTGAGGCTTTATTAACTGCTAACCATATTTTAAATAGAGTTTTTTCAAAATCAATAAAATGCATTCCTTATGAATTGTGGAAAGGTAGAAAATCGAATTTAAATTATTTAAGAGTTTGGGGATGTCTTGCATTTTATAGAATTTCAGAACATAAAAAAACTAAATTTAGACCAAGAGCTTGGAAAAGTGTTTTTGTGGGATATGTAGATAACTCAAAAGCTTATAGACTTTTGGATATTGATTATAATGTAATTGTGAAATCTGGAGATGCAGACTTTTTTGAAGATAAATTTGTTTCAAATCTTCTGTAAACTGATTTGTCTCATAACAAAGAGTATGATGAGTCTACATTTACAAGAAATGAATTAGTAGAGTCTCATTCAGAAATTTAACCTAGAAGATGTCAAAGAGCAAGGAAAGAAAAATGTTTAGACTCTGATTTCATTAATTCTCAAGCAACTGTCTTCTTAGTTGAAGGTAATAGAGAATATATGATAAGACAAATTTCTATTGTTTTAAATGTTGAAAAAGATTATAAAATGTATATAGCAGCGATGATGTCTAGAGACTCTCAAGTTTTTGAAAAGAAGCCATTAATGATGAAATGAATTTGTTATTATCTAATAAAACTTAGGAATTAGTTGATTTACCAAAAAGGTCAAAACCTATTGGTTGCAAATGAGTTTTTAAACAAAAATATAATACTGATGGTACTATTCAAACTTTCAAAACTAGATTGTTTGCTAAAGGTTTTAAACAAAAAGAAAGTGTTGATTATTTTGATACATATGCACTAGTTGCTAGAGTTACTTTTATTAGAGTTTTACTTGTTTTAGCATCTATTAATGATTTGTTTGTATATCAAATGGATGTTAAAATAGTATTTTTTAAATGCTGAATTAAAAGAAGAAGTTTATATGGAACAACCAGAAGGATCTATACTTCCTAGAAACCAAAAGAAGGTTTACAAATTAACTAGACCTTTGTATGGTTTAAAATAAGCTTCTAAATAGTGGCATGAAAAGTTTGATTATATTGTTTTGTCTCATGGCTTTAAATATAACAATGCAGATAAATGTGTTTATCTAAAATTCATTGATAAATATGGTGTTATCATTTGTCTATATGTGGATGATATGCTTATATTTGGAACTAGTATGGCTACGGTAAATGAGACTAAAAAGTTTTTATCATAACAATTTAAAATGAAAGATCTAGGAGAGGTGAATACTATCTTGGAAATCAATGTCAAAAGGCATAGTAAGGGTTTTCTCTAAATCAATTTCACTATATTAATAAAATTTTGAACTTTCAACATTTAAATATACAAGAGGTAAATACTCCTTTTGATTCATCACATCATTTAACAAAGAATATCGATAGATTTGTGGCTTAGCTAGAATATGCTAGTGCTATTGGAAGTTTAATGTATGAAATGCATTGTATTAGACCAAATATAGCTTTTGTAGTATGCAAACTTCCAAGATATATAAGTTATCCAGGAACAGAGCATTGGAAAGGAGTTACAATGGTCCTAGGATATCTAAAGAAAATAATCAATCAAGGATTTTTTTACAATAAATTTTCGGCAGTGTTGGAACACAGATGCTAGTTGGATAACAAGTGCAAGTGATAATAAATCAAATTCAAGGTGGATATTTACTCTAGCAGGAGGAACAATCTCCTAGTAATCAAAGAAGCAGACTTGTATAAGTCATTCTATGATAGAATCAAAGTTCATTGCCTTAGCATCAGCATGTAAAGAGGGAGAATAGTTGAGGAATTTATTGATGGAAATAAAGTTGTGGCCATAGCTAATGCCAGCTATCTTTTTACATTGTGACAATAAGGCTACTATGTCTAGGGCATTTAATAAAATTTACAATGGCAAATCTAGACAATAATCCTAAGGCATGAATATGTGAGACAATTGATTTATGATGGAGTGATTACAATTCAGTTTGTAAAAATAAGTGAAAACTTGGTTGATCCTTTTACAAAAAGACTCAATAAAGAATTGATTAGCAAAACATCAAGAGGAATGAGATTGAAACACCTTAACATCAGTCACTAGTAATGAAAACCCAACCTTTAACTGGACCAAATCCGGTTTAAAGGTTCAATGGGTAAAAACAAGTTACTAATAAGTGATTAGGCACTAGAGTATTTACTTAACCATTCTTGGTTTAATTGCATATACGAGAACTTAAGCATTTAGGGTGAGTTAACTCTTAATGGATTCAAGGAAGCCTAAGTAATTAATACTTAAAGGAAATCCACATATATGAATATAAGAAGTAGTGCCGCTTCTTACAAGAATTCAGTTGTAATTCTTGAAATGTTTATGAACAGTTTAGGATGAGCACATGGCTATAAAAGTATGAGAAGATTAATGTAGAATGAAATTAATATAAGGATATGTGTGTGGTATTTCCAGTGTTGACACTAAAGTTGTGGTTCAGTGCAATTAAGTAACTATCAACTTGTTATTACATTAAAGTACTTACACTATTAATAGGTTCAAGTTAAAGGACAATGTTATTATACATATTCTTATGGGTCAGAGAGGACACTTAGTTTTTCAAACTAAGTGGGAGATTATAAGGAGCAGTGTGAAAAACTCAAAATATCACATTGTTTAGGGACAAGACTCTTTAAGGGTATGAAAGAAAGAGACTATGCCACTTGTCAAAAAATTCTTTGGAGGGAAGACTATGTGGTTTAAATATTGATAATTTAATATTTAAGTAATTAGCACTTAGAACATGGTGTATCGTGATTGTTAGATTAATCTAGTAGTGTAAATTTGGCGTATCGTGATTGTTAGATTAATCTAGTAGTGTAAATTTGATCTAGATTTAAAATTCAAATAATCCATCAAATCAAGTTTTAATTATTCGATTTTTTTTCTAAAACATTTCATATTTATTACCAATGTTCAAAAATTGATTATTAATGTTTCGATTTCTTGACAACATTCAAAAATAGCTAGTTTATGGTTTTGATTGAGTTTTAATATTTAGTTATTTTATTTGGCTATAAAAGGTAGCAAATCAGACCTGGGAAACATACAGAAAAATACTCTCTGCTTTCTCCTCCTTATATCCTCTCTGGTTTTCATTTCTGTGTTTTCGTTGAGACATCAGAAGTTGCTGTCTTTTATCTCAAGTGCTTGGGATAACTCGTAGGGATGGTTTGCTGGATCTCGGCAACAATCAAAGTAAGGGAGAATAACATCTTAAGGACAATGTGGTTGTCATACATTTTTGGGCACGGTCAATTTCATATATTGTTTCTAACAACACCAGGAAGCAAATTCAAAGCGTGCTTAGCCAACTGATCAGCCACTCCATTAGCCTCTCGATGACACACCTGGATAACCACATCCCATCCCTGTAGATGCATGGCATTAATCTCCTCAAGAAGGTATAACTCAAGATTAATACTGACATGAGGATTAATTATAACCTCCATAGCCTCTTCACAGTCACATTCCAGAATCACAGCATAATCCTCGTTATCCCAAGCAAGTTTCAAACCCTATAATACAGCTCAAAGCTCAGTATGAAGGCTGTTACCCACACCAATATTATACCCCAAGACCTTGCAAGAAATTTCCAGCATGATCTCAAATCACTCCTCCACATGTTGACAAATTCCCACTACTTATGCATGCACCATCAACAATAATCTTAACTAGTCCCTGTGGTGGTGGTGACCAACTAACTGTGCTTTAATTAATTGTCTTCATCAAGAAAAACTTTGTGTAGTCAACAACAACTCTAGTTTGTGCTTTAAAAGCAGCCTCATTTCCATCCTTATTATTAAAAACTTTTTTGTTCCTCATCAACCAAATAGTTCTGCAAGCCACGGAAAACCAAATTTCCCAGCCAAAACCTTCCACACTCACCTTCCTAGTCAAGTTCCATTTATACCACTCCCAACTAGTTTGCAACATGAAGAAACTACTTAGTAACTCACGAGGCAAGATTGTGAGCCAAAAGGACCTAGCTCTAGTACAATCATGTAAAGCATACAATATTCCTTTTGGATGGTCATTGCAAACAGTACAAGTGTCATTCATGTTAAAACCCTTTGTGTGATGTGCCTCATTTGTAAGAAGTTTGCCCTTCATGCAAAGCCACAAGAATGTCATATATCTTTGAGGAACATTAAGTCTCCATACCTTCCTCCATATTCCTCCATGACAAAGGTCTTTAGCAGGTTGAAGGCTATCTTACGCGGTCTTAACTGAAATGGTCCCATCTGAACTCCATTTCCATTTAGGTTTGCCATAATCATAAAATCCAAGCTAACACGCAGCCTTTCAATTTAGGGTTTAGGGTTTGTGATAAATAATGAATAATTAGGATTTTTAAATAAAGATATTTTATTAGAATATTTAGATTTAATTTAATTTATTTTGAATTTATTAGAATTTAGATTTTGTCTTTCTTTTATTTATAGGATTTAGTTATTTAAATTATGATTTTATCTTTTGTTTAGATTTAAGATATATATTATCTTAGAATTTTAGTAGGATTAGGATTTAAACTCTATAAATAAGAGTCCTTCTACTCATTGATATTCAAGATTTTGATTATTGATTTGAGTTATGGTTTTAGTGAATTCTCTCTCTCCATCAAAGTTTTTCCTTTTTCTCCATCATTGAGTTTCTCTCTTTCTTGAGTTCTTCCTTCTCTTTCTTTTCTCTCTCCTTTTTTATTTCTCTCTATCTCTCTACACCTGTTCATATCATTTGGTATCAGAGCCAAGTTCCCTACACGCCCCACGCGCTACTCTTCTTAAATCCACCATGACAAAAAAATCCCAACAAAATCTTGAAGAATTTGAGAAATCCACCAAAGAGTTTGTGGATCATGAGATGGAAGTCGTCAACCATGAGATTAACATGATGAAAGCAAATTTCAATCACAGGTTTGAAAAGCTGGAGAAAATGTACAAAGAGATCTTGCGGGAAGTAAAGGGAAAAAGTAAGCAACATATGAGTACAATAACAGAAGGCATACTTGGGAATCCGAGTATTCCTAAGGAAATCAACTTAGGAGGGCATATACCTTCTTGCAATCAATCTAAGGTTCTACTTGATGGGAATCATTGTTGCACCCAGAAAAATGTGACGAAAGAA
Source organism: Adenanthera pavonina (assembly GCA_026686845.1). Classification (NCBI taxonomy): domain Eukaryota; kingdom Viridiplantae; phylum Streptophyta; class Magnoliopsida; order Fabales; family Fabaceae; genus Adenanthera; species Adenanthera pavonina. The sequence continues at coordinate 29,736,139 of JAIVEN010000013.1, forward strand.
AAAGGAGACAAGAAAAGAGACAAATCGGGTTTCGTGACGAAAATCGATCTATGAGGAGTCACCACTAAAATTTTGAGGGAAAATCTTGGGAAACCGAATTAATGAGAAAAAGGGTGTTCTGCACAATCAGAGTTGGGTTCAAGAGTCGATTGTGCGTGGGGAAGGTGTTAGGCACCCTACGACACTCGTTCCTAGGAATGGTTACCTTACGTTGATTGTACAAAATAATACAGCTTTAAAAGTATTTGGATTTTTCTTTTATCATTCACATGTGAGGATAAGGGTAGAAAAGAAAAGAAAAAAAAAGGAAATCAAAGAAATTTAAAGGACAAAATAAAGGAAAGGAATTTAAGAAAATTAAATTGGAAAATATTTGTTAAGTTAAGGAAAGTTAATAAAATGAATTAAGAAATAAATTGGAAAAATATTTATTTATTTACAAGGGCGAATTTGATCCAGGATCAGAGCCTGCGGCCTACGTACCCTGCAATGGGGATCAAAGTTCACATAGTTCAGGATAGAAATGCGTGTCTATTAGTGGACATTTTTTAATTTTAATTTTTTGTATAATTTGTCATAAGAGAAAGTTGATTGAAAATAATTTATCTTTTTGCAAACAAAACGATTTTCTGAGATTGGGTTAGTGTGTTTTAATTTGCAAAAGATAATTTAAGTCTGCTTACTTACTCTTATTTTATTTTGTTTGAAAATATTTTTTATTCTTATTTTTCCTTAATTTAAATTTTTTTAGAATATTTTTATTTGATTTTTGACTTTTGAAAAAACCATTATATTTTTTTTATATTTTTGAAAATTTTCCTTTTTCTTTTTAAAAATAACCAATCTACATGTTACAAACTCGCAGTCATGCCTAATAGGTCGATTCCTTAATTACCTGCATAAGTTCTAAACCTCGGGGTATAAAGGTTTTCTTATAAATTTTTAAATAAAATTGGAAAAAAAACTTGTTATATTATCATAATTTATTTTTTATGAAATATAATTATTTTCTTAAAAGAAAGTTCAACCGGTACGTCTATGTGGATTAGCAATCTTATCTGACAACACGGTTAGCCAGTATATCTGCGTGGGTTCTCGAAACCTCACGTGGTATGGTTACTAAGTCAATTATTTCTATTATTATTATTTTTAAAAAAATCACTAAATATTATTATTTATTTAAAATATTTCAAAATATATATTTTATTGAAAAATTATACAACTAAGAGTTATTTATTTCTCTTAACGAATACAACTCACTCGTCTAAATCATATGCATGTGTGAACTCACAGACTCACGCGACAACATGATTAATTAAGATGTCTACGTGGTTTCAAAAATCTCACGTGGCGCAATTATAGACAATTATTTATTTATTTGTTTATTAGTTTTTTTGGTTATAGAAAAATAAAATTTTAGTAAAAACCATTGGGACCTATTATGTGTATACCTTTATAAGGTACTCATGAACCCCTGTGGGCCTCTAGGCACAAAATGAAATTAAGGGTTCCATTTAGATCTTGATGGGACTAGGGCACAAAAATCTGGTTCAACTAAATGATATCCACATTCTCAAATCCCAGTAAGAATGATAAGGACTTGAACAATGCAGGACATGCTAAATACATGGAAAGCATCCTCTTCTGATCAAATAAACTCTCACAAGCATTTTAGCATATACCTATAAGCCACACTTTAAAGATGACTACAGGAGTTAATTCACCATTCTATCATAAACATCAAATGTGAGAACTTGAAGGCAACACCAAGCTTCATTTGAAAGTTAGAGTTCAAAGCACATAAGCGGTCCGTAAGAAAATCAATAGTATGAAACTTTAATTACAAATCTACACAATCAGTGGATTTAATGCACCTATGTTCTTCCATGCCCGAGTCCAAAGAAATTATTGTCCGAATCAACTAATATGAGTACCCAAACATATATTCGTGAAATGATTCAATGTACTCAAATCTGCAGGTCTTTAATCACTAAGCTCATACACTCATCATCCAAAGCAGAAATTCAAGCCGAAACAGGAAAAAACAAGTAGCAGAGGAGAGACCAAAACCAAAGAGCGTATCAATACATTAAGAAGGATCAAAAGGGCGAAGAGAAGGATATGAAACTACTACCTCTAGAGGGTCTCAGATGCCTTGTTTTGTTTTCGTTCTGTTCTTCAAATTTGCCTTGACGATCTCTCCTTCAGATTTGCCTCGGCCCTCTCTCGCGTGGATCGTGGTCGAGTCTTTGTCTCTCACTCGCTCCCTTGGTCTCCATCATGCGTTCCTCGCTGCCGCGGTTCCACCCCCTTGTTTTCTCAGTCACCCGTCTCCTCTATTTTTTCGGACCTCCTCCATTTTATCTCCATTGTGCTCAGCCTCCCTCTGTCTCTCCTTCTCGTGTATGTCTCCCTCTATTCCTGCTGCCCCCCTCCATTTCTGCGACTCCCTCTATTCTTTTTCAGCCTTTCGTGCCTGAGCCATAGGGCTTAGGTATTTTGGGGCTCACCCCTCTTTTTTTTTTAATTTAATAATTTTTTATATTATTTTATTTCATATGCAATTTTTTTAGTTTTCCTTTATTTCTTTTATTTCCTTTATTTCACTTTTATTTTTTTATTATTATTTTTTGTTTAGTTTTTTTCTCTTTTTTTTGACATTAATCCCTTTTGAAATAGATAAGATTTTTGAAGAGTCAAGATCTTGGGGTAGGATTTTTTTTTTAACACTATAAAGATATGACTTTTTTTTTTTTGCTTATCATAAAAGATAGGCAAATAATTTGATTGATTTAAAAGATTAAAAGAAAGGAATATGATTTTTGAAAACCTTAAAAATGATTGGATTTTGAGAACATATGTTTTATTTATTATTATTATTTAATTTTTATAAAATAGCATTTAAATTGACATTAAAAGGAAAATTTGTATTGATTTTTCTGTAATTTTATGTTTGAAGTCCGGACAAAATACGGTGTTTACAATTATCAAGTTAAACAAGGCAATAGAAATCAAAATAATAGGGCTCTTCTTCCAAAGGCCCACAATTGCCAAGATGACTACATAGAAAACCGGTGGGATACTCAAGATATCATTGACCATTATAGTAGGTGGTGCGAGTCACCCCCTAGAAATCATCGGGAAGTTTACCGGCTAATTCCTCTTGATGATATAACTAAGAAGGTTAAAGTTGACGCTCCTGAACTCGATGGTCAATTAGATTCAAATGCTTTCTTAGATTGGTTGGCTAATATGGAGGATTACTTTGAGTGGTATGAGATGATTGATGTGCACTGTGAACATTGTATTTTATCCGGGCCTTATACATAAAAAAAATGACAATGATAAATTAAAATTAAAAAAATAAAATATAAATAATAATAATACATAAGTCGATTAACAAAAAATAAATAATACATAATACAAATAAATAAATATAAAAAATAATAAAATAACAATGATAATATGTAAATATTATTATTATTATTTAATTAAAAAAATAAAAACAAATTTTACCTTGGGCTGAAATCAGCCTAAGGTAATCTTGAGCCCCCAAATGGGGCTCAGGTCCAAGATCACTCTGACCCCTAATAAAGGGCTCAGGAATGGAGGACAGGGGAGTCGCATGAAATTCAGAGAGGAGCTTGGGCAAGAGACAACTTAGGGGTGAGGGAGCCGTGAGGGGGGACCAGAGAGAGAGAGCCCTGGTTCAGGGCTCGTGTGTTTGTGAGCAGAGGCTCACACACAAATCAGAGGGAGCCCTAGCCTAGGGCTCACACGAGAGTCTCAGGGAGGGCATTAGCAGAGAGGCTTGGACAGACTGAAGAGAAGCAGAAAGAGTTGGGGTTTGTGGAAGACAAGACAAAGAAGGAGCCGAAGAAGAAAAGGAGGTGTGGTCCAGGCTCGAGTACACAGGAGATCAAAGGCAAAGGAATCCCCTCCACTACTCCGTACCCAGTTACAATAGAGTAGTGGAGGTACAAGCATACGAGACCGAGGGTGTGGCATGCTTGAGTGAGAGGGCGCCAGAGGCTCAAGTGCAAGTGGAGGGAGCCCTAATCAAGGCTCGGGCAAAAGGCACAGAGGGAGCCTCTGAGCAGAGGCTCAGGTTCGAGAAAGCCTGGGAGAAAGCGAGTGAGTAGAGACAGAGAAGAGGAGCGCGATGCATAGGGAAGGAAGCTAAGGTTTAAGTTCAAGCGTCGGTTAGAGATGTAGAGCGAGGGAGGCGCAAAAATGACAAATTACCACTCTCCACTCCTCTGTACTAGGTATGACAGTGTAGTCGAGGTGAGGGAGCATTTGGAGGTTCACGAATTTGGCACAAAAATGACAACAAAGCAGCAAAGAATGTGAGCATGAAATTGGGACTGAGTTAAGGAAAAAGACGGGATCATGTGCTCGGGAGGCACTTTATTCACTTGCCGAGGTCCTATAAATGGGTCAGGAAGCGATTGCAAGGGGAGGATTAGACACCAAAAAAAACCTTATAAGAACCTTAGAGAAAGAGAGCAGAATTGGGAGACACACAGAAAAAGGACAAGGGAGAAAACAAAGGAGGCTTAAGGTTGGCTCTGAGTTGTTGATTTCTCTGTAGCTGTGTCCACCGAAGGCTTGAGAGAAGCTGGGAAGTAGTAGAGCATTCTGCGCAAAGAATTGTTTGGCTTTAGTTGGTAAACTTTACTTAAGAATTTTGGTCAGTTGGTTTGAATGGATGCCTTGTTCTCATTGCTGATAGCGTGGAGATCATGCTTATCATCTGGGTTCTACAGTTTAGTTATGAGACCTCCGTACTATTTTTGTTCTAATTTTATTTCGAGATGGTGCATTAGCATTAGGAGGGATTTATTAGAGATTTGATTTTGAGTTCTTAAGTTCCTTAATTTTGTGAATCTTTTGAGTTTACTGCCTTTCAAGAAATAATGTTGAGTTATGTTCCTTTGGGACCCGTTTGCTTGCTATCTTCTCTTCTTATCAAGGTGAATGTATTTTGTTGTTTGATTGTGATCAGTTAAACATCCATTTATGTTCATTTGATCAGTGGGCATTCTCATTTTTATTTTGGTATATTGGTATGGTGTTATGTTTCTAGCACATTTTTATTTCTCCTGATGAGGTTTCATAGAAAAGCAGTTTGTTAAGTGCACACAAAAAAAGTCCTTTGCTACCCCACTGAACCATGAACCTTGTTTTAGTCCCTTGTTGATTCAATCTCTGATTTTATAATGTTTTGCCTTGGCCTTTTCTGAACTTGTTTGTCTCAAGGTTTCAAAGAATAAATTGTAGATAATGAGATTTATGGGTTCGCATTGCTGCATTTTGATTGATTAAGTTTTTCTTTGTTTAGTGATGAACTTGTTTTGTTACTAGATATAGGTTTGATAGTTGATTGTTTAAACCATGATTAATTATTGTGTTTGGGATTCATTTTGATTTGTAGTGTTCTATCAACTGAAATTTGGTTTAGAGCCGTGGGATATTTAGTTTCTGGTACTATCGATGGGGGCTTTGTCATTGGAAAATTTTGTATTCGAGAAATCTTGTTCTGGTGCATTTTTGTTTGGGACTTTGTTTCTATTATTGCTGATATCGTGGGGATTATGCTTGGTTATCTAGGTCCTATGATTTGATTATGAGATCGTCATGCCGTCATTGTTTTGGTTTTGAAATGGTATATTAGCATTAGGGGGAAATTGATTAGGAATTTGATTTTTGAATGCTTAAGTTTCTTAGTTTTGTGAACTTCTGAAGTTCTTGCCTCATGAAAAAAATAATAATAAAATAACAAAAAACATAATAAATAAAAAAAATAAGAGAATTATTCTTTCAAGGGAAAGTGAATCTGTGCTCTTGGGTGCTGCTATTTTGGGTGCTATTGTTTCAAAGAAATCCCCAGCCTTAGTAAGGCTATGGAAGCCTCAAATGCCATTGGTCTAGGATGTTCACTTTCCTTTCTAGCTCAAAAATGTATTTCTTTTATGTATTTAGATGAGGATTTAAGGTTGATTTAAAAGGAACATGTAATTAACTTCACTTAATGTGATAATTGTTGTTTAGAAAAGTACATGCGGGATCATATCTTCTAAATGCTTCTTGATTCTGTATTGTCAACATCTTTTCAAAATGATTGCTTATCTTGATATAAACTTCCATAAAGTTCAATTTCGTTATTTATGTCATCCCTAAAGAAATGACAACTCTTGAATAGATTCTACATTATAAAAATTGTGCTCAGGTTACATAGTAATTTTGCATATTTGTATAAAGCATCGTATATAACACAATAATGCCTAGTTCGCTAATGAGAATGTTATCTGTTTCTACACCCACATGTTGCAAACACAAGAGACACTGCATATAGTCATTTCGTGTGCATCTCATTAGCTTTGAAAGATGAATAACTATGGATTGTAATAACTTGTGCTGATTCATCAAAGTTATAATCAAATGTTCTCTTTTCATTATCGTCTCAATGAACAGTGTGCTTCATTTCATGGAATAACCTTTGTGATCTCTTATTTATTTTCATTTTTAAAATAAATAATAAAAATAATTTATACAGAAATTATTTGCTTCCTTTGAATTTTTTTTTAATTTTTTATGCCTTTTTCTAGTTACCCTTTTCATTTCATAATTTGAAATAAGAAAATAAAAATATTTTGAACAAAAATTATTCGTTTTCATCCAAGCTTTTATCCCTTATCTGCCTTGAGTAGTAACACCGTGGGTATTTAAGTATTGATCAGCAACTTGTAAGTGATAAAGTCGCCACATATACTGATTATTTCTCTTTGATAATATATGTAATTGTCAACATGGCATTTTGTTTGGATCTTTCTTTCACTTTGTTGTGGTCATATCACCGCATACCACATCGCTGCATTCGTCCTAGTCTAATTGACTTAGTTGTGTCACATTGACTTAGTTAGCTATTCATTTGTGCATCTGTCAGAGTCATATTCTAATCTTTATTTGGTCACGCCTTAGTCCACCTTTGTTGTGGCATGCCTTCATTCACCATTTACTTTTCAAATTAAATCATTCATACCCATAATAGAGTCTCACGCGCTAAAAAATTTTTTTTCATGTCATATTGCATCATTTTGCGTCAGGGGCAAGCGAGTAGTCGTGTTTTGCACGGACAAAATTCGTGTTCTAATTTTTACTTATTCCTTATGAGAGAACTCACAAAATTACATTCTCCTCATTCTCACATAAGAAACTAGTAAAGAGAGGCAACTGTGAACACCCCATTTTGTCCGGGCATTTAAAAAAAACAAAAACAAAAAAATAAATAGTAAAATAGAATAAATAATAAATAATACTATATAAAAAACAGGAAAAACACAAAAAAATAAAATAAAAAAAAGAAGAAGAAAGGAGGGAAACCAACGAAAAAAAAGAGGGGAGGGGGTGATTTCGGACCCAGGGTGCCACGAGCCCAATTAAGGGCTTGTGGATCTGGGCCACCGAGGGCGTAGCCCTAAAAGAAGTGAAAGGGCGAGAGCCTCCCGAAAGAAGCAGAGAGGAAAGACCGAAAGAAAAGAAAAAGAATGGCTGCCGCGGACTAAAAAGAAAAAGAAAAGACAGAGGGAGAGACGGGCAGAGGAGAGCACGCGTGGACTGACAGGGAACCAGGAGAGGCAGACTAAAAGTGTAACACCTTACTTTTAGACTTATTTCCCATGAATTAGACTCTTTTTAAGTCTAATTATACTTGATTCTAAGCTTGAATCACATAAGAATGAAAATCAGAATTTCAAAAATTTTCGGTTACTGTTCATATAGTAGTTTCCACTTTGCCGACTGAACTTTGAAAATTCATAACTAATTTTAGAAAAATTATTTCATAGTGATTCAAGTCTTTAACAATAGATAAAAACCTTCTTTACATGGAAAAATATGAAATTGAGCATTTACTTGACCAATTTATACAGTTTATTTCTTAAACATTTACTGCATATTTGGTCATTTTCTCTTCCCCAGGATTTTGGCTTTATATTTAAAAATTCATATCTCACTCTACCATGAGCTAAAGCAAACATTCTTTATGTCATATGAAATCCCTGTGAGTCTATTTATATAAATATTTTTCTTCTACATTTATTCAACTTGCACAGGACATGGTGTTAACTTAAATCATAAAGGGTCAGAATTCTACTTTTGCTAGAACAGTTTTGGGAAAACCTCCATATCTCCTATCATATAGCTCCAATTACCTCCGAATCAGTGGCATATGAAATTCAAAACATAGAAATTTCCATGAATATAAACCACTGAATTTTTTTAGCTTTGTACGATTTTATATAAACTTTTGAATTTTCCAGTACTTACTTTTTAGTTTTCAGTTTTCCCATTCTTACCCTGTTCTGAACCCTGAATTAGAAAATTCACCATTAATTGTACACAACTCCAAATGGGGTGAATTAGGTGTCATATTAAATCTGGAGATGCCCTATATCTGGTATAAAAATATCATAAACTTACCCTCACATTAAGTATAGAACAAGGGCGAATGAAACAGACATGTTGGGAAAATGCCCTGTTTCAGTCCACATTGCAATTTCCTTGTCAAAACTCTTGCAAATGAACTCATTTTGGCATGTAACTTGGTAGAATATAACTTCATATCCCAACATACAGAACTGAAAATTTTCATACATTTTCTGAAACATTAACATATTATTCACTATTTTATAATTTCATACAAAGCAAGGCACAAATAACCATCCACCCTATAACACAATGGCTTGCAACATCATTTCCTTCTTCATGCCTTTTGCTCCTTCCTTAACCCTTTTGCATTGGTTCTCCCTAGCATGGTTAGTCATTGAAGGGGGGTAAGATTCAAAGAATCTCAGTAGCATTATCCAGTCACACACATATATCATCACACTTCACATAGATCATCAAGCAAACTCATCAATTCGTATAATGCCATAACAATTTTATGAAAATTTCGGCAGAGTTTCACTTTGTAAATTGGGCATTCCGGAGCTTCAAGCCCCTTTAAACAACTCAGCCAACAATCAATGGACATCACAAAATATTAATCATGGCATCAAACAAGTCATAGAATTCACAAACATTCATAAGACAATATAATGCATAGAATGAAAATATGCTACCTTTATGTATTCCCTTCCTTTTCAAACTTTGTGCACCTATTTTTTGGCTTGTTTAAACTTCCTTGAACCTATACATATCATCATTTAATCCATTTAGCCACTGATTTTCAGAATTATACAATACCATGCACACTAAACCCTAACTTTTTCACTTAGTGTTCCTTTGATCTTTCTTTGTACAACACACTTGTTCTTAAGATTTTAGGCCATGAGGAATTCATTTTTGACCTCAAAATCATGAAATTCCTTCTCTATTTCTAACCCTAATCTGACCGAAACCAAGCATAAAAATGGAGGAAAACATTTAGCTTGCTATACTTCAAACCACTTGCATAATCATGCTTCTAGTCTCTTATTTATGCCTTTTCCTAGGTTTATTTTACCATAGCTCAACTTTCTCTCTCAAAACTCCTCCATGGCTGAAACTTAAGGTGAGGGAGGAAAGGAAAAGACTCCATGAAACACTCACTAAAAGCTTGAGAAGGCAAGATAAGGATAGTAGAACTTACCTTTGAATTCTAGTTTTTATGCTTGCTCCTTTACTATCTCTTTTCTCTCTTCTTTTCTCCTCTCTTCTTGCACGTTCTTGCTGCCTTTCTTTCTCATTCTCAGACCACTCTTTTCCTCTTTCTCAAGTGTAAGTGTCGGTCAAGAGAGAAGGCAAGGAGGAGACAGTGATGAAAGTATGATCCAATCATCTTATGCCATCTTTTTTTTTTCCCAAATACTTCTTAAAGAAGTATTCATAAAATCAATTAACTAATGGTATTTTCCTCACGTGGCAGCAGCTGAACACGTCTGAAATGGGAGTGAAAGAGTGATTAAATGGCTTAATTAACTTGCTAATCACTCACTTAATCATATTTACTTTTTGGGACAAAAAGCCTTCTTTGAGAAGTTATCTATAAAAAAAATCAAGTAAACAATTTCCATCCATGTCCCCAAGCTGTGCAGCACGTCATTTACTAGATTTTTGGGCCAAAACTTGCTTCAAAAATTTTAATTGACTAGAATACCCTTTACCAATTAAATTTACCCGTACCGATTGACTATTTTTACTAAAATTGTCATTAAATTGGTATAGGATTATCCAATAATTACTTTTGATCAAAAATCATTATCTAGACCCAAAATATATTTTATTAAGGCATAATCATTGTCCTTGGATCAATACTGCCTTTTACTGCAGTCTAAACTGACTTTTATCGGGTAAACTATTGATATTAAATCATAATCACCCAATAAATGTTATTTTGATCTTAATAAATTCCATACTATATTTCATTGGGTCTACCTCATTGAGAGCTTCATTTTGACTATAATTTTTCATATTTACAAAAATGCCCTTGACTCGAGGCTAATTTACAATTCTTGAAACTTTTGGGTCCTTTTTCGTAATTTTTCCCAAACTTATTTTCTCTTTTCCCTTGGTCGTTAAGTCATTCTCAAGGGACCAAATTGCATATATTCTTAAATCTTGGGGTCAAAATTTAATTTTCTCATTTTTTCATTTAACCAGGAAAAATGACATCTTTACCATTCTTTACGCTTAACGGTATCTCACCATTTTTTTCAATTTCTTTTGCATTTTACGATGTCAACCTTTTCATTTTTGGGCCTCAAATGCATTATTCACATCTTATCTCTAATTTGAGAAATGATCGTTTTGCCCCTAAATCGGGTCCAAAACATAATTATCCATTCTTTCGGGCACTTTCTTGTAATTTCACCCAAAGATCAATTTTTTTATTATTTCCTTTTCACTATTCACATTAACTTTCAAATTGGTCTATCTCTCAACCTAGACCTCCCGGGCATGCAATACTTATATCATTACGCTCAGCTTGGAGCGGGCTTTCATTCAAGTGGTATATTGCATATTTTCCGGGGTAAGTTCTAGAATTAATTTCTACTAAGGACCTTATGGAAAATTAATTTCAATTAAGGACCTAGCATAACTTCTTCAGAAAATTAGATGAGAAATTAATTTCTTCTAAAGCCTGATTATATATAGCATTTTCGTTTCACTTCGTTTCTCATCTTTTATTCATTCTATAGCATCCCATAAAAGTTGGGATATTACAGAAAGGAAAGGAATGGGGCGTGGAGACAGAGAGCTGCAGAGGTGGCGTGCACGAAACGAAAATGGAGAGAAAAACGGAGGGAAGCCGAGCACTGAGAGGGGAGGAGAGGGAACTGCGAGACGGAGGTGAAGGACGGAGGAGACCAAGAGCAGAGCAAGGGGATCTTTGGAGAAGCCGAGGGACCCGAAGCTGGGGATTTTCGAGGGAGGAATCTGGAGACACTCACGAAAAAACAGAGGGTCCAGGTCACTGGGACCAAGAGCCAAACAGAAAGCATCTTCAGGAATTCACGAGGAAGAGGCCCTAGAGATTTTGGGAAAAATCCGAGGTGGAGGTTCTGGGGGCCACGAAAATAGAGGGGGACTGAGAGCGAAACAGAGGATCTTTGGAGAGCCGGAGAAGCCGAAGAGAGGGACCGAGTAGGCAAAGCAAGAGGGGACCTTTTCTGGGCAGAGGAAAGACACAGAGCCGAGAAAAAACTGAAGAAAAGATAAGAGGAAGACTGGAGGCTGAGAGAAAAGCTGGGGCATCTGCAGGGGAGGAGAGCCACGAGACAGAGGCGAAGAAGGGGGGTGCAAAATTGAGAAGAGGAAGCCGCGGAGGTTGAAGGATAGACTAAGGGAGCACCGGAAAGCAACCGGAGGCACAGAGAGTGAAACAAGCTGACAGAAGATGAGTACCAAGTTCGAATCGTGGACTCGTCACTTCCATAAGGAAGTCACGCAAGCATTGGTTCGGTAATTTAGCTTTTGTTACACTCTGCCTTCATCGTAAGTTGCTAATATTGTTCCTGAGTTGTTACATCTCTGTTTCTTTCCAAGTTGAATGTGTGAATGGGGTATGGTTGCCTGTATCTTGAAACCCCTTTTGATCTTCAGGCACCACTATGCTTGTTGGTATGTGCCTCCTGTCATTTAGATTACGCATTTAGTAAGTTTAGCATGTCATGTTTGTGGTACAAAACAAGGCCTCTGGGCTATGTATTTTTGCTAAAACTGTGATGAAGATTGTATTGTTCATTGCTTGTGCTTCTACCAAGTAAGGAATTTTTCCACTTGTGCACCGTGGATGTGAGGAATCTGAAACTATGCTAGCCTTAATAAAAATTTGGTTTGGGGTATGAGTCTATGTGCTGAAAATGAATCGATATGATACTTGCATAGTCAAAGGAAATTGTATCTGCAGCTGGGCTGATGGTCTTTGAGTATATTAAATGTGGGGACGGATGTTGTCTCATCTTTTAGTTCCATTTTTACTCATTATGGTTGCACTGGTGTTTATAAAATTACTAGAGAACAAACCATAATAAATGTGTGAAGCGTTTTATCTTTTCGGACTAGTAATCTATGAAGTAGGAAGGTTTGTGACGAAATGTTAGGGAAATGGGCTTTAGAGAGGTATGTGATTTGAATTTTGCTTTGGGCTAACTTCATTGATGTTTTGGGCGTTTTCTTTCAGGCCCATTTGCTTCCAAATAGTCACAAAGTTTGGGTTTTTGTATTGAGACATAGGCCCATATAAAGGAAAGACTCCCCTTATCAAAATATGGGTCTTAAATGAAATAAAGTAAGAAGGAGCATAGTTTGGGTTTTTCCTCTCAAGCCCATTTATTTCTTAATGGTCACAAAGTCTTGGTTTTGGTGTAGAGTATAGATGTTATATAAAGCAATTAGGGACTAACTAAGACGGTCATATGAGCTTGTAAACGGTTCCATAAGTCGCTGGGTTTAATTTCCTTCTTATGTTGGTCACGAAGGCTTGTGAGTCTTTGCAGACTCTTAAACCAATTACACCGTATGAGCCTACGGGGCTGTACGAGCGTATTAACAACTGTTAATTATAATAATAGGTCCCAATGACCTTTTCATCTTATTTTTAAATAAATAAATTTTATTGTGTAAACTTTTATATATTTCAAAACGCTTTAAGCAAAATAACGATATTTAGCGATTTAAAAAATAATAATAATAAATAAAAGTAAAAATAAAAAATAAAAAAAATAAAATAATGATAGAAATAATTGATTTAATACTCACACCACGCGAGGTTTTTGGAACCCACGCAGTTATTCGAGTTTACTGAGTTTGTCGCGTGAGATTGTGAACTCGCGTAGATATATCAGTTAAACAACTTTCTTTTAAGAAAATAACTATATTTCAAAATAAAATAATGTGACAAGTTTTTCAAATTTTATATCTAATAAAATTATTATATGGCATTTTAAAATATAATAAAACCTTTATACCGCAAAGTTTAGAACTTCTGCAGGTAATTAAGGAATCAATTTATCAGGCATGACCGTGAGTCTGCAATGATGGATTGGTTTTCTTTTTAAAAGAAAAATTCTCAAAAGTACAAAAATATGTTATTTCAAAAGTCAAAAATCAAATAAAAGCATTTTTAAAAAAAATCCAAAAAAGAAAAAACATTTTCAAACAAAATAAAATAAGAGTAAGTAAGCGGAATTAAATTATTTTTTATTAATTAAAACACACCAACTCAATCTCAGAAATAGTTTTGTTTGCAAAAAGGTAAATTATTTTCAACCAACTTTCTCTTATTACAAAAATATTAATAAAAAAATATATATATCCACCAACAGACACGCATTTCTAGTCCCGAATTACGTGAACTTTGATCCCCATCGCAGGGTACGTAGGCTCTAGGCTCTGATTCTGGGTCAAGTCCGCCTTTGTAAATAAATAAATATTTTCTGATTTTATTTGGTGTTTTTTCCATTAATTTAATAAATGTTTCTCAATTTATTTTCTCAATTCCTTTTCCTCATCTTGCTTAAATATCCTCAATTCTAATTTAATTTATTTTCTTTATTTTTCAAGTTTGCCAAATTTTCTTAATTTCCTTCTTTTTCACCATTTTTCTAGCATGTGAATAATAAAAAGGAAAACCAAAATACATTTTTAAGCCATATTAATTTACACAATCTACGTAAGGTAACCGTTCCTAGGAACGAGTGTTGTGGGGTGCCTAACACCTTCCCCACACACAATCGACTCCCGAATCCAACTCTGACTACGCAGACCATCCCTTCCTCTTCAATTCGGTTTCCCAAGATTTTTCCTTAAAATTTTGGTGGCGACTCCTCACAAGTCAGTTTTCACTCGACAGCTAGATTTGTTTCTCTTTTTTCATTTTGTCGCATTTTTTCGGGTGCGACAGTAATAATCGTATTTTGAATTCTTCTTAATACTTTTCTTTTAAATAAATATGTGTTTAGAGGGCCTTATTTATTTTCATTTTATAATAAAAAGAAAATAAAAAAATTCATCCACAAAATTATTTAATCTTTTATTTTCCTTCAATTTTTATTTATTCATTTTCTTTCTAATAGCCTTTTCTTTTCATAATTAAAAAAATAAAAATAATAATAAAAAGGATTTAAACCAAAATTATTCGTTTTCCTCCCAAATTTTTATCTTTTTCGTTTATCTGCCTCGAGGGATTAAGTTTCTGTAGACGAATAGTTAGGGTGTCAGTCAATTATATCATGAGTAAGGAGTTACCATGGTATTCATATTGACAAATATTTTTGGGTTCAAATGACCTCTTTTCTTTTTCCTTTTTTTAAAAATAAATATAAAATAAATTATTAAAATAAAAAACCTCTATTTCAAATTTTTCTTTTTATTTTTATCCTTCGAGTAGTGATACCGTGAGCGTTTAGATACCAATTAGCTAATTGTGAGTGATAAAGTCACTATATATGCTGTTTGGTTTTGTTTTAAAGTTGATTTTGAAAAATAAAAATATAAGTAGCAGTTCTACCTTAAATTCTTTTTTGTTCTATTTCAAGTTTTTTTTTAAAAAAAATAAGAAAATAAAATAATTTAAACAAAAATTATTCATAAAAGAAAAAAAGATGGATTTTCTAATTTCATTTTTCATTGCATAATCTGAAATAAGTAAATAAGAACAATTTAAACAAAAATTATTCGTTTCCCTCCAAGCTTTTATCCTTTTCACTCCTCTGCCTCGAGTGGTATTTACGTATCGATCAGTAACTTGTAAGTGATAAAGTCACCATATATACTGGTTATTTACTTATTTATTTATTTATTATTTTTTGAAAATTTATGTAATAATCATATTTTGAATTCTTCTTCTTAATGCTTTTCTCTTATAAATAATATGTTTTAAGCGGATCTTACTTATTTCCATTTTTATAATTTGTGCAAAATTATTTGTTTTCTTTTTATCTTTTATGCCTTTTGCCTCAAGTGGTATTATTGTGAGCATTTAGGTATCAATGAGTGAATTGTGAGTGATAAAGTCACCACATGAGTTAGTTGATTTTATTTTATAAAAATAAAGTTGTTTTCAAATTTTTCCTTTTCAAATTAAAAATAAAAATAATCAAAATCATATATAATTGAGGAAAAACATATATGTTTTTTTTTAGGAATCGATTTCTTTTTTTAAAAAAAATGAAAATGAAAAATGAATGATAAGAGAAAATAATTGAAATTAATTTATCTTTTACAAATTAAAACACACCAACCAATTTTGAAAATTGTTTTTTTTGTGAAAAGATAAATTAATTTTTATAAACTTCTCTTTTCAAAAAAAATATATGATAAAAAATATCAACCTAGTAGTACGCACTTTTAGTCCGAACTGCATTGACTTTGATCTCCATGACAGGATACGTAGGCCTCAAATTCTGATTCTGGGTTAAGTCCAGTCCTGTAAATAAATAATTTTTTTCTCTCATTTTATTTTTTCCAACTTCTCATATTTTCATTTTACTTTCTTCATTTTCATTTTCTCTTATTTTTTGTATTTATTTTTGCATGTGAATGATCAAAAGGCCATCAAAATAATTTTTTAAAAAGCCATAAAAATTGCATAATCAACTTAAGGTAACTGTTCTTAGGAATGAGTGTTGTAGGGGTGTCTAACACATTCCCCACTCACAATCGAACTCTCTAACCCAACTCTGACTCGCAAACCATCCTTTCCTTTTTATTTTGATTTTCTAAAATTTTCCTTAAAATTTTGGTAGCGACTCCTCCTGAATTAACCTCTGTTGTGTGGGCCGATTCCTCTTTTTTCTTCATTTTCCATGCCATCTGCGTCGCATTTTTGGGTGTAACATGCACTGTGTTCGTTTTACAAAGATGAAGCTTGTTGGGTCTGCCAGGAAGCATTGGCAACATGTGTAACAGAACCTGGAGCGTCTAGAAGAACCCCCAATCAATATTAGGGCAGAGATGAAGATGAAGCTCAAAGAGAAATATGTATCTACATATTACAAGAATCAACTCTACAATTAATGGTTAAACTTAAGATAAACTTATGTAGTGTCTGACTACATGACTCATTTTGATGATCTTCTTATTAGATATGAAGTCAAGGAAGACCCTTAGATGATGATCCAAAAGTTTGTTAATGGTCTCCGAGTTGATATACAGCAAGAGCTTAAATTGAATCCTCCTGAATCTCTGGAATAAGCTTATCATAAAACTTTGGAGGTAGAACCCTTGTTTAAGAGCTTTAGTTCGAAAGGGAGTACATCTAAGAATATTGAGTCTTTAAGATCCAACTCTCACGCTAACGGTTCTATAGTTGAGTGCTTTCGATATCATGCTAAAGGTCATATTGCATCAAGGTGTCTACAACACGCTCTAATTCTTAATTCGTCAGCTGAGAAAGAGGATGAAACTATAGATGATGACATCATACTTGACCCCCATAAGTTATATCCTTCTGGAGTGAACATAGATGAGGAGTTTGTTGAAGATGAAATAAAACGCGGAGCTTAACTCTCCGGAAGAGAGTTCTTTCAAACGGGAGGAAATGATAAAGAATAAATAACTAGGATTTTTAAATAAAGATATTTTATTAGGATATTTAGATTTAATTTAATTTATTTTGAATTTATTAGAATTTAGATTTTATCTTTATTTTATTTATAGGATTTAGTTATTTAAATTATGATTTTATCTTTTGTTTAGATTTAAGATATATCTTATCTTAGAATTTTAGTAGGATTAGGATTTAAGCTTTATAAATAATAGCTCTACTACTCATTTGTGTTCAAGAGTTTGATTATTGATTTGAGTTATAGTTTAAGTGAATTCTCAATTTTCTTCAAAGTTCTTCCTTTTTCTCCGTCCTTGAGTTTTTCTATTCTTGAGTTTTTCCGTCTCTTTCTTTTCTCTCTCCCTTTTTATTTCTCTCCACCTCTCTACCCTTGTTCACATCAGTTTGTCCTTAGTTAGTATGTTGTTTTCTTTTCTTTCCATGTATAAAAAAATGTTTTAATTATCAACTCAAAATAGCGTAAGTAGCATGAGCTTTCATTAATTAAGTATGAGGTTTAGAGTTTGATTTTGAGCCTTTGTATATGAAATAAACTTAATTGGGAGAAGTTTACCCTTTATTCGAAGTTTAGTTCTTACCCACAAAGACACTTTGGCAAAAGGAATTACCTGAGCCATCCATATCAAGGCAAACCCAATTATGACCATTGTGTTGTTGTTGGGGGAATAAAAAAAAAGTGCACCTAAACTAAAGAAAAAATGCAAAAATTAAAATTAAAAATAAATTAAATTAACTAAATTAAAATACAAATCTAAATTAGTCCTAAAAGAAATGAAGAGTAAACTAAACTAAACTAACTAAATGTAAATGACCTAAATCTATTAATGAAATGTAACTAAAAATGCAAACTAACTATTAATAAATAAAATGCTAATGCAACTATACTTTTTTTATGATATGCAATGTAAACCATTTAATATGCAATGCCAACTACACTTACGATTTTTTTTTGGGGGGGGGGGGGGAAGGGGGATTTTTTTTTTGTAAAAAACACTAATGCAAATTAAGCTAAACAATGCTAATGACATAAACTAAGAAAGGTAAGATGAAATGCTAAATGAGAGATGTTTTGTATGTAATGAATTGATGAGGTAATCTATAGTTCACTTGTTCAAATTAGCTTATACTTTCTCCTCTTTAATTGATTAAACTCAGGGAAATTAAGTAACCAAGTCAATTGATTTAGTAAGGTTCTCACAACCAAAAACAATTCAAATTAAGTCCAAATTTATCTAGCTACCACTAGTGTAATTGGGATTGAATTAGGATAAATTATCACCATCAATTGACTTGATTAAACATGCTTAATGGTGGACAATTAAATCTGGAAAAATTTAGAACAAAGCTTAATTCCTACAACCAAGCATTCAAGTGCTCAAGATTAGCACTAAAATTCAAGTAATCAATTAGTAAACACTAGATACCATTGTATTACACTAATTAACCACTTTAGAACACAAACTCTGAATATATCCAGGTCTGATCAGAACAGGGTAGCCACCAAACAACAAGATAAATCCACAATATATTATATCCAATCCAATCCAATGTTATTCCAATAACTACATAAATAAATCTATCAATTTCCTAAACAAATCACACTTTACAAGTTTTGAACATAGGAAAATAAATGAATTTAAAAGAGTAGAAGTTAGAAAATATTT
The DNA here is from genome assembly GCA_026686845.1 of Adenanthera pavonina. NCBI lineage: Eukaryota > Viridiplantae > Streptophyta > Magnoliopsida > Fabales > Fabaceae > Adenanthera > Adenanthera pavonina. The sequence continues at coordinate 29,754,856 of JAIVEN010000013.1, forward strand.
CCCCAAGCTCTCTTGAAGATCCATGGAGCTCCAAGCCTTCCTTGAACTAGTTACACCATAGATTGCCTCCTAAAGCTGCTCCTAGCTAGCCATGACAATGTCCAAACTTCCACAAGAAGAATGATAACTCATGAACAAGATGGATGAAAGGTGCAGCAATGAATTGATGATGGGAAGAAGGATTATGTCATGGGTTTGCAAGGATTTGGGTGAAATTGGTGAGAAAATGATGAAGATGAAGACTAGACTAAGAAGACCATGGAAAATGATAAAGATAGAGGAGGATTTCGTTTTTCTCAAGTGTGCTTACTACTGCCCCCTCAAAATGATGCTGAATGGAGTAGTATTAGGTTTAGGTTAAAGGGTTTTGATAGCTAGGATCAAGCCTTGTAGCCTCAAGGGTCTAGATTTAAGCATACTTTCTTGAATGGACCAAAATACCATTAATGAGCTCCAAATATTTCATGAGTGTGACCTTGGTCTTCACCTACATTAATATAAAAATAAAACCTTAGGTGAATGATATAAATGAAGCACATAAAAATAAAAACTGGATATAGTCATATAATACACACACAAAAATAAAATTAAACCAATAAGGCTCTTTAATTTCAAAATTAGCATGGATGCAAGGGAAAATTATTAAATTTAATTACATGACGTAAAATACTCTAAAGTAAATAAGAAAATAAAATAAAATATTTTTTTCTGAATTTTTGAGCCATCTGTGACCAAAATGCCCTCAGTTGACCAAACTTTAACCATTAATTATGATTAGCAAACTTAATCAATTTGACCATGTAATTAGTGAAGATTAATCCTCAAAATGTCCTTAATCTAATGATGAGGTGGTTTAAGTGTTAATCCCAAGGGATTAAAAGATGAAAATCCAAATGCTTCTCTAATTAGGGGCATTTATGGAAAGATGGGGACAGATAAAATTTCTGAAAAAGATGGAAACTGACAAAAATATGATTTTTTAATATATGAAAGAGGATGATAAATGGATGAATGAATGATATAAACCATCTCAAAAAGCACATTGGAATCATATGAAAATCCACTAAAAACCACGCAATTAAAGCTTAATCAGACAAACAATTAAAGATTAATCATGAAATCAATGAGAATCAGAAGTATTGAAACCATGCATTTTTGGGAATCTAAAATCATATTAAAAATTATCTAAAAAGCATCTTTTAATTCTATTTTCATGTGAAAACCCAAATCAAGACTAATGACATAAATATGCAATAAAACCAATAAATTAGCCCAATAAAGTGAACACAATAGTAGAATTGTGAAAAAATAAACTATTAAATTCTAGTGTTATCAGTGGTCTTTAGTTGGAATCACCAATCCAATTCTAATTCTAGCACATCTTCATCTCCACTTAACAATTGAGTCAGCAATTGACGATGTGTATAACTTTTTAAGTAATGATGATATCAAGATAGAGAGACTAATGTGAAAAGGGATTAATGAGTAAGAGAGTATTTTAACCATATCACTTCTTTAATAATGGAATCAAGGTAAAAAAAAAAGTACTAAATTAATAATTAAGAATGAATCCATTTTAAGAATAACCCAATTGAGAATGAATCCAGGAGACTAGTTTTGTACGCCTTTTATCCAAAGCTGAGAAACTGGAATGTGAGAAGAAACAGAATCAGTATTATAGTTCAACATACAAATACTAAAAATTGCTTGCAATTACATATTTTCGCGAGTTTGAAGTTTTCTTTTTTATATATATAATTAATAAATACGAGAAAAACATTTCAATAACATGATTGTAGCTTTGACATTAATAAGCAAATGATTAATGTGGTAAAAAAAAAAAAGCTAACAGTTAAAACCAATATTAACTTGGTTGAATGGAAATGACTCAATATTACCTAATTTAAAAAAAAAACTACGTTAGGAGAAATCCCTTCATTTGAACTCAACAACACTCAAGTTGGTTGTTGGTATTAAATATCATAATGTTGTTCATTTTATATGGATATCTAAGTTTAGAAGAATATCCATATTCTGATTTTCCTTTTGTTTAGTTTTGTCTTATACTACATACATACATATATATATATATATGTATGTATGTATATGTCATAACTTATTTCTATTTTTTAAAAAAAACAATAACTCCGCAGGATACATTAAAAAGAAACAAGGATTGAAATTTGTGTGATGAGGAAAAAGATGAGGCTCTTAATGATATTAAATATACGAAAGGAAATATAATATTACGATTGGGATCCAAAGATCTCCCTGTATATCATTTTTGGCAACCAGGTAAAAACAAGGTTGGATCATGATTCATGGCCTGAAATGAAATAAGTTAGATCTATGGGCTTTTTTTTATAAGAAAAATAATACATATAAAAAATAAAAAATAATCTCTATTGTATACAACATAAGGAGTTTTAGTGGTGTAAATTTTGATATTTTATTTATTTATGTAGATTATAAGTCAAAATATCTCAAATAATAAAACTATTAAGAATAGGAATCCGAGGATCATCCCATGTTTTATAATTTTTTCTAGAAGGCACAAGCTTTCAAAGGTGAAAATGTGAAAAGGTTTGATAGAATTCAAGCTAATCATGTTCAATTTGTATATTAACAAATTCGTACAAATATTTGTTAGTTTTTAAATAACTTTTAATGGTGCAATTCGGTACTGGTTATTTAAGTTGTTAAAACATAACCGACAACTTAGATAGTAAGAGCGATGATCTGAGGCATGGACAGTGATCAAAGTTCAAACTCTCTTGATGCAATAAAATTTTTTTTAAACAATATAATTTTAACATTTCTTTCATTAAAAAAAATTTACACCTGTCTACCCAAATAATGTCCCAATTAAAAAAAAAAAGTGTATCTCTATTTTTTTGGCCAGAAAAAAGTGTATCTCTATTGATAATATTTCAAAACAACTTACATCTTTGCATATATAATGGCTTGTATATAGAAATCGTGTATTCAAATTTGAGATTTTATTTCCTTTGATGATTAATTAGATATAGACAATGAATTACAAAAATAGGAGCAAAACAAAATCTCATTAAGATTATATAATATCACTAGATATGATTTAGAAAGGTGATACGTCATTTAAAAAGATGATCATCTCTGAGAAAACAGAAACTAGAGCAAAAAATGTCAGCTCAAAAGAAAAAAAGAAAGAAAGAGCAAAATTAAAGGTGTTAGCTAGTAGAGTTGCTATTAGAATTACACATGTATTGAAAAGTACAATATGTCATGATTTCATACCTTCACATTATTATATTAACTATGAGAAAATTTGGTCCAATATATTTTAAATAATATTTATTTTTTTACATGTTTTTATTTTTTTAAATTTGATATAATGATAAATATGGAAATGAAAAGTATATATATTTATAAAAAATCATGATTTAATTTGAGAATCATATATGTATTTGTAAAAAAAATATAATTTGATTGTCTAAATCTACAGTGAAATCTATATGAAATAAATATGTAAATAAAAATTAAATATATATTTATGAAAAAATTATAATTTGATTATTTAGGTCTCCAGTGAAATTTATGTAAATACATACTATGATAGTCTTTTTGCATTACCATGATATTGTTTTTAATTCTAGAGACACATTGGAAAGTAAAATTCCATTGCATTGTTATTTGTAATTTTTGTGTGGCAATTTTCATGTTTTCTAATATATTTTATCTTCTCAATATAATACAATCATTGAAATGGTTTATTCATAACAAAATTTTAATGATTTAAATATGGAGGTAACCACTTCCTAATCTCATTTTTCTTATATTGAATATGATTTCTTTTATCATTTTCTATTTATCTTTATATCATTCTTTCTTCAAATTATAAAACAACTTTACAATTAAGAATTTTTGAAAATCCATACACTTATATATGTTATGATATATTGTTGTTACGTCAAGATGTAGAGCAAGTTGTTTTAAAAAATTATTCAAGAATCTTAAAAAATTTGGCATATATAGTGCTATCAAGAATAAACCATTTACTTAATGTAGATTTATAAACTTATATTCTACCATGCCAATTAATCATTACTTTTATATGTTCCTTATTTGCAATTATTACTCTTTTTATATAACCAAATGTAAGAAAAATTAATAAATAGGTGAAACCATTAAGATTATTAGTCTCCACATTATTATATTTATATTTATATTTCTTATATATTTTTATTTTGATTTAATAAGTAATAGTATTTGGAACTCTCTGTATATCGCACTAACGCGAATTCTAGCCGACATTATTGTACCGTAGGATGTTTCAAGCAACAATTAAGTTATTATACAAAATTATCTGTTACTGAAGATTTATTATAGTACAACAAAACATTTGTAAATTTATCGATCAGTAATATTAAGAAATTTCCTGACACTCTGAAAATTATTTTCAATCACACTTCACAAAGTTTACGATTCTTAATTATTTATAATGATTTTGAATGAACATTCGAATCATTCGTTCATTGAATATTAAACATGCATTCACCCATTGTTAAATTGTACAAAAAAGAAGGGGTATTATTCTCTTGTTGTTCATTTGATGAAGATAAGTGCATTAACCCTTTCTCCGTAAATACCTATATATACATAATTAACTACTTTCATTAGGCAAACCATATTCATTGAATGAACCAACAAAAGTTTAAAAATGTAAATCATATTTTTACTAATTTACTCGCTGGAAGGACTCAACCCGATTAAACGAGAATGGGATTCCATCAATCAACATCTACACGCTAACGTTGTCTATATAACCACACATTAATTGGTTAATGCATAATTAAAATGGGTCTATATAATCCCATTGAAACCCTGAATTGAAATGTGCGACTTCACTTTCTTTTCCCAGTAGCATACAGTCAAAAGATATAAAAGGACGAAAACTAAATCAGGAGGAAAGAAGAAATATTCCATTGTAAGTAACTTTCTTTTCACCCAAGTAGATATTTATTTCTAAATTATATTTAAAAAGTACATCCTTATAGATAATATTCCAACAGAATTCATATTTGCATTTTTCCCAAAAGTTTATTCAACTAGGTCATGTATAGAAATCGAATATTAAATACTAAACAAGCATTCTTGGCGGATTGGGTTTAGCTCTGATAAAAATAATCATGAGTCATTTGATAAGAAAAAATTTAAATTTAAAGCTATTACAAACAACTAGAGAGTTTATTTTAATTATGCAAGTATTATTGGCCTAATTATAGTTGGTAGGTTTTAGAATGAGGACACCAACTGGAGGCGGAGAGATTTATAGCCTTTCGTCGCTTGTCGGTGAAAAAGACAATCATGTCCAAGAAATAGAGAAATGCTCACTTACTTGCTTTTGGTATAAAAAAAATTAAGATATTTGATTTTTTAACCACGGATATTATTTTTAGCCAGACTCAATTTTTTTCTAACAACTGAGAATCAAATTTTTTCAACTAAAACTCAATTTTTTCCTAAAAAATGAACTATGATACCAAAAACTAAATATTTTGATTTTTTGGTGGGTACCAAAAAAACAATTCCCTTTAAGTTTTCTCTTAAGAAAGGATATCTTATCTTGGAGTAGATCAACTAATAATCAAATCAATATTAAATATGAAATATTAAGTTCATAATAAATTATATTGTTCATCAATTATGAATAATATAATCCTTTTTTTGTACTTTATATAATGCACATCATGCAGCTAGTTATCACTTATGAGCAAGGAGGTGACAAAGAAATGTTATTTATGCTATATGAAAAAATATTGTTCGGTTACATTGAAAGAAAGACATTACAAAAGTGACACGTATTATAATTGTTTGAAAATAACGTACAATTTTATTTGTAAAATCAATTGTTATTAGATTTTTCTTTCATTCTTTTGTATAAAAAAATCTATTGATTTAATTACCATTTGTCAAGGAAAGTCAACTTATCCATTTTCATCCTTTTTTTTATTTTAATGAGAAAGTGGGCTCAAAAATTCAAAACAATAGGGAATGTCAATTTATAACAAAATTACCTGTGAGTAATCAAAACTCACTATATCCCTATAAAGTAATCCATTTCCGCTTTTTTTATTTTCCATCTCTTTTGCAAGTTAAATCCCAATTAATGCACCCTACATCATAGGCTCTGTTTAAATCAGAATCACGTTATTGCTTTTGCTGGAACCACGTTTTTGGGGGTCAAAACGTGGTTTCAAATAGCCCCTCGGCCGTTAAAGCATTATAATTATAGATCCCCAGTTATGACACCACCGCAACCTGCTAGCCTCGGTGCACCCTTTGCAGCCCCATCAAAGTTTAGTACACACTTGGATTATTTTTTTTTTAAATAGTCTCTTAAAATAATTATGATTTATAAAAATGAAACTTTGATAAAAATAAAAAAATTTATAATAAATCTATTTTGATGAATAAGAAAAAAATAATAGTTAAAATTATAATTTAATTTATAAAAATGTAAATCAAACAAGCTCTTAACTTCATCTACCCACTATCGCCTATTTATTTTTTTACTAGCAAAATCTCTTTCAAACATTTATTTTATTTCCTTAGTTCCATATAAACCAGCAAATAAAATACACCACAACCTAGTAGTTTGTTCAAATTCTTTGGAAACCAATCATACTTCTGCATTGTGAAAAAGTTATTATGATTGTGTGCTTCTTCCTTTATCGTTGAATAGAGACGAATTTTCTTCTTCTTCCTCTTCAACAACAACAATAATAATATCACGCATTTAATAATTTAGTATTATCATCCGAATTAACGAACTCAACAATAATTTTGTCTTTATCAACAACAAATTCATAAAATTTTCATATAGTTTATTAATTAAATTACTAATATTAATAAATTGATAATTTAGTCACTGCTCATTTATGTTAAAAAAAATTAAATTATTTTAGTAACTCTCACTTTATGAAAAACTTGCATTGCACATATTTCCATCCAAGTAGCATCCTTGTTCGTGGCCAAAAAAAAAAAAGGGACATTCAAAAAGAATATTTGGATAGGAAATATTGAAATCCTTGCATATTACCATAACCTTATATTCAAAAGGGTCAATAGTCATATGTACCGGGAAAAAAAAAGGTCAATAGTCATACTCATAGCGGAAAGGTGTTTTGAAAATTTTGATTTCACTTCCTTTTCAGAGTTACATATAGTCAAAGTTTATATAAAAGACAAAACAAAATCAGCAGGAAACTGGATGATCCATTGTAAGTAACTACGTTTTCACCATGGTCAAAGAAAAAAAAAAGTTACCTCTCTCACTCTCTCTTTTTATTTTATTTATAAAAGAAACAAAAAGAAAGTTTGTGAATCTGACAAAGAATGAATAGAAATGTCCCAAAATCCGATGAATCCTAAAGTCACGCCGTTGATGGATTATCAAATTCAACAGACGCCCACTGTCCCAATCACTAACGTCCGGAGCTTTCGCTCTGTTCCCTTGTGACCGTCTAATGTCTCCATTGGCTGATTCGACTCTGTCTCAAGCCTTACCGTGCACCTCCACACACGCTATCTTTCACTCCTTTGACAACATGACAACCCACACGCGCTTGAGACACTCGCTCCGAATCGGATTGTTGCAGTAGACATCACGATCCCTTGTTTTTAGCAGTGGGCCCCACTCTCTCCCTTCTCTCTTTCTCTCTCCCTTCTATTTATTTTCAATTTCAATTTCATCAACTCCCTCAAGACTGAGAGAGAACTAAGAGAAAATAGTTAAGAGAGAGAGAAAAAGAGAGAGAGAGAGAGAGTATAATTTTGTGAATGGAGTGAGAGAAGGAAGAAGCTGGGGGAGGAGTCGAATCAGAAGGGTTTTTGAATTCGAGGAGGGAACCATATGTATGAAAAAAGAGAGCATAGAAGAAAGCCATTGACTTTCTGATTACCTTGGAGTCATAGTAAGTCAGCTCTGCTCATTTTTTATTCCGTAGGATAATATAATATTTTCTCAGATTTACTTGTACTATTTTATTTTCTTTTCCTCTTACATGTCTTTTTCTCCTCCACAGATCCCTGGGAGAGAGAAAGCGAAGGATCTGAAAAGTTCATAACTTTCCTGGCTGTTCTGTGCAACCAAACCAACCAACAGACTGTAGTATTTGTTTTGGCCTTTTAACTTTCCTCACTGTCGAATTTAAAGGTATCATTTTTCTCCGTACCTGGGTTGGTTTCTGTTCCATCCAGCATTTTTTCCCCTTTCTATTTCTTTTCTCCGTTTCTCACTGTTTCTATCGAAGAAGCGCACCCAAGTAGAAGGTGAAATGAGAGAAAAGATGGCAGAGGGTATTGTCAAATGGGCCTTTTCGCCTAGATTTGCTTATGATGCTTTTGAAAAGACATCGAGATAATCCTTTCTTTCTTCTTTTCGCCCTATTTTGAATTTATATGTCCTTTCCTTTCGCCACTCGGAGACTCTTTCAAATTTTCTCCTGCTCGGGTTTAAACTTGGATCAAAAGCAAATGTCTTTTGTTTTTTTCTTCCTCTTCTGTTCTTCTCTATCTGAACCAGAGGCTTTCCTTCTAGAGAGAGAAAAAAATGAGTTTGGAAGCCATGCATGAGCGTTGACGATCAAACAACCTTTTTGGTTCTGTCTGTTGTGAAAAAGAAAATTCATTTTTGTCAGTTTCGCAGCTTATCTTCAATTTGAAGTCAAAAAGTTGAAGAGCTAATCATCCAAAATCCAAAAAGTGCCTTGACTGAAGTGATTGTTACATTTTCGAGAGAAAAGAAAAAAACCCGGAGAACAAATATGGAGTCAGAAAAAAGGAAAAAGAGAGAAACCAAAAAAATTTCCCTGCTTTTTCTTTCTCCACTGTATGCTTCATCTCTTCTTTGCTTTTCCTGTCTCTCCAACTTCTGATTTATTGAATGCATCATTGTTAAACAATGAATTCGGTTTGTGCGGCTTATTGTTCATCTTTCCGCGTTGTTTCTGATGAGGCCATTAGTATGCAGAAAAGGAAAATGGAAGGGCATGTTGAGATGGGTCTCCTGGGGGAAAACTTCGATCCAAGTTTGATTGCGAGGATTAGGGATGATGGGTATGAGAGTCGTTCTGGAAGTGATAATTTCGATGGCGTATCAGGGGAAGATGATCAGGATGCTGGTGATGATACACCTCAGAGGTCCAAAAAGTACCATAGACACACTCCTCACCAAATTCAAGAGCTTGAAACGTAATGAATGACTTTCTCAGTTTCACACTTGTGTTCAGATTTGTTTCTTGTGATTGATTCATCGGGTAATTTACTTTTTTGTTTTTTCAGTTTCTTTAAGGAGTGTCCTCATCCTGACGAGAAGCAAAGATTGGAACTTAGTAGGAGGCTTGGCTTGGAGACTAAGCAAGTCAAATTCTGGTTTCAAAATCGGAGAACTCAGATGAAGGTAAATTGCAGAGAGTGGATCAATCTGCAAAAATTGTTCAATTGTTTTTCCTGATCTTGCACGTTATAATTGTTCTGTTTTAGCGACAATTGGACTCTTTAACAACTACATTAAAGGTCAAGCTATTCATTTTGTTAACTTTAATTAATGGCGAAATATTTTTTTGGACGCCTGGAATAAGATGATTAAACTTTTAAAGAACAAATTGAGAAAGGGTATATTTTTGGAAGACCAAAATGTTGATTCCCTTAATTGTTGAAGACTAGTATTTATTGTTGATGATTTGTTGGATGGTGCATTAATGAGGATTTTTCTTTTAATTTCTGCAATCAGACCCAACTGGAGCGCCATGAGAATCTGATTCTGCGACAAGAAAATGACAAGCTCCGAGCAGAGAACAGTATGATGAAGGAAGCCATGGCAAACCCTATATGCAACAACTGTGGAAGCCCAGCTATTCCTGGACAAATCTCATTTGAAGAACACCAGCTCAGGATTGAAAATGCTCGACTAAAGGATGAACTTAACCGCATTTGTGCCTTGGCTAACAAGTTTCTGGGAAGGCCAATCTCAACCATGACTCATCCCAGCTCAAATTCTGGTCTTGAACTCGCCATTGGAAGGAGTAATACTTACAGTGGGTTTGGTGGTACTGGTGTTGGGTCAAGCTTTCCTATGGGACTTGACCTGGGGATGATGATGGGAAATGATCAAGCTCAGTTTGAGAAATCTATGTTTATAGACCTTGCCTTGTCTGCTATGGAGGAATTAATGAAGATGGCTCAGGTAGATACCCCTCTTTGGATGAAGACCTTGGATAGTGAGAATGAAGTTCTGAACCTTGAGGAGTATGCTCGAATCCTACTTCCTTGTCTTGGTCCAAAACCTCCAGGTTATGTCACCGAAGCTACTAGAGACACTGGAGTAGTGATGATCAACAGTTTGGCCCTCGTTGAAACATTGATGGACATGGTATAACATTCCCGCTTAATTGGATCCATCAGACACACTTCAAGTTATATTCAAGCTGATGAATTAATGTTGAGTCCAGAATTTTCTGAATACTTTGTTTAATGATTTTATTGCTTTGATTGATTAATTCTGTGAATAGAATCGATGGGCGGAGATGTTTCCAACCATGATTGCTAGAGCTATGCCCCTCAATGTGATAGCAAATGGTGTGGGAGGAACCATAAACGGTACTTTGCTTGTGGTATATCTCTCTCCGGTTTCTTTTCTCCACTTCACTTCACACCGTATCGCATCTGAAATTCTGAATACATATCAGATACAACATGATACTTCCAATTATTCTTTAAAATTACACATGTTATTGTATCGTGGTATCCTATTATGTCTCACACCTTCAAATATATATATATATATATGATGATTTATGCCTTGTTAGTTGGAAGCTGAGGTTCAATTGATTTCGCCACTGGTGCCTGTTCGCCAAACGAGGTTCCTTCGATTATGTAAGCAGCAAGCAGAAGGTTTATGGGCGGTGGTTGATGTTTCAGTGGAGATTGGTCGTGACCCCACCAATGCACACCCTTTGATCACTTGCAGGAGACTTCCTTCTGGCTGCGTTGTGCAAGATATGCCCAACGGTTACTCCAAGGTATACCTAATTTTTCCATTACTATCAGACCGATCTCAAGTAGTGTATCCTTCAGACACAGACGGCGTTAGAATCTCATAAAACCTAAACCGTGAGGATGCTCCTGAATATTCTCTTTGGGATTTGTGGCGTTATATATCTTCTTTTAATTCATATTAGCTGGAGTTGCTTCTTGTCTGTACTGTACTTAGCCACTGGTACTCCTTGGGGTGAGTGAATCAAGGCTTGCTGCATGACGCGAAGCTTCATTCTGGGTTCTGCATTTTATATATTTTCTCTGTCTACATCGGCATATAAGATTAGAATCTTGGGTTTTTCGATGTTTGTTGTGTTGAAATCTGAGTGATGCTTCTATTCCTATCTCTCTTATGGTATAATATGTTGTACAAACTTTTTGCTGTGTTCGAGGTTGTAATGAACTGGATCCAGTTGATGAGATGATAGTCGGTGTCTTTAATTTACAGAATCTGGCCTTTGTTTATATATAGTGGAAAACTCCATAAAATCCTCAAATCAAGCATTCATCTGCACACTTTGTTGGGAATCACCTGTCCTTTTTGACATCTATCACCTGTCCTTTTGACATCTACGTACTATTAATTTTGGTGGGTTTTTCTGGAGATTTACAAAATAGGTAAACATATGAACCTAATCATTCAGAAATATTTAAGTATGGTGCACAGGTCATATTATATGTTATTTATAATTTTTTTGTCTATCTATGGAATACACGTGTAACTAATTAATAAAAAAATAATGCCATTTCGCCCTATCAAATTTGTTCGTGGTTACCTTCAGTCTCCCATGGAAGAGAATCTTTATATTAATATTATTATATATTTCTTCCTTGTATGTGTGCCTGCTTTTGGTAAGTAATTCCCTTCTCATGGAAACCATCCTGCGCTGGTGGTGTGCGCGTTGAGATGATAACCGCACTTTGTGTGTTATGGCTTTGAATTGTTACATACGACAAGATGGAAACAAACTTGTTATACTATTGCAGGTTACATGGGTGGAGCATTGGCAGTACGATGAGAATGTTGTGCACCAACTTTACCGTCCGATGGTTAGCGCCGGGATTGGCTTCGGTGCTCATAGATGGATCGCCACCCTCCAAAGGCAATGTGAATGCTTGGCCATCCTCTTGTCCTCTTCCATCCCTACTGATGATCACACAAGTACATCACGTCCTCACTCTACCTCATACATCGTCTATATATAAATATAAATATACTTTTTTTAGTATTATGATGATGTGTTAATTTCCATGGGAAAAAAAAAAAATACATAGAGAGAACTTAAATACAAAGGTTAAATGAAATATGATGGATATGGTTTCTTCTCCAGCACTAAGCCAGGTTGGTCGGAGAAGCATGGTGAAGCTGGCACAACGCATGGTGGGCAATTTCTGTTCTGGGTTAGTCGCTTCGTCGGCTCGGAAGTGGGACAATCTTCATGTGGGAACACTGGGAGACGACGTGAAGGTGATGACTCGGGAAAACGAAGGCGAGCCCGGCGACCCTCCCGGAGTGATGCTGAGCGCCTCGACTTCTGTCTGGTTGCCAGTGTCGCGGCAAAGGTTGTTTGAGTTCCTCCGCGACGAACGCAGGAGATCTGAGTGGGACATCTTGTCCAGTGGCGCCGGAAGCATGCAGGAGATGATCCTCATAGCAAAAGGACAGACAGATGGCAACTGTGTTTCTCTTCTTCGAACCAACGTATGTGCTGATGTCTTCTTATGAGAATCCATACGTTAGATATGATTTTTGCTTTTTTTTTGTTTGTTTTACTTACTGAACCTATAGATACATATATACGGACATTCAGGGCGTTAATGGGAACGAGACCAGCATGGTGATATTGCAAGAGACATGGACGGATGCTTCGGGATCAATGGTGGTGTATGCACCAGTAGATGTGCAGTCGTTGAACGTGGTGATGAGTGGTGGTGATTCTTCATACGTTTCACTCTTACCTTCTGGCTTTGCCATTCATCCTGACGGCCCAAACGTCAGCCGCAATGGGAGTCCGCTGAGTGGCGGTGGGGGTGGCGGAAGTCTGCTTACAGTAGGGTTACAGATACTGGTGAGTAGCCTGCCAACAGGGAAGCTGACGGTGGAGTCCATAGAAACTGTGAACAATCTCATGTCGCGCACAGCTCAGAAGATCAAAGACGCGCTCATAGTGGCATAATAAAGATGAAGATATAGTAGTGTGATGGGTTGGGGAGTGTGGTTTTAGTTTTAGTTTTAGTTTTAGTTTTTGGGTTTAGAAAGAGGAGTAAAGAATAATAAGGAGGGTTAATGTGGTATAGAGGATGGATAGGAAGCGTGGGGGAAGAAAAAGGAAAGGTTTCGAGTCAAGAACGAACCACGAAATTAAGAAAGAGGAGGGCGTTGGTGGTTCGGGTATTGACTTGTTGACCTGCGAGTCTGTCCTGGTTCTGTGTTTGTCCTAAGCGTCTCTGTATTTTTCTTTCTCAACAATGGATATGATATGATTAGGGTCTCTTCTTGTTCATGCGTTTGTTTATTGTCCATTTTAAAAAAAAAATCATAATTTTTAATCATAATTTTTTAAAAGATATATTTGGTCAGGTAAAACATAAATTAATTTTTTAAAAAATAAAAAATAAATTAAATTATGATTTTAAAAAATGAGAAAAAAAATTATTTTTCCTTTAACAAAACGTGTGTTTTAGAAAAAGAGAAATAAATTTATTTTATATTATACATCTAAAAATACTTTTAATCTCTATCATCCAAACAGATTTTTTGTCAAACTTACTTTTATAAAAAGAATATCCAAACATAACAACTTCTAACAAATTTACTTTATCTAAATTTCATTTTTATAAATTTCATTTATCTTAACTTAATTTTATAAAATGGAAAACCAAACGGAGCTATAAAGTCGGAACTCCAACCCTACAGTATACTCCTTTTTCTCTCGTACTTCTATCTACAATTTTATATTTCAAAATTACCCCTTTATATATATATATATATATATATAACGTATGTGCATGTAAACTGTTTTGATTGAACCAGCACTATAGTTTGGATCCAGATCCTTTTCCTCAAATACTCTCTCAATCCTCCCCACAACAAAATCTCCACCCTTAAATGCATCTGGCGCTTGATGAAAACCAAACTAACAATGTAAACAAAATGTTACAACATGGAGATGGAATTAGAATTAGAGTAAGGGGATGTATCCGTATTTTTATAAATAAAAAATTTCAGTCCTTCAATCATTAATTAAATTATTCATATATTTCCTTTTCTCAATATCATGTTTTTTCCAACCATTTTTATCATAAAATAAAATTATATATGTATATCTTTTATATATGAATAAAAAGACTGATAAAAAAATTTATTCTTTTAATCATTGATTTATAAAAAGAATGAATATATAAAAATCAATAATAAAATAAGTGCTCCCTCCTAACTCCATGTAACATTTTGTTTATATAGTCTGATTTAGCTACTAGTATTAAAAAGATATAAAAATATGTTTTTATTTTATAACAAAAATGGATATATAAAAGTCAGTAATAAAATAAGTGCTCCCATTCGTTGTGAATGTTCTGGGCTTTTGGCTACTAGTATTAAAAAATTCAAATTTCATTCTTCGTATGTAGGTATTTGCACCAATAGTATGTACTTGGGCCAGTGGTTTCTTTTCTTCTTGGACTGCTTTCATGTTTTTGTCTTGGAGCGAAAGAAAAGTTCTGCAAAACCCAGGAAACAGACTACCATCAAATGGGTCTACAAGATCTGGGCTCAACATGCAAAGACCATCAATCAAATCCTTTCACAATTTAGCCAAGAAAAAAATCCTTTCACAATTGATACTCAAATTTGATTCAATTACATTATTCCCGGTAGTTTTTGTTATTTGTTCTTGAATCCCTTTTTTTCCCTGCCTGTTCGCTTGCCTCCCCGTGGTTTTGCTCCAATGTCTCCATGAACAACGAACTAGCCCTAAACCCTAATATATCGACCCCCAGAGGAGCTCAAAATGCGAATCTTCTATTCTTATGGCGCCAATATCTTCAAGCGCAAGACCCTAATACATGAAAGCACTCCATTATTTCTGAACATGTTTAACTTCACGAGAGAAATGTCGCAGTCCACTGCTATTCCGAAAAAGCTTCAAAGAGTTCGAGATCATGGCTACGACAACTACATGGAAGTCGAGAAGAAGATGCGGAAAGTTCTCAAATTTCAGGACCTTATTCTCTCACAACTCAATCAAACACTTCCAATCTCTCGGCTCGACACTCTCGCTCGCCGAATTGGCTTCAAACAACACGAAGCCGGCGCTTTCATACTCAAATTCCCCCATGTTTTCGAGGTTTACGAGCACCCGGTTCAGCGAATTCTCTTCTGCCGATTGACCCGAAAGGCCATTCTCCAGATCGATCAAGAAAGGCAAGCCCTCATTGCGCAAGTCCCGGACGCTGTCACGCGTCTCCGGAAGCTTCTGATGATGTCTAACACCGGAAGGCTTCGTCTTGAGCATGTTCGCATTGCTCGGTCTGCGTTTGGATTGCCAGACGACTTCGAATACTCGGTGGTTCTCAGGTACCCGCAGTATTTTCGATTGTTTGATGCCGAAGAGACTAGGAATAAGTATATTAAGCTTGTGGAGAGGGACAACAAGCTTGCTGTGTGTGCCATAGAGAAAGCTAGGGAGAAGGAGTACAGGGAGAAAGGAATTGAAGCTGAAGATATTAGATTTTCTTTCATTATAAATTTCCCTCCTGGGTTTAAGATTGGGAAGTATTTTAGAATTGCCATGTGGAAGTGGCAACGTGTTCCATACTGGTCACCCTATGAAGATGTTTCCGGGTATGATATGAGATCGATCGAGGCTCAGAAGCGAATGGAGAAGAGAGCAGTTGCTACAATCCATGAATTGTTGTCCTTGACAGTGGAGAAGAAGATTACTTTGGAGAGGATTGCACATTTTCGGATGGCAATGAATTTGCCGAAGAAGTTGAAAGACTTTCTTCTTCAGCACCAGGGGATATTTTATGTCTCCACTAGAGGAAATCAGGGGAAGTTGCATACAGTTTTCCTTAGGGAGGCTTATAGAAAGGGAGAATTGATAGAGCCCAATGATTTGTATTTAGCAAGAAGGAAGCTAGCTGAGTTGATTTTGATTAGTCCCAGGAAAGCAAAAGTTGATAGAGAATTGGTTGGCTATGGGAGAAGTAGAGAAGAGGATGAAATGGGGCCAATAAGAAGAACATGTGTTGAGAATGTCTTTGAGGACTTCAATGCTGGAGATAGTCTTGGTCAAGATGGGGATGCAGAGGATGATTTGTCATCAGATATAGGTTCTGATGTTGATGCTGAAATTGGAGATGAGGATGAAGATTTTGAGGATACTGTATCAATAGAAAGGACATCTTAACTGAGTAACAATAATATCTTAGCTGATTTGCTTGATTTTGATTCTTCCTATTTTGTTATTTGGAAGTTAGTCAATAACTTAAAAAGAAAAATATAAAGCAGCGGAGTTTAGGAAAGATTGTCGTCTATCTCATGGCATCTGAAGTGATAATTTTGATATTTAACTCGTTTGGCTAGGATGCAGTGAGACGTGGCCATTATCATGAATATCTTTTCTTGGGTGATGACTGACAAACCCTGCTGCAGGAATATGAATTTGCTGGAAAACTATATTAAGGATGATATTTTATGAAAACTCAGATCTTCAAGATGATTGTATCTGTGATGGTGAGACGTGGCCATTATCATGAATATCTTTTCTTGGGTGATGACTGACAAACCCTGCTGCAGGAATATGAATTTGCTGGAAAACTATATTAAGGATGATATTTTATGAAAACTCAGATCTTCAAGATGATTGTATCTGTGATGGTGAAACCTAGAAGGGTAGAACTGATATGTTGTATGGCTTGTGGAGAGATTAATGGAAGTGCATTTTGGTTGAGGGAAGTTATGGAGGCTCCAGCCATTCACGGACTCATCCTTGTTTTACCTATACATAGAGAAACAATGAAACGGAAGAAAAACACTAATCAAAGAAAGAAATCACAGCTTTAAGCCCGAAAGTTCAAGTTGTTGGAAGAGACAGGGCTTCACCTGGATATTCATCCAATCACGTAAGGCTACTCCATTTAACTTGAGTTGAGTTAGTGTCCTGTTTTGGAAATCGTGAAGTCAATTATTTGTTGGTATAAAACAAAAAATAGTGGTTCATCACAAATTCACACTCAAGTAATTTAACACTGGTTCATCAGTGTTGTGCTAGTGTAGTAGCTGCCATTGATCTCCAAGTAAATGGACCTAAAATTCATAATTCCCAATATGTATATATATATATATATGCAAGTTTTTCTGATGGTTTTAATTATTGCATCTACCAAGCGCCTTTAATCATTACTTCTCCATGCTTCTACACTTGTTCTTTGTCTCGTTTTTTTAAAATTTGAGCTTTGATCAGAGAGAATCGGTAGATTGTTTCTTGCTCAGGCCTGGCAGCATTGTCATCATCATGTCTTTGAAATTTTGTTTTCTTATTACTATTAAGTCTGTGCAAATTGGGGCAGACTAATAATAAACTTGGTCATTTTTCTGTTGACTTAAACTAATACAGTTTTATGAATGTAGACCAAGAAAACAACTAGAGGGAAGTCATATATCATGGCAAATTTATTTTAGCTTTTGTGAACTTGTGATGGGCAACTTGAATTTTTGAGACAGACAGATGAAAACAGATACTGTTCTCGACTTTGATGATAAGTGGATAGCTAAGTAGTATGATGTTGAAGAGTTTAGAGAGTTGATGAAGGAAGTGATGAGGCTGATGATCAAGAAGTGGTACCAAGATCTGCAGAACCATCTCGGATAAAATTAGATGGGATGGGGTCAATTGGTGGTGGATTTGGTTCATCTAACATTGAAGGGTGACGTGTAGGAAATGATGATGGCCTGTTTGAACTACAGTAATCATGAATGAAACTTTAGTAATAGTGTTAACCAATTTTATAATTCTCTATACAGTTGGGTATATATGTGACAATAATTCAATTTTGCAATTGAATTCACAAGTTTACTTGTTTAACTTGTCCTTTATTTTCTGTAGAATCCATTTTAATTTCAAAGCACTGTCTCACTCTTTTTTTCTTAGTCAGGTCTGACACTCTACTGACATGTTGGTTATTTGTGGGAAAATTAGACATTATTTTTTTTAATTATACATTATTTTATTAGTATGCTAAGCCAATAATAAAAATATGTCAATATAGTAGACACATTTTTTTAATTAAGATTTATCGTTTAATATCTAGATATTTCGTAAATTAAATGTGCATTGTGCATTTAGGAGGATAAAAAATAAATAAATAGTAGATGAAAAAATAAATAATATATTTTTAATTATTTTATTTTAAATTTTTCTAAATTGAGGATATTGTTATGAAAGTAAGAAAATATGAACAACATCACAAGAACATGAGGAAATAGTAGAAAGTGGAAATAAGGAAAATGAGAAAAGAGAGAATTGAAGGAAGAAAGCAGGGATATTTCATATTCATTTAGATGTATAAAGTGTAGGACATTCAAAATTATGGAATGACTTTAATATCTATTGAAGAGGATAAGAACAAGATATTAACCCTATATTTGGATTGAGAGAAAACGTGGGGATTCTCTTAGTTTTCCTCTCCTATATTTTCCCTTCAATCTAAACAAAGTATAAAAGTAGATAAAGGAGAGAAAACAAAGAGTATCTCATACTCCTTGAGAGTTATTTATGGGAGAGATTATAGAGTGTAAAGTATTAATGGTAGAACATAGGCATTAGAAAGGAAGGTCAAGAACCATTAGGCAAGATACAAAAATGCCACCAGCTCATGGCTGGGGAAGTCTCATTTATTTGTAACCTAATGATGTACAAATATGCTTGGATTGAGAAAAAAAAATTAAAAAATATGTGACACTAGAATTTTTTTTCCCTATGATATTAGGCCGGTGAAGTTGCAATATATTAAAAAACAGGTGAAAGCTAGTCAATAAATTTCCTACAATTGGGGGCTTTACAAAGGCAAGGAACTTTCAGCTCATCCGGATCAAACGGGTAATCTTACTTGACGGAACAAAAAGAGAAAAGTCAGTCCTAATCAACTTAAATATGGGAAGAAAGTAACACAAGAATGTAACTATATATGAAGTAGACATTTCATAGTTTGCAACTATTTATCTCTCTTTTCCCCCCGTCTTCTAAAGCATTATGCATTTACTTTTGTGAATAGAGAAAATCCTGATTACAAGTCAAAATAGCTAGAAGCTATTTTGTAGGCGAGCTCTGTCAGGGCACAAAGGCAGATATGGATAAAATGCATATGAAGCCAGCTAGAGTTTTGCCAAGTTGAAAAATCGTGGTGGCATGAAGCTTCAGTTCATTGAACTTTTTTCTGCCTTGTCTTTCTCGGGCTTCTCGTGATCGATAAGAAATGCAAATAAAATTGTCCTAAATTTAGATTTTATGAGAACTAAGCTGAGTTGAAATTTAAGAATCAAATTAGTGATGAGTGAGCACAATTTGGTTGTACTATTTTCTTTATTTACAGTTGTCTTTTCAATGTCATCGACAAAATTTAATATATTAAATTAACTACTTAAGATACCGTCAAACATATCAACTCAATCAGCAAGCAGATTCAAACTTCTGGTTTATTTTATTTGAAAAAAAATTTATCAACTGCACAATTTCTGTTCCATTATCAAAGCACAACTCAACAAAGAAGGTATATACAAAGTAATTAAAAAATAGAAATAACTCTTTTATAACAAAATAGAAATAATAACTCCTTTAATCCAGTAATTTAGCATATCAAAATTTTTTCTTGAATACATAACGAATCAAAATTCACACCTTGAGGGTGACTCTAAATCCTTAAAATTGAATTGTGATGGTACAAGGGTAAATATGTAGATCGGTCACTGAAAAACAGAGGATCAACAAGTAGGGCATCAAAGTCCCATGTATGAATTGATTGGTTGTAGCGATTGTTCTTCTTTCTGTATGTAGTCCAAATGCAAATATTAGGAAGCTAGCATGAACATCTCTCTAGATTTCTTTCTCTTCTACCCTTGTATCCTTGGCACAGTGACTGCTCATCTTTGTGGCCTACTACATTGGCAATGACACTAAGGATTGCAAAGAGTGGGAATTTAGTTGCATAACCGTCAATGATACATTCAAATACAAGCAGTGGCACATCTAGCCTTCCGAAAGCTATAAAACAAAAACAAATGGCTGGAAAATTTTTACAACTCAGTGAGTCCTTGGTAGTGACCCACAACACTATCAGTAGCAAACATTATCATATCGATGTCCCAGATGGAATCAATATGAGGGGTAGCTTGAAAAGAGACTATACCATAAGTTCTTGTTGCCAACTCAATAGCACTACCTACATAATGATTCCAACTAAATAGCATTACCTATACTGAAGATTAGCTCAAGAATTATTGTCAAGTTGGTAAGGGTACAATGGAATGCAGATAGTCCTTTTTAATCAAAAAGGGAAATTCAGAATTGGGCAGATAACAATTATCTGATTTAGCAAAATTTTGATTTACAATCATCTATTTGATTATGCTATGAGAATCTACCGAAATTTTAGGTGAGCTGAAAACAAACTACTTAAAATGTTACATTAAGTTAATAACAAAACAATTATCGGTACAAACTAGCAATAATATAATAAGATATTTAGTTTTATTTTTAATATGTAATAAATAATATTATTCAATATTAATCTCTAAATTAGTTAATTAATAAGCTTCTAACTTATAGATATGAAACATCTCTTATCATATTTATAACAACCCTAATCTTCTTTAAATGCTACACGTGATTCTAAATTTGTGACAAGTAATACTTTAAATTAGTAACAATTCATGTTATGATATTTTTTATTTATTTTTATCTTTATTTTTAAATTTTATTTTTTTTATTCTACTCAATATAATTGTGAATTCAATATGTATCTAATTTAATAAAATTTAATCAATATTAATATGTTGGTCTAAATAAATTTAATATTAATATAAAATATAAAATTCATACCATATTGGATGCTCCTAATTGTGTTTGTATATATTTGGCCAAAATAATCATGTTTGTTTATTTGTAAAATATCATATAAAGAAGATCGTTTAATTAATATGTTACATATTGGGTTCTAATATGCTTCTAAGTGGCCAAATTGCCACATCAAAACATAAGAGGCATTCATCCAAAATTAGATAATGAAACTGTGTTCCGTATTTTGAAGCACTCCAATTAAATCCATCCAGAATAAGCAATTATGTAGGTGCCGTGAGACTTGCATCTTTAGTACCAGCCTTGGTCCCACAATCCAAATTAGGTCTAAAGTCACCAAGAGAACATCAACAACAAAATTGTTACTTCTAGGGGCATTTGAAGATCTCTATGGGTGGAATGTGTGGTGAAGGTGTGAAGGATACATGTGACCAGGTGAAGATACTTCACTGGGGACATAACTACCATCCAATTTGCCTAGGGAGAAACTGCCAAACCACACATATGCGCTAATTGCTGCAGGAGCGTTTATCCTTAAGTATCTATCCTCATATTATTAGTTTTTAAAAGGGAAAATATATAGAGTTTGTGTGTATAGGCCTAAAAAAGTTTAGGTAAAAGAAAAAAAATAGTTTACAATTGTTTTGGTCTTGCAGGCTGAGGAGGACTTAGACTGAAGAGGATTTAGACTGATGATACATTGTGCAGTGCTAACTGAAATATCATGCTTTTTGTAGTATAATAAGCACGTAAACTTTCTTGTTATATTTCCTTTTTGCAATATAAACTTATTATATTATTCAAAAAGTATTGAAAGTATTTAATAACAATATCTAATTTAGCAAAACTTTGATTGACGATGATATATTTGATTATGCGATGAGAATTTACCTAAATTTTAGGTAAGCTGAAAATAAACTACTTAAAATGTTATATTTAGTTAATAATAAAAAAATCTTATCTATACAAACTAGCAATACATATTGTGCGACTATATTTAATATAATAAGATATTTAGTTCTATTTTTAATATATAATAAATAATAAGATTCAATATTAATTTGTAAATTATTTAATTAATAAGCTTTTAACTTATAAATATGAAACATCTCTTATCATATTTATAACAACACTAATCTTATTTAAATGTTACAAGTGATGTTCTAAATTTGTGACAAGTGATGACACTTTAAATTAGTAACAATTTATGATATTTTTTAATTTATTTTTATCTTTATCTTTAAACGTTACAAGTAATGTTCTAAATTTGTAACAAGTGACACTTTAAATTAATAACAATTCATGTTATAATATTTTTTAATTTATTTTTATCTTTATTTTTATCTTTATCTTTAAATTTTATTTTTTTATTCTACTCAATATAAATGTGAATTCATTATGTATTTAATTTAATAAAATTTAATTAATATTAATATGTTGACCCAAAAAAATTAATATTAATATAAAACATAAAATTCATACCTTATTGGGTGCTCCTAATTGTCTTTGTATATAGTTGGCCAAAATAATCGTGTTTGTTTATTTGTAAAATATCATATAAAGAAGATTGTTTAACTATTATGAATAATAAATTCACTAAAATTCTCATATATGTTCTCCACTATTTGAACAATTTGCTAATAGAATTAACTTATTGATAATTACTTAACTAATTTGAAAATTACCTAATTAATTAAAAAATTTATTATATTATTTTAAAAGTATTGAAAATATTTAAAATTTGCATATTTAAATTGAATTTATTAAAATTTTTAATTTAAATAAGAAATTGATTTTGAAGATATCTTGCATTATACAATAATATTTCAAAAATCATGTCAGTGTATAAATAGCCAATAAAAAATTGAAATCAACTTGTATATGATGAAATTTGCTATAAATAATATAGTTGATCAGTCAATTTGTTATAAGTATATTAGATGATCGATTTGATATTGGAAAACACTACTTAGTACTAATTAAGCTTTACTAAGCGCTCGTAATGTCTATTTAGTAAGATAAAGGTTGGAAGAAAAATCTGGATAGATCATACAGTTTCTATAATTACATATTATAAAACTTCCAACTTATTGATAAAAGGAACGTTGACGGTCATCACGTAAGGAATGAATAGCAAATGAGTTTTTGAAATATAGCCCTAAAACAGTAAAATAGTCGGCATCTTTAATAATTTATGATTCAAGGTGCAATCTAACAGGATTTTTCAAGTAAGTTTTATTTAATTTCTACTACGTATTAATATAATAACACATTGAAAAAGCAGATGCATTTGTGGAAGTTTATGAAAACATCATTTACGTACATTAACGAACTATTCTTTAATATTGTTAATCAACAAACAAAATGAAAATTAGTAAAAAAAAAATTGTATGATATTCAAGTTGTACTAAATGAAGATTTGCTATAAATTAACAATATATTTTGTACGATATTCAAGTTGTACAAACTGGAACATTGCCCATTGTCGCTGCTGAGGCACAACCTAGAAGCCACAATAGCTTCCTTTCCAATGATGAGTTCCACTTTGTAAAGTCGAAACACATATGAACCCAAGATTAATCATGACCAAACTTAGCTAATCACCACTGTATATTTTTTCTAATGTTCTTTTTCCTTTTCAGTATAGGAAGCTCTCCTTAAACTGTTCAAATTTGACAGTGGGTGATCAATATCATCATGTTCATGCATGAAGCTAGCTTCTCAAGCACTTGTTGACGTCATTGCAATTTGTTTTCCCTGGACATTGTAGCTTCAAACATACATCTGCAACACTAATATCCCTTTGGAATCAAAGAAAGACGTTAACAATAAAGCAAAATAGAAGTAAAACAATAAGCTAGCTGGTTAATTTCTAGTTGGCTAACTGATATATAAAAGAGAAAATTTTCTCATTGAAATTGAAATGTGCCAGCCAGTTTAATTACTTCACAGGTACATCATTTGCATTCAAATCTTGATTTTCAATTTTGACTAAAATGAATTGAGGAAAAGCAAACTGTGAATGCCATTAAGGCTATATATCCATAAAGTAAATGTGCTCGATCATAAAGTTGAGTGGATAGCTAAGCAGTATGATATTGAAGAGTTTCTTAGAGTTGATGAAGGAATTAAGTGACGAGGCTGATGATCAAGAGAACTGCTACTTAGATCTGCATGCATGAGGTTGAACCATCTCAGATAAAATTAGATATGCATGGGATGGGATCAATTGGTGGTGGATTTAATTGGTTCACCGATCGATCTAACATTGAAGGGGAATGTGAAGGAAATTAATGATGATGGTTGTTTCAACTCTTGTAATTATGAATGAAACTTTTGTAATAGTTTTATCCAATTTCATAATTCTCTATACAGCTGGGTATATGTGTGACAATTCAATGTTAACTGTAATTCACAAGTTTATTTAAACTTACAAGTTTAACTTGTCCTTTATTTTATGTGGAATTCATTTTAATTTCAAAGCAGCGTCTTACACTCCATTTTTTTTTTCTTGGCCGGGTCTTGCACTCTGTTGACATCTTGGTTATTTGTAGGAAAATATTAGACATTATTTTATTATTAGACTAAGCCAATCATAAACTATACATGTAAATGTATATGCTAGCTAGACACATTTTTTATTAAGATTTATCTTTTATCATCCAGATATTTCACAAATTAAATGTGCATTGTGCATTTAGAAAGATTAAAAAAACAAAGAGTAGATGAAAAAATAAATAATATATTTTTTAATTATTTTATTTTACATTTTTTTAAATGCAGGATATAGTTGTTGAAGAAGATTATCATTATTCTTCGCCCCTGTCTGGGTCTGATGTGGGACCCGTTGTTGTATATGTGGAGAAGATTTGTTTTTGGCAAATACGTGGGGCTCATCTTTAATAAATTCACCAATTGGTATCCATACAAATTACTAAACCCAGCAGTTTTGTTGTGTGCGGTTGTGCAATCTGCCGTATTGTTGATTGTGAAATTTTGCTGAGTGATCCTTCTGTTCATTTGAACATTGGGTCCCTCCTGAAAAGCCATTTGTTTTAATAAATTTTAATATAAAATATTAATTTTATACTTCTTTTATCACATTTTATCTATTATTTTAAAAATTTTTTATATAAACTAATAAAATTATTAAATAATTTAGGTTATAGTAAAATTAATGATATTTTAATAAAATATTCTTGAATTAAATAATATCCGATGACTTGTACTCCACATAATATTATTTTTAATTAAAATTAAAATAATAAAAATATTAATAATTTATTGATAATGTAAAATAATAAATAAATTAGAATATTTAAAATTTTCTAAAATAATAAATAAAATAGGATGAAAAAAGTAATAAAATAAACTCAATTCACCATATAAAAGGTCCACTTATTAATTATTGATTATTTAGATTTGATAATACTCTAATATGACCCAATCAAATAATTATATATATATATATATAAGAGTGATACATAACTTCTTGGATTTTAAGTAATATACAAATCTTGGCTAAAAAAATCATATATAAAGAATTTTAATATTTAAAATATGACAATAAATTCTTTAAATTTTAAATTTATATAAGTAACTTCATGTCATTGATTGATTTAGTATTTTAACTAATACAACATGAATGGAGTGTGTCCCACTAGCATAGCACACTAAGCCGAACACGTCATTGATTGTTAACTACTAATTGGACCCCCCTTCAAACCTCGCCGGATTTCCCACCAAGTGACACGTTTTCTCATCTTTGGTACGCACAACATATGAAGCACCTTTTCTCATCTTTGGTACGCACAACATATGAAGCACCGATACTTTAAATATGTAGATATATTCATATCTAATATATGATATGATATAATACATATATTATATTTGTGTATATATATCTATTTATATTATTTTATATTCATTTATATTATTTTAAAATTTTACTATAAAATATAATTATTTTAAATTATTATAAATATTTTATAATTTATTTTATACTATGATCAAATGGAAAAATTAAATGAGAGACCTATGACTCATTACCGTCAATGAGCTCTATTTTGAAGTATAGCCATTCATTTTTGTTAAATTAGTGGAGATATCTAGCGAGTGACAACGTGACGCTATCAAATGGCATGGGGGATGAATAAAATAATGCAAACCGAAATTAGTAATTCAAAAATAAATAAAGTTGTATACAAAATGCACCTTTGGAATATAGTGGTAGTAAAGAGGAAAGAGGGATAGAGTCAGCATTGTTGATTCTTGAAATTGTATGAACAAGTGGGCCAATATGTGTATATGTGTGTGTGGGGCCGTTGGCTAGTTTTTCCATGTTTGATTCCTCCATTATCAGCTTTATTTTGAATTCTGAAGGAGCACCCATTTCTATAGATTCCACTTGCGTTGCTTCCTTGCTCTTTTCTTCTTTAAGCTGGTAGGTTGGGCGCCCTATACTAGACAAAATTTGAATAATAAATCATCTATTATTTACAATTTGTAAAACATATGAATTGTTATAGCAGATTTTATATTAAAAATTGTGAAATTTGTGCTTCACATGGTTTAAAATAAGATATTTTTTGCTATAATTTATAAATAATATCAGTTTTTATGAATTTTATAAATATAGAGACATAAATATCCATGATATTACTCTCTCCATTCTTATTTATAAAATACAAATAATCAAATCACACAAATTAAAAAATATTGTTGGGAGCATTAAATTTATCAGAATTTTAAAATTAGTTTTCTAAAATACCCTTGTTTAAAGTTTGAAAATTTTATCATGTTATTAATGATGTGCCATAAAATGGATAAATGAAGGGTTTAATGTTAAGGGTAAAATTAGAAAAAAATAATAATAAATAAATGTACCATACACCCAAATATGTATCTTATATTTAGGAAAAAAAAAGCATCCCATTTATATGTTATAAGAAGGAACGAAGGGAGTGCAATGTTAAAAAAATGCATCCCATTTTCTTTTTTATGTTAAAATATGAGTATCCAAACTTAAGTTTGCAAATATTAACAATTTCCAAATAGACACTTACTTTAAATTAATGTTAAAATATGAACTTCTAAACTTATGTTATGAAAATTTACTTTTATCTAGATTTCATTTTAGCAAATTTAAAGTTTACGAACTTAGAACCAAACTGCCCTAACTTGTATTATTTGCTGTAAGTTTTAACAAGTGATATTTGTTATAAATTTTACATAGAGATGTGATATTTTTTGTTGGAATATTAGTGACGTTTGTTGTAACAACCACAAAAAAGTTTATTTTAATTTTGAAGCAAGGGTTAAATATTTTTTGTTCGAATATTTGTGAGTATTTGAAATTAAATTTGCCAAGAGAGAAATATTCATATCTTATGAGTAACTTACATGTTTGTATTGTTCGTTTAATACTTATTTTCTTATTTCATTTACATAGTTGTATTTTTTTTATTTGTCTTTTTTAAAACTGTAATGTTAGAAGTTAGAACCAATAGTAAACTCTAATTTTTCTCACGCGCGAATGCACGATGATGATTATATCAAATCTCACACGAAGACCAGAATTTGTAATTTGGCAGTGTATCTTTGGATTTATTGACCAATAAATAATTTACATAATGCCTAAAAAAATACAATCAAAAGCAATATTTGTATGTCAATGCCTGGGGGAATAAAAGATACAATAGGCCACGTCCCGCGACCTGTACTAGTTAACCCTTTTTTTGTTGTAAACATAGGGGTTAGAAGAACCCAAAAAAAAACCTCAAACCACAACAAACACTAAAACACAAGGAACAAGAACCAAAAAAAAATAAAAAGAGAAACAAAAAATACAATATTAGAACTACTTTGCGTGACCTAGGATGTACTTATTAACCTTAACATTAACCTTGCATTTCCCAAGGTTTTCAGTCGTTATAAATAAAAATTTCAATCTTTCTTAATGTATAATTATTA
This sequence comes from Adenanthera pavonina, assembly GCA_026686845.1. Taxonomy (NCBI): domain Eukaryota; kingdom Viridiplantae; phylum Streptophyta; class Magnoliopsida; order Fabales; family Fabaceae; genus Adenanthera; species Adenanthera pavonina. The sequence continues at coordinate 29,782,986 of JAIVEN010000013.1, forward strand.
TACAAATACAATTTTTTTCTTAACGTGCATGTTGCCCGGGCTAAACAAAGTAAACAAGAATCTACCAATCAATAAAATAATATCAACTCATATAACGAATTTTTATTTTATCATTGATTACTTTTTCTATTTTTTATTATAGCCACTTTCAATACATTTACACAAATTTAGAAAAACAGTTAAAAGTAATTAAAAATTTTTAACTTTATAAAAATTATTATAACTTTCTAATATTATTCTTATTAAATTATATTGTATCTTAATTATTTCTTTTTTAATATCTTTTTATCATAATTATTTAATAAAAAGTAAACATAAAAATAAATATTTAATACTCACAAAATGATTTATATTTTGCATACTTTAATCCTTTTAGAATATACTTATAATAGTCAACATGAAATATTTATTTACTACTCCCTCCGATCCTATATATAGGACATTTTATCTTAATTCTAAATATAAAACCTTTTACAATATATGAAGTAGTATTTATTATACATTTTCCAAAAATGTCCTTATTTAATGTATTCAAAGAGAAAGAGAAAAAGATTAAATAAGGATAATTCTGAAAAAATATTGAGATTTTTAGAAAAATTGATATAGTTAATTAGTTTTAACTCTTATTCTTAATCAGCGTGATTCGGTTAAAAATGTTTTATATTAAGGACAAGAGGGAGTATTACATAAGTAAAATATTTTATTTAATTTCAACTTTTGTTATCCTAAATAGTGTAAATATTATATTATATACTTCGCATAGAGTAGGTAAGTATTTCTTTCAACTGTAATAGTGCTATCTAAGATTGTTTACCACGCATTTCCCTTATAATTATTGCGTTGGTTTAGTTATTGGCTAAAATAATTGCTAATATGTAGTTTTAAGAGATAACAGGGATTTCAATCTTTACTTTTAAGAAGTTTTTTTTGGTCAAAGCGTGAAATTATTATTTTTTAAATTGTGACAAAAATAAAGTAATATGACTTTTATTTGATGCGGTTTAAATTATGTTTATCAAAGAAAATATAAATAAACGTCTTACACTTGAATCTTATTAACAATTTAAGTCTAATTTGAAAAAAAATATAAATATTTTTATTTAAAATAATATAAAAATTTTGTAAGTTGATTGTTTGTACCATAGCCTATTGGGTTTTGGTGCTATGAAAAGGTGCACGAAACTTTCTTAACATTTTTTAATTACGTTTTTGTATATTATTTTGTTTTTAACGAGAATGAATAGCTTAATTATGCCTTTTGGTTAGATCGAAGAGATAATTTATTTTAATCGGGAAGTGCACAACTCAACCAAACACCATCGTTTCATGGAATAGAAATTAAAGGATACTCCATATTATAACTACGAAAATAATTTCATTGAAATTAAAAAATAAAAGAATAAAATTCATATTTAAAAATAATTTTGTGTAATGCATATTAGTATTGAAATGTATTCGTGGGCAGAAAAAAAAGAAAAAAGAAAAGAAAAGACAAGGAAAGAAAGAAAGAAATAAATGCATTCACATAATTCGAAAAGGAATTAAACAGATAATAATTCTACCGTAATTTTACAATATCAACTTATTATAAGAAAGAAACAAATAAATGCATTCACATAATTCGAAAAGGAATTGAACAGATAATAATTCTACCGTAATTTTACAATATCAACTTATTATTTTTCATTTTGATATCTTGATTTAAGGCCGGAAAAAATGATAGCTAGAGTTAATATTTATCAAAGAACCCATCTTTGACCTGTTTTCCGTACGCATCAGAAAGCAATTTTCATATCATACAAAATTACTTAAATGTCGAAAAAGTGAATTTGATTTAATATAATTCAATATTTTATTAAAATTAAAAATATAAAAAATATCGTGATAGTTTTCCAGTAGATGAGAATTTCTATCTGAGACAAGCAATTAATGAGAGTAGGTTCCAGTGCGATCAGTCAGACCGTATTCAGAAGCTAACATTTATGAACCGTCAAGGCGTCGACGATGCATGGATCAAGCTGGTCCCACTTATTAATACAGTGGTCATTGAAAACGATCCACGTGTACGACTCAAAATCTCTAGGGACTCGTCAGCACGTAGCTTTTCCTTTTGGTGGGTCCGGAATAGCGTGGTCTGCGGAGTACCGTATCTCTTTTTATAGACACGAGGCAACACGCGCTTTGACTGTTGCTTTATCTGCATGTACTGGTACTACTGCTGCTCAACAAAGCACTGTTTGGATTCCCACCAAAAAAACAGTACTGTTTGGATTGATATTCCCAAATAACTGCTTTTTTTTTCCAAAAATAAAAATAGTGACCGTTTTTATAAAAGGAATCATTTTGTCGATTAAAGTGAATTCAAGTGGAAAATTAAAAAATAGTAAGTGTTTTATAAGTAGTGGCGGGTTCTCCAAACATACTCCATCAATTACTCAGTGTGAGTCATGTTTGAGAAATTATTTTAGTTCAAAGTGTAACTCATATTTAGATATTTCATAGTGCATTAACTATCTTTTTCTGTTTTGCCATTGACTTCAATTAAGAAGTGGGAGAAAAATTAATTACAATTTAATAAATTTATTAAGACCAATAGAGCAAAGGATTTTACTTCCTCGACTACGCTATATAGTGCACTTTTTTAAAAAATTTATGTTTCATAATATAGTACATTTTATAGATTATTTAGTGTATATTTTTTCTTTTTTCAAAATTACCCATAATTAATAGATCCAAATATTTATTTATTATTAAAATATTTTATTTCCAATTCATTTAATGAGAGTAATTTAAGAAAATGTGAAAAATTTTTTTAGTTACTAATTACTGTCTTGATCTTTGTGCAGTAGTTAAAAGTGCACTATAAACTGGAATGAAGGGAGTAATTTTTTTTATAAATTTAATGAGTTAATTAATTTTTAATTTTTTTTCTTAGCATGCATAAAATTTCTAAAATATAATTTATATTATGGATTGGAGTAAGTATTTATTTTCATTTCCGGTAACAAAGAATCAACATTTATTCACTTTTTTTTGCATACCCCCAATATCTTAGACTTATTCATTTTAATTGAAATAAGCTCCACTAGGGGTGAGCAATCGGTTTATTAGGTTCAGTTCGGGTGAAAACCAAAAGACCAAACACCGAATTAACATGAAATAGATAACCGAACCTAACTGAAAATGTTGAAAAAATTGAATTAAATTGAACTGAAATATTTCGGTTCAGTTCGGTTCAAATTTTTCAATTGGGTTAAAGTAGATATGAAAACCTAAGAACTTAACACAACAAACCCGCCAGAAATCCATGGACACCGAAAAACATTAGATAATTCCATATTACTATCAAACGAAAGTAAGAGTAAAAACAGATATAAAAAATTAAAATAAAAAAATCACCTCCACTCGCCTTGCACAAAAATATTGCTCAATAGAATTCGTTCAAAAACTGACCTCGGCTGTCTCGGGGACCTCGTCGTAGAAGATCTCACACTTGATGTCGCCAAGGTTGGTGTGCAGAGTGACTGACTTTTCTCTAGTCTCTTCAAGCTAGCCTTACAAGCTGATATGCCAAGACCAAGATGCAGAGAAGATCGAGATTGAAGCTACTGAGCTACTATGCTAAGATTCCAAGATCGAGATGTTGAGAACTTTTGAGCTATTGAGAGAAGTGTGAGATTGAAGTTGTCGGCCGTGCCAAAGCCGGTGATGTAGAGGAGTGTGAGATTGGAGGAAGAGTAAGATAGGAACGACCGAAGCTCTTTGAGAGTGAGAGATAGGAAACGAAATCTGGATTCTGGACTAGGAATGAGATGGAGGGACGGAGCAATGAGACAGGAGATGGAATTGAGCTTGAGAAGGAGGGAGACGCGGCCACAGTGCTACGATTTCTTGATTTAGGGTTTGAGAGTTGAGACTGAGTAGGCAATAAGGGGTGAGGACTGAGGCCTAAGGGACTGATAAACTGAGGGTGACGACTTGGCAATTACTCGCTTGAGCCGGACTTCAATATTTAGATTCAGAGGCCAAAGCATAAGGATTGAGGGAGTTGGGGCTTGGGGGTGGTGTGCTGAAGGATTGGGCTCAGACTGTGAGTTGGGCCGAGTTGGGCCAAAGTAAGGATTGGGCTTCCTTTCTAAGAGTTAGACAATCAGCCTTAGTCTCAGTCTAAGAGCATGTATTTTAAAACAAAAAAAAAAGATATATATACTTCGATCGGTTTGGTCTATTTGGTTTTCTAGCATTAAAACCAAACTGAACCGAAAAAACTGAATAACTCAAAAATAATAACCGATTGTTTCCTAAAAGCCAAAAAAACCAAATTAAATTTGGTTTGATTTGAAGATCGGTTTCGGTTCAATTTTGTTCACCCCTAAGCTCCACCACTAAATATTTATTGTGGTTACGTTCTCAAAGCATAAACTTAAGAATTTTTGTCAAATATTCTCCTACTAATTAAATCAAACATTTTAATAAAGAAACATTTATTTTTCTGCGCCATATGGATTTAATTGTTAATGATAAACAGTGACCCAATCACATCATCACTAATAATTTCAAATTATTAAAGCATGTGAGTGGGCGCTCATTATCATGTTATTTACAGTTAAGAACAAATTAATTAATGGCACATTCAACCCTATTTCTGGTTAATATATAAGGACATCCACAATTGATTTTAATAATTTTATTAAAAAAATTATTTCTTACTACTCAATAAACTACTCTATATATTTACTGAATTCAATTTTTTTTATAAGATATTTCTAATTATTTTACGTAAATTAAGAAAGTTAATTATATTCTTACAATTTTAAAAAATAAAATTAAATATTTTTTACTCATATTTATTATAATAATGTAATTCTTATTAAATAAGATTTTTAATTATTATTAAGTAAGAAAGTATGAAACTAATTTATGAGGCTAAAAATATTATCATTAACTAATTATATACAAACTCCAATAACAATTTATGAGGTCAAAAAATAAATGATAAAAGATAAAATAAAAATAATGTTACTAAATATTATAAGGTCTTATAAAAAGGAATAGGAAAACTTTTTAAAGGTGCCTTGTAAAAAGAAGAGGAGAGAGTATTTACTAACTTTAAAGTCAAATGTTAGTATATGGTGTGTTTAGCTTGTCATTTGAAAAGGATAAGAAGTTTTTTAGCACATAAAAATGGAAATTTACTTTGTAGATTAACTCCTTAAGTTTGATATTATAATTGTTTTTTGAAAATATTTATTTTTAAATTTGTTTTTGCAACGAAGTAAGAAAAACTTGTTTTTTTATTTCATACAAATTGCGTTAAAGAGACAAATAATTTCTCCAATAAAAGTTTTTTAGAATTCTAATGTAAATACCTTCCTAATAAGTACAAAACTAGTATAAATACTTTCTTCCTTTTAGTGTATTTTTTGTTCAAAATGTTAGAACAAAAACAGAGATTACACTCAGCACATTGGACTTTGAATAATTAAGTGCATTTGTGACGAAAAGGAAAAGGAAATAAGATTGTAATCGAACAACCTCTGATAATTACATTGGACTTCGAATAATTTAGAAGCTACATGCTTATTGCCTATTTTTATTCATGTGACATTACAAAAAGTCAAGATTTATCTCTATTTTTTTTTCTCGTCATGTGTGTTTGTGTTATATTTTACATAATTAATTATGAGTGTGATTGATTTTGCAAGATCAATTTTAGCTAAAATTAATTTTGATAAAAGGGATTTATGTTTACATGTTTTCATCTCAAAAATAATTTTGACAAAATAAAATATGTTTAGATGATTCCAATAAAAAATACTTTCGGATGAATAATCACAACAAATGTCTAAAATGTCTTTGTTCTTTACATAATAATATTTATTTTTAAAAATTTCATTAATTAATTTTTAATTAAAACTTTAGCGGAATTTAAATTCTCATTAAATGGTTTTGATGGACAAAAATTGATAATCATAATTAATAATTGATAATCATAAGTGACAATTTGTCACTTCTCCAAATAATTAATTTTGATGGGAGAATTGATTATCTAAAATCAATTCTTATTTAGCTATCTCAACAAATAATTACTTATGAGCTGAAATAAGCACTTAGGACTTTTTCATGTAATTGAATCCAAACATATTCTATAGCAACAACAATATATTTTAAAATATTTATTTCAATAAAAATTTAGTTTTGATTGATAAAAAGTATTTTTTATCCAGAAATAAAAAGTATATTAATTGAGATGTACTATAAAAGTTAATTTATGTAAATAGAAAAAAGGTCTAGCGACATATATTGGGATAAATAGATGAAACATTGAAGTGGATTAGATCGCAAGGGCATCAATTTCATTTTGGGAAGACTTTTATTAGGATTTAGGGACAGATCTGGTTTCTTACTCTTTCCAGATAAGACAAAGAAAGAAGCAGCTTTTATGAGCGTCACCAATATAATTGAGGTTAGGTTTTAATTATAATTATTGCTTACATCAAAAGATAAATATATTCTCTCCAAGCCATTTCTATATCAATTAACAATTCATCAACGGACGTGCCATGCCTTTTATTTTATCGCAGGTTAGGGATCACATTTGTTTTTGGTAATATAAAGTTTATGGGAGTTGAATACTAGAAACTTACTATGGTCAAATTAGATCTTAAGATTAAAAAATATTTATAGAAGAATTTCTAAATTACATGGTACTGACATCCACTACTCTTTCATATTTTAAATATAAGATATTTTTAATTATTTCATATTTTATATTATTAAATTTATTAAAAATTATGATATTTATAACTATTTATCTTTATTAATTATATTATCTCTTATACTTCTTATATTATTTATCTCTCACCTATTAATTATAGATCAGAAATAATTAATATACTAAATAATACTATAAAATATCATATATTTGAAATTAGATAATATTTCTAGACTATGCCTTGTCTTATAAAGAAGGGAGTATATTTTGAAAAATAAGAATTATATTGTTATTAATTGGAGCATCCAAACAAAGCTATCATATATACTTGTTAAAAAAAATGTACAGTTAATCTAATCCAATAATTTATTGGCCTAAAAACAAAATCTAATCCAATAATTTATCCTTGAAAAAAGGGAAAGAGAAAGAGTGCTACACAACTCGTAAAGAAGACGAGAAGAAAAGAACAAGGGAAGGTAAAGTTACAGGCTTGGCTTCTACCATCACCTTTATGTGTTCCCCATAAGTCAGAACTCCGACCCCAGGCAGCCCCCCATTCATTCTATTCATTCTCAGATTCACAGGGCAAAACAGAAAGGGAGCCAAGGACGACTCACACACACATCTTCCACGTCACCACCTTCCTCAACTTCTCAACCGAAATCCCAGTTTCTTCTTCCCCTTGTATATCCCATTGCGTGAAGTTTTCGCCCTGTGATTGGGCTCCTTATTTCTGTGACGTTCACCTAACATTGTTTCACTCACAAGGTTTACTCCCACAGAGTGTGTTTGGTGGAGGAATCCTGACGGTGGGTTCTGATGGGGAATTCATTTGGGTGTTCCGCGTCCGGCGAGAGGCTGGTGTCGGCGGCGAGGGACGGCGATTTGGTTGAGGCTAAGATGCTTCTGGACTTTAACCCTTGTCTTGCCAAGTATTCTACCTTCGGTGGCCTCAATTCGCCTCTCCATTTTGCAGCCGCCAAGGGCCATAACGAGGTTTCATGTCCATAATTTTCTGTTCCGAGATTCTATTTTGACCAATTTGGTAACCGTTTGATTCTCATAGTCTTTTGTTTTTGGTTTCAATTAGATTGTGGCATTGTTGCTTGATAATGGAGCTGATGTGAACTCAAGAAATTATTGTGGGCAGGTGCGATTTTCACCATCCATTCTCTCTCTCTATTTTTTTCGAAATGGCCGATTGATCATGGGTTCATGGTTGAATTTTTTTGGTATTTGAATTGATTTGACCAAATTAGACGATGTGATTGCACATGACAAGCTAGATTCGGCTGTGAATTTTCTATAACTGAGGGGTTCCGTTCTGTATTTGAGACTGGAAATCAGATTTCGCTTTTAGTTCACAGCTATTAAAAATTTAGAGATGATTTCATCCCATGCAATGAAGTGCTGTCTGTAAGACAGAGTATCTAGAGTAAGTTAAAATCGATGGATCTGGGTTCTGGAATCAATTTAATTGATGTCAGCATGTATGACGAGACTCAATAAGATTAATTAAGATGGAACGTATTCTTCTTTTTAAATTTTTATGCTTGTATATGCTGTACTAACTTGAGATCATGATTCATTTTGTTGCCTGATTTGAAGACGGCTCTGATGCAAGCTTGTAGATATGGGCATTGGGAAGTTGTACAGACCCTTATGCTTTTCAGATGCAATGTGAGTCCTGTTAAATTTTCTTCGTTTAGCTCTGGCCACCATCAATCCTATCTATATGAACTGTATTTCCCCGTAATTTTACATTTACTGTCCAATGATTATAGGCCGTAAGTTTACTTAGAAAAATTTGACTATTAAGTGGGACTTGAATACTTGGTCTACATGTATATTTTCTTCTGCTCATGGTTAAAGCTGCTTTTCAAGAATAACTAGACTGTAGTCAATTCACTAACAGGTTATGAGAGCAGATTATCTTAGTGGGAGGACAGCTCTTCACTTTGCGGCTGTGAATGGGCATGTAAGATGTATTAGACTTGTTGTGGCTGACTTTGTTCCAAGCACTCTTAATGAAGCTAAAGACAATAGCTCAGATACTGATAGAGGTAATGGGTCAAATGTGAAGAGCAGACCTGATCAAAGGTAGCCCTTTTCTTTCTGTGATATGTATGGTAATTGATGTTACAATTACCATGTTTTTCATTCTTGTAGTAAAATTACACGTTTAGTTACTATTAAGTCTAACACAATATTGATTGTGAAGTCCATGCATAGTTTTGCTGGAGAAAAGTATGAAACTGAGAATTTTTTTTTTCTTCGGTTAAGAATATTTTGGTTCCCACACTGATCATATGTGGTACAGAATTTTTATTTCTATGTTTTGTATTCTTTCTATTTATTTACCTTGTTCCAGTGCAGTGCGCTGTCCAAGTTTGTAAATAAGACAGCTGATGGTGGTATCACTGCTCTACATATGGCCGCTTTAAATGGGTATTTTGATTGTGTACAACTACTGCTTGACCTTAATGCAAATCTGTCGGCTGTGACATTTCATTATGGAACCTCAATGGATTTAATAGGTATATCTTTTCTTTAGTTTGCTAAATATTATTAAGGTGGCTTCCCCCCAAAAGAATGACAAATATGTGCTTTGATAAAGGAGCTGGAAGCACTCCATTGCATTATGCTGCTTGTGGAGGAAATTTAAAATGCTGTCAGGCAAGAATTTCTTTGTTTTATTTAAGTATTATATACCTACTTCTTCTGGTTCTTTCTCTTGAATCTAGCAATGATGTTCTTCACTTTCAGATCCTCCTAGCAAGAGGTGCGAGCCGGATGGCTTTAAATTGCAATGGGTAATGATATTATATTTGCGTATATAATTACAGAATTTTCTTCTTATAAAACAAAACCAATCTAAATTGGTATATTTTCGCCCAGGTGGCTTCCTCTTGATGTTGCTAGGATGTGGGGGCGCCATTGGCTTGAACCACTGCTGGCACCCAGTTCTGATGCCACAATACCTACATTCCCTCCTTCAAATTACTTGTCTTTGCCTCTCATGAGTGTGCTTAACATAGCCAGGTATTATGCAACCAATCATGTTTTTGCAAATCATCCAAACTGTAGTGTACCATTGAATTACTTTCTGTGGAAATCTTTATTGTGATTGAAATGAAAAAAATGCTGGATTTTTTTTTTTTTAAGAAAAAATGTTAGGGACTGATGATTAGCAGGTAAGGCCAAAAGAGACAGGAAAAGAATATGGGAAGCTGTGAAAGTACTCTTTAAGTCAGTTAGAAGACATATATGTCTCTTAATGCCCTTCAATTTGAAAAGAAAAGTCCATCACTAACAAGTAACAAGTGTGCCTGAAATATAAGCAATCATTGAGAACATTAATTTTTTTCTGACAAAGAAAATGATGGATTATATATTAAGTTTTTGGCTGTGTCAATTTTGTATATGTACAAAATAGGATTCTTTGCTTTCAGAATTTTCATTATTCTTTTACATGGCCATTTATACAGCTAATTTCAATCCTTTGGTAAGTGGCAGTTTACAATCAACTCTTTGTGGCAATATCCTGGAGGGTTTAATTTATGATTTGTTATTAAAAAAGTTATATGAATCTGGACTGGTTTTATTTGATGCTATTTTGAAGGGTTTAAAGTTTGAAACTGTTGAATAGAACTTGTTGAATTTTTCTCCATAGCAAGTAGCAACCACTAGGAACTTTAAGGGCATAGAGCTTTATCATTCTGCTATCCATCTTCTATTTTGCTTATGCATCGTCTCTGAAATAATTAACAGTAGTAATAAAACAGCTGAAACAGAGCATCTTCCTTAGGATTCTAGTCATTAACCCTAATTACAGCATCTTTCTGAGCCTTTATGCACTCTGAACATTCTGCAACTGTGTAACTATGTCACTGATAATTATTTTATAGAAAGGCTTTATATATAGGTTTTTTTGGGCCATGATATGTATAGGCTAATTAGCAACAGAGAACGTGATGTAAGCTAAATCATTTGAGCCTAAATTGGCTTTCCATGAGTTATCAATTAAAATTAATCATAACGCAAAATAAAAATTAATCATGATGCTAGGCTTGTCAGATAAGTCTACGTCAATGATGGCATTTGTGTTATAGATCAGAAATGATTTTACTATGGCTCTCTCAAAAAGTAATGAAACACAATGGTCTAGCTTAATTTATGATTTTCTATGACGTGAAAAATCTTAAAATCAAGCATGCAGACACCAAAGTAATACTGACGGAATTGGAGTTTGTAGATTCTCAAACGCTTTTGGTTGCCTTTCAATCCCTTCTTCTGGAGAAAGAAAATTAGCACTTTCTGTTTCTTGCTTTGCTCATAGAGGATTAAAAGTGAAAATAATTATCTGCAGTTTACTCCTGTTATAAGTAGGACTAAGAATGCTGTGAAATAACTGCAGGGAGTGTGGATTGCAGTCATCTACAACCTTCTCTCACGAGACTGACTTTTGTGCTATCTGCCTGGAGAGGCCATGTTCAGTTGCTGCAGAAGGTACTTGGTTTTCTTATCTCATATATATGTGCCCGTCTGCTTTAGGAAATAATAGGAATCCCTAGCCTTGACTAGTTATAATATTATGAGTACTTATTATCCTTCACCTTGATATTTTCATAGTTTGCTATTAAAAGCTTATGTTGTTAAGTGAAGGTTTATCATTAGTTTTATTAATATCGCTAATACACCACTTTACATGAAAGGCCTTCAGATTTTAAGAGTGGACAAAACATAGGCTCAGTATACTTTATATTGAAACTCAATTTTACTTGAGAGAATTGAGGGAGCGAGGATTTGACTTTTGACTAGTTGGACATAAAATATCAAGGATCACTTAAAAAAGATTAAGCCTTTGGGCTGAAATGATTCTTGACATAATAGGCTTCACGATACAATGGAAATTCAGTAAGATCTTCACAAACTTCATCCTCCCTTCTTTTTTATTTTTGAAAAATTGACCCGGGGAGAAATGGGGTTGAGGGGATCTTATCTCATCCCTCCATTCAGTATGTGTAGCATCAAGTCGCAACCTTGGTTCCTTCCCCAATTTCCACAACATGATATGGTCTTCTTAGAAGACTCAGTGATGGGTTACACATTCATTTCTTTAGGTCATTTGTGAAATGCTTGGACGGAATGTTTAGAAATTCGGGCCCATTATGCTTTTCAAAACAGTGAAATGATTTAAATGGATTTGCACATGCAGGATGTGGTCATGGGCTTTGTGTAAGATGTGCACTCTATCTTTGCTCAACAAGCAATGTTTCTTCTGAAACGCATGGCCCTCCTGGCTCCATCCCTTGCCCATTGTGTAGACACGCAGTTGTCTCTTTCGTCAAGTTACCTGGTTCTCATGCAAAAGAAAGTAAATTACACGTGTCTCTAGGCCTATGTACCTCATGCATGCTACATCCACGTGACCCAGATCGGCCATCTCTGTCTCACACACCAGATATTCAAGGAAATCGTGTGGCTTCTGTTCCTTCAGATATACTCTGTCCAGTCACTTGTAGTCCATTTCCATCTATGGCAATTCCACTTTGTACCTGCAACGATGGTCCCTGCCCTTCATATGAACCCCGTGAAGCTGAAACAGAAGATGAATCCCGTTCACAAGCATCAATGGCGGATCAGGATAAAATGGAAGGGCCAAGACTGGAGAAAACAACTTGTTCAAGCATGTTTTGGGGTAGAAGAAGTTGCAGCAGGGAGCACCAGTGCAATTCAGAAATAAATGCTTGACCTGTTTGGTGGTTGTATGGCCATTATTATGTTGTGGATACAATTGCGGAACAGTTGACGGATCTGTTTTGCTTCACAGGATGTATACTGTAGGTGTGATAAATACAGGTCTGTTTTCTTTGGGGACATCTAGAACACCTTCTGGATGCCTGCTTATGATAATTTAGGAAGAGTTTGTAAAATTAATGCGCTTAGATTGTAATTGATTGTGATTGGATTTCATCAGAGAAAAGAAATGGTGATTTTTTTTTTACAGAGAAAACTAGGAAAAATATCTATTTTTCTTTTAGCGTGTGTATGAGAGTAGCAAGTTTTTTCTTATGTACATTGTTTGTCTTGAATTTAAGGTATACGAAGAGCAAATTCGGGGACTTCAGTTGCTTGTTAAGCAGGTGGCCCTGTGAAATTTTCGTTGTTGCAAGAGTTGCTTATGTAATAATGTAGGCCCTGGTAGTATTATCGGATTTAAATTAAATATATGCATAAATAACTGATTAGGGATAATAATAACAATGTTAGGTTGCGATCTTAAATATTGTACTCTTGTAGAAGTAGCACTGCTTTATTTATTTAACTAACAGCAGGGTTTATTAGGGTCAAGAAGTTAGTTGCAGTGGCAGATATTCGATGAGAAATCAATTGAGATATGATAATCAAACGACAAATTATTATTTTTATTTATTGTAGCTAATTGCACAATGCCTTTTTTTTTTTTGGCCACAGCGAATTGCACTATGACTAATTAAAATCATCTGTTGTTAAACTGAAAAGTGATATCAATACGATCTTGTGTTCGCTTAGTATGATGTGGAAGTTGTTTGTACGCAATGGCTAGAAGAACAATAGGATTTTAATATGAACGACATTACTCATCAAATTAATTAAACCCCTCTCAGAGGTATAAGCTATTTCCGTTGGGTACTTAATTTAGACAATTTAACATTTTGCGTAAGTATTTAACAAAATATTTTTGAAAAAGTTCTAGTATGACTGTTTTCAGAAGAAATTGTTATTCTTAACCCCAAAATTAAAATACCTAAATTTATAATTCTAAATTTCTTATGCTCTAATCTTTTGTGGAAATATTTTTAAATACTTGAGAAATTAAAATTTCCTTCCTGTGCCCTCAAATCTTGTTGGGTCCACAGTCTGTCGTAGTCATACCCTTAAAGTTTTTTAATCCCTCCCTTTCGGAACCGCCCTCATACCCTCTTCTACTGACTAAAACAGACAAGATAAAATCAAACCCCGAAAAAAACAAAACAAAGAAAGTGACAGGCAGAAGTGTTTATTAAATTTATAGCTATCAATCCATCCTTATTCCACCTTACATGTCAAACCCTACAAATTTCAGTAACAACACTCGGGTATATATGTAGTATAGATTGTGATCCTCTACAATAACGCATCACATTATACAAGGGGGAGAATGACATCAGGAAAAAAAAAAAAAAGTAGTATAAGTCTGTTTGAGATTTATTTCTTCTCATTATATTCCATCAATCTTTATTTTTTGTTTGTTTTATTTAATTTGTCTCTGAGTGCAGATGAAGAATTTGTTTATTAAAATGTGTTATATATAGGGAGGGTAAAGAGAGGGAGGGAGGGAGGTAGGTAGGTAGGAAGGAAGGAATTTATCTTCTTCTAGCACTGGCAGCAGTCTCCCTCTGGGCATTGAAATAAACAGCAGCAACAGGTAAGCCCAAAGCATTATCCTCAGAGAATCTCCTGGTGTTGAAATGCTCTCTTGAAGCAGGTCCTCTCACTGTCTCTCTTCTTCTCTGCTTGAACAGTACGAACACGTATCTATGTATTCCTATCACTGGCTTTGGGCTCTCATACCCCACTATCTCTCTTCCTGCAATATATTTAACCTCTTAATTATTAGCTTATAAGCTTTGGTCGATCTCCTTTGGATTGAACACAACTGACTCAAATTTATTTCATCAAACAAAAAAGATATATATATTTACATCCAAGTGGAATATTCTCCTCTCTTCCATTATTCTCAATCAAAAAGATTCTTGACACTATTTATATATGTTTCAACAGTAACATACAGAGCAATTAAACCAAGAGGATACTAACCAAAGGAAGCATCTGTGGTCCCAGGAATATCTGTGACCATCCTGTAGGAAAATGACACCAAGTTGTTGAAAATCAAAATCAATACAAGGAACTTATAGATGATACACACACACACACACACACACACATGAGAGAGTTTTGAGAATACAAACCAGTGGAGATGTTCCCTTAGATATGGATCGCTGGGGCTTGGAGCATCTGGGTCTGTCATAATCTTCAAGTTCACACAAGCGTAAGGCGAATTAGAAAAGATACACATATAACTTAATTATGTCAGTAGCAGTAAAATATATACATATACAGGAAAATAAAGCATTGTTTAAAGTAAGTACTGAGTAATTTTTTTAGTGCTAGACAGATCTGGATTCCTTCTCGTATGGGGAAAAAACGAGAGACAGAAAAAATGGGTCCCATAATAGAACTCTAAAATCTTACATCTTAAACTCACACAGGCGAGTCTCACTAAAAAAATTCTCACACCGACTAAAATGACAAGCATACTAACTATGTGAAAAAAAAAAAAAAAGACCTAAGAAAAAAAGAAAGTAAGTAAGAAACTTACTAAGGTATATGCAGCTCTCATGTCATCACCACCAATGTCCACTCTTGGTCTGGCAACAACCATGAAAGGCTTGAGCTCATGGCCATTAGCGACCCGAACGTTGGAATGGTATGTCACATTCATTCTCACACTGGGGCTGAATATGTCGATCACCTCTCCTATCACTCTTCCCACTTCAAGCGGTTCCATAACCCTAGAGAATGATATGAAGGTAATGTAAAGAAATGAGAAAGAACTCAACTCAGTAATGTGGTATACAACGGTAGTGAGATTTAGAAGGCATTTATATAAGTTTCACGAGTTTGGAAGCATAAAGAAACTTAGATTCCATGAAGGCTTGTCTATATAGGGAAAGGACGTGTTGTGAGTTCATGAATTGGGTTGTCTTATCTGCAAAATGGATCAGTAGAACACGCAAGAGAGGATGATGATCGATTTTGTATATTTACTTTGTCCAGAGAGATCTCTCATGAGTAACAGTATTATTTTCGGCTAATGGCAGAATCTAGCGTGGATGTCTTTGGCTTATTGGGTGAAAGAGAATGAAGAATACAGCTTTCCCCCCACTTTAATATCATATCTTTGGCGAATGGGAATTCTCTTTTTGATAAGGTGCTAATTTCCATGCACGTGCTTTCTTATCAACTTCTTGGACTTGATTTTTAATTCAGCACTGAATAGAGAGATCGCAAGCAAGAACCCTTTTATATATTCATTTATTATTGACAGAGAGGACAATTTTTAATTCTGTTAATTTAAAGTAGAGAGGAGCAAGAAGAGAGTTAAAATATGGGTTGAAGAGGCATAATAAGAAGTGCTCCTGGCCTCCTATCTTAAATATAGGTGTGCGTTGGAATTAAATTTTATATAATGAATTCTGAATATAAGTGATTTTGTAAAATTAATTTTAATATAATTGACTTTGTCCAAAAAAGTGATTTATGTTTGAATATTTTTATTTTAGAAGTGGTTTTGAGAAAATTAAATATGTTTGGAAGAATTACTTTTAGATGGATAAGTAAAAATTTTGGATGATTTAATCCCTTTTAAGTGATTATTAAGAATAATGAGTAAAAATTTTTCATTTTTACACATAAGTGATTGTTTTGCTATAATTACTTATTGGGTGAAACTGATATATTTAGTAATACCTCATAATAAGTACTTATAGATCACAATAAACACTTATTAGGTCTTATAAATACTATTTAAACAAGCCTCTTGAAAGAAGAATTTTTATAGTCCAAAAAACAAAAAAAATAACAAAAAAATAATACGCTAATTAGAATATATATGTTCTGCTAGCTGTTAAGGGACTATTATATGTTTTGCATGTTATATATGGAAGTATCACTTTTATTAACAAAAAACAAAATAAAACTTTAGTACTTAATTTAGGAGTTCATGAATTTTATTTTGTGAATTCAATCACTCCTTAATTAAATCATCCATAAAAGTGGCAAAAAAATCATTCATAAAAATGACTAACATCTTAACTAAGCTTGATCATTCAAAATATAACTCTCAATTTGTTGATTTTTTTTTCAATAATTTTCCAACAATTTTTATATACGCATGTTATCATCAGTCCATTTGTCAATATCAAGAGGAATGATCCTTTGTTGATTTATTAGTTTTTCAAAGAGATAAAATAAATAAATGGAATTTATTAACTGATTAAATTGAGAAAACTAAATAGAAGAAAACTAATGATCTTTCAAATTAGGACAAATATGCTAATTAACTCAATAATTAATATACTGATTCGTTGCGAATTCTTACTCTTTCGCCACCTTTGCCACTTAAGCAAAGACTGTACATAAAAGTAAAAAAGGAAGGAATATAAGCGCGGAAATGAACAGATAGAAGAAAATTTAATTCATCGGCCACAATGCCACATCAACTAATTGATTAATATATTTTTCTCCATCACATCAAACCCATGAAAATGAATTCTGCCTGTCTCTCAATTATTTTATGAAAATCATGCGTCACTCAAATTACACGTGGCCATTTAAATGATCATCAAGTCACTAATTAATATATATAAAGAGTATCATTCCTCACTTAAATAAAAAATCATCAGTAATTATAGAAAAATATTTAAATTAAAATTCTTTGATAAAATGTAATATGCTGTATATTTTTTTAAAAAATCTAATAATATAATATTGGATTGCCCAAATGGTGTGTGTGTGTAATTCAATCATACATTTTATGATTTTACTAGGAATCTGAATGAATAGCAAAAGTACTAACAGGAAGTTAGGTAGGAAGGCCAGCTGTGCAGAAGAATCCAGGTTCGCTACGGAAAGTGTCCATCTCCTCTGCCCCCATTTTCGAGCCATTGAATAGGCGTTTGGTTTTCAATTGATTAAAAATGAGTTTTGATAGAATTAATTTTATAATATAATTATGATAAAAATTAGTTTTAAATAAAAATTAATTTTAGATAAATATATTTATATTTGGATAATTTATTTAAAAATTAGTTTTGATAAAACTCATAATTTTTCTCTAAATTTAGTTTAAACTTTATCCTATGATTAATTTAATTTACTTTGATTAAAATTTAATTTATATTTATTTAATTAAAAACATAATATATCTGATATAATATTTTTTTACAGGTCATGATTTATAAAAATTAAAATTTTGAAGGGATATTTTGGTTAATAGATAGAAAAAATTTTATGAAAATTTTATTTTTCTAATTTTTATTTTTTTTCTCATTTTTATTGGTTTATTTTTATCTGATTTTAATATAAATATAGATAAAAATTGAGGAAGCACACGGGAAAAAAAGCAGCTCCGCATCTCCTTCCTGGAAAACCTCGTTTGGGAGGAAAAATGATTTTTAAACGCAAACGTGAAAATTTGCCTAACATACCCAAAAATATTTTAAATTCATGTTGGCCCCCAAACTTGGTTTTGAACGGGATACCAAAGAGACCCTTACTTGTCAGTTTGGTTTACCTTCGCTTTTTTAATTATTATTTTGTTAGCTAGGATTGTGAAAAAATTTTATTTTTATCCTAATTTTATTTTTATAAATTGTGATAATTTTAATAGGTATTTTATAAAAAGGTAATTTAAATAACAATTTAATGTGAAATTATAACAACTTATTTTATAAAGTTACCAAACACACCATATTTTTAATCAGTACTTATATTTTCAAAAAATAATTATATGAGAAACTAATTTTTTCTATTTATAATAATTATTTATTTTTCTATAATCACTTATTTCATTTCTTCTTCTCATTATCTATCCAATAATCACTTAAACTCTTAAAATTTAAACATATTTCTTTTCTCAAAATCACTTATGAAATAAAAACATTCAAACACAAATTACTTTTAACATAAATCACTTATTTTTATAATTAATTATAAATAATCACTTATACTCATAATCAATTATAAATAAACTAATCTAACCACACGAAGTCATTTTTTTCTGTCCAAGTGATTTGCTCAACATTCACTTCATAAGCACAATATATATATTTGAGAAGAAAAATTTTCTTAATGCAATTTTATATTAAAAACTTAATTAATTAAATTAATCTAAATCTCTATACTTAGTAGATTAAATGAATGGATTATAATTAAATTAATTAATATGAATATAAAAAATGAATTTTAATAGTAATTAATATTGATATTTTAATTTCTCCATATATTCAACTCCATATATACTAAATGAGAGGAAGAAGGGGAGAAGGGGAATAACGAAGCTGTTGAGAGAAGAGACGTGGTATGTGTAATTTGCAGAATATGTTTATGTTTTGTCTGCCGATAATATATTATATATATATATATATAAATCCCAATATATATATAAATAATATCTTCTTTTTTTTTTTGCAAGAACTGGCTATATAATAACTAATCTTGATATTTAGTCATGTGATGAGGGATTTAATTAACATTTTTTGGAGTCAAAGTTTTGATTCCTAAGAGATGCAGCAGTCTTAAAAAAATTAAGATGTCAAAGAGGTTTTTCTATCAATATTTATGAACTGCCATAAGATCCTATACAGTAGAAATTCAGATTAATTTGGTGAATAATAAACCTAATATATTCTAAAATATCAGGTGTTGAAATAAAAAAAAAATATATCATTTTGACTCACTTGCTTGTCGCTTCTTCTGTATCAGCAGTTCACCGCCAATCACACCTGTATGGATCGCATATAAATTAAAAAAATGGACGCATTATTAGATATACTCTTTTGTCTTGTCATTTATATATGTTTAATCTAATTAAAATTAAATGGTAAATTTAATATAAATATAAGAAAATAAAACACAGCAAGTATTTCAACGAAGAGGGAGTTATGTATATTAAAAAAATTAATTTATTTAATTGAGACCCAATATCTATTAATTTTTTTTCTAAAAAATACATAAGTACATGTGTTGAATATTATAAACTTGTCAACCTTTTATTGGATTCCCCCATCTGGTATAAATAAGAGAAAAGTAACTTTTTTTTAATAAAACTAACTTATATATTATTAATAAATCTATTAAGTAAAATTTTAATATTAATTTAATTGTCTTCCGTCTTCATCGTCATATTAGGAATAAAGTCATACTTTTATATTTATAAAATAAAAAGTTCATTTAACTAATATATGATAATATTTAAAAATATACAAAACTTATATATGGTCCCTCACATCCTTCTATGCTTTTATCAAATGAATAGATGATATCTATATTTATTTTATACTTCATGAAACCAAAAAAAATGAAGCAACCTCCATCTAAAGACCATAAAACTCATAACCTTCATCTACATTAAGTTGCGGAATGCCCAAATAAACCATTATAATGCCATAATAAATCATTGTAACCACCCCCGGGGCATTTAGTTTTTGTTTAATACTTTGTTATTGTCTTTAACAAATTTAGTTCGATAAACACTAGGCCATTGTAAGCAAAGAGGAGGCAAAATGAAGTTTCATTTTCAAAGTTGATTTTATTTTCTTCTCTACTACCCTAAGCTATTTTGGTATCAGAGCTAAGTGAGAGACCATGCAGGGCCGAATGGAGTGAGAGAGCCGTCAGAATTGGCCTAAAAGTGAGCAACAACCATCGTTGCCACCGTCAGAATTCATTTCCGATCATTATTCAGTCAAACGTACATCAACATCATGCTCAGGGGGATGGAAAACCTTAAACTAGAGAATCTCGAAGCCATTTGACATCACACGCTCCTCCATGCCCCATCATCAGAGTTCCACGCACCGGCCACTTACCAAACCAAGGTTAAAGATGACCACAACAACTGCCACGTCAGTACGCTGGCTAGTCATCTGCCACATCATCCATCCGTTATCTACCACATGTCATCACTTGCCAAATAAGCAAACCAATTAGCCAAAATTTTTAAAATTACATTTTTAGCCCCTAAACTTTTCTAAATTTTCATTTTTGACCCCTACATTTTATGAAATTTCAATTTGACCCGTATACTTCTTAAATTTCAATTTGACCCCATACTTTCCAAAATTTTTCAAATTGTAGAAAAGACTTCAATTTTACGAAAAATACATTTTCAATTCCATCTTTTAAACTAGCCTACCCTAGCCTACAAAATACCTTCAAGATGTAGACCTGTGCATGAAGTTGAGATTGAAGAGTTGAGAAATCGAGTTTAATTACTATAGGAGCTTGTGAATGTCTAACGAGTCCAGTGGGAAGAACAAGGTAAAGAGAAGAAGATTCATATGGTAACAACACTCCACCAGCTAGCAACTGTCGACCTTGGAGACTAATAATTTGCAGCAGTAATATCAAAGTTGAGATTCCAAACTTTAAAGGAAAGCTCCAATCAGATGAATTTGTAGATTAACTCCAAACAATTGAATGGGTACTCAAATATAAAGAGGTGCTAGAACATCAAAAAGTTAAGGTTGTTGCTATCAAGCTTAAGAAGTATGCTTCTATATGATCGAAGAACCTCAAGAAGAAACGTGAGCATGAAGGCAAAAGTAAGATACAGACATGGGAGAAAATGCACCGCGAGCTTACTCATAAGTTCCTTCTTGAAGATTATCACTAAGATAATTTTATTCAATTGCAAAATCTACACTAAAAGTCTTTGTCTGTGGAAGAATATATAAGGACATTTGAGAAGCTCATGATGAAGTATGATATTCAAGAAAAGAAAGAGGAGATGATAGCCTGTTATCTTGGAGGATTGAACACTAACATAGCTCATCCAGTCTAGCTTCAGTAATATTGGACTCTAGATGATGTTATCCATCTAACTATCTATATCGAGAAGCAATTGCCCAAGAAGTTCTCCTATGAACTAGGTTCATCTATGAGAAGTTTCTTTGATAGCTACAAAGCACAAGTTTAACAACCTAGTTCTTCGAGCAAGCCTCTACTACTTAAGGTTGCCAGGGCATCTAGCTCCAAAGTACCTAAGTGTTTCAAATGCCAAGAGATCAGCCACATTACTTCAGAATGTCCCAACCATAAGGTTGTTATCATTGTTGAAGGGGAAGCTTATGCAGCAACTGATGAAGAAAAAGATATTGTCTTTGATGAGGAAAAGCCAATATATGATAAAGAATTTATTTCTACTAATCATGGAGAATCATTGGTGATTAGACGAAATTTGCACGATGCACAAGTAAAAGAAGAACTATGGTTTCAGCATAATATTTTCCATACTTGTTGCACGACTCAAGGCAAAGTTTATGATGTCATCATTGATATTAGAAGCTGTGAGAATTTAGTATCAAACTACATGGTGGAGAAGCTGAAGTTGCCAACTCAGGATCATCCATATCCATACAAGCTACAATGGCTCCATAAGAGAAGTGAGGTAAAAGTTACTAAGCGCTACTTTGTTTTTTTTTTTAATTGGAAGGAAATATAAAGATGAAGCCTAGTGTGATGTTGTGCCCAAAGATGCTTTCATCTACTACTTGGGAGACTATGGCAATATGACCGTTATGTTATGTACGATAGACATGCTAACACCTATTCCTTCGTGAAGGATAAGGTGAAGATCAAGCTAGCCCCATTGTCGCCTAGTGAATGCAACCAAGGCAAGAAGAAATCCAAGCCACCAGTGTCTTTAGCCTCCAAGAAACGGCTCAAGGTGATAGAAGCAGAAATCCAAACCATGGGTTTTGTTCTGGTGTTCGAGGAAAATAATGGATCCACTATTCCTTCTGGAGTTGAATAATTGCTAGTTGAGTTTTCAAATGTAATCCCAGATAGAATTCCTCTAGGATTTCCACCCATGCGAAACATCCAACACGCAATGGATTTTGTTCCAGGAGCAGTAATTCTTAATAAGCCTGCTTACAGGATGAGTCTACAAGAACATGCCGAAGTTCAACGTCAAGTTAAAGAGTTATTGCATAAAGAGTTGATTCGTGAAAGTGTCGGTCCTTGTGATGTTCTTGTACTCCTAATACCAAAGAAAGATGGAAGTTGGAGAATGTGTATCGATTGTCGAGCAGTCAATAAGATCACAATCAAATATCGGTTTCCAATTCTTCGGCTTGATGATATGTTAGTTTAGCTACATGGTGTTTTTGTCTTTTCTAAGATTGACCTTCATAGCAGATACATCAAATCTGAATTCGGCCAGAAGACAAATGGAAGACCGCCTTCAAAACAAGAGATGGTCTGTATGAGTGGACCGTGATGCCTTTTGGGTTGATGAATGCTCCTAGCACATTCATGCGACTGATGAATCAGGTACTTCACACCTTCATCCGTAAATTTGTTGTTGTTTACTTTGACAACATTCTTATTTACAGCAAGAATCAAGATGAACACTTAGAGCACCTATGGTAAATTTTGCAAACTCTGCGAGAGCAAAAATTGTATGCTAACTTGAAGAAGCGCACATTTTTTGGCTGAAGAAGTCATTTTTTTGGGTTACATCATCACCATAGAGGGTGTCCAAGTCGACCCAAGCAAAATTGATGCTATCAACAGCTAGTCAATTCCACAATCTGTCCAAGATGTTCAAAGTTTGCATGGTTTAGCTTCTTTCTACCAAAGGTTTATTGGAAACTTTAGCTCTATTGCCGCCCCATTAATAGATTTTATCAGGGGAGATAAGTTTCTATGGACAAAACAAGCTCAAAAAAACTCAAAAGAGATGAAGAAGCGATTAACGGAAGCACCTGTGCTAGCACTTCCTAACTTTGATCAAGTGTTTGAGGTTAGGTGTGATACCTCCAACACTGGGATTGGTGCTATTCTGAGTTAAGAAGGTCATCCAGTTACCTTTTTTAGTGAGAAACTCAATGATGCCAAGCTCAAATATTCTACCTATGATAAAGAATTATATGCCATTGTCAGAGATTTGCAACACTAGAGTCATTATCTACTGAACAAAGAATTCATCCTTTAGCCTAACTATGAGGCCTTTAAGCGTCTAAATTCTCAATAGAAGATTCATCACAGACATGTCTCTCGGAGTGAGATCTTACAGTCTTACTCATTTTTTATTAAGCATAAGGCTGGAATTCTAAACTTTGTAGCTGATGCACTCAACTGTCGTCATGTTTTGCTTTTTATTATTCACACTAAAGTTATTAGGTTTGAAACCATTAAAGAGTTATACCAGGATGACCTTGATTTTAGTGAAGCATGGAAAGCCACCAAGATTTAGCCTTCCTAACAGTATTACAAGCATGGAGGGTTCTTATTCAAGGGAAAAACCCTATGCATTCCTCAATGCTCTTTTTGGGAGGCAATAATCTGGGAAGCCAATAATGGTGGATTAGCAGGTTACTTTAGCCGAAATAAAACTGTAGCTTTGGTGAAAGAAAATTTTTATTGGCCAAGACTTGAATAGGATGTCAACAGACACATACAAAGATGTCGAATCTATCATTTAGCTCAGTCTAAAAGCCAAAACACCATATTATACATGCCTCTTCCAATACCAGTAGAACCTTGGGAAGATGTGAGTATGTACTTTGTCCTTGGATTGCCTAAGACTTAGAGACAAAAAGATTCAATCATGGTTGTGGTAAATCAATTTTCAAAGATGGCCCATTTTACCCCATGCCAGAAGACAATCGATGCTGTTCAAGTTGCAGATTTGTACTTTAAAGAGATTGTTCATCTATATGGCATTCTAAAAACTATCACCTTTGATCATGATGTCAAGTTCCTCGGTCACTTTTGGAGAACTCTGTGGAAAAAGATAGGAATCAAGTTTCAATTTAGTAGTGCTAGCCATCCACAGACGGATGGACAAACTGAAGCAGCTAACAGAATTTTGGGCAATCTTCTCTAAAGCTATGTCGAGAAGAATTTCAAGCAGTAGGATTTTATCCTCACAAAGGTTGAGTTTGCCTACAACAACTCAACTAATCAAGCTACTAGAAAGTACCTGTTTGAAGTGGTTTATGGTGCTCGACCACTCGGCCCATTGGACTTGACTTCATCATCTAACAATCGACATTATAGTAGTGATGCAGATAAAAGGGCCAAGGAAATCAAGAAGCCACATAAGCAAGTTCATGAACAAATTCAAAAGCAGGACTTAAGGTACAAGACTCACTGTGACAAGCATCAGAGACACCAGGCTTTTAAGGTAGGAGACTTGATTTGGATATATCTAAGCAAATAATGTTTTCCCAAACAACCCAATACTAAGTTGTTCCCTAGAGCTGATGGACCGTTCAAGATTGTGCAAGAGATTAACAATAATGCTTACAAGGTGAAATTGCCTGGTGCTTATAGGGTTTCTGCCACTTTCAATGTTTCTGATCTACCTTTATATGTTGACGATGATGCCAAGTTTGAGTCGAAGGTGAGTTTCGTCCAACCTGGGGAGGGTGAAACAAAAAATGCTAAAGTAACCTCCATCTAATGGCCATTGAACTCAAAACCTCCATCTACATTAAGTTGCATAACCCCCAAATAAACCATTGTAACCCCATAATAAATCATTGTAACCCTCCTCTGCATTTAGTTTTTGTTTAATGCTTTGTTATTGTCTTTAATGAATTTAGTCCCATAAGCACTATAAAAAGGGGTCCATTATAAGCAAAGAGGAGGTAGAATGAAGTTTCATTTTCAAAGTTGATTTTATTTTCTTCTCTATTGCCCTGAGCCACTTCATTAACCAAATCCTTTTCATTTCAACATAGTTAAGAAACGTCTAAAACCACAAAAAATGGCAACAATCACAAAGGACGTCTACTCCATCTTCTCAAGATTGATTCGGCACGTCCTATGGACGGCTTTTTGAGCAAAATATAATAAAAAAATTACTAAAATATGATATGTCAAACCTTATTTATCGAAATATAATACATAAAGTCGCTTGGCCATCCAAGTACATACACCAAAAATGATAATAGTGTTCTTATCATATTTTGATGGCCATGTGACTCTGTATGTTATATTTTGATAAATAAGGTTGACATATAATATTTTGATCATTTCCTTATATTTTTTTTTTGTTATATTTGGCTCAAAAAGCCCTTATGTGTGTGGAATGAGCTCTGGAACATAAGAATAGTAAAGCAAAGTATTAGGGTAATCTAGTTTCTTAGATGTTGCCGACTGTCTAAACATTTCTGTTTTGCATAAACATATAGTAAGGGTAAAAATTCATCATCAATGGTGACCTGGTTTTAGAAAGAAATTGAAGCAGAGGAAGGATAACAGTGATTAGGTTTTGATTGAAGATACCTTGCATGCGATGAAGGGAAAAGATCAGAATGATCAATGACACCTGAAGGGTTGAAATCTTGATCTGGTTATGGAAAATCAAAATTTCGAAGCAAAGAACTTATTATAGAGGGAATGAATTATGAGAAGAAGAATTAGGGATAAAGAGGGTATGGTGGTCAAAGACCTTATCTTCAACAGAAATTCCAATGATGACTAATGAGGGTTGTAGGGTAGCAAGTGATTATGTTTTGGCTTAACCAAGGAGAAGGTAGTGGTGTTTAGAGGATCCAATTGCAAGGATCTAGTTTGCTGACAATGGCTCGAATATTGGTTTAGGCCAACGTCTTAAGGATGTTTGGGTCGTAGAGGCGAATATAGGATATCTTTTGAAGTTGAGAAAGGAAAAATAGGTACAAATGTCATCCATTCATTTGATAACCACACAAAAAGAACTTAATGGACTGTATATAAGTTTTGTCCTTAAAAAAATTGCAATATATATTGAACGTTAAGAGCAAGTTTTGATATAATATATATAAATAATTAAATATCAAATGTAATTTATTCAAATCTCATCAAATTTTTGTTAATTTCATCATTTATATATGTAATAGCTTCATAATCAATTTATATTCAAATTATATTGGCATATATACAAAACCGGAAGTTAAATAATAAAAGGCTTTAATTAGTCTTTGGGCCACGGAAAGATGTTAAATCAATTCCAGATATCCCCTAAATTGAAAATTAGGAAATTCATTGATTCACTAGAAGGGGAATTGGTGGAGATCTAGCATTTTTCCTCCACATCTGTAGTTACAACACACACACACCAGTTGCATTATTATTGGTGGCTCAATGCTTGCACCTAAAATTTGCTTAGTTTTCCACAGTCATAATCAGACATCTTTAACAGAAAACCAGCTAAGAATGCAGCCAAAAACAAATCTCTGAGAAACGAGATGAATTTGGATTCACCCTCCTAGATATAACCCACCACATAAGATGTAAATATGACACTTATGCTTCTCCATCGTCTCTCATCAACATATTTCTTCAAGCTCGCTTCAATCCTCTTATACTGTTCCTTTTCTTCATCCTTCTTCTTTTTCCTCATATCTCCACCTGGTTGTGCAGAGAAGGACTCAGCAATACACCTGGCCAGAACAATTCCATCCTCTAAAGCACAACACCCTCCTTGCCCAATATCAGGTGTCATGGGGTGAAATGCGTCTCCACAAACACACACATTGCCTTTGCTGACATTTCCAAACACTAACTCCCATGGATGTCTGTATTTCAACGGAGATGATATGAAATGATTCGTATCAGTATTTTCTATGAAGGCTCTTATACGACTTGGCATGTTCTTTAGCTTCTCTAACACATACTGCTTCATTCTAGCTGGGTTCTCTTCTATCTTCTTTTCTGCATAAACATGACAGAATCAGATTCAATATTAAAAAGTTTTAAGGGATACGTTGATAATTAATGGGCTCTTATTTCTTTTTGGTGAGCAAAAGGATTGACCTTGAGCAATGGGAGTCCAAGTTAAAGCCCAATAAACAGTCTTGTCATCACAAGGAATAACAGCACTTCGACAGCCATTCCCAAAGAACTGCATAAACTTGGGTTCAAGCTCATGACTTCTTGTTAACGTAGCACACCCCCTAATCGCAGATCTGCCTGACACAGCAGCCCTTTTGAAGCCTAGCCACTTTGCTACTACTGAGTTCACTCCATCACACCCAACCACAACCTATTCAATTCATTCATTCATCAACACTGATCATATATATTACAATTCAGGTTCAAGGTATTCGAGTGAGGGGTTAAGGTTTGATGATATATTGTTAATGAAGGGATTAATGTTACCTTGGTTTTGATTATAGTTCCATCAGAGAGATGAACTAGTTTAGCGAAGCCAGATTCCTCAATAGCTTCCACCTTTGATGAGTACCTGATAGTGCCGCTTGGAAGCTCACAGGCGAGAGCTTCCAACATGACTTGTTGTTTAACACAACGTATTTCATGGGCTCCGCTGCATCGCATATATAAACCCATCTCAATTATATATCATTGGATATTAATTATCAGTAAGTATAGAAAAAGTAGCATTAGAGATTCAGCCTTGTAATTAGAGTGAGAAAAATTCTTAATCAATTCTGAAACGTCGAATAAAAATGTTTCATGTCGGTGTGAAAATGCTAATGATAGTGTGGACTTCGTATTATTGAACTTACTGTTTTCCCGTGGCGTTGATGAAAGATGTTTTTGAAGTTTGTTGTCCCGTGATCAAAGAAGTGGTGACATTCCTGCACTCCATTGGTTTATTTGCCATCGTCATACATATAAGAAATCACGAACCAAATCAATAATAATTAAGAGATATACGAAGACACGTGGATTGGGAACACAGTATTATACTTCTCAAACAGACACAGATTGTGGGATAAATTGTCGATCGATCGGTAGACACTAAAATATTATCAATTATAAAAAAGGATCACGCTTAAGCCCAGAGTTTTAAGTGTGTTTCTTTCTATATTGCTTGCTCTCGAAACATTCCCGCTAGAAGATATCCACAATATGTTTACGCTAATTATCTATTTACAATTAATTGTCTGCCACGATAAGAAATTAGGAAGTTGTGTGGTATCACGAACTCAAAATTTTTCTCTAGTCATAAATTGATGGATTTCATATATATATTGCTACAAATCAGATTACTTGGGTGCAAATTCAATACTTTATTCATTGACTCATCATGTATATATACAACTCTGACGCCGAGAATATTGCAGAATCATAATCTGCCACTTAACAATAATATCCTATCTATATCTTATCTATATCAGTATCTTGACTATAACAAACAATATTATACAATATTTGAATAACAACCTGATATATCCTAACAACCTTTCAACACTCCCCCTCAAGTTGGTGCATAGATATCCATCATGCCCAACTTGCCTATGATGTCATAATGAGCCTTAGATGATACTGCCTTGGTGAGAATATCAGCTAACTGATGCTGGGACTGCACGTATGGGAACTGAATGACTTTATTATCTAGATTGTCTTTGATAAGATGTCTGTCAACTTCAATGTGTTTGGTACGGTCATGTTGTACTGGATTCTTTGCGATCTCTATGGCTGCTTTGTTATCACAGTGGAGGTTCATTGGTAGATCACATGTTATTCCTAGTTCTTTTAAAATTCCCTTGGTCCATATTAACTCGCATACTCCATTCGCCATTCCTCGAAACTCAGCCTCAGCACTTGACCTTGATACTACCTTTTGTCTTTTGCTTTTCCAAGATACGAGATTTCCTTCAACAAATGTGAGGTACCCCGAAGTTGACTTTCTAGTGGTTTGATCCCCAGCCCAATCTGAGTCAGTGAATCCTTCAATATGTTGCACATTATTCTTAGAGAATAGCAACCCTCGTCCTGGGGCTCCTTTAAGATACTTCAATATTCTGATCACAGCTTGCATATGATCTTCACTAGGTGCATGCATGAATCTACTTACAACTCCTACAGCATATGTGATGTCAGGGCGTGTATGCGATAAATAAATTAGTCGTCCTACTAACCTCTGGTACCTTTCTTTGTTTGTTGGAACCTGCTTAGGATATATTCCAAGTTTATGGTTCATCTCCATAGGTGTATCGGCTGGTCTGCAGTTGAGCAAGCCCGTTTCTGTGAGTAAGTCCAATACAAATTTCCGTTGAGATAGGAAAATGCCATGTTGAGATCGCGCCACTTCGATTCCAAGAAAATACTTTAGTTGACCCAAGTCCTTCATTTCGAATTTGAAGGTCAGATGTTTCTTAAGGGACTCAATCTCATGCACATCATCTCCAGTCAGGATCATGTCATCTACATAAACCAGTAAGATTGCTATCTTTCCTTCCTGTCTCTTTATAAATAATGTGTGATTAGTGTTACTCTGTCTATAACCAAAATTCCTCATCATTGTAGTTAGTTTCCCAAACCAAGCTCGAGGAGATTGTTTAAGCCCGTATAGTGCTTTCTTGAGTTTACATACTTGATTTCCAGGAGGTTTCTTCATACCAGGTGGCATTTCCATGTAAACTTCTTCTTCCAAGTCCCCATTTAGGAACGCGTTCTTCACATCCAATTGTTGTAAATCCCAATTCCTATTAGCGGCTAAGGATAGGAGTATCCTAATAGTGTTAATTTTAGCCACTGGTGCAAATGTTGCTTCATAATCTATTCCATGCTTCTGTGTGAACCCCTTTGCCACTAGTCTCCCCTTATATTTGTTTAAACTGCCATCAGCGTTGAACTTTGGTGTGAACACCCATTTACATCCCACTAATCTCTTCCCTTTCGGTAACGATACTAGCTCCCATGTTTGGTTCTTCTGTAGTGCTGCTAGCTCTTCATTCATTGCTTTTTTCCATTCTGGGTATTTCAATGCTTCATATACGCTCCTTGGTATGGGAATTTTTGCTGCCTCATTGGTCATAGATGCATATTTCTCTGTAAGCCTATGAGTAGCTGTGTAGTTGCATATTGGATATTTTCCACAAGCATCAAGTTCAAGTTCATATTGCTTCTTTGGTATCCCCTTTGTAGTTCTTTGAGATACTCTACGTTCAAGATTCTCCTCAGCTGCTACTGGTTCAGCCTCGTTCATATGAGAACTTTCACAACTAGAGTTTTCATGATCCTGCATCATTGTGGACTCTAGATTAAGTGATGAGTCATAATCATTTGGGTCAGAAGTTACCTGATCATCTTGGACATCTCGAGGAGAGGATTCTAGCTGTGTTGGCACGGGCATGGGTACGGGCAAGCTTATGTGTGATTCTTCTACTGCTCTGTCTTCATTATTGTGTGACAGCTGTTCGGAGTTTTGTAAGGTTTCATGAATTTGCTGTAGTGAGTCGAGTACACCCACATCCATACCCAAATCATTAACTCGAAGATCCTTTTCTTCATGTAACTGCTTCTCCCCGTGAAGATAAGGATCAGGATAAAACGGAGTAGCTTCATCAAAGGAGACGTCAAGAGTGACATGAACTTTCTTCGCTTGAGGGTCGTAGCAGCGATATCCTTTCTGAAAATCGGAGTAACCAATGAAGATACATCGTTTAGCACAGGGGTCCAACTTGCTTCGTAAAGTCTTGGGAATATGTACGTAAGCCGTACAACCGAAGATTCGGGGTTCCAGATTAGGAACATGGGGAATTGTGAGTAACATCTGCATGACTTGAATAGGAGTTTGGAAGTGCAATACACTTGATGGCGTTCGATTAAGTAGATATGCAGCACTCTTTACGGCTTCACCCCAGTAAGTTCGAGGTACGTTCATGCCAAAAAGAAAGGCACGAACAATTTCAAGAAGCTGGCGATTACGACGTTCAGCTAGGCCGTTTTGTTGGGGTATGTAGGGGCATGAGGTTTGGTGACGTACCCCTTGTTCACACAGAAAAGTGGTCATCGTGCTATTAATAAATTCTGTGCCATTATCAAACTGCAAAACTGCGATACGCCGATTGTATTGTGTCTGTATTTGCTTGTAAAAAACTTTGAAAATATCAGCAACTTCATTCTTATGTTTTAACAAGGTGACCCATATCATGCGTGTACATTCATCAATGAAAGTAAGAATATAATACGCATTCGAGAAGGTGGGAGTTTTTACAGGACCCCATAAATCAGAGTGAATAACCATAAAAGGCTCAGAAGTTTTATTTGAACTTAAAGGATAAGAGACACGATGACTTTTTGCATACTCACAAATTTCACAATGCAAAGATGAACTATCCAAATTAGAAAATAACTGAGGCTTCAACTTTTTCAAATAACCAAAAGACACATGACCCAAGCGTTTATGCCACAACCACACCTCAGCTGTGGCCTTATTCGGACTACGAACACTGTTAGCAACTGTTTGATCCTCTGGTTCAAAGTAATAGAGCTTGCCCTTCCTAATACCATAGCCAAGAATCCTCCGTGTTAAGATGTCCTGAAATACACAATAATAAGGCCAGAAGGTTACTGTACATGAGAGAGCCAACGTGATTTGACTAACAGATAGCAGATTATAATCAAGAGAGGGGACGAGAAGCACGGTGTCAAGAGTTAGTGTGTCAGATAAGTTGCATTGTCCTTAACCTGTGATATCTGAGGTGCTGCCATTTGCAGTAGCAACAGGTGGTCGCAAAGAAGGAAATATTTGTTCCAAATTAGCAGCATCACAAGTCATATGATCCGTGGCCCCCGTGTCTATTACCCACGTGGAGTTAGAGAGTGAGGAAAGCTTACCAGTTTTTCCTTGAGTGACAACGTTGGCACTAGGGACTCCTGCATTTGAGTCAATGGTCAATGACTTATCATCCGTTGCAGTATGCATGGCTTTTCCTGCAATGTTGCGCCGTGGTTTTTTTGAGAAATCCCACCAGTCGGGATATCCAACGAGTTCATAACATCGCTGTTTGGAGTGACCAGTTTCTCCACAATAAGTGCAAATCAAGGAGTCATTTTTCTTGCTTCGAGGTTTCTGTAAACCAGCTGAGTGCCCTTGTTGTCTAGTGAGGAGGATAGTGCTCTCTTGTTGGGGACGAGATCCACTAATAGCTTGACGTTGTTGATGCTCCTTTCGAACATATGCATATGAACCTTCAAGGTCAAGCTTAGGATCTTTACGTAAAATTTCATTACATACCTGGTCAAACTCTGGGTCTAAACCACTAAGGAATATGTGCACACGCATCCTAGTCATTGCCGTATGCATTTGCACCACGCCGTTTACAGTGTCGGCCTGTAAATTCATTCGGTGATCAATCTCCTGAAAGAGCGCTACAAGTTCATTGTAATACATGGGCAGAGGTCGTCCATTTTGCTTTGTGGTGAACGACTTTCGATTGAGTTCAAAAATAATGCTCTCATCAGCTCCTTCATGAAAAGTTCGAGCTACTGCATCCCATACGTCTTTTGCTGTTGGTAAACGTACAAATCGCTGCATTAAGGTGGGTGTCATCGAGTCAATGAGCCAACTTTTCACTCGCTGGTTCTCCATACTCCAGTGTGCCAATGCTTGATCATCGGCTGTAGGTTTCTTCAGTGCTCCAGTAATATAGCCAATTTTGTTACGAGCAATAATACGCATTTCAACTAGTTGAGACCATAAGGAATAGTTTGATTCATCAAGGGTGGGATTCGTTGGGAACGGTGTATTATCTTGGTGCACCACGACTTGGGATGTGGCGGCAGAAGCATTTTGGGAGTCAGAAGACATGGTGGTGAGTGGATGAGGGTTGTTCGGTGGAAATTCTAAAGAAAATCAGACTGCTCTGATACCATGCTACAAATCAGATTACTTGGGTGCAAATTCAATACTTTATTCATTGACTCATCATGTATATATACAACTCTGACGCCGAGAATATTACAGAATCATAATCTGCCACTTAACAATAATATCCTATCTATATCTTATCTATATCAGTATCTTGACTATAACAAACAATATTATACAATATTTGAATAACAACCTAATATATCCTAACAACCTTTCAACATATATATATATATAGCTAGTATATGTTGAAGAAATGAATGTAATGAGAAAAGTTAGCTACATATTCAGTCTCAAGCTCAATCTTTGGTGTTACCCTCTTTCCTCGATTGCTCCATATGATTGATTATATTGCAAAAGATCGAATTTCAAGTATGGCACATATATATAATAAATTACCCGTAAATCTGAAGATGTTGTTGGCGAAGGATGTGAGCAACGCCAAGAGCATCCAAGGCTTTCCAAGCATTTGTTCATGTGGTGAGAGCAAAGCCTGTGACTCTCAAACTATCGGAAGATTCTAAAACCACACTTGGAATACCTAACCTGCAGCACGTTCTTCATATATCAAAACAGTCTTTTAACACTTGAATTAACACAGAAAAGGGGGGCACCTGGAAAGTGCTAAGCATGTTGTGAGACCAGAAATGCCAGCACCAACGATCACAATATCTTCAACTGTTGATGATTCCATTCTGTCTCTATCACTCCCTCGATATTATAAGTATCCTATATGGAGCTAGCTGAACCTCATCTGGAATACTAGGTTAGGATTGAGTGGTTGTGAGCAACTATGTACTATGTTTTTATCTTATTTATAAGTGTGTGTGGGAGAAAGATGACAAGAGCGATGACGATGATCAGGGGGCTATAATTCAAGATTCTGACTTTCAATTCACAGTGTTAGATCGAAGCTAATTGGTCTGAGCTGAACAAGATTTATGTCTGCTAACGCACTTCACGCACCCGCACAGGTGTAAGATATTCCCATGCACCTGGTTGAAACCTAACCAATCTCCTGTATCAATAGCAATAAATTAACTCGGTTACTCTTGTCAATTTCAACAATATAGGTAAGAGCTTTTCTACAGTGCATATTCTGTTCTTTTACTCGCAGTTTAGAAATTAACACAGTAAAAATGCAAACTTAATTGGCTGGAATAAATGTACATAAATGTAATTATGACCGGAAGGAGCTACTCTGTCTTTATTCAATATATTATCTAAAGGAAGATTAAACTCCCTCGTCTAATCTGATAAAGAAAAAAGAAAAACAAAGGTTAGTGAACGTACACAATATATAGGCATAAATGTAAATATTGTCATGTGCATTAAAAAGTTTACAATCAATTTGGCTTTGAAAACCAACTCGGAACCGCAACCTTATGTACTGTGGAAAACCTCAAGGAAGGGAGTTGAATTGAGGTAAAATATATATAGAACGGATCTTATCTCTAAATTTGTTTTGGTTAAGAGGGAAAATAATGTTGAATCAGCGTCAAAACGGTGTTTAAGTTCAACCAGGAAAGGGATGACTGCGTAGGTAAACGTAATTATATATAAAATTAATGTACGTAACATGTGACACAACATACTCACAATTGCGCCGTCAAAATCTCAAGCCTAATTTAGAGATTGGTAAAATATATATATATATAGATATCAGACAATATGTCAAATAAAAGGTAATAAATAAATAAATAATAAAATTGTTGTAAAGACTGGTAATATATATATATATATCAGACAACATAAAATCTAAGAAATGAATTGAACTATTTAATGCATATGAATAGTACAGTACAATAAATTAAATATTTTTGTATTATATAAACATGTTTTCTTCCATTATTACATCAAGTTTGAATAATAAATCATTCTCTGTATGATTTGTGAATAAAACACTTTTCGACAAATTTTAATCATTATTATATATTATATATATTGGCGTTGATATTGTTATATTGATTATGTAATAATGATATTATATATATATATATATATATTAAAATATAAATAATCAGTAAAAATCAATCATCGGAACTGACCTTACCTCTTTTTTCTCTCGCCAATGCCTCTGCACTTTTGTTTTTGGTAAACAATGTCTCTGCACTTTAATTTGTTTTCAAAGTTTGCAACAGCAAGGCCTGCCCTTCATGGGCCCATTGTTTGTCGTCCTATCGAAGAATCAGCCTAGCCGGACCAGCCCAATTCATCTCACCACAATTCTTAAAAAAAAAACACAGCCCTCACAAGAAGTTTATCGGCTTTATTCTGTCACCATAAGTAGGTCCAGTGTATTGCATGAAGATCAAACTGTTCATGAATAAATAATAATGTGGCTTTTATATTATATATATATATATATACATATTAATTTCAACCACTCATAAAAATAGCCTATATCATATCAGTC
This sequence comes from Adenanthera pavonina, assembly GCA_026686845.1. Classification (NCBI taxonomy): domain Eukaryota; kingdom Viridiplantae; phylum Streptophyta; class Magnoliopsida; order Fabales; family Fabaceae; genus Adenanthera; species Adenanthera pavonina. The sequence continues at coordinate 29,818,545 of JAIVEN010000013.1, forward strand.
TTCTAGAAACTTTTCAATATAAAGATATTAAACTTATAATTTCAGGGTCAATGTGGTTACAGTTTCATTTTGACATTCTTCTTGGGTCAATAAGACAGTAACACATTTTAAAATTCTCGTGTTTTCTTGTGTAGATAGAAAACGGGATTATACCTTAATAATATTTTATTATTATTAAATAGTAAATTTGAACGAAAACAGAGCCCAATCCAATGAAGGTGGAGGTATGCATAATGAGAATCATGAGATGATACGGATGAGTGTTCAAGTAGTAGCTAACATAATGACACTTGTAATGCGTTAGACTTTCGGTAAAGGATAAAACTGATAAAATTTTCTACTGATTTATTATCATACTCTCCTTTAAAAAAAAAGGTAAAAGGTTTTTTTTTCCCTTAAAAGATGCAGTTATATAGTGCTAAACAGCAAAAGAAAATATATTTCATATTTTTTATTAAAATGTATAATTAAAATATGTAAAAATAAATAAATGTAAGGTTTTATATAAATTTGTAGTTTTTTTTTACCTGGAGTATAATTTATTACAAAATAAAATATATTTTTACTCATTATTTTAATTTTACTACTTAGTATTTTATATTTTAATATTTTTATTAATTAAAATCTTTCTTTATAATTATTTCACTCTATTAATCCAGTCCCTAACTGTAATTTCCTTATTTTGTTTTGTGTGTATTATTTTTAAGAACAATATACATTTCTAATACGAAAAAGTAAATTGTACATGTGACCTGTCATATTCAAATTTTGTGTAGATTTTGAAACCTAGGAAGTTTGTGTAATTTTATTGTATTTTAAATAAATTTGTATTATTTTATAAAAATTAAAATAAATGTCTATATAATTTTAACAACACTATGTATAATTTACTCATTTTAGTTGATAGGTAAGTTATTCGTTGATACAATAACAACAACAACAACGACAATAATTGACGACGAGGCTACTATTAAAGGCTGCAAAAGGATCCAAGTTAATTAGAGTTGATGATACACAAGTAAATGAGATGATGATGATTATTATTATTATTATTACTCTATAAAAGCAAGAAAAAGAAAAGGGCAGAATAATAATGAAGCCACATATAGGCACAATCAACTTGCCTATCTATTCCCTTGGTAAAAAAAAAAAAAAAACTTGCCTATCTATTCTATTCTATTGCAGGGCCAAAAAAAAAAGGCTATTCTATTCTTAGAAATATCTTTTTTTTTCATTGGATAATTCTTGTCTCTGTGCAATTGCCAGCCTACCTACATATGCTCCTATTTCTTCACAAGCATGTTATTTCAATCATTCCCACCTTGTTTATATCTTTTTTAAACCATTTTATTTTTTGGGTCCTAGGTATTGTAGGCTTCATGGATTCAGACTGATGTTCATGATGTATAATACTGATAATTAAGGCAAACAACTTTTAATTTGATATGATTGTGATTTATTAATGTATCAATGGGAGTCAATGGAGTTTATCATGAACAATATTATGAATCCAAATATTATGTTTTTTATGAGATCAAACTCATAATCTAATAAATTCCCATACTAAATAAAGTGGAATGAATAACCACATGAACCAAGAGTGGAACAGTTGTTATGAACTAAATTTAGGTTTCATAACTTTTAAAATTTGTTATTTAGTGCACATCATTAAGTTGTTATATATTTTTTCAACAGTGTTTCTTCCGAGTCTTGCTAATATTAAGAATGTTGCTTTTTTGGCCTCAACGACATCATTTGCAATATTAATATTAACAAAAAGAGTAGAAAAAAAAATATAGGAGCCGCACCATTCATACATTATGAATTTATCTCTAATTTCATACAAATGTATTGTATCCACTCTAATTTATTCAAAATGTTGACATAGATATATAATTAATTTTGTCAATAGAATTAAATGAAATTCAAATAAAAGGTTAACAATATTATCCGAGTCAAGACTTTTGAAAAAAAATTTAGGTAATAAAATTACAATTAGATACCTCCTTCATGCCACTTTATCTGTCATTTTAGAAAATTCTGAATATCTCAGCTTAATTGTCATTTTTAAAAAAACCAATACTAAATTACTCTATCCGGTCCTACATGCTTCTTTTATCCAAAATATAAGGGATAAATAAGATTTGTCTGGTGCATTAAATTTTTTTCAATAATTTTCATGATTAAGAATCACTTTCATTAATTAGGTGATAAAAGGCTTAAACATTAAATGGGAGTATTATTAGAAATTACTTTAAATTTCTAAAAAATTTAATGATTCTAACAGGATTCTCTTAATATGTAGTATATGAATTATTTCCTTTAATCCTTAATATAAGACTCTTTTAACCGAATCACGCTGATTAAGAATTGAAATTAAAACTAATTAACTATCTCAATTTCTCCGAAAATTTTAATATTTTTCCAAAACTACCCTTATTTAATTTCTTTCTCTTTCGATACATTAAATATGGACATTTTTTGAAAATATATAATAAATATTACCTTGTATATGATAAAATGTTTTATATTTAGGATTAGGATAAAAGAACATATATATATATATACATATATGTATATATATATATATATGACCGGAGAGATTACTTATTTCTACCCTTAAACAATTAAAGGAGGGTGCCAAAAATTGAAAAAAATGATGAGTAATAAAGGAATAATAATTAAGAGTAGATGACGGATTATGATGTTATTTATTGGGTATTTAAAGGAGGGTGCCAAAAATGATGAGTAATAAAGGAATAATAATTAAGAGTAGATGATAGATTATGATGTTATTTATTGGTTTCTTATGGTACCTAAATCAAATGTGGACTGGAAAGGAGAGATGAAATGGAAATAGAGAGAGTGGGAGAGTAATTAATAAAGAATATGGTGGCTAAACTCAACATGGTACGGTAGTAGTAGTTGGTAGTAAGTGGGGGTGTAAATTTAAGGAATGCCAGTACGGTCGCAGCAGGAAACACAGGTGTGGCAAAGGTAAAGAAGAATACTAATGAGGATGCAAATGCATGCATGACCATCATCATAAGTACTCCTACTTAAAATAATAATAATAAGAAAATGATAGCAAGTTGATTAGATTACGAAGATGAGACATAAATTGAAATTCAAAGACCGAGGGAAGGGAACCACCCAGAAATGAGGACATGAAAATGATAAAATAGCATCCATTAATACAGAGAGACAGAGCATAGTACTCAGAAAATAGAATAAAAGGGAATCTCTTTCTCCTCCCATCTCTTCCAAGTTCCATCACCCACCCTCTGCTTCGCCTGCTTGCTGCAGAAAAATGCCAATAAAGCAGAATGGCTGAGTGAGACTGATAACCAAAAAAGGACTTGAGATTCATTTCAATATTATTTATATATAATATATATATTTGAATTGAATTGAATTGGATCAATATCATATTATGACACACTCACATCTCCTCCCACCTATCACGCAACGCAAGGTCATGTCACATTAATCTTTCTTTCTCAATCTTCCTTCCCTTCTCATCCAACCTTCCTCCTTCAGTTCAGAATGCTGATTCTGATTCATCACTTTGGGGAAACCCGACCCAACTCACACACCTTTCTAATTTTCCTTTTTCTGCAGTTTCCATACCCCCTCCTACTAAGCGTGCACGTTTCCATCAACACGCCCCTCTCATGTCACTGTGACTTATTTATTTCCTTCTAACGCTCCACCAAACACTCTCTCCCTTCCCCCTTATTGCCTACTCCATTATTATTATTATTATGTTTCCTCCTGCGTCCCTCTTCCTCGTATATTAATCCCCTTTTCCTATATTTACACACTTTTTTACACTAGTAACATTTTCTTTTTTATTTCTTTTTCTTTTCATAATAAAAAAGTTTGGTTGATTTGGGTCCCAGGATTCACCAACACTATGACAAGTCTTAGTGCTCAAATAGTGCTTACAGAGATACTTATAAATTATTCACTAACAAGATCCTCACATTGGTAGTGAGATTCGAACCCACATCCTTATGAAATATGAGTTATATCCTTATCAGCTGGACTAACTTTTGTTGGTATATTTTAATTTACGGTAAATGCATCTTCCCTAAAGAAAACTAAAATTTCCTCCTCATATTAGTTAATACTAAAAAGATTTATTAGTCTGGCCAAATTTGTAGAGAAAAAATTGGTAATTTAAGATTGATTTGTAAGTATTCAACATGTCACTTTGAGGTTAGTTAAAAAAATGTCATTTTTAGATCAAATAAATTAATGTTTGATTAAAATCTATATAAAATAAAATTTATAATAGATCATGCTATTTATAAATAATAAACAGCATAAAATTATCTTATTTACACTTTACCAAAACTAATATCTACATCTGGTCTTAAAGTAACAAAGTGCTACATCTAGTTTATAAAAATTTTCTTTTTAAATTTTTTATACAAATTAGGAAAACTATTAAATGATTTAGAATATCATAAAATTTAATAATATTTTATCAAAATATATAACCTTAATTAAACACTCTCTCAAATAATTTATATTTGATATTAATAAAATAATAATAATAAACTAAATTTTAAAACTCCTAAAATAATAACTTTTACAAACCAAGGGACTAATAATAATAATAACAATAAATAGGTCAGTTGAGTCACAAGTGAAAAGCCATTTTGGAGGGTGGGGGGACCACATGCTCATGCTACTGTTGCCGTTCCACACTGATCACTATCAGTATTTACTCATTTCCATTTCCGTACTTTTAGATTTAGTTCTTCCGTTCTTTTTGTTTTCATTCACTTTAAAAAAAAAAACATTACACCTAAAATTTTAATTTTCTGTTTTATTATTTTGTGTAAACTGTCTTCTGTAAAATTATTTTTGAGAATAAATTTTAAAAATAAAAAAAATTATTTAAATAATTATTATCAAAATCATAATTAAAATATATTAAATAAATTATTTAAAATTTATAATTTTATCATTAATAAAACTAATATTTTTTACCATTTCTTATATTTTTCATAATAAAAGTTATAAAATACTTTAAAGATATTTTAAATTTTTTATTTTTTTATTTTTTAAAATATTTTATAAAAAATAGTTTGTCAAACAAATTTTTTTATATTTTTATTTTTAAAAATAAAAAATTTATTTTAAAAATAACTATCAAATAAACTCTAAAATCCTGTTTTCTTTGATTCGGGATTTTGGAGATTTTTTTATTGAGGGGGAAAAGGCCTGTGGGGATTACAACCCTCGTTGGGGTCAAAATGTTAGAGGGGTCTACTTGATTTTTAATTTTTTCAAATTAAAAAAAAATTTAAAGAAAAAAATTATTTATTATTCAATTACTTTTAAAATAAGATTTTATTAAAATTTTTTAAATTTTCTCTTATAAATTTTTTTAAATATAAAAATTTTAAAAACTCTCTAATTCCTTTCTTTATATTAAAACTTTCTCAAACGTTCTCTATTTTAACCCCACGACTCAACTGAACAAAACCTAAATGAGATAGAAAAAATATAAAATTGTTACCAATAAAAGAATAATAAAATATAAATTTGTTAATTTACTGTTATTTTTTCTTTTTAAGACTCAGACATATTATAAATTACAATTTATTTAAAAATTATGTTTAAATCTAATACATTAAAAAAATTCCTGGCTTGCTACTTTATTTATAAAATAAACTGGATCTATCTTTTATTTTTAATATCTCAAAATTTCTGTCAGGAAAAAAAATTCATATAATTGCTTTTTTCTTTCAAATAGAGTATTAATCGATACTCCCGATCGAAGTTACTGGAGGGAGTATCTCACCAACGTCACTTCATATCATTTGCTCTTAACAGAATCTCCGTCCCTTTCTCCAATGACGAAAATACCCCCACGCTCCTATACCCTAGCCCTACCTGCGGATTGCCGTTCGCTATCCCGAATCCCACTCCCCCCTCGTTTCCCGAGGGCTTTTCTGTCACTTAACTTCTGATATATATACCTTTTTCCTGGTCTTTGTCTCTCAGAAATCTGAATCATCCAATCCGAATATGCCATTTTACAAAAAACTATTATATTCATATTTTGAAAAATTTTCGTCCCTCCACTACTTTATAAATTTACATAAACTAAAAAAAATATAATTAATATATTAGATATTTTTAAATTTACTAATATATTTCTTTATAAATTGATAAAAAAAACTACTAATATTATTTTTTAAATAGATAGGAGTATAAATAAAAAAATAATAATTAATGAAGTATTGAAATTTAAAATAAACAAATAAATAAAAATAAATTTTTTAAATACAACAATTAAAAAAGAGCGTATAATTACAATCTTATACTATTAATACCGTACTTCTTTAAAAAAATTAAAATTGAAAATTGATTCTATATTTTTATTTTTATTCGAACAAAAAATCATGATAAACCCTCAAAGACCTATATATAAATTTTCTCAACAGTAAAAATTTATAAATACTAGTATTTGAATTTTAATTTCAATGTAGCAATAAATAATTGGCTACGAAAAACTATTTAAGACATGTCATATAAAAATACTCTTTTAAAGTTTTCATTACATATGTAAATTAAAAAAGTTTAATTAATCACAAAACATTTGCTTCAACTAGCAGGAGATAGTACCTATTTAATCAAAGGTTTTAAATTTAAAACTTGAAAATGTAGTTATATTAAATATTTAATAAAAAAGTTTTGCCACCCATTTTAATTTCACTCGACTTAGTTCAGATTAGTTTGGTTTAGACTCATGATGATACCGTAGTAACTTAAACCTCTCAAATATTACACCCACAATAATGATTGAGTGTAGACAATTTTATCAAAATCATATAACATTAGTTTTTTTTTTAAAAGTAATTTGTAAACGATGGGAAAAAAAATAAAGGATTCAGTGATCATGCATTAAGCATGAAGAGCGAGAAAATTATAGTTGAAGGCCTGAAATTAAAAATATTTGTATTTAACGATTTAAAATTTTAAAACTATTTTTAAAGATGTTAAAACTGAAAAAAATGAAGTTTAAAATGAAGTATTGCATTATAATGTTTTAATATGATTTTTAATTTAATTTATTTAGCAGTAATTTCACTTTTTGATAAATAATAAAAATAAAGTAAATTTATGCTTTTGATTGTAATGTAACAAAGCTTGATGGGAGAATTAGATTGGAATCTTGTAGACAACAATGGAGAATCTAATAAGGAACACTAGCTATGCTTCATATACATGTGCGTATTTGTAGGCAGACTAAGTTTTCAATTAATATTTGTTAATTGGAAAAGGCCAAAGAGAAAGCATAAAGAGACAAGAATCAAAGAAAGACAAAGTGTGGACAAAATCCGGGTTTTGTGAAACCCCTTGACCAATAGCTTTTCTTCATTGACTAAACAACTATGTCTAACTCAAGCTCAATACAAATTTTGGGGACAACTTATCTTTATAAAGAGTTTATCCTATAAAATAATACTCACTATATTATGACTAATATTTCTTAAAATTATGACTCATAATTTTTTTAAATATTGTTATAATATTCAGAAGATCACATTATAATTATAATTTTAATAAACATCAATATTATATATATATATATATTAAAATTTATAGAAAATAATATTATTCATTAGTCATAAATTAAGTCCATTCTATGTTTAGGACTCAATTCTAGTTAATATTGCCTATTTTTCTTTTTTACATATTATTCAAAGTTTTAATACACAAATTAAGAAATATAATTAATATATTAGAATTTATTTTAAATTTCATAATATATCCTTTAATAAATAAATAGATAGTAAAAAATAACAATTAATATCATCTCTGACTTTTAAAATAATAGATAATAGTATTGATTGAAAAAATAATAATTAATATTGTCATGAAATTTGACTGTAATAGATAAATAAAAATAAAAATTTTCTCTAAAAATAAAAAATAAAAAGAAATAGAAGGAGAATTTTATTTTTGAAACTTATGATTTAATTAATTTATTTATTTTTCGTTTATATTATTCAACTCCATCCATTTCAAAAACATTTGGTGTTCAAAGTCATACACATATTTTAATAAAGCCATTAAATAATATATGTTGCAATAAAATTTGATATTATTGGAGTTTCCGACTTATAAAAAAATTGATATTATTGGACTAAAATATCCTTAAAATATATTCTATTATTATTTTTTTAAAAACTATAGGTTTATTTTTAAATCATTATTTTGTTTGACCTAATACTGGACAAAAGATAATTAACCCTCATTGAATCTCTAAAATGGGAAATTATTTTGGGCCAAAAATTGAATGCGTTTCCTTTAAACGTGAAACTTTTGGGTCTTTGAAAATTTGCTGTTACGGGAGGCGAAGTCACGTGAGATCCGTTTGGCTACCTGACACATAACTTCTTTTGGCACTCAGAGTACCTCTTCCCCTCTCTGTGTAATCCGTATTTCGTTTTTGGCAATGCCTTCCATGCTTCTTCTTCTTCTTCTTCTTCTTCTTCTTCTTCCCTTTTCTCCCTCCCTGCATTGCCATTTCATTTTCGAGCCTTCATCTCCATTTCTCTGTGTCTCATGAACTCTTTCTAGATTCTTTTTTTTTTACAAAAAAAAGCTCTGGTTTTTCTTCTCAGCCATGGCCATGGCTTTCAATCTTCTTCTTCATTACCTTCTCGTGTTCCATCTCTGCTATTTCCTCGCTGCTGCCTTTACGCACCAGAACGATGAAAACCCAGAGAAAAATCATCTTCTTACTTTTAAAACCAGTCTCGAGAACCCTCAGCTTCTTGCTTCATGGAACTCCTTGACTCCTCATTGTGAATGGGTTGGCGTCACTTGCGAACTCGATCGAATTACCTCACTCTCTCTTCCATCTCGGCACCTCAAAGGCCTGCTCTCTTCTTCCCTCTTCTCCCTTACTGGCCTCACCGTCCTTAATTTATTCTCCAACGCTCTCGTCGGTGAAATTCCTCCACAGATAACTAATCTGAGAAACTTGAAGGAGCTCAATCTTAGCTATAACCAGCTTTCTGGGCAAATTCCGGACGAGCTCAGCGGTTTAATTCAGCTAACAACTCTCGAACTTGGCTCTAACTTGTTCACCGGAAAAATCCCGTCGGAGCTGGGGTCCCTGTCACAACTCCGTATCCTCGACCTCTCAGGGAATGCCTTCACAGGAACCGTGCCGGAAAGTATCGGAAGGCTAAGAAAGCTTCAGTTCCTCGACCTCAGCAATAATCTTCTCTCAGGTTCTCTACCCTTGGCTCTTTTTACTGGAACTCTCTCTTTGATTTCCCTTGACGTTTCGAACAACTCATTTTCTGGTTCTCTACCACCGGAAATCGGTAACTTGAAGAACATCACTGCCCTTTACATTGCCGATAATAAGTTTACGGGTAGGTTGCCTCCTGAGGTTGGCGAGCTCTCACGGCTTCAAGTGCTTTATGCGCCTTCTAGTTCTATAGAAGGTCCACTGCCTGAAGAACTGTCGAAACTGAAGTCATTGTCCAACCTTGACCTTTCTTACAACCCCTTGAAGTGTTCGATACCAAAGTTTATTGGGAAGCTGCAGAATTTGAAAGTACTCGACCTTTCTCTTGCTCAGCTCACTGGGTCTATACCTTCTGAGCTTGGAAGTTGTAGGAACTTGAGTTCTGTGATGCTTTCTTTCAACTCGCTTTCTGGGTCATTGCCAGAGGAGCTTTCCGAGCTTCCCATTGTGTCATTTATAGCTGAAAGGAATCAGTTTCATGGACCTTTGCCTGCTTGGCTTGGAAAGTGGAATCAAATTAATACTCTGCTGCTTTCACAGAATCGATTTTCTGGTATCATTCCTGGTGAGCTTGGGAATTGCTCTTCATTGGAGCACCTCAGTTTGAGGAGTAACTTACTGACAGGTCCCATACCTGAGGAGCTATGTAATGCTGCTTCACTTTCGGAGATTGATTTTAATGATAACTTCCTTTCGGGTACAATTGACGAGGTATTTGTTAGGTGTAAGAACCTTATCTAGTTAGTATTGATGAAAAATCAGATCACTGGTTCTATATCCCGGTACCTTTCAGAGCTTCCTTTGATGGTGCTTGACCTTGACTCAAATAATTTGAGTGGAAGCATACCTTCAAGTCTGTGGAATTCATCAACTCTTATGGAATTTTCTGCTGCAAATAACCGACTGGAGGGCTCTCTTCCTGCGGAGATTGGAAATGCAGTTCTTCTAGAGAGGCTGGTTCTTAATAACAATCAACTGACGGGTACGATACCTAAGGAAATTGGAAGTCTCACGGTCCTATCTGTTCTTAATTTGAATGGAAATCTTCTTGAAGGGAATATTCCATCTGAGCTAGGAGATTGCGCTTCACTGACAACTTTGGACCTTGGAAATAATCAACTGAATGGATCAATCCCAGATGAAATAGTGGAACTGAGCCAATTACAGTGTCTGGTTCTTTCCCATAATAATCTGTCTGGGTCTATCCCTGCAAAACGATCTTCATATTTTAGACGACTTGCCATCCCTGATTTGAGCTTTGTTCAACACCTTGGAGTATATGATCTTTCCCATAACAAATTGTCTGGGACTATACCTGATGAATTGGGGAGCTGTATGGTCGTTGTGGATCTACTGATCAGCAACAACATGCTTTCTGGGAGTATTCCAAGCTCACTCTCTCGCCTGATAAATCTTACAACTCTGGATTTGTCTGGTAACTTCTTGTCAGGTTCCATCCCACCAGAACTTGGAGACTCCCTCAAGCTACAAGGATTGTATCTGGGACATAATCGGCTTACAGGTAACATCCCTGAAAGCTTTGGAAAAATGAGCAGTTTAGTGAAGCTTAATTTGACAGGAAATAAGTTGTTTGGTCCAATTCCAATTAGCTTTGGGAACATGAAAGAGCTGACTCACCTGGATTTGAGCTTCAATGAGATCAGTGGCCAGCTTCCTTCCTCTCTATCAGGTCTTCAAAGCCTTGTTGGTCTTTATGTACAGCAGAACAAGCTTTCTGGCCAAATAGAGGTGCTCTTCTCCAACACCATGATATGGAGGATTGAGACAATGAACTTGAGCAATAATTGCTTCAAAGGGGATTTGCCAAGTTCTTTGGGAAACCTTTCATTCTTGACAAATTTGGATATTCATCAAAATATGTTCACGGGAGAGATTCCTGCAGAACTTGGGAATCTAGTGCAGCTGGAATATTTCGATGTTTCTGGGAACATGTTATATGGGAAGATTCCTGAGAAAATTTGCAGCCTAGATAATCTGAACTACCTTGATTTGTCTCAAAACAGATTGGAAGGGTCTATACCGAGAAGTGGCATTTGCCAGAATCTATCCAGAATTAGATTTCAGGGAAACAAAAATCTTTGTGGACGGAATTTGGGTATCAATTGTCCGATCAAAGGCATTGGTAGATTTACATTGTTGAATGCATGGCAACTTGCTGGAATTGCCATTTCAATCACACTAATGACTCTGAGCGTAGCTTTTGTTCTACACAGATGGATGTGCAGGAGGCAAAATGATCCAGAAGAGCTTGAGGAACACAAACTAAACAACTACGTAGATCAAAATCTTTATTTTTTAAGTAGCAGCAGGTCAAAGGAACCTCTGAGTATAAATGTAGCAATGTTTGAGCAGCCTCTTCTGAAACTTACTTTGGAGGACATCCTTGAAGCTACTGGCAATTTCAGCAAGACTAACATAATTGGAGATGGAGGTTTTGGAACGGTATACAAGGCTACTTTACCCAATGGCAAAACAGTTGCAGTGAAGAAGCTGAGTGAAGCTAAAACACAGGGCCATCGCGAGTTCATGGCCGAAATGGAGACTTTAGGCAAGGTGAAGCATCAGAATCTTGTTCCACTTCTTGGTTATTGCTCCATGGGTGAGGAGAAACTTCTTGTTTATGAATACATGGTGAATGGAAGCTTAGATCTTTGGTTGAGAAATAAGACCGCTGGGGCCCTTGAAGTCCTTGACTGGAACAAAAGGTACAAAATTGCTACTGGTGCAGCCAGAGGATTAGCTTTCCTTCATCATGGGTTCATCCCACACATCATTCATAGGGATATTAAAGCCAGCAACATATTGCTAAACGAAGATTTTGAGCCTAAAGTTGCAGACTTTGGACTTGCTAGGCTTATCAGTGCCTGTGAGACACATATTACCACTGACATTGCAGGCACATTTGGGTATATTCCACCAGAGTATGGACAGAGTGGGAGGTCCACAACAAGAGGAGATGTCTATAGTTTTGGGGTCATTATGCTTGAATTGGTGACTGGAAAAGAACCAACAGGGCCTGACTTTAAAGACATTGAAGGTGGGAATTTGGTGGGGTGGGTTTTTCAGAAGATCAAGAAGGGGCAGGCTGCTGATGTTCTTGATCCAACGGTGCTGGATGCAGATTCAAAGCAGATGATGCTTCGGATGCTGCAGATTGCTTGTGTATGCCTCTCTGATAATCCTGCAAACAGGCCTACCATGCTTCAGGTGCTCAAGTTTTTGAAGGGGATTAAAGGAGAGTAGTTAAAAAGATTTAAGTCGTTAGGGGTGGTAGTATGGTTGTTTAGACGGTAATAATGTGTAAACTGATCTACCAAATAGCTCGAATTTAGTATTGTAATCGCATACGTAGCTTTTTACATCAAAGCTTTCCATGGTGTTGACTGATTTCGGCCAAAGTATTTCTTACGTTATGATGGAAAAAAACTTGAAGAACTATCATTATAATTTCATCAATTTGTTATAAATATGTGCTGATAATGTCTTGCGGAGGTGTGTGTATATATATATATAACTGTGTATGTATATGTATACAAGGATCAAGAATACAAGAAGAGAAATACTGAAACACAAAATTCTTCTGTAACTATCCATACTCTAAAGTTTATTCTTCAATTACTAGACCAAGCTTCATACATGTTGAATCACGAGCCCCAGAAAAAGGATTTTTAAGAAGTTTTATCTGTGTCAAAATTGAAAAATTAGTCCTAAGGAAAATTATTATGGAAAAGCATAATTTACCAAATTGGGATTTGGGCCGAAAATCTTGTTTCTTGGACCTGGCTACTGAAACTTTGTTTAAAGGCTAAACTCTTATTTAAAAACAATTCCTATTTTTCACATTGGAGTTTCAAATGGGCATTTAAGGAAAGAGGACGATCAGCATGAGCCCATGAAGTATTTGAAAATTTCATCGTTGATTTATAAATTTAGATCCATGAAGTAGTTTAAAAATGAAGTCAATAGAAATACAAAGAAAAGAATGAATCCTATATTTGTGGGATTCGTATATACAGAGGTGGGACTAATTCTTTTCTTTTCTTTCTGTTTTCTTTACTTCATGAGGTGAGAATCACAATAGTTGAATGCGATTATAAAATGTTTAGGATTTTTTTTTTTTAAGTCATCTTCGTCATTAGGTTGTAAAATCATTTTTCTTTTAAAAAAAGTAAAATATTCCATATCAATTCTTAATTTTTTTAGTTAGCGGATCAAACTGACATAACCTAAACTTAAAAACTTAAGGGCCATAAAAAAAAACCCTTAAAACTTCATTTTGCTTAATCCAAGTTGGCTTGACTGTGACTGGCCAATCGAGTCACCAACACTCTCATTAATGATTTATAAATTTTAAAAGTTTATTTTTAAATATGTTTTATAGTTAAGATCTACTTTAGAGAATGAAATGTACTTTTTCTAAGAAAATGTTATGAACACATTCCTCAATGTTACTTTTATTTTTATTTTTTGCCAGAAGGTTACTTTTATTAATTACTACGAAATCATTAACAGAAATTAGTTCAATTAAAAAATGATAGTAGAATGTTTGCTTATTTTTATTATTCATTTGGTTGTAATGCTACCAAAGAAAAATCGGTTGGATTTGTTTTTGAGTGACACCTGGCCCAACGGCCCAAATCAGAGAGCTTGAGATGAGATTTTTTTTTGGTAATTGAATGAGATATTAATATACTCCATTTGGTCTCAAATATAAGTTGTTGAATGAAGATGTTTCATGGCTAAATATAAAAGTCATGTCTGGGTCATTAGACAACTTTTTTCCATAAATACCCCTCATTAATCATATTGAAAGAAAACAAAGATTGAAAAGTTATCACATTTAAGTAGGGGCAAAATTGGACAATAAATTAAGTTTAAGACAAATTTAACAAGTTTAATAATTTTTCTTAATATGCGTAAGGTAATCAAAAGTGAATTATATTTGTAATTGAAGGAAGAATATATATATTATTATCTCGAGAGCAAATCAGCAACTCAGATATCATGAGCATAAAAAATTAATGCAGTAAAGAATGTTGTGATTTATAATTAAGAATACTATCACAAATTTAAATCTTAATTGATTTTCTCAGCAAAATCAACAATTTTTTTTCTATAAGTACGATTGTCTAATTCTAAATCCAATATGAATATTATATTTTAACGTGACTGAAAAAAATTAAACTTTTTGATATATGTATACACAATATATTCCCAAATAATTTATTATTGAGGCATCGTTTTGCTTGGTGATCAGAACAAAGTAGGATGAGAAAGTTTAAACTCTCTTATGTAGGAAAAACTGTTTAACCTAATACAAAAAAATAAGGGATTTCGAAAATTTTCTACTGCAAGATTAGAATCACCTCCATTTATGGCTGAATCATTAGCCCTTCTAAAAGGGGTCAAATTAGGTCTTGATACTGTTAAGTTCAATTTTGATTGTCCAAATTGAAAGAGCTGCAAGAAGTTATCCATCTTAGTAAGTGCTTTTTTTTACTCCTAAATCTATTGATCGTCGAGCTGATTGATTTACTCAACATTTTGTTGTGAGAATGTGCTCATTAGATTTAGAGTCTTGTCCCTCATCGTTCCTAACCTTTTTTCGTCAGTTCTGCCTCTATGTACGAAGTTTAATTCCTATTTGAAAAGAAAAAAAAAAAGATCGTGTATGTTCAAATTATTATTATTATACTAATAATAAAGGTCTTGCATTGGCTAATTTTACGAAGCCCAGAAAGTTTGCCTTTTGTGATGCCTATGTGACCCATTATGTACCCTTCTTTTGTGCTGCAATCATTGAACTTTGGTGCCTACTTTTGCTCTCCCTCCTTTTTCTTCTCTCTCTCTCTCTCTACACGCAACTTCTAATAATTCCTACTGTTTTGGCTGCTTCAAGCACCATCCATCTACGCATCCCCACACTAAAAAAACAAACAAAATAGGAAAGTACCTAGAAATCCTCCATAATGTTTCCTGAAAACGAAAGAAAGTTACAACAGCTTCTTCTAGATCCACACCACATCCAACTCTCTCAATAATTTTTTAATTAAAGCATATATATATATATATATACACACACACACACGGGAGGGGAGGTTTAACTATTCATGCTTCTTGCCACTCTTTTACTTAAGAAACCGTCTAATAAACTCATTCTACCCTAAAATTTTCGTCTTCAATGTTTAAATTGGTCAATCAGTATATAACATAACATGGACTGGCACATGTATTTGGACATTAGATAGGTAACATTTCTGAATTTAGCTTACTATGATACGACAAATTTAAATAAAATATGGATCTACATAAATTTAAATCTAGAGAGACCAACTTCAATTCAATGCCAAAAAAGAAAAACAAAAATACAAAATAGTTAGCTAATAAAGATCAGAGAGAGAGAGAGAGTATCATTTTCTTTTGAAAGATACAGACTTTCTTGTGTATGCCTCTCTTGAGAAACTTCTTGGAACCGGTCCCAATCGGTTAACGACACACGTGACCCTTGGCTCGCACGTGCATCTCCGTATGTACGGACTCGGATTCTATACGCCGTTCCTACTCTAATCTAACCATGTTCCCTCACTCGTGTGCTAATTACACACTCTCTGATTCGCTTAGTGGTACTGATTGAGCCACGGTGCCTCCTGATTCTCTCGATGGTTCTGAGAATCCAACGGCTCAGATTTCACTTCCGTTGGCCCAGGCTGATGTAAGCTTAACAGTGTCTCTTCCTCTGCTCCTCCTCCGTTAGCTTCTCTCGCTCTCTTCGCACCAATCGCCACCCCGAAGAGCTTCGGATTTATCTCCACCACCGCCGACTGCTCTTCCTTTCCGGAACTCTGTTTCACCGGCATCAAATCCAGTGGTTTCACGGCGTCTCTGTCTCTGTCTCTGCCTTGCATAACGCTGTCCGTTTGGTTATTGGCGTAGCTGGACATCAGAGAGAAAATATTGTTACAGAGAGATCTCATCTCCGCTAATTCCTTCGTCAGCTGAACGTTCTCCTTTCGCAACCTCTCGTTCTCGTCTATGAGCTCTGCCGGAGCTTTTGAGGGCGACGAATTCGACGAAATTACTTGCTCCTCATCTGAGTTTGATGGCGATATGATTGGCATCGCCGTTGGTATCGCAGCCAACGGCAACGGCGCCGGGACTGCCACAGTCGCAGTTGATCCGGCCGTCGGCGTTGGCGGCGAAGGCGATGAAATCTTCCGTCGCTGTATTTCGCACAGAAGCCGTTTCTCGGCTCTGCGGAAACAGTCGTTGGAGAATTCCCACCGATCAGGTACAACCTTTCTGAATCCCTACAAATAAATAAAAGAAGAAAGAATTAAATGAAAGATTCAAAAGATTGAAAACGAAGAAAAATTTTGGCGCTATATGTAATTACATAGGTGTTGAGCTGGCGAACAAAGCTAGAGAAGTTGTTGTGCTTGAAATATTTAGGAAGCAGGTCCCTGGCGAAAACGGTAGGGTTCCAAACGATGAAAGTGGATCCATCTTCGTTCCACGAGATCACATCGTCTATGGCGTGATCGTCGACGAGCTGATACGTTTTGGTGAGAAACGGCGTCGGAATAGATCTCTGAGGGTCACCGGCCGTGGACTCGCCGTTATGATCCACCGGCGGCGGAGCCATATATATCTAGTTAGAAAACACCAAAATATACAACCTTTAGATCAGGTTAATTCGTAAAATTCACCTGAAAGTGTTGTTTCTTGGGAGGTTCATGATCGGCGTGTTTGGAAGGTGGGACTAAGAGAGAGAGAGAGAGAGGGAGGAGAAAGAGAGTGGGAGAGAGGAAGCGATGGAGGAATTGTTAGAGTATTTCTAGAACGTTCTCATAAGAATTTATGAAAGAGAGAGAAAATGGAACAAAGAAGGACAATCGGAGAGAGAGAGAAGGAAAAGGAATGGAAAAGGCGAGAAGGTACTACGTTACGTCTTTTAATCGAGAAACTTCCGTCTACTTGTTTGTTTTCTTTCTCATGCATATATATATATATATATATATATTAAATTTCTGTGGAATCTGTGCATATCCCCATATTTACAGTTTAGTAACTTCGACCACGGTTCTATTCAGTTAAAGCAAATTCTACACTTTTGGGAGAAAAAAAGTGAATTTTTTTTAAATTTGTCTACATTCTTCTGCTTTGGAATAATGAAATATATCCCTCCGATTCATCAATTGACTCGTGTATTTATTTTATTATATTATAATAACGTTTTAGATCTGGTAAATTTTAATTGTGAACCATATATATTCAGGCACTTATTATTAGTTTTTTTATTAAAACTATAATAATATTTTTGGGGTTAAATTACGGCAACTTATTAGTTTTTATTGTAGATATCCATTACTTTACTTTACTATTATAAGTTATAACTATTATAATATGATATGGTTATAACTATTATAATATTTTCTCATCAGGAAATAACATTTTGTAGAAATCTACCCACCATACACACAAACACACACGTGTGCGCGCCACTGTAGGAAGCCCTGAAAATCAATTTTTAATTTTACCAATTATTAATGTTTTTAACATACGTTATATATATATATATATGATTTTTTCTATATCTGCTTTTATCTTTTCTGTCATCTACTATACTATTTTATTATTTAAATTTTTTATTATTTTAAAATTTTCATTAATTTTTTTCCTTTTCCAAATTTCAAACTACCATTTTCATGTAATTCACGAGTCAGAAATTTTCTAATTTATTAAAATTTGAAGAAGAAAGAAAATTTAATTAAAATAAAAAATAGAGATTTGTTTTGAAATTTTATGAAAGATTCAGAAAAAAATATATTCTAGAAAATTATGGGAATGGTTCTTATATTAGGTACTAAAGGACTGAAGTAAACAAATGCATTTCATATAAAAAAATGAAGCTTTTTTGTTATGAAAAATTGTTTTTTGAAGCTTTGAAGTTAGTCAAGTTACCTTGTCAAAGTAATAGAGGCAACATTGACTGACATACATAGGTAAATTTGTCTCAATCATATGCCGGCTTTGGATAATTATGTACTATTAATTTCAAGCGCATGTACTATTTGGATTGCAGAATTTCGTTAGAATTAAAAAAAATTAAGATTGATCCATTTTTACATTATCTTAATTTATTTACCTGTTTTCAAGGGTTTACTACACTATTTAATAAATATAATTAATATATCGAAATTCTTTTTAAATTTTCTAATAAACGAGCAGGATGAAAATTATCAAAGGAATATCTATAAAACATAAATAATGTTTTCTTGACCTGGAAAACATAAACAATATTGTTTATCAGACATAGATAGTTCAGTTATTTATATTCAATTATTCATTATCCAGTATACGTGATTTCATTCCTCTCTTACGAGAATACTTTGTCAATTTTGTGTTATTTTAATAATTCCCTTTCGATTTAATTTCCTTAGTTTCCTGTTGGCCAACAAAATAATGCTGCAGTTTCCTTATTTAAAATAACACAAAATCTGGAAAATTGGAAGATTTGGCAATGAATGAAATACATAGGTAATGTGATCATAATTATATGTCCTTCCTGAACTAAAAACTAGTTAGAATGAATAGAACCGCAGTTTCAACTATAAGAATAATATTAAAAATTTCATAAACCACTTCATTTGTATTACTGACTCTCGATCTTTTTCATCTCTCATCAATAAAAAGTACTAATCTAAATTAATTACAATACCATATAATACTGATGAAAAACACACAAAAAAAAAAGGAGAAGAAGTAAGCTATCTCAAATGTTGCTGAAGGTAGCAGCATCTAGGGTGTTTCAGAGACTTAAGACAATTAGAGAAATAATATAATAAAAACAAAAGCAGAATGAAATAAGAGATCAGGAAAACAAAGTGGTCACGGATTTTCCCCTACGTTGGAGCAGAAACTAATATCCAGACATGCAAAATTAATTAGGGTTGGGTTGGTCCCCAGCTATGTAGCACCGATACGGGTACGTGTATCGGATATGATACGGCATGATACAAAATATACGGTAATTTTTAAAAGTTTAGGATACGGGTGCGAGAGATATTTATACATATATAATGTTATTTATATAATTATTTATATGTATAATTAATAAATTTACCTAGTAAGATAAAAATAGGTATTAAATATTCTAAAAAGTATAGTATAAACATTAAAATAAACCATAAAATATTTATACTAATTTCAAATAGCCCCATTTTAATGTAAAAACTTGAAGTGGTACAAATGGGTATAAAGTGGTACGGATGGATACGTATGCATAAGTACAATATGCATATCGTATCATATCATGTATCAGATACGGGTGCGTTTACTTTTTTTAAGTATCGGTGCTTCATAGGTCCCCAGGTAGGGAGGGTACGGGAATAATGAATCCAAGGGAAGGTGCAGATGTGAGCGTCTTGAGGCCACCAATTTATGTCAATCTTCTAATCTGCTTATCCGATTCTGGAACCCTCTCCCCAAACGCAGTCAATATCTATCCAAACACTGGAAAGCGACCTTCCTTTGCTTTTTCTTTCTTTCCTTCTTCTCTTTCTTCGGAACTGATGTGTCCCTTTTGAATATCAAGGAAATCCAATTTCACACGATACCATTGTTTTCCTGACCTTATGTCTCTATATATATCCACATATGTTGAATTATGTAATTTTATGGTTTCTAGAAAACCACAGAACTTTGCCACACGACTTCTCTGCTCTTCTCTTTATTTTTCAATTTTAAATTGTTCATTCATACTGAATATAAATAATTTAAACTTAATATTTTTAAAGTTTTGATATTTAAATTATTCTTTGTTTAAGTTCATATATCAAAATCGTTTTTATTTTATGTTTCAATATATATATGCATAGCAAAATTAAAAAAAATTAAAATCATTCGAATTTAATTTCAAATTCAAAAATTGAAGAATGAAAAATAAATACAGAAGTCAAAAAGACGTGCTGAAAGTTGATGAAGCACTAAGCCAGATAAAAGCACCAACTCAGCCTTACCTTCGTCTGTGTTTTCTTTTGTACTACAGTCAATATGTTTGAATTTTAGTTTTGGGTTTTTTTTTTTGAGCAAAATATAATAAATAAATAAATTATTTATCAATATATGTTGTGTGAGAAATAATTTATTGATTTATAATAATAAAAATTGATGATAAAAAATTGATGAGCATATTGTGAATAAATCAATGAATGGATACATGACTTAATTTTTTTTTTAAAATAAAAAAGCAAGTCGATTAGCTACCAATCCACTTGTTTATGTACTAGACAATAAAGTAGTCTCAAGCAATCAATCGACTTGCTTTTGTTTTTAATTTTATTTCACCAGACTTATTTTTTTTATTTTTACATATATATATATATATACTCCTGTGTCCCGTTACGATAAGACGTTTTTTTTTTCATATGATAATATAGTAATGTTATTTTTGCCCTTATTGCATTTATTAATATCATATATATATATATATATATACTCCTGTGTCCCGTTACGATAAGACGTGTTTTTTTTTACATATGATAATATAGTAATGTTATTTTTGCCCTTATTACATTTATTAATATCATAACTTATATTATAACTTGTATTATAGTTAATAAAAGGAGTTAAATTAAGAGGGTAACTTTAGAATTTTATTTAAAAAAAATTAAGAATATAATAAATTATTTTTAATATGCAGTAAAAATTCTTCAATTACCTTATAATATAATATAAGACAAATGAAGCAACAACAATACAATAATTTAATGTGTATAATGATTTTTATAATTATGAAAAAAATAATAGTTTAAAAAATAAAAAAATTGGGATTCATTAGTTAATCAATTTTTTTAAATAAAAAGAGCAAGTCCATTGTATAGTTTATTGACTTACTAATGGGTAATTTTTTAAAAGAGAAAAAGACATTTCAAGACATGTAATAAAAAATATTTCCAAATCATTAATTTCAGTTGAAGAGTTACTAATGGGTAATTTTTTAAAAGAGACAAAGACATTTCAAGACATATAATAAAAAATATTTCCAAATCATTAGTTTCAATTGAAGAGTTAATTTATCTCAGTTGAAAATTCAATTTATATGAGATGAAAATTTTTAAATTGGGTTCTAATTGGGAAATATTGTTAATTCTGGGTAATTACTTATTTTTTTCATTTTTTTACCATTCAAAAGCAAGTCGATTAGTACCAAATGGACTTGCTTCTTTTTTTAATAAATGAATTTTATTTTAATCGACTTTCTTTTATTTTTTCTTTTAATTTTTTTAGACATGTTCTTTCTATCTCAGATAACAGGAGATTTTTCTTTCTTATAATATAACATAATATGTAGTAATTTATTATTTTTATCTCTTATTTATTGTATTATTAGTGTTGTAAATTATGTTATATTTAATAAAATAAGTGAAATTAATATAAATAAAATTTGAAATTTTTATTTTTTTAATTTAAAAATATACTAAATGTTTCTTAATATACGTAAAATATCTCTTATTATCTTATAATATGGGACAAAGAAAATAATAAAAATACAATAATTTTGTTTGTATAATGATTAGAATGAATTATTTTTATAATAAATAGAAAAAAAATAATAGCTTATAATAAAACTTATAACTAGCTTATTATTAGGAGATAATTTTCGGTAAATAAATCTATTAAATATCAAATAATGTGTTTTTATTTTTTAAAAAAATAAAGTAGAAAATTTTCCCTTCATTTTACTATTATTATTTTTTAATTTTTTAATTGATGGAGTCAAGAACACTCCCTCTTCAAAATGAAGCATGTTGCATATTCACGGGTCTGTATGCATTATATAATTTGGTCAGGATTGAATAATGTTTTTTTTACCAGATTTTTTTACAGCCTGCAAATTTTGTCTAATTTAGATTCTCCTTTCCCATGCTCATATTTTATATGTGTGCTTTTGATTAGAAGACATTTCAAGTTTTTTGTTTTGTTTTTACTTTTTGTTCCTCATAATAGATGTTGCGTGAAAGACATTTAGAGTTTTTGTTTTTTTAACTTTTGGTATTTCATGAATAACACTTAAAACACATTTCAACATTTTTTTAACTTTTGATACCTTATGATAGATGTTGCATATAGAGGGGCAGAGAATCTCTGCATGCAATATCTAATATGTGCTTCACTAATTATTTGAAAAAATAATGCTCCCTCTGTGATTCTACAAAAACAATAGTTATCTACTTAAATATTCATGTTGTAACTTCTTTATTTTATCGTTTTGGCTCTCATTTCATCTTCTCTTAGTTTTCATTTTCTTTTGGAATATTTGCTGCGTTTTCTTGCCATAATTGTCATCTTTATTCTCTCATCAATTCTAACTTCTTGCAGGTACTTGGAGTTTTATCTACAGAGCTTCATCTTACATTGGTATTTTTCGTTCTCTCATCTTCTTTAATATTATTATTAGTAAATTTTTTATATGTTTTAATTTAAAATTTGCACTTTTTAGTTTTGTATAACATTTTTGTTAGTAAAATGAGCTGTTTATTTGATACAATATAATATTTTAGTTTAATGCTTTAGTTAGATTAAGTTATTAAAGTATAAGAGTATGAGACTTTGACACCATTTGCCTTAATATTTATTTGATATTTATGTAATGAATATTTGATACATATTTAAGAATAAAAATAAAAATAAATTGAAATAAACTTACATTTTATATGAAAATAAACGTATATTTTTTTATGTTTCATTTTTTATGAACTTAACAATTTTTAATAAAGATAAATTTATATTTAGGTTTTGTTTTTCAACAGCATGATCAATTTCAAAAAAAATAAACAATCATTTTTTATATTTCATTTTTATGAAAATATTCAATTTTTAATCAGAATAAACTTATATTTTTTATGGCTCATAAAATTTTAAAGTAGATTTAAAAAAGAGTTAAAAAATTCATTTATATTCCTCACTTATTTTTCACTTGTACTGAAGTTTGTAATAAATTTCATATATTTAATACTATTAAATAATTTTTGTTCGTTCATTTTAAAAAAATATGACATCGCATGCAAATAAAAACTGTGGAAATGTTATTGTTAAATAACTATTATTTTACATATTGGCTAAGCGGGTTTTATCTGAATCACTTGGGTATCACTTTGTTTTTACTACAACATTTGAAAATATGACTTGGACATGTAGCAATATGTGAGCATGTTCTGCTTGTTGGTTTTTATGTTTTTCATTATTTTCTCTTCCATTGTATAAAATAAAAAACTATTTTACATTGGACGAAAAAAAAATTTTTATTTTATTGTTAAATTTTTTAAAAATAATATCGTGGTTCAAGAGGTATTCTTATTGCCAAGTTTTAGATATAAAGTAGATTTCAGCTAAAAAAATACATGATTTCGGCCATTTATAATTAGAATTCTTTTGAAATATTTGTTTATGTGGAATTAATGTAATTTTTTTATTTAATTTCACTCTATCCATGAAAATAAATGTATATTTTTTTTATGTTTTATTTTTTATGAAACTAATAATTTGTAATAAAGATAAATTTATATTTAGGTTTTGTTTTTCAACAGTATGATCAATTTTAAAGAAAATAAACAATCATTTTTTATATTTCATTTTTATGAAAATATTCAATTTTTAATCAGAATAAACTTATATTTTTTATGGCTCATAAAATTTTAAAGTAGATTTAAAGAAGAGTTAAAAAATTCATTTATATTTCTCACTTATTTTTCACTTGTACTGAAGTTTGTAATAAATTTCATATATTCAATACCATTAAACAATTGTTGGTCATTCATTTAAAAAAAAATGACATCGCATGCAAATAAAAACTGTGGAGATGTTATTGTCAAATAACTATTATTTTACATGTTGGCTAAGAGGGTTTTATCTGAGTCACCTGAGTATCATTTTGTTTATGCTACAACACTTGAAAATATGACTTGGGCATGCGGCAATATGTGAGCATGTTCTGCTTGTTAGTTTTTATGTTTTTCATTATTTTCTCTGCCATTGTATAAAATAAAAAAACTATTTTCCATAGGACAAAAAAATTTCATTTTATTGTTAAATTTTTAAAAATAATATCATGGTTCAAGAGGTACTCTTATTACTAAGCTTTAGATATAAAGTAGATTTTAGTTAAAAAAATACATGATTTCGGCCATTTATAATTAGAATTTTTTTGAAATATTTGTTTATGTGGAATTAATGTAATTTTTTTATTTAATGTCACTCTATCCATGAAAATAAAATTAGAAAGTGGAATGGACAATAGATCAATGCTTCTGTGTATATATGCAAATGGACAAATTTTTTATAGCCCAGATGGTGTGACATTCGAGTCAAATGACATGAGAATAATAAGTGTTGATCCTAACATTACTTTGATTAGACTAAAGTAAGTTGTCGGCCAAAATCTCAATCTTCTTCCGAATCAAATTGTGATAGATCTTTTATATAGATTTCCAATTTCCTTAATTAAGATGATATTTTTTCAATATAATTTATTTGTATTAATTCATAATATAAAAGTTATTAACATTAAATGATGACACTTTTAGAAACTTTTTTTTTTATATTTTAGACAAATTTATTACTTTCCTTGATATATATAATTTTATTTTTTATCCTTTATATTAAAGAACGGAAGGAATATTTACAAAAATTTTAGTTAATGGGTCAATCCACATCAATAAGGGAAACAAAGGACCCATTTGGTTGGATCACATAAGGGGGTATGTGATGTAATGGAGATTACATTATCTTACTGAAACCGTTCGGTTGCACATATCACACCATCATCATGATTACATGTGTAATAGGGATCACCTCTAAAACTGTAATAATCTTCACTTCCAAAAATCAATGTGATCCCCTTCACATGGCTGTAAATGGGATGACAAATGTCCACTTACCCTTCACAAAACTGAAAATTACAATACATCACCGAAGCTTCCCCCTAAATCCTTGGCTCATTGTTGGTGCTCCACCTTCATTTTCGCCCCACCACAACTCCCCCACCCATTTACCACCACCTGCAGTGACCTCCATCTTCGATGACCTTAGTGTGCTACAGCCACCAATATTCTGGCAGTCCTTACTCCTCCCATTCAATTTTTCGACTTTAGCACCTCCAAGGAAGTGTCCCTTTCCGATGTCGGCACCTCCGGGGCAGTCTCTGCTTCGCACACTCGAACCAAGCGAGGAATATTTAGTGGCCTCGACCTTCAACTTGGCCGACCTTAGCATTACCATTCCAGATCCGGTTTGGCACGACATCATGGAAGCCAGACATCTTTCCTTGCACTACCATGAATGCCATCATGAATGGTCAAGTTTCATAAATCCCAGACTCTTATCTTCCAGATTTGGCTTCGTTCATCACTATTGATGCCCATGAACGACATTGTGATATTGTTCCAATGGATGAATTTGGCCTATTAGAGGAAATTTTAAGTTCAATTTTTTTAGTTGAAGTTTCAATATGTAGATGTAGGTTTGACTAACCAGAATTTTAAGCTTCAATATGTATATTTGTAGATTTTTAGTTTCGATTTTGTTATTTTTTTCTTGTCGAAATATAGGTTTGACTAACCAATGATGATAAAGTTGCCAAGGAAGGAGAACAAATCAAAAGAACAAGGGGAGGGTTTTATGTGTTGATGGGTATAATGATCATTTCCATTTTTATTTTTCTTTTAATAAAAATAAATATCATTTCCATATCCCAAATATTATACTAAACAAATTCATATGTAATCATTATCATATTATATTTCTTCACATCTTTCCTATCATATTACCTAACCATTCATATATTTGAACTAATTAGGCTAAAATATAATAAATTAAGATGTAGCTGAATCATCCACGTGTTATCATAGACGACAAATTGTAAGCAGGTTGATCGGTTCCAACCCAAACTTACCAAGCTGTAATTTTTTTTTTGGTGTGTATAAATCACATACTAGGAGCAAAATTCGCTAACAGAAATTTGGGTTGTTGCGCCGCTGCTGGGGGGGGGGGGGGGTGGTTCTCGTGGGGTGGCGGTTCGAGGAGAACACTTGCCAAAAGCCCAGAATAATTATCAGATACATTCAAGTAATTCTGAAGCAACTTATAATGTGTTTGGTTCAGCTTATAAGTGATTATGAAGTAGGAAAAAGTGATTATGCAGTCAGTAAACAAACACAATCCAGATGGAAATAATCACTTATGGCCATTTAAGTGATTATTTTCATAAGCTACTTTTTCCAGCTTCTGATAATCACTTATATCTCATAATCACTTATTTCACTTTTTCTTCTCATTATCCACCCAATAATCACTTAAACCCCAATATTCAAACACATTTCTTTTCTCAAAATCACTTATGGGTTAAAAATATCCAAACACAATTCACTTTTGACATAATCACTTATTCTCATAATCTATTATGAATAATCACTTATCCTCATAATCACTTATATATAATCTAACTCAAACACACGTTTAAGACATCGAAATAGTGTCTTAGACATGATGGGCGAAACTGAAATTATTTAAGTATCCTTTACCAATGATATGAATGTACAAATAAAACCTTTTTTTTAATAGAGTTCTTTCAGATAACATTTTTGTTATATTAATTTTCTTCTTCTTTTGTTTAAATATATGCTTTTGTTCTAAACTCATTGGTTTCCCATAATTGTTCTAACCTCTGCTTCAGTATAGAGATTTCATCCCTTGTATGTGGTCCACCTAGCCAATTTGGTGTAAAAGATTTCTTTGAATTTTCGATTCGTTCATAATTTATAAATTCATTGTCAAAGCAATTGGAGTTTGAGAGGTAGGTTCTTGTGTTTTCGATCCGTTCATAACCACAACTTTAGGATATTTTACAAAAAGATTAACTAACAATAAGTTAAATATGTTGTCATCAGAGAAAAGAGAGAAAACAATGGGTTAGATATTTTCAAGGACTAATCTGTATAAAAATTAAAACTAAAATTGAATGAGTTTGAAGTTAATTGGATAAATGAAATAATCAATTCTTTCATTTCGTTAACCAAACCAACAAAACCATAATCAAACCTCATGAAAGATAACTCATTAAAACGGATCCGTATACATGGGAAACTAATATTTAAAAATAAAATAAAATAAAATAACTATACAGAAATATAAACTTTGGAACAAGATAATTAATGTTGTAAAAAAAAAAAAGAAAAAGATGGATTTCAATCAACATCTTCATGGCAACAACCTGCTTGACATTACTTGTGTGGTCTTTGATCTTCAGTAATATCTTGTTGTCCGTTTCTCATTTGTGGGACCACCTGTACCGTAAGGACACATGTAAGTCAGTCATTGGTTCACGTGGGAGAGATTTTTCCATATGACAAGATCGAGCTACCACTTGTGACTTGTGGTATGACTTATGGATTTAATTAAGAAATGCTCATTTATATCATATAAAAAAATTAGTCTATTCATAATGTTTTTACTGAAAATTTTATAACAAATTAGAATATGAGTTCATTTCTTCATACGGACGGAGTCTAAGATAAATAGTATCATTCATATTTTATAAATATGCAGCTTTAAAAAAATTAGATCATATATAACGCTTCTATCCGATAAAATAAACTCTACAAAATATGTAAGTTATTTTATTTGAGGTAATTTTCCCGACCAAAAAAAACATGTAACATTTTTCCCCCAAAAAGTGAGGTGAGTGATAAAGATAGGAGAACCGAAGTGACAAGTGAGAGGGTCTAAAAATATTGTAGTAATAAATATCTCATTGTACATACACAAAATGAGCTAAAGGATAAAAAGATTCAATGAATGATGCATACCCCTACGATAGGAAAAGCGGCTATATTTAATAATAAATAGTCACAAGCGACAAGTGCCTAACCGCCAATATAATATTCATATTTTTATTTTATCCTTTACTTTTGAATTTGAATATATATATGTGTGTGTTCTACCCACCGTTGATTTTTGTTGTTTTTTGGCGAACACCCACCTTTGATCTGATGAGTATGAATGAAGCACAAAATATCCATTTTTATGAGTATTATTCATTCCTTCAACACACATTATCTCTTACCAAATTTAATTTAATTAAATGAGATTGTTGAACACGAAATTGCAAATATAGACACACCCACTTGCCTGATCCTGTAATGAATTGTACGCTTCACTTCTTCTCATACTTCTTCTGCCCTTCATTCTGCCTTTTCTACCCCTCATCTCTGCCACATCCCAAACCCAATTTTAATTCATTTTGATATCAAATATATCAAAAGAAAAAAATAAATATATGTATATATATACACTTCATCAATCATCAATGCTTAAAACTTAAAACACTCAACTTTCCTTTCTTTCTTTTCAAACTAAACATAGAGTGCATACGTATATTCAAAACTTACAACTTGATTTGTAAACTTTTTCTTACTCTTCTTCTTCCTCTCCTTTTTTTTTTTCAGTTTCAAAGAACACAAAACAGAATACCTAATTGTTTCTTTTTTTTTTTGCTTAAGTAATTGTTTCTTTTTATATTTATACATTGAGATATAGAATATAATTCCCTGATGTTGCACTTTAAAACAACAGGTGTTTTACACATCTTATATCGTTTGTTGATCATATATATATATATATATATATATTTCCATGTACTATACAAAAGTTAATTAAGGAATATGCAGTATTATTAATCTTGATTCAAGTCTAAACATTATCTCTTATTTCTTTTAAATAAGAAATATAAAAATTTATAACATCATATATCTAATTAGATAGTATATTTTTTCATGCATTACCAAGAATATATATATATATATAAGGAATCATCCATACAATTAATTATCACATGTCAATAGTGCAATTTGCTATTGTTATATATTTTTAATTTGTATATTGCTATATTGATCTATTGTTTAATAATATATTAATTAAATCTATATTCTCCAAATATAAATTCGAAAGTGTAGAGGGGTACTAGAGAAATGGCAGGAGAGCTTCAAATTCCGATTAACTCTTATCTAGGAGGGCATTTGCATTGAAATTGATACGAGTCGTATTCACTACTTGTAGACAATGAGAATTTTATATTTTATGTTGATATTCGTTAGTTTTATAAATCTAGAAAAAATTTATAAAATTAACCCAAAAAAAAAAAAGAGGATAAAGTTCTATTTGGTTTGGGTTGGGAGGTGGGGAAAGTCAAAAACCGTCTAACACTTTCCACGCCACCTACCGACCACCGAATCACCGATGCATGAAAACAACCACTCTCTGCGATCCCGGAGACGTACAAATTCCTTATAATGCGGAACCAAACGCGGTCTAAAACATCTCCGTCGATCCGATGGGACCAAGAAAGAGAACAAGGAGAAATGAGAGGGAAACGCTGAGAATATTACCTGAGACTGTATGGTCTGCGGTGGTGGTGCGGTGGGATTTCAGATCCGACGTCGATTCGGAGGTGTCAGGCAAGTGACGACGGAGGCGGTGAATTGCGCGAGAATTGTTTCGCAACATTGCGGTGACGAAGGAGGCTTCCATGGAGTTGAGAAACTGCACGTGCTTCTCGTCCGTCCAAAACGACAACGCGGTTCCAGTCGCCGCCGCCGTCGGCACTTGTTGCTCCTGCGACTCCATCGATGGCGAAGATGTATGGGGTTTAATGCTCAAATCAATGCGATGGAAGGTGGAGACTGTGAGAGGATGAGGAAGAGAGATACACTCATATTCATATACTGATCCCAAATGGCGGTTTTAACTCGTTGATTTGGCCCCCGTAGATATTTTGTGTCCTTGATATTTCGTCAATTAATTAATCTATAATGAAATTATTAATTAACCTAACTGGCATCGTTTCCCATGGCAAGTGATACATCAAATCATCTATAAAAATCCAGTAATTATAATGCATATTTTTTAAGGCTCCATTAAGTTATCCGTTATTAAATATTTTATAATGTATATATGAGAAAACCTTAATATTCTATAATATAAGTTCTTAATATATCTATCATAGTATCTTATACAATTATGTTTTATATAGCATGAAATTAACCCTCAGTTAAAATAATATAGCTTAGAATAGTATATATTGAAAAATAAATAAATAAAAAGAATATGGAATCATTAAATACATGATGATGAATATATATATATATATATATATTGGAAAGAGTCTCTGTCCAAGACTCCAACTGGCAAATGAAAGAGAATGGGAGTTCAAAATATCTGTGCCTTTTCTGGCCAAAAAAAAATATCTATGCTTTTGGGGAAGAGTGAGTCAGCGGCGAATTTGCTGGTTTTGTCCTTTTTATGGAATAAAAATAAGGACCATTCTGTGTTGGATATTTATTTTCTTTCTTCTTCCAAATGGGAATATATCTATCACCAATACCATTCCATTTCTATGTTGACTGCTGACCCCCTGACCACCCTCATTTCGCGCCCCTTCGTTTTTTGTTTTTTTCCTCAATAAAACTAGAATCTTTTAATAATGCACAGATAGTAATTTAATAAAAAATTATTATTAAAAAATATATTGATTTGAAAAAAATTTTATATAAACATTCAAAATTTAAAATTAAAATTAAAATTAAAGATAGCGAGAAGAAATAATAATACTTATAAAAAAATAGAGACACAAATCCATACTAATTCACGAAACTTGTTGTAAGTAGTAAATTATTAGAAAAACGTGCACAACTCATGAAAGATTTGGATTCCCTGCCGTGTTTAAATTCTTTATTTTATTTATAACAAATTTATTTATTTTTAAAACACTTTACTTGAGGAATTTAATTCTATTGGTGCTTTATGAATAATACAACGTACGTCTTGTATGAGATTTTATATAAATAAAGTAGATTAAATATATTTCTTTATGAAATTTAATATATAAGCTACATGCTTTTTTTCTTTTTGAATATTAAGGTATTTTCAATAGGACTAATCTCTTTGAGATATAAATATCACCAAAATGAGTTTTGCGTCTCTCAATAAATTATTTTCTATACACATGATTAGGGATTTTGCTGTCTTTAATTTTTGCATTTTATTCTGATAGTACATATTTAAAAGTTAAAGGAATATGTTTACTTCTAGGTTCTAAACTTTCATTTTCCCCAGCTATTGGGAAAATAACGGTTCAGAACCTATAATAAAAAGTATTTCCAAATGAATAGTATTAATTAGAAATTCAATTTATGTGACTTGGAAATTTTTAAATAAGGTCTTAGTTGGGGAATATTTTTATTATTGGGTTGTGAACTATCCTTTTCCCTAGCTCTTGGAAAAAAGATAGTTCATGACTTATAATAAAAAAGTATTTTCAAATGAATAACATCAATTGAAAATTTAATTTGACTAAGTTGGAAGTTCAATTTATGTGACTTAGAAATTTTTAAATCAAATCATGATTGGGAAATATTTTTACTTCTGAGTCATGAATTGTCCTTGTCCTTGTCCTTGTCCTTTTCCTTAGCTCTTGGCCTTTTCCTTAACTCTTGAGAAAAAGACAATTTAAGACCTATAATAAAAAATATTATGAAATAAATAATATTAGTTAAAAATTTAAGTTTGGTTTAGTTAAAAATTCAGTTTATATGACTTAAAAATTTTCAAATTGAGTCCTGCTTAGAGAATATATTTACTTCTAGGTGCTGAAATGTCATTTTCTCTAGTTGTTGGGAAAAAGATAATTTAAGGCCTATAATAAAAAATATTTTTAAATAGATAATATTAATTGAAAATTCAGGTTAACTTAATTAAAAATTTAATTTATATAATTTGAAAATTTTTAAACCGGATGGTGATTCTGATCTGTCCTTCTCCCCAGCTCTCTTTAATGAATGCATTTATGGGCCCAAGGTTCTTCCTTTGTTTCGGCTTGCTCTCTCGATCCGAGTGCTTTTTTCTAGATAAATTTCCTCCGGACCTGTTAGGCTATTAACGATTTTTCATAAAATATTAATTTTTCACAAAAAAATTTTTGGCCCAAGTAATTTTTTTTTACATAAAAGGTATTTTATCTATCATAAAAATATCAATTTAAATAATTATAATAATTTAAAATTCATTTAAAAATTTGACATAAACGGGAGATTTTTTCTATCATTTCGATATATTCCTTTTCATTCCATATTGGAATTTTCAGTTCTACGGATGATTAAAGAAGGTAGAACCCTTCAGTTTTCCAGAGCACAACCTGGAATAGCAATGAAAACATTCTCTGTACCATGTAGGATATTTAGTCACCAGTCTGATTCAAGGATGCATTTGGAGAGAGATTATTTAAAAAAGAAAAAAGAGAGAATGAATATTATTATTAGATGTAGATCCCATACACAACCTGCATCAATAAAGAGAAAAAAATTAAAATCTTAAGTATAGTTTCTTAAGTGTATAAGTTATACAAGAGGGGAAGAAAACTGGATATAAGCTTTCTCCCATAAAATATTTAAGCACCCCATCTAAATCACTTTAAGGCCACACAAACAATGGCCAGATCCACAAACAAATTCCCTGAAAATTCTCGCTGATAAGTTCAGTACTTTCCAGATTACAAGATAAATGATCAATGCGGATGAAGAATGAAAATCTACACTCAAATTGTATCCAGAATACAAGTGAGTTGTACAGTTGTTTCTTACCCCACCAAACAAAAGAGTGGGCTTTATTTGCTGATCATTGTCCAAGAACCATTAGCTGGGGCCATGGAGTACTTCATTCTTCTTTCCATCAATGTCTATCTCTTCCACACTTGCACTCAATGAAGATGACTGACGATTCTCCTTCTCACCAACCTCTTTATTATTATCCTCATCGCTTTCTTCCTCCAGAAAGGAACCCTTTTGCCGCAGCTCTTTGACTTTAAAGAATTCATCGTAGTGAGCTCTTCTGTGTTCTATAAACCTCAGGCTCCTACCTGTTTCTGAGTTATAATATTTCCAACCAAGTAAAACACTCAGGTCAAACTTCAAAGTAGAGCAAGTAATATGTCAATATAAAAGTACCAAATAAACCCACAATCGCTAATTAAACCACACAAATAATTCTGGTGTTTAAAATGTCCTAAATTTTCACAGCAGCTAATAGCAACATGCTAACGGCTACTATATATTGATATTTTCTGATAGTAAGCAGCCAAGGCATGTGAAATTTCAACCCAGTCCATTATTGCCATTATCATCTAAGAACCCCTAATTTCATCATTCTCCATGCTGGATCCACCAAATACATATCAGATGGAATTGTCAGACTTCACCTCATAATCTTTTCAAATTTCAATCAATTTATGCCCGATTAAGGTTCTATGAAAAGTATTTGTCAGCCAAATACCAAGCAGAAGCAAACACAATTATATAAACAGTAATCATCATCATAGAAACATTTCCGGTAATGATCAACACCTGATGAAGATCTAAACTCAGAATACGGAACAAAGTTTCTTTTTTTTGACAAAATCAGATTATACACAAAGTAAAACCTTCATCATCATCTTCTGTTGCATCTGCCTCATCCTCAGATGACGTCCAGCCACTTGATCGAGTTCTGTTTCTGCTACCAGAGGCCACATCATTGAAAGCAGTCGGTATTGTTTCAGCTTCCACTGAAATATTGTAATTGTCAATACATGAATCAAAGTCTCCTTGAAGAGTTGATGGATAATCTAAAAATTTGGGGATCCAGGTGATAAGTAGCTGACATAGGACTGATCCTAAACTAGATCTACAGATATGGATCTTCATCCAATTACATAAACAGACAAATAGATTGATATGTTTTAGCATCTAGAAATCAGACCATGTAAAGGCCAATACAATTTTATAACTTAACAGTGAGAGTTTATCGGAAAATACTCATTACACGAACAATTTATGCAACAATGGATTTAAAAATACTTATTACTAACTGAAATAAAAGTAATATATTATTTCTATATATATAGCCACACCAATACAAATGGACTTAATCCAACATGTGCAAGAAGATAGAGAAGAAGCATGCAGTTCAACTGCTCTAGTGATCTGTACATACCATCGTCATCAATCATAGGATGATATGGAGTCTTAGGCTCAGTAATTTTCTGCCTCACAGGTTTGTGTGCCTCAATTTCTTCAATATTATCCTCATCCCATGTTACACGGCCCCTGTTTTAGAATAACAAATGCAAGAGACATAATACTGTGTGATGTATGCTAGTAAATAGACAGCTATAAAAATATAAAACTATGCAAGATTCTATTTCCAATGTCTACAATATAGGAAAGTTCACTATGTCTTAGAATTGCTAAAGGATTTTAATGATAAGACAACTTTGCTTGCATATACTTCCTAAATTATTTGATTCCACTCACTCTAAAGAGATTTGAGTGACCGAGCTTAGACTAAGAAAGCCTAAGGCATTTCCATAAGTATATCATACAACAATGTGTTTGTGACTCATCCTAGGCTATTTAGGTGAACATTTTATACACATATTCACTCTATTACAAATTCTTTAATCATCTAAAATGTTAGAAGTTGTTTTCAAAAGAGCATCTTCCTGCTATCTGTCAATAATCTACATCAAAAGCTCAAAACCTCAATGGACATCCCAGGGTCCTGGCCATAGCATTTACCATACTTCTAACATCCAATGTGACTTCACACAAACTGTATAATCTGGGAAACATCAGATAGTGAATCTCCCTAACAGCATATAAAAATAAGCTTTCCAATCTATCATATATTAATATTGTTCTCACCCATTAATTTCCTATCAGTGGTACCAATCCTAGACCAAAATCTCATAAGTTAATTAATAACTTTTATTTGACTTCAATAACTAATTTCATTTTCATAAATCCCTGGAATAATAGAGCTGCAGTTCTCCAACTTACACAATACTATGGTCTTGGCAAATCAAGGCACCTTAAGACCATCTCGTGAATCTTGGCTGCCTAAGCCTAAGAAAAGTACACGTCTCTATAACATATCTGTAAGACCCAATAAATCATTACCTTTCCTGCTTTATATTTGTAATCTGTCTTTGTTGTTTAACAAATATGATGCTGTCTCTTTTTGTTTCAAACAGAAACAACATAGAAAGCACCAAAGTCAGCACCCCAAAATTGCTTTCTATTCATAATATGCATGCTTTAAAACATAAGATTATTTCCAAGAGTCAATCTTCAACAGGAAAGTACAACAAAATTGCAACTCTTGGGAAGGTACAATGAATCCATCTAACAGCTTTATCAATTTATCTCTTTATGGTGTACAATTTTCAATGAAATGGAGCTTTCTGATTTAAGTCATACTAAGCAATTTCTTCAGAAAGAAATAAGCACACTAATAAAAAGCAGAGTGCTTGTATTACTTCATTTTGCTTGATGGATGAACTTTTCAAACACCATACGCATGTAAAGCAATCTACATGTGGCTTGAACAACTGCAGAAAACACAAGAAGTTTATTTCTTAAATTCTTAAACTTCGAAAAAAACATTTTATGGGGGGAAGAAAAGAGAAACAAGGGAGGGCAAAAAAGGCATGTAAAAACTATCAATAAATTCAGAGATAGAAAATGTGAACTTAGATTTGATGGATAAGCAACGGGAAAACACAAAAGAAGCAACCATGGGAAAAGATGAAATCTGGTGCCGCTGTCTAATAATGATAGGTTCTTAAACAGAGAAGCAACCCTAATGAAGATATATCAGGAAGGACATGCAAAATGTTGGTTGATCACATCATAATTAAGGAAAAATATAGATAACTAAAGCATAATTGATTAATATGACAAACATAGAAGACAAGGGAAGATAAATAGGGTTTAATATTCCAGCCATCATTATTAGAAAAGATGCTCCCTTCATTCTATGCTGCTGTAATTCTGTATGATCATACAACTAACTCCATGGATCTTTTGGTCCAGTTTGATAGGAATCTGAACCTCCACACTATTTTAGATTTAATCTAAAGTTTTCCACAACAATAAACAGATAGTCTGAAGCAAGTCCCAATTGAAGGGCATACAGAAAGATTCCAAATGAATAAATTTCAGTGCCACAATATTTGCGGTAGTAGGGCCTTAGACAGCATTTTTTAAGCTGCTAAAAAGGGGAGAGAGAAGGAGTTTCATTTATAGGCGTAATTCACACTCAAGCCCTAATCCGTTGAGCAATGATCATTTCAATGAAAGAGAACTTTTATGTCACTGAATTGAAAAGGAAAATAAATGAATCCACAAGCAAAAAGCAACTGCATTACAACGTTAAAAATGCAGATCCAACTTCAGAGATTTTAGCACATCCAACAATGGCAAAGAATGAACACAGAAACATGAATCCAAAACCTTTTTCTTTTGGCCATAAAATCCAAAACCTTGATTCTAATGAACTTCATAGGCAAAAAGTAAATTTAAGATCCCGGCTATAAACAGTACTAGTTGCATCTAGTAAAGAAATGGGATACAGATAAATCAAACAAAATATCTAGATCTCCGATCAAACTATAACGCTGATTTGAAAAACTTGCGATCAAGTTCACAACATCGGAGTCTATCCCATAATCCCAACCCACTCCCAAGGGATAACCAAAATTTAATTTTTCTGCAATTTTCTCGAGGAACAAGGTGCGAGAAGAATGGAAAATCCAAATTGATTGATAAGAACCGAAAACGATTGAAAAACTTGGATAGAATATTACCAATGACAGAATGAATTGCCGTGTTTTCCTGGAATTGGTCGACTTGTTCAAGGGACAGCAATTTCAAGCGTCCGAATTCATCTCCACGATTGAGAATTTTCTATTTCCAATAGTACCCCCTTTTCCCGGGTTAAAGATCCTATTTTGACATGGATCCGTTGCAATGTAGAATTCACGCTGGCATTGAGACCGTGGTGGTCTGCCCGTCCCCATATTTAGGACGAAATTCTTTTGTATTTAAAACAACATTTTGATCAATTAAAAAGCATGTTAAAAATAAATTATCTTAATTGGAATTTAAATTTTTATAGTGATTTTAAAATTTTGGTTTTATTTTTATTTTAATCCCTTAACTTATTTTTTTTAATTTTCAGTTGAATATAATTTTCTTTTTGATTGTATCCATTAAGGATCATATTGGCACACAATTACACAAAATGTTTGAGGATCCATTTGAAACACTAAAACTTGAGAATTAGTTCGAAATATTTAATAAAGTTAATGAATGAATGTGATACAAATTAAAATAAAGAGACTGAGCTGATTAAAGAGAAGTTAGTAGATTAAATTGCATATAAATTAATTAAGAGAGTAAAATAATAGTCAAGACTGAAATTTATTATTTCATTTTATATATAGACAAATATCTGAAAGTTTTTTTTATCTAGTTTGGGTAAAAGAGAGATTAATTGATATATGTAATTTTTTTTTGGCCATGGGTTAAGAATATTTTTACTGCTAGTAAAAATTACTCACACTAATTTGAACTGGTTATTATATTTTATTATTAGTAAACACTACTTTTCTTTTTTATTATTTTCTTAAAAAGTTAAAACACATTTCTTATTTATAAATTTACTTTTTACTTTATTTTCACATTTATTCCATTCTATTTTTCATACTAAACTGTGGATAGTCAAGAACAATAATTAGCAATAATTAAAAAAATACCAGAGATATAAATTTGACTACAAAAATTGATGAATGGAATATAATTTTTCTATATTAGACCATAAAAATTGGTAAAGTAAAAAATTAATAAACAAAAGACCTGATTTTCACACTAAATCAATTATAGATCGGCTTTTGATTTTTCCCAATAATAATTTTGGCATTTTATGATAAAAATATATGACATTATGCTATAGATATTCTACTTGACTCGTTTGATATATTTGTTTTCTTAGGTATATTTTATCTAAATTATTTAAATTTAATTTTTATTTAAATTGTTTAAATTTTATTAATTTTTTTATTTTGATAAATAATTTTTAATTAATTAAAAATAATTTTACTTAAACAATAAAAATAACAAAATCTTATCATCCAAGAAATGGGCCGGCATCTGTAATTGTCACAATCACATGAGGGCAGTATAGGCATTCAAAGTGGAAAGCGGAATGGCCTCATAACACGGCGAGTTGAGAGACCTGAGAACTGAGGTGGGATCAAATCCAGTTTAGCCGAGGAACGGAAATAGAGGGAATCGGACTTTTGGGTATGAATCTTTACTATTATGCTCTTTCAATTCGATAATCTTCGTTACTCTCGGTGATTTTGTAGTATAATTTTATATTTCTTTTTGCAGGCTAGACTGCGTATAGCAATCATTTATCATTTCCTGATTATGCATAATCTCCCGTTTAAGCTATCCTTTGGCCATCAAGTTTGGTTTTCGGTGCTCAAAAACAAATGAGTCACTCTAAATTTTATATTTTTGGTGTGGCTGAGCAGCCTTTCGGTTGTTTTCATTAAATTGACTCGAGATCAGATTATCTTTCCGCTTACTTTGCTCTTGGATCTATTTCTGTGCATCTTCATGGTTTAATTTGATTTGAAAATTTGTGAATTTATTGAATTTTGGTTTACTTGGTTTGAATATGTTCCTTAGCATAACTATATAAGTATGGATATCTATATCCTGAATATAGGATTCATATTGTGCATGGATTGCCACTAAGATCAAGTATAGAATCATTGAGCAAACTGTCTGCAGGGCGAAATTGTTTGATTGCAAATAATCTACTTGTTTGTGATAAAGTTGAATCTCAATGTTGTGCATTACCAAGTTGTGCATTTGAATTTGCTAATATATCACTTAAATTAAAGGGGGTATTTTTAACTAAATGGGGATGAGCCGA
The DNA here is from genome assembly GCA_026686845.1 of Adenanthera pavonina. Taxonomy (NCBI): domain Eukaryota; kingdom Viridiplantae; phylum Streptophyta; class Magnoliopsida; order Fabales; family Fabaceae; genus Adenanthera; species Adenanthera pavonina. Next base: position 29,857,726 of record JAIVEN010000013.1, read on the forward strand.
AAAACTACCTGTTAACTGCCTAAACATGCACCAGCAGACCTTTTCGCTCTATTTTTATGCATCTATAGCCTACAACCTTGACTTGAACGAGAAATCTGAATGTTTTAGTTTTATGTTCAAGATAGTGAACTGTTGATCAGAGGAGCTATCATGCAACATTGAATGAACTTTATGTTCTTCTACTCTTGAAGGTTGAGAGAGTCAGATATAATATACAAAGCAGGCTTAAACAAGACAGCAATGTTTACGTTGTTTTATGGACTTTGGAAGTATATGTTCAGTAAGATAGAGTTTCATGTACTCATTCTTGGAATTGACAAGTCTGGCAAAACGGTAATGCAGCCTTCAATTGTTGTATTTCCAAATTACCAAACTTTGTTTCATTGTTTTGAATTGTGAGATTATTCAAAAATCTGTAGACTTTACTGGAGAAGTTGAAATCAACATACTCAAACTTAGAAGGACTTCCTCCTGATCGAATTGTTCCAACCGTTGGACTAAACATTGGTCGGATAGAAGTATCAAATACAAAACTTGTATTCTGGGATCTGGGAGGTCAGGTATGGGCGTCAAAGTGGCAAATGTATTCTATAAGTGTTTTTTTTTCCCGGGAATTTCTACTTTAGTGCAAAGTAATTATATTCTTTGATTCTGGCTTTATGAGTTGCTGAAGACTCTAGTGTCGTCACTTTGTTGCCATGAATAGTATGCATCATTTGGTGCAAAGCACATGTACTTTCCATGTTCATTTGTCTGTTATTTTGTTCCGTTTTTTCTCCTCTATTTTGGGTTATAAGATACTGATGCAAGGTTTCTATCAGCCTGGACTTCGATCAATATGGGAGAAATATTATGAAGAAGCGCATGCTGTGATATTTGTTATAGATGCTGCATGCCCCTCACGCTTTGAAGATGCAAAGTCTGCACTTGGTTAGTAAGATTGATCTGTATATTACTATATAAATTTACATTGCCTGGTGTCTGCTGGCAATTTCAATGATACTGAGTATGTTCCCCCCCCCCCCAAAAAAAAGGGCATATTGATGATATAATGACTTTGACTTGTATATCAGAAAAGGTACTTCGGCACGAGGATTTACAAGGAGCCCCTCTTTTAATATTAGCAAACAAGCAGGTGAGAGTAATTATTCCCTCTTGCGGTCTTATATAACCTTTTTAAGTTAATTACACACCATAAGCAAATTCCTTGGTTCAATATCCTGTCTATAGGATAATGATCATCAAATACCATGCGGTCCTGTGGGGATATGTAAAATTATATTACAGTCTGGTGCTTACTGTTGCCATACACCATATACTTTGAGACAGGTCCTCACGCTGGCAATAGGCACTGTAGGAGCACAAGAAAGGTTTCTTTTCGGTTTTCAAATGGGAAGAATTTAGTAACTGCTTTGTTTTTTCTTTTATCTTTCCTTCAAAGAAGCATCTTAAGCACTCTCTTTTAATCTTCTTCCTCTTCCTTCCCAGTTGATTTCCCCTTGCCATATTCCTTTGTGTGTTTGTGCGCACTCAGTGGAAGCTGCCTTACTCACATTATTGTTGCAGGATCTTCCCGAAGCGGTTTCGGCTGAAGAACTTGGTCGTTATCTAGATCTAAAGAAGCTGGGTGAAAGAGTTTACATGTTTGAAGCCGTGTCAGGCTATGATGGGTAAGTAGGAAGTTTATTATTTTCCAATGCATCTGGGCAGTAATGATCCATATACTCACACACACCACACCTATGTTTGCTTGTGTTTGTGTGAGGATGATGAAGCACTTAAGTCGTATAAATGGGTTTTGTTTTGAAATATTGCAGAATGGGGATAAAGGAAAGTGTAGAGTGGTTGGTGGAAGTGATGGAGAGAAGTAAGAGGACTGAAATGTTAAGAGTTCGGGCTGGTGCTATGGGTTCAGGCCCTGCTTAGAAGAGTCCTTAAGTGAAAATGCAGCTGTTTTACCATTACTTTATATCTTTTTGAAATCCACATTGGAATGTAAATGACTTACAGTCATTGGGGATGAAAAGAAAAGAAAGAAGGAAAAGAACAGCATGTGGTTGCATATTAACCTGATCCTGAAATTTCGTATCATGGTTTAAATTGTAATACAGTAGAAGCTTCATCAGATACTAGTACTATAAAATCAATTTTAAGTCCTTGGGATGGAGGACTTTCTGCTTCTATAGTTCTACCTCGGACATGCTATGTGAACTCTACACATTCTTTGGTTGATATGGAACTTGTTTAGGGTCTTTTTGGTTTTACATTTTTGTAAATCAAATCATGATTTCTAACCATTAGTTTTTCCTTTTTTATCCAAATAAATTTGTGGTAAACTTCTTTATTTTTATCTAAACTTACAAAATCATTTTTGTAAGTTGTGATTATTCTAACAGATTTTTAACAAAAAGATAATCCAAACGAGCACTTAGTGTTTAGGTAAAACCAAATTAATATCAAAATGTAATTTGTCATATGATTCTACACACGCACTTTTCCATCTGTCAGCTATATATATGCTAGACCGGACCGGTTCATGTAGTGAGATGGGCGTGATTAAACCTAAGTTTTTTTATTGCCTAAAAAATGAGATATATAATATTTGTTATACTCATACTATTATTTTATCATAATTATTTTTTTGTTTTTTATGTATATGAACAAAAAAATTTTAAATTTCAAACTTATTCTTTTAATTTTATTTCTTTTTTAAATCACATTTAAATCTGCGCACTAAACGGTCCCTAAATTTTAAAGATAAACGACGGTCTTTCGCCCAAATGCGTAGGGAAGGACTGAATCAGACAGGAAAAAGAGAGCGATAGAAAAGATATTAAGGTAAGATATGAAGAAATTTATGTTAGACTTGCGCTGGGAAAATTATTTCATTTAAATCCAATAACACTCAAAGATTTAGTATTACTATATACCAAATAATTATGACAAAAACTTAAATATGTGTATATATATTTTGATATTTAATAACCTACATGCTTATCTTCGGCCAAAAATGATTATCATATATGTAGATTGCAACAATAACATAAAATAAATTAAATTATATATAACTTATGAATAATGTGGCCCGTAATGGATTTCTTTTTTTTTTTTACCAAAATCACATATTTTATATTGATATATCAAAGTTGTAGATTTTATGGTAATACTATCAATTACCATCATAACAGTATCAAATTTATTATATAGGATTTTTTTTTGTTATCTACATATAGGTATTGAATTTGTTTTAAAAAAATATTTGGCCAAAAAAATTTGTTCTATTAAATATAGCATAAAATATTGTTTTTTTATCAATTTTTTATTATATTACGAGGCAATTATTTAAAGTCAAATGAACCATAAATCTTGCAAACCCACTTATTTTAAAGTAGATAAGTTTTTAGGCCTTTTTTTTCAGTTATAAATAATGTATGTGAATTAGATCCTAAAACTTTGATAGAGTTTGGATAAGTATCATAATTCAAATTGGTGATTGGAACTAATGTGCGTATAAGATATGAAATCAACCCTTATCTACTAAACAAATTATCATTGCAATGGAAATAAATCTCCTTTGAAGTATGAAGGACAAATAGTATATTCTTTCCAAGTAGATTTATTCCATATATAAAATTTAAAAGTTAATCCCAATTACCTGCATAAACAAATCTGAGTTAGTCTTTATTTACCAATTCTAATTCTAAGAAAAAGAATTATAAAAAGAGACCAGCATTCCTGAACATTAATAGTAAAAATATAATAAATATGTCAAGTTTTATTTTTATATAAAAAATTATTTCTTTTCCCATACTAAATTTACTCTTATTCTTTTGTAAACAAATCTATTAAATTGAGTACTTACTTTCTAGGTCTCTTTCATGAATCAAGATTTTAAGCAGATACATAACCCATTGAATTATACGAAGTAAATAAAACCTTGTGATGTATGAAAAAGTGTATAAAGGGGACTTAATATTTTATAACAGGACAAATTTTTCTGTATATTACTAATTCCATTTTAAAATAATTGCTATTTTGAAATTTTGTATTAAAATCAAAGTTGGTATGACTACAAGGATGACAAAACACAACTCAAATAAAAGACCATTGAACACAACCCCTATCAATTGAGCTATGTGTTCCTTGATAAATAATAAACATTTTAAAACAAAAAATATATATAATTAAATTTTGAAAAATGAGTGGCTGTATTTTTTTTGGAGTGGCGCTATTAATAACTTAATTATTGATAATACTACCTTTTAGTTGTGAATTAGTCACGTATTCCTTGCACCTCCTTAATTATCCATGGTTTTCAAGGAAGTGTAAACATAATTTAGAGTCATAAATTTTAAAAAACTAAAATAATTATTATAAATTTTTAAATCTTAAAAAAACTACACACAAATTCCATTAGCTTAGAATCGGTGTAAAATTCTGAAAAATAAGTATAAAAAATTTTATTATTAAGTATAAAATCGTGTTCCAACATTAAACTGCACCCAAGTCTTATTGGTTTAAAATTTTGAAAAATGAGTATAAAAATTTTTATTGTATATAAAATTGTATTCCAATATTTTATACTCATATTCTAAAATATTATACTCAACGATAAAATTTTTTATACTCATTTTTTAGAATTTTACATTAACATAACTTGGTTGTAGTTTTTTAGGATTTTATAATAATTATTTTTATGTTTTTAAAATTTTCTTTTATTTTTCCTGAATTTTAATGAATAAATGATTTAAACTGCAAGTATTTTCCATAACATTTTTCCAATTTAAGTCACTAATATTCATAAAACAATTAATTATGCTTTTAATATTTACTGTTTTAAAATTTCCAAAATAAAATAAAATAAAATGTAGAAGATTCCAAAATGCTTATTCATCTCCCAAATAAATCCCATTCAATCCCATCAAAAAGAATTTAGAAAACTGAAAATGTAAAACTGCTTGGTCCAATTCTCCAAATTACTAATGTCCATAAAAGATCAAAGGCTTGTTCTCCAAGAAATTGTTCCTGTCTTCCTTTGCTTCATGATTCAAATAATCGAACCCCGATGATCTCACTCCAGCCTACTCACCTAGTCTTGCCTCCTTCTCTTCCTTCTCCTAGCGATGATATACGTCACCGGTGGCGCCGTTATACAGTTAGCTATAGCACCCTCGTCATTGCCGCTATCGCTGACGACTCACAACAGCATCGACTTTTCAATTTTTGTGAAGGCCACAGCCGTCCTATGCGCAGTCATATTCATCACCGTCTTTTCAGTCTACCTCAATTACTGGACCATGTTAATGATCACCGGCCAGAACCAATCAGCTGGTGCCCATGACAGCGTAGACTGGCAAAGTTCATCATGTTCTCAGGGAATCGGGCGGGAAGTCCTGGACACATTCCCAATCCTTGTGTATTCCACCATCAAAAGCCACAAGATCGGAAAAGAAGAGTTGGAATGCGCAGTGTGCTTGAGTGAGTTTGAAGACTACGAGACTCTCCGGTTGATACCGAAATGCAACCATGTGTTTCACCCTGAGTGTATCGACGCCTGGTTAGCTTCTCATGCGACGTGTCCCGTTTGTCGCGCAAATTTGAAACCAGATTCCAGTGAAGTAGCCATCAGAATACCCACTCAGTTGAACGCTAATGAATTGGATGAAGAAAGTGAAGGTAACATAAACTGTGATAAATTTTTTTTATGAACAATTTGAACACGCCACAATTATGTGAAAAGTTTGATAATTATAATAACAACGTAGAGAAAATTTCTTACTCCATTTGTAAACATGCACAAAGTAGGTAGCTCAGATCCCAATAAGAAGGTCCATGTTTAAGATTTAGTGCCCGTTTGGTTCTACGTTTGCAAAACGTAACCATGGTTTTCAACCATGGTTTTCTAAAAGATGTGTTTGGCCAAACACAGATGGAACACAAACTGACTTTTTGAAAAATGAAAAGTGGGTTAAACTGTGGTTTTAGAAAAGGAGGGGAAAAGTTACTTTTCCTTTAACAAAACGTGGGTTTTGAAAAAGGAGAAACAAATTTACTCTATATTATACATCTAAAAGTACTTTTAACCCCTATCATCCAAACAGATTTTTTGTCAAACTTATTTTTACAAAAAGAATATCCAAACATAACAACTTCCAACAAACTTACTTTATCTAAACTTCATTTTTACAAACTTCATTTATCTTAACTTAATTTTACAAAACGGAGAACCAAACGGGCCCTTAGGGTTTATCAATCAAAATAGACATTTTTTTCCTTAAAAAATGGTGAAACGCTTAACAATCATTTTGACTTAATTTATTTATTTCAATTAATCTAATATTTATGAGTGAGTGCTATAAATTATATATATCATATTGTTAATGATATTGATATCAATTATGTTGATTTATTTAAATTTCTTGATGTTTAATAGTGATCTATTAATTTTTTTAATGTTTTGAAATAATAGTTTACAGGTCGCTAAAATTATAATATTTTTAGATATAAAATAAGTAATTAATTTAAAAGATCGAATAATTAGATCTACCATTAAACAAGTTTCATGATTTATATCTTAAAAATAATTTAAATTTTTAATATAGATTCTATATATATTTCAATTCAATTATTATGAAATGGATTCCAGCTGTTTTCTACCAGCCCTAACATTTACTATTAATCCAAATCACTTTGCAAAATAGGTAGTACTAATTAAGATAACATAATTTCACAGAAGCATTCTGAAGTACACGTAGATATATTTGATTTCAATTTATGAAGTAATGTGTTTCAGTAAAAAAATGAAGTAATTTTTTTTTGGAAAAAAACATCTAAAAATCTTTATAGAAAAATATTAATAAATAAATAATAATAACAGTGAGAAATTCAGCTTATTCAAGTTAAAAATTCAATTTAATATTAAATTTTTAAATCAGGTGCGAATATTTTTTGGGTCGTCTTTTTCCCTTTTTTTTTTTATGGGTCGTCTTTTTCCTATTGTTTTTTTAATGTGAAGGGCATGAATATGAAAATTCAGGCAGAAGCAGCAGGAGTGAAGTACAAGTGAGTGGAACACAGCAGCTGGCAACCGACGGTGAGAGCAGTAGGAACTGTCCAGAAACAGATAGAGGCAACAGGGACGAAGGTAGATCAGGGAGACAAAGTCGAAATCGAAGATCGAGATGGAGAATGTTCGAGAGGCTTCCGAGATCAAACTCGACGGGACATTCGCTGCAGGTTGAACAACAACCCATGGAGAGGTACACCCTAAGGTTGCCGGACGACTTGCGAAGGTACATTCTGCTGAATCATGCGGCCATCGGGCGTTCTGTGAGCTACCATGTGATGCCGATCAAAGGGATGATGGGTTTGGGTTGGAGTGACAGTGAAGGAAGCAGCAGAGGGAAGAGGAACTATAATGATCGGTAGGTTTTATTAAGGTTTCCTTGGGCTTCTTCATCAGCTTCAACTTCATGATCAAAGACACAGAATGTGGCCAATAACAAAAGCTCCTGGTTTGCCATAATGCCACCGTGACGGCCAGCTTCTCGAGTTTGGTCGGTGTCAAAATTCCATTTGCTGAGAAAGTATTTTATAATTTTATAATGAGAATGTACAATGGATCTAGGTTCAGCTCAATCGATTGATTAGAATTATTTAAATTCTATTTTTAAATTTTCAACTTAAATTATTCTTTTAATTTTATAATGAGAATAATATTTATTGTTTTGTATTAAAAAAATTAATTTCCCTATGTATTTCACAATAAAATTTCATGAGACAACAATACTTTATACTCTCCCTCCGATTTATTACAAACTGCAGGGCAACTTATCATGCAATTACTCCTTCACTTTCCCCCTAATTTCAATGGTATCTCTCTCTCTCTTTTTTTTTTTTTTTGGCCACTACTTCAATGGTATCTCATGAAAGCACTATACTGAATAAGAATGATGCAGAATAATGCCAATCAGATCAATATGAAGGATCACAACCTAGCATGCTACATCATCTCTGCGGTTCTGGGCATAGCCACCGGACAAGAAAGAGAAAACCACAACACCGCCACATCGAAAAACAACAGGTAAAGAATCATTAGTATTTTGCATTTGGTGCAGCTGTGTCAATCTCCCCTCAAAGATCCCTGTAATAATCCGTAGAACAAACTAAAAGATTTGATATTTTAACCGCCTATACAAAATAGGAAACCAGTTGAAGGGGAGGATTATGCCAGACCATTCGAATGGAAATATAGCGCAGAAGGTGAATGAAAAGGTTAAACACCAGCTCTACTGTCAAGCTAACAAGAAAAGAAAACTAGTTCAGAACAACTTCTACAATGTACACAACACCAGATTAAAGGCTTACATACTAAAAAAAAAAAAACAACCAAAAGGAGGTTAAAGGTCTTACTGGGGTTATCCTTTCACAGAATGTTTCCTAACTGTACAATCTTAAGTTAGTACAGTTACAAGCTGATTGTTTATCTCTGGTATCCATTCCTTCTATCTTCACCACCACATTGGGGCAGTCTGGCTCCAGCAGAATTGCCCATGCCAACACTTCCAGTGTTGGGTAAAACCGGATCCAGAAATGACCGTTGTTTGAATACAGGATTCTGTGTCCCAAGGTATTGGCTGCAATAATAGTCAGTCTGGCACAGATTATTTACGCTACCACCTGACAAGGCTACCTCACTGAATCCCTGGGTATTTGAAGTGCCCAGCTGCTGCTGAAGGCAACCCTCACTATTTGGATCATATTCCACTGGGATATTGCCGGTGAGAGTTTTTACTGCAAATTCTATACATGGATCCATCCATGAAATACCAAATGGTGATTCAGAAGTGCTGCCAGCATGTTCTGCAACAAGGCTTCTGGACGGTGAAGGCACATTGCATCCTTGTGTCCAGTCATCCCCATTCTGCTCTTTGATTTTCCTATCATCTCCTTTAGCAGCGGATGAAGTTTCAGAATACTTGCTATTGCTTAATTCAGATGAAATCTGAGTGTTTTTGGAGGTTTCAAATGTTCCTTCTGTGAGAGTTTGTATTGCAAATGCAATGCATGGGTCCGATAAAAGTTCTCCAAGGGGCAAGTCTAGAGAGTAATCAAACTTTGCATCAACCCCCACTACATTCTCAGAGCCTTTCACAAGCTCTCTATCTTTTTCAATTTTCCACTCTTCTATGGTCTTCTCAGGAAGCTTTTCTTCAGTACACAGATTCCCATGAGAATGCTTACTCTGACTCAACTGTGGCGAGTCCATTGTTCTCATCGAACTGTGAAATTTATGCTTGGGTTCTGATCCACTCTCATGTGCAATAAGCTGTTCTGTTTCCTCATTACGAAAATTCCCTGAAGGTTTATCCTCGTTCGTCAAGGCTACTCCACTAGAACTTTTAGTAGCATGTCGGCGCCTTGTTATAAGTTCCGGAACTGGATCAACCTGAATTCCAGCAAGACGTTTTGAAGCACGGCGAGGCAAGTTAATCTCTTTCTTGCGCTTGGATTTGCCCTGGCCATTTTGTACCTTCTCAGTTTCATGTTTTGTCTGTAAACTTTCTGAAAGTTGCTTTACTAGGACAACTCCATCTGCGCAACTGGGAATTAAATTACTTTCAGCTAGACTAACCTTCCCTTCTTTTTCATCTGAACATTCGGCTTGTGATGGAAATGAACTGGTCAATTCAATGCCCATCACACCTATATCATCAGATGTAATATAAACGCATCAAATGCAATGTCTTTACCTAATTACGTGGAACAAAGGCTGTGAAAAATATAAAACCTACTTAATCAATTCCATGTTTCCTAAAGATAACAAGACGACAGAGTTATTATTTTTCAACCAGAATCACACTGTACTTATAATAGAAATACATCTTATGTTCAAGGAAATATCAAATATGCAGCAAGAGAGAATTTAATCTAATGCATATAAAGGGTGCTAAATTGAAATCCCAGTTTCAATAACGAGATTTATTAATGTCACCAGATTCAACCCAGAACATAATAACATTACATTGATGAAAGGCAAGATAATGGCAGTCAGGCTTATCTAATTAGATGAAATCAGAATTGTTAAATTCAGAAAAGGAAGGGAGAAGGGAGAAAAAGTGAAAGACAAAAGTTAGAACTTTACAGTGAGTAGAGTTATATTCAGAAAGAGGCATAGATTCTCCTGCACATGCAGGTTTAGGAGTCTGTTGGTTATTGACCATCCTGTCCAAATTTGCACCGTGACCCATGACAGTGTGTCGAGTTACTCTGCCAACTGATAATTTTGATTTCTTGGCTACACCTGCTGACTGAAAAGGAATCGTGCACAGGTTTGTCAAACTAGAAATCTTGGTGCAGAAATTATATTAAGCAAACAAAGGATTTCAATCACACTGCAAGACTGAAAATAATTTCAGCAGCAAAGAACTTATGAATGCTATTTAAGGCACTAATTGTAGTAATATGCTGAGACAAGTGCTTTAAGATTTTGTTGTAGTATTATTTCAAAAAGAAGGCATGATACCAATAAGGTGCTAATGTCATTTAATTAGGTATAGGAACCAAGCAGTGTTTCAAGTTAAAAGGGACAAAGGTGAAGCATGCCCCAAGGATTTCACTGAACCGGTAAAGAAAACTAACAACAAATGTCAATACTACATCAATTATTAAGAAACCTCTAAATCTGATATACAATTGCTTCCACCTATGACTGCATGTTTCCAACAACCAAAAGACAATTCAGAGGAATACTTTAGCAGATCTAAACTGTTATTTCATTGTAAATATTAATTGCATTACCAAGCACTAACAAACTTTTATGATTCATAAAGCCACATTAAAAAATAGTTTCACTAGGTACACCAATAAAAATTATATTTAACTATTATTATGCTAATAAAACAGCATAAATTGTATAATGGCATGCTTGTCAATAAATAGCAGCAAGAGAGAATTTGCATACTGTAAGCTATCACACTTTGGTCTCACTAGGAGCATTACTGTTTAACGTCCTGTAACCATATATTTCAAGTTTAAAATAGAACCAAAAGAATATCTTTGAACAAGAACTGTAAACAGATAACATCAGTATATTGTACAACATATCATGCAAAGGAGGAAAAATCTCAGACGTACGCTGCTTATAATTGACAATACACGTTACAAGATAATCACACACTATTCCCACAATTATATACTTACATGTCCAAAACTAGAGTACCCCCCTCCATGCATATGAACGGACTATTTAAAAGTTAAATGGCACGTACTTAAAAAGGGTAAATTATAAGAAATTAAGTTTATATACATATTTTGTTAATGATAATAATAAAATAAAAAAATTGCAAAAACACACTCAAGAAGAAAAAACTTTTGGAACAAAAAACTTGGATTCTACTTCTACAATATATATGATATATGATTCTATAATCTTGAGTCAAATGCCTTATTCTGGCGAAAAAAAAGTAATGTTCTTAAATGTAGTCCTACACAAATTGATTGCTAAAGACAAGAACTATACTATATTTCCTAATAAAGCCGATCATGTTAAGAGATATAAGATTTATTAGGAAGAATCATTACTCCTCACACAATTTTTGAGTGCTGATAGTGCTCCTTAGAAGCTCATAACCTATGTTGAAGCTGACAATCACCACCAGTATAATAGATTTCAAATGGTAGTCAAATCCAACATAGAATGGCCAAAACAAGTGGATCCCAATGAAATGGAAACCCTCATAAACCACAAATATCAGTTTGTTTGATGTTGTAAGGTGTCCATTAATGTTTGTGGGATTCTTTCATGCTATCTGGATGTGGCAATGCACTTCATTATACTTGTTAATACTTGGTTATAATCTCATATATGGAAAGGAAAAAATGCAAGAAAAGCCCAAATGAAAAGAAAACAAAGCGAACCACATAACAGTTCCAGATATTGCCCATTTAACATCTTGTTCGCCAGTGCTGGGCTATTTAATATTCCTTTTTCCAATTTTGATATGGCTAGTTTAGAGCATTTAAATGCACCAGGAAAGTCAAATGATTGATAGATGGAAGTGAAGGCTTATCATAAGATATTAAATAAACGTTTAAACTGGAAGAGCTCAAATTATGGCTGCCCATACAGAGAATTTGCCATCTTCTAATTCTGTATCTCTGCTGCCTTTATCTTTTGGCTTGAATGCATTCTTTCCTATGTCCCCAGATTCAAGATAGTGAACAGCATCTTTTATAGAACGGAATACATAACCACTTACAGGATCAATGTAATACTGCAAATTCAGCACATAATTTGAAGTGAATAAATCATCATGACAAATTAACAACTCAAAATATATGATATAACTTCTTCAACTCTAGAGAGCTCAGAAGATGTAGTAATATGAATAATAAAATTGGAATAATTTCAGAGACTAGAATACAAAATACAGAAAATGCTCACATGAAAACTAATTGGGAAGCATTCTTATTCAATAGAATGTGATATGGTAATGTTTACCGAATCTCTTCTAATAGTATTTCTAGCACTCTTTGTGACTCTGGTCTTTTTGATCCATCCTTGTGGTAACCCTTCTGCAACACCTTTCTCAATTACAACCTAGATTGCTTAAATAAGCAAAGTTTTCTCACATTAGTTAATAGAACCAGATAGATGTATGACATGGACAATATAAGATCATCAAAAGAGGATTTGTAAACAGACATTTTTTGAAATGTTCGTGATGCTGACTTGATTGTCCTGAGCTTTGTCAAGATAACGAGAAACCTCTACCATGGAATTGAATTTAAGTCCACTTGAAGGAGAAAAGTAATACTGCAATAAGCATGAATTTCATAAGACTTAAGTTGAATCATCTTTGAAAATGGTCATATAGAGTTTCAATGCCTAAATGTCCTTCTGGCTCAGTTAATCATGAAAATACTGCAAAGCAATGACAACAGTTAAAAAAGATAAAAGCTCATTTACTTTTTGTTTTGCCATCATTAACAGGGAAAAAAGTTAAAATGGGAGTGAATGTGATTTGACATTCAGAAGAAGGAAATTTCAGACAGAAAAACTAATCATTCTACTTAAGAACGTAATTGAACTTAACACCAGCAAAGCTTTCACAGCTGGATCAAACATCTTTGTCTCCGTAGATTACAAATATTTTTAACGAGGCTTAACGAAAAAGAAACAGGAACACACCTTAACGACTTGCATGTAGAAATTCTGTAACCATACAGACATGTTCAAAGACTTGCATGTATTCCTAGGAATACTACTTCCAGAAGAAGCCCCTCATTGGTCACGCTTCATTCTATCTCAGCTAGTTAGAACAGCGTAAAAATAGATAGTTTATATCATAAACTCTCAAAACTTGTCCACAAAGATTCAAAACTCTTGCATAGTTTCTTAACCCAAATAATGAGAGAAAACAGGACTTGTAATGCTCTTCCTATATTACTTTCCTCTGACTCTGCAATCACGAAAAAGAACAGCCAACGCCCATGTTGGTTTAAAATGATCAATTGAGAACACGTATTTACAAGAAACAAGGTCCAAAATGTCCTTAGAGAACATGCAAAGGACAGATTTAGACAAAATGTAAGCAACGTAGAAATTTTGTTTTCCTCTTAACCCAACTAACTGCAGCTACCACTTATATCAAAAACCAAGACTCCGTCTTGAAAATTTTTGAAAAACTTCCGAAAACCTAGCTCGCATCCAAAATATGCCCTAAAACAATTAAGCGAACGAAAAGCAGGCCACATACTCGAATGTTGTTTACTTTGAGACAACTAAGTCTCAAATCTCACACCCAGGAGTGAAATAGAAGAAACTTAGCAACCCAAGGTGAGAGATCTCACATTTCTAAACCTATACCCTCATTACAAAAGCAAGCGAAGGCAAAACTAGTCTGCGGGCAAACTTCAATTACCTTGTCCCTCTTACCGTTGTTCCTCACTTTCACTTCCACAGTCCAACCCGGAGGCAGCCAGTCGTCGGGCTTGGAGTCGGCCATTCCTCCGGCGGTTCGTTGGCCGGCGAGGGTTGCCGGGGAATAGAGATTCCGTGACTTGCTCGCTCCGGAACCGTTTCTCGTGATTGGTGTTTATGCTTGGAACTGTCTGGGTGTTGTGAGTGCGCCTGCCTCCGAGTCAGGCCCCTCAAAAAAGGCGAACTTGCAGCACCCACGTGGTGCCAAACTTACTCTTAGATTTGGGTATCTTTGTTTATATACAATATGAATATATATATATATATATATATTCTTCTTCTTCTTTTGATTTTTCTTTTCCAAATTGAAGTGCTTACATTACATATGCCATTTCCTATTCTGCAACGGCTTTTTCCCGTACATCATTAGATCTTCGTCGCTTCCTTTTTTTTTTTTTACTTGCCTGAGATTTTTTTTCCCATCTCTTCATCCTTACATACACTTTACCTTTTGGCTTGTACATTTGAGCCATTTGTCCGTTGCTTTATTGTTATTTTACTTTAATTAATTTACTATTTACTAATTCTCTTTCCATTTTCAGGTTTTGACAATTTCTTTTTTTATTACTCCTTCCATCTCAAATTATAGTATACTTTTAATTACCATACATAGATCAAGATAATAATTAATAACTAACAAAATTTTTTATCTTTTCTCAAATTATCTTTATTAAATACATTGGAAATGAAATATTTTAATAATAAATAAATATTTTAATATATTAATTAGGGATAATCTTAGAAAGAGAAAAAAATTACACTACATAATCCATAAAATACACTATATTATAAAATATAAATTTCTCAAAAAAATGCACTAGATAATAGATAATAGATAATAGAATGGGGGAGTATAAAATTAAAACCCAACTATTACCCAAAACTCACTTGTAATTAGAAACGGCCCATGTAATTTACATAAAATTAAAAATGAGTTGTATTATTCATCGGTAATTAATAATATAATTTTTATAAATATATATTGATGTATTAATTCATGATTTATATACATATAAATTAAATCAATTAATACAATGAATAACATTCAATTTATATAATGGGATGGTAATAGTTTACCCAAAAAGAATCATGGATGGTAATAAAAGAAAGTATATTCTATATCCGAAATGGACGTCTGGTCAAAAAAAAAAAAAAGAAAGAAAGAAATGGACGAACAAGAGGGCAAGTGAGGTTGGAAGGGAAGGTGCACGTAGAAGCAATGTGTGTCGTGGATGTTAGAGATAATTTAGAAAACTTAAGTCTTATGGGAATAATTCTTATGAAATATATATAAGAAAGAGAAGATAAATTATGTTAAAATAATTATAAAAAGATAAAGGTTAAGTAGATTTAAATATTATTTATTTAATATTTAAAGAACTTAATATGTGGTGCGTCATGATCGTTAAATTAATCTAATGGTAAAAATCTGGTATGGTATAAATTTGAGATTAATATATTTTATTAATTATTTTTCAGAAACAGAATTTTAAATGACAACATTATGAAACAATACGTTATTTGATATTCTGAATATCAGAAACAGACTAATTTATCAACAATGTTTCTTTTTTTCACTATTATATAAGAATCAGATCAGAGATTAAAAGAATCACTCAATATTCTCTCCTCTTGCTTATAATCTCTTTATTTCATTCTGTATTTTAAGGTATCTAAAGTTACTGTCAGATATTTTTTGTGCTCAAAATAACTCTTAAAAATGATTTAATAAATTCCTATAATAAATTTAGTGATGATAAATAATAGTTTAAAAATAATATATTATCATACGTTTTTTTCAGCAAAAGTGATTTTCATATGTTGTTTTCTAACCGTAAAGCTGTACAATATTGCTCATGCTCAGTGCTCACGTGGTCAGATTTAGGACAACAATAATAAATATAATAATTTTGCTTTTAAGTTTAACACTTACTCCCGTACTTACTTCGCCAGAAGCCGCGGTGGGCTCTCTCTGCCACCACTTTCATTTGTCATAACTCATGAGTCACCATAGTATTCACTTCTCTTTTCTTTAAAACCCCTTTCACTCTTTCTTATTTACCTTTTAAGGGTTTTCAGATATGACCCCACACTTTCTGAATTCCCTCTGCCACCCTTCATCCCTACCGGACTTGGGCCTCACACTAGCAGCCTAAAAGCCTCATTGTAAGCACTTAATATACCCACAGACGAAAGCCTACACAATAGTTTGTAGAAAATAAGCTCATATAAAAAAGAAGCCTCCACAATAATGATTTTTATGAAAATCAGAATATGAATTAGAGTTAAAATTAAAAATATACTAATAGTAGTTAAATCAAATAAGAAAGACTCCATTATCCTTAACCAAAGTTACGTGTTAGAATTTTTTTTTTTGGTGAATCTAGGATTCAAATGTTGTGGATATGAAAAAAATCATATTAGGAGAATTATTTCCCATTTAACCCAACCATATTTAAATATGATCCGATAATATCAAATACTAGATAGTTATATTTATATATAAATTAAAAAATATGATTTTTTCTATATGATTTTTTCAAGTGTGTCAAGCTTGACTTTGTTTTTGCCTTGTGGGGGTTGAATGTCTCATTATACTTGTAAGATTACGTTGGACAAAATAGAAAACCTGAAGTAAAATGTAGAAAAACCTACCCAGCGATAAACATAAGAAGAACCAATTAAAATTCAACTTTTTCGGCATTAGAAGGTAAATAATACTCAATCTAGAATTCAGTGTCAACAAGATAACACACTCAAGCTCAAATCCTTTTACAGGAACTGAAACTAAAATAAACACTAATCGGTTACAGCTGAACTCTCGACAGAAGAAATAAAAAATATATAAATATATATCAGAGAGCGAACAAGATATATAAAACGCTCAAGCTTCTGATATTTGGGGTCTGATTTATTACTATATCTGGGATCACGAAATTAAATGAAAAGCTTCAATTATGAAGAGGGTTTGGTCCAGAAGGGACAAGCCTGTGAGAAACATGTCGAACATGAATCTGCTTCAACTGACGATCAGTCTTCCTGGGGATGAAAGAGGGGAGAATAGCAGAATAACTCTGGATGAACATTGAAGAATGAGGAACGAGCTTTGTTGCTGATGTTCCATGGCTGACAGAACGAGAGGTTGAAGTCGAAACTCGCGTTTCCGACAAAACCACAAGGAGAAGCAGAAGGAAGGAGAGGGAATATTTTGGAGCTCTCATGATTGTTGGAATCAAAGGAGGAGGAGGAGAGGAAGAAGGATTAGAAGTGAGGAATAATATTGAAAGTAGATTATTAAGTAAAAGAGAGGAGGGAGAGAAACCAGAGCTTAATATAATTAATGTTGAAAATTTGAGAGTGTTTACGTATGTGATTTGTCTGAAGCAGAATCTATGATCCACATGCACTGCAAAACTAGATTTGAAAATGTCAAAAGTTGACTCTTTCACAATCTGCCTTGGACACAAGTAAGTACGTGGCTCCTACATTATATATATAATATTAATTTTTAATAATTACTAATTAACGCTTATGTTTGAGGGGACGCACATTATTTGGCTAACCTTAGATGTAGCCATTACTGTTGTGGACTCGTAACTTGGAAGTATTATGGGTATAGATGTCTTATCTCATTTTATCTCCAACTTCATATTAAATTATTCTAATGACAATTAAGTTGGGTGGGAAGAGTTTCTTGCCGCTTAAGTAAGAATTATATGTTAGAATCTTGTAAGTAAAATAAAAAAAAAATCATATTGGGACTTGGAAAAATTACCCAAATTTAAACTTAACAATATTCAAATCTAATCCAATAATACTATATTCACTTATAAATATTTTATCTTAAAATGTATGATTAAAAAGAAAAAAATATAATTTTTAATTTTATTAATAAAGTAGCTCCAATATCTTTTATTTCCATAAAAGGATAGGTCCAAAATCCATGTATACACACCCACACACATATAACTTTACAATGTGGGACTTTTTTTTTTATTTTCCTTGACGACATTACAATGTGGGAGCCTCTTTTCTCATCAAAGAGGATCATGTGACTCAATTATCACGTTATTAATGTTTTGTTTAATGAAACCAGCTCTCATCCGTGCTAATTCTTTTCTTGATTAAAATTTAAGGGTCAAAACTAACTAATACTTGTAGATATAATATCAAACCCTTCATCATGCTACTTGTCGTAAGTTATATGGCTACAAGACTTAAATCTTCTAGCCATGTTTCAATTAGACACATTTTTCACATTACAATGTGTATGGAAATCTAAGGTATAGTACTATATTAATAATTTACGAATAATACAATTTGTTATAGATTTATAATTTATATTGATATTCCTCCATCAGAGAAGAAAATAGAGAATGCACATGTAAATTATAATGCATATCAACAGGTAGACTTTAGTATATATAATCTGATTTTTCTATGATAACAAATCAATTCAATAACGCCAAAAAGAAGTGTGCTGGCATGCATATATAATAATTAATAAACAAGAAAATGAAATTAATATTATCTTAAGAAACAGTTTCAATTTCTTTCTCTTGACGTACTTTGCTTGTGACCTTGTATTTCATGCCATTATTGACTAATCCAAGTCTACACGTTATTTACTTGTGTCCAAACTCCAAGTCAAACACCAATTAACAGACCAAAGAGGGGAAAATAAAAAAGAATGGTCTTAGATTGCCCACACTAGGATTCTTTGGTTTGTTTTGAATGATAGTCCTTCATATTATTACCAATAAGCTCGTAGCTCAATTGATTCAAAACTATACTAACTTAACTAGCATCTTTTGAGTTTGAGCCTTGAAATCACAATGGGTGGTTTATTAAAAAAATATACATTTTGACTGTTTAGATTTATATTTTATATTTTATTTCTTTATTATCTTTTTTAACCTTTATGGTAAGGTAAGAATGTAAGAAGATTATTTTTATTTTATATAATATTTAAAAATATTAAAAATTTTGGAAAAATTGTATTGATAAAATTTGAAATATAATCTGCACGATCTAAATGTGCTTCTTTATAACATATAACACCTTGCTGCATAAAATTCATATCCCTTGTTGTCCATTATTTTCCCTTGATTTAAAAGGTTAGAAGTTAAAGTTAAGACATTGTATGGAAATAGCTTGGGATCTTCAATTAGTACCCTAATCTCATCGTAATTAAAGGTTTAAATTATGTTCAATTTTTAAATTTCATCTTTCATTTATTTTTGTCATTTAGGGTCATCTCGTTTTTGTTTCTTCTTTCTCTTTTTTTTTTATTTTTGAAGCATGGACAGATACAGAGGGGGGCAAGCACGCAAGCATGGGTGCTTACCCCCCAAGTTATAAATTTTCTTTTATAATCCGTTTATGTTTTTTTTGTAAAAAAATATGAAAAATAATTTTACCCCCCCCCCCAACTCTTCACACAATTTTTATTTTTAGTTCCCCCATATACTAAATTCTAGATCCGTCCCAGCTTTGGAGTTGCTTTGTTTGATAATTCAGTTCTTTTTTATACTTTATTTTCATTTTATTCTAATTTAATATTTAACTTACAAAAATTATTCAATTTTTTTTCAAGATTACCAAGTTGTCTGAAAGAAAATTTATTACAGGTAAGACACTGCGGGGTTGCGCACAGGAATTTCCTCTTGATTTCGTAGTGCTTAAGAGAAAGGAATGTTTGACGAATAATTTTTTGAACTTAAAGGACTAAATTAACAAATTTTAAATTGGGGGATAACAGTGAAACTAGAAGCATAGTTCAAAGAGCTAGCCAATTCAAACCAAGAGAAATTAAAGGATGAAATTAAAATCTAAAATAAATAACATAAAAAAAGAGATGAAAGTAAAGTTTGCCATGCATGAATTTAAAAAAGTTAAAATTCCAACTTCGCCGAAATTTGTATGTTTTGATAGATAAAAAAAATTGAGTGCATTCGTTAATTTTGTATGTTTGAACCATAACACTCAATTTCTCATCTACAATAATTTAATAAAATAAATTAGACTTATATATATATATATGGCTAGCTATAGCCAGGTTTTAATTTAAACGAATAAGGAAAAATATAAAATATAATCACTTGAAAAAAATGACTCGCTAGTTCAGGACCATTTTCACAGTAGATTTTGAGGGAATTAACAGACGAACGAACTGGCAACAAAATTTCTAGCAACATATAAGTCGTCTTCCACTATATCATAAAGCTATAACTATAAGCAATATTTCTATAAATATTCAACAAAAGTACTAATTAATACTTACTTCGTTCCATGTTCTTATTTAACTACATCAAATCTGTATATTCCTTCTGTAATCAGATCCATCTACTGTTTCAGTAACAGAATTAAACTTCAATAATAGTACCTATGATTTTCACTCAGTTATGAAGAGGGTTTGGTCCTCCTGGAGTTGCTGAGAGTGAAACTCTGTGAATTCCATTAACCTCAAAACTGTCCCTGTCTCTGAATTCTGCAGTATGATAATTTGAAAATGAAAAAGAAAAGCTGCTGGTTTTTGGCCTTTCTGCCATCTTCTTCCTCCAGATTTGCCTGCAACTTGAAGGTTGGAGTATTGTTAATACAAAAAGGAGCAACACAAGTATATGCTGAACTGGAGATTTCTGAACTTCTCTCATGATTACTGATGCACAAACACTGGAGAGTTGTGGATCGAGAGACTTAGGAGGACAGGACTATGTAAAATAGATAGTGACTGTGAGTGGTTAGCAGATGATTGATGTATTAGGTATTATCTACCCAAGTGGGGTCGTTTTACGGAGTTTGAAAAAGTTTGCAGGTTTTCAATTTATCACATAAAAAATGTAGATTAAGCTAATTACAAACTGACATGTATGCAATTATGTTAAGATCTGACATTAATGAATACAGTAAAAATCCCTCAAATGAACCTAATCTCTCAAGGGTAAAAGTCTGTCATTTCAAACTCTGTTGAATTACTCCCTTGTGTATGATGAACTGGAATTATCCTAAGCCAACCTCAATAGTTGCTGCTTATTGCTTGATTAATATCTGCTTATGTTAATTGTAGGGGTTAATCAGATACTTTAGCAGCATGACTCACGTGCACATGAAACAAATTATACGTCCTAGTCATTCACAGTAGGTCTGATTTTGGAGATATATAATAATAGAATGTAGTTGTAGAGGGTCCAAGACATTTAACATAAAGGAACTCTTCGTTAATTTGGTGGTGCTCAGAACATGCCAAATACTTTACTGGGTTTAGATCGTTATTAATGATTAGATAAGTTTAGATGTGCCTCCTGTAATAATATGAAGCTAACTAAGCATTAATACACTACCAACATTATAAGACTTTTCTTAATGAAATGATTATTCAAATTTTATGGGAAGCAAGCCCTCACTACACTATTGGCTCAAAATCATGATCTCTTGCCAATGTAGGTACAAGTGGTCTAAAATTTGGAGGAAAATTGCTACTTGATCCACAAATGTAGGTTCAAATTCTTTTGAAGCCGTCCAAAGTTTCATTTGTCAGCATCTCTTTTCAATGTGTTCTTGTAATACCTAGAAGCTGGTTGAGTAGTTGTAACTAGATAAAATTACTTATACTTTAGACCGATATAATAATCTTATAAGTTGGGTCTCTGTTGGTTTCCTCAACATGTCAATGAAAGGAGAATTAAGTATTGTTTATTGAGTATTGAGAATTAATAAAAAAGGCTTTTAAAAACAAATGCCTAAAATTATAGTTTTGGTTCTTAATTAAGGTGTAATTTAATTTTTGTGAATTTGCATTATACCGGATGAAAGGAGAATTGAGTATTGTTCATTGGCCTGGGACATGGGTAAGAGGTTTGATAAGTTGAATCAAAGGAACATGTAAAGCAAGTAGTGTGACTCATTTTTATGGAAGGTGGTCCAGTTGACTACAACTGTGTGTAGGACGACCTAATTAATTTGAGGTTTATAACAATTAATTAATTGCCTAGATTATACGTTAGGTCATTAAAAAGAGGTACATCTATATCTTTATCCCCACCGTCCAAATTAAAATAAAGTTACAAGCAGTATTAATTAAGGAAACAATATTTGGAAGGATACAAAATAAAAACAATGATTTTTTGTAAGAATAAGAAAACATTGATTTTAAGATAAAAATAATTGCTGTATTTCTATTTTGTAAAGTTAAAAATAATATTACTGAATAATAATTGTAATCATATTATAACAGATATTGTAATATACAGCAAAGATGAAAAAAGAAATCATTCTTCATCCTTATATCAAATTTAGTATTTAATTATGTGACAAATTAAAAAAAAATTAGTAAACAAGATATGGAGTTAGTAATAATTAAGGTATATTCCATCAATTCACGATGATCATCTCTAATATGCAGCTTTAGAAGAATTCAATTCACAATATGATTCCCATCATCTCTAATATGCAAATCTGTATTTGTCAATTAAATATTATATTAGTTAGTCATAAAGATAATAAATATGTAACCGTGAGTGTGATTAAATAATACTATTTACCAACTTTTATTAAAAAAAAAAGTGAATTCACGATCAAATAATTTTATTTAATCCCATGTATAATATAATTGGATATTCTAAAGTATAAAACAAAATTTGAGTTACATCCCACCGTAATATGATGGTTAAAAAAAAAAACACCGTAACACTCAATAAAATTATCCTCACTTGCTCAGTTATGCACACTAGCACGATCTTCTTGGGAATTATGTGAAATAATAATTTATTTTAGACTGGAAAATTCAAAACTCCAGAGATACAGTACACACTCAAAGGTAGTAATTAATTAATAGCGTATTAATAGGGGGTTTGATGAAAGAGAGAGTATCTCTGATCATGATTGTTCACCCAAAAAAATATCTGTTATCATGATTTGCTGAAGAAGGAAATTTAGGATTCCCCAGTCCCACCTGTTTTGTCTTGTTGGTATTGTCTTTCCAAAATTTACAAGCACAACACAACACATATCTTCCCAACCCGATCATCTCCCTCCTTCACTAAACGACACCGCATCAATTGAATGCGTGCCCACAACACAAAATCAGCAACAAACTTTTTTTCTATCTCTAATAGGCGGATTTAGCAGAAAATAAAATTTTAAAATATAAGTTATTTTATGAAAATAAGTAACTATTTAATATTTATTTTTTATTTATTATCCCCATTTATAATAGATCTCAATTAAAGTGGATATTTGATTATTTTTTTTCTTATAGTGAACAGATATTAAAAAAGATAGTAGTAATTAAAATGAGGTAATTTAATAAAGACAATTTTAAAAAGTTATAATAATCAATCTATTATATACTAGTATAATAAAGCAAAGCATATTGAGGCGAGGTGTTAAAATTATGTGGTGCCACATCAGCATTGTACGATGATGACTCTCATTAATTACATGCAAATCAAATATTAATATAACATTTATGATTTTTAATATGAATTTTTATTTATTCTTCTTTACTACTTCGTCCGTTCCTTAATATAAGGGACAAATGGAGGAGTTTCTATGTTTCAATATATAAGAGACTTAGAGGTTTGTTTAGTATATTTAATAGTCTTTTTCAAAAATACCCCTAATTATGATGATATTTTTCTAATACAATTTATTTGTATTAATTGCATGATGTAAAAGTTCTTAATATTGAATGAAGGTATTTTTGAAAACTATATTATATTCAAGACAAATTTATTATTATTTTTTATTTGTGTGATTTTATCTTATATCTCTTATAGTAAGTAACAGAGAGAGTAACTAACCATTTGAATTTGATTTCCTTCAATCTACATTTAATTCCTTACCAATCACATTTAATTAATTAGATGATTACATACACATTCAACATATATAATAGATTTTCTTGGGAATATTTTGTGATTGAATTTTGTGACCTAGCTTCTGACGTTTCTTTATCCAGCATGCATGCGTGTATCTGATGGGATGAGGAGCTGTATATTTATTTTTTTGGACCAGAAATGAGGAGCTGTATTTTGATGCATAGAAATCAAATAATACGTCACAAATACCATCACTCTGCTACCACATCTTTCATTCCTCGCCAAGGCTTGAATCTATTGGGTGCCGCATGAAAACACGTATGAAGAATGTGCCCTGACTGAAAATACACTGCTCCTCTTATTATTTTAAATGAAAAAAAAGTCGCTCCTCACAAAACTCTACACACGCCGTATGTGGATTTAACTCTATGCATGAAATCAGTTTTCTAGATGTACCCAAAGCATCTCGCAACCCGCTATCTCTCTTCATATAATTTCACAAAGGATTCCAAACTTCATTTGTGCAAGAAAATTAATTTGAATTGTTTAAAAAATAATTCTAATAAAAATAAATATCCCAGATATTGCACTTCAATAAACAATCTTTTTGAATTTCACTACAAAAATGTTTCCCTTGCAGGTTTTGAAATGTATATTACAAAAATGTCTAAATAACCTTTTTTATAAAACAGAATTTAAAACATTTTTTTAAAATGATTGTGAATTTGTAACCAAATAAAGTATGTAATTCTTAGAATGTAACTGCCAATTATTAATTAATAATATTTGAATCAAATTTCAAATCCTGAATAATTTTCATAACAACATAAAGTATGTTATAAATGACTACCAATCAAAAAAGAAAGCATTCAATGGTCAAAAGTCAACCTATTTAAAAATAAACCCAACATATTCATGCCAAAAAAAACCCCATTAATTCAATTTGAGTTAATAAAACAGTAATTCTAATAAAAATAAAATTCCCATGCAATTAAATTTTAATTTTGAACTTATAAAATTTGTCTAAATAAATTTCGCAGTTTAAAACATATTTTAATAAATATTTTTAAGTAATTTTGAACATGTAACAAACTACTATAATTAATTTGAAAATAAGGTTTAAGTCAAATTTCAATTGATGTTTTTCAAATGGAAAATATTGAATATCCAATTAAATTGTACCCAATTTACCTCAAATCTCACAATTAATAAATAGTTTGGCAAAAAAATTAGAAACATGGCATGTAATTAATTAAAAAATCATGACTTAGGTCAAATTGCAATAAATGATTTTCAATTTTAATTTGATTTTTCAAATTAATTGAAATACATTTCCAATTAATTTGAAAAGTTCAAATATATGTCAGATTGTCATAGTTGCCAATTAGTGGATAATACTTTAATTAAATTTCATATCTATATTGATTGATCTGATTAATTGAAATATGCATGTAATAAATCACTCTGAATTAAATTTCAAATTTTCTAACCAAGAAATTTAAATCAATTTGAAAGTTAAGGTATAGCATACAAGTATCTCAAATTTAATATAGTAAATATTTTTAGATCAAATTAAAAATTAATGCATTTAAAAAATAAATGACTTACCTATTTAATTTAAAAATACTTTAAATTTTAGGCTGTGGAATTTAAAAACATTCTTGCAGTGTTCAAATTTTCAATTTGGACAGCTCAAATCCTATTTAAAGCATTAACGCATCATTATATCTTTATTATTCTAATATAAATTGTAGGCATATTCAATGGTTGATCCAACATCTAAAGAAGTAAGGAAGTTTATTGCCATCACATGTTAGGTATATCAATTAATTTTGATTTGAAAGTGGTTCAAAGTAAGGATTGCCTATTTAATATTCAAATATTATTCAAAATTTGATTTCATCGCAGGGAAATAATTTGAGATAGTGTGATATCTCAATCAATAATTATTTTTGTGCAATAAGTTCATCAATTTCATATGCCATAATAAAAGCAAATAGATTTAACAATATGTTGGCCAAAAAAAAAGATTTAGCAATACAATCATCGATTAGCAAATATAATTTGAAGTATGAAATTGAAATATCTAATTTAAAATATATCTCATCATATTTCATCCTAAATAATTTACATTAGGTCATTAACTACTTAATGCAATTAAGTAATTTAAAGTAATAAAATATGATTTCTGTGAACGAAAAAAATTATTTGGCCTATTTAATTTGAAATAGTGTAATATGAATCAATTATATATAACAAGAACAATAAAATTTGTTACTTTTCTAATTCTATGCATTGTGCTATAAAACTTTCTTTTTTTGGCTAAAAGCTCTAGAGTTATTGATGAGTGTCACCATGTTTGCTAAATTAGCTTGAGTGCCCCACTCTAAAAAATAAGGGAAAAGCTTTTTTTTCTTCAAGTGATTAATTGGTGTTAATCATAATTCTCACATCAATGTCAATATATAGTAATAATTGGTTGAATTAAAAAATACATGACATTTAAAATATAATATGCATCAAATATTTCATAAAAAAATCTCCTTGGCCAACTTGGAGTGATTTTTTGCAAATGACCATATGTAATTAGACTTATACTTCAACACAATGTACTCCTAGAGCTGCATAGAAGCCTTAAGCAAGTCATTGACGTCGCAGCATTGCTCATTCGATGTATATATATTAGATGGATAAGTAAAATTCAATACTTGGTTTAAACAAATTTCTTTTTTTATTATATATATTATAACTATTGAACTCTTAATGACAATGCATTAAAGGTATATAAGAGTTGGGTTGAGTTAAATTTGACTCTACGTCGGGTTTGAGCGGTTTGAGAACTAAATCGGGTTTTGACTCGGTCCTAAAGAGAATAATAGAAGCATTAAAGGCTTAAAAAAATGTATAAGTTCATTTATTAATAAAACATAATTGCCTTTATTCAATATATATATGTTCTT
The DNA here is from genome assembly GCA_026686845.1 of Adenanthera pavonina. Lineage (NCBI taxonomy): Eukaryota > Viridiplantae > Streptophyta > Magnoliopsida > Fabales > Fabaceae > Adenanthera > Adenanthera pavonina. Next base: position 29,884,491 of record JAIVEN010000013.1, read on the forward strand.
GAAAAATAATGTTAGGATTAATAATAGTATTCTCTAAAATTATGAATATTCAATAATTACACATTATTTTTATAAATATTAAGTTAAAAACAATTTAAAATTTTAAATAGTATCAAAAGATTAAAATTTAAAATCTTCATTATAATCATAAAGTTAATTTATTATATATGATATGTCAAGAAAAATAACCATATAAAATAAATCAATATAGACCAAAAGAAAAAAGTTGGCCAAAGTTTATATTTTTTAATTTAATTTAATGCATATGTTGTTAAATTGTGTATATATTATTAAGTAGAATTTGGCTCAATTTTAATGATATTAGAAAAAAAAATTAATCCCCAATAGGAATATTGTTTTGAATCTCCATTAAATTTTTTCTTTCAAAAATTTGTATATAATTTCATATGTTTTTACTCTAAACTCAATATGTCATGTGAATTAAAATCTTCTATTTTTTAGACAAATGACTTCCTATATAATATATATGAAAATAAATATATAAATTCATACACAGATGCATTATTAGACTTATATTCACCTAGCAATATCAAGAACTAATACTAGAATGAAAGTTTTTATCCTAAAAATCTATGCCACCATTTGATTCTAGGTTATTTTTCAATATGCATAAGAGCGTTATCATTTGTAATTATTATAAATAAGAGTTTCAATTAAAGCCGTGCATTTCTAGGTTATATTTATCTAAACATGTATTCATCATGGTCGATTGTACATTTTTATATCTTGTATATGCAACAAATGTGGTCTAAATAACTTACAGGGGACCAACAAATGCTACTCTTAATATTATGTATCAAGAAATTTTCAATAATTTAGTTCAATTATCTCTTTTTATTTTATTTGCTCATATAATTATACCCAACATATTGAATAATTATTGTATGTTTTTCTTCACATTTACTTATAATTTAACTTATTTGATAACAATTACAAAAATGACATGTTCATTGCACAAGTGCATTGGTATAATATTATCATTTGTTATGACAATTAACAAATGCTAAGTTCAAAGCCAGTGTAACATTGGACTATATTTGCCTGTGCTCCTTTTCATTCATTATTTATGTTGATGTATCTAGTGTGGGCATAATAGGTAAGGATGAGAAATTCTCTTTTTTTTGCCTAACATGGATTAAAAATTCTAATACTTGATTCTGATGGTAAAATATCTAATATGACTTCTATTGTTGTTCATAAAGAAATTTTCAATAATTTAATTTAAGAAACCTTAGTGTTGTTATTAATATTGTTTTTGTATATTAATGCGTTAAGTTATTTGTTTAATATATTGTTTGTGCAAAGAATATTAGGTGGTGATGTAATTTTGTTTCAACGTTTTAATAGAACATATATAAGCTAGACAAATTTAAAATTAACTTACACTAGTAAAATTGTTTGTATCAAAATTACATATACATATATATATTATATTTTTTGTTGCAATAATTTGAATAATCCATGCATTGCACTGGAGCATATTAGTTTTTTAAAAATATAAGATATGTAACTAATTTTAACTACTCTTTTTTGTGAAAGCGGAATAGTTTAAATTAATCCTATATTTTGAAATGGACGGAGAATTATGCTTTTCTTGTACTCCCTTCTTCTAATTCAAAATAATTGCCATTTGCCACTTTAGAGTTACACAAAAAAATTAAAAATTGAGAAAATTGCCATTTGCCACTTTAGAGTTACACAAAAAAATTAAAAATTGAGAAAATTAACAGATGGTATAAAAATTAACAAAGTTTAATTATATTGTACTATAATATTTTTATTAATTATGTAGTACTTTTTAATATTTTTTATTATTATTGAAGGATAAATTTATCCAAATATAATTAATATATTCTTAAAATTTATAAAATAATAATTATTTTAAAATATGAAAAAAACTCCAAAATCACCATTCCTTTAGAACGGATGGAATATGTGTGTGTGTGTGTGTGTGTGTGTGTGACATTTATATGACTACACCTCATCTCTTGCGTCATTTCTTGGTATGCACCCAAAAGATTGTTTCTGCGTTCTCTAGATACTTTTGTCCTTCTCTCTATTCACCTAGACCTTGATCGCTTTTATATGGTATATTAGTCAAGGTTAATGTATTAACATTAACATTTCAATTAATTTACTATTTTAGTCAAATAAAAAGGATTTGTCATTTTTGTCATAAATTAGAAAATTATATTATCAACATGTGTGCAGCTCAACTGGAATGAGAGCGACCGATTTCATTTTTTATTGGAAAAAATTATGATACACAATATTTATTATATCTATTTTATTATTTTTAATAATAATAACAATAATAATACTTTCTTTGGTTAGGGTATTTTATCTTGATTCTAGATATAAGACTCTTTACAATATATAAGATAGTATTTATTATATATTAACAAAAAATGTCTCTATTTAATGTATTCAAAGAGAAAAAAAAAGGAGATTAAATAAGGGTAATTTTAAAAAAATATTAGAATTTAAAAAAAAATCAAGATAGTTAATTAGTTTTAACTCTCATTCTTAATCCGCGTGATTGTCCTAAATATAAAATCATTTATAATATACAAAATAGTATTTATTATACATTAACAAAAAATATCTCTATTTAATATATTTAAAGAGAAAGATAGAAAGATTAAATAAGGATAATTTAAAAAAGAATGTTAGACTTTAAAAAAAAATCAAGATAGTTAATTAGTCTTAACTATCATTTTTAATCTATATGATTTGGTTAAAAAATTTTTATATTAAGAACTAGAAGAAGTAATTTTTTTTCTTATTTTTTATTTAAAAAACATGAAAATATTTTCTACTTAAATTTTCTTCAACCACCTATGCTATATTATTATTCTAAGGCAATAGGATGCCCTATTAAACGCCCAACCAAAAAAAAGAAACAAAGAAACTCAGTAAGAACTAAGATTTACCACTAAAACTCATTATTTATCTAACGGAAACATTCGTCCCATTACAAGAAGCGGACTATGCTAGATGAAAACATTTATGACGGGTTTCAAATACATTCGCCGAAAGCGTCAATCTGAGTCTTCTGAGCAGCTCCTACAGAGTTTGATTACATGACAAGCAAGATGGTTGCAGCATGACAACTCCACATAAATCCAACCGCTTCACTCTTTATCTGCATCAGCATTTGAAGAGGCCTCATCGCTTTTCACGGCCGAAATTTCCGATGGGCCATCATCTCCAGTAGGCTTAGCAGCCACCTCAGCACCATCACGGGGAGCAGATTCTACTGGTTCACCATTGGTTTCAGCTTCAGCAACTGGAACAGACCTAAATTTGACAGTTCCAACCTTCACATACTTGCTCATAAACCTGTATTCCCAGTCCTGCAAGGCCTCAAGCTCAAATGGGCCAAGCCCAGAGATATCCCCAGTCAGATCTTTTTGTTCAAAAGACATCTTTGCTAAAGCTCTACTAGCATCTTTGCCAGCAAATAGAGCATAAGGTCCACCTGGCCCATAAAACATCCTGAAAAGAGACATTTACACGTGTTCAGATAATAAGAGGTACACCTGACCTGACACTAACATTTGTGTCACAGACAAGCAATACATTACGATCACTAGTGTCGAAAATCAATAATACATTACTATCCAATTTTGATTCCAGGGAGGGGAAAAAAAGTGGTACTAAGTTCAGCTTACCAATATGAAAATATCCGTGAAGAAGAGAAATTCTAACATCAGCATATATCACTGTTCTCGCAAGACAATTGATTTTTGAAAGTAAACCATACACCACTAATCACTTAGCAAAAGCAGATTCTCAAATATATATATATATATATATACATATATATATCATATTATGCTTTTATAAACTATGTTGGCTTGCAAGCATAGGAAGGTTAAATTCGTTTGAGACCGACAGGGTTTCAACCAACTTTCCTTGCAACATGAATATTCAGTGCTAAATTTGGGTTTGACGTGTGGCGGCCCTTTCCTTGAGATTAAGGAAGTTTCTCCTCATTGTTGAACCATATTTCACCAAACACTTGAAAATGGAAATGCTATCTGATCATAGTTAACCACAGCAGATGAATAATTGTTTTTTTGGGATGTCTCGTTAGGTCAAGAAAATAAAAATGATGTTGACTTGCGTCTGCTCAATGTGGCGCAAGCCTGTAAAGGCCAGAAGGACTTAAGGATTTATTAATTTCAGAAGAACTTAAAGCCACTCAGATTATTTTCTAGTTGACAGGCAGTCAGGTCGCAATGAAGGTACCCAAAGAAAGTAACTGTTTCTACAAGCGGCAAACCCTGATGACTTTGTCTCTACACAGGAAATGGAAAGCTCCTGCTTAACATTTTGCCATATCCATCATCAGAAACTGACTACTCTTTGACCGAGAACAAATATCTCACACGATTCACCGTTTGAACACGAGTAAGTAAATGTTTTTATAGTATATAGGAAGATTATTCAAAAGTTTATGTCGAATGATTTGTCGCATACTCCCAGGCATACAACTTGACTAGTCAATCCCTTCAATAGGTAAGGAATCACAAAATAATTCCCAGCTGAAACTAACTAAACACTGAAATACGTTTCTTCAGGCATTAGAAAGACTACTAAATTAAGAGAGAAAGATGATAATTGAGATCAAACTACCTAGCTAACTGAATAGCATCTACTTCAATCAAATTTAGCCCCATTCAATAACAAGAACGCCGTATTTTGTTGAACCTTGTTTCACATGCATCTAATAAAAAAGCTTAAAATCATTCGGGGAAAAAGTGAAGCTTATCCTATTTTGTAGCACAAGAATAAGGCACCGAGAACAGAGCAACAAATAATCAGATAAAGCTCTGGACTATCATTAACCGCATAAAGAGCACCAAAAGATTTCGTAAAAGCCAGAGAGATGACGCACAGATTAAAGCATAATATTATTTACAGCAAAAAAGTAAAAGACAATTTTCAATGCTTAATTGCTTATGTAACAGAAATTGAAGACAAAAAAGAAGCCATAACAACCGTTGACCATCCAAAAGAGGTCACAAAACCAAAAATCAACCACAAACTTTCCATAAAAGAGCGAAAAATCAGAAGCAAAACTCGATTATACCTGCTCTGAGACACATCATAGATCTGGCCCTTGATAGCCATGAGCAAAGGCTTCTTAGGATCGGAGCCATCATAGACCTTGAGTTCCTCCTCGGTGACCTCACCAACCTGAACAGGCGGAGGCAGAGGCTGCACCTGCTCCTCCAAATTCCTCGGTCTGGGAGGAGGATCAGACGGCCCAAAAAGATCCGAAATAACATAGTAAGCGGCTAAGAGCAAGGCGAGGACGGTGAAGAACGTGGTCGGAGAAAGGCCCGTGTAAGCCACGATGGCTTCCTTCAGAGTCTCCCATAGTTGCAGAGCCATGGCTTTGCAGAGTATTGTTAGAGAGAGAAAAATAAGAAGAAGGAACAGACCAACGAGACGGGGAGAAAGGAGGTGAACGGCTTATATAGGATCAGCTCGGTTCTGCTCAGAGTTTTCAGGGTTTGGTCTTGGTTTTTTTAGCTGAATGGAGTGGAGTATAATAAAGAAAAAAAAAACGGAAATGCCCATAAAAATATATTTACCAATATATAATATGAAAAATAGTATAAGACGTTCTTTTTCGGTGACACACGGGGACCGAAGTCCCAAAAAGAGAAACTACATCAAAAAAAGAAAGCTAACTAGCTACATTTCGTGGTAAAAAAAAAAACTAGCTACATTACGCGGCCCTCAATGCCCGCAGCATCTCCTTGAAGAAGCTGATGAAGCTCCCCTGGAGGTGTAGTCAAAATAGGTCCACCATAATCGATAGATGTGGCAAATTTCTACTTGCCAATCTTCCTTCAACTATCTTGTCAAACTTTCAACTTCCCGTGATTGCATTTGCATACCATGTCTTGAAGCTCGTCCAGTAATAAGCTCAAATGCTTCAATATTATCCGTTTCAACCTGTACACATCCAAAGCCAAGATTCCAACATAACTTCAAGCCCTCCGACAACCCCCTCAACTCTGCATTCAAATTGTTGCATATTCCTATATGTCGAACAAACCCAACAATCCACTCTCCCTCCCTACCACGTACCAAGTATAAGGTGTTAATCTGCCTCTATTAGCTTCATCAGATTTCAAAGGTTAGATCTATCTTAATTTGACGGTCATAATCACACCACGTACTAGGTACATTTTAAATATTCAATATACTTCCCTCCAATGTAGGACTTGGTAGTTTTTACTACTCTCACAAATTTGCAGCCACTCAATTTTTATCTTAACACATTTTAAATTTTTACATATAAAGGAATTGAAGTAATTTACAACTTTTTCTATTTATTTTATTTATAAAATTTGAGGAAAGTGGATCCACCAAACAGATCAACTTCCCCCCAACAATGAATAGCCTGCCCCGTACTATTACACCCCACCCACCACTCCATCTAGATTCTCCCACTCCCCCTCCCCCTCCCCATACCAACCCACACGCAGGGTTTTTAATGAATATATATTATAATTATAAAATATTTAATTTTTATATGTAAAATTTTATATATTTATTATTACTTTATATAACTATAATTATATATTTACACATATATAAATATATAAATTATAGTGCATATTCATTAAAAACAGTATGCATGTGTTGGGGAGGGAGTTGCGTGTGGGGTGCAATAATAGAGAGAGGGTGGAGCCTGGGGGGCAGTGTGGCCTCCCGCTGCCCATATTCATTTTTGTTGTGGGGAAAGTATCAATATATTTAAAAAAATAGTGAAAGTTGTTAGTACAATTAAATTATTTCAATCCTTTCTTTTTGGAAAAATGCCGTATAAGTATTTCTTAGGCTAAAATTTTTTAAAAACATATCTTAAATTTACATAATTCCTAAAACATATCAAAGGTACTTTTTATAAATATTGTTAGGTGAAAAAACGATTTTATTCCTCTCTCTTTTTTCCTTTCCTCCCTCTTTCCTCCCATTAGGGGCCAACCCAGTATTAGTAGATGAAGGGACCAATTTCTTTGTAAATTTTCATATACTTTATAATTTACATTAAGATAAAATCATTATTAATTGGTAGAAGTAGTTTCACTTACCCACAAGTTATTTTGGTTTGTTGGGTTTAAAATATTATAGGTGGAATTTTTTTTATTTTAATTAAAAATGTATATGTATCAATTGCAAATCTAAGTAGAAGAGTTACAAATTTACGCGTATTAATTACAAATATGTGTAAAATTATTTTTTTGGGATAATATTATCTATAAAATTATATTGCATTCAATTGTAAATTTTTGTGTGATAGTTGTAAATTAGTATTATATTGATTTTCTTATTCTTGGAAAAATGAAAATGAATTAAAATCAAATTGAATGGCTACAAATACCTACACTTTGCTTGAACGTGAGAACACATGAAGGAAGAGAAAGAAAGGGGAAAATTGCAATTTTCCCTACTTAGATATGAAAAGAAAAGTGGAAAAAAGAGAAAAATAAGGACAAAATAATACATGAGTCTCATATATTTTTCTCCAATTTTTCCTTCAAAAATTAGACAAATTTTGAAGAGAAAATTCTCATTGTAAAATTATTTATTATTTTTTAATTATTGAAATACATTTTAATTTTATTCAGTAATATATTATAAATTAATTCTATTCAAGCTGGAAAATATATTTTATAATTTTTTAAATAAAAATTAAAATTGAACAAAAAAAATTATAAATTAAAATTAAAATTGCATTTTAATCCCATTGAGTAATATTTTATGAGAATTATATAAATAATATAGTAGAATAACAAGTTTTATTATATACAAATATTTTTTTAAAAATAATGAAGATATTATTATTATTGTAAAATTAGTGAGTTTTTTATCCTTTCTATTTTCTCCCATTTATCTAACCATAGAGAGAGAAAATCTCTTTTCCTTACTTTTTTTCTTTTCTTTATTTTTTCACCTCTCATTTTCTATTCTTACTCAAGGGAGGGCTAGTATTTTGGTAAATTTTTTGTTTCTTTATTGTATTTTGCAAAGAAAAAAAAATCATTTGGCCTTGAGAAGAACATTTAACACAACATATCAGCAATTGATTTTTTTCATTTGCTTTAATTTAACTTAATAGAGATTAATGTTAATATTCATTTGCCTTAATAGAAATTGGAAACATATAATTTAATTAAAATTATATATAGATATATTAAAAATACTAATTTTTTAGAAAATAAAATTTATCTTACTTTTACATTTTAATATAACTTTATATTTCGATCATTTATTCATTATATATTAAGGTTAATTGAGAGCATTAAAAAATGTTATTGAACTAAAGTGTGATGTAAATTTTTTCCATGTTAGTGAATTTTGTTATGTTTCAAAAGATAAATAGGAGATATATATAATTTTAATAAATTTAAGATAATGTGTAATTTATTCCAAAAATTAAATGATCAGGTTTGTTGAATAATTAATGTATTTGATTCAGATTGTAATACTATAAGGATTTTTCATTCAGCTATATAAAAAACTTTGACAAGTTATTAGTTATCTGTTATTAGCTAACTTTTATAGTTTATACAATTTAAAACATCTGAATCAATTTCAAAATAACAGGACAATTACAATTATGTATTATGATCTAATAGCGTTTAAATTAATACCTAAAAATAAAACACACACACACACACACACACACACAAAGAGAGTAAGATATATAGATGTATGTTTATCAATTTATCAATGTATATCTGTTGTTTGTAACCCAAAAACACACACCCAATGCATAACTTTAAAATTAGTATTTTTCCATGAATAACTTAATGTACATTTTTTTGGGGCCAACAACTAAATGTACATTTATCAATAATAGTATATGCTTTCTTTCAAATGAATAAATTTAAAGGTAAATCACGTGCCTTGGCCAAAAAATGCAATTTATTTATATGTATAGATAACCAAAATATAAATGATACATAATTATTGGTACATTCAATGAAAATGGTTTATGTATATATATTATTTATAAATATAATGTACGATGAGGGAAAAAAAAAGTTTGAATCGCGACTATTCAGTATTCAAGTTAGTTTTTTAAAATTAGGTAATAAATTTATTTATTCAATGAACAAGTAAAAAAATATTTTTCTATGTTCAATGAAAATGATTAAATGTAATTTTCTGTGCAGAGTAAATAAATGATACTATGATTTAAGACTCTCCTACTAAGTAAGTAGACCTCTATATATGTCTTCGCAAAATATAGAAGTGTGAATAAAAAATGAATGTTTGGCCATAAAAAATAAAAAATGAATGTTTTGGTCAAAACAAAAATGAAGGAGAATCCATTTGATACTATTTAAACGATGATACTAATTACAATCTTGTGGATAAAGGAACCATATTGAAAAAGTTACCGTTTTTTTAATACCAATGAAAAAGTTGCTTTTATTATTTAAATTTAACCCAATAATACTAAGTGTTACAATTTCTCAACAACCAACGCAAACTAAACTAATGGTTTAGTAGTGCTTTAAAAACAATTTCAATATTTCATCATGCCCTAATCCTCAATTATCTTCAACATTTCTTTTTAATATATATAATTTTAGGGGGAATTCAAATTTAAATTTTATATGTATTATAGAACAAAAGAATTTTTCAATTATTTATGGGTGTATTTACTATTTATGTCTTATATTATAATTATAATATATTATAGTAATTCTCGTTTTGTGCGAATATAGTATAATGATTCTAGTTCTAGTAGTACAGCATAAAACATGAGGTGTGAATATAATATATGAACACGTGGGTCGCAAGTGAAGTTAGGCAACATATCTATGAAAATAGTACATATATATACATAATTAGGAAATATATACTTATGTTTAATTAAGAAAATATAAATTTTATATACGATGTTATAAAAGATTAATAAATATATTGTATTTTAATTTAATTATAAAAATTAAGCAATCATATTATCTATAAAAATTATATTATTATTATTTAAAAAAGAGCCTGAGCAATAAAGAGTAAGAACCCAACCCAACAATATTTAAGTGAGAAAATAACAAACGTATATTATAAGATGGAAGCACAGTGCTTGAAAAGGATTCCACCACCTAACCTACCTGCAATCAGAAAAACGTATTAAATATCAAAGGTGATGCGTTGACTAATAAAGAATTTAATACTTATTAAATAAGATTTAGAGTTCAAATCTCATAAATAAAAAAAATTATATTGAGAGAGCTATTTTTGTTGGACCTGAAAATATTTGAAGCTTTCTTAATAACATCATATACTATATAATTATCAAAAAAAAGAAATATTAAATTTATACTGAAAATATGTTCTCAATAATAATTCGACCATTCTAAAGTAATAGGATTTGAAGACTATGTACGAAGTTGGAAGCCAATTTTGCGGCCAAGAAGTGTGACGATGACAATCCATCTTTTATTTCTCATATTGTCAGCTGAACAAAACAAAATCCAGGTCAAACCGATCTTCCAACCATCTCTTTTTCAATTAATTTACAAGTTTTCTTTTTCCATATAGAATTGGAATTTTTAAATTGTTCATGGTCACAACACTCAATATTATTATATTCTTTTCTTTTTTTTATTATCTGTGTCAATGCCTGTAGTTTTATTCGAGTCTAAACTAATCAAATATTCAAATGCTGGATGCATACTCTCGATTCCAGTCAAATTAAGCAACCGTTATAAAATATTAAAATTGCATTGATTCTCAAAAATCAAAATATTTATGTAGTGGCAAAAAAAATCAAAATATTTATGTCACTATGCACAACACATTCATCTTTCCTACTTAACTAATTAATTTCTCTTATTTTTTCCACATAATAAAATTTAAATAATATCTTTATTTTAAAAATATCACTTATTCTATTTGGGTCTCTCAGATAAATTTTTTTTATTAACACTCTCATAATTTTTTAATTTAGTCTTTCACAAAATTATTTTTTTCAATTTGGCCGACCCCTCTCTCCCCCTCGCATTTCAATTTATTCTCTCCTGGATAAATTTTTTTTTATCAATGATAGCCAATCTATTGGATCAAATTGAAACTATACTACAAGGGACCAAATCCAGTTTTAATATGAAAAATATACACAAATTACATTTTAAACTTAAAAACATATCTGAAAGACATTTAAGGATAATATTACTTTTTTATTAAAATCACAACATATTATAAATACTTCTTAATTTTTAAACATATTAAATAAACATAACATATCAATATCAAAATCAACCATTTATTACTGTCCTTTACTTGAGTAATATTAAAACACCGCAAATAAGGAAATTGATCGCTATCCTATAAAGAAAAAGATCACATTTCTCCAAATGCTATAAAACCAAAAATATTTACCACAATGCTACAAACCGATTTTTTTTTTTTTTACATCTTCTAACACAAACCTGCTGATTGACTTTTCTTTAATTACCTTTTTTTTTAATAAAAATTTAAACTTAGCCCACCCCACTTACCCCTCACCCCCAGTATTCTTCCCACCATGCCGCCTCCGCCCACCACCCTCAAAAAAACCCAAAAACAAAAAAAACCCAATTCAACAACACAAAACACCCCATTCCTCTTGTTCGTCCTTCCCTCCTCTCTCTCTCTCTCTCTCTCTCTCTCACTCACAAAATTATAAATATATATATATATATATTTAATATTTATACACAAAATATACATATAAATATACATGTATACACTTTTTTTAAATATAACACCAAAAATATTCTATATTCTTTGAATAAGCACATTTAATTTTTAATATATTTATTTATTTAGATAAATAAATATTTAAATGTATTTATGTAATATCAATTAATATATATTTAAGAATGATGTATTTATATTTATAATTATAAAATTATAAAATATAAATATAATATAAATTAAGACACGATGTAACTTCCAGAAACCGATTGGCGTGAGAATACTAAAAACAAAAAAGAGCTCTTGCACTTTGTACATGTTTTAAAAGAATAGGAAGTGACACAAGGTACGAGCGGGCTCACTAAATACAATCTTTCCTGCTTTAGGAGAATTCTCAGCCAAAGTAGCCGTCGTAAAAAGTAAAAACTGATCTCAGCGTATAGCAGTAAATAAAAAATTTATAAAGGTAAGTCAACATTATGATCTACATTTAGAGCAGAGAACATAACGAACTTCTATGTACACTTTCAAAATTCAACATCCCTTCTTCTCAGGGACATAACGACCCATTTCATTTGTTGTAATCCAACAATGTTTATTTGGAATCACTATTTTAAGGTAAAACAAGTCAAGGAACAGAAGAAAAAGGTATCTTAAGCAGCAACACCTAAAATCACTATGATACCACTTCCTGTTTCCTCAAAGAGCGAGGGACCTTACCTCATCTGTTTTCCACAGACCTTCCTCATACTTGTACCACCTAACAAGCCCTTCATCGGCTCTTGTCCGCTGGCACATGATGCATGAGTCTTGCATGCATGTGAGAAATTCACGTAATCGGGAAGCCTTCTCACGAATAGCAGGATCAATCTCTCCAATGATTCTTTTATTTTGAGGAGGTGGAAGGGTTTCCATCAGAATGCAATGTGATATGTTGAGCACCTGCAGGTGTTGTAAGCTATCTAAGATCAGGATGAGAGCCTCCTTTAACAGCGTCGAACATCGAAGGCTCAACACTCTTAACTTTGGAAGATATAAAGCAATCGACGAAGCAAAGAAAATATCACAGGGGCCCATAATCTTGAGTTCACGGAAGTTCTCGCAATTTTCTGCAATTTCCTGCAGAAGGTATGGCGGATTCGCTATGGTAGGCATTGTCAAGGACTCCAGATATTTCCAGCCACGAATGGCCTTAATCATTCCTGTTTTCTTAATTCTGTTCCATGCTGGCAAAACAAGTCGTCTGAGCTGAGGGCACCTGCAACGAGGGAGGACACGACATAATTAGGGAACTAAGCAACCACATAAACAGTACTCTATTTCGAAGAAGCAATCACTTATAACTCAATTACTTTCGAACATTCCAGCAACTGTAGGAAAAGATGAAAGAAAGAATTTTAATGAAAAACCAATCCAACCATGCTGGCTAATGGAAAAGAGAATACAATGTAGCACCTCGATAAGTAACAAAACCTTCCCTTGAAATTTAAGACCAAATAACTCCTCGGAAAATAAATCAAGTTGCATATATAGCCACTGCTAAATCAACACTTGTTTAAACTCAGAATTCCCAACTCTTGTTCTTTCATGACTGTAACAATCATCATAAACCTAGACAAAAACAAGTATAATAATAATACTAGTATACTCTGCAAAAGTTGAAGTTAATCCCTCTAAATTATTGCGTCAATAATAAACAAGCAATGTTAGTACCAAATAAGAAAGGTGACCCACAAATCAGAAACCAAGAGAATATTAGAAGTGTCAAAGTCCTTATAACGTTGTAAATGAAACTTGAAATTACCTTTCAGCAGTATATGTCAACTGATCATCGCTTACGTACAAGTTGAAATGAAAGATCAATGTCATTATGTTCCCCCTGCTCAGACTCAAGGAAATCTTCAACAAACGGGTCAATGTAGTATCAGATCGTCCATCAACATAAACAAACGGCTCTAATGGAATCTTTATGAAATTTGATTTTAGCATTGACAAATCAAGTGTTTTCCAAAGAAGTGGATCACAGCAAGCCATACGCCATGCACTACAAACATGAGCAATGCCAGAAGTTAACTGAAAGATGTCAAGCAACTGGAAAATCTTCACCAAAATGTCTATGTCCAGGTCCTCCCATCTCCTTACACTAGAGTAACTGTCTTCCATTTTACAAGTTTTCCGAATTTCTTAGTGAATTACAGTGCATCAAAAGATTCAAAACACCTGCGGAAACAAAATTGAAAACCAATAATGAGTTTCAGCCATCAAATTGAAAAACTATCATAGCCGTACCTTTTTCCTCAAAAGTTTTACGCAAACTACAAAGGATACGTTACTTACAGAAAGAAAAATTACAATCTTGCGATGGTAAAAAAATATGAGGTGTTTTGTGAAACGCAATCTAATATTAGAAGTAAACTTAATAGGGACAACCAACAAACACAAGTTCTGATTGACGGAAGCAAGAAATGTTCCTATAGCCCGCAGTGAAAACTGGTGCACAAGTTGTCTTCCAACTTTTCTTGAATCCTAATAGTAAGAATTATGGTTGGCAAGAAATTAGAAACTAAGTGAGAATAACACGGCTGGCAGTGTTGGTTAGCCTCGGTGTTTAACACAGCAGGATTATATAAACTACTTTAAATCTTCCAAAGAAGAGAAAACTTGCAAGAGAAAATTTACTATTGAAAACTAAATGTGCCAGAGGAAGGTCTAAGAATTGAATGGGTTTCTGAATATAATTAGGCAATAATACCAACTAGACTCATCGGTGTAGGTAATAGTGTAGGTAATACTATACAACCCGACTTTTCACACAAGTAGACTCAACAACCATTACTAAATTGTATTTCTACCCATGACCGCCTGATCGACAATTCAAAATCAGACAGGCCTTTATCTGAAACAACCGGCTTTGAGAAATGAGAGATAGCGTAGACAAAGAGAGCGTTCTTTATAGTCAGGCGCAAGAGTTTCAGGGAAACATCAAAACTTGATCATTACAATTGAAAATTGAAATTAAGTGAGTGAGAAAGGATGAAGAATCAACCAGATTAGCAAAGACAGATAACCCCTAATGAGCAATTTCCATGACCCCATCAGCCACACGAAGCGTCCCAACCAAAATTGTAATTCTGTATCACAAGATCTTAAAAGTGCCCGATCAAAACGAAACAAGTATCCTCATCAACCAAACTCTCTCAACCCAAGAAATGAAAAAAAGAGGGCAAAAAGAAGAGAAAAATTATAGCCGAAAAAATAGAGGGATCGTCATTTCGGACAAAGATCTATCAACCCGGATCCAATTTACCTCAAAAAATAAAGATGCAAGAAAAAAGAAAAAAACAGGTGTAATTGTGCTGGAGGAGAGAGAAAGAGAGGGATAAACCTTTGAGACAGAAGGTGTCACCATTTGTGTGGTCGGGAGGGTTGTGATAGTTCAGTGAAGCAAAAGCAGTTGAGAGGAAGGAGGAAGAGCTGAAGGCTTTGATTTGTCGATGGTTATTTCCAAAAACGGAACAGAGAACGCGGATTCCAAGGGGCTTAGGAATTTACCGAAAGAGCCTTTCTTTACCAACTGAAACGAATTCACTACAGTCAACCAATCGCTGTGTTTTTGGTCTTGGCCAATCGGGTCCTCAGTTACTGCCTTTCTGGCCTCAGGCTTGCTCGTCATGTGAATCCGAACGCTTCGCCTAAAGTGGTTATTTATGCTGAAACGCCTTATTATGGTTGGGCATCTCACAAACTAGTGTGTGCGTGACCTCGTGACAGGAAAATACCGTGATTCTGGTCAAGGAAAATACTGTGGTTTTAAATAAAAAAAATATTAATGCCCCACCTAATACAAAAATATAAGTATTTTATTTTACTAATTGCACACAAAAAATAATTTTACTTGTTAAATTTATCAAAAATATATTATTTTTCAGTAATACCATATTTAATGTATTGTATTTAAAATTTACTATCTCTTTTATATTTAATTATATATAAAAATAAAATAAAAATATTTAATGTTCTAAAAATTATCCAATAAAACTTATATTTAAAATAAACTTAAAAAAAAAACTTATATTTTGCCGCAGGATTACGTGATGTATTGTATTTAGCATTTTTAGCTACAGCATTTATTGTGCATTAAATTACACGCAAGATGAGAAATAAATGGTATACTTCCTTCCGAATCAAATAGATACTCATAATTCAGAATATTAATTATGTTTAAATTATATTAAATAAATTTTTTATAAATATTTCTCATTAATTAAATCAGGAGAGAGATATTACACGAGAAATTAAATTAATGATGAGAATGGTGCATCTAATTAAGGCAAATCTAAAAAATAAGTTCAATTTGGACATTTAAAGAGTCTAATAACTTTTCATAAATACCATTTATTAATTAGAAAATGAAACATAGTATTACATAAGGAATTAAATTTATGATTGGAATACTGCAACATTTAATTAGGGTAAATCTAAAAACTAAATTCAATTTGGGACAAATTTATATAGTCTAAAAACATTTCTCAATATTTATAATGTGATTAAAAGTGACTTATATTTTACACTAGATGTAACATATTATTAGATACTCAATTTATAGTAGGTGAAACTACTTATAAGTTATAAATAGTATGATTTATTTTTTAGACTCTATATGTGTCTAGTTTGGAAAATATTGAAATTTATAGGAATAAACTTTAATTTTAAAAAGATAGTTGACAAAAAAATTGAAAAGATATAATGTGCCACCTTATGCCTTAGAATTATTTAAAATTTTGCAGAAATCAATTTTAGCTTTGATGGGAACCAAATTGCAAGGTATACAGGTAAACAAAAAATTCTATAAATGCAAAACATTTAAAATGCTTCAACTATTATTAGTCCAAAAATAAACATGTTTTAACCATTTTTAAGAAGTTGCAAAATATAGGTCTGTGTCAGATGGAAAGGAGAAAATGAGTTTTCCAAATGTCAGCAAATTGTGTTTTGGTCTTTTCCATTTCCCCCCCTGACTTTCAGGCATCTTTTAGAAAATATGCACAAAAATTTATAATCGAATTAAATGATTGTTTCATTTTAGTGCGGGAAAATGAAACCTATTTGATTGATAGAAGTATGAGACTTCTGATTCTTTGCAACAATACTGTTATATAATAGCAAGAATGATTGTCCCAAAAAAAAAAGCCAGAATGATACAATGAAGTAAGAGTGTGTATAGAATTAAATTAATTTTCTCTATACATATTATCTTTATCTTTTATAATATTGTGTACAATAATTTATTTGTTGAAGGAATTTAGACTCTAAAACTCAATGTCCATCTTTTTAAAATTAAAATGAACACAAAATTAAAAGAAGAAAAACATCTTTTTTTTTGTTTTGGCGGGGGGATTGGGCGTAATCATAATATGGCTTATGTTACGCTCTCACCTTTTTCTATGGTTCAAATTTAGATTAGATTAGTAATAAAAAATAGATTAGATTGGATAAATTGGGCAGTTTAGACATTTTGTCTAAAGTTTGAGATGACTAAGTTTAAATGAATTCCAAAAACGTTAAACTTAACGGTGGACTGGCTAGTCATCTTGAGCAATGATAAGAAGTGCGGCAAGAAGGATGTATAGACGGATTGTTTCGTTTTCTTGTTTCTTTGTCAAAAGCACCGACCATTGAAAAAGTATATACAACTTGTATCATATACTCCATCATCTTCATATTACAGGATGTGAAATATATTTTTACGTTAATTTAGAATTAAGAAAATTAAAAAATATTCTTAAACATATAAAAAATTTTAAATTCATCCCTATTTATTGAGTAAATATTAAAATAATTAAATAAAGTAATTTTTTATGAGCTTTACAAGTGTAGTAGAAAGAAAACACAACTAACTCACACCATTAAATATGATAAGGATAAAATTATTCATTTGAATTCCTATATCTTATATTATAAATAAAAAAAGTGGGTCTTATATCCTACATCATGGACCAAAGGGAGTATGATATAATGTATGTTTGTCCACTCACACCATTGTATACTATTCTGTATCACTTTAAGTTTTGATAGTAAGATCTAACCAATTAGAATTGTTTTTAAGTGAGACCAAAAACAAAAAATCTCATGAATGCTTACAATAAGAATGTGATGCTTCTAATTTTTTTTGGTCAAGTTTGTTGAATTAAGTATTTTGATGATTCCAAACCAACTATTTAGAGCTTGGAAGGAAGATATCAAATGTGTACAAAAGATTTTAGGTGGAGAAATTCAAGAAAAATCAGCACAAGATTAGACATAGGATTTGTTACTGTATTTAAATTGAGTAAAAGATTTTGAACTTGTAAAAGAATATTTTAAAAATATAATTCTATGACAACTTATGGGATATTTCAAAAATACCCACTAACAGATGAATTTTGATGTGTTAAAATTGATTTATTACTTTGAAAATTTGAACTTTGCCTTATGAAATTCGAATTTCAGATTGAAAATAAGTTAGTCAGAAAAGAGATTCCTCTGACAGACGAACTTTGATTACAGAAATTCGAACTTTGAATAAAGTCTGATAAGAGCCTTCTCTGACAGAAGAACTTTGGTTTTTGAAAATTCAAATTTCTGGTAAAACACAAATCATGAAAAATGAAAAAATCGTCTGAGGATATATCAAAGTTCATCTGAAAGTAAAGCTTAAAAAGAGTTTGAAATTAATTCTCTGACAGACAAACTTTAATTTTGGCAATTCAAATTTTGGAAACAAGGTTTGCAAGTCTGTTATGATAATCTTTTGACATATGAATTTTAGTATTTAGAAATTCGAACTTTGAATTAAGTCTAATAAGAGTTCTCTCTGACAGATGAACTTTGACCTTTAAAAATTCAAATTTCAAAAAGATGAACTATTGTGCCTTATTGAGCTACCACTGACAAACGAATTTTGGGTATCAAAATTTAAACTTCGAAGGCACTGTAGTAATATAGAACAAACTGTTCACACTTACCAGAAGAACTTTAAACTTGAAAATTCGTATGTTTCAACATAGAAACATTTTTCAAAGATGAAAATTCACACTTTGCTTCATAACAGACGAACTTTGAACTTCAGCGTTAAAGTCTTTAGCTTTTGGTCTCTGTGAAATTTATCTGTTGACACACCAAAATTCGAACTTTAAATGTCAGACGCATTAAATGCGGTTGGTGAACGGATAGTTTTTTAAAGTAACTCTTGGGTAACGTTTCTAACGGCTAAATCTTGTCTCTAATGTATATTTGAGACATAACTCTATAAATAGAACTTCATTTGAAGATGTGGGTAATGATTTTACATTGTATATACAGAAACTCTGCCAAATTCTTAAGTTAAAATCTCTTACTCTCACATATTTCATTTTCTGTACTTCAACTTTCATATACACTCTAAATTAGAGAGTTCAATCATTGCAATCAATTTTATCTTCATCTGGAAGAAAAATTTTCTTGTGAGGGGATATCACAAGAGATTTGGGAAGCATTTAGCTAGAGTATAAAAAGTGAGATTGTAAGTTTTAAAAACAGAGCATCAAGTTGTACTGAGACAATTGCAAGAAGCCCACTAAATTTTTGCAAGATAGTGAAAAATCTCAAGTGGTGGCTTGGGGACTAGACGTAGGTTAAGATAAAGAGATTGAACCAGGATAAACATCCGTGTCTTTCCTTTTCTTTTACTGCTTTTACCTTACTATTCCTTTATACTTTACTTTTATTGTCACTTTTACTTTTATCACTCTCTTGACTTTTGCAGAAAATTTTAATTTTCTCAATTCACTCCCCTCTTGGGAAGTCAGATTATCTAACAAAGTTTATGTTGGGAAGAAAGAACAAATTTTTTTTTTCAAGTTTTGATAAAAAATTTATTTATATATCTAGTTTATTTTAACATTTACACTATAATTTTTAAAATATTTGTACTTATTTTTATTTTAATGAATTAACTTGTAAATTACTCCATCATGTCCATATTATAAGATATTTTGTATGACAAGTTTTTGGTCTAAAATATAATGCATTGGATATTTTTCTTCCCATTTTACCCTTATTTTTAATGCTTTCTTTCTCTTCATTTATAACTGTATAATGATAATATGATGATATATTTAATAAAGGTAACATAGGAAATATGAATACTTTTTACATTGATTTCAGTTGAAAAAATAATTTTCTTAATATGCGTGTAATTGATACAAAATATCTTATAATGTGAAACGGAGAGAATATATATATATATATATATAAATAATTGCATATATGTGTGTGTGTATATATATGAATGTATGTTTCTTAAGGATTTATATCCTAAAATTTTAAGAATTATTGTATGATACCTATCTTATTATATCGTATTTTTTTAACTTTTTGCATCGGTGTTACTTGTTCTTAGCATTTTTTAATTTTCTTTTTGGAGTTTCTCTTGGGCTTAAGGCATTGAACATATGTTTTGTATTGAGTACCCAGTGAAGTATTTTGGTCGGCAAACAGAAAAAGAAAGGATTTCTCTAATTATTTGTTGGGTATTTCTTCCATTTATTTTTTCTTATATTTTAATATATATTAATGATAATTAAAATTAAATAAAAACAAATATGACTTAAATGATTAGAATATATGGGAATGGATTAATACCGATTTTTTTTGGGACTTGAAAAACTTTGAAATTGAACTAAACTTAATTGTTGGCCGAAAAAAAGCTAAAGTTAATTCAGAATTAAAATTTTTTTGGTCAATAATTCAGAATTAAATTAGAAACCCAAAAAATATGTGTTCAACTGTTCATAATAATCACGATAAGTCTCCTTGCGTACTTGCTCCACTTCCATAATTACGAAAGTGGCCAAAGGAGTGGTTCGAGACACAGAAAAATCAATACAAAACATTCCATACAAATACTAACACTGTTCATGATGAAAATAAAGATCAACATTAATTATGGTAATCAATATATCAGTATAGAACTAAAAGTATTTTTTTCTGAACCGAGCATAAAACTAAAATAAAGCTTTCTGATGATTAAAAAACTAAATTAAAGCTAGCGGTTGATATACTTTTTGTCTTGATTTATTAGCATTTTTTTAAAAATTTTATAAACCAATACGTTTGTGTGAAAATTTAAAAATGAGGTATATATTTACGATTGATGAATGAGCAACTTATAATATAAACTAGCTTTTTTTTTTATAGACTATTTTTTACTTTTATGCAATATATGGGCATATATTCTTTTTTTAAAAATTGACACGTGTTTAAAAAAAGATCGACAATATAATTTTTTGTCTCAATCAACAATATAATTGAACATATGTTAATAATTTAAATTTTATATATTTTATTATATTAAAAAAATAAAATCTGAGCATTTTTATATATGATAGAAAAGTTCTGTTCAAAATATAAGAAAATTTTAAAGAAAAGTTTTGATAAAAATATATAAAAAATATTGATTTTTATAGTAACAAATGAAATATTTTAGAAATATCTCTTAATTATTATTTTTAATAAATATTAATTAATTTAGTGTAAATAAAAATATTAATTAATGATAATTTTAAAAATAAAAATATATAATTATAAATTAAATGAGTTTAATTAATTTAATTATGAAAAGTAATTTTTTTTTTAAATATATTTGAGATCAGTATAAGATCAGACAAGAAAACGGCGTCGCTTACTGCTGGTCGTCCTCGGCATGTGAAAGCGAGGGAGAGTGTGGTTTCTAATTTGAAGTCTGTAACTTCAAACCCTCCCTTCATCTCTTTTCTGTGAATACAACGTCTTCCTTTCTCTCCCGCTCTCGCGTGCCCTCATGGGTGTGAAGCACTTGTGGGATATCCTTGAATCCTGCAAGAAAACAGTTCCACTTCACCATCTCCAGTCAGTAATTCCCTTACTTTAATTTCTCTGCATCTTATCAAGTTCTGCTCTTTTTTGTTTTTCTTTATGACTTTATGGTCTTGTGCTGGAATTGGAGTCTAGGAACAAGAGAATATGCATAGATCTCTCGTGTTGGATAGTGCAACTTCAGAATGTGGGCAAATCAATCTCGTGTGTGAAGGAGAAACTCTACCTCAGTGGTCTCTTTCACCGCATTAGAGCACTCATTGCTTTGAATTGCAGCCTAATTTTCGTTACAGGTGTGTCCCTATGTATTTTTCTGTTTACTCTGTAGTTCTACTCTATCATTTGTCACCTTTTACTGTTATGGTAGGTTGAATAAAAAATGGGAAAAAGTTTTCAGTTTTAGTGAATATGAGTGTTGCGTTCTAAACGGTCATCATAGTAGCCACGAAAACTGAAAATAGAAAATCTCTACGGGTTGAACTAGAAAGTATTTGTGCATGCTTACATTCTGCGTCCAAGTGGGATTTTTTTGAAATTGTTTTGGTCTTTATAAATGATGGGCTTATTCTGAAAGTTCTACGGACACTCCAAAGTTTGAACTTCCGTCGTCACATCTTAGGCCTACGTCCTGGTACTGGTCCAAGTTATCTCGGTATTGGGAAATTCCAGTATGTGATTCAGTTCATGCACATCTGTTATGAGGCTCAGGATATTACATTTATAGTCAATATCCACGTTCCTTCTTGTTTACTTAATTACGGTGTCTCTTTTGCTGATCATTCTGCCTATGTGCTTTTTGAATGTTGTTGGCTTGACAGTATTCAGCCATATTCGTTCACTCTGTAATCTTTGTTATTTGTTAGATGGATCAATTCCTGCTATTAAATTATCAACTTATAGGCAACGATTGAACTCTGGAAAAGATGTAAGTAGTATTTACTTCATATATGTTCAATTTTTTTTTGGGTACATATTGCTTTTTCTTTTTCTTACTTTCTATTTGTACTAACTTTAGTCGATAATAATGAAGGTAGCACAAAATGAAAGCAACTCACAGAAAGTGTCTTCATTACCGAGAAACATGGGATCTGAGTTTTCGTGCATGATAAAAGAGGCTCGCATCTTGGGGATGGCTCTTGGCATCCCTTGTCTGACCGGGTAATTACTATTTAAAGTTAGGTTCAATATTTTGTTTTAATGATGATAAATATAATATATTAGCGCACCCCAATCTGCTATGAGTGTAAAGTACAAAGTCTCTGCCAGTGTTGACAGACTTAAATGGTTTTAATATTCATTTCTTCGAACCTATTCTAGGGATGCTTCACTATGTTCACTATAGCTCATAATGCATATATCACCACGTCCATTGTGATATTAGTTAGACTGCATTAATGTGTTAATGCCATGTCTTAAATTGATATTCAGTGCCTTGAGTTGAGGAGCTAAGTTCCCTTAGGGCCGATGGGCCATGGTTCTCCCTAAACTTTTGAGATAAAACAATGTTCTACTAATATGCTGCGTGAATGTTAATACAAATACGTTTGGCATTTTAAAATTGAACAAAAAAAAAAATAAAATTGTGTTGTAACACATACAAAATAATAATTACTAAAAGAAAGTGTGTTATTACTATGTAGTTTCTGTTATTATTTTTATAATCCAGATAAGAGTCATAGACCACAATGTTAGACTACAAAATAATATTTAATGATTTCTTTAAGTATGGTTACATTTAAATTTAATAAGTAGGTAACAATTTGAGAGAAGTTTTCACAATGACCTACGGGAACATTAGCATTCCTCAGGGAAACTATTACAAACTTCCTCTCACCTAGGATGCACACAGACTCGGGTATAGGGCCCAATAAGTGTGTGAGGTTATGTGTTGGTGCACAATGTGTGAGGGGAGTATTTTACAAACTACCCCAATTTCCCTAATAATATTTAATAAATTTAATTGGGCTTTGAATGGATAACAAGAGTATGAGATGGGAGTAGCAGAAGTGAGAATGTTGAGATGGATGTGTGGTCATACAAAATTGGATAAGATACAAAATGATTGTATACAAAGGAAAGTCGGAGTAGCACCTATCAGGAAGAAAATGGTGAAAAATCGTTTAAGGTGGTTTGAGCATGTACAACAAAGAGGGCAAGAGGAGTTAGTGAAGAGAGTTAATCAAATGGTTTGGAGCACTATTAAAAGGCATAGAGGAAGGCCAAAAAAGATACTAAGAGAAGTTATAAGGAATGATATCTTGATAAATGATTTATCTGAGGAGATAGTGTTTGATAAAGCTCATTGGTATCGTATGATCCATATAGTGAACCTCACATTGGTGGGATAAGACTAATGTTGTTATTGTTGTTCTTTAAGTATGGTTACTTGATATCTATTTGGTACATTAAATATACATGTGGGCTTAATTATCTGTAGCAAAATTGGACTAAACCCGAGATGCCTCGCACATTTCATTGGAGACTAATTTAAAATTTTGAATATTTAGTAGTGCTAATAGCCTAATATGGATGACTCTAGCAGAACTAAAACACATTGGTTGGATTATTTTTCACTTGTATATTGTTGTGCATATGAGATCACTTATTTGTTACGTTGTAAGAGGTGAAAGGAGCTGATCTATATAGTATGATATTTATGTTTAATTAATGACATGGTCCAATAGCTGGACATTATACTACTTATGAAGATGAAATAAAACTTAATTGTTCGTAGTCTTATCAGCATATTGGATGTGAGAATTTATCAATTATCAATATATTGCTTTTGAAAGCACCACCAACTCTTTGGACTAAGGAGTAGTTACTTCTTGTCAGACAAGTGAACATAAAGGAGTGTTATTTTCAGTCTTAACTAAAAACAGTATCCGAGGATCCAAGGAAAAGGAAAAAAGAAGCTTGGAATGAAGAAAACTTGGATTGAGAGTATTTAACAGCTAGAAAGAAACAACTTAGTAACTCATACTAATACTAATAAATGTATATTATCTGCTTTCTATTCTGTCTAGAAGTTAATTGAAAAGAATCTGCACTCTTCACTATGGGTTTAAAAAGAAACGAAGTTACTGCACTAATGTGAACTATTAACATTGTTAGTCTTTTGCTAATCCAGGATTGAAGAAGCTGAAGCTCAATGTGCTTTGTTGAACTCTGAGTTATTGTGTGTAAGAATAATCAGTTACCTGCAATTATTCTCTGCTTTTCATTTGGAAATTATTGTTATCCATGGGATGCTCATGCTAATGGCTAACCCATCATCATTGTTGTTCATTCATTAAGAGCTGTGGTTACTTTCAGGATGGATGTTTTAGTTCAGATTCAGATATCTTTCTTTTTGGTGCAAGGACAGTGTACAGGGATATCTGTCTTGGTGAGTATATCTGCCTTGAATCATGTCTGCATTTGTTTTGTATTGATTTTATTGACGCTAACTAATATAAGGAACCATTTATTGATGAGTTAGGGGATGGTGGATATGTTGTGTGTTATGAAATGGCAGACATTGAAAGAAAACTCGGATTTGGAAGGGACTCATTGGTAACTTTCTGTTGCTTCTTTAAATCCGTGGTGTTTTCTTTTTGGGTATAGATAGATGATCCTTCATTGTTCAGTCAGTATGTTATGCGATCCGATCCTATGTTCAATTAGGTTTGTGCACATCAAGGCTGCGGAAGAGAGTTAGGTCTAGGAAGGTCTGCCGATGTTAGCTTCTCAATTCATATGATCTTGGCACCCTAGCTGAAAAACCAGTTAAAACAGGAGTTATCCTGTTATGGAACCACTTTGTGTGGTTAAGTTACATCGAGGCACTTATTTTCATTTGTTTCCTTTGAAGTGTGAGGCATGGAGTTGTGATCTTCTATTATATGAATTGATTTTTCCTAATAAAAACTTAAGCTGCGTCCAGTATTTTGCATGTATTTATGTATACCTATGATTAATCTTTTGTTTGTAGATTTCTAGTGTTTTATTCTTCGGAGTATTTTATATCTTTTGTATGTTCTTGTACCAAAATCAGTGGAGTTTCCATCTTACAAAGAATCTTACTATTTTACTATGTTGACTTATACAATAAGTCCATGTTCCAATTTCTGTAAATAATTCAAGGGGATTGGGTTCTCTTTCTGGCAAAATAACCAGTGGCTCTGTGACTTGGAATCTTCAGATTGCTCTTGCCTTACTTCTTGGCAGTGATTATAGTCAAGGAGTTTATGGTCTAGGTCCAGTAAGTACGAATCCTGCCATTCTTCATGGTCATATAATACCTTCCTGTCTGTTTCCTCTGTTTTGTTTGATGCTTATGACCTTGCAATACTTTTGTTATGGTTGTAGGAGTCAGCTTGTCATATAGTTAAATCAATTGGGGACAAATGTGTGCTCCAAAAATTTGCTTCTGAAGGACTTGAATGTCTGAAAAGTCTTAAAGGTGCAAAGAAACCGGGGAAATTTTTCAAGAACAACAAAGAAAATATGTTGGACCATGATGTGGCATTGAGTCATGGTAAAGCATACGTAGTAATTTTAATCCATTACCTGCAATTTGTGCACATGTAATTTTCTCCAAGATTTCTGCCAACAGGTTTATTGTTTTTCAGTTTTGTATTAAATATACTTGAATTAGAATTAGAAGTAAACTTTAAATTCTGGAGAGTTTATAACAAATTAAAGTGTCGTAAGTGTATCTTTTGCATATGCTTTCGGTAGAGGTCTCTTTTGCTCTTAGATCTATGTCACAACTAGTTAGAAGTATGAACAAACATGTTATTGGTTTGTCTCATTCATTGGTGAACATGTTTTTGTATATTGATTTGCCATTAATAAAATTCTTTAATCATATGGAAGTTTGTTCGCTTCATGTCTTTGTTTCTATCTTATATACATGCAGGAGGTGAGAACAATCCACGAAGAGATTATAACTTCTTGCAAGTCATCAATGCTTATATGAAGCCAAAATGCCACCCAGCTGATTCTGATATAGTGATGAGGTAATTTACTTTAGTTTATTGTTACTGCTGCCTATGTTGCGTGGTGCATTATAATATAATATCAAGATGGAGAAACAACTTTTGGTTACAAGGATGTAAGGTTTTCAGTATTGATATCTTTTTTATTATTCACCAATAACCTCAGTTAACTTTAAATTAACTAAATTCATTCTGCATGATCTTCATCAAAATTAACTGTTAACTACTAATTGTAATTTGTTGGCAATGACCTGAATTTTGTTGCAAATGTATTAGTGGCACGAATAACTCTTGAAATGTTGATAGTAGAATTAGCCATTCTGCTTTTTTACCCCCTACAAGAACTAAGCTATAATTGAGAAGGGGATTCCAGAAGGGCTAAAACTCTTTTTTTTTCCCCCCCTTTCTTGGGGTAAACTTCTACCGTGGGATCAGACATGGGGCTCATCGAAGCCACCATTGATGCCGTACTCTCAACTGTGAGTGTTGGATCCACCTGCTAAAGGTCCCAAGTCTCAACTCTCAATACTGATTGTGATATGCACATCAATCAGAAGCCATGAAAACTCGAATTAATCACACTTTGGGATTAGATGTGTGTCATGCAGAAAGCAATGTTGATCTATGCTGTTTCAAACTGTGAGAGATGGGGTCTATCTACTAAGGGTCTTGACTCACCAATCAGAATCTGTGGAATTTCAAATGAAGTCCATCCAAAGCAGCTATGGATGTGTATTAATTGAATTTGGAATTGGAATTTGTGGATAAAAGTATATATTTAGAATATTCTGAAGAATTGGATCTGGTTAATAAATTGTACAGTATTGATTTCAGCAGCTGAATGCTTGACTATCGCTGTAGGGTTCTTGCTCAATATCCATTTCAACGTAGTAAACTCCAGCAGATATGTGCTGAATTCTTTCAATGGCCTCCGGAGAAAACAGGTTATTTATCTGCTTTTGCATACTTCATCATATCTTGTTGGATAAGGTCTTTATCCATATTTTATATAGAAAATACCCCTGAACAGCTGGTTCTCATGTAGGAGTTTAGAGTTTTAGAATTCTATTAAATCCCTCATTCAGCCAGAATTCTTGGAAAATTTAAAAGATTGTTTAATTTCAACAATGGTAATATCAGACTGGTAGTTTTTTGAAGTAATTTCGCTGTGATTTTATTGATGGTTATTGTCATAGATGAGTATATCCTCCCAAAGATAGCTGAAAGAGATCTACGGCGATTTGCTTATTTGCGCTTAACTTCATCAGAAGTAGGAGCGAATCTACCTTTAAATGAGGTACTGCTAATCCTTGCCATTAATCATCATTTCATTACTGTCCACTTCAACAAGCAATACAACTGCCTTTTTATGCTTTTTGTTACATGCAACAAGGACTCATTGATTACTGATTTACCGTGTTAATTTTTATCGCATTCCACACCACATTTCATCTATTTAAACTTGGTTATATTTGCCATCTACAATTTCTGTGAATTTAATAGTATTTTATGATCACATTTGCAAAGCATGAGTATCATCTTTCTGGCCCCATATTTCTGATCTATGATGGATAAGCCCTCTTACACTACCTGCCTGCGATATGATATATATCCTATTGCAGATCCCTGTGAAGTGTCCTGTGTCAGAAATCATTAAGTGTCGAAAAGTTCAAGGAAGAGAATGTTATGAGGTGTCATGGAATGAAATGGATGGACTTAGAACTTCAATAGTACCGGCATATCTTTTGAAAAGGTAAGTTAATTTGCTTGATCCTTGCATACAACTTGGGCTACAATGCGGTCTGGTTTATTGTTGCATCTATGTGAAATATCACTTAAAGAAATTCAACTTCAATGAAGCTGGGGAAAACAAAAGAAAATCTTTTTAATCTTCCAAGCATTCTGTGAAATGCAGGATTGTCTTTCTAATCTTCCAAGCATTATGAGTTTTGTAATATGAGGAGTAATTTTTTTCTCACAATTAAAATTTTTATCCTGGACTTTTAAAGTAATTTCAAAATTTAAGATCTTTTACAATTTATAGTTTCAACTTATTGTCCTGAAATGTAATTTTTGTATCTTTGCTGTCTGGTTCTCTAATTAAAATGCGCATGATTTTCCAATAATCACATGACAAGTGTATGGTTTATTGGGGAACCACTCACTTAACTGCAAAAATTTGCACACTTATGTTATTATACAATTGTCATTGTTGAAAAACAGTACGTTTATAATGTTTTAATTAATAAAACAGATAAAAATATAAGAAATTGCATATGTATAAACCCCCCCCCCCTCCACCCAAACATCCACAAAAAATACTATGAAACTGTCGAGGAGATCCAGATAATGTATTACCTGGTCATTAATGTATAATCATTATTGTCCTATCATGAATTATCATCTCCAGCGCCTGTCCTGAGAAGATTTTAGAGTTTGAGGAGAAAAAAGCTCAACTGAAGAAACAAAAGGTTCAGAAAAGAAGACCAAAGAAAACTGAAACTGCATCTTCCATGGCTGAACTTGACCGGAAGCTGAGGAGTCTGTCACTGGATATCAATCTGGGAGAGCATGCCAATCATAAATGTAATGCCTCTGGTTTATCAGAACAGGTATTTCAAGACACATCTGTCATGGATGAAGCTGATCTGAATAACACAGACTTGTTGGATTCCTCACATGATGAACAGGTTGAATGGAATCAGAATGTGAGCAACACATGTAACTATCATGAGGGTGATTCCATGACCATGGGTGAAAATGAGGTCATTGATCTAATGAGTCCTTCCCCACCTAAGCAGTCCCGTGCTTCCTCCAAGTGTCAACAATCTAATGAAGGTGAACATATTGAGGTGATAAGTTTGAGTGACTCAGACAGTGAAACGTCACCGGAACATAAGAGGAAAGCAAAGGAGCTTAGATTGTTCTTAGCGGGTCTTAGAAATGACCTCCATTGAACAACCATGTTTGTAATATGGTGTGTAACAACAGCGTGTTCAAATTTAGAAAATTCAAATTTCTTTTGAATTTTTGTAAACATTTTTTGTTAATAAAATAAAGTAAACTTTAACTATGAACGTAAAAAAAAATTTAAACTAAAAATAACAAACCAAAATTGAAATTATAAAACATTTGAATCAGGTCTAAATATCTAAATTTAAGAATTGAGTGACATCAATTAAAAAGATTTAAATTCTGTCTAAAAGATAATGCTTCTAAAAGTAAGTAGTGGTATACTTGGGATAGTGGTGGACCACCCCAAAACTTCGATTTTGGAAGTAGTAGTTAAAATTTGTTTCTGTATTTTAAAGCCAAAACCTTGGTTTGGGTCAACTCTTCCTCCACCCAGGACTTGAACAGATGCCGAATGGTTTCAAAGTTACCACTTAACCACACTTTGAAACGCTTCGTCAAATATATGCTCAGGCACTTGAATAGTGGTTTTTTTTTTATGCATGTTTTTCCCTTGAAACTTTAACATTTTCACATGAAGGAAGGATATTATTAGAATCAAAACATCAGAACGTTCATGAAGCCAATGAAAAGGAAAACAATATACAAGCAAAGGACCAACAAAACAACATTAAAAGGAAAAGAAACTGAAAATTAAGTAATAGCTTCAATAAGGCCTTTGACTCTGATAATATGCTCAGTCATTGCTTTGATGGAGCTCACTACATCTGTTGCACGAAATTCCTCATTAGAGAAAAGCCTCTTGTCTTGACACTTTAACATTGATAATGTAAAAGCATGGAAGTGAGACGAGATATCTTTCTTTCTTGGTTGGGTTAAATTAAGGCATCCATTACATGACATGAATTAAACACTTCACTTGCCGAGAAGTAACAGAACAGAGAGAGAACAATGAAGAAGCAAAAATTGAAAAACCTATAGAACATACACAACTTTCTGGGCATAAAATTATATACATCTGTGACTGTAGGAGTATTTTGCACCCTGCCTTTGTGCATGCCAATGATACATCTCATCTCACTTCTAAAAACTGCATTTATCTGAAAAAGCAAAGGAAAAATCTCTTATTAGTCACTTTGTTGTGTTGATATTTTGCATTAAATCCTATGTCCAACCACAAAGATATGAACTAGCCAGTAATGGGAAAAACAAATGCCCAGGCATGCCATAAGCCAGTGCAAAGTCAATTGTAGATGATACAAAAAAAATCAAAGGATTAGCTTGAGTGCAGACAATGAATATCTGGCAAGGAAAACTAGAGTCAAAAGGTCTAAAATGATAATCTTCTCGTAAAGCAAATAACTCCGCCGTCATCAATATGAAAGGAACTAGCCATTGAGATGCATAAATAATTTGCAACATCTATACTGCAAAAATTTTTCGTTTTTGAAAGATAGGTAACTTCACCTGTCATCAATCCTTTTGCAATGCTTCTAGCATGCTTCAGAAACTGGAAGCTTTTTGCAAGGTCATCATCATCTTGTAATGCAGCTTTTATGTTTGAAAAGAATTCTTTGTAAGTGCTACCAAACTCTGGACATGAACGATCATGTGGCTGAGGCACAAGCTGCTGTGCTTCTTGCTCTTTATCAAACACCAGTGTATCCAACAGCAGACCCTTTTCAGATCTACTATGTATTCCACTGTTTATCACTGCCTCCAGTCTGGAAGCCATAATAGTTGCTCGACTAACACAATGTGAAGGTAGCTGAAAAGCATAGTGTTATCATTTTTTCTTAAAGACTATTCATTATATTAGCAAATTTAATAATGGAACCATTAGAGAACTCAGCTTACAAACCCAGATGTCAAGGCAATTCCAACGTACCAAGCTCTAATGTTTGGCAAATAATGAACTAGATCTATAGGATGCTGTTTTACTTTCAAGTTCCATATCTCTTTATTGTCACATTATATAGGTACCACACTGACGTATCCCAAGCTCAGCCTTCTTTTACATATATGTGTGTGTGAGTGTGTGTCACAAGCCTCCTTTCTAAAACATGGCCTTCCAAAGCATTTTCTTGTTCTTTTCTTTTTTACGGGAACAATCAGATTTAAAGTCAATTGCCTGAACAGCAGTGCAACGTAATATACAGATTGTGAGTCTACCTGTGCAAGCTGTGCCACCTTAAATCCAAAGCTCTTCTCTGAAACACCAGGGACAAGCTTGTACAGGTACGTGACATCTTCATGATCTGAGTTGAAGTTTTTACTTGTGTCATCATGTGAGGTCAGGTAGGACACATGGTAAGCGGCCGCAGAGCCAGGCAATTCAGTTATAATGTCAGCAATCTTCGGAAAGTGCGTGACAAAAAGGACCATGCATTTTTTCTGCTCCAGCAGATAATGCAAAGTTGCATAAGCAATAGCCGTGCCATCATGAGTACTTGTTCCTCTCCCAAGCTCATCAATGATAACAAGTGACCGTCCAGTGCAGCTTTGGAGTATATGAGAAGTTTCACTTAGTTCTTCTAGGAAGGTGCTTCTCCCTCGCTGAATACTATCAGAAGCACCCATCCGGGTGTAGATCCCATCCAGGACATGCAGTTTTGCAGATGATGCTGGGACAAAGGAACCAACCTAGACATATCAGGACATATTTCAATATAGCAGCAGCCATAGGGGAGAAATTATGTCAAACAAAAACATAAGGATATTAAAGTAAATTTCCTATGTCATTGTAAAACTTAATGCATTATCATAAAAACAAGAGTGCCATATAATTAGAGTATTTAAGGTATTTCACTTGCAAATTAAATCTTTTTAATAGTCTTTTTTTTTTGGTGAAATTTTAATAGTCTTTTCAAATCATATGACTCTGACAAGAGTTGCAGAGTAAAACTCTTCATTAAACAGTCCTAAAATTTCGAAATTGGAAATAATTCAAAAATTTAAGTTCATATTGATAATATTTGAGGATAACGTGAAAGCAAAACTTGAAATTATTTCGAGAGAATGGATAATCTCTCTTGGAAAACAAGCTGATGCTTTAGTTCACAACATCATTAGGTAAGATACAAGTTTAAATCTACAAGTTTTTTTTTTGGGGGATTGTAATACTATTGACCATGCAAAGCTAAGATCAGAGGCATAATTGTCATCTACCTCAAAAGTATTCATATTGAGACATGCAAGACACCATTGTAAAAATGTAATAGACACACACATAATGGATTATACCTGAGCCATTAAAGCAATTAGAGCAACCTGGCGAATATAGCAACTTTTTCCTCCCATATTGGGTCCAGTAACAATCTGACAGTAGTCTCTGTCTGCATGCATGTTCGTATCATTTGGGACAAAATTGTCTTGTAAGGTAGTATCCAAAACCTGACGAGAAATGCCTCACAATAATGAGTCTCTACCAATCAGCAAAGGGGTAAGTTGAATTGACTGAGTTGAAGTCAAACACAAATCGCAAACTAATAAAACGAAATAGACAATTCCATCAGTTAAAGGATTACTAATGGTTCAATTATCATGATAATAAAATTTCACCAAGAACTAAATGCTATTTCATAGCTTTCTCATAAAATGAAAGACAATTTCATCAGTTAAGAATATGTACTAGGGCCTAACCCTAAACACTTACACATAACTAGAGCTCTTTGCAATAATTAATAGTATCTCAATTCAATTCCACATACCAACTATAAAATTTATGAAATTGAACTTAACAGATTTTTTTTTTTTGCCACCAAATTGAACTTAATAGATTAAACGATAGTGACTCAGCAAAATCTAACTGATGTGCAAAATACATGCACACAAACACACACACACACACACACACACACACCATCACAAAAGTGAGTTTGCAACTCAAAATCAATTTAAGTATTAATGTGAATTTTGTAAATATATTCAAAATCCAATAAATTCATACCGGATGTCGACCAGAACAAATTTGTATCTGAGCAGGCTCATTATCACCTACAAACACTGGGCGAACATAACTCTGTGACAGATAAGTTTAGAGAGTTATATGAAAAATCCTCCACAAATATCTGGACGTACATGAAAACTTCTCTGAGAGCAAACCTTATTTCTTGAAAGAATGGCAAGAGAATGGAGACAATCCAAGGCAGCTAGTGCTTGAACAGAAGCTTGGAACTCCACATAGTGCTTGCTGAAGTCCCTGAGAAAGCTATTCCAAGCAGTGCAACAGACAACAGTGAGCTCCTCTTTTGCCAGTGATAACTTATCCAATGCTGCTAACACTTCAGGAGGGTGATAACGAATCGTTTTCTTTGTACTATTTATCTTAACCCAGTTTGAAGGTACCTTTACATCTGTGGATAACTTTAGCCAAACAAATCACAACAATTATAATTTATTCACAACCAAGCATTAAACTTGAGAAGGCATATAATAATTTCAAACCAACTTGTTGAGTCAGAAACCCTGACATTATTTTTAACTTTATGAAAAGAAAGTAAAATAACAATAATTGTAGACACTAACATAATAATAGCTTACAAATGGGGACAGACCATAATCCATATAATCAATAACCAAAGAAGAAAATAAAGATATTAGCAGCAGGTTATACAAATGTACTTTCCCTCCTTGTCTAGGGGGAGAGGGGAGGGGGTAGGAAAGCGAGGCACCAACATTAAAAAAAAATGCAAAGAAAAAAATGTTAAGTAAAAATTGATCAACAATAAATACCTAACTAGTCAATCAGTATATAAATGTGAACCACATAAATTGAGACACAGTAAACATCATATAACATCAAATCCTACTATCAGCAAAAATTCATTTTTCTACATATAGTACCTAAATGATATGAAAGAAATCTTCTGTTTAAATGAAAAATGAAAAGCCAAAAACAACCAGAGAATGAACTATAAACTAACTAGAATACCAAAAAGTATTCTATGAAGGTGCAATCAGAATCAAAGTTACAATCAGCCATAAAAGGATTTTTAAGAATCAGATTGATTACCTCTATCAAATGAGTTATTCCAGAAACACTCATGAATTCCAAATTGCGCATTCCAAGCTGTTTGCGGTACAAGTTGATCAAAGAATTTAATTGATCCTCTGCCATGTGAAAGGCCTTCCGGGCTTGAATAACCTGTTTATGGTAATAAAACCACAAAGTTCAGGATAGAAGAACACAAAATACAACTTAAAGGCCAAAAGGAAGCAAATTTTAAAAGAAATTCCTCATGCAAAAGCATGGACCTCAGGAAATCGCCCATCAGATGCTATTATCAAGTTTGTGATGTCTCCCTGATCAGCAGACTCTTTGTTAATAGATGACAACATTTTTGCTGCACTGCTGATAACACCAGCAGAGGAAGCCGTCATAATCAACTTTTTCAACAGTTTCGAGCACAACATATTATTGTCTTCCTCCCCTATATTAAGTTGTTGAAGCTGTTTTCCCACAGACAATATAGCTTGAACAACTGCAACAAACTATAGCAGGATAATGTAACTAATTCCAGCAGTCAGTGAACATTTTTCCAGTCAATTAAAGACCTTCTGAGAGGTAATTTACACACATTACCATTAATGCCAATAAATTAAGAGTTCAGCTACTTATAACAGTCATGAAACAGCGATACCAACATTCTCTGCATTGGTATAGACTATATACTAAAATAGGAGGTCAATACTCATTATTCCCAAGCCGTAAGAACTTTTGAAACTTTATTCAAACATATTTTCACCTTCAATTTTAGAATTGGTTCACAAACATGTCTCATTCTTCACTTTAAAGATCCTCCCTAGATCTCTACATTAATGTTTTCCCTAGGCCATAGATTCAGCCATAAAGAAAAAAATGGCTTAGCTTCTACTTTCTACAGAGAATAGCACATTCTTGATATATTCCTCAAATTTGGTGAATAAACATTATTATATCAGATGTTCAGGCGTCAACTACGTCAAACTATTACACACGCTGACATCCAAGTCCTCACTCTTTTTAGCTACTCCCACCAAAGCATATTCATTCCAAGATCATATATCAACAGTGCTAACATATTCTTAGCATGTCATTTGTTCATAAGTTAAAAATGGACCAAAATCTGAGAACCACAAGAATGTTGTCCTACTCCTTCTATCTCATTTCCCCTCTAATGAAGATTGCGCGCACACACACACATAGATGGAGCTAGAGCAAGAAAGAGAGAGACCAGGAAGATGAGAACAAATGATTAAATTTCAGAATATAGTGAAACACATTAACAGGTCAACAAGAAGTTGCTTATCACCTCTGATGGGGTAGCAGTCTGATGAAAAATTCTCGTAATCCCACGCTGTACATCTGGTGCCCGACTCAGATTTGTCAAAACTGAACAAAGTATGTAAGCTAACTGAGGTTGCGCTACTGCTACATCAGAATCTTCCCCAACATATCCAGGATTCTTCAAACCACTACAAGAACCCATGGATTCTGCAATCTCAGACACAGCATCAAGACGAGCAGAAATCATTGTTCTATCACACAATGGATGAGTTACCTGTATCATGCGCAAATATTAAAGAAATCTTTTTTTTTTCCCCATTTGTTCTGCCAGTTCAGAAAGAACATTAAATCATGGTGTATTAGAAATAAAGTACTCCATACCCAGTGCCTAAGAATCCTGGAACCAAATATAGTCAGAGTATGATTCATAATCTGCAGCAAGGAGCCAGTCTCAGATCCATCACTGTTATTTTTTAAAACCTGAGAAGTGAGAACATACAAGAACATTCATACACAGCAAGAAGTTGCAAGGATTTTTAAAATTATAAAAGCAAAAATAAACAGTTCTAGCATATAAAAAGCACACGAGGAAAACAAGTAATCATCTAATGATGTAAAAGAATAGCACACAATCATTCACAATTTTGGCACCTGCTAATCCTATCAAAGAATACTAGGTGCCAGCAGGAAATTGGGATACTTCATTGCCATACTTCAATATAAATCTAGCAGAATCAGTTGGTTTAGAACTTGAATCAAAGAAAGAAAAGGGGCCATTAGAACTGGGCTGATCAGATGATATTCTTGATGCCAATTAATCCATTTATCTTTTCCTTTTTCTTTTTAACAAAGTTTCTTCTTTCATGTGTATATATATATATATATATTTAAAATGTTCATGTTTGAAAAACTAGCATCTAAGGGTGATTGATGTGAAAGTGAGAGGGAGCAGCCACGCTTGTCAAGGAATATTAAGTTCATTCAAGCAACAAGAAGCTTCTTTCCGATAACCATTGGGCAAAATTCTCTGCAATTTAACCAGATTAAATAATACTCCCTCCAAGAACAATTTATAATTGTTATTTTGTCACACTCTAAAACAAACAGAGAAAGTAGAAACATCTAGCAAGGAAGGGCAAAAAATTAGGCCCAATTAGTATTAAACACTCTCAAGAATAGAATAGCAATATCTATAAATACCTCTAGTTGTTGAAGCGTGTTCGCAGAGAGGCTCATTTCCATATTGCTTGATAAGGGCCTCAAAGAAGCTCCTGAACACAATATTCTTTGAAAACCAAATTGCTTTAAATGACGAATCGTTAAGGCCAAACCTTGAACAGCTAAATCAGGCATGTTCATGATCTCCTTTACAATAAATCATTAAGAAAAACACAGTGATTAAATAGATGAGCACATGAATATAAATTGCAATATTAGTACTTGTATAGCTCATATGCAAAGTACCAAAAAAATTGGTGAACAATTTTCAGCGAGGAACAATCAAACAATTAAGATTTGCTCAGAAAAGAGACAGACAAAA
Organism: Adenanthera pavonina; assembly: GCA_026686845.1. Lineage (NCBI taxonomy): Eukaryota > Viridiplantae > Streptophyta > Magnoliopsida > Fabales > Fabaceae > Adenanthera > Adenanthera pavonina. The sequence goes on from JAIVEN010000013.1 coordinate 29,921,809, forward strand.
CCTTTAACAATTAGTTGTATTCAGCATAAACATATAATATGCAAAGGTAATAAACTCCCATGACATGGTCAATGACCAAAAGGTAAATGCTGACTAAGACAATAAATCATTCTTAAAAAAACAACAAACTCTGAATTTACAACCGTCCAAAGATAGCAGAAGAAATAACACACCTTGATTGACAACTGATGATTTCCATGCTCATTCATCTCATTCCTTTGCATGGGTTCTGATGGACAGTCAACATCCACGTTCTCATACAAAGACACAACTTCAGCAAGAGCACCTCCATCAGTGAAGCAATCTCGTGAAGCACGCTCCATACGAACATTGGAGCCAGGCCCAGCATAAGCCAATAATAACTAATAATATGAGATCCAATTACATAAGGTAATTATCATTATAAAGAATTGTTATTAATTCATCTAAAACTTTCTATGTAGACTAAAACAAGTAATCCATCCAGATATATTATCAGATCAGGGTAATAATATCTCTTAGTTAGAACTACATGATTTGAGATAAGCCTCAAGATTTTTTTGTAATTATATATAAAAGAACAGTGACTATTCAATCATGAAATCATTTCAAAATTTTTCCCATCAAGAATACTGTTAAGTAACATGATGAGAATCACTGATTATTCTCCAGATGTATTAACCTGTTACTACATTAGATGCGTATCTGTATTCATCAAGAACCACAAAAAAACTTGTTCTAACACAGACTTCCTTTATTAGCGCCATAATAATTATCTGTAGATATAGATAATTATCGCTTATTGTAACCTAATTCAACAAAATGCCAATATTGAACCAATATGTTCCACCCAGTTAATAAAGCACAATAATCACAAATTAGTGGCACTTGGTTCCTCCAAAGGCACTAGTATAAAAGCGAGTCAGATTTTACAACTAACAGAGAAACCAGAAGGAAAGATTTGAGTGCAATTAATGAAATATTTGCTTCATTTTTCTAAGGGGAATGCTACAAAAATAGATTTCCTGAAGACCAGTGTAAAGCAACTTTTTATTACCATACACACAGATTTTGAAGTAATCCAATGGTGAAGCTCAACCTCCCAAAAGGTCAAGCTCTCCGTATCAAAATCCTTTTTCAATTTGCCTTGGCTCAAATGGTTGATAGGAGCTACTCCAGGTTCAAGCATGGTTAGGATTATTTTACTGCTGGTTTCTGGATCCTAGGATTGATTTCTAGGGCTAAAAATTGGCTTTTTGTGTAAATCCTTTTTCAATTTGCCTCAGCTCACATGGTTGGTAGGAGCTACTCCAGGTTCAAGCTTGGATAGGATTATTTTACTGCTGGTTTCTGGACCCTCGGATTGATTTCTAGGGGTAAAAATTGGGTTTTTATGTGTGTGTGGGTGGGAGTGAAAAGGCCGCTTATCATTGCATTTTTTACTCGGGGCATTATGCAAAAGCTGAAAGTTAATCCGAGTGATGCTACTACTACCTCTGGTCCTTAATATAAGACTCTTTTAACCGAATCACGCAGATTAAGAATTGAAATTAAAACTAATTAACTTCCTCGATTTCTCCAAAAATCCCAATATTTTTCCAAAACTACCTTTATTTAATCTCTTTCCCTTTCTCTTTGGATACATTAAATAGGGGCATTGTTTGGAAATGTATAATAAATACAACCTCATATATTGTAAAAGGTCTTATATTCAGGACCACGACAAAAAATCCTATATATAGGACTGGAGGGAGTAGTTGTTACTCAGACCAAAATGTTTGATACCAAATATCAAGAACATTTTATTGGAAAGAGTACATGCACCACAAAATTTCATTCATGAATACCATATTGAAAAAAATCATACATTAATTAATGGTGATGAGTTAGTCAAAATGCTACTGCTGAATTTAGATGAGGAATTAAACCATATTGTTTAACCATTCAACTCAATTAGAAATAGTGAATTCACATCACCTTGTTCAAGGCTTGGGTGAGTCAAACCATGATACATTTTAAAATTTGCCTCTCTTTCCCCAAGCTCTTTACATTTCAATAGATATTACACGCAACAGTCTTTTAAATAGATATTACCTTCTCTGTTTGTTTGGAAAGTGGGTCCCCAAGAAGCAACTCAGCCGGAGACAAGTTCAATATTGCAGCTTCAAGTGCACTCCTTAAATAGTTATCATTAAACTCCCCATAAACAACATCCCCAGCTGATATTTCCACACCAATAATTCCAATTTTCACATCAAAACCACTTTCCAGTCCGTGCTTTGAATTTCCTCCCAAAATGCTCTGCTCAACAACACAAAGCAGATAATTACTATCAGCTCCACGACTCTCTTCCCCTCCACCCAGATTCTCAGCAGCCTCCAGTGTTGCCTTTGTGTACAATGCTGATAATCCTCGACAAAATGGGCCTGATCGATTTGACCCATGAGCCTTAATGGCTGCAGTCTCTGTCTGCTTAACCACACCGACCTTGTACCCAGCACTCACCAGCCTTCTCACGTGTACGTGTAGTCGAAAAGTCGGCACGCTCGCAGTCATTAAATTATGATCCATATGAGCATATATCCCCAACTCTCTAGCTGCAACTTCGGCATCTTCGCCGAAAAATCGATACTTATAACCAACTTCGACCATTAGAAGAACGTCTGGGTATTTACTCTTGAGTTCCACCACTTGTTGCTCTAAAGGGGTATAATTGATTGTTTTGGAAGCCTGTAATTTGGGAATTCCAGCAGAAGCCTCTGGAAGGTCACCGGAAGGTTCGAGAAACTTCTGGAGGAATCTCTGGTGAAGGGAGGGCTCGGGTAGAGGAGGTATAGGGTTTTGGGTATGGGGAGAGAGTTTAGGAATTTTCGAAGGCTTACCGGGAGATTTTAGCTGAGAAACGAGGAGGCGTTTAGCGGGAGAGAAACTGACAGTAGCTGAGACTTTGGGAGGAGGGGTTGGAGGGTTGGGACGCGATGAAGCAGAAGATGAATCGGTCACCGATGGCATTTTGGATTTGGGCGCAAAGAAGCGGGAAATGACTTGTTGCTTTTGCTTTCCCATGTTGATGATGGGGGCACCGCCGCGCTGGGAAGCCAGCCGGCTGTGGTGGATCAGCTATGGCAAACCTCGTAAGAGGATTCCGTTGGATTGGCGCGCTTTTCTTTTCTGCGACCTCGCAAATTTACATTATAAGTGACCACAAGTGCTACTGCTCTCGGTAGTTCCTGCGCGCTTTCTACACTGTTTTGGACTATAACATGCATTCTGTGGTTAATAGTAATAGCTCTATACCATAAGCTTTGCACATATATTGTATTTATTTTATTATATAAAAATAATATATCTTAAAAAATCCATATATTAATATATTCATTAATTAAGTATATATATATATAAATACTAACATGCATAATAAGTTCATTCAACGGCAAGCCAACTTATATTATAGCATGCTTCATTCAAAAAATAAAAAATAAACGTATCTATATTACATTAAATGCATATATAATATGATGTGTGTAAACTTCACGACACCAATAACACATTGTAATGTTTATTATTTATTTTTTTATTACTTTAATATTGTTCAAATTTTTAGGAGCTAATTTTTTAAATGTACACGAAAAACATATGAATACTTCTCTCCTGATGATATCAAAAAATTTTAAAGTTTATCATATGTAATTATCATGTTGTGTTGTGTTCAATATATGTATCTCTATTTTTGCAATCTAATTAATCACAAACAATAAACTTATCTATGCATAAATTTTTTTTTGATCAAGGTATTTTCAGTTAATAATAAGAAAATTAATTCTTTCTGAGCATAAAAATCATCAAAATAAATTTCACCTTTTTTAACAAAATCTTTTTTTATAAATACAATAAAAAATAAAATCCATGACAATATATTTAAGAGATATCTCTCTATATGATTTTATAAATCTATTATTAGACTTCCATATTAAAATATAACAAACATATAATTTTTAAATAAAAATATAATAAATATACTTCTCTTATAAGTATTTATATGCATTCTAAATTATTATTAATTTGTACACTTGACATCTTCTTACTAAAAATTATAAATACATCATATTTAGATTATATTTAAAATGATATAAAAGATACCATGTGTCTAACTAGTTACCTCTTTGTGCATTTTGTGAAATTTAAAATAATCATGATTAAAATAGTATGATTTGGTATAAATTTTATATTTGATATTGATATATTGATAATTTTTATAGTTGCAGATGATTTATATATTTTTATTAAGTAATTTATTATTAAAAGATATGTTGAGTAATTAATATTTGTTTATGCATTGTGCAAAATCTGTAAAATAAATAATTGTGTATAATATGAGTTTATATAGATTTTATATTAATATTAACTAATATTAATGAGATTGAAATTAATATTAACATACATTGATTTATGTGATACTTATAAACATAACGTATAACGTAGGTCGTGGAGATCAAAAACATATAATCGGAACGGAACTGTGACTATTGAGTGAGGCAGCTTCAGAGCGGCCAAAACTGATACCCACAAGCTTTCTGAGATCTTTGGGCGGTTCTTCTTCTTCGATTCTCTTGCGCCTTCGAGAGAGACACGCAGACGAGCGACATGGTATCGTCTCAGGTTGTCAACACATACCCGCTTTCCAGCTACACCTTCGGGACCAAGGAGCCCAAGATGGAGAAGGACACCTCCGTCGCTGATCGTCTCGCTCGTATGAAAGTCAAGTTAGTCTCTTTCCTCCATTTCTTACCGTTTTCTATCGCTCTGTCTGGCTCGCTCTCTGAAACTTCATAAACCCTAGAACGACCTTAACTCTTCTTTCCTTGGAATGTCCAGTTTCAATTTGCTGAGGAAGTAGAGATTTTACTTTAGAAAATTTTGCAATTATTTGAAAAAATTGGCTCTTAATACAGGGAAACTTGTGCAACTTTTTTATTTTTTCGGGAAGTATGATGTAGGCATATTATTGGGTCTAAGTTATTCTCCTTCATTTTACTTATCTGTTTCTTTACTTTTTTGTGAAGCCTGTGGATCCTCTGAAGTTTTAGTTTGGTAAACTTTGGGTGAAATCTCTCTCATGTTTAGTTTCTCTTAAAAAATTTTCTTTTTTTAAAAATAACAACACAAATTAGTTTTTGCTGATTATATTGTTAAACCAATAATCTTACGCATGATTTACTGTTAGATTTCTCCACACTTCATGAAACTTCAACTTCAGGGGATCTGTTCTCGGAAAGAAACTATATTGGGAGAATATGATATTTTTCTTGAATAATAGTCCTCTTCTTCTAGGAGAGAAAATGTTTATTAAAACAGAAAGGAGGAGCTGAACAACTTGGTGTCTGTCAAATTTTTTGCTTTTAGTGTCAAATAATTTCAGACCAAAACTGCGACATAGCATGTAACTATTTCTGGTGTCATTCATTTTAATATGTTGCGGGGAAATGCTTTGCTTCTGGTATAATCTTGGGGAAAACTAATGGTGTGGTCGACGAAATATGAAGGTTCCTTTGAAATGGGGTGCATTATAGGTTTTTGCATTCTACACCTATGCTCATGTTCCAAATATAGCCACAACATTCTGAAATGTGATAATTTCTGAGCTGCAGTTATATGAAAGAAGGAATGAGGACCAGTGTGGAGGGCATCTTATTGGTATGTTCTGTGATTTATCGCTTATTGTTTTATAAGTATCTTTGTGTACAGCAATTGTGCTCATTCTGCATGGTTTGAGCTTTGAATAGATTGACACACAGTAGTTGATTCCATTGGAAAGCAGAAAACTGTGTTGACTACATATTATATGGTTTTATCAGTGTCTAATTAATTATTTTCTGAATAGGGTTACATGTTTTCGATTATATTCTCTCCATACCATAGGTAATTGGCCCAAGACAAAGGGAGTGCGACTTCCATTTAGTCCTTGTTGGGCATTGGGTTAGCGTCTTTGATCCAGTGGAGGATTATATGACTGTTAAACAACAATAGTCTACAAGCTTTCCAGGCGTTGGGTTTTGCAATTAAGAAACTTTGTTACTTCTTTTGCATTAAGTTATGTGATAAATGAGAAGCAATATTGAGCCTAATTCTACCTTATTTGTTACTATTATTTTGAATTCATTCAAGACAAATCAATTTGCAAGTAAAATAAAGGACATTTATTTTCTGGGGCTTCTCTTTGACCTTACTTTTGTCGAGGGATAGGAGTATCGTGCTCATGGTTTCTCTTTTTGTGTCTGCTCATTGTCTTTTTTTTGGGGATTTTTTGTTACTGATATGCTGAGAGACTGGATAATATTTTACTATTTGGAACCTCTTTGGCACATTGTTTTCCTTTTGTTTTAGTGTTAGATATCATTGCATCCTGCCGCCATACTTTCTCTCATGCTTTGTAATAATATTTGGTTCTTTTGTCAACAACTAGAAACGTTTTTCCATGAATTATATGACATTCATACTGACGTAGCTAGGCTGAGAAGAAGAAAGAGCCACCATTGTAACTGGGAGTTCTGTGCCTCACATGTGTGGTTCATTCATGCCCCTTCGTCATGTTTACCTACCATTCATTTAGGAATTATATACCCTAATTTTTTTGGCCAATAATTATATAACCTAATGTTAGTTTTGGTCTAACTATCAATCTCATTCTCTAAGCTGTTAGTATTACAGAATACAGGTGCTTAAAAATGCCAATCTTTTATCTTTTGTAAGAAATGAGAAAATGTTAAATTTGTATTTAAGAGAGAATGAGAGTAAAAGAAGCTATGCATCGTTATGAGAGTAAATTTCATAAGGAAGCTAAAAAAGATTTTGAATTATACAAAAAGAATATATATTGAAAAATTAAAGTATGGGCTATGTGCTGTTTATGTTTCTGTTAAGCCAAGTAGATATATGCACTTTCTAAAGCAACATGGGTGTAATTGCACCATTCCCCAAAGGAGTTCTATGTAACCCACTATTTTCTGTATTTATTTGCTTATGAAATCATCAGATAAGCTGTCAAAATATATTATCTTGGTAATCAGATTATAGGCTGACATCATTGCCCATGGAGAATGAACATTCTGTTCTGTTTTGACAAGTAGAGAAACATAAAATATTGGGCATACACTTGATGTTGGCATCACTTGTTCTTCTATTGGGCACTCATTTTTCTTATGCTACATGTGCTACTATCCTACTATTATATTCTCATTTCTCATTTATGGCATTATTTGGTTAGAAAAAGATTTTTGTTTACTCCCTTGATAGATCTGCAATGGGCATTTTGTTTATTCTCTGGTCTCAGCATATATGTATTTTGCAGGTACAAGAACACAATCATCCTCACATACTTCTTCTACAAATTGGAAACACATTCTGCAAACTTCCTGGCGGGCGCCTCAAGCCAGGGGAGAATGGTAAGGTCTTGCATTTCCTGATTCTTTATATCGAATGATCTGAAAATATTAAGTCTTCATTTCATATGAACTATTTTTCTTTTGTTATTTAATTTTGTGAGCAGAAATTGAGGGCCTGAAGAGAAAGTTGACTAGCAAACTCGGTGCTAATTCAGCAGCACTTGTGCCAGACTGGCAGGTATTGTCATTCATGATATTACTCCCATGGACTCAAAACAATGATGTTAAAAATGCAAGGATAGATGACAGCTATCATTAAAAGTAAGGGGGTGGGAAATGGAAACATCTTTTGTCCTCTTGAATAATCAAACAAGGATAATGATTTTTCAGATTCTGTGCCCAAGGGTGCATGTGTATAATTTTCTCAAATGTTTTAATTGGTGATATATATGATAGTGGCAGGAACATGTTTGAAGCTCAGCTTCTCTCAGACTTATGTGTGCTTATAACAAATTTTAAATATATTCGATGTTCAACTATGCTTAACTTTGATGCAGATAGGTGAGTGTGTGGCAATCTGGTGGAGGCCTAACTTTGAAACCATCATGTATCCTTACTGCCCTCCTCACATAACAAAACCGAAGGTGATTTAGCAATAATGTATCATCGAATATACAATATCTTCTTGATTCTATGGGTCCATGCTAACAAACATGTTATTAATCTATGCAGGAGTGCAAGAAGCTTTTCCTTGTCCACTTATCTGAGAGGGAGTACTTTGCTGTGCCCAAAAACCTCAAACTTCTTGCTGTCCCATTGTTTGAACTGTATGACAATGTTCAGGTATGGTAATGACTTTAATTTATTATGTGGAAGTTGATGTGGTAGGGTTGTTGTTGAAGCCATTGAATGTGTAACACATGCCCTTTAGCTGAATCTATTTCAAGTGTGGGAATTCGATCAGTTTATTATAAAAGGTTTTTAGGCTTATTTAAGATGTTTACTATTTGGTAATTGGTAGTCATAATAAAAGTTTGTCAATGTTTTCCATTTAAGATATCTTGGAAGTGGCAGTTATTTTGTTTTATTTTTCTTCCCATCTAATGACATTTGTGTATAACATAACTATTTTGCGCTGGTGCAGAGATATGGCCCTGTTATATCCACCATTCCTCAGCAGCTTTCCAGATTCCAGTTCAAAATGATCACTAATTGAATCCAAATCAGTATCTTCTGTGCTGACAGCATATTATTGCTATCCTTCAGTATTCCCAGAGCAAGCAGAGTTTATACTTCGTTATCATTGCATAGACTGGCTAGGGTGCTGAATTTGAAATTTAAGTTTCTGGAGAGAAAGAGAAAGAGAAATAGACTGGTTAGAGGTTACTCTATGACATGGTTTGCTATGTTAATTTGTTAGACTATGATTTAATGTACTGAGACTGACATATTCTTGTGTTTGTACAAGTTATAACCATGTATTTTTCTTGTGTCCTAGGAGTTTACTCTTGTACCACTAACAAGTAGATAGATAAGTTTGCCCTTGGCAAGAAGGGGGTGACTAGTATTTAATTGCGATTGCATTGTGATTGCTGTGATACTGGGTGTTGCCGATGCCGCAATCCAAGTTGCCCTGATTTTGCAAGTCTTCTATGGCATTTTCAACCAGTTTCAACTGAGTCAATGGCTAGAGAATAGGGTGACAGCACTTAATTCGATTCACATAAAAGATGTAAAGCCATAGCTGTCATGTGTAGGGGTTTGGGTAGTGGGTTAGGGGATTTATACAGACTCCTATTAGTCTAAATAGGAGATTAGTGACTGTATTAATTGTCTTTGAAGAATATTACACTCTTCACGTTTTCCATGTATCATTTTGACTGTAACAATTTGTATCAGTAAAGTGAAGTGGGAAGTAGTGCGAATGATATGAGTTCACTCCGGGGGGAAAAAAGGCCATTGTGTATCTATTATCATTGTTAGAAACTAGAGCTCACTGGGCTACTCACTTGGGAGTGCAATTAACTAACGGTTTTTGACGTTCAAATTTCCTAGAGCAGGAATTTGAAAATGACACTGAAGATTTAACAAGCATGTAAGTAATTTTTAATTCCTATCTAGCCGTCGTAAGAAAATCCCTCTGGCATGTTATAAAAAGCTCGAATTGTATTGGTGGCCACATCAAGAAGCTGCAAGTATTCATTAGCACCATCCACTAGGCACTGCAAATCTTTGAGCGATAATTAAGACGTGCACAACGTAGGCAATAAGCAAACTTTTTAAGCTTGTTATAGTCAACAGAAACATTGGTGTGCTCAAATAAAAGAGATTGAAGACCAAATCAAGGAGCAGGTTCAACTACAGTTTGAACAAATCATGATGGTCAAAAGTTCTGATAAAACTTTGAGGGGTAAAAAGTTACCTTGTCTGCCTCACCTAATTTCTTGAATATTCTTGGCTTCTGTTCATCTGATATATCCTCTGCTTCCACGATGGCCTCAAAAAACTGAAAAGAAAAATCAATAGATTCCTTAGTAAAAGAATCAGCTCTGCAATTATTGGCAAAAGGACTCCCCAGCTGGCAAAAACAAACCTGACTTTGCATCTGAGACACTGGATATCCCTCTGCAATGAAATTGTTGACTTCCTTGTTTGCTAAATCAAAATTACCACTTTTACAAGCTGCAGGTGCTTGCACAACCTCTGCTGGAATGACCTAATAGATTGAGAGATTTTAGAGAATCAGGAAATGACAGGGTGAGAGTAAAGAACCAATATGTCATATACAAAAATAATCATTTGTCAATATTCATTTATTGTTCATTAACAATTTATCCTGAATGCTTATTTGAATTCCATACAAGAAAATTGAATATCTTCCATGCAATGCTTGAGGGACTTTTCTAATATATATAAAGAAGTGTTCTGCTGTTAAGTTTACCACAAATGTTGCCAACATCAACACATGACTGAATTACAGATCAGTTTATCTTACCAAAAAACTGTCAATAAGTTGCTATCATGGCAAGAACAGAAGATTTCATACAGGAAACCACTTTGAGCAACAAGTATTAGCCTTAAACACAAAATAGCATACACACACACACACACACACACACACACACATACACTGTGAAGTTCACTTCACATCGAGGCGCCCAACAAACATTCTTAACCCATTTCAAGCACTGGAAAAAAATGACAAGAACAAAGGAATAAAACATTATGTAACCCATTTCATGATTTTTTGCGACAGTGACTTAAACCTGAATTTTGCACACCTTGAAGCAAGTGGTTCTATAATCCTACAAAAATTTACAACCTTTCTGTCATAAAACCCAAAGCACATTCCTCCTTGATCAAAACATTGACAATTTGATTTTAAGAAAAAATGACAAGAACAAAGGAATAAAACATTATGTAACTTCTTTAGCTTTATCATTTTCAGTGGACTGTACAATGAACTCTAAAAACAAGAAAATCTTTAACATTCAAGGATTATCTGTATGGTTGTTACCATAAGAATGATCCTTATTGTAATTTGCATATTTGAAAAAAGTGTTAGCAATCAAAATAGCAGTAAATATGAAATAAATGGAAAACAAATATTTATTTAAAAATAGCACCAGAGAACATATTTTAGAATTGGCTATAGGTTAATCAAATCTTACAGCTGTCAAAACATTTAAGATATAGGAAATTGATTGGAATCAGCTTTATTATGGCTGCCAAAAAGGAACAAAGGGATTATTATCCTACTCTGTAAATTTTGGTTATAAATATCCCCATCATAAGTCATATAATAAAATGTCCTTATCTCATTAATCATAAGTTCTAATTTGATTATCATGTAAGAATCCTATCAGTGAATAATTTACAAGTACTATTTAGTTTTTGTGGATTATGAATATCAACTGCATGAAGTTTAGAGGAGAGAAAAAAGACCAAGTCAGATCAGGTTGACTATCAACTTGAAGCCCAGCTGGACAGAACACAGGTTTAGATTTTGAACTCATGGTTTGGTCTAACTTGAACATAACCCGAGACAAGACCGGGCCAGATTACTCCAATCTGGGTAAGATCAGGTTACATTTAGTCTGAAAGTTTAGCTTAGAACCCGATCTAGTCAATCTTATTTTTCATCAGGTTTGTTTCTCTTTTTTTTAAAAAAATTATATTGGATTGGGTTAGACAAAACCGGACTAAATTTACTAGGTTCCAGGCTGGTATGAACATTCCTTTAACATATTTAAGCCAATCAATTACAAAATTTTCAAATTAAATCAATAACCATTAAATAATTTCACAATTAGATTATTGTTATCTCTAAATATTCCAAATCATAACTTATTCATAATTAATTGAAAATTACTATTTCTTTTTTATGAAATTGCTTATTATTATAAATTTACAATAAGTTTAAACTACAAGTTCAAAGTCTTGAGATTACCAAATAAGTTTTGCTTTTTTCAACAAAATATTTTCTATAGGAAAAACAAAGGATCAAAAGCAAAATAATATGCTTAAAGGATCTAATTATCTACCAGCTATAACAACACCTTGTTGATGTAATCAACTAAAATTTAATTGCTTATTAATATGATATACTATATTCAAACAGCCACTCATATAACCTATCATATCCCATTAATGATATTAAATTTAAATCAATAAATTTCAAAATTTTCAAATTAAATCAATAAACATTAAATAGAATATGAATACTAAAAGTAATTTGAAAATTTTCACATGTAAACTGAAAAATAATCCAAATATAATCTGAAATTTTTCTTCAGCCACGATTTCTTTGTCATTATCATCCACAATTCCGATTAAGAGGCTTTGCCGTGGAGGTTCTTACATTACAGGAGCTTCGGTTTCTTCCTCTTTGAATTGTGTATGTAAGTCCCCTAACTAATTAAACCCCTCAAGACTGTGTCTGTATGCTGTTGTATGGCCTAGAGTTGACATGGTTTACAAATCAGAATTTGAGGTTTGTACTGTTTAACAAACTGGGCTCTGTGGGAAATATTGAGTAGCGAGCTTCAATTCTGTAAATTGAATCTTCTATTGTCATGCATTAACTTTATATATATATATATATGCAGTTATTTTTATATGCAGTTGCTGAAGATTCGGGTTGCAATTTTTGACCTGTTGTATATTTGTCGGCCGGTCGGTCAATAGGGAAGGTAGTGTGAGCTTATTGTGGCTGTTCCTATATAGATGACGAAAATATATCTCGTCGGATTTGGACCATGGTTTGTTGTCTGTATACTAACACATGATTTTTGTATCAGTAAAATCTCTCTTTCCTTTCAGATATAGGCAATGGGATGTTAGCGTGCTTTATGTGACTAGGGGATGTAATTCCATGTGCTTGCCAAATACAGTATGGTGCTAGAGTTTGGCAGCCACATTTGTCTTAGTGGGCCTAGTGTAGTGATCAACTTGTCCGGGAATATTGTAGAGGTTGATTTTGGAGGTATTCAGAGACTTTCGGGGGAGTTTTAAGTGATCTCTAAGTCTTCTTGATATCTCTTATAATGTGTAGAAAAGATTAGGTGGATTTAGAAAATTCCTTATACATGTTTTGTTTCTTATATATTATAGAGAATTATTTATATATAGAATATCTTAGTAGGTGAATATAGGTTGTTAGATTAGATTAATCTCTACTGTCTACTAAAGCAACGGGAAAGCTTTAAAACTTGGGAAAGGTCTATGAGTCCCTCCATCCTTCTCATTTGTAAGCATATATCCAAGAGCAACACATTTGAGTAATAAAATTCTGTATTGTATTGATATGAAGAATGCCCTTGCTGGGGCTGCATATTAGTTGGGCCTGGCCCACGAGTTTTACCAAAAAAATGATTTTAAAAACTTTTTTTGATACATCAGGAGGGTTTGAATTCTTAATCTCTATCTATATCCCACACACCTTTACTATATGAGTTAACTTCAGATGGCTAAAGAATTTCTAAGTTCTAAGAATACAAATTAAGGTTATCAAGAAAAATCAAAATGACTTTTTGAAAGTAACTTTCAATTCTTAAATATTACTACATATAAATAAAAAAATCAAATCTCTATTATTTTTTTAAAATTTTCTTTCCTTTTCTTCTCTCACTTTTTGCAGGCACTCAAATCATTTTCCATGATAGCAAATACCAGTATTCTAATCGTCGCAAATAATTCATTATTCAATTAAATATAGAAGTATAAATCAAGCAAGCCAACTATATGAACTCCATGAGGTCACTCTGTTGTTTAGATCCTTCTCTAATTCTTAAAATAAGCAATTTCAATATGCTATTGGAGCTGCCTTAAATGGGAAAAAATTATAAATGAAGTCTAAACTAATTCATTGAATAAAGAAGTAAATTAAAAAGCTTAAAGACAAGCAGGTTTAAACAATGACTGAGCCAAAATGGTTCTTGGATTGATAATTTATTGCAAGAGCCAAAATTCCTATTTTATTTCAGATAATAGTGTACTGATCTGTGCACTAAAGTCATAATTGACTTGTGATTTAAGTAAGATTAAACTCTAACGTGTGGATAAGTTTAATGGTTAAAATATTTACTCCAATTTCATTGGAGGTCCCTCAAGAAACAACCACTAATAACATTTTCGGTTGACAATTTCTATTTCGGCTTTAGATCTCTTGAGCTCAAAATCAACTCAATCTCAAATGATTAAGTCGAAATGCAATAATTTTCAACAAATTAAGTTTGTTGGCTTGTTAAATATTCAATACAAGAACTCCAATATTGGGAAAATTTTGCTTCAAGACTTGGTTCGAGTAAAAAGTATTCTAAATGGCCTGAAAAAGAAAATATTTGAAAATGATCTAAGTTATCTTTAATGATTGTCTAAACTATTGGTTATAAATCTAAAATATTTTAATAATATTAAGAAGGGGGAATTACATATTAGGACCAAGATCATGAATTAATTAAAAATTAGGATCAACTATTCATTTAATTACAATAAAGGACCAAATATTTTTAAATAAAATTAAAAAACTGAGATTATCAAAATACCCCTGGAAGTCTATTCCACCTCCCCTACCATTGCCGGCCGCCGGTGATCGATCAACACCATTGACCGATGGTTTACCAGCCGGCAGCCACAGTCAAACTATTGCTGATGACCGACCAACGCAGGTCAATAGTCGTCGGTGACCAGTCAAAAGTCACTAATGACCGTTCAATGATTACCAGTTATAAATTGCAAAATCAAAATAAGGAACTTGTAAAATATGAGTAAAAAGTTGGAGTCATTTTGATTGTAATATGGTTAAAATTTGATTACTCAATGTTAAAATTATGAAAATAAGTTGAAAAATCAAAACATAAAAGTTGCAAATACCTGAACCCAATTTGATGCTTATAAAGATAAAATTCGATTGCTCCATATTAAAATTTGAAAAATAAGTTACAAAATAAAAAATAAGAGTTGTAAAATGTGAGTAAGAAGTTGCAAATATCTAGACTCAATTTGATACTTATAAAGTTAAAATTTGATTGCTCTATATTAAAATTCAAAAAATAAGTTACAAAATCAAAACATGGGAATTGCAAAATGTGAGTAAAAAGTTAAGAATATTTGGACCCATTTGATTCTTATAAAGTTAAAATCTGATTACTGCATATTAAAATTTGAAAAATAAGTTGTAAAATCAGAATATGAGAGTTACAAAATGTAAATAAGAAGTTACAAATTCCTAGAGTCAATTTAATACTTATAAGTTAAAATTCGATTACTTTATTTTAAAATTTGAAAAATAAGTTACAAAATTAGAATATAAGAATTGCAAAATCAAAATATGGGAGTTGCAAATCCCTTTAACCAATTTGATACTTATAAAGTTAACATTCGATTGCTCCATATTAAAATTTTAAAAATAAGTTACAAAATGTGAGTAAAAAGTTATAAATCTCTGGAGCCACTTCAATGCTGATAATGTTAAAAATCAATTACTCTATAAGCATCAAATTGATTTGTTCTTAACAAGGCCAGTTTTGTTCCTAATAAGAACAATAATTTAAACTTTATAAGCATCCAAATTGGGTGTAAGTATTTACAACTTCTTATTTACATTTTACAATTCCCTTATTTTAATTTTACAACTTTTTTTTTAAATTTTAACATAAAGTAATCAAATTTTAACTTTATAAGCATTAAATTAACTTCAGAGATTTGCAACTTTTTACTCACATTTTTCATCTCTCATATTCTAATTTGATAACTTATTTTCTGAATTTTAACATAGAGCAATTGGATTTTGACTTTATAAATATCAAATTGGGTCAAGGTATTTACAATTTCTTACTCACATTTTGCAATTCACATGTTTTGATTCTACAACTTATTTTTTGAATTTTAATATAGAGCAATTGAATTTTAACTTTATAAGTATCAAATTGAGTCCAGGTATTTGCAACTTTTTACTCACATTTTGCAACTTTTATATTTTAATTTTTCAACTTATTTTCATAATTTTAACATCAAGTAATCAGATTTTAACCATATTAAAATCAAAATGACTCCAAGAATTTAAAACTTCTTACTTATATTTTGCTAAGTCCCCTATTTTGATTTTACAACATATAACTAGTCGTTATTGACCGGTCATTGGTAATAGTTGACCAATCATCGACAACTGTTGACCGGCATTGTCTAGTCGCCGGCAACCGTTTGATTGTAGCCGTCGGTTAACCATCTATCAACAATGCTGACTAGTCATCGGTAGCCGATAATGGTGGGGGAGATGAAGGGAATTTTTAGGGGCATATTGATAATTTCATAATTTTTTAAATTTTATTTAAAAATACTTGGTCCTTTATTGTAACTAAATGAATAGTTAATCTTAATTTTTAATTAATTTAAGATTTTGGTACTAATATGTAATTCCCCTTGTTAAGAAGACAAGATTGTAACTTTAGAAAGTTCTATTAATAAATTTAAGAAAATAGATAAAATTACTCCATTGAATCTTTAGATAAAATTTTCTCCAAAATTATTTGATGACAACTACAAGTAGCTGAAGGGCATATAAAAATAAATTTTTTTGTTCTTTTTCTGATAAACAGATAAAAATAAGTTTCGACAGTTCTAACAATTAATTAATAGTTTTTTTCTCCGGTGAAATGATTCAAATGAAAGCAGGCAAAAAAAGAAAACAAGAAGAAAATATTATCCGATGGAAGAGTACTTTGATCATGATTAATTTGTAGAAACTAGTTTTCTGATTTGATAAAAAAATAATTACAAAAGTGATTTATATTTATATTAGAAAAAAAAAAAGGAAGTCATGGTCAATCTCCTGATAATGACTGTTTTTCCTTTTCCAAATGTATTGACATTAATTCAATGCTTAAGATTCGTTTGGCTTTAGAACTAGTAAGAGGCTACTCAAAGTATGGATTAAAATAATTCTTCCTTTTATTCTAAATATATGATTTTTTATCTTAGTTTTAAATATAAGACATATACAAGATAATATTTATTATATATTTTTAAAAAATATCCCTATTAACTATTAAGTATATCCTAAAAAGAGAGATAAAAAATTAAATAAGGGTAGATTTGAAAAAAATATTGTGATTTTTAGAGAAATCAAAGTAATTAATTAATTTTAACTTTTATTCTTAATTTGTGTGATTCAGTTAAAAGAGTTTATTTTATCGATAAAAGGGAGTAAATAATTATGTTCAGAAATTTAATTAAACTATTCACAAAATTTTGAGTATGGATTAAATATAAAAAGTTTCAAATTGTGAACATAGGATTAAAAATAAAATAAAATTATAAAAACTAAAAGTATAGAGTAATCTTTTAAAGAAATGTGCGGAGCAATTTTTTTATTGGTAAAATCATTAGATATCTGATTGCCACTTTCAGTTTCAACTAATTGGGATTAAATCACATTGGGTCCCACATGCACCAAAATGATATCCTTAATTTCTTATTAGTGCTTGATTAATAAAAATTGTAGTATTCTAAAGTTACAAGTAACATGGAGCTAATTATATTTGCAACACGAAACACTGTTCAATTGGGTAGCCGGTCTCCTCTAGGAAAGTTGTCATCATCACTCTTAATTAATTAATTTTGTCATCTATCACAATAATGAGTTAATTATTGTCCGATCAAACAAATCTAAATTCATTGTGTTAGTATCTCATTGAAGATGTATGTTAGTGTCATGCAGTGTGTTACGGGGGCATAAAGATTGTGATTTGGGTATCAATTAAGCATATCCCAAAGGTGAAGGGGCTGAATGTTGTAATATAAATAAATTTCTTCTGACAATTATCAGTGTAAAAATGTTTAGTATTAAATACATTACCCAAGAAAATCCATTGATCATTAAATAATACTCTCTTTCTTCCGCTATATAATACATTTTTTTTTAAATTTATATTTTATAATATAGTACATTTTACGAATTATGTAATATACTTTTTTCCTTTCTAAGATTACCCCCAACTAGTAGTCCTAAATATTTTTTTATTGTTAAAATGTTTCATTTCCAATGTATTTAATAAGAGTAATTTGAAAAAATATGATAAATTTTTTTAGTTACTTATTATTATCTTGATCAATGTGCGATAGTTAAAAATATACTATAAACTGAAATGGAATGAGTAATTTGATACTCATCATGTCATTCATGGCCCAAATCAATTATATTTTAAGGAGTATTCTAAAAAAAGGATTATTTCAATGCATCATGCATTTTCAGATCAAAAAAATTCATTATACTTTTTTTTTTAAAAATCAATACAAAAAAATATGAGTGTATCGCTATGAAACTTTTTTTTTCTTTTTCAACTTTTTTTCCTATTTCTCTATTTAAATGCACACATTAAATTTATTTGCAAAATCAGATCTAGAGAATATTATGTTATTAAGAATTTTTTGGCATCTTACACAAATCTTCTATTATACATTATAAATCAGGGGTCGAAAACACCTCGTGATACTATTTCATGTGTCTATATTATTATGTTGACTATAAAAAAATCTGACCCTACATATTTTAAATAATATTTATTTTCTTATATATGCTTTATTTTTTTTTAAATTTGATATGATGATAAATATGGAAATGAAAATTAGATATATATTTGATTTGAGAATTATATCTGTATTTATGAAAAAATCATAATTTAATTATCTAGGTTTTTAGTGAAATCTATATAAGATAAATATGGAAATGAAAATCAGATATATATTTGTAAAAAAATTACAATTTAATTATCGAGTTTATAATGAGATCTATATAAATTTATACTATATGAGTCTCTTCATACCATTATGAAATTATTTTTAGTTCTAGAGGCACGCTCCAAGGTCTTTTTTTTTTCAAATTTGATATGATAATAAATATGGAAATGAAAATTAGAGATAATATATTTGGGAAAAAAATACTATTTAATTATCTAGGTCTATGGTGGGATATATATAAAACAATATTATGCAAGTCTCTTTGCATCATTATGAGATTACTTTTAGTTCTAGTGACATGCTTAAAGGTAAAATTTCATTGCATTGATGTTTGCAATTTTCTTATAGCAATTTTCATATTTTCTTATATATTTTATCTTTTTCATATAATGTAATCATTAAAATGATTCTTTCATAATAAAATTTTAATGATGGTTTAAACATGGAGATAAACACTTCTTATCTCATTTTTCCTATCTTGAATGTGTTTTCTCTAATCACTTTCTATTCTTTATTTTTATATAACTCTTTCTACAAATTTTAAAAGAACTAATTAAGAATTTTAGAAGATCCTTACACTTATATATGCTAGGATGGACTGCTATATTGAGATATAGAGCAAGCTCTTTTATAAAATTATTCAAGAATTCTGAAAAGTTTGGTATATATAGTGTGTTATCAAGAATATACCAGATACTTAATGTAAATTTGTAAACTCATGTTTTATCACGTAATTAAGTATTGTTTTTATGTGTTTCTTATTTGTCGTCATTGCTCTTCTTACATAATCAAATGTAAGAAAAATCACTCCCTCTAATCTCAAATATAAGAGACTTTTTTGCCCTAAATATAATAAATAAATAAAAAGTTGTCTATTGTATCTAAGATTTTTTTCTAAAAAATGCTCCTTTTAAATGAAGTATGGGTTTTATACATAAGAGATACTTCCTCCAGTCCTAAATATTGGGCCGTTTATCCTGATCTTAAATATAAGACCATTTATAGTATATGAAATAATATTTATTATATATTTTTAAAAAATGTAATTATTTAATATATTCAAAAAGAAAAAGAAAGAGATTAAATAAGCGTAATTTTGAAAAATATTGAGATTTTTTAAGAAATTGAGGTAATTAACTAATTTTAACTCCTATTCTTAATTCACAAAATTCTGTTAAAATGGTCTTATATTAGAGAGTAGAGGGAGTATTATTAATTACATGAGTGTAAGTTTTACATATTAAATAGGGGTATTTTTGAAAAAAAAATTATTTGTAACAAATTTAATAATTTAACCACTTTTAACTACTTTTCTTAGCTTATATAAAATAATTATTTGTTTCTTATATTCAAAATATGAGAAAGTAATAAATACCCTCTATGGTCCATATTATAAATTTTTTCTAGAACCCTTATTTGCTTCAAGATATAATTAGCTATGTAATTTTTAATAGAAATTTACCTTTTTTACCTCTATTGATTATCATCTCATAAAGGAAAAAAAAAGAGAGTGAGAATAAATTTTTAAAATAATTTTTATTGATGATTAATAAGAGTAGAATTGGGATGTTATGATATTTTTAGAATTTTATGGTATGTTACTATAAAAATTTTTTTTATAATATACAATCAACTTTTCTTAATAAGTATGAAATAGTTATAAATCTCTTATAATATAGAATAGAGGGAGTAAATGTAATCACCATGATCATTAGTCTTCACATGATTACATTTAATAATGTAAAATATATATATATATATATATTTATAAAATATATTTAATATTAATATTTCTTATATATTTTTACATCTATATATTTTAATTTCAAAAGTACTACCTAAGGTTTTTTGTGCATCGCAATTTTACGAATTCTAGTTATTAAAAAAGTGAATAGGTCCTTGACACTTTTGGGAGGGCCAAACGCATGCGTGACATATATGCATACTTGTTTACAATTTTTCAACGAAAATTTTTTAATTATTAAGAACAATATGGCTGAGTATTTTTTTAGTTAAAATGAATAACAATAATGTCATGTCTTAATTTATGTACTGAAGTATCACGTTGGCTAATTCTCAACAATAATTGTGATTCCTTGTTGATATCAACAAGTCACTAATTTATTAAATAATCAAATTTGGAAATATTATAGCATAACACTTGCACGCGCTCGAAAATGTCAACAAGTCAATGGTTTCTCGATTTACATACTTTTTTTTTTTTTGCCTGATCGATTTACATGTGTGATTTATTTGTTTATTTTTTTTACTTTCTTTGAAAATATGTTATATATATATTTTACATGAATTAGGAATATTCCTCACTCAGACTAATCTTCCTTGTAGTGTTGAGGGTAAGGGGAGTCTCTTTCCAACTAAATTTAGTTTCTACATAAAAGCTAGAAATTGAACCCTCCAATTACTTACTTTAGAAACGGGAACTCTTATAACTCATACTAATTGGTAAAATATATTATATTTTGATTAAAAAGTCTGATGGCAAGCATCTTTGAAAGTTTTGGTTAAAAAAAGCATCTTTAAAAATTATCTTCCAACCAAATTTGCTATTTAGTCATCAATGGAAAACATCAGCATCATCCAATCACTGAGGTTTCTTAACATCATTTGGTTTGGAGAGATTCTTAAGACAGTTTTTAAATGGATAATTTTATCAAAGACAAATAAATTAGATGAATTATTTAAATATATATATATATAAATTATGATGTCTTCGTCAAAACAAAAGAGGAGGAGCACTTGGGTCGTTAAAATTGTAGTTCTTTGTTTACCAAAAAAAAAAATTGTAGTTCTTTGTCTCTTTGTTTTTGCTCTCTTCTACTGCTAGATCCTAATAGAAAGTTATTATTCAGTCTTTATTATTGTAGTTCACTTTGAAATTGTGAACATAAATTGACTTATTTCTAGCTTCCCAAATAACTTTAAAAAACTTCAAATCATCCTTATCAATTCCACCCGTGAACCTAACTGAAAACAAATAGTAAATAACTAGATCAGCCTCATGTATTGCAAGGAAGTTGAAAACTAAGCCGCATTCTTCACAACTTAAACAGTATAACTTGATATAAATCTTACCTTTTATATATATTGATATTGATAGTTCAATTGTGAGATATATACACATCTATTAACACATTAATCAATCAGTTTGTAAGCATTTATCTGCACCTAGCTAGCTAGTTAACTTATGGTTGAAACAAAATTGGTGAAGATGGTGTTTTCACTCTCATGGTTGGCAAGTAATGTGTCGGCACAAGAACAAGGGCACTATGTTCAGTCCCCTCCATTAGCCACCCCAGAAAATAAAATCAACTTGAATTACAAACATTAATTTAATTCCCCTTAAGTCTAAATTCAACATTCTTATTATATTTTAATTCATCATATATTATTGGAAGTATTTACCTACTCCATACCAACCACCAAGTGCATAAAAAATATGGGAGCTGTAGCTTTTGAGCTCTGCTGATTTTCCTACTAAATTTATGTAACATTATATGCTATTGATGATCTTGTACTTTGTACTAAAAAATAGTGGCACATTCAATACTATATGCTCATACCCGACTCATATCAAATTAGAAAAATACAAAGTGACTACTAAATATCGAGTGGTTTGATAAAGGAAAAAAAAATACAATACTATATGCCTCAAATTTTGTGAATCTCTTAATATGTGTCCTTGTTATATTCAACCAATAATTTCTTCTTCTGTTGAGAGAGCATGCATTCAAACCTATGGGGCACCACAAGTTTTTCTTTCTCTACACACCCCAACTTATTTTTATTTCTCATTTGTGAGCTGGTAAGGATTTAAAAATTCAAAAGTACAACTAATTCCTTATTTATATAAATCGATATGCTTGTCCACTATTCCCATGTCAAATATTCTGCTTTCTCTTTCTCTCTGTGTTTCAGTAGAATCCATTAAACAGAATTTCTGAGACAGAAAGCAAAATGGGGCGCCAGCCAGCTGATAGGCCTAAACCAAAACACAAGAAGGGGTTATGGTCACCTGAAGAAGACAATAAGCTCAGAAACTACATCCTCCAGCATGGCTATGGATGCTGGAGCTCTGTTCCCATTAAGGCAGGTCTGTTCTTTCTTTCTTTTTCTTTCCTCTTTCTGATCCTTTATCATTCAGATGTCATCCACAACATCAACACTCAAATACGATGAAAATTTCAACTTTTTTATCCATCTGGTAAAATGTGAATCAAACTTGATCAAACACAAATGTGAGCTGACTTCACTGGTACTGGCACCCACATATTTGAGTTGACCAAATGAAATTCTTGAGTTGAACCAAATTTGTTGATATGTGTCCAATCAATTCTAAACTACATAAGAGATACAAGGTTAAATGATCAGAGTCATTGTTGTAAAAGACAACTTTAGCATTTTGATGCTCCAGACAAGATAGGCACTTTGAGTCAACAAGAGATTCTGCTGATAATAATCAAGATGTGAGAATGAAAAGATAGATGATGACTCTTGGTTTAAATAAATAATTATTATTTATTCTTTCTTTTTTAATTAATGAAAATGCTATTTGCTTACGGAGTTAAATTAAATAAACAGGCTTGCAGAGGAATGGGAAGAGCTGCAGATTAAGGTGGATCAACTATCTAAGGCCAGGATTAAAGAGAGGGGTGTTCAGTAAACAAGAGGAAGAGACAATCTTGACCCTTCACCACATGTTGGGCAACAAGTAAGCAATAAAACTTAATCTATTTTCACATTTTCATTTCCAACAATTTCATTTTTTTTTTTTTCCTATTCTGCACATCTGAACGAAAATATATATATACTCTGTAATCCTGAGTCAACATTACTGGTTCAGAATACTAAGTCAAGAAGTAGTTGTTAATTATCAATAAATTAGCAGCAAGTGGGTCCTATTTAAATTTAAATTTAATTTAAAGTACAATTAAAAAGAAAAGCTGATAGGTTAGTCAAACCATGAATTGGCATGCTCTTTCTTTTATTGTGAGGAGGGAGAGGGACAGATGTCAACGAACAATTGAACAATGAAGTAATTTTTCTATGATTCCTTATTTCTTTCTATTCAAATTTAATCTACTATATTATATTATATACATAAGTTTCTTTCTTTTGTCCTTAGTTTATTTTCATAATTCAATCAAGATTTAAGAATCTGACCTACATATACTTCTTCAGTTATACGTTAGTCAGACCATGAATTTTTCTTTTTCTTTTTTTCAGGGGAGGAAAATATGTAGATAAAAATTGGGGAAAAAAAAAAACCCTGATATATTCCCTTTTTTTTCCTCTTTATTTGAAGTAAATATAATATACTATTATAGTTTGCTTATGATTCTAGAGTTTTTATTTTTTTCTGAGTATTTATCATGCATATTCTCCTCCATTCCTTCTTCATAGATTCTCTGCTATCAAACAAGAGATAGTTAATACTATATTTTTTTCTATAAACTGATCTGTCTATTTATGGGCAGATGGTGGGCTAAAATAGCTCTAGACCCAAAATACTTAAAAAAAAAAAAAAACTAAGCCCAACAGACCTTATTCTAGTGCCTAAATTAAACCCTGCTTGCTAAATCTAATATCATCATTAAAAACTTCAATGGGATCTGTATCACTTTTACTTTCTTGTATAATTTTCTCAGAAAAGGTAGCATTCCCCAGTAATTAATCCATATTGCAGTTGCAGTGTGAATATTTTTCCTTTTCCTACTCCTTTCAGTGATTCTTTTCTATTTTCAATAAACATTGTTAAGTACAAACTCAAATTATATTGATCAGGTGGTCTCAGATAGCACAGCATTTACCAGGAAGGACAGACAATGAGATAAAGAACCACTGGCATTCATATTTGAAAAAGAAAGTGGCCAAGGCAGAGGAAATGAAATCTCATAATGATAAACAAATGCAGTATGCTAGCTCAAGCTCAGATACCTTGGATTCTTCTTCACCATCAAGTCAAAAACCAGCAATTCCAATCTCTGATCACTTCTCTTCTTTGCAAAACTATAAGTTCATCAAAGAGGCTAGTCAGAGCTCCTTACCAAAACTTCTATTTGCTGAGTGGCTTTCACTAGATCAAACATACAGTGGGATCCCTGCAAATTCAGATGATGACCCTTTTGTGTTTGGAAATGGAACCTTTGATCAGTACGCGGACTTCCATGAAGCTGCAATTCATGGTTTATCAGAGGGAGGAAGCTATGGTGGAGAATTTGATACTGTTCTGACAATCCCAAGTGCAGCAGCAGCTTCTGAAGTGTTCAATTCACAGTTCAAGATTGGAAATCAAATGGAGGAAAATGGGGTCATCCATTTCCCAAGTTTCAGCATGAGCAATGATGTAATGTACATATAGAAGCAGAGTTTCCAAAGCAACTCAAAAAAGAAAGAATAATTTATAATTACACTTTACAGAAAAAAAAAATCAACATTAACGCAATAATATATATACATATATATATTTTCATTACAAAGTGTTTTAAGTTAGACATTTACGAGTTCAATAGGATACCAGACAAGTGTAATTAATTTGTTATTCTTTCAGAGTTGCTTTTACATACACCTATGGAATCTTGTTTCAGATTAAAGAGTCAACACTTTGTGGTTTCATTTCAATGAAGTTTGCTGCAAATCTTGTACATTTAGGTGTTGATTTATATGTTGTCCATGATATTAGAAACGACTTGGGGACAAGTGACAACTCTAACATTCCAGACGAATACAGAAAATAATGAGAGCCCAGGATCTTGATCATTTTTTTGACTAAAACTCCATTTTTGGTATTCCGAAGATGACCAAAGTAGGGTTTACTCTAATTCTTTTGGGATTGTAATCAGGTGATGTTTGGGCTAACTTGTATATTTGCTTAAAAGTGGGGCAAAGGATTCATGCTCAACAGACTGCAGAAATGATTTTAAGCACTTCAGATTCTCTTACAAGCATGGTAGCACAGCTAAGGCTTATCAAGATAAGAACCACGCACATAATAATATTCCAATTGAGGCAGATTTTATGATTTCTTTTTCTCTATGGTTCACAACACGAAATTACAAATAGTAAACCTAGTACATATATACATACACATGCTTCCCAAATAGTTTATATGATATAAAATAAAATATATCACTTTCCCGGGACACTACAGCACAAACTCCATGAGGGAAGCATCATATATCCTTGAATCCTTCTAATACTAAAGTTGCATTGTATTACAACCTTGACACTAATCTTGATCTGAGCAATATCACCAGCTTGAAATTATAAAGTAGTCAGTGAGGACTAAGCTAGCCCATAATAAAACCATGGAAGTAACAGCAATGATCATGATAGGTGTCCATTTCAGTGCAATCACCTGGGTACCAAAAGAACGAAACTAAATAGTAACATATTTGTTCTGCCTTCTTGTCAAGAGATTGGAAGAAAGAGAAGAAAAATGTTAAGGTTAGCCTACTTCATAGTCATCACAAGCAGTTTATATGATACCTCAAGGCGAGGGGAGCCCCATATAGGGGGTGCTGATGGAGAAGTTGCAGGTGATCTTCCCATTATTTCTGCCATTACAAGATATTTATTATTATATGAAACAAAAGGTAAAATAACTATCTTGGTATAGAGTTTTACTCCATTTTCAATATGGTTCTTATAGTTTAACATTTCATAGTTGAGTGCTTTTGCCTTTAAAATTTTTTAATTTGGTCCAGCACAGCCTAGCCTTGAGGTATCCTACATGGCATAACATGTCAAACACAAGAATTGAATTTACTCCATCATTTACTCTTTTTGTTGCATGAGTCATGCATATTTAGACTAATGAGATGAAACTACATGAGACTAGCTCAGGTGCTCGGAGTGACAAGTTTGATTCTTCTTGTGCACCAAATTATTATTATTATTATTATTATTTAAAAAAAAAAAGAAGTGCTATGATAACATATGAATGCTCGCATTAGCAGAATTTGTCCTCAGTCTTAAGGATAGAGACCAAATTAAAAATTTTTAGAACTAAAGAATCAACTACAAACTTTTTAATTATAGGGATCAAATTAAAAATTATGGGAAATTCTGAGGATCAAGAGATTAATTTAACCAAAAAACTAATGCAACTTGTTTTTAACCTTGTTCATAATTTTTTCTGGTGCAAATAATGAGAAGCAACATCTAAACGGCTCAGAAAAAATCTTACCTGAGCTACTTCTTCCTAAAATGTTGGACATATCTTCAGTAACAACATCTATGTCTTGTTTCCGATTAGCATTAAGTTTTGAAAGGTTGGCCTGAGTTCTTGTATCAATGTATTGTCTTCTAATATTTGCAATTATACCATCTGCCAAAAAAAAAATTAGTAATATTTGTGCCAGGAAAATATGTGAAAGTTGCAACTGCTAATATAGTTGCCAAAAAAATAAAAGATCTGAAAAATTTTTTCCTCTTCATTTCGGTTTCTCTGAGCTAAACATTAACGTTAAATGCTGTAAATGAAAATTACCAAATTTGACAAAGCTGTATGGCCTTGTGATTTTGTCTATAAGGGTTTTGTCAAACTTCTCAAACTCCTTTTGTAAATCTTGTAGATAATGGAAAGCCAATTTTCTTGGGTACGACGAGTCACACAACACAATGAAAACAACTCCATTCTCGATCAAGTAGCTTAATCAATACCAAAAGATCATCAATTGTAGTTAAGAATCAAATCTATATCTTAATCCTTAAGCAAAATGGCTCTACAAACTCAGCCTCTCATTAAAGGATCATTAAGATGACCCACAAATGAAATCTCAATTCAAAAGATAAGAATTTGAAGAATATGAAGCAGAGCAGAACGACAATAAAAGAATCAAAAGTTCATGTCAAAGAAATGGCTTGATTACTCTATATTAGTTAAATGCAATTTTCAACTTAGTCCCAGTCTTAAATTTGAGAGATCTGAGATTTGTTAACTTAGAAAACAATTGCCATCGAAAGCTCTAAACTAGCAGAAATTACGCCAACTCAGCCCAGTCAATAGTACAAGAACAATCCTCTTCATCACTGAGTACTAAATAACTTTTAAAAGTATTAACATTACAAGCATTTAAATTATGTTACAAGCATTCAAATTATGGAAGTCTAGGGACGTGTCAAAAGAAATTTACAGAGTCTGAAAATGGAGAAGAAAGGATACTTGAAGCAATGGTGATCAATACGAATGGTCATCTTCGAGGGCGTCAAGGCTCCTCTGGAAATTTCTTGGAGGACGAGTTGTGCTTGTTTCGGGTAAAAAGAAAGATACCCGTTTTCTTCATCCACATATCTCAGACCTTGAGCTAGAGGCAATCCATCACTGACCCTTCCTACTATTGTCAGCTTCACCATTCCCTGAATATTTGCTTCAATGAGATAGATATGTAGATATTGAAGATATATGGATGAAGCAGAAATAAGGGATTTTTATAGACGTATGAGGTATAAAAGAGCAAGTTTTAGACGACTTGGAGAAGAAGTGATTCTGAGGATGTGCTGAAGAAGGAAAAGGAAACATTGTGGGAAGAGAAAAGATGAAGGGGGTGGCAAAGTTAACATGTGAAGCAAACCCTTTTTACACACGACAAGTGGAATATGCATTTTCTTTTGCCCTCCTTTTCCATCTTTTTCAGTCCATATGGGTTCCCTTCCTCAAATTTAATGATATAGTTTTAGAATTTTATTTTTTGAAGTCTCTGCAAGTGAATTTTATCAATCAAATATGAAATAAAAACGAGACACAATATTATATCCAAGAGATAAGGTGAAATATTATTGAACATAACAGACAAAGGCCTATTTGAGTTAGCTTCTTGGAGGATTTATTGAATGCAATGCACTCGTTGACTTGTTTTCTATTATCTTGTTTCTCTTTAAAGGCCCGTTTGGGAGCCCGTTTGAAATCAAGTTTGGGGTCTGAAATGAGTTTAATACATTTTTATTAGTGTTTGGCAATATTTTTTTCTCTCCATTGGAAACTCATTATCACACTGAAATGAGTTTCTCGCAGAAACAAATTTAGCTAAGCTTCTTGGTTTGATTCTCCATTGCCAATGGAATTAGCATTTATTGTTGACTGTTGGAAGAATTATTATTTCACAGTATAAAGAGCTCGACAAACTCTCTAGCTAGTGCTCTACTCGTTGGTATATACAGCTCTTTTCAATAGCTTCAGCAATGCTCCAGCTTTAAATCTCAAATTCGCAATCCCAACTCTTAGATTGGTGTTCCTTCCTCACGAGATTCACACTAGCTTCAAACCTCTGTCTCATTCTTACCCAGATCAGCATAATAGATCTGAACCAGTTTAATATGTAGCAATTCTTTCCTCATCGCAAGAAGTCAGTTTGATCTACAACAGTTCATAGATCAGCTCCTCTGTTTCTTTAGTGGCCAAAGTCTCACCTTCTTGGTCATCTCCTCTGTTCAGGTATGTTCGATCTGCACAAATCATAGTTGCTTTCACATGAGTTTTTTTTTTGGGAACTGGCTGGATTGGGTTGGAGGAATTATATGCCTTGTGATAAAGTCTTTTGCTTGTGCAAGTTAATTTGAGCACAGAACAAATTTATAGATATAATCAAATGATGATTCATAGTAGTTGGAGTAGATATTGATTTTGAACATCTGGAGGATGTGGCACTAGCCCCGTTTATGAAGCTCTTATCTAGAAAATGTCTTGAGTTTTTAGGTTTGACTTAAATTGGATATATATATCGCTTCTTTTGATTTTTAGTAATTAAAGTCATTTAGACTAATATCAGTATCCATATGCCATCTAGAATGGGATTAGCCATTTTTAACTCAGTGTGAAATCAAACAGTCGAATTGTCAATGTCAATTCAAACAATTATTGTTCAACAATGTAACACCCAATCAAACTTGGTGACTCCTTAGGATTAGGGGTGTGCATGGGTCGGACCGGGTCTGGGTTTATTCTAACTCGTGGCCCTGCCGAGTAGGACTTGGTTCAATCGGGTTGATAACGAATTAGCTCGGAATTCACAAGATCCACATTGAAAGCCAGAAATCAGTTGATCCAAGAAGAAGATGATGAACCAAAATACATGTAAAATCATAAACAAAATACATATTCAACAAAACCTAATAGATCTACAAAAGTTTGGAGAAGATTTACAAATTGTGTTAATTAGAACAGTAGAGTGTGGTGCTTGGAATGTAAAAACCCAATAGATCTGCAAATTTCTTCCATTGACAACAAAGAAGACAAAGGAGGAGGAAGAGATAGCAATGTCTAAGCAAGCAAAAGACGGCGAGGAAAGGCAACATTGTTGAAAGTATAGGCAAGGAAAGCGACAAAGATCTTGTTGTGGAGAAGAAGGAGAAACATTGGTGCTTGGTGGTGATGTGCTTATTTTATACTTATAAAACATCCACATTTTGTATCTATTTTCATCTTAAAATGTTGTGATTTGATACTTTTTAGCAGGATTCTGCATAATTTGAGTATATTTGTATCACAAGAATATTTATAGGGATTTCTGAGCTACTTAAAGCCAAAAAGGAGGAGAAACACGCTTAATTACGAAGTCACCCACTCCCACTAAATGCCTCACCCGTGGGCGGGTGAGGAGGCGAAGGAGAATTATTTACACGGAAGGACCCGGCATCGAGTCATTCATGAAGGAAACCATTCGGCGCCGGGTGGTCACGAAATTTGGAGAAGGAAGACACTTCAGATCCGGCGCCGGGTGAAGAAAATAATATCGATCCGGCACCAGGTCCATTCGAATAGCAAAGTTAATTAATTTTCGTTTTAGTGGGGGTAGGTGACTTCGTAATTAAGCGTGTTTCTCCTTCTTTTTGGCTCTAAGTAGCTCAGAAATCCCCATAAATATTCTTGTGATACAAATATACTCAAATTATGCAGAATCATGTCAAAAAATATCAAATCACAACATTCTAAGATGAAAATAGATACAAAATGTGGGTGTTTTATAGGTATAAAATAGACACATCAGGTGGGAATTGGAAAATGCCATTGCTCTTGCTGTAGAGAAAAGCTTATGCCTTGGTGGGAATAGAGAACACTGTCGCTAAGTGATTTATGGAGAGTGAGAGGATAAGGTTGAGAGAAGAGCATAATCCACATGTCATTTGAAAGTTTTAGTTTTTTTTTTGGAGTATTGTTATAACAATACGAGCAAGTCCGAGTTAGTTGAGCCATTGGCTCAACCCGCAACTCAGATTGGCTCGGTATTTTACATGTCAGGCCAGTTTGGGCTGGACCGATTCAGCTGAGTTAGGTTTTTTTTGCTCAGCCCTACCTAGGATATGCGTACAATGACGTAGGAGCAAATTGCCAACTTGCTCAAAAGACTTTAGATAATGCAATAGAACAAAACTACATAGTTGTACTAACATAGCAAAAACTCCATGCCCACTTGCTCAATGAGTTATATTGTAGCCTTTGTTTTGCCTCTGCTTTGGTTGTATTTGTGAGATGACCCACTCGATAAGCTTGAATTTATAAAACACTCCACTCATGAATATAGAGTTAATGGGCCTCATTTTGTCATTTCTTTATTATTAAAGAACATATACACACACACATGTAGTTCTTCATCCAAAAAAAAAACATGTGGTATGAAAATTGAAGTTGGACGCATACATGGATTGTGCTTGTCTTTTGTAAGATTTGAATCTTAGAGACTATTTCTTGCCTACTTGCTATTGGATTGGGATTGGGATTGAGATAGGGTGTAGAGATGTATTTAATTATATAATACAATATGTGATTATCTTTGGGGAATTGAATTGGACTAAATATTCTATATCTCCCAACTTAAAAAAATTGTTGAGTTTAGATCAATACGAAAGATTTAAACTGTACTTAATGTATTAGTCTTTTAGTGTATTTGAGTAATATGTAAGAGGTGAGTAATATATATATATAAAGGATTCTTGTTTTATTTTTCTCAGTTGAATTCTGGTAATATATACTTAGGAAATACATTGGCATTTTTTACTACCTACTAGTCTTATATTATTGTACTCTTACATGATTTTTATAAGAAGCATGATGAGTAACGACAAGTCTAAAGCTAGGTGGGATACAAATACAATTAATATTTTCATTGACCAATGCTTGGAACAAGTGTTGAAAAAATAAAGGTGTGGCACCATCTATACAAGAAAAATTTAGAGAGAAAGGACTTCCCTTCTGCCAAGAATTAGATTCTTTGTTCCTAGATGTAGCTGCCACATGAACTTATGCATGGGCAGCATCTTTTGGAAGACTACCTACCAATATAGATGACATGCATATCATCCATCCTTAGAAGATGTATAAGAAGGATTTGGAGACAGTGATGAAGTCTTGGGGGCTACTACTGGACTTAGTTCCGAGTTACAACAAACTGTTCATTTAAACGCTTCTTAGAGAACAAGTAGTAGAGGTAGTATGAAGGGGAAAAGGAAAA
The DNA here is from genome assembly GCA_026686845.1 of Adenanthera pavonina. Lineage (NCBI taxonomy): Eukaryota > Viridiplantae > Streptophyta > Magnoliopsida > Fabales > Fabaceae > Adenanthera > Adenanthera pavonina. The sequence goes on from JAIVEN010000013.1 coordinate 29,953,874, forward strand.
GAGGCAACAAAAAATCAAATGTTTCAACCTTGAGGATGCTAGTTGATGCAATAAGTAGAATAACTTATGTGTTTGAGTTAGATCAGCGATGGGTTCTTTCAATATCCCTTGGTGAAATGATAGTTGATTTACTAAAAATTGAGGCAATTAGCAATGATATTGATTTCCATTCTCGATGCTGTCAATTCCTTACATCCTACCGAGATGCAAGAGTTACTTTTATGGCCTTGAAAGAACATGAGGAGAAGTTGGTGGCATGGTTAAGGCTTGAAGTTTACAAATAGTAAAATATGTGACCTAGATTTTATCTAACTATTAAACTCTAGATTGTGTTTGACTATTAAACCTATGTCTATGTTTGACTATTATACAGGCCATTTATGGGTGGAAAAATTTTAAATTGGCATCTCATTGGTTGTTATGAAATATTTTGAATGAAGAAGCGTATATTCCATCTTTTTTGCATAGCATTGGAACAATGTGGATTGGAAGAACCTAATCAAATAGGGGTGCACAAAAAGGTTGTAATATTTTTACACATGATCGGACATGGGGTAGGAAATAGGATGTTACAAGAAAGATTTCAACACTCAGGAAAGGCGATAAGCAGAAATTTCCATGATATCTTACAGGTTTGCCTTACACTCTGAATGGATTACATCAAGCCATAAGATAGAGCATTTCGTAACATACAAAAAAAAAATTGACATGATGCCTTGATATTGGCCATTTTTCAAGGATGCTATAAGACTAAATGTTGATACTCATATTCTATGTGTGGTTCCTGATAGTGAACAAGTTAAAATTTATTGGAAGAAAAGAAATTGCACACAAAATGTGATAGTTGTATGTGATTAGGACACGTGCTTCATTTTTGCATTGTATGGGTAGGAAGGCACCGCACATAATGCTCGGGTATTTCAACATGCTCTAGCAACTCCATCCATGAACTTATCGCATTCACCTCTAAGTATGTTTTTTATTGATACAATTATACTTTATTTTAATTTAAATAACAAATAATTTACTACATTCTAAATTATTATTAGGTAAATATTATTTGGTTGATGCGGGTTATCCAACATCAATTGGTTATTTTGGTTAGTAAAAAAGTGAACATGATCACTTTCTGGATTTCCGACGTTCTTTTCATTTTGATACCCACAATAAGCACTTTAACTACTATCATTCAAGTTTAAAGTGCACCATAGAAAGGACATTTGAGGTTTGGAAGAATAGGTTTACCATTTTATGGCGTATGACCAACTTCAAGTATGAAACATAAGTTTAAATAGTTTGTGCAACAATAGTGATCGGAATTCTGCAAATATATATGGCAAATCACAATATAGAAAATATCCCAAAGTATTTTAGGAGTCATACCTAGGGGAGGTCGTGGTTTACTCAATTGATTAATTTCTGTCAAAAAGGGAAAATATTTGAAAAAAAAAGAGAATAAGAATATGAAAAATATCAAAGCAAATAAGAATTAAGAGTAATTCAATCACACAAAGCATCAAGGGATTGTGTTTCACCTTATGGGATGACTCAATTTCACTCCTTAGTTAGACTCTATATAATTATAGTGACCGTTATTCTTAAAATGTTCTAATTACTTTTTGATTAATTAATCTTTATTCAATTAGGATTTAATTCACTTTCACGCAATTAAAACTCCTAATTAAACTTTAAAAGCCACAATATATGTCACAACTAATTCCTAATTCTATATTTATATTAGTTATTCGTATTTATCTTTTTAAATTTAGGCTCACTTTTCATCTATCAGTTTATCAATTTTACCCTTTAATTAGATTTTATGGTGAGTAATCATAAAGTCTACATGAACGAACAAAAAAGATAAATATAATAAAGGAAACAAATTAAATATAACTTGAAGAGCAAATTCAAAGAGACATAACTATAAAAACAAATTTAGTCAATCTCAATCAGACTACATCCCTATCCTTGATTGAGAAGTTTAGTTACATATAGGAATAGACATCAAATTACAACTAAAATCTCAAATCATCATGAGAAAAACAAGAAGAAAGAGCTTATAATAGAAGAGAATAAATATTGCTCTAATACTTCCCCAATCCCTTGCTTTCTCGCTTGTAGATCACTCCTAGTCACTTCAGAAGGCTTTGAATAGTGTTTTCTAACCTTCGGGTGAGTGACTAAATGTCTCCTAATGTTTCCCTTGCGTCCCTTTATATTAATGAGGTTCAAAAGCCTATAAGCCCACTAGGAATCGCATAAAATAGCTAAACTACCTAAAAGACATGTAGTTGTATAGTAACAAGCCAGCGTCGGCTCATCCCTCTTCTCTTGATCGGGTGTCGAGTTGAAGGCATCTACCATCCAGCACCAGATCCATCTTATTTTCTCCCAACTGGCACCAGGTCAGTTGGTAACTTCATTCCTTCTCGCTTTCTCACTCATGGCTGGGTGAGTGAAGATGTAAGAACCATATGGCTTCATATTTTAGCATGTTTCTCCTTCTTTTTGGCTATACTTTACTCAAAACTCCTCATAAATATTTCTGTGATACAAATTTACTTCAAGTTATACAAAATCATTTAAAAAATGTATCAAATCATGATATCTTGAGGTGCAAATAGGTATAAAAATTTGATATTTTATAAGTATAAAATAGACACATTAAATCCTTTAACACTTGAACTTTTGATTATTTTCAAGCAAAAACTAAAATTGTGCTACTCTCAAAAAGTCATTTTCTATATTCATTAAACACATTCCCCTTTACTAGTAATAGTCTATCACTAATATAAACAAATGAATACTCAACAAAATAAATATTAGCTTCAATTGCAACCTACTTATTAATCTCATTCATCCATGAAACTTTAGTGTGTGTGTGTACCTAACACATGACAAACGCAGACAGCCAATCAAGCAAGAGGAAAAAAATTACAATACTTATTTAAGAACTTAAAATGCATTGATCAATTGCATACAAATCTCAGCTCAACTCATGTGTAATAGAGATCAACGGTTTTATTTATTTATTTCCTCACACGATATACTTTAATTTTACATGGAGGTCTATTTATTTTTTTATGCGAATATCTCGCATTTGTATTATGTACCCCCAGTTACTCAAACCAACATAACCACCTGCACCAAGACGCTTTTAGCATATTCATAACTCATACCGCACCGTTTGATGCGAAGAACAATACTTTTTGATAAAACCCTCCGGTTACTAAGTACAGCTCTATCTAGCGGAGTAATTCTTTCAAAAAAATTATATAGACCTTGAATCATCTCGCCAACTAAACAAACAACTCGTACACAATTATTGAAAATATCCAAGTTTAAAAATAAATGTATAATTCAATTTACTATAGCTCAATCACTTATCCACACCTACCACATATTAAGTCATAGTGCTCAAAGTTATAGTCTCAAGACTCATATTCCTAACTTGCCAATTAACTACTTTACCTCATTAAGTACAAAATTGAGTATCCTATGGTGATAGGCATAGCCACTAGTGTCACACCCAATTTTTAATTTTTCAAAAATAAAAAATTAAAATAAAGTAGAGTCGCCACCAAAATTTTTAAAAGAGAAATTTTGGAAAACCTTTTTATTTTTAAAAAATATTGTCTATGAAACATGAAAGTTTCAGAAGTCGATTGCGCCATGTGGAAAGTGTTAGGCACCCCATAACACCCGTTTATAAGAAAAGTTACCTTAAGTTAATTATACAAAATCAATGCGGTCTTAAAATTATTTTAATTACCTTTATAAAACTCGTATAAAGAAAAGAAAAAAATAAAAATAAATAAATAAAATGAATTTATTTACAAAGACGAACTTGACTTAAAATAAGAGTCTAAGACTTACGTACCCTAATATAGGGATCAAAGTCCACATAATTCAGGTAAAAACTTATGTCAATGGGTTTGTGTTTTTTAAGAAAAAATATATATTTTTAATAAGATAATTTTTGAATGGTTTCTTTCATTATTTCCAAAAATCGAATTATTCATGTCATATAAAAAAATACTATTTAACTATTTATTTATCGTTTATTGATAAATCCACGGAAATTCCAAAAATCTCACATGATCATTAACTGGTTTATATATCTATGGAAGCTCTAAAACTCTCACATAAAATAACTTAAAAATATATTATAATATTATATTTAAAAAAATATTTTTATTTAAAATAGACGCAAAACTTTATCAAATTTGAGATAATCTTTATTATTTTGATTTCAAAAATATTTTCCATAAAGAAAACACATAATATGATTATTATACCATGGGAGACACATCACATTTTTCTTTTTAAAAATTGTATTAGAGAATTATTATAAAAATAAAAATCTTTCATTTATGATAAATATTTAATTACAAATTTAAGGAATCTTTTATTTGAATTTCTAAAATAACAACCATGAGATTAAAAAAATATATACATATACAATTAAATTAGTATACTGGGGAGACCTATGTCACACATAGTAAATAAATATCCATGAAAGTTTTACAAACCTCACATTGTGATATTTTATTAACAGCATTAATCTCATAAATAGTGATTGTGTGATTGTGTAATATCATAAAAAATAAATAATAAGCTAAAGATGAAAGTGTTTTGTTACCGTAGCTGAGAAAAATAATGCAATGAACCACACAACCTCAATGGCTTGATATTGTATAATATTCACGCCAATCAGCTTTGCCACCATCCTTTCTTTTTTTTTCTCTCTCTCAATACTACCCACATTTTTTTTTCTTTGCTTCTCCAACTCTCTAGCTCTCCAACTCACTCTTCCTTTCTTTCTTTTTCTTCTCTCTCTCTCTCTCTCTCTCTCTCTCTCTCTCTCTCTCTCTCTCTCTCTCGTCCTTTTCTTCTTTTTTCTTAATCTCTCATCCTCTCTCTCTTCTTTCCATCTCTCCTTCTTTTTTTCTTTTTCTTTGATCCTCCTTCCTTTCTTTTATATAGATAAAGGAAGAAAAACCTAATACAAATCATTATTAATACGTAATCAAATCAAATTATTTACTTTTTATTTGATTTTTATCATTATTATTTTTTATGCAATTAAATCCAAATCTTTTGTGATGTACATTTTTATTTGGCTTTTATTATTATTTTTTTCTTTGTAAATCCAAATCTCAACAGATTTGAAAATCTCATACAAGAGAAATCATTATCCTTAAGATATGATTATTATTAATTTTTTTAGGATTTTTCCATTATTGCTTTTTTTATATTTTTTTTCTTTATCAAAATTACCTCTAATGAAAACACATTTTTTTTATTTTCACCTTCATCAAATTTGACTTAAATAAAACTTTTATTATTTTATATTAAAAATTGGACAAAATATAGTGTTCACAACTAGTTTAAGAAAACATTCAAAATAACTAAAAATAATATCAATTAAGCATAAAAATTCACAAAAAATTTTCTAATTTCAGAACACTAATACAATTCTTAAGGACAAGATAAACAAGAGCAACCAAATAATAAATTCTTCCCCCACACTTAAATCCAACATTGTCCCCAATGTTATAAAAATATAATAAAATATAAAGGAACTTAGGCTCTCCTTATTTTTAAGCAATATTTAAAGTGCTTTTTGGAGTCCTTTACATGTATTCCAAACTTGTTTTCACCATAATCAAATAAATTCTATAACAAATCTTGAGGGAGGGAGTTTTAGAGTAATAAGAGCAAGAAAACAAAAATTAAAAATAACAAAGAAATTAAAAGAAGAAAAACAATGTTGGGTTGGCTCCCAATAAGTGATAAATTTAATATTGATAGCTAAATAGGTTGGGCAATCAAGAGATGATATCATTCGAAGGCTTTGGACCAAGCCCTTCGAATTTAGGAATATACTTTTTCCTCTACTTTAATCACATCCTTCCCTTAGATAGATTCTTTATGATAAAAAATGGTACCAATCAGTCTATTTAGATTACACAATTGCCTATTTTCTTACGAGGACTAAGAGATCGCACTTTCTGCTTGAACTTGGCTTTCTCTTAGATAGTCTTTTGAAGTGAACATTTATCATCATCTAAAGATTTGGAAGGAAATTTTAATTCTTACTTTTGAGAATCTTGCACTATAGCTTTGCTACAATAAGTCTCTTTAAAAGTAGGATTGTTAGAAGTAGCAAATTTAAATTCCACTTTTTTATTCCCTACTCTAAATGTTAATTTCCCTTTTGGCACATCAATTAAAGCACTTGTAGTAAATAAAAATGGTCTTCCAAGAATTAAAGAAACATCTAATTCATCATCAGTATCCAATATTACAAAATCAGTAAGAATAATAAGTTTACTAACTTTAACGAGTACATCTTCCATAATTCCAATTAGATACCTTACTGACCTGTCAACTAACATTAGAGTCATACTCGTAGGCATCATATTTATGATCTCAAGTTTCCTGTATAAAGAATAAGGTATTAAATTAATACCAGGCCCTAAATCATATAAGCAATTATTAATAAGTTGAGAACCAATAACATAGGGAATAGAAAAACTCCTCGTATCTTTTAGCTTTGGAAGCAACTTTCTTTGCAGGATAGTGCTATATTCTTCAGTCAAAGGTACCAGAGTACATTCTTCTAACTTCTTTTTATTTCACAATAGCTCTATGAAGCATTTGACATATGAACACATGTTCGCTAGTACTTCAGTAAAAGTGATATTAATATAGAGCTTCTTAAATATCTCAAGGAACCTCTGAAAATTGCCATCTTGTTCTTTCCTTTAAAGATGTGGAAAAGGGATAGGAGGAATATACGGTTTAACTTCAATGGATATAGTGTGCTCATGAGTATCATCATGAATTTTTAGTTCCTTATTGCTCTTCTCGTCCTAAACCTTTTTCTTTCTCTCATCTTTTCCCTTTTTTCTTTTTATCTTCCTTCACTACTTCGTTCAACTCCTTTCTATTCCTAAGTGTAATTGCCATAGCACTCTGCTTAGAATTCACCTCTGTATTGCTAGGGAACTTACTTGGACTTCTATCAGTCACTAGATTAGCAAGATGATTCACATGAACTTCTATGTTTTGGATCACAGCTTGAGTAGCACTGTTGGTGGTAATCTAGCTGGCCATGAACTGATCAAAATTTTTATTTATCACCACTTGTTTAGTCATAAATTGATCTAAATTCTTGTTGGTAGATGCTTGATCGGCCATAATTTGAGCAAACATTTCCTCCATCTGAGGAGTCTTTCTTGAAGATAATGTAGGTAGTTAAGTGGACGCTTGAGTTCTCTGTTGCTGGAATCCTAGTGGTGTTGGTGGTCTCTAAGCTTTTGGATTTTTCTAGGAAAAATTTAGATGATTTTGCCACTCAGGATTATATGTTAGAGAAAGGATCATTCTTCTTTTGCAATATTTGTGGACGTTCAGCATTAGATCCTGTATAGTCAGGACTTCCACAAGCTACATTAATATCCCCAGAAGGGTAAGTGGCATTGTTTTGCTATTGAAATAGGAAATCAATACATTGATTCAACTTTTCAAGCTATGCAGACACATCAAAGCGAGAGTTAATTTCATGGACTGGAACTCGTCTACTTCTTACTCCCTTTTGTCTAGTTTGAGTTACTACACTTTTATAAACATTCATCATCTCATCAGCTGTAAAATCACCTTCCCTTGTAGCTATATCTGCAAGAGACTAAAAGGTAGGAGACATAGCATTGTAGAACTTAGCCATGATGCAGACATTCATTCAGAAGATCCTTAAAATGATCCCATGTGTTATAAAAAGACTCATCTTCCAACTATGCAATGAGATAAATCTTGTCCCTTAAATTTACAGTTCTTTGAGGAGAATAAAATTTGGCTATAAATTCATCATAAATCTCCCTACATGATGTCAAAGAATCCTTAGATAGATTGAGTAGCCATTGTCATGCATTACCTTTCAAGTAAAGGTTGAAGCACCTCATTTTAAGTTTGTTCACAGTGAGGTCATTCAGAGGAAGTTGATTGATCTTATTATATAGGTCTTTCAGAAATCTCAATGCATCCTCGCCTATTGCTCATGAAATTATGGCAGCAAGTTTAAGTGTATGGTCTTAAACTCTTAGTTCTTGGCATTATCAGTTAGCCTAATGTACGATGGACTATAATAAACTATAGGCTTATCTACATCCCTCCAGAATACATGATTCGGATTATAAGGTACTATTCGGTTGTCCTCACGTTGGTCATTGTTGTCATTGATGCCATCAAGATTGTCATCTTGACCATTTAGTGTCATCTCTCTTCTTGTCCTAACTCTGTTTACCCTGCAAGCATGTTCAATTTCAAGATTAATAAGAGTAATTCAGAAGCATTATTGAGACTTTTGGATCTCAATAACATATGAAAGAAAAATGAAAATAAAAAAAAAATCAAAGAGAAAAAGAAAGACTAAAATCAACAATTCAACAAATTCGTTAACCTCCTCAACAATGGCGCCAAAAACTTGATTAGAATTCTGCAAGTATATATGGCTAGCGCCATATAGAAAATATCTCAAAGTATTCCAAAAGTCGTATCCAAAGGAGGTTGTGGTTTACTCAATTCATTAATTTTAGTCAAGATGGGAAAATATTTGAAAAGAAAGGAGAATAAGAATATAAAAAATATAAAAGCAAATAAGAATTAAAAGTATTTCAATCACACAAAGCATCAGGGGATTGTGTTTCACCTTATGAGATGACTAAATTTCATTTTTTAATTAGACTTTACATAATTATAGTGTTTGTTATACCTAAAGTGTTCTAATTATCTCTTAGTTAATTAATCTTTATTCAATTGGAATTTAATTCGCTCTTACTCAACTAAAACTCCTAATCCAACCTTAAAAACCACAACGTATGTCACAATGAATTCCTAATTTTATCTTTAGATTAGTGATTTATGTTTGTCTCTCTAGATCTAGAGTCATTCTTCACCTCTTAATCTATTAAGTTTACCTATTAATTAGACTCTATAGTGATCAATCATAAAATGCATATAAACGAACAAGCGAGATAAATATAATGGAAGGAATAAATTAAATATAACTTGAAGAGCACATTCAAGAGTCAACCATGAAAGCTAATCTAATTAATCCCAGTTAAGTTATATCCCTATCATTAACTAAGAAGTTTATCCACATATAGGAATAGATATCAAATCACAACTAAAATCCTAAATCATCATGAGGAAAATAAGAAAAAAGAGCTTATAATAGAAGAGAATAAATCTTGCTCTAATATTCCCCTAAACTCTTGCTCTTTCGCTTGTAGATTGCTCCTAGATGCTCCAGAAGGCTTCGAAAATGTTTTCTGACCTCTGGGTGAGTGACTAAATGTCTCATAATGTTTCCCTCGTGTCACTTTATATAGATGAGGTCTAGACGCCTATAAGCTCACTAGGAATTGCGCAAAATAGTTGAATTGCATAAAAGACACATCACTGTATAGTAACAAGCCGGTGTCGGCTCATCCCTCTTCTCTCCCTTCAGTGCTAGGTTGAAGGCATCTTCCATCCTACACAATGAACCCACCCAATGCCAGATCCATCTTATTTTCTCCTAGATAGTGCCAGGTTAGTTCGTAACTTCATTTCTTCCGTCTTTCTCACCCGTGGCCGGGGTAAGTGAAAATGTGAGGATTGTATAGCTTCATATTTTAGTGTGTTTCTCCTCCTTTTTTGCTATACTTCACTCAAAACTTCTTATAAATATTTCTGTAATGCAAATATACTTCAAGTTATCCATAATCATGTAAAAAAGAAATCCAATCATGATATATTGGTATGCAAATAGGTATAAAATATAGGCATTTTATAAACATAAAATAGACACATCAAATGATCATACTCAACTTCATTAGAAGGCATTCTGAAACTAATTCTGACTTTGTGTAGTTTGAAAATGAAGATATAAGTATTCAACATGAGGATCTTACTTATGCTGTTGATAATCCCTCTATACATTTAACCGTGGCCTCTTTGTCGGAGATGAATCATATTCATAATGTGATTAAAGATCAAATTATACAATCTATACAATATAATTATTCATGTAATATTATCAATCTTATTTATAATATTTTAATTTTGGAACTTTTATTTTTTTTTACACAAACATACACACATATTGATTTATTAAATAGGTATTGGAAAAAGGAAATTTATCAATTAAAAGTTGGGAAAAATTATACATCTATAATTTCTTTTAATTAAAATCATCCAAATACAAATATGTTTGCTAAAATCAATTTTCAAATAAATTATCTATACACAAACATGTTAGTTCAACATCAATTTTTATCACAACCACACTGTAAAACCAATTCTACCAAACTTTATTTTCACTTATAAAAAACTAAACGTGCGATGATATTTTAAATTAAAGGAAAAATGACACTTGAAGACCAAAACTTTTAATTAATGCCATTTTAGGACAAAAAATTTAAAAATGACAAAAAAAGACCATAGTCTCAAATTAATTAAAATTTTAAATAAGAAATGACCTAAATGCCCTTACTAAAAAGTTTTACACTTAATATCTACTTTTTACTATTTATCTTTCACAATTTGATACTAAACTTCCCCAATTTTACACTGGACACATTAAAGAATTCAACTCTTAGAATTTAAACACTCAACTTTCATATTTTACTACTCATGTTTCACGATTTGATATTGAAGAATCCCAATTTTACACTGGACAAGTCTCAAAATTTTACGCTCAACTTTCACTTTTTACTACTCATATTCTACAATTTGACACTCAACTTTCTCGATTTTACATTAAATTTCCTCAATTAAATTCTTTCATTATGATAATATGTTCAGTATAAAATTGGAAAAATTAAGTGTCAAATTGTGGAAGAAGTAGTAAAAAAACAAATTTTGAGTATAAAACTTTTTAATAAGGATATTTAGGTTATTTTCTATGTAAAATTCTAATTAATTTGAGACTATGGTCCATTTATGTCATTTTCATATTTTTGGTCCTTAAATGGCATTAATTAAAAATTTTGGTCTTCAAATGTTATTTTCCCTAAATTAAATGTCTTCTACGTATGGATTCATATAATAGAATATATATATATATATAATTTAATAACTGCTCCTGTGTGTGTATATATATATGTATTAATGTATGTATTATTTAATAATTGCTGAGTAATACATGTAATACTAAAGTTCATAGCAAATTAAATTATATCGTTTATTTCTTAAACTTCATATAATGCTCGCATAAAAAAGAAGTAACCTAGTAGTCTACTATTAAATTAGTCAAGTCCCATTAATTTAGGGCCCCTTTAGTTTTTAGTTAGTTAAAATAAAAATTATGTAAAATTGGTTTTAAATCGTGGTTATAGCAAAAATTGCTTCGGAGTTAACGTGTTTATGTTTTAATGGTTTATTTGAAAATTGATTTTAATAAAAGTGATTATTGGATAATTTTAATTAAAAGCACTTTTAGTGCAGTAATTTTTTTCAACTTTTTACTGAATAATTTTTTACATGATTGATTTAATATTTTTGCACTAAAATTTAGTTTGTATTTATTTAATTGGAAATATAGTTTATCTTATATAATATTTTCTTGTAGACCATGGTCTATAAAAATTAAAATTTTGAAGGGATATTTTGATCAATAGATAGAAGGATTTTTATGGAAATTTTATTTTTTTAGTTTTCCCATTTTTTCTTATTTTTATTGATTTATTTTTATCTAACTTTAAAATAAACGCAAATGGAAACGAAGAAGCAAAATGGAGAAGCATGTCTTCATCTACCTTTGAGGGAACCCATTTTAGAGGTAGAATGAGTTAGTAATGAGATCTTCAGAAAATAGTTAAATACAATTTTAATTGGATCAAACTCATTTTTAGACTCAAACTTTGTTTGAAATTGGCAGCCAAACAGGCATTTAAACTCTTTTGTGTGGTTAATGATTTATGGGCCTATATTACATAGGATTTTTTTTTTTATATCAAGAGTATCATAAGTCAAAGACTCATTTTTTTGTGAGACATAAAATTTCCTACATGTAGTTAGAATTCAAATTTTGAACAATATGCTTGAATAACACACCTACTCACCCATTGCCCTCCAACTTATTGGTTGTATTACATAATACTTTGATATACATTGATAACATCATGTTAATCTTAGGAAATAAATAGACAAAAATAACTACTTCAGCCATTCCTAGAGTCTGTATAGTTCAACTGGATTGGAGGGAGGAATTGAGGAATTTTAATAAAATATTATTTGAATTAAGAAAGAATTAGAGGGAGTTAGAAAAGATTGAATACATTCTATTCTCTTCCTTCTAAAAGAACTCAATTTGAAGAAATTAAAAGTGAGAGAAATAAAAAAATTAGAAATGATCAAATTTCTCCTAATTTTTAGAGTCAAAGAAGGGAAGAGGAATCAATCTCTTTCCCTCCCTTTAAAAAATTTCATAAAAACATGAATTAACAAAGTCTAGAACTAATTAAAAAACGTGGTTTAAATATGAAAATATTAAACTTTTTTATAATAATAAAAAAAAAGTACGCAAACTTTAATCAAATATGTGAAAAAAGCTAAAAGAATAAAAAATTATAGAAGATGATTTTATATTGACTTGGCTTAGTGCTAAATTTGGGAGTCCTACACGAAACCAAATGCATTCTGCCCATTCGACGCTAACGAGGCTTTGACTCCGGTTACCTGCATTCACCCAGACCCACACACCTTGTTCCTCGTTTCTTCAACATAAAACGACACTTTGAAACTTGAATCTTCCTCACTTCCTCTGCATCAATATGATGCATTTGCTTGGAGCGTTGAATTTTGAGGAATTTCCAGATAAAATTCAAACTTGAAAATCAAAATCCCCGTTTCTGGGTCCGTTTCTCTGCCATAGCAGGAGTTATTTTAGTGGGTTTTCGTGAGTCAAACGTTTGACTCATTGCCTCACTGAAAGTTCTGTCGTTTTCGTCTTTTCAAATCATGTCCGTCTGTTTAACACCTTGCGGGGCTGCTTTCTTTTCATGGGTTTTATATTTATGCTTGTTTTCTCTTTTGCATTGCATTTTATGTTAGTAAGAACGCCTGGCATTGCCTTACATGGCATGTATGCATTAAACACAGCCCTGTCCTTTACGCCGCCCAATTGTACTTTCCTTATGCATTTATAGCTTTCTGATTCTTTTCATTGCTACCCATCAGTGGGTTTTCCACTGCAACACTCTTCCCTTCCCTCCCCTTCTTCTTCTTCTTCTTCTTCTTCTTCTTCCAGTTCTTTCCCTACTTATTAAAATAGAGAAAGAAAACGAACATATTATACATAGTACTAAATCAATCTGGTAATGAGGGTGTGAAGATGGGGCGGTCACCCTGTTGCGATAAAGATGGAGTGAAAAAGGGAGCTTGGACTCCCGAAGAAGATCAAGTCTTGGTTCAGTACATCAAAAAGCATGGCTGTGGTAATTGGCGAACACTACCCAAGCACGCAGGTTCAGCTTCCTATACCATTATGTTGCTGTTGTTGTAGTTTCCCACACTTACTTTCGTTAGCCACAGGTCAAAAGTGGAGAAGCATGGTGTTCTATGTGGTTATACAAGACTCACTTTACGGCAAAAGGGAAAAAAAAAACGCTCATATGATACAGTACTTTAAATTGTCTTTAAAAGTTATATATTTTCCTCCTTATCCGGTATCATATCCTATGTTCTGGTCTTGTGAATATATATTCTGGAGAGGGAAGGAGGGTGCACTCGGAAGAAGCTGCTCGAATTTTTTTAAGCTAGGGTTAATTATTGTTTCACCTATCCATAAACTCGCAATTCCTTTTACCCCCTGCATTTCTCTAGTAACAATGAACATCAGAGGATTGGAAAACTGAGATAGGCACCATATGATCTTTCTCTTCATAATTTTAGCTGCCTGAGTTCTTGTCAAATCCTTGGTTGGTGATTTTGTAGTTGGGACCTGTATAGACGAAATGGCAAAGAGAATGTGTGGGTGTTTACTCTGTAGTATTGTGTTATTGAATCTTTGAGGACAACATCTTCTGTAACGTTTTTTGGTTTAAGGTTTTAGATATTAACTAAAGAATATGATTCTCAGAGAAAATGCCGTTGTTAAGTTCTTTTATATGATGTTATTTTTATGAGAATTACAAAATAAAAGTGAATAAATTACTGGTTATAGCTGTTGGCTGTAATTCTATCAGCAGCCTCTGCATTTGCTACTTTCATGCTGTTTCTAATATTTTAAACATGACTGCAACTAGGTCTACTTCGATGTGGAAAAAGTTGTCGGCTTCGGTGGATAAACTATCTTCACCCTGACATCAAGCGTGGTCCTTTTACTAGTGAAGAAGAAAGCACAATTATTCAACTTCATGGCATGCTCGGCAATAGGTAGTGCATTGCTCCATTTGCTGATTTTCTTGACGACACACATGCACACTGGTCATGCTCTCTGAAAGCTCATTGTATTCCTGAGCTACAGAATAAAACAGTCATGTCTAGCCTCTTATGTCGAACCAAGTGAAATAAATTGCTAGAATTGAAGCATTTAATTTGCAGTTACAATGGATTTCTGGAGAATATTGTTCCCTCATTCTCTGTCGAAGCTATTATGCACGTCCTTTACAGTTGATATATAGCTAGATCCAAGAGGAAAAAAGATCTTTTATAGAATTTTTCAGTATCTATGATTGGAAATCTCCTCATTTTTTTTGCTATATTATTAATCCTTCTTTTCAGTGTCTCTTTTGAACTCAAGTTTCTTGTTTGAAGTATGGTTAACTGCCCATTCTAATGGCAAATTATGAACAACATTTTCCTGTGAGATGTGCAGGAGAAAATTCCTGAACTTAATACCCTTATTGCAATGTAAATTTGTAATAAGCTACATGGATATATTGTATGTTTATGGTGCTCAATTTCAAAATATGTGGAAAAAGGTAGCATATCCCACCTATTATTTTCAAGAGAGAGCCTTGTTTTCAACCCTAGATAGCCCGATGATTTCTTCACCATGTTAATGTCTTGTCATTTTAACATTTGGCTGCATTAGGTGGGCTGCTATAGCATCTCATTTACCTGGAAGAACAGACAATGAAATCAAGAACTATTGGAACACCCATCTGAAGAAGCGCCTCCTTCGCTCTGGTCATTCTCTTGAGGCACAAGAGCCCCCTTTCAGTCGTCATCAAAGTGATATACAATCTGAATCTCCTTCTGTACGTCATGTAATACAGTGGGAAAAAGCCAGACTTGAGGCTGAAAAAAGGCTGTCAAAGGAATTGGAATCCTCATGTCTTAATCCTTGTTCTAAAACTAACTCACATTCTGATTGCTTTCTTCAACTTTGGCATTCCGAGGTAGGACAATCATTCCGCATTGTTACTGAAAAGGAAGCAGCAAGTGAAAGCCCTACCTCGCGAGCAAGCAGTGTCTTTGCTAACATGACTCAAGAACAAGTGAGCAGCTGCAATCCAAAGCTTGAAGATGGCACAGCTGGGTCAGAGTCATGTTCCTATGAATTTCTTGATGCCTCTGATTCTGCATTGAAGCTCCTGCTAGATATGCCTGACACTATGGGATTCTGTGAAGGATTAGAACAGACTGAGAATTTCCTGAGTCCTCTTCATGGTAGATGTGACTAAGTCTACTGCATATCTTCTCGGGGAAAGGAAATACTTTATTGATAGAAAAATTGTGTGCCTTTCTTTGTTCTCCATTTTGATATATGTAGTCTTGCATAGTTCAGATAGCTTCCTCATATGCTCTCCATGTTTGGTACTTGTTGGAAGGTTTAGGCGTAAAATAAAGGAAAGATGGATGAAGTAGTTGCTAGAATTCAAAATTACCTTCCACTTCATAGTGGAGGGAAAAGGAATTTTGTATGCCTGTTGATTGATTTCTATATCGCTTTAACCAGGCTTATCTCCTGTGTTCCTCCTCTCTTTTCAAGATTAGTTAATGTTAGGGTTTACAATAAAAAGCTAGCCACCAGCTCTCATTCAACAACTTAAACTTTTGTTTGAAAATAATCCTTGACATGATATCAAAATCTTTAAGATCAAGTGTTCAATAATTCAATCCTTGCCACCTCTGATTTTTTCTTTTTTTAATTAAGCTAATTTTTAACTCGAGGTATGACAAAGCTGTGCTTTATGTACACTTAAGCTAATAGGTCGAAGAGAATCCTTGATAATTAGGAACTCTATTATATATATATATATATATATATATAAAACTCGAGTAGCACAAACTAAAATATATATACTTCTTTATGTCCAGAGTAATCAGTAGGCTCACACCAACATTGATATTCACACATAATAAAAGAACATCAACTAAATCTCCAACAAGGAATTTAACACATCTGTACTGACATGAGTAGTCAAAGAAAATAGTAAAATACACTAACAATCCAACATTCTTGGGATTTTTATGAGATCTGAGGACTTAATTGTTAAAAACAACCAACGATCTTCTTTGGAGCTGTTCCAGTGGCTCTGTATTTTGCTGCTGCTTCCTCTGCCTTGAGGAGATCTTCCCCTTTCTTGGCATCAACAATTGCCCTCTTCTCTTCAGCCTCCCTGTGGATAATAGCTACTTTGTTTTTCATTTTCTCCACATATTCTGCCTTTTTCCTTTCTAGTTGTTCCTACTCACATTCAAATCAGAATTCAGAAGCACAAAGAGAAGAATTAGCAGCAGACGAAGAATATTTAGAAAAATGTCAGAAAATAATAGTATGTGAAGAACAATAATGATTCATTTACTTTTCGTCTGTCACTATTAATTTTTCCTTTTCCTCTATTTTCATGACTTTGTTGTTCATTGTTTTCTCATTTCAATTTTTATTTTAGAAAAATATATTGGTTATTGAACAGTTACAGAAACATGAGCTCTTATTTCATAGCAGATGTTATAGAACCCTGGATTTAAATCAATGGACAAACTTTTTAACAGTACTCACAAAGCACATTGAAATAACAAATGAAATGAAATGATTGATCTTACTTCAATCTTTTTCAATTCAGCCTCAATAGCTGCTTTCTTACTGTTCTCCCACGCTGAAATAGCTGATAGCTTCTTATGTGCTCTGCTCAAGAGAATTCCAGTCAAATTAATACCCATAAAACTCTCTTGAATGAATCTCAAAGAAACAAACGTCTTGACGAGATATAAAATCTAATGTAACAACACTCGAGCAGTTCCTCACTTGTTCTCTGCTTTTGATTTTTCACTTTCTTCCCATGCTTTGATCAGTGAAAGCCTCTTCTCTGTTGCAACTCTAGCAAGCACTGCATCTGAATATTAAAAACTTCATTTAGTCTCTAATGTGACTATATGCATATGCATAAAGTGAAGTAAATTGTAAATAATAATGAAAAGTTAAGGTACCTCGATTCACGGAACCCTCAGATGGTTTCTCTTCTGTAGTTTCATGAGTCTCTGGCAATAATCAAAGAAATTATCAAAAATAAAAATGATATCATTATATCATGGTTACAGTTCAACCATGCAGAGTACATATGTTTTTAATACATTGTAGCACAGAAGTTTCAATTTATTAATTTATTTATTTTGGGCATGATACCAGATACACGAGAGAAGGTAGAAAACTCTGAATTCATCAATCAATCCTTATTACAGAGCATCCGCCATTAATTATTCTCACTAACTTAGTCTGTTGTTCAATTAGTTAACTTACAACCACTCTCATATATTAGAATGGAAGAGGATTATCCAATTGTGATCAAAACCCAGAAATTATGATCTTTAATCCAGACCTTCATTCACAGTTACTTTAGCTAGCCTCAGGTGGCCTTAAGTTTGAGAATGACTTATAAGAATCAGCACCATTCAGAGAAGGTTGATATCTATAAAAATAAACTGTATTTAGATGAAGGTACAAATGAATCATATAACCCAAGTCAAGACTTTCTTGCATTCAAATACCCAAACCTTTCCTCCTAAGGCAAGTTCCGGCCATGGTAAAATGATAAGAGAAGAAAGAAAAGAAAATACAAAAGCAATCAAGGTAGTCCTTAAATTATTTTTTTTTTTTCAAAAAGAAGGTAAAATTATTCATTACAGAAAGAATCATGAATCCCATAAGCCTTTCAGAAACTCAACTGGACAAGAATAATTCATCTGAGAAACATAACAGCAGAGATCGTTAGAAATAATACTCGAGAAATTCATTATCAGAAGGCCATGGAGAACAAAAGAGCAAATACGACAAGTTAGAGGTAAGAAACTTCAACCAAAACACACACACACCAATATACCATACAACATGAAACGAAATAAAAAGGGTTGTTAAAATAAAGACTATTCACCTGAAACAACCATAAAACAAACAGACTGAACATAGAGCACAAAGCATATATATATATATATATGAGTCAATTTTCTGAGGTACCAAACAGATATAAAAGGAAAGTGAGAAAGAAGTGAGGGAGGTGAGCATATACTGTCAACAAGAGCAAGAGCCTGAAGGTCATCAGAAGAAGGCTGTGGAATCACTGATTTCTCCTCAGTCACATCTTTGGGAGGCTCCTCATGAGGTGGTGGTGGTGGTGGAGGCTCCTCATGAGACGGTGGTGGTGGAGGCTTCTCCTGGGAGGGTGGAGGTGGAGGCTCCGATGGGGATTCAGCCTCCACAGCTTTGGGTTGCTCCTCTGTCATATTTTGTTTTCTTCTTCTGGGTGAGTTGGGATTCCCTTTACAGAAAGTGGCTGATGATGATGATGATGATGATGATGAAGAAGCGGATTGGAAGCAAAAGGGTGTAACGGAGCTTTCACTTATTGAGGAAAAATCAGGAATTGATGATGTTAGAGAGAAAGAGGGTTGGTTAGGATATTATGGTTGGAGGAATAAGGTAACTGTGTATATATGGACTCTCCTTCCTTCCTTCTAATATTCCAAGTGGCTTAGCTGGATGCTTGTTACAGGTGGCGACCCTCTCTTGAGTTGGCACCATCATACTCCTCATTATTTCTTTAATTATTATTTTGTTTTACCTCAACATTATCCTTCAACTTTTTTGGTATTTAATTAATTTAAAAATTAATCTGTGAAATAAATATTATTTTAAAACATCATATCTTTTAGTTAAGATACACTCACAAAAAAAGTGGCTTAAGTTATTACACATATTTACCTTTATCAATAAGACTTTATGTATGTCTCATTTTTTAAACTCTATAGGATCATATTAATTTACTATATAGAATTAAAATAAATATAAAAAGTAAAAAAATTTTGAATAAAGGGATAATTATCCTTTTTTATTTTAATAAAAAATAGAAATATTTTTTAAATAATAATAACAAGATCATAATAAATTGACATAAAAAAAATATATTTTAATGAGTGGCTTTTACTACTTGTGAAAATAAAACAAAACCCAACTTTGATTAGAAGAAAACTTAATATATTATGCTTTCATATCACTGTATGGATTTTTATTTTCTAAGCGTTCTGAGTTTCTTTTAGCCACAGTTGAATGAGTTTTAACGCAAAATTAACCATGAGAAATCAAACAGGAAAAAAAAAACCTTTTTTTCATATACCAATTGGATTTTGAAAATTATATTTTGCCCTCACTAATTCAGCTCAGTTCAAACCTTGCTTGAAAGAAATAATTAAGTGCTGAATTATTTGAGTTGAGTTTTTTTTTTTTGCCACAACAAACTGCAGTTGATAAAATCTCATTTTTAATATGAGTAAGTTACATAATTATATTACATAGTAATAGAAAAAATTTC
Organism: Adenanthera pavonina; assembly: GCA_026686845.1. Classification (NCBI taxonomy): domain Eukaryota; kingdom Viridiplantae; phylum Streptophyta; class Magnoliopsida; order Fabales; family Fabaceae; genus Adenanthera; species Adenanthera pavonina. The sequence continues at coordinate 29,973,676 of JAIVEN010000013.1, forward strand.
TTAAAAAAATACATTTTCCAAAAAAAAAGAATAATTAATTAACATCATCAAACACTCTAGAAAATTTTCAAAATTAGGAAAAAAACAATAACTTGTTACTAAACGGGACTTAACAGCAATTGTTGACATTTATGGATATAATATAAAATTAAAAACGTCAATAAGGTATTAAATGGGTGAACGACCCCTCATATTAATTTAACTATAATTTATAATCAAATAATTAAAAAAACAATATTAACATAACACGCTAATTAATTTGGAAGCATCATATTAAATTAATAATTGAGGTTGAGGTTGTCTTCAACCTTGAGCTCTGGTAGCGTCGAGACGAATTTGGAAGATTCAATCATTTCTTAGTGATGACGAAATCTTTATGAGGCACCACATTCCAAAAGAACTCATCTTATTTTATTTTATTTATATTTTAGGTAATTTGAGATACTATTAGTAATCAGTAATTGGATTCAAATGGTTTTACTGAATAATTTAATTTTATAATTATTTTTTTGTCAAAATTGTGAAATATTTAAATTTGATTTTAGTAGTTGCTTGGTATATAAAAAGTAGGAAAGGAAGTAAAACTTCCTTGAAAAGTAGATCGTTGGTTCTTATTAGATTTTAAGAAAATATGAAACCTTTTAAGAAGTTCGATTTAATTTGTGAAATTTGCGAGTGATTCACAATATTTATCAAAAATATCCTTCACTACTTAATACATTTATTTAATAAAAAATATTTATATTTTTAACACTAAAATATAAAATATTTATTTAAAAAAATAATTTGAACTTTCTGTAAATTAAAAAATTAAACAAGAAGATGAAACATGGACTTTCCAAGAAGTTAATTTTTTAAAAAATTTACTACTTAAAAAGTTACTTATCATAAAATATATCAAGTGAATCCTTAGTTTTTTTTTTATATAAAGGAAAGATGTGACTCCTTAGTTTTAATCTTTATAGTTGGGAACTTTATCATATATTTATTTAACCATATCTCAATATTGTAATGAGGGGAAAAAAAGACAAATATCAATAGAGTCTACATTTATATTTTTTTTTATATAAGGAGGATTTAAATTTTAAACTTCTACCAATATTCTACTCTGCCCTTATCTTCTGAACAAGGTATGTATTTTAAATTGGTTGGAGGTTGAGGTAATTCGTAATTTTTTATAAAATGTTTAACCATCTAAATATTTTTCAACCTCAAATATTGTGTTTATGCATTGACAATCACATTAATCTATATTTAACTTTTAAATCTATTTCATAAAATTACTAGAGGATTTGAATTTTAAGGATTTTTCAATTTAATTAAAGTATAATATAAAATTTAGTAAAACTAGAAAATTTGTCCCCTACAAAGCACAGGACTATAAGTTACAATTAATGTAGTCATAACTGAATTGGACATTCAACTGAATGAGATATTGGTTTAAAATTCAATAGTTCAACTGTTATTTAACTGAAAATGAACTAATAATGATTAAAATAATATGTTTTAAACAAATTTCATGACTTAATTAAAGTCTCAAATTAAATAATACTAAATTATAAATATATTATCTATCACAAATAATTATTAATAAGTTTCATAACTCAATATTTAAATTTAATTAAATTTAAAAATATTCAACCCAGCCAATTCAATTTGATTTTGATAACACTAGTTACAATACAAAATAGAGAGAATAAAAGAGTTAAAATGTAAGTCTACCATTGAAATATTCCAAAAGTTGCTACTAATATCCTAAACTTTTTCTTTACTTAATATTACTCTCCATATTTCAAAATTTTAACAATTTAGCCTTACCGTATTGATCATTATTTACCAACTATACCTCTAACTCTACCCAACCCATCTTAGTTAGCAATTTACATGACATCCTAGCTAAAAAAAAAAAAAATCTTACGTGACAATTCACATGGTATCTAAGTAAACTAAAATAAAAATGCCAACAAAAATCCTAATTAGGCTCTAAGTCCAAAACCAAAACCCTAATTAATGGAACTTTAACTAACTCAAAACCTAATAAGATTAATTAATAAATACAAAGGAACAAACAAATCACAAAAATCATATATAGGAAAAATAAACTAAAAAATTCCCAAAAAAATAGAAAAATCCTGAAAAATTTGCAAAAATGCTAGAAAAATAAAAAAGTGATTAAATAAAAGAATTTTTTCAAAATACACTTGCTCTAATATCCACTAGGTATTAACTTTTAAGTAGAGACCCAAAAATGATTAAAAATCACAAATCAAGTTGGAACCCTAATTAAAAATCTCATAACCTAGTAAAATCAATTAATAAACATAAAAGAATAGACAAATAACATATTATGTATAAATTTATAGGAAAAAATAAACTAAAAAATTCTCAAGAAAATAAAAAAATCTTGAAAAATTCATAAAAAGTAAGAAAAATAGAAAAATTGGCCTGAATGAAAGAATTTTGCCAAAATATACTGATTTTAATACTCAATAAGTATTAAGTCTTCATGAGAGACCCCAAAAAATTATTGAAAATCACAAATAAAAAAATTAGTCAAATTAATTGTATTGGTTGATTGACTTTAATCTTAGTTAGACTTCTAAGTAAGTTTGATTTGTGATTTTGAATAGTTTTTTGGGTCTATAATTCAAATTTAATACCCAATGGATATTAAAACCAATGTATTTTGACCAAATTTCTTCATTTCAATAATTTTTTTTCTTTTTGCATTTTTGTGATTTTTAGGATTTTCCCATTTTATTGGGAATTTTTTAATTTATTTTTTCTCTTTAATTTACACATAAATTTATTTATTTATTTTTTCATTTGTGTTTATTAATTAATTTTATTAGATTTTGAGATTTTTGGTTAGAGTTCCAGTAATTAGGGTTTTAATTTCTAGCCCAGGAATTAATTGAGTTGAGCTTGTGCATTTTAATTGGATGGGAAACAAGAGAGGTGATCTTTTTGACAAGAGCATTATGATCATTTTATAATTTGCTCTCACTTGAATGCCACATAAACAGCCATATGAGATTTTTATGAAATGATTTTTAATGGGTCTTGGGGTTTATGATTAAAATTTAATACTTAGTCTCTGAGTATTAAAACTAGTATATTTTTCCCAAATTCCTTTATTTAAATCATTTTTTATAATTTTTCTTGCATTTATGCAATTTTTTCAGCATTGTTTCATTTTTTGAAAATTTTTGAGTATTTTTTTAAAAGAATCTACACATGATTTTTATGATTTGTTTATTCCTTCATGTTTATTAGTTAATTCTATTAGGTTTTAAGATTTCTAACTAGGGTTTTGTTAATCGGAATTTTTTGTAGTATTTTTATTTTAGTTTACTTTGTTACTACATAGATTACCATGTAAGATTTTTTCAACTAGAATGCCACATAGACTATCAGTTAAAATGAGTTTAGTACCATTTGTGGTATAATTGGCAGATGACAGTCAAAGTCATTAACTCAATTAGATTATGGTTAAATTGCTATAATTTTGAAACATGATGGGTAACATTGCACCCCAAAAAAAAATTAGGATACCAATAGCAATTTTAAGAATATTTTGGGGTAGATTTACACTTTAACCCAAATTAAAAAAGATAATATAGGAGAGAATAATATATATTAATGATATATCAATATTAATTAATAACTAATATTTATGATATTTATTAATAATTTTGAAGAAAACTACTTGTTGAGTAATAGTTTATTAGGTTTATGAATAGTTTCCATCTATTGGATTCGAGCATCTTACAAAATAATTAATATATTCTTTAGATTGGATGCAAACTAGTAAGAATATGCCATAGAACTAATGAAGGAGTTAAAAGAGATATTTCAATCATAAATCTTGTTGGTAAAAAAAATAAAAAATCTTAAATATTAGAAAATCTTAACTAAAAGAATAATATTATGCCAACTAATTTATTTTTTAAATATTGCAGTAAAATTATAACAATAGTTTCATTGAATGGAATTGATTTTAAATATTTTGCATATTGAATTGAAACCTTAATAATGAAAATTATGTTGAAATAATTTTTTATAATTATTTGATATATGATATAACCGAATCATATTTGAGCATGTTAGGCCAAAATTACAATAACTCTTATAATGTTTTTTTTAACAATATTCAAATTCAAGACGTTACTAAAGAGATATTAAGTTCATTGTTACTCAATCTAACTAGTATTAATTATATTGAAAAAGTTTTATCATGACCTATACACAATTTAAAATTAATTAGTTTTTAAAAAGTAATTCAAAATTAATTAGTTGATACTACTAAATAAGTAGATAAAAAAATATTTGAATGTAATTTAAATTAAAAGTAAATTTTCTAAAGAAGACCTAAAAGGCAAAAACAATGAAAGCTAGGCAGAAGGGGACAGAATGTTGGATGGGAAAAGTACAAAATATCAGAAAAAATTGATGGAAAATTGTCGCTATACGCATTTTTATGAATTGGCCTATTAATAAGAACAACAAAAACATCCTTTCAGTTATTCATACCCTTTGTTTGTATTCTGAAATTGCACATGTCAACTTGACTCAATTTTTTTAGAATCTTTGTTTCTTTTCTGATATATTCGCGAAATGTTAAGGGAGAGAATAATCACCTGTTTCACCAAAAGTATACCTTTCATAGTTTATAACCCAATATATATATAAGTTTAAAACTTACAAAAGTGACATAAAAACAATTCTCAAAGTCAAAATCTCTATTAAGGATCAATTATTATTTTTTAAAGCTATTATTTATATTTTCTCAAGTTATAATTTAATCTTAAGTTAAAACTTTACATAAACATCATGAATGGCAACCTAAAACATACTAATAATTAAACTTGTTGGTATAATTCTTGAGAATAATTTTAATTTTTAAGATATTTATGTCCTTTGATTTCTTATGTAGACACATTCTTAAATTAAAGTTGTAATTCTGCTAACTAGTTTTTATACCACTCTACATCTACTTGTTTATAGATATAATTAAACACATTTGGTATTTGAGTTTGTGTTGTGAGTGAGATAATGGTGATAGAATTAAAATGAAAGGGCAATTTAGTCATCAATTTTTTTTTTAAAAAAAACTTTGTTTGTGGAGTGATCGCGTTAATGTGTTTGATTGAATGCAGTTGAAGTTGCTTATATCAATTGTTAGTGATAAGCATCCAGCTAAAAATTCTTTACATATTAAATAAATTTTATACATATTAAATCAATATATATCTTCTATTGTCAATCAATTCCAAATATTTTTAGAACATGAAATACTCCCTCCGGTGTCAAATATAAACAAATTTTGGAAGGGAGGCATGGTTTAAAACAAAAAAGAAAAAATGTGGATTTGTTGCAGTAAATATAGTATTCTAAAGATATTCTTATTATTAATTAAGTAAGTGTAAAAGAAAAGACCACTAATTAAAGGTAATTTTAAAAAATAAAATATATTTAATTATAAATTAAATGAGTTTAACTACTTTTATTGTTACGTGTAAAGTAATTTTTTTTATATATATATTTGAGATGGGAAGGAGTAAATTTTATTTGAATTCCAAAAACATTAATTTGAAAATGTTTGAAATTTTTTCTTATCTCTAGTCGTTGTCAGCCATTTTCAAATGTGTAAATAATTGACTCTAATCTTTACTTTTAGCCTCATACGCATATCATGTAGAAATCATATCCATTCCCTAACTCTTTTATCCCAATTAAGTTTGAGAGTCCTGGTAAAAAAAAATATTTTTAGACCAGCAGCAGTGCTGCTCTTTGTCAATAAAATTTATAGAGCTTTCAATTCATATCAATAATTTTTTTATTAATAGATATTTTTCAAGATCTTACTTAAAAAGAGCAAGTGTTGAATTGCCATTGGATATACATATATATATATATATATATAATCTTTTGAGATTAAACAATTTTTTTTGTTTTTTACCAATAAGATTTTTTTTGGCCAATTAGACTTTTGAAACTGGGTGTTTTTTTTACCAACAAGGTTAAATAGTCTTAATATGTTTTAATTCATTAGTTTAATTTTTGGTTGAAGAAAGATGTAATAGCTCATTTGTAATCTCAATTCAAACTTCCTTTTTATTACTAATAACAGTAGGTTGAAGTGATTTAGTGCCTATTTTTCTTGAGTAAATACTCAGGGTTTGAATTTGAATCTTACATATGGAAAAAATTATAACTATGAGAGTTTTTATAGTGGTTTGAATTAGTTAGGACCCAATGTAATTTCTGAAAATTGGTTGGTATTATTAAAATGATATATACATATATATAATTTATTTATTTTTTTAAAAGCACACGTATATATTTTAAGTTTTTAGCTATATTATAGATAATTAATCTATTATATATAATTTATAATAAATTGCATTATTCATACCATTATTTTTTAGATTATTTAGTATAATGCATAAAGTCTAATTATCAAGGGGGGAAAATTCATAACCTTATGCTTATCAAGAGGACCAAGATAAGGAAATAGGAATCAATGTTGTAAGGTCTTCAATATATGAGACTCTGAAGGCCTGTATTGGCTCCAGTGACTCTTCAAATCCAATCAGAATTATTAAAATATCATATTGTATTACTAATGAATTGTGAGTTGATAGCATGTAAAATTATTAAAATCTATTTAATATAAAGTGCAATAAATGGGTTCAAATACTATTAAAATAATTCAATAACCTTGTCAAATATTGGTTTAGCCTCTGTGTGAATTTTAACTATGTATACATCCATGCGATACACGGGTCCTTCAAAAATAAGAAATTTTAATAGGAACTCTTATAATCATAATACAACGAGTTTGAACAATTATATGTTTATAAATAAAAATTTAAATATGTAATAGAGGAGTAACATACTAAATATGTAAATAAGAATTTTTAAAGATGTATTAATAAGAATTGTTTTATCTGTAATGAAAAATAAATACCAATAAAACTATTAGCTTCAATTGGCAAACACTTCTCTGTACACTTTGATGTGAGTTGAGAAAACTTCGTGCCACAAGAAAGTGCTATATATATTTTGACTGTGGTTAGTTTGCACATATTCTCACATTTAACACTTTTCTATTTCAAAATATAATTTTTGATTTCATTACAATATACGTACGTATGGGATGTAATCTTAATTATATTATGTGGGCTTTGGCCAAAAGAAAAATTACATTACATAGGTGTGTTTGGTAGCACAAAACTTAGGTAGGGGCTTACATCGTTATCTTGAATCAGATAATTCCTTTATTCTTAAAAAGTTATGTGATGGGGATTACATGGTTGTAATCAATTATAAAAAAAATTCTTAATAAAATAAAAAATACTCATCCTCTCATGACCGCCACTCACCACCACCGCCATCAGTACATAAATGTTTATAGATAAAATATTTTTGTTAGATAATGCTCATAATTAACTTGTGGTATATGTAAAATATTTTTATTAGAGAAAATAAAATAAAACCATGGGACACTGGAGAAGGTAAAATAGTTTTATTATAAATGTTGGAGATAATTGTTAAAAAGTTTTAAACGATTGTGTGCTTAACAATTTCTCACCACTACGACATTTAGCATCAATTTTTTTTAAAGGAAAACTTCTCAACCTTAACATGCTTCCTCGAAAAAAAAAAAGGAATTATTGATGGGATTGATTTTTTAAATGAAATTATTGATTTTAAATATTAAAATTTGGAAATAAATTTACTGAATTATAAGTTTGTTAATTGTTTGTAATTTGTTTAACACTATATAATTAATTTATCTGTTGCTTTTTATTCATTCGTAAGTAAAATGACCCCTGACCAGAAAAAGTCAACATTATCAATTTAAATTTGAAATCATAATATTTAGATTTAAATTGTAAATTATTGTAAAATAAATAACATTTTATTAAAATTGATTAAAGACACCAAAATTTAAAAAAAAATAATGTGCCTTTAATACGTTTCTTTTCTTTTCTTTTTTCTTTGTTGCCAACTTATTTAGTACATTTTCAAAGTATTCAACCTATTTACTCTCTTTCTTTTTTATTATAAAACACATTTTTAGAGAATTAAAGTTTCAAAATATAAGTTATTTTATTAAATTTATGTATTATTTAATATTTATTTTTCATTTTTATCCTTTTTAAGGATAACCAAAAAAGTTATGATGGAGAAAATTAAGAAAGATACATGTGATATGAGTTATAATTTAATGAGAATAATTTTAAAAAGTTAAACTAATTTTTTAAAATATCAAGATTTTTAACAAATTTTATAGTTATGTTACTTATAATAGGGAACAAAAGGGGTAGGCAGTTTCTTTATTGTTGTTAAAAAAAAAAGGAGAAAAAACACTCAAGATTCATTATTTTGAAATTGAAACGGTAATGTTCAAATTTAATTCCAAAATCATTCAAATGTCAATTAATGTTTAATTAAAATTCATCAAAGACTTTCATTATTATTGGCAAAAAAAAAAAAAGATTCATCAAAGGCATACTAAGTTAAAACAATAGTTTTAATGTAAGGGGAAAAATGATTTTCTCCTCTCTTTTTTTTTTTTTTTGGTTTCTGCCTCCAAACCTCCCCTACTCTTTTTCTTTTAAAGTCATTGGCATGTGTGCGATGCATGTGATACTTTATACCTGCAACAATAAAAAGTATTTTATAAATAATTAAAAGTACTAAATTATATGTAGGCTCATTAATCAATCTAATTATCAATTTTAATTTATCTTTCAACAACTATAATTGTATTGGTGAGAAAAAAGAAAATATAATTTTATATGAAAGATAATATGATATTGTATGATAAAAAAGAATTTAATTATAAGTAGATTTATTCAGAACATGTGAAAAATATTATGCACTAAGATTATAAGAGGTGCATGCACACAAAAATAAATGTATTTATCTATATTATTAAAGATTTCTCTATAAACAACCTTTAATGTCTTGTTTGATGAGCTAACATCATGATATAAAATCAAGATTTTCAAATCCTTTTTACTTCTCGTAGTGACATGGTAACATATAATTGTTTATGTGTAAAGATTCGCTTAAGAAGACATAAACCAATATCATACAAATTTTAACCTTGACTTCTATTTACATTAAATAGGAGAGAGCTAACAGTAATTCGAATATATACATTTAGCCCCTAATTAGGATCAAACATTGTTCTTGCATCTTGCACGTGCTTACGGGTCATGGTTATTGCAATGTACTGTGTATCATTAGTTTACTTTAACATGATTGGTGCACCAATTTTAATCCTATTGGGTGATTTGGAAGATCAAACATATATATGAAGTTAAGAAATTTAGTAAAATGAACATTATCAGTAGAAAAAACAAACAATCTCTTGATAATGACATTTATGCAATCATTCTGCATGTATGAAATTATTATTAGTCAGGACCAAATATTATTATAAAATAATATGGATTATAATAAAGCACGAAGTTAGCAGAAGCACCTCACAATACCAACTCTATAGAATAAATTTCATCAAGGAGATCAAAACTTAGCATCATCTACATCATGACAAAATCTAACCATGATATTCCATTTATCATGGAGATGATTAATATAGCATATAAAGTCAATGTGTTTTGACATAGTGGTATGTAAACCTATAGCAATAAATAAATTAAACTCATTAGGTTGATAATGTGAAATATGGAACTACTTGGTTAGATTAGTTATAATTGATACCAATTCAATAAGAAAATCTAACATTTAATATTTTATAAAAAATGTTTACTTTTCCAAAAAATGAGGTTTTGAAAAGCATGATTTGCTCAATCTAAAATATAACCTTAATAGATTTGTTAATTTTTTGCTTTTTATTTTTTAATGTATGATAAATCCAAAATAAAGCTTGTCATATTTTCACTGATTAAGTCATATTAGTATCCGGTAAGAAATTGAGAATGAGAGTTAATTTGCATTAATTATGAAAATTGTTGATTGAAATAACTTTAAAAATTATTTTAGTTTACCAATTTAATCAAATAGGTATTTAATAAGAGTTGAAATCACCAACTTCACTTGATAATTTCTCGACTTCATTTTACAAATTATTACAAATTCAAATTTTGATTAAAAAGTAATTTTTAAATCAATATTTTTTATGGTGTTTGAATTAATTGTCACAATAATTAAATTATTTTTTAATTCAAAATTTATAAGTCCATAATTTTGTATTCATAGGTAGAATTTGACTTTCATTATTTTCTTAATTAGATTATTACGTACATTAATATAACTAATATCATTTTATGATAATAATAACGATCAATTTCAATTTCCACAAATTTAAAGATAGAGCTTAGGCCATTTGATTTGATTACAACTCATAAAATCTAAATTTTTTTTATAAAAAATTAGTTTGTGATTTGAACATGATATCAATTATTTTTGTGATTTGAACATGATATCAATTATACATTGTATAATAAATTTGAAAGTTAATTTTTGTATTAAATGTTGGATTTGGAATAAGTGTCTTGAATAACTTTATTAATTACCTAAATAATTTAAAAATTGGCGTTAAAAAAATTTCAAAATTATGATTTAGGTCAAATGTTAAATAAATTTTAATTTTTAAGCTTGAATACATGGTAAACTAATTAAATTAAGATTGAAGTCAACTTTTAAAAATTAATCATTATATTAAAATTATGAATTAGTGAATCAGTGATAAACAATCCAATTAATTTAAAAATTAAGCATTTGAGCCAAATTTTAATTGTTTTTAATTGAACAATTAAATCTATAATAAATTTCCTAATTAACTAAAAAATTAGGCTTTAATTTATATATTAATAAAAAATATTTAAATTAAATTTTGATTCAATTTCTTGAATAAAATTATTTGAGGTTGATTTGTTACATTATTTAGTAGTTATTTGAAATTTAAAGTTTGGGATTAGGTTAAATCATAACAAACATTTTTTAGCAAAATTTTGAAATAAATATCCTAAAAATTAAAGATGAAGTCAAATATTAGAGTATGCTTTTTTTAAAAAAAATATAGAAACATTAATAAATTACAAACCTCCCATTTGAAAACTTTCTAATCAAGTAATAATAAATCTATTTAAAAAATTAAGCTTGAGCTCATATTAAAATAATTACTTTTAAGTAATTGAGAAAATTTAAATTCTGAAATAAATTAAATTTGATTGATGATTATGTGAATTATAAAAATCAATAATGGAAAGTTTTAAACTTGATATGTTTCTAAAGATATTACAACTAAATAATTTTTAGTAAATAATAAATACCTAATTGGTAATTAAAAAGATATTCACAGACAATGTGAATTTACATTAAATTTTAAATTGAAATTAGTCTTCCTTTTTTTAATAATTTTGAAAATTTAATTAGTCTAGTAGAGAAAAAAAGAGACAAAATCAATTAAGATATAGAAAAAATTACTATATTAAAAGGGGACAAAAAAGAAAATTTGAATATTTTCTTTAGAATTTATATTTTGAGATTTTTCATTTTTTTAAATATGTGAAATTATCTCAATATTTCTAATTTAAATTATTGATATTTTTACTAACAAAAAAGTTTCATGAGATTTTGTATTAGTTTCAATTAAAAACATAATTACGATAATAAAATTGGGACTTACATGATTCTGTTGAATCTAGAGTTTTGATAATTCCAAACCAACATTCAAGAACTTGGAATGAAGATATCAAATGAGCTCAAAATGGTTCAAGTGAAGAAATTCTGAGTAATCTGTGCAAAATTTGTTATAGGATCATTAAATATGTTTGAATATGGGTAAAAGACTTTGATTTGGTGGAAAGATGTTTTAAAACCTTGATTTTAAGTTAAATCATGAAATATTTGAAAAACACCCACCAACAGACGAAGTTTTAAAGGTTTATATTGAACTGTCATGTTGGAAATTCGAACTTTGGCTTTGGAAATTCGAATTTCGAGCTAAGACTGAATAAGTCTGAAGAGATGCTTCTCTGACAGACGAATTTTGCTTTTCCCAAATTCGAATTTTCATAAGTATCTGAAAGAAGCTTTTGAGCAACAGACGAACTTTGAGTTTTGAACATTTGAATTTCAGACAAAATGAAACTTATGAAAATTGAAGATATTCGTCTGAAACAATGTTAAAGTTCATCTGAAATCAAGATTATATTGAGTTTCAAAATTTCTCACTGACAGACGAACTTTGAACATGGAAATTTGAATTTCAGAAGCCAAAGTTGTGAGCCTGTTGAAATGATATGATGACATACGAAGGACAGTGTTTACAAATTCGAATGTTGAAATAAGTCTGAAAAGAGGTCTCTCTGACAGACGAACTTCACTCTTGTAAAATTCGAATTTCGAAAAAAAATGAACTACTGTGCTTCTTGAACATGCTACAGACAGACGAATTTTGGGGTTCTAAAATTCGAATTTCGAAGGCACTGTAGCAAATTGAAAATATTGTTCACACTTAACAGAAAAATTTTTTTCTTGAAAATTCGTATGTCACAACATGAAAACATTTTCTAAGTTTTAAAATTCGAATTTCACTTCATGAACAGACAAACTTCAGTATTTCAACGTTAGAAGCTTTAACCTTCGGTTCCTTCGAAATTCGTCTGTTGACCAACTAAAATTCGAGAAGCATTAAATACGGTTGGTTAACGGATAGTTTTTCAGAGTAACCGTTGGATAACTTCCCCAACGGATAGATTTTGTCTCTAACGAATAGTTGGAACCTAAGTCTATAAATACAACATCATTTGAAGTTGTGGGTAACGAATCAAACTTTGTATATACTGAAATTCTGCCAAATCTTCTACTCAAAGACTTTTACCCTTTTTGCTTCAATACTTGTACTTCAACTTTCATATTTACTCTATTCAAGAGAGTTTCATCTGTGTAAACAATCTAATCTTCATCTGGAAGATAGATTTTCTTGTGAGGAGATATCACAAGGGATTGTAAAGCACTTTGTGAAAATGCAGAAAGAGATTGAGTGAGCTCTAGAAAACAGAGCACTGACGTTGTACTGTGGCAATTGCAAGAAGCCCGTTGAATTCTTGCTGAATAGTGGAAAATCTCAAGTGGTGTCTTGGAGACTGGACGTAAGTCAAGTGGAGAGACCGAACCAGGATAAATATCAGAGTTTTTCTTCTCTCTATCACTACTCTTTTATCTTACCGCTTTATACTCTGTTTTTCTGTCATACCTTGCTTTCTTCATTGTTCTCACTTTGTGCAGAAAATTTTAATCTTCCCAATTCACCCCCCCTCTTGGGAAGTCAGCCTAACTAACAGATTCAATAGCACTTTGTATTTTTAAATTAATAATTTCAAACAAATTTAATTTTTCAAATAATGTTTGAATATATACAATAAACCAAATAGATTACAACAATTAAATTTAAAAATATCACACTCACAAATCCCACTCTTGGTCTTAACATTAATTTTGATTTCATTAATGAACTTCGAGTATAGATCTTCTCGGTCCAATCCCACCAACTCTTTAACCAATCCAGTTCATCTAAACATGATAAGAAAATATCGTCTTTAGTCTTGGATATGGAAAATTCAAAAACTATAGAAGAAAGGCTGACTCTAAATCTTGCAAACCATTTATTTTTAATATATTTATTAAAAAAAACTCCAAAGAACAAAAACATGACAATTTAAAAGAATCAAAAGAAATAATTGATAGAAGAATATTTAATCTAAAGTTTTGTTGTAAAGAAGAACTTTATAGAAGCATTGGACATAACGGAAGACAATAATTTATTTACTTTTGAACTGATAATAACCATTCATATGTATGATTCTTCATATTAAGACTTGAAAACACATCTATTAGAGTAACCATCTACACATGATGATGATAGGGATGGAAACATTAAGTAACTAGAAATAAACCTGTGCAAATATGAAATGGTATGATGAAATTTTACATATATTTATAACAAAAGAACCCACACATAAAAATTTGAAAGTTAACCAATTGATCGACAATCGTGGAATTTGATTAATAATATATTCAAATTCCTAGATCAAATTTTGAATTCAAAGATGCATTCATAATTTTTTTTATTATTTTATATTTTAGTTAGTCAGTAAATCTTGTAGTTTAATAATAGTATATTTGAATTAATTAGTTTGTATGATACAAATTATTTAAATCAGTTAATTAGTATGATACAATTATTTTAAAATATATAGATATTAAATATTATGAACAAAGCATCTCATTCTGCGATGTGTTGGTTTGGAGATTCCAAATATGTGAAAAAGATACGTTTAATTTCTGAACCTACTGAACATATGGGGAGCTGTTTTTTTAATTATTTTTATATATAAAATAGATAATTAAAAAGAGTATTCTCGGATAAAGTAGATTTTATTACACATCAAACTTTCGTCCGCTTCAAATATCAACGAACAGTTAAAACAAAGTGGTAATTGAAATTTCACATGGTTAATTGTGAAAAAGTATCTATTTATAATAACAAAAAAAAAATAGAGCCTTATGGACTTAACCACAGTCTGATTTAATTAGAAAGTTAGATAATTAACTACTTAGGTAGTTAGGAGGCTCTAATCACCTCTGCATATATATATATAAATGAAGATTTTTTAGTATAAATCTCTCTTGTTCTCTCTCATCATTTCATCTGTTTTCCCCCCTTTTTCTTAAAATATCAAATAATGACGCAAATTTCCATGTCAAAAACTAGAAATAACAATTATCATCCACAGTAAACGAGAAAATTGTGTATCAATGAGAAGAAATTAAGCTCAACAACTAAATATGATGGCAAATTCTTAGAAACTACATACATACACAAAAACAATCTAAATAGGACCATAGTCATCGTCTGCAGGAGAAGGAGGCCTCGCGATGGCAATGAAAACAACTAAGGCACCAAACAAGACAGTAACAAGAGAAGTGAAGTTGACAAGAAAAGCCTCAGACCCAAACTTAGCCAACCCTGATTTCTCTAAGAAAGTCAGCTTCTCCAGAAATCCAAGTGCAGCAGCAGCAACAGCCATCACATACACAAACAGCCCAAACAGAATGTGCCAAGGAAGGGACAGTCTTGTCAGGAATGGGTCCCCTCCTGGGTAGAGGAAGATCACAAACCCATAAATCCACTGCACATATTTATCAATACATTAGGCCAAAGTTGAACCATACATGTGTCACAGGAATTAGGAGTATTCATAGGTTGAGTTGGGCTAAATTTCATCCCCACCCAGTGCCTAGCCTAGCGGACACACTGAGTTGAAGCAGGTTGAGGCCCTGGGCGGGATGAGGCAATCAAGCCACTTGAACACCCTAGGACTGACAAACTCAGAATTAATAGTATATATGTAGTAGATGATGCTTTGTGTTACTTCAATGTCTTCCTAAAAAACTTTGATAGCCCTACCTGGAAAACAAAAGACTCTAGTGTGAATGAAAGGAGTATTTGCAGGAAAGTGCAGAGAGTCCAACGAATGGTTTACCTGAATGCCATAAAGGACAACAACCGCAATTCCCAGCCAGGAATGAAAGCTGTACAGATTAGCAATGTCTTCTTCATTATGATACTTGAACACAGCACAAATTCCAGTAATTCCCAGTATCAATGCGATGGCATGAAGAACAAGGTGTATTAGCTTCTTCACTTCTTTCTCTAGAGGGAAAGATTTGTAACTTATGATAGCTGCAATAATTTGTTCAAGAGTGTGAAAATACAAGAGAAAGTTTACCATCACTAAGTTCTGAAACTATTTTGGGTTACCTTCGCCTCCAATAACAATTAAGCCAATTTGCATCAGAACAGGATGGACCTGTATCAAAGAGAAGTGTGACATAAGACATAGACATAACAGAAACATTAAAGTAGAACTATACTGTGGAATACATTGAAGAGAAGGCTCTTGTCTGAAGAGTCCCAAGCTAAGCCACCCAGAAAGCGAATGGTCCAAACTAAGACCATAGCAATAGCAGCAATACCCAGGAAGTGAACAGCAAACGTTAATGGAAAAGGATTTACACGAAGCTCCATGTCTGTCTAGTGTCTCTCCTCTTTCTCCTCTTTCTCAATTTATGGAAACAACAACCAAAATATGCTATCTAGTAAATTGGTATGTAGCCAATCTAACTTTCTTGACCTTTGACTGACTGATACAGATCGTCTTCGTCCTTTTCTAAGAGCTCCCCGCCTGTCTCTCTCTCATAACAAAATTTAAATGTAATGGTCCTCTTGTTCTCTAACTTCTTGTCTTCATCCCTTACATTCTCAAATCGCAATTTAATTTCTTAACCAATTCTCCTATGACAACATCCCTTCCATTTATGCTGTATTTAATAGATGAAAAATAAATTTGAGGAAAGGAAAAAAATGTGAAGGAAATACCAAAGTTATGTACAGTAAATAGCAACATGACTTTGCTGAAATTTTTTTTTTCAATTTATGTAAGAGTTTTCTTGTTCTCATTCCTTTTCTCATTTCCATCTTATATCAAATCAGTTTATTATTTGGTTGAAGAGGAGGAGAGGAATTTTGCTTTCCTCTATTCATTTTAGTTTAAAAATATGAAAGGGAGAAGAGGACAATTTTTTCACTTTCCAATTCCTCCCCTCAAAAGTAGGAGGATTTGAAAGATAAGGGAGGATTTTCATAATGGCTAAATTATTCCTATTTATTTTAATTTCACCATTATTTTTTTGATATCCTAAAAAATTATATGTTCTCACTTTTCAAATCATTACTGTGATTGCGATGCACCACATCAAGCCTCCGACCTTATTTTCATTTTTTTTAATATTATAATAAAAATAATTTTTTAATATTATAATAAAATATTTAAGTCAATATTAACCTTTATAATGGGATTACATTAAAAAAATTAATCAAATAATATTTTTGAGAGAAGAAATAATAAATAATATATGGGATTTGTGTTGAATTGTAATGTAGTTATTTTATGTAAAGAGAGAGAGAGAGAGAGAGAATTTAAATTTGATAATAATATAATTGTCAATTTATTATTATTTCCACTCCATTACCTCTCAAACCAAAGGGAACACCAAACAAGGGTATAATAATCAATTTTTCACCTCTCTTTCCTCTTAATTAAATCAAATAAAATCAAATAAGGGAATATTAAAATTCCTCTTATTCATTAAAATCTCTTCCTTTTTTTTCCTTCCCGCTGAACCAAATAGATCCTTCATATAACTTAACACATTTCCTTTTGCTATTCACAGAATCTCAATCTGAAATGAGTGTCATTATTTATGGCTTCATAGCGGATATATTCCCTTCGATCCATATTATAGGATATTTTATATGAAAAGTTTCTAGTTCAAAATATAGGATATTGGATATTTTTTTCTATTTTATCTCTATTTTTAATTCTTTTCTACCCTTTATTTATAATCTTATAATAATAATAGAACGAAGTATTTAATAAAAGTAAAATAGAAAATATTGATATTTTTTATATTAATTAAAAAAATAATTTTTTAATATACATATAATTAATATAAAATATCATATAATAAAAATAGAAAAATATATATTTTATATTGATATTAATGATGTTCCTGGTTTGCATCATTAATTTTGTATAAGTGCCCGCCTACCAAACACATATTTTTCATGTGTGAGGGAAGGAAAATTCTGTACTGGTGATGTCCTGTCCTGGATTTCACTTGACTTATAACAGCAACTTGTAAGTGCCGATGATTAAAGGTGTCCTTAGTCTTAGTTGAGAGTGAGACAGCTACAATTCGGAGTCTCGAAGGATATACTCATGAAAGATGAAAACGAACCCAACAAAATAAACACTTACCTCTGACATTTGTTTTTAATGTTCTCTCGTACATGCATTTTTTTTTTGAAAATAAAATAAAAGGTTCACTTTTGGTTCGATTTTGAACCAAAATCGAAACGATTAAACAAATCAATTTAGAAAAATTGCAGACTTGTTCAGTTTGACTTAACAATCAGTTTGGTTAATTTTTTATTGCTTTGGCATGAATGGAGTGTTTTTGAAAATGAAACTATCGTAATTATAAATAATTAGATTTAAATTATATATATAAACTGAGCTGAGAAAATGTGATGAGATTAACCAAGTTACGCGAAGAGGAAGACGAGCTGAAACTGAGAAAGAGGAATGAGTTGAAGCTTATTATATGAATTAGAACTTAAAAAAAAAATTTGATATGAAACAAAACCATTCTTAAGCACATGACTCAGCTTATTTAGTTCAAATCAAACCCATTTGAATCAAATAAAAAATGGAATGGATTTAATCAGTTTTTTATTTAATCAATTTGGTTCAATTTTGATCAAGATTAACATTAACACTCTTATAATACCTTGATGGGTTGAATTTTTTTTTTTACCGACATATTGATGGGTTGAAATTAAATAAACAGATAACCAAGATGGGTAGCCCCATCTTTCATACAGCATTTATTGCCCTAGATTTATCTGTTGGGTTGGGCCTAATGACATCGAAACCCATGTGCTTAAGCGATCTTTTTAGATATTTAAACTCTTTTTTTAATCAAATTATTAAGAACAATTGCATTTTAAATTTAAAAAATTGAAACTGTTGATAATAAAAATTAGTTAGTGTGATTCATGGAAAATCTACTTTTTTTTTTAATTCAACTTAGATCATAGAATATTTTAAAGAGAAAACATATGAATCTCATATTTTTCTCTCTCAAATTTATCCATCTGGAGAGAAAAAATATATGGGCCTACACCTCTTTTTTCCTCACTTTAATCTTTTATATTTTTTCTTACTATCTAAGAAAAAATCTAAGAAAAAATCTATTTTCTCTTTTATTTTCTCATATAATTTTCCTGTTCATAACATAGGGTTAATTCCCAAGACAACTTCAATAGGGAAGCAAAATTTGAAAAACCTTACAGTCTAATCTAAGATGAAAGAGACTAGCCTTTAGTTAGGATCAATTTGTTTTTAGATTGGATTATGTATAATTGATTATTGGAATAAGTTCTTATTTATAATAGATTATGAGAATAAATGATTATCTCAAAAGTGATTTGTATTTGAATAGTTTTATCCCATAAGTAATTTTGAGAAAAAAAAATATGTTTGAATAATGGGGTTTAAGTGATTATTTGGTAGATAATGAGAAAAAAAAAGTAAAATAAGTTATTATGGGAGAATAAGTGATTATCATAAGTAGAAAAAATCAGTTTCTTCTATAAGTGTTTATTTAATGTATAAGTGCTTATTGAAAAGTTATTTCCATTTGACAATTCCACCACATAATTACTTATGGATCTCATAATCACATATGAATCCTATAATAACTTAAAATCTCTATCAAAGATGCATGAAAGCTTGTTTAACGAAAGCTTGAACTTTGGAATAAGAGCTGAGAAGAGAAATGAAGGATTGATGTAGACATTTCCTTTGATTTAAATACAAACCAAACCTTTTCCTTCCCTTTCATTCTTCGCAATCCAAAGATAGCCTCAAGAAACCCATCTTGAATTATAATTTAGAACACCAACTCAATCTCTCTCCTTTTTTGGGATTTAAGAATATTTTTTTAGATTGTTAGGTTCAATGGTTAAATTGAAAAAAATTTATTTTCTTATAAGAGAAATTAAAGCTTATATGTCTAAAATGTTGTTTTCTAATTAAATTAGGAAATGAATTTTTTTAACAATTAATAATTTTTATTATTAACACTGTTAACTTATTTTTTTATCTTCTTAAAAAAAAAGTAATAACTATTAAGTACTGGTGAGATTGAAACGCGGGAATTAGGTATTTTAATTTTTTAAAAAATAAGTTGGTAATCTTAATAATCAGTGACTGGATCAGTGATTAGTTAAAAAAAAAAAACAACAACAAGAAGATGTACTGATTTGATTGAAAAAAAAAACCTTAAATATATAAATTTAAATACCGAAATAGTCTCTCTCGTTCTACACACACCCATATATATATATATATATATATTGGCTTCTCCTCTGTGGCTGCTTAGCACCATCACAGTACCGTAGCGGTGTTGCTATCTTCTCAACAAAGTTGAATCATTTAGAATTAATCTGCGTGGTTCACATTTATTAATATAATTTTTAATATTTTTAAATTTTTTATAAAACAAAGCATATAACGAAAAAAATTTCTCAACTATAAACTCTTAAGTTGGTAAAAAAAAAACTATAAACTTTTAACAAATAAAAATAAAATTTATATATAAAATTCGAACCATCTACAATTAAAATTAAACCGTGCAAATTTGTTATATATATATATATATATATATTGTAAAAGACAAAACAAACCAGGTCCAAAGAATTTGTTCATATGAATATGGGCAACACGATTATCCATTCATTTCATTAACCACTGGCCACCATTATTATTATTATTATTATTATTATTATTTTGTAGTTGGCCTTCTTGGCATTGAATATGGCTTTTAAAGCCATACATGAATATATACATGAATAGTCCAAAAGGATAGAAAAACATTAATAATGGAGATCTGAAGTTCATGCATGAAATTAACGATCAATGTGTTAGAATCATACATTAATTGGATCTTATAACAATACACTAACAGAATCTTTTTTCTGACACTTCGTGATTCGTTCCACCCATGAGCCTAAAATGTTAAAAAACATATTTTTGTCTCTATTATTTCATTGAATTTTTAATTTGATCCTTATAATTTAAATATTTATAATTAACTCCCTATTATTTCATTATATTCTTGTTAATATTTTTTTAAAAACATATGATAAATTTTATTTCATTATTTATATTTTTTATCTTTTTTATTAGTATAAAATATATAGAGAGAGAAAGTATGAAGATAATATATGATTAATTAAATCAATAAAATTTAACAAATTATTGTTCAATAAAATTTCAATAGTAAGGATTAAATCAGAAAATTTGTAAATTATACCAACTCAATATAAAAGTTCAAATAAAAACTAAGCAAAACTATGGGGATAAAATTATAATTTTCCCTAAAATCTTACTTAATTAGTACTACATACCTATTTTGTTTCATTTGCATAACCATATTACAAACAGAAAGGGGCAGAGATGACGAAGTACAGGACCAGCAATCTAGAGCGTCATGGGAAGGTTACGGTGTTTCTCCGTTCTTCTCACACTTTTTCATCTGTTCAAGTCGGCCATTTCTGCACATGAGCAGGCTGTACCAACACCACCATTGCCGGTTCTTCCTCTTCCATCATATTCTCAGTTAAAATGGCAGCAAAGAGAGATCATCATGTTCCTCCACTTCGGTGTGAACACCTTCAACGACAGAGAATGGGGAGACGGCCAAGAAAGCCCAGAGATCTTCAACCCTCCGGGGCTGGATGCAGGGCAGTGGGCGGCGGTGGCGATGGAGGCCGGAGTTTCGTTGATGATCCTGACTGCGAAACACCATGACGGGTTTTGCCTGTGGCCTTCGAAGTACACTGAGCATTCTGTAATAGGAAGCCCTTGGAAAGATGGCAAGGGAGACGTTGTGAGGGAGTTCGTGAATGCAGCTTCAGCAAAACGAATAGACGTGGGGCTTTATCTTTCACCTTGGGATAGACATGACTCTAGATATGGAGATGATTTGCCTTACAATGAATACTATTTAGCTCAGCTTCAAGAACTGCTTAAGAAGTGAGCTCCTTCATCTCTCTATGTATGTCTATGTGAAGAAATATAAATATATATATATATATATATTGATGTTTAGTTCTATTTATGAATTTGAATGATGTAGGTATGGGGAAGTGAGAGAGATATGGTTTGATGGAGCGAAGGATCCAAAGGCACAAAATGTGACATACTACTTCACAGAATGGTTCTCAATGGTGAAAGAGTTGCAGAGTTCCATTAACATATTTTCAGATGCAGGGCCTGATGTTAGGTGGGTTGGAGAAGAACAAGGCTATGCATCAGACACCTGTTGGTCTCTTATTAACCGAACTTCACTTTCCATTGGAAATCCTAACATCACTCAGTAAGTTCATCTTCCAAGCTGAGCATTAATATTATTCACTCATATAATCGTAGTCTTCATCATCATATCCATCTATTTCGTTTACATTTAAAACTAACTCAAATTATTCTTAAGTATCAAATGATCTGAATTTTTGTCCTGAATTAATGGACAAAATACTCTCAGCTATTTTTTTGGGCTTCCTAGCATCACTAAATTTTATTGTGCTGTTTCTGTAGTTTCTAGGAATATTCCGTGCGTAACAAGGGCATGTTTAATCTTTAAAGATAAGGAACTAACAAGAACTCATTATACTTGACGTTCAAGTGAAGTTATTTATCAAGACCAGAGAGATACGTTATACATACATCTACTTTGATTTGTCATGATTTTAATTATCACTGATTTCTTGGTGATCATATACGTATAGATACCTCAGCACTGGTGATCCGAAAGGAACAGACTGGGTTCCAGCAGAATGCGATGTATCGATACGACCAGGATGGTTCTGGCACAAGTCAGAATCCCCAAAAGACCTCACTGAACTACTCGACATTTACTACAACTCAGTTGGTAGAAACTGCGTATTACTCCTCAACGTGCCTCCCAACACAACTGGCCTCATATCTGACATTGATGCTCATAGATTGAAAGAGTTTCACAGTGCAATCACCACAGTTTTCCAGAAGAACATTGCAGAAGACTGCACTGTGATAGTTAGCAGTCAGAGAGGAGGGAACGAAGGTGGTTTCGGAGCAGAGAACTTGATAGACGGTGACCATTTGTGGTCGTACTGGGCTCCTAGTGAAGGAGGAGGAGGAAAGGAGCATTGGGTTGAGATAAGGGGGAAGAATAATGGGAGTGTGACATTCAACGTGATTAAAGTACAGGAAGCCATTGGACTTGGTCAAAGGATTAAAGGGCATGAAATCTATGTGGATGGAGTGTTGATGATCGAAGGGACCACAGTGGGTTACAAGAGGCTTCATAGGGTTGAAGGGGGTGTGGTGGATGCTCATGTTGTGAGGATCAGAATCACTGAGTCAAGAGGATTGCCTCTCATTTCTTCCATTGGCCTCCATTTTGATCCTTTCTGGCACTCTAAATTCATTGGCTTCAACAGTAAAGATAACAAGTCTCATATACATTCTCAACTCATTATGTAAAACAATTGAGTCTTGTATTCATTTTAACTCCTTATTTTACTTCCCTTATTTCAGAGACATTTCATAGATTTTATATATTCAGAAGTACAGTATGTTTATTTATCATTGAAGGTGGTAATGTATATGTGTGTTTAAAGTAGTTTATTTATCATTACAAGGAATAAACTACTCACAATTTATCAATAACATGTAGCTTATAAATTTATATTTTATATTCATATATTAACTAATTGAGCGACTTCCTATAGTTTTGCTATATATATTTGATGAATTTATATATATCGATGATATGATACATATGCATAAAATTTTATTTTTTTAATGGACTTTAGATGTAAAATTTAGTTTTTTTTTTTCAGTTTCTTGTGCCCATGTTGTCCATGATATGTCCTTTATTATATGCATAACCTTTTTCTTTCAGCCCAACTTTATCGCACACTCTATAAATTATTTGTAGATCAAAATAAAAAAAATATTTTTTATTATAAATTAAAACTAAAATATTACTTTTTCTTTCTCTATATATAAAGAAAGAGTAATATTTTAGTACCCCTGTAGAGGAGTCAATTTATTTTGGCCACCGGACAAACAAAACATAATTCACGAGTGACGTTAGTCAAACAAACTGGAAAAAGAATCATCAACTCTCGAGTGGGGACATCAAGGTGAAGGAAATCGGCTCTGATGGCCTAAACCGGAGAGGATACCCCTATTTAATTTAATTTAATTTAATTTCATGTATGATATCTTCTTGTTGATTCATTGTGCCTTTTCTTATTATTGTCAAACCAAGGATCGTGATTACTTAATTTTGCTTCCAAATAACATATGCATGACAGGCCCTATTTATTTAAAATAAATGCTAGCCAAATAATCTGGGCAAATAAATATACGAATCTCATTACAAAATAATCTGGCTCTACTTATTTAATCTACTATCTGTTGATTTGTTTTTCGGTTTTATTCTTATGTTGAAAATATTCTAATCTCATCATTGATGACTGTTTCTAACTTTGCTGCATTAATTTATCTCAATAATCCTTTATATCTTTCTAAGAAACACCTATATTGATACGAGTACCAATATATTTGTTAAATAAAATATAATACTTAAATGTATTCTTCAATGACTATTTTATTATATCTATTACAAGTGTCAAATATATATATATATATATCCACAGTAATCTGCTTCATATGTAACTGATTTTAAACTAGCTAGTAATGAAGCAGCCAAATAAACTGAGGATATATATATATATATATATATATATGAAGAAGTTAGAAAATCAAAGTCTTAATCTGTGAGAAGCAAGGACAAGAAGACCGCCATCAATTTGTAAAGTAAGCATGGCCCTGTGTTTTGCTGATTGCTTTTGATCTGCCAGATTGAATTTGAAGCTTCCCAAAAGAACTGCACAGAATACCTTCATCTGTCTGTATGCAAACTCCTTTCCCAGGCATATTCTTGGACCTGCCTGTTCATCACATCAACTATATCTCAAGCTCGTAAGACTCACAAAAGTTTCAATTTTTTTTTCTTTCTTTTTCTGGTCTTACCTGGAAGGCAGTGAACTTGAAAGAACTCTCTTGCTGGAAAATTCCATTATGATCAAGCCATCTCTCTGGCTGAAATAACTCAGCATCATTACCCCATAAGAACTTCATCCTTCCCATGGCATAAGGGCAGAATGACAGTAGATCACCTTTCCTCACACTAAATCCATCTGGCAATATGTCGTCTGAAAAACAGTACTTACCTTCCTGTCACAACACCATAAATCTGATTAAAACAACTCTGAAACATAAAACACTTCAATGAAAAACTATGTCAGATCATATAGACAAATCTGATTTTAATCAATGTTAATATATCTTTATTACCAGTGGAACTGCTGGGTAGAGCCTGAGTGTTTCAGTCAAAGCTGCATGCAGATACTGCATGTTTTCTAGGGCATCTTCTGTTACCCTAGCTGCAAGTTCTTCAGTGGTTAGGCTACCTTCTACTTTTGTTGCCTCCCAGATTTCCTGTGCAATCTTTTCCTGAATGTGGGGATGCTTGCAGAGCAAGTAAACAAACCAGGAAAGAGTGCTGGCTGTTGTGTCCTTCCCGGCGATGATGAAACTCAGGATGATGTCTTTAAGATATTTTGGATCTGTCTCTTTCAGCTCTATAAACCTTGACAAGATATCACCATTCCTCACCTGTGTCAACCATATTTTCTGCCATTAATTCTTCATTATGGAAGAACATTAAGGGATGGTTTAAGACCTATGGATTACAAACACTCATGTTTATAAAAACAATCATAAGACAAAGTTTTACTCACAGGAGAGTCATCCTGTAGCTTTTGGACTTGCTGAATCTTGGTTCTGATGAGTTTATGCACAAACTGGTCTATTACTCTTATGCTGTTCCTAAGTACTGCTTCTGATCCAATGTTCAGGAGCCACTTGATCTTCCAGAAAATGTCGACATATCGATACATTGTAGCTGTACTTGCTTCATCAAAAGCATTGGAGAACCGAGTACCTTCTTCATAGGTTCCACACATGGTGTCTAGTTCTACACCAAGCACAACCTTAAATACTGAATCTAGAGCTGACTTCATGAACAAATCCTGCATGCCATTGACCAGATGCTTCAACTAAATTATCTTCATTCTTTCATAAGGAAACAAAGTAAAGGTATAGAGAATAGAATTAAAAGATGTTGAGGATGAAAATGAAGTTTATGCCCTTGCTTTTTGAAAAGTAAGAAATGATGAAACAAAGAGGCATATTGGTGTATTTCACTAAGTAATTTCTTACTTGCAGATCAATAGTATTGTTTAAAATTGTAGCTTCAGAAACTGTCCCTGCAAGCTTTACTGCGTTGGATTTAAACACAGAACTGCTGAAGTCTCTCAATAACTTGGTGGAAAATTGATGGCTTGCCGCCTTCCTCTGATGTTTCCACCTCTCTCCATCCACTGTGAATATACCATCACCCAGAAGATCATTCAAAACACTATGGTGATACCAACCCTGCAATGTCAGATGGAAACCTTTTATTCTCTTTTAGTTATAGACATTCATTTTGAAAATGTCCTTTTATCTTACTATTACATAACTGAGATACCATAAGACCGATTGGATGTTATTAAAGTTATTTCGGTGTTTGATATTAGGTTCTCCAATAAAACTATGTGACATGTAGATGAAACACTCTGAAAGAGACAATCATATAAATTGAAGAACTTGATGGTAATCATCTAATAGAAACTACACTAGATTCTTTCCTTTCACATATTTTCCACCTTTTTATCCCAAAAATTATGAAGCATGGACACTTCAAAAAAGATATGTTCTTGAGCAACATACATGAAGCATTCATACAAAGCAACTCTTCAAAAAACACATGGACACTTGATAGTTCATACTTTATAATACCGTGATTTCATATCCATGCATATCTGTACCATTATCTGTACTACTTGACCCAACAGTACATATTGATTTCATCACACAATTTTTCTTTTTATGAAAAAGGCGGTGATTAGGGAAGGCATTCTCAGAACCACTGGGCAGAGCTCCAGTGTTGTGGACTAATGATATCCCAGTAAGTATAGGTTGTCACTAAGGGCCTAAACATTGATGCCCAAGTGAGGGCCAGCCAAAGCCACCCAAGAGACTCGGACAGTAGAGAATCTCCTTACGTAGGGTTGCCTACCAACATCACACAATTTTAAGCTCATAGAATAGCATACAGAGAAAGTTGGGTTCGAGCCTTGTGGATATATGGGAAAGCTACTTCCTCATTTGAGACCAAGCAATGCTTAAATCATGATTACGTAGTACTACTAAATACCATGTGGTTGTCCCCCAGAAAAAGAAAGTCAGGATGTTAAATCAAGAAATACCTTGCCGTAGTTTGCAAAGTTTGTAGTGAGAATGTGCTCAATATTCACTGGGTCTGCAGTGTGAACTTCATTTCTCAAGAAGCTAAGCAACCTGTAAGTTTTCCTCTGACTTGTGAGGTCAGTGATGTAATCCAGAAGCCTGTGATAGTTGAAGAGTTGGTTCAATACAGTGCCAGCAACAGGGTGGTATCTTCTTCTCTTGTTAGAAAATCTTGTGCCGTGGATTTTGATTACAGCAGCAACAAAAATTACAGACACCAGAACTAAGAGCAGAGGTCTCAGAGCAAAGAGATAATCCATTTCAGAATTGTTGTGGCTGGAAACGAAGATACTATTTCAGAGGTGATATCGAGTTGTAGCAGTTGAATGTAAGAATGCTAAACCTTTGATTATATCATTATCTGGGACCACATTAATCTTGATTTCTTGACTTTGTCTAAAACTGATTTTTTTAATGCAGGATTATTTAAGTTTTTTTAGATGCCGCAAATATTAAACTATTTAATTGTAAAGTTTAAAAATTCACAACTAATAAATTATACCATTACATTTATTTTTCTTAAAAAAAAATTTGATCTGATGATTCATGATTGGTATAAGTGTAACCATATAGTGATTCCCACAAACAACCATATTATAGTATAATCTTATAATATAATGAAAAAGGAAACTCAAAATTAGCTAAACCATATTACAAACACTAAAGTCAAGACAAGTTTATGTGTCATACATAATGATTTCAAAGTGGGAATTATAGCAGATATAAATTTCTTAATATAACGCTTCAGTACAATACATAAATGTATATACTTAATATTTAATACAGTTTAATGTTACATGGTTGAATTTTTATAAGAAAAAATAGTTAAGATATTACATTTTTATGGAAAGAATTGAATTGATAGTAAATATTTAAATCAGGGAAACATGTGTCGGATTTCAAATTTGATTTGGCTAGCCGCAAATGGAACTATCAAGTTCGAACGATAAATGAGGCAGTTAAGAAAGAGACATACATAGGTCCTTCCTTTTTCATGAAAAAGAAAAAAGCATATTGTTGTATGAGAAATTGGAACCACAGTTCCCAGTAATTAAGTGCTACCCAAACACAGCCTTCATTCCCCAAACGTGAATCGCAAGGGGACAATTTTGGACATTGGTGGTATATAAAAAATTATAATAATGAATGATAGGTAGATAGAGTGAAAATAAAGTTATAGATTCAAATATTACACTGAGAGTTCGTTTGGTATACTTCTTATGAACTTAATTTTCTGAGAAACTCATCCAATGACATGCCTGATTGATTTTCTACTTTTTTAGAAGTTTAAATTATTATATTTTAATATTAATGACATAAATATCTTTGTGAGAATTGAGCAAAAAAACCAAAAAATCAAAATATTTGGAAATTGAGGCCAAAGTTTACATTGTTTTAGAGTTATAATAGAATTTTTCCAAGTCAAAATAGAACATTTTCAAGTTAGAATAGAAATTTTTTTGTACAAAATGAGAATAGAATATTTCAAAGTGAGGATAAAAAATTTTCAAATTAGGATAGAAATTTTGATTTTTTTTTTTACCAAAACCCAATTTTCCCAATGTCTTTTTTATTTTGTAATTTAAAAAAATAAGTGATTTTTTAAAAAATTATTACAAAATATTGGAGAAGTAGAACTTTTGAAGGTTTAACTTAAATTTAACTTTTCAAGAAGTTATATAATTTTTGCTAACTAAGTAAGAGTTATTTATTTACTTATCGAGATGTTTAATTTCTAACTCTCACTCTCTACAAGCTCTGAAAAAAACTATTTTTATCTAGACACATCGAGGATAATTGTATTAAAAGTTATAATAGGGAATGAGTACACACAATCATTGAATCTGAGCATCTAGAAACCCAAAACCTAAAGTCCTGAACTGGTGCATTTAGGAAATTTCAAACCTGCCGCCTAATCTAATTTTTTATTGAATGTCGTCGTAGCTGGCCCAATGATGTGCGACTAACCCAGCCATTTTGTTTTCTTTTTATTGATTTTTTTAGAGAAAGATAAAAGCTAGTCAGACAAGTTATGTGATTGAGTTAAGGTGGGCTGGAGATTAAAAGCCCATTTAGTTTTTAGTTTGCAAATTTAAGTTATAATAAAATGAAATTTTAATAAAAGTAAGTTTGTTTATTGTAACATGATGTATATTTGAATATTTTTTATTATAAAAGTAAGTTTAATAAAATAATTGTAAGATAAAAATATGTTTACAAATTAAAAAGTAACTTTTTCAGTTTATTGGTTAAAAGTACGTTTAAAAAGGTAAAAGTAAATTTATATAATGACCTTTTGAAATGAGTTAAATATAAAATTAGCCAAAAGTATGTTTGAATCAACCCTAAAGATTTTCGAAATTAGCTATCCCGCCAACATATTCATCACGTTTTTCCTCCTAACACAATTTTTCATTTTCATTATCTAGATTTCACACACACATTACCCAACAAGTGATTAGCCCATTTGACAGGATTATATTAACTCAACTCAATCTTAGACCAGATTAAACCTAAGTTATACCAGGTAACAAGCCAGTTTTTATCCAAAACTAGGAACGTTTAAAAGTTTGATTTGCTTCAGTTTGGGACAAAAATTAAATTAAACCAAACCAATAAATTTGACAAGACTCTGGACTTATGTAATCTAGATTCTCTATATTCATTAAAGTGAATACTTGGGAGGGAAATAGAGAGAAGAGAATAGATATATGAATATAAAGATGAGATTTTGGCCTCACACATAATCACATTCTTTTGTGTCAGTCTCTCTGTTTCTATGAATGCATGGATGCAGGGGACCTAATTTGTCAAGAACACCTAACCATGCAAACACTTCTGCACAAAAATATCATCTCTCATCATCTAACTTCTTTCCTCACCAGTTCAGTGTGTGTGTAATGTACTTATTCCTCTTCATATTTTTACTTCCCTCAGTTTGGTAATTGAGTGACCAACCCAATGAATTTGCAGATATTCATTTGGATACTTCCTAGGGAGGAGAAGATGGACAGTACTTAAAATTGTCATTAGTGGTGCCAGTGGTTGGCCAAAAATAGAGCACATGCTGCGGCAATTGATTGTTGGACTTTAGTGGTTTACTATGCGGCATATAATCATTGAAGTGATGCTCATACTGATTTTTCACCATCCTGGTAACTTCATCTGATTACTTAACTCGTTTAAGACCAAAACTACTTCCATTGGAAGTTCCAATGATACTCCTGCTGAAAATTCATGAACCACCCCACTAATTTCAATCATGCTACAACCTGGGATTTCCTTTTGGATTCCTCTTTCTTTCATCAGGTTTCTAACTCTTCTAGCAGAATCAAACCTGCCAGCTTTGGCATATATATCACACAGGTTCATATAGAAAGCATGGTTATGAGGCTCTAAGTTAATCAAATGAAGAGCTACCTTTTCTCCTAGTTCTATATTTCCATGCATCTGACATCCTCCAAGTAATGAACCCCAGACATAAGCATCAGGCTTCATTGGCATGTCTCTTATGAGTCTTTCTGCCTCCTCAAAGAGCCTGGCTCGGCTAAGAATGTCAACCATGCAAGCGTAGTGATAAACTTGGGGTTCAATTGAGTAAACATCTTTCATCATGTCAAAGCACCACCGACCTTTCTCTACCATACCAGAGTGAGCACAGGCAGACAATAAGCCAACAAATGTCACATGGTTAGGCTTCACTCCAGCTTTTTTCATCTCTAGAAAGCAATTGAAAGCCTTCTCTCCTAATCCGTGAAGAGCAAGCACTGAGATCATTGCTGTCCACGCTGAAGCATCCTTCTCAGGCATTTCTTTGAAGATCTCAACTGCTTGATCTACGTGTCCACACTTACCATACATATTCACAAGTGCTGTTCCAATTACCACATCGCACTCTAGGCCACTTCTTCTCAGATAACTATGCATCCATTTCCCATGGTCTATAAAGCCTAGTTGAGCGCAAGCTGACAGAACACTAGCAATTGTAATTTTATCAGGTTCTAACATATTATCATCGCTTGAAACCTGCATTTCATGGAAAAGTTGCAGTGACTCTTTTGGTCGGCCACCTTGAACCAACCCTGTAATAATGGAGTTCCAAGTTATGATATTCTTCTCACTCATCCGCATGAACAAATCCATTGCATTGTCAAGCTCTCCATTTCTCAAAAACCCAATAATCATTGAGTTCCAAGTGACAATATCTCTCACCTGCATTTCATCAAACAGCTTGCTGGCATTATTTAACAACCCACATGCCATATACAGGTTTATCAAGGAATTCCCAACAAAAATATCATCATAAAGTCCAAACTTGACGACTTGGGCATGAATTCCTAAGCCAGTAGCTTCATCCAGCCTCCTAGTGCAAACCTTTAAAAGGAAGGGGAAAGTGAGGTTATTGGGAAAGATGCCATTGCAAAGCATTTTTCGATAAAGCACTAAAGCCCTGCAAATATGGCCATCTTCACCATCATCCTTCACACCTGCATATGATCTAAGCATGATGTTGCAGACACGAATTTCCGGGTTCTTTATCATACGAAAAACATTAGAAGCATAGGTGAATGAACCCCAACTCGAAAAGGCACAAAAGAAGAGGAGACGAGTAATGAGATAATATTGGTCATTGGAGGGTAAAAATGGGGACTTAAGAATCTGGGTATGGATTTGTTTGAGCTCTCTTAAATTCTTGCATTCTTCAATTAATTTTGAGAGGGTGTTCTTGAGACTTAAAGATTCTACAGTTTTGAATTCCAGGCGGGTAACCATAATAACTGAAACTACGGCCAACAAGTAAATCCCCAATTTCCTTGTTCATAAAACAAGGGTTTATATAACTCCACGATAAGTACGGGTAAGGTCCCTTGCATATAAATAATGCAAGGGAGAAATTGAGTACGAAAGTTGTGAAAACTTGACCTCGGCGTGGAGGGTCAAGAACTTTAACAAAAATGAATTAAATTGAATATGAAGGTTTAGAAATTATGCCGACCACGAGTTGTACCTGAATCTTCAAGCTTAAATTTTTTTTTTGTTTTTTCTCAAAAATGCTTTTGTCGCGGTCGCACAATTTTCAGTCAATTTACCGCGAGACTTTCTGGCATGAGTTATGATTGTCATACAATGAGGGAAAAATAAATTCGGAACCAATAAATTATAGGGAATAAATATAATTATCGTGTACTAATAACAACATGCTCAATCTAATTTTAGTCAAACACAATTTTTTTTTCCTACAGACTTGGTATTTCAATCAAAATAATGTTATAACAATTATCAGAAGGTGAAAAGTAATCGTGGGAACATAATTGACATAATCTGTGTTTCCTTTTACCCTAATATCTGCTCAGCCTTGCATACACAAATCTAATCTCGCTTTCTAGCAGAAAATGGAAAGAAAAAAAAAAATGATAGCCTAAGAGTAAGGAAGAGCCCTACGTAAATATTTTTCTTAAAAAAATAAAAAAAGGGACTGCTCTAAGCATTTTAGTCATCTTCCTTGACTAAAGGAAAAACTCAGCTCCCTATCCTCCTTACCATCTCTTTCCCCCTCTGTTACCACCACGGCCTCTCCCACCATTTGAACCACTGGAAAACCGATCACTTCGCTGATTTGAAAAACCACCACTCCTGCCACCTCCTCTTCCACCAGAAAACCTGTTTCCACTGCCACCACTTCTATTAGCAAACCCACCACGACCACCACTGCCAAATCTGCCGCCTCTTGGTTGGTCTCTTTCTTGCAAACGTGGCAACACTCCTAATACTTCTAAGCTTACGTTAGCAGCATTTTCCTGACCTAAAGGATAAACATCACTTGATTAAAATTAAAAATAATAATAATAATAACAACAAAAATAAAAGCTAGAAGTAGAACCGCATCAACCACTACAAAGCTAATTCACATGCATAGTCAAAAGTCAAGTAGAAATTTACCAGCAAGAAAAGTATCTAAATCTTCAGCTGGTACATCAAAAACACAGCCATTTCCATCTGCAGTTAGAGTAAGACCCTTCACAGCCTCAACCTTCTCCTCAGACAAGAATCTCCTGAGGATTCCATATGCAAAACTGAAAAAAAAAAAAAAAAAGAAAAAAGAAAAAAAAAACATGAAAGCATCAGCCATAGAAACCTCACACATGATACTTGAATATGGTTGCTACCCATCATGATAAAGCTACAGAAAGAATCAGTCCAGACTAAGACTTGAATAGTGTAGATTATCAGTCTATTCCAATCATCATGTTTTTAATATGCATTGCAAGCATAACTACATATAAGAACAATATGAATTGATGACAAATTAAAGAGCAGCATTTGTTATAACAAATGGCTTCACGAATTATAAAGTTTCAAAGAATTAACTTGCTATCAACCCCAAAATAACTGCTAACTACAAATTTCAACATTAGAAAGAACAAGCCAATCAATGAAGTTAACAGAGTCAAATGCCTTATAACAACAATATACAACACCTAAAGGACTTCAAATATAGTTTTCTACCCACAAAAGGGAACAAGTGATGGGGACTTGGGTAGTATGGGATACCCAAATCCCACATTGAGTAGTATGGGATACTCAATGAGATATTTAAGTGGGTTAATTCTCCTACCTTAATAGCTAGCTGTTGAGGGAGGATTTCCCATTCCACTTGAGAACCCATCAATGGTATCAAAGTCTAGGCATTGATGGTTCTAAAGAAGGCCACCTATAAAGAGTTTTGACCGGTGGAGGGTTTTGAATGACGAGGGAGTCGAGTGAAGTATCACTGAGAAGTGCCGTAATGTGCAACTGCCGAGACGTCGGCTTTTAAGGGGGCCAATTTATGGGGACTTGGGTAATATGGGATGCCCAAGTCCCATATTAAGTAGTATGGGATGCTCAACAGAATATTTCAGTGGGTTGGTTCTCATACCTCAATTGCTAGCTTTTGGGGGAGGTTCCTCATCCCACTTGGGTACCCATCAACAAGGAAGTGGACACTATCTGAATTATGAAGATGAGTTTAGAAATAATTTATGACAGCACACATCATGGTAGGAACATGAAAACAAAGAAAAGTTGTGCATGGAATGTGAACTGTATTCCATTTTCCAAACATATTCCACCATGCATTGCACAATCACTTGTAATTAAGGTTAAGGAGCATATAACGGGTTTTCCCACAGCACTGGAAACAACTAGACCTTTTGAAATTTGAAAAAAAACATAGCGAGGATTCTTAGGTTATCAGTAGCTGATTTAGAGTAACATGAAAGCATCATAATTTAAAAACATGGTTCATTGTAAAGTTCTCACGATGGGGTGAAGATGGGTCTTCCAATCTCAAGAAGTAATGTGACATAATTCTCCATGGAAGTAAGAAGCGATCTTTTCTTTATCTCGGTATAACCCTGCACATCATACAATCAATTTTTTTCCCAGCTTAGAGGAGATTGAAGATGAGAAGTTTGACAACGGAAAAAAACAAGAAATTGCAATTGCAACAAAAAGATAGATTGAGAAAATGTTAAAAGAATAGGGAACTCACAACAGCCTTGGCAAGAGCTTTGGAAAGTAATTCAACGGCTGTTAAACCAGAGTTGTTCATAAGCTCCTCAGCAGCAGACTTGAATGCAGGAATCACACTGCATTATGACATTTGTTAACAACAAAGACGTCATTAAATACCATTTGCATATATAAGAAAAGGCATACCTGTCAGACACTTGGTTTATCATTTCAGCAGCATCCCCACCAACAGCTTTTGCAATATCAGCAGGCTGAGGAGCTGAGATGTGTTCAAATTTCACACCCGATTCTCTTTCTATTTTGGATATATTTGACCTTCTTGGATCATAAAGCATAACTGCAACTCCAGTATTACCTGAAAAATCCAACCCCAGTATTATCAAAGTTTGATTTCCCTAATATTTTCCCTTTTCGAACAAATATCAACATTCCATTTACCTGCTCGTCCTGTGCGACCAGAACGATGAATATAGGCTTCTACATCACGTGGGGGTTCGCACTAAACCAAATAAAAATATCACCATACAGATTAGGAAACTTGAAATAATGATTCAATATAATATAAGTAATTAAGTAAATGCATCAGAAGTACCTGAATAATTAACTGAACATCATTAATATCCAATCCCCGAGCTGCCACATTTGTGGCCACTAATGTCATGAATTTTCCAGACCTAAAGCCAGACAATGTGACCTGCAAGTGGTAGGATACATTTTAGCAAATAAAAAAAATTGTCCACTAAAAAGATGACAAAAAGAAAACATATCTGTCATAAGGATACAAAAGATATGAGACAGATCACCCTTACAAAACGCGTGTAATGGAAATTCCAAACAAGACATTCATAAATTTTCATACAACATCTCACCTCACGTTGTGCTTGTTGTATGTCACCATGAAGAGCTCGAGCTCCAGGCAAAAGCCCTGCAAGCTCAGAAGCTGACTCCTTTGTCTCAGTAAATATAATTGTCCGGCCTCCACTGAAACAAAACCACATATCAAACAATTATGAGCCAAATTCAATAGATTCAACAACAACAACAACAATCAAACAATTATGAGGTAAATTCAATAGATTCAACAAACAGATAAAAATCTTAAGCACATATCACAACTGAATTATAAAAATTCACCTGCTATAGCAGCGAATAATGTCTGGGATAAGCTGGGACCTGGCAGAACTCATACATGGAAGAACAATATGCCTAACATTGGTGCTGGCCTTCATTTTCTCATTCCCAACGAGATCAGCAGTTTTCTTATCTGGTTTCAGAAACTTTGAGGAAATCTGCCATCAAAATTACATGTTCCGTATGAGATTAAAAACCATAAGGCATAGCATCTGATCAGCACAAACAAATTTTTGTAACAAGAAAACCATTTTCCCCTAGAAATGGTCACATTGAAGCATACATGCTTAACCCAGTCTGGCAATGTAGCACTGAATAGAAGTGTCTGAACTTTATTAACATCTTCAACCTTACCTGTACAACATATAGAGTAAAGTTTCACATAGATGAAAAAATCTAATCATCCCAAAAACTGAACAGACCTAAATCCTCTGAAAAAAAAGGTGGTACACAAACTTCAAAACTTAATCTTAACACCACCCCCACACCCCCCCCCCCCACCCACAAAAAAAAAAATCACAAAAAGAGAAAAATATTACACAACAATTAAGAGTAACATGTAAAAGCCATATGATTATCATGTGATACCTTAAGGAAGGGGAAAATTCCAGAAATTATGGATATCTATAAGCTATCACAATGTAATTCCATGACATTTGGATGTTAACTTTAAATGATATGTAACATTTTCACTTTTGCAGTGTTTATCGGTTTAAATGTTACGATTTAAAACTAGTGTACCAAATTGTGATTAAGCTATAGTTTAGGAGAGATATATGTAGTTCCCACAAAGAACTCAACCACAAGGAATCTTGAATTGTGGTCAATCATAAAGGAAATTTACTAAGGACAGCATGCATATCGCAGTCAAATGTCAACATTTCAATTCAACAATAAAGATAAATAAACAATGGAGTAGAGCCTTATCAACTATGCATGTTGCCCCACAAGATGACAGCATCGTCAATACTTTTGGAGTAAAAAATATCAACAAATGAGAAGGAGAAGAGTGATGAAAGTATCTTCCACCAAATATGCATAATTTATTTTAAAATTGACGCATAGAAGCATTCCATGCATTACAAGGAGGGAATAGGAAAACACATACCCAAAATGAGTTCAACATCTTCAACAAAACCCATCCTCAGCATCTCATCTGCCTCATCAAGGACACGGAACCTTAGTTGGGTTAGGTCAATATTTTGTCTCTCTATATGATCCTACATGGATATACACATATAAATCAAGAACAATGTCTTTCTTAGGCAAACTGAAACGTCTATCTTAGCCATAATTAATAACCATAATAAGGAGTAACAATAGCTTGTATAACACACACATGTGCGTGCACTATAGTAATTACCTTTATGCGGCCTGGTGTTCCAACAACAATATCAACACCCCGCTTGAGCTTAATTTCTTGAGCTTGATATGGAGCACCACCATACAAACAGCAAGAAATCAAACCCAATGCCTCGCCATAAACTTCAAAATCAGAGAACACCTAATGCATCACATATGAAAGTATAAACGAAAGAAAAGACCAATATCCATATACCAATCACAGATGAAGATATTTCTGCAACCAGCTGTTGCATAATGAACCTGAGAGGCCAATTCCCTAGTAGGTAAGAGCACAAGAACGCTTGGAGACCTCCCATAGCCAGTCTTTCTGGATGCTTTTGTTGGACCATGGATTAAAGACTCTAATATGGGCAACACAAAAGCCAAAGTTTTACCCTACATTTTTCCAACAGTAGACAATTAATACAAACAATAAAAAATTGAGATCAGTCAAAAGCAGAATGACTTTGTTGAACCTTTGGCTCCAAGAGGTAGCAACTATATAATTAAATGTTCAAATTAATCTAACAAGAATTCTGCACCTATATTTGGTAATTGTCCACCTCTGGGCTCCCAAAAACACAAGCTTTAACTATTTAGAGCTAGACAGGCATAAGCATTCGTAAAAAAACACACAAGGATAAAAGAGAACACACCTGACCGGTGCGAGCCCGACCGACCAAATCAGAACCATCGAGAATGGTATCAAAAGTCATGGCCTGAATGGGAAATAGAGATTCAATCCCCTTCTCCTTCAACTTTGCCCTCAAGGGCTCTGATATCCGAAAGTTCGAAATTGCATTGGGATCCTCCTTCTTCTCAACCTCTTCCTCTCCCATGTCAGGTTCCTCAAATTTCGGCTTTTTACTATCGTTTCTCTTCTCCTGACTCTTCGCTCTCAAACGTTCAGGCTCAACTAACTCCGAGCTACTCTCGCTCTTCTCTCCACCCCCATCAATATCCGAAGATTTACGCTTCTTGGTCTCTTTCTTCTTCGCCTTCTTCTCCGAAAACTCATCATGGTCAGAATCAGACGCCTTCATATTTCTTGCAGGCTTAGAACTTTTCTTGCTCTTCTTACCAGTGGATGCCTCTTCAGTTAAAATCTTGTTCTTCTTCTTCTTATCCTTCTTCTCTGTGGGGCTTTCAGAGGAAGCTATCGAAGGCATGATGTCGTGTGTAAACTCAAAAAAGCTGTGTCGTGAGAGAAGGAAGGAGAGGTAGAGAATTCTCCTGCCTGCGAAGGAAGTGGGAGTGTCAAGACACTGAACTTCGGAAGTAGAAACAGGAGAACAAGAAACAAGTGTGAGATTTTTGGATTTCGGTTTCAAGTTGAGTGACGTATTATGAGCCGTTGGATGGAGAAAACTTGATTTTTGCCAAGTAGAAAACCTAATTTTAATTTCGATGGTACCTTTTTCTTTTCTTTCTCTCTTTTTTCTGGGCCAACGGTGATACGTTAGAAGAGGTTAATACCGTTTTAAACAAGGGGTGAATAAAGATGGGTACGTTCGTGTTGATAATGAATCCGATATCTGATGGCCATTTTTTGTGAAGTGATGTAAGGCTACCCTGGAATATGTTAACCGGATTGGCCCGACGTTTAAAAATATTTAAAAACAAAATAATAAATTAATCTTATTTATTAACAAAATTATAAATATTTTTATTTAAAATATATTTTTTATAAAAATAAGATTAAAATAAAAAATAATATTTTCTAAAATTATAAGCACTCAATAGTCATATATTATTTTTACATAATATCAAAAAATCAATATAAAATTTTAAATAAAATTAAAAAGATTAAAATCTTAAAAATATTTATAATAATGATAAGGTTAATTTATTATATATAATGTATTAAGAAAAATAATTATATAAAATTAATTAATATTTTTAAAAGGTGTTTTAAAAAAATTATATATACTAAGATTGAGTGGGATTGGATTTGATTTCAATCCGGTATCCAATTTGACTCAAATTTCAGGCAAACTCAATATATTGAGTAGGACCAAGCCTGTTGGACTCGCAGCTTGGTTCAATACCTCTATTTTAAACCCACCTAGATTTTAATTAAATACGGCCAAAACTCTAGTTTTACTCCCTTAAATTTAAATAAGATTCACTTTGATTTTTTAATTTTATTAATTTTATTTTGGCCTTTTTTTTACTTTTAAAATGTGTTCCGGAACTCTTGGTACAAGGGAAAAAAACTTTTAAAATAATGGTCAAACTCAAAAACTTACTAATTATTAACACTATTAAGTTAAAACCTAATTTTAATATAAATAATTATTTTAACGTCCTAAGATAAATATTTATAACAAAAATAAGTTAAATTAAGTCGTTCAATTTTTTTTCTAATGGCTGATATGAAAGACGCAGGAAATACAGTTTGGATATTATTGTAAAGGTTATCATTATTTATTTAAAGACTTTAAAATTATTTCAATTATAATTATAAGATATTTTTGGCTAATAATTATAATTATAAAATTAATAATTGATAAATTAATAAAAAATTAACGAGTTGCGATTTGAATATATCAAATTATCATTTTCTATTAATTTATTTAATGATCCAATAATTAGTAATTTTTTACCATATTTTAAAAGTTAAGAAATTATAATGAAACATAATTAAATGATGGAATGTGCCTCCAAGTTCAAGGATAATGGCATAGACTCGAGTTTGGTGGGATTTTGAACCCAATACCAATTTCTGAATTTGAAAAGCCTTAAGTCATTTTGATAGGGTGGATCGTGTTTGATAAGCTGGCGTTAGTTTTTAGGAAAATTAAAAAAGAGAAGACACTAAGATTTTATGAAAAGAAAAAAAGCTCTTTCTGGTTAACGATGTGATCAATAGAAAATTTTTTAATTGACAGTTAGGTATGAAAGAACGAAAAAAATGGAAAGAAAGGAACCACATAGTTTCAAACTAAAAAAACTAATTTTCGTAGCTCAAGTGAAAAAAATCATTATTTTAATTTAATGGAAGTATCAATTTCTTAAAAGCCTAAATAATGTTTCGCAAACACATTAATTTTTGAAGTATTTATCTCTACTTCTCCCTTTAATGAAACACCTTTCATCCATAATAAACATTACCTTAATTTTTTAAATTATTGATCGGGTAGGTTTTTGAAGTATCTAGTACTAGACAAAGATCTGATTTGTTCGTTTGCATGTTCACTAGCCGGTCCAATTTGAATTTTACAATCATAATAAATACCGGTAAAAAAAAAAGTGGATTGGATTCTCTCAATACAAAACTTCATACATGCAAATATTTTTTGATGAACACCTACATACAAATATAGCTAAACACATTGACCCTTTGTTGCTTGGTATGAATGCAATTTAAGATAAACAAAACTGAATCACAGCCTTAGTTTGATACCTCCTAGCGCTAAAAATCTTATTATAGCCACACACAAAAATACAAACAAACCAACGTAATTCTTACTCCTCCTATAAGTTCGACTCAAATATTTTCATTTCGTTTCACTCCCAACGACGCAAGTCTAAATTGTCTAGCAAGCACCTATTATTTGACATCATGTATTGAAACATTGCAGTGAACATAAAGCAGACAAAATAAGCAATCCACAGACCGGGGGGTTTTATACATATCGTGTTTCTATTTCTTCTGTAGTGAGTACTAAGTCTCGTAGTTGCAGAGAACAGGAGATCCAGAAGATGTAAAGAACATATATCTACATCCAAAAACTAACAACAAATCCTAGAACAACACATAGAAACGATTTCCCACAAGATAATTGGCGTGAAGATGATGCAGAATTGCACAAATTAAACCCATACCACGTGTCTGAGGGAATGAAGGTGTCATAGTTAAATGTGACAGCCCTTGTGTTATGACCGTAAATTTGCACACTTTTTGGCTTCCAACCATCCGGTCCAGTTCTGTATAGGTACACATAGCAGATCTGATATGCGCATGGACCATTTATCTGAAATGTATCTGAAGAACACCGCTCAAATGCTCTTGAAGATGGATCATCCAGTCTTGGTGCATATATCTGATCATTAATATGTGAAAAAGAAGCAAAAATTAAGCCTCATCAATTAGTTAAAAGCATGTCCAAAATGAGGCTTTTTTTCTTTCAGATCTTACAAATTGAACCTTTTATATGCTACTTGTCAACATGGATTCTAAAGCTATCACTCTAGTAGTGTTTTCCACACATCACAATGAAAATTCATTGTT
The DNA here is from genome assembly GCA_026686845.1 of Adenanthera pavonina. Taxonomy (NCBI): domain Eukaryota; kingdom Viridiplantae; phylum Streptophyta; class Magnoliopsida; order Fabales; family Fabaceae; genus Adenanthera; species Adenanthera pavonina. The sequence continues at coordinate 30,015,043 of JAIVEN010000013.1, forward strand.
CTACTCTTAATGCGTCAAACATTATCAATTAGAGACTCCAGCTTGATCTTTTATTCCATAGCTGTCAAGCAGAGTCTGTGTTGCACCATTAGCCTTCCAATATATGCACCAATATAGAATAAATTTATGCACTTTAGAAAGTACTACAAGAAGAGGAACATTGGGGTCCCTGAAAGATGCATGTCCCATCAGCTTAGTGATTGGAGCATAATTACCACCATTGAATTGCAAAATTTGTTTAAACCACCAATATGATATTCTTACTGACTTCTAAGGACTAAATTAATGAAGCATGCATCTTTCAAACCCAATCGGTAGTTGACTCTAGGATAATTCAAGTAGAAACAATAAAAATACCTAGAAATGGAGCACCAGTTCCTTGTGCTATTAAAACAGAACAAAGAATAAAATTAAATGAAAGAATCAACTTGTAACTAAGATGAACTCCAGCAAAAGAATTAAATAATTACTATTCTGACGTCAATTTCTGGGCTTGTCTATAATTTCTCCAGGAACCATATATTCCGAATATGTCACTCCAAATACACTCCTGAACCAATTAAAGAACCAAAAGGTTCCAACAGACAAAACATCCTATCTAATATCTTCTCAGGCCAACTAAATCCTAATTAAAATTAGACCAGATGTTCTACCGAGAGAAATAAATAAATGGATCGATCCAATTTAGGAAAAAGCAAACCTGATTGCCATAAGCATCTCCGAAAGCAACACTGATCTCATCCCTTGTATATGTAGGAGACGAACAACTCGTAGATATAATCACCGTGTAAGCACAACTCCCTACGTTCTTCATCTTTATGACGACAAACGAAAGAAATTAATTAAGAAACTCATAGCCTATATCGTAGTTGACACGCACAAAAACAGGATTAAAGGAATCAAAGAGAGAAATATTAATCACAAAAACGATTTTGATTATAAGTCATACCTGGATATAGCTGACATTGAAGGAGTCGGCCGCGTGAGGTTGGAGAGTGGAAGAAGGGATTGGGAACTCTGAGACTGAGAGAGTCACTCCAAAGGAAAACAAGAGCAGCAGAAATACCACCGCCTTTATCATCTTCTCTGCAGCGAAACCTCAAGAATCAAAGATCGATGGATATGGCCTCTGTGAAGGTATTCTTTGGATGGCCTGAAATCAGTTCCTTCGACGCTCGAGTTCCACGAGTAAGCAATTTATGTGCTTCAGGTCAAACAGGACAAAATGACGTGTCAGGGAAAAAACTGAAAATTGAGAACTCTGAAAAAAAATAAAAATATTAACAAAATATATATAAAAAGAAACTAAAAATGCCAATAGTCTACTGATCTAACACCACCTCTAATACAGGGATAGTGTGGGATCAAATCCCACCAATAAGATTATTTGTATTTGTACCCCTTTTAAATATTATAAAATCGAATGATTTTTTTTTAAAATAAAATAATTAATATTTTAAAAAAACTTATGAAATATGATCTATATTTAGGATTATAAAAAAATTCCTAAAATATAATAAATAAAAATAATTGAAAAGAGTATTTCTTTTAATTTTAAATATAAAAAAATAATTTACATATATCAATAAAATTAGTTAAACTTATTTAATTTGTTGTAAAAATATAATATTTTATTTTATATTAAATTAATTAATGATGAGATCTCTTTCAAATATTATATTTATTGGTATATAAATTCACATTTTTTATATTATATTTTGAATCAAACCTTCTCTATAAAATTCACTTATATTTGACACATGGGAGAAGTACTAAATTTAGGATGAATTTGAGAATTAGATTACAACAAAATAAAATTTGAGATAAATTTTAAGAAATTAAAATATATTTAAATATCAGTAATTTATTATTATATGTGAACAAGATAATGAAGTAAAATGGATGACAGGCACATATGCTTATAACGCAGAAAACAATAGCATGAAAGAAAGACACGTGCATATTGCATTGTCAGTCATCTGTGTCACATTGGATAGTGATCCATGGTTGCATACAAATTTCATAGCTTCCGCATGAATTTCCACTGCACATTTATTTGTCATCTTTCTTTAGAAAAATATATACACGCGCGTGTGTGTGTGTGTGATGTTTTGTGAAAAGCAGATAATTATATGTTTGGGTTTGGAGTAGGGCTATCATGGGCCCTCGTTTACCTTATTGGGTTAATGGCCCGAAAAATGATTGGGGTATATTTGCTTGCTGACTTTTTTGGTCACTTAATGATTTTGCATGAGAAAAAATGGGTACAAATTTAGTCTCACTCTGATCGTCAAAAAAAAAAAAGCACTCTCATCTTATCTTGTTCCTACACTCTCAAATCCCAATATCATTTAAAAGATAAATATATATATATGTATAATTTACTTACATTTTGTCTGAATTATGCCCCCAACAATAAATTTACATGTGCCTGAAACTGTCTAGAAGCAGCCTTAAATTTTCTTAGCTTTTAAAATGTATCATGCATTCACATGATTTTAACATTTGATTATACGGATGATCATTTTTCCCACTTTGAATTGTCTTTAAAATGATTTTTTATAAATGTATAAAAAATTAGACGAATCATTAAACCGGTCAAGATAATGGTTCAAAACTCAATAGTTTAACTATATTTTAACCATAATTAAACCGGTAGTAATAAAATTGATAATTTTTTTAATTTTATATATCATATATTATTAAAAATTTTCGTTAATCAGTTTCGTAACTTAATATTAAAATATAAATAAGTTAATATTCATTTATAATCATATGTTGAATATAAAATAGTTAATTAATATTTTATTTTCATATTATTTATTAAATAAATTTATCATTATTAATAATTATGTATCATAATAATACTTATACAATATTATAATATTAAAAAATTTATGCAAAAATAATATTATTTTATCTTAAAATTTTTAAAAATTTGGGGGAAAATTTTTTCTGACCGATTTTCACCGGTTCAAGCCCTATTCTTATCGGTTATATGATCTATCGGTCTTTCTCTTTTTTCTTTTCTTCTAACCTGACACCGATTTTCAATCAAATCAATCCAGTTTTTTACACATTACTTTTTATAATCTTTTCCATTTCTGTTATCAAATCCTCTTCTGGTGAGTATCATGATTGGGCACTACCTTTCACAATGACATGGATAAATAGTGTTAATAATAAAACTTATTTTATTTTGATCCGTAAAGAAAAATGAAATAAAGATGACTTTGTGCTAAATTGAAGTAATATGGTTACACTTGTGGCCACTCTATCTATTTTTAAACCATTACGCTTGGTATCTACACACAGGTAGGATGGCTCTATTAATTCAGCCTAGGTTGGTTACTAAAAGCAAAGAATAAAATGGACACCATACTCACTTTTACTAAAAAATTCTCAACGTCCATTAAAGAATTAGAAAGCTTGTGTGACTGAATTCATTTGTTCGTTTTTTAATTTGTGTTTTTCTTTCGACTTTGACAATCCTAAAGGCCCTTAAACAAAATGAGCAGGGCCATTCCTTAACTTATGAGCTTGTTTTACATATTGAGGAGATGACAAAAGTGACAGATTCCCCATTTCCTCCATTTTTTTTTTATGCTTTTTCATCCCTTGAAGCCCCACAAGGTCACTGCAGAAATTGGTTTAGATTCCTTCCGGCATCATCTTTCAAAACTATTTTCTTCCAGTAAATAAAGAAATCAGAGTTTTTAACCTTTTGCGGTTCCCAGTGCTCCTCTGCAGTCTGCAGTTTGCAGTTTGTAAACTACTCAGCAAAATCCATTTTCAGATTCTCAGTGCCATGACACTCCAAAGTAACCATAGATTGGTGATTCCCTCACTGATTTAGAGATAACTTGCTCTAAGTTCCACTCAAATTCATGAACAAGCGGTTGCTACCACCAGCATTAACTTTATACTTAGCTCAAAGCTATATTTTCTTATCAGACAAATCTATCTGCTTCAGTCTGATGTACTTAGAACTTCTTCAGAATAATCTAAAAGGCTAGAAAATTGCATCACCTGTACGTCTTAAAGCTTTTACATTGTGAAATTGATAAATTGCAGACAGTTTTTCTATATTGACAGGTCTAGCATACCTGTATATACATTCCCAAACAGTACAAAACTACAAATTTATGGCGCTTTACCATTTTTATAACGCATTCATATCAGAGATAGTGTGTCTGTTTCTCCAATTCCACCATTGGCCAAACCCTGAACACACTGAGACCAGACCAGTGCCATTATCTATCCAACGCCTTGATCAGTGAGGACCACCAATCTTTATTGCAAGATGCAGCATTTTATATCATCAGAATGTAGGGTAATTTCTCTGCTGCTATCACATTAACTGCAGAACTAAGCAATTATTGTGCTCAAAAATGAATTTTATTCTCTCCCTGGAAAAAAATAATACAATATACAACATAAGTTTTCGATGAATGTATCATCCTTCATCACAATAGAAAGAATCACATACTATAGTACAACCCATGAACCCATCGTAGATCTATTAATTCAATATGTAAAAATAACTCTATGCCATTCTACCCAATTGATATGTAACAACTTGGGTTTTTTTATCTTCTTCCTCATTACCATTTATTAAACCCTGATTCTTCTTGCTCCTTAAACCTTCTCAGAACCCCATCCAGAGCAACATCAAAAGCATCCTTTATCCCCTTTATCCCCTCGTTGGGTCTTGCATACACTAGCTTGGGTATGAACTCAATCACTTTCTCCCTCATCTTCGCCACCTCCTCCTTACTGTACCTTTCCAGCACAGCTTTAATGGAGGTCCCATTCTTCACCTCATTTCGGTCTATATAAACCGAGAAACTACTCGGTTCACTAGGTAAGAACCACTCGTACTGAAGGTAAGCGGTTCGCCTCCAGAAGAAAACCGGAATCGAACCGGCGAGCATACAGTCAAAAATGGACCTCCTCGT